>OU612088.1:3818571-5091428 GCA_914767735.1 Anoplius nigerrimus | reverse complement strand
ACGCGCTCTTTAATTATTTCCTGCCGATAAGATAGCGCCGGGTTGAAATAAATAAATGGTGCGTCGTGCCGCGCGGAATCGGCCGCGGCTGAATTCTCTAAATCAGGCCTGGTCAGCCTCTGACGCTCCGCGTTCTAATCTCGAGCGAATTGGGTCGATGATTAAGCCCGAGCTACGCCGGCCCCGTGTTTCCGGATGATAATTCGTATCCTCGGATAAGTCGTTGCCCGCTCAGCGAGACATCTTTTGCCCCGGCAAAAGCTCATTCCGAGAGGGGGGAGTGAAGAGGGTAAGGAAGCGAGAGGTGAAAAATTGGCATCGGCGCGAGGTATCGAGGCGCGAAATTGAACGAGCTTTTCAAGACGACGTCTATCGGCCGGTTATCCTACGGCCGAATCATTTTTATCGCGTTTCCGAAAAATTCGTCTCGACCGGCTACCAAATTTTCCAGACTCTCTTCCGGCAAGAGAATCTTCCCCAAAGTGCCGAATAACTTTCCTCCGGCCTGCGACGATTTGGCCAGGATCGGAAGAGGGAGCGATCGGTTCACGTAAGAGGGGCAAAGGAGAATGAGACCGTGAATCACGTAGAATACGAAGAGCCGATTTACGAGCGATAAGTAGCGTGCCTGATTAATAGACAGTGCCCGGCCGCTCGCTGCCCGCCGGTAACTCTTAAACGACTTCGGGAAGCCCATTTTGCGTACGCGGACTGACGACGCGCCAGGGTTCTAGCGTTCGAGCTCGGAAGCTCTACAGAAGCGTGCGGCGAGCGTGATTAAAGCGAGACTCGCGCATCGACAAAAAGCGCATCCCATTTCCAGTTGAAATTACGAGGCTGGGCCGCGGCAATTTCTCGAACGAGTTGAACGACATTCTCGCCGGGGAGCCGAGAAGAAGCCGGGCGCGGATAACGGGTCGCGAAGAAACTGCCTGGAATGAGATAAGCGCCGTCAGCGCTAGGCACCGCTAACGCTGGTGGACGAGACGAGAGGAACGATATAAGGGTAGCAACGACTCCTGCGAAGAAGAGCGCGGTGTCATATTATAATCATACGTTTCGGCCGATTCGATCATTGTACTCTTGAGAGAGAAAAGGAAAGCATTTATTTATTTATTTGTTTAAAGGCAAAACGCCTTTCATACATAGAATACAGTTGATACAGACATGACGATGAAAAATGAAAAAAGAAAGAAAAACAGAAGAGAGTTGCGGAAGATGTAATGTTATCAGCTAAAAAAAATTGTATAATTCAGTCTTTAACAGAGAATTGGATATTGAAAGATAGTATAACCCAAATATCGTTTCGTCCCAGATCCACTGACGGACTCGTCGGTAGGGCTTATGTCAGTCCTGCCCTAGGCGAATATTTGTCTCTCTCAGGAGTACAGTGGTACAAAACACAGTATGATTATACGTTTCACTGACGATGATTAAATAGACCCCTTAAGAGTCATATTGAATGCCATCGCGGCTGCCGAAAATCGTTTCAAACAAAGACGAAGATGTCAAAACACGAGTCGGTCGTCTAATACCTCGGGAGAAAGGATGGAAGGAGGAGAGTGCCGAGATCAAGGAGATCGCATGTCGGAGTGCGTAAACAAGGCACGTGTTTACCATGCGGCTCGCAGATCGATCAGCTCGAAAGTCACGATAAGCGATAAGAGTGGTGGCCCGAGAATGTGTAATGCTCGCGAGGCGTGAGCGACGACGAAGGACGAGGAGACTGTGAGCGGAATTGATAGTCCGTCGCAGATCGAGATACCGCCATTTCATCCTCGATATGTTAATCCTCGGAGAAATTACCCGAACCGTCGATTTCCGTAACATTCTTCCGCTCCTTCGAGTCCCTGACGTGGATATTGGCCATTGCCGATGGGAAAACCAGATTGTACGTCAGGGAGAGATCAGGAACGTCAATGTTCGTCGATTGACCCAGTGTGGATCGTCAATAAGTAGCAAAGTCTCTGAACGTCTTGCTCGTTATCGATGCGAGCGAGAATCACGCTTTCATCGTCTCTCTGCAAATTGCGCGAGATAACATCTGCGTTACCTTACCCGAGTCCGATAACCTCTCGCGAAGGTTCCGAGGGCGATAACGTTATCGGCACGATGCTTCCCGCCTCCTGCGTGAAAATTCCGGAAACGGAATACGCCGGATTCGCGGAGTGCGGTAGTCCGCGTACTTTGAGTGCCGGAGAGTCTCTTCTATGCCGAGGCTTCGAAGATCGAACGGGTGTCTAGCGAGCACCTTGCGCGAGGATCGAGTTTTATGTTTACCGGCAGAAAAGCTGTTTTTCAGATATCTTATCGCATTATCGCGTCCCGGTGTACTCGTTCGTCCCCACTCGAAGTGGCAGCCGAGTATACGTCACCGACCGGAGAGATAAGGTGTTTTACGGTCTATCATCCGCGACAACCGATATTCAGTCGATACCCCCCGTCACCGTCACACTCTGACACGGCAGTTCTCATCGACAAACATCGATCGATCACGTTACGTTTCCTCAACACGGCCTTAGACTATCCGTCGAACTGTTTATGAAAATGGAAGGTGGATCGGATGAGTCGGGAGATTGTTTTCGATGCGCGCTGTAATTACTGTCGAATGGAAAAGTTTGATCGAAAGACCGCGGAAGATTTTGCGCGAATTTCGTATATGGTACGGGAGGTAATGATTTTCGTAAGACCGACGATTCGAGCTAATTGTAAGTCTGAAGACAGAGTCGATCCTCTGTTTGCTCAGTTGGTCTTCGTACCCTTTGCGTGAGAAATTCTCGCGGCTGACGATCTGCCCACGTGCTAACCTCTAATCTCAACACTCTCCCGCTCCGAGTGAACGTCTCGCTGCCCGCGTGAAATCGATATCGGCAGATGCTCAATAGAGAAAAAAGAGGAAAACATCGATACGCGCTGCAAACCGAAGGAATCACGGTTCAAGCTAAATCATCGGATCTAACATTGCTGCGTATCGGAGATTCCCTCAAAACGCGAACGACGGCAGATTCGCGGTAGTACGCATTAACGGAATGAATAGAACCGAGAACGTGTTTTGGGAGAAACTTCGGCGCACACAGACTTTCGTTGAAATGCAAATCGAACAGCCGGCAAACTGGCATCCAGAACCGCAAAGTGAACGTCGCGCGTGCGCGCATCTTATGTGCGAACCGAAAATCTTCGCATATAATTCGGCAGGGCCGTATTCTAATCTAATCTCAACATCGGGATCTCACAGTGTTAACGGTCCGGCCCTGGCGTCATTCGGCGTCATCGGGTCTCGTTAGAGAAGCCAGGCGCGTTGCCCACTCGGCAGCCGCTAATTAACAATTCCAACATCGCGCGACTTCACGAAGACGAATAACAGTGCCGAGCCACTCGAACTCGTCGCACAAAAGCAGCCCGTACCAGCTTCAGTTTCGAAATATTCCGCCGCCGAGCCGAGAAGTGTGACAAGCGCGAGTCGAGTTTCGACAGAATTCGAAGTCGTGTAAATCGAGAGTGGCTCCATTCTTAGAGGATGGAATTGACAGTATTATGTCCAAATTCGATTACGGGTATTCAACAACATTAAGACGGCTTCATCTAATTTCCCTCTCATCGAAAGGAAAAAGATACGGTGGTTTTACACAATATAATTCATAATACTTATAATTGTCCCGAACTGATTTCTATGATCGAATTTAGGATTCCTGGGAAGAATTTAAGAGGAAATCGTAAACTTTTTAATATACCCGTGTTTAAGATAAAGTGTATAGCTAACTCAACTATTCCTCGGATCTGCTCTCTAGCCAATAGTTGCGGTCAAACCATCGACCTCTTTGCCACATCAAAAAATAAGTTAATCAGCTTTATAGATTATATGCCGAGTGACTCTTATTTACATCGTGTCTAACCAGTTCATTACCGTAGTACCGTACTAATGTCAATATTTTTAATTGTCAAAGGCGGTTACGCCATTAAATAAATAAACATATAAACAAATAAATAAATAAATAAATGATGTCTAATTCCGAGTGACGTCCCTCGTCGGAGGGACTGGCGCGTTACGAAAGTTCTCCGCTCGCTGCACTTGCGCGGCTTCGCGATAACCTTTGATCCGGACGACCCGCGGCCAGAAAACCGATCGAGGGACTGGAAGGCAGCCGGGAAGGCTCGCTCGTTCGAGAGACTCGATGAGAGATCGATTCGGTACTCGAGCGTCACGCGTCTTAGGTATATACGAGGCTCGTTAGCCTTCTTTCCGAGGCTGTAACGAGCGGCCGAGATCGGGGATCGACGGATCGCTGAATACGGTAATCGGCACAAATTGTTTAATGGAAGGCCAATTAAGATCTAATTGATCGGACACGTATCGATAACTCCCCCGACGATGACCATGCAAATGACTAATATGATAAACAGAGTACTGTCGTAAGCGAGTGAACGCATCGCAGCGTGAAGTGATCCACAGTTGGCCATGAAAACGGTTGCGCTCGGGTTCGACTCCGTTCGCTGGCTTACGCTTTTCATCGCGAGGCTGAGAACTCACCATAATGGCAATGAGATGCCTGTAGTCGTAAGGAAGTGGTCCATCACCCCTTAGGATGAAATTCTGGGTTCGTTGAAAGTGTTCCAAGTACGATGGATGCGAGGACATCACCCTGGAGACATGGTCCAGTCTGTTGTTCTGAAGGAAAGCATCCATCAACAGTATATGCGTCTGCAAACAGAGAGAGGAGGGAACATTTAATTACGGGCTCGGAATTCATTATTTCGCATCGCGGCGAAGATCAGTTCGGTGCGCGCCGGCGTGTGAAAATACATATTCGCGATCGAATTAATAATCGCAGGATGCGCACAATGAGTGCGTTAATGGCGCAACAGCGACATCGAGATTAAGTCGGGGTGACAGGAGAATCCTCGCGCGCTTTCATTAAGACCGTTAATGAAATCTGTCCTCGGCATCGGATAGACGTTAAAGGCGGTTCTCGAAAGTTAATTAACTCGTCGTTAATAGTTGGGAGAGAGAGGTGCACGCCTACTTCGAGATATCGCCGGATGCATATTCATGACGATCGTTCTTCGTTCGAGTAGTTCCTTGGAAGCGGAACCGCTTGTATACAAACGAGCCACTTTTTAATTGCGGCGCCGCTAATGCGAGATGCGTCGACGGCAGTAATTGATTGGCATCGTAACTCGAATCGAGTACCCCACTGACAATTAAGAAACTGTTTCAATTGCCCGACTGACTGGATACCGTTCTCAAATTCACTGTAACGAATCCTAGAACGAGAAACGGAATACGCGAGGCCGTCCGAATTGACGCGCCGAACGCGCCAATCGCATAATCGTGTCCCGTTACGTAACTCTATTTTCGACTTGTCGCCGAGCGCTGAAAAGGAAGGAACGAGGTTTGCGGGTCATCGGAAAGCGATCCTTGCAATCAGGTGTTTGTATTACATCAGCCCTGAATCGCGTCAACCGCGGTATTTCGATGAACCCCGAGCAACCTTCCCGCGTATCTCACAATTTTTCCGTTAAACGACACCGACTTCGCCCCGACGCAATATGCGCATATTCGAGCGACGTACTAAACAAATTTGGCGAGGCCCACAGAGAGACCGGCGTTTACCGCCCGGCGAGTGCCGGCAAACTCAAGGGCTTTCAAGTCCGAATGAAATATCCGAGGCACTCGGCAACGGCCAAACGAAGTTTAGCTTTCGCGACGTAATTGCATTCGTACGATATAAACTTGATTCGATTCCCGGCGTTTACCCCGTCCGTCGCCCTTAATCGAATCGACGAAATCCAAACTTAAAGCGTACGCTCGTCCTTTGACGCTCCGGCTCGCTTACACTCACTAAATATCGCTTTATCGTAATACGTCGTTGCTCACGTAACGGATTTCTATTCATCGGCACCACTCGTCGACTAGCGCACGAATTGGGAACGTCGTGTGCAACAGGAGGTGTCGGCGGTGGGAGGCACAGGTAGCAGATAAATTTGTTTTCAATATCGCAACCCCGGCACCCGAGTGCGTCGTCGTTATTTTTCATTCTACCGCCGCTCTCGTCCGGCAGAAAATTTATCAGGCAACGGGCCGTCGAACAATTACCGGTCTTGTTTTTCGTTTCTGCCGTTCGCCGATTGCGGAGCGTGCTGCCAGTATGACGTAAAGGTAATGTTACGATAGGTCGCGGCATGCTCATAACGCATACAGGTAGACACACACACACACACACACACACACACACACACACTGGCATACCATGGACATACACTGCGAAAGCTCTCGACAAAGATACGCGCGGTCAATTTGCGCTCCTCATTATGCATAAAGCGGACTGTCGAAGTGGCCGTTCGTTTTATTAAACAAACGAGCCGTACAAGCTGATCCCTATCATCGCATGCGAAAAAGTATTTGCCTCTCGTAGCGTGGTGCCCAGGCCGCCGATATCGAACGAGACGGATAATGCGAGTATGCGGTAGATCAGGTCTCGAAACGTGTTTTACATCGGCAATCGATCGAGTCGAGGGGAACAAATATTGCCGGCGATCGTTCGCCGACTGCGGCGACCTTCTATCAGGTCGCCGACCCTGTGCGCCTCCGTATATACAAATCAAAACGCGAAAGACATTTCACTCGGCGCACGGCGACTTTCGCCACGAAAGGAATATTAATTCCTCCGCGTCCCGACGCGGCCCCCGACGCGGCCCCCGAAGCGTCGATTTCGTGTGGGCGGAGCCTGACGGCGCCACTCGACGCGGAACATGCCTATTGACACGGCTGGGGGGCTCGCCATTAACAGGAATCCGAGACGCAGTTCGTCAAGTTTTACGAAAGCGCGTCCCGAATAAAGACTCGATTCCGTTCAGGGACTAATCGACGTCAGGGGTTGGACAATGCTAAATTCATTGAGAGCTGATTCACTCGGCGAGGACGCGCGGCTGCATTTTGCGCGCAGCCTTCGCGAAAGCGGCCGGCGATCTTGAAGGACTTCGGCAAATTCGAAGTTCTGCCGGTTTATTCTCGGCCCGCGCGATTCAGAGACGACCAGCGCGAGCTGGCATTCTCCGCTAAGCTCGCAAATCCCGTCGAGGAGCGGCTTGCAGGGTTGAGGTAAATGGATGCGAAGTAACAGTGCGTACTATCATCGTACGACTCCGCACTTTGCGAATCTTTACAGGGGGGCGTGTGGGTCGTAAATTTTGGCGGAACGCATTGGCTCGTAATGAGGCGAAATATTCGGAGGTGAGCTCGGGTCGGAAACACGCTCGACACGCGGAAGACGAAGAGGCTGACGACGCGCGAGCGTGTCCCGAGATGCGCTCGCGATAAATAAATCCGACATTTCCGAGTGCGCGATATCGGGCCGGCGAATGCGGAAATCGTTACGAGCCGCGGATAAGCGGCTGTCGAACGCGGACAATTACACGCCCGTTTGCCGAAAGGATGGAATATCTTAAGGTGGTGACCTGACGGGGGTCGATCACGATGCGTCGTTCAGTAAAAAAAACATTTAAACAGTATGTTTCCCGGTTGTTGCATCCTTATGTGGACCATTTATTTTGAAAGTGGTGTCAGTCCACATTTAAAAGAAAAAGAAATATAAATTATGATTAATGTGGTGAAAACGGTTTATTTACGTGATATTGAAATTTTTTAATGGACTCACATCACTTGCAAAATAAACGGTCCATGTTACAGTATATTTTCCTTGGATTATCTCGCCAGACTGCAAGCACGGAAGTTGTCAAGACTGAGACGTCTTTTGCAATTTTCTCGAGACAAAGAGACTTCGATCTAACCTTTTACGATCGATGAAGCCACCGATCACATCTGCTCGCAACGGCTCTCAAAATAACCGAGAGGGACAATTTTAACTCCGCATCCTAAGCGCACCTATTGTCTCCCTTTCCGAGAATCGCGAAACGACACCGATTATGAATTTAATCTTGGATCGGGGCCGAGCATCTTACATACGTTTCGCGTTAAAATCCCGAAACATTTGGCACTGACCGCCCCATCGGTTGCACGCGTCCGTCGTATGACATTTCGAAAGCTCGTAACCGCCATCCAGATGCGGAATACGATTTTTGCATCCTCCCGCGGCAAAAGTGCAACGAACCGCGCTCGTTGCAAACTCGGTTCCACGTAAACGTATTCCGGGAATCTATTCTCGCGCTCGTCTCGCATCCACGGGGCGATAACTGACCGGCTGACTCGAGGCAGGACGAGACACGCTCTTCGGCCGCGCGGATAAGCTCGGCTTTACGCGCGACACGCGCACAATCAGCGAGTCTCGCGTCGGTTATCGCCGGGAAAAAGGAAAGTCTAGTCGCGAGTCGCTCGCCGCTCGGATCAGGTGGACTATTATTAGCCGAGCGGCGGTCGGCCGTTGCCAGTTTGTTCCTTCGTTCGTCGGCCAGGTCCACGCGCCGGCGGAAATAACAAATTACTCAATGTCAGTTGAGCAGCCGAGATCGGCAAAAGTCGACTGTGAGAAAATCCTTAGGCTGGAAAAAATGGAAACGAACCCCTCGGCTTCGAGTCAAGTGTACGGACAGGTGCCACCCCACTGTAAGTTGGAGGTGGAGGAGGGTTGGGGGGTCGTAAAAGGGATTTGTTTGGACAAAGGCGTGCCTGGTGCGGATCAGCTGGCACGGATTAAAAATAGGTAAGCCGAGTCGCGCGACAGGCCGCTACCGTTACTCAATTAACCCCGTACGCACGATTTGGCATGGGCGGCCGACAGAAGCCAGCGGCAAAATCGTGGCCAACGCGCGCGAGGGAAGACCACCCCTTCCGAGAACTCTTTCTATCTGGCAGAGGCGACCGACTGGCAAGCGGCCCGCCCGCGACGATCAGTTTTGAGACTTGGTGGCGAGCGTCTTCTGTCTCTCTTCGAAGAATTCCGCCCTTACCCCCCACACGTTGCGATCCCTCCCCCATCCAACTCTTTGCCATCCTCGCGCGAAAGCCGGTGGCGACGGATCGGTACAGGAAAAAATTCGCTGCGTGTCATCTGAGTAAAGAGAGGGCCGCGATTAAGTGCGAGCAAACGGCAAATATCGCCGGCACCTGATAAAACAGAAAAGTCGTTTGTTCGACGGTAAGAAAACTCGAGGATGATGAAGCGATCGCCAAGCAAAACTGATCTCCCATCGTTTCCTAAGGTCGGGGATCATGCATTAAGGAGCAGATAGCGTTTCGAAGTGGAAGTGGGAGAGGGTGATGGGAGGTGGGTCCCCCCTCCTCCCTCTTTCGTTCGAGAAGCGAGCCCGGAGGAGCTAACGATTGCATGTTTTATAGAAAGCGGAGACAACGGAGGCAATATCGGGTTCTATCTTCCTATGGCGCCGTAGAAGCGAGACGGCCGGAGATGGAGAGGGTCTCGGCTTTCTAAAATTTTGATAAACCATCCGATCTCGCCTCCTCGCCTCCTCGATATCGGTACCTGAGTGCTTTCAGTGGCGTAAGCAGATCCCGAGCCCCCCCCCCCGCCCGCTCCCATCGAGATTAGAGAATTCTACCCGAGCGCACATTCTTCCCGGACGCACGGTAAATTTCCGACACGGAATCCGGATTAAATAAATCTCGGAGGTCAGCGCTCCTCGGATAAATTTCTTCCCGCTGGCGTCAGAAATTTCCAGGACACGTGTTGAATCACGGCGTTCGCCGAGGCAGAGAATACGCGGAAGATGGAACGGTAGCGCGTAGGAACTTTTTGCAACAGGAATGGTCGACATTTTCGGAATGGCAGATGAGATTGTTTCGAGTCGATCGTCGACATTTTCGGAATGGCAGATGAGATTGTTTCGAGTCGATCGTCGGGACGAGCAGGGAACTCCCTCGAGAATCGATTATCCGGCTTTAACCGGACGCGCACCGCTGTGCCAGAAGCACCGGCGAGTATATATATTTCGGTCAGACGAATGGCTTGTAGCAAACAAGATTAAGCGACAATAATAGCCCGTCGGCCCTGCGTGGGCGTGGGTTACACCGAGCCGAGAAGGAAAAAGGCCGACTGGGTCACGCGTGTGTCAACTTCTTGCGTGCGTCTCTCTCTCTCTCTCTCTCTCTCTCTCTCTCTCTCTCTCTCTCGCACGGCTTACGGACACTCCAATTCGGCCCAATGACACTAGCCCGCGATAAGCGGAAATGGGCTAACTCGGTACGATACTTTTCATCAGAGGGAGTATTGAATCTCTGTCGCAAGCGGAATTTCGCCGTACGCTTCGAGGCGACTCGAGACTCGGTCAATATCAAAGTTATTGGTCGACGAAGGCACGCCCGACGAAGCCGCGAAAATTACGCACGATGTCACAACTTGCACTCGTTTCCCCAAAGTCGACGATGAATCATTGGCGAGCGGGCGTAAAATATTGCGCGATCCGACGCAATCGGGGGGAACGAATTGTGTTGAAAAGCCGCGGAAGCTCTCGACGTCGGGCGGAAACGTGAATCTTGCCGGCGAGTTGGAGTGAATCATCGTTCGCAAGAAAGAAAGAAAGAAAGAAATGAAGAAAGGAAGGAAGCAAGCAAGATGGAACGGGACGTTAAAGCGTTATCATTTCTCTGCCGCAACTTATTTCGCCGCTACGGTCACTAAACGTATTACGCTAATTACCTCCAAAACGGTCGCGTCAATTTTGCCCGCCACGTAAGAAGAAGAAGTTACGTCCAGCTCTCCGCTCGCCACTCACTACTGGGAACTGCCAAAGTTCCGAGTACACGTTGCGAAAGTCTGCCACGACGATCGGTCATTGGTCACAGTCACGGTTATCTATCGAGGGACGCGTGACGTTCTACGTCCCGTAGACAAATAAAAAGTAATCTCGCCAAACATGTTGTCGGTGAATGGGCACTGCCCGCGATATTTCTTGCCTATTATCGTGACTCATGACACAATGCGCTTTTTCCGATCGCGCCAATAGCAATCGATGGCACACTTTTGCCAAACGATCGGCAACGGCCTGAGAAAAAGGGGCGCCGGAAGTCTATTCAAAGTGACGGAATTTCGAGACGGAATTTCGTGACGGCAGAGAGAGAGAGAAGGAGAGAGAGAGAGAGAGAGAGAGAGAGAGAAAGGGGCCAAGGATGGTTAGGACAGGGTAGCCATCGTTAAAACAGTCGAGCGACTATACTGTTTAGTTTAATAGCTATTCGCGCCGACGCTCCAGATCCCGATGGCGAACAAAGGGCCCATTAGCCATGGAGTTTATACACGCTCCGCTTTGTGTGTTCGGTAATTGACGGCGTTCCGGATACTCAGAATCCGTTATAGGAAATGCACTGCCGGGCGAAGTGTATATTGTTTTACGCATACGCCCCCTGCATTATTCATCGCTTCCAGTCGGTCGGCGGTAACGCGAGCGCTGTCCTCGTAACGTCTGTGTCTAATCGCACTGCCAGCGGTGCTAAAAAGTTCTGCTGACGAGCGTGCAGAACGTCCGTATAACGCAATCTGGCATCCCGCTCCGAAAGCGGAGTCCCGCGAAGGTTGCTCGCTCCGAATTTTATCGAAGCACAGAGAGGTCTCTCGAAAGAGTCGCGCAGCGATCGCAGACGAGTGAGAAGCCTTTCGCGACCGATAAAAATCTGTCGCACACGCGCCGCCTTATATAAGCCCCGCTGGCAGAGAAGAGTTTTCGAGCCCGCTCGCGATTTGTTTGCCGACTCGAGCGGCGCCTCGAGTGCCTGTCGATTATTAATTCCGCGCGAGGCGTTCGACTTCTGAAAGAGGCACTTCGGACGAACAGAGGACCCGACGATTATTCCAACGCCACGTAACGCGTGGCCTGTACCGAGTGTTTCGTTAAAGATAGCAGGGCCGATTTAAGCTTTTTAAGACCGAAGCGTCATTGGCTCGACCGCACATGGCGAACGAAAGAAACCGAGAGCAACGACGAGAACGATGCCGCGTGAAAGATGGCAGCCACTTCAAAAGATGCCCGGCTAACGAAACTGCTCGTAAAGCGGGTGTCTTTTTCAAGCGCGAGTTACGCCCGACTCCGAATCGTCAACCCTGATCTCAATTGCCGACACGTGCTAGCGAGCGAAACTGTCTCTCGTATATTTCGCTGCAACTGCCGAAAACTCATGTCTACTTTCCTATCGCGTAATTGCGAAAGGCTCGCCAAGTCGAAAGCTGGCCCACTTAAAATAAGACCTTATCTAGCGCGGTGCTTCCCGTAAATATTTTCCAACTTCGAAACCGTGGCTTAATCTTGACACTTCTTTAAATTATGATATCTCTCGCGCGTTCATCTGCCGATTGCACGCCTTTTATCCTCGAAGCCATTATTCGTGTATTTGTCAGTAAAATCGTTTCGCGTCAACGATGAACTCTATGGTGTCCGCGAATTACTCGTTTCCTTCTGACGAGGCATTGACATCGATATTTCGACTTGTGGAGAGTCCGACTCGACGGCCGAAATCAACGGACACGATCGGCAGCGGAGACAATCGAAGAATGCGTAAACATGTTGTGTCAAAGCCGGGCAACTGATCACTTCAACGGCCGTCGTCTGCCGACAACGAATTATTATCGAAGGACACGATTTGTCCGATAACGGCTCGAGATGATTATACGCCGGCTCTCGTGAAAAAAAAAAAGTGAGAACGGGACTTTTCAAAAGCCGCCGAACAGACGATAGACTCTCGGCCCGTACGATAACGCTTTATAGAAAAAGTTAGGTCCGATTTACCGCGGACGCTCGAATCCCGGGTTAAAAATAATTCCGTAATCCCGCTTATCCGCGGCGAGCTATCAACGATCGCGATTCGCCCGATAACGCGGTTAACACTCCTTACAGCCCGTTCGTACATTACATTCTTACGTTATGGGCCGATCGTGCCGTTTAAGACTCCCGACCGTCTTAAGCGCGTCTCCTCGTGGAAGGAACGTTAATTCCGAAACGACTCCTTTGACGATGGACGAAAGAGGCTCGTAACCGTACGGGACGTTCGAAATAGAGTCGATAAATTCGAGGAAATGATAAATGGCGCGGCCGCGTTCGTTTACTGGAACGCGGACGGCCGATTTTATATTTGGCTTTGCCTAATATCGTGCCTCGGGAATTTAACGTAAATAAGTCGTTGCCCCCGGTGGTCGGTATCCACTCGGAACCGCAGAAACTGTGCTTCGCTGCCTATACACATATAGCTGTGGACGAAGATCGAGGGAAACTGGCCGAGAGTGCGAGAGGCCGTGAGCTAGTCGAACCTGACGTTACGCAGCGGTAATTATTCAGCGAACGAGAGAGGGGCGTGAGGATTTGAGAATGAAAAGAATGAGGACCGTGACAACGTCCCTTCGATTGCCCACTGATGCGTACGCGAACCTTCCGTCCTCCCGCTCTTCGCCAAAATCGCTGTCAACAGAGCGTGTTCTACCGTAACAATAACAATAGAACGATTAGCAAAAATTTATCGAAACCATCGGCAAAATTTAATGACGCAGCGAGCGTATATCAGTACATTCGAAGGGGCGAAAATTTACATGAGCGGAGTCGGGGGCGGCGAACGAAATTACGGCAACCCTCGACTGTCTGCCCTCGAATTAAAAACTTCCTACTTTTCCCACGCGAGCGTAACGAACCGACAGCGTGTTTTGACCGGCCCGCCGTCTTACGAACGGAAAGGCCGCTAATTGGCGCACGCACGCTTTCGCGAGTGCGCTTAATTGTCTTGTTTGCGAGAACTCGGCCGCGTAAAGCGGCGCGAAAACTGAAGAGGCTCATTGGGATATGGGCCGGGACAGGCCCAATGTGAGAGAGAGAGAGAGAGATAAAGGTGAAACCGAGAGTGAGATAGCTAAGCGTCCGATGCGCGACCGATGAGAGAAACGAAAAAAAAAAGAAAAGAAAGAGGCCGATCGGAGGTGTACGTTTGAGAGCCTTGTGCCACATTATCCGACGTACATCACACCCACGCCTGGCGAGTCCTTCGCCGACAGGACAGCGCAATATTTACGCCGCCACCCTCGCGAATCCTCCCCTCCCTCTCTCCGCCCCTCTCGAGGCCGCCGATCAGAAGATTCAAAGCCGTTGCGCTCTGTTTTTGCGTGGAACGTCTTTGGGAAGCGTTGTTTGCGAATTCAAATCTGACGAGGCGTGCCATTGGCTGGCCAGACGCAAACAAACACGTCGATAAATAACGTGCGCACGTGGGCCGGGCTTCTTCGGCAAAATTGGAGTAGTCATTTTCGCCATCTCGGCATTCCCGATCGAGAAGGACTGTAAGGGATAAGGACAGACTTCTGTCCTCCCTACCCTTCGGTGTCAGCGGAAAAAGTTCATTGAATAATGTCGTGCGACACCCACGCGCGGATTAATTAGAATCATTTACACTGATACGAGCTAACTGCGTTCAATAATTAAGCGGGACGGAGTGTGCGCGCTGCGTGCTGCAGCAAACAATTGCACGCCCGGTTTCTATCTTCCCCCCTCCCCTCCACACCCCTTCTATCTCTTACACGTTTCCCACAAACAGCCGATTAACAATACTGGCGTGTATCGCGGCTGTTACATACATGTCGGCATTGTTAGCCTCTCTCTCTCACTCTCTCTCTCTCTCTCTCTCTCTCTCTCTCTCTCTCACACACACACACACTCTGTTAGACTGCCGCCTCTCGCTTCTTCCTCCTCAAAACGTGATCGCTCGCCTATGTATGCCGACGCACACACATGCTAATGCCGGAGTCCTAACGAGCTGTTATTATGGAGCTGGGTGTGTCGACTGTTACACCAGCCCCGGCAGATCGAAATGTCAAACACCGTACTCGCTGTCTCCCCGCGAGTATTAAAAGCCTCCTCGAGTACTTTCGATTACATAATTCATCGTTAATACAAAGCACGCACGGGGCCCGCGCGTGTAACTGATATTTCTGCCTGAGATCGAAGCCGTGCTACTAACGAGTCCTATACCCCCCTCCCCCCCCCCCCTCCCACCCACTCCTCCTCTCGATTCCAGTTAATGAATCATAACGAAGATTTACGACCGCCCGAAGGTGTAAATACGAGAATTGCGTTCGTTAACAATTGGCGGATCGTGTGAATACCCTCGGCCGCGACCGGTTGAATATTCCCGATCCGCCATCTTGTCGAAAGAGCAGAGATCCCATAGGAGTACGGGAGTGACTCTCGATTCTTTTTCCGTCGACTCACCCTGACATAGCAATCTAGTCACCCCTCCGACTTAATCATCGGAAAATGAACCCTCCGAGCAAAACATATTCCTATGTGCCATTTGTAATTCGTCTTCGAGATTCTATCAATATGTACGTGAATAGGTGACAGCGAGCTTCGTGACAGACAGGGGATGGTCGAGGGTGGGGAAGTATCCGAATTCATGAGTGGGAGAATTGACAGGGATCGTCTTGCCAATTTCTATCGGGTCCGAGACAGGCCGAAGTCGGGACTACGGCACTTGTTTGCCTGGCCTGAAACAACATGTCTCCTGCCAAGTGCCTGGAGTGTCGCTGGCCTTATGCGGCGCGTGTGTGAAATATGCGTGAATAGGGCGCCATCCGCGTTGGAGCCGAGCGCGCATGTGAGAGTGTATATCGACGAGCGTACGAGTGAGAGAAAGAAGTTGCCAGCGCTGAATGCGTGTCACTCGACATTATAACGCGCGCACATGTACGCTTGAGCAATCGTTTGCTACAGGATCATCCTAATCGAGTCTATACCGTTAGGCCACTGTCTCGGCAAACTCGAAATTTCACGCGTTAATACGTATTGTACGCTCATCCATATGGATGCGAGGGTTTCAGAATGTGCGAGAAAGCGCTGTCGATGGAAAACACTTTTCATATTCAGCTGACCGACATGAGCTGAGCGGTATTGAATTATATATTTAAAGTGAGGCTGATGTCTAATGAATTCATTGCCGCGTTGAACGAAGCGGCATTAAAGCGTCTTCGGCCGACGCCGGTTGAACTTTCGTCGTCGAATGCAAAATTATCTGAGGTCTAAAATTGTACAATGTTTTTTCGCCGATGCCTCGTTGATACCCTTCCTTATTGCTGATAGATATTTGATATCCCTACTACTCTGCCACCCAGTCGCTTATTGTCATACGTGTTTCGTGTGAGGTGCCCGCGAATAAACCGATAAAATGATAGATGAGGATAGATTACTCAGGAATCACTTATCCGTGTACTATGTTGCAAAGAGTAGTCTCTCCTTCTCCTTTCGACGGCCGGCGGCGCGACACGTTGTATCGGGAATAACTGATTTGCGCATTAATCAAGCAATACCTTTGCATATTCAGATAAGTTTAATTTAAGTCTCAATGACACGTCAAAGTGCTGCGCGAGGTAAACATGTCGTTACTTCGCTACTTTTGCTATCGATGCACGATAGCCGGGCAAACAAACGGTACGCCGTTTCTTGCTTAAACGTTCTAGCTATTAATGCTAAAGATAGAAGTATCGCCTTCGCTCTAGGCGGAGAGTCCGAACTCTTCGTTCCGTCGATGACAAAATTAGGATCGGCCCGATAGTCTTCGGAGCCAATAACGGTGGTAGCCCGATGCTCGCCTCTATTGATTCAACCCTGTGCGCGTTGTCTATCGTGCGTGGAACGACGCGAATCGAATACACACGCGCACAGAGAAGTTTAGCTCGAGAACTCGCGATACCGAAAACACTATTAACGAGATGTACGCCTATTTTTCTTGCTTCCACGCTTTGGCGAACTGAGTCATCGCCACTTTCGCGTCGACATAAAGTGGAATAGAGATAACGAACGCCGCGACACTTTTCCGCTTTGCGTGCAATCGCACTTACGTGCCCGACGTTCCTGAATTGATCGCGGTCCCGTCGGTCGGTACCGAGAGATCGGCCGATTGTTCGAGCCCTTCGGCAAAGGAAAAAAGGCTGACTCTGGTTCGATAGACTGCAAGGTCATCAGCTAGCAATTACATCGGCAAGATAATCGTCTCCCCGACAGAAATCGCAGGTGTGTCCGCTGGGATCGTCAAGGCTACGGGCCCTTCGTATGTAGGTACTTGGTCCCGTGTGTCACTTCCCAAACTTTGGCTGTTTCGACAGAACAGCCAGCCGAAAGAAACTGGAACGGACACAGGCGTGCGGGAATAACGATGTGTATACACGAAGCGAAAGAGACGACCGATGGTCTGAGTTCTGCGTCACGTGACACGTTAAGCAGGCGGAATAATCAAGTGGCAATTGAAGAAAGGCGGAGTCGGAGGTCTCAGGAGGGAAAGAAGCTCCTCGACCGACAGAATCGAGAAAGTTTCGAGCCTTGGCTTCGATCTGGGTCCGATCCGATCGGAAGTGAGTATCGGGTCTCGGTCGAATTATCCGAGTGGCGCGCGCGCGCGCGCTCGCCATTTCTCAGCCGCGATATAGATAGAAGGTTCGACAAGTGGCCTGGCCCCAAGGTCGCCCGAGTGAAATTCGATAATCCCCGGGGTCCCGACATTCGAACGTCCGTCACGTTCCACGGACCCGCCTTATTTTCCCCGATATCCGAAGTAATCAGAATTTCGTAGGCGAGCCGAGTTGGAGATATCCGGCATTGGGCCGCTATAAATACCACTTTTTTCCCCCGTCCACTATAAATTCCGGGGACTAATGAGAATCGTGGCGCGCGCGGAGGGAGGAGAACATGTGCGCGCACATGTTCGTACACATGCTCTGGCGAGAGCGAGAGAGGGAGAGAGAGAGAGAGAGAGAGAGGAGAGGGCTGGAAGAGGAGAAAGATAGGAAGAGTGAAGTCGGGAGAACAAAGGAAACTCGCGGGTTCGATGCTCTTTCTTATCAGCGGATTGCACCGTGCTATAGCGAGGCAAGCCGACGTTTTACTCGGATTGGTCGACCCGGCGTCGACGTCACGGTATCGATTGCGGGCTTGCCACGTGATAGCGGTCCTCTCTCTCCATCTCTCTTTCTCTCTCTCTCTCTCTCTCTCTCTCTCTCTCTCTCTCTTACACTGCTTCCTTCACACCACCCCCGACTCCCCCTCGTCCGCCTCCGCCCCCCTCCCTACCGACCTGCCGGCTGTCCCAGTGCCCGATTCGAGGCCGAGCCGAGGACAAAGGCCGACAGTCCCGAACCAGGAAGAGCGGGAATCGTTCCTAATTCCGGCGCTGCTGCCGAGTACAATGGCATCACTCTCGACAAAGCACCCTAACTCTTCCCTCACCCCACTGATATAAACATTTTTTACTCGCTGTCGAAGGGTATATTTTGAAACCGTACGCCCTATCAGCTGAGCGGGAGTGAAGCGTACAGTTTCGTGGCTTTGAGGACTAACGGCACTTGGAAGGTGGCTGAAAATCGGCCCGAGAATCGCCCGGCAAGAAATCGGAATCCTCTCCTACGCTCCGGTTGCATCGCCTCGGGGCCGATGCCTTCCTCGATACCGTAATGGAGCGTCGTGGAAAAAAACTGACCGGCGAGAGCCCAGGCGGACGGTCGTAAAAAATGACTTTCTAACCCTGACGGGTTAAAGAGCCCGTGAGCCATTCCGCTCACGGGCATCGGCCGTGCACTCCTCCGGGCGAGCTAGATTTCACGGGGTGAAGAGGTGAGAGCCTAACGGAAACAATGCCAGGGCAGATCAAGAAAGGAACATGAAGAAGTTTTTCGTCGCCCTCGCAAAAACGAAAAATTGCGTAATTATGACCGGACGCATTTGCAGCCCGTAACTCAAGGCGGAATTAGTGATAAATTTGAACGGCTGATATCGCGCGGCGAGCTAGATTTTACGGAGTGAAGAGGTGAGAGCCTAACGCGACACAATGCCAGAACAGAACAAGAGAAAAGGATGAAGTTTTTCGTCGCCATCGCAAAGACGAACAATTGCGTAAGTACGACCGGACGCATTTGCAGCCCGTAACTCAGGGCGGAATTAGTCGTGATAAATTTGAACGGTTGATATCGCGCGCGCGCGGGGCGAACTCCGAATCGGTTAAGGCGGGGCATGAATTATGCCGGGCGAACTGCGGATAAAGTGTTCGCAAGCCAAGTGTCCGGCGTTGGCAAGCGGAACGCCGCCGGTTGCAGATGCATCGCGCGCACGAGAGAACGTGAGCCAACGCCGCTAGACACAGTGTGTGCCCACGTGTACACAATATGCACGCATACAGTGCCCGCCGAAAGTTTTCAGGCCTCCTATTAATTCTGCTTCAGAGTGGACGGAGAGGAGGGTAAGGGGGGGGAAGTGTAAGATAATCGTCCCGGTACAGACGTCACCGCCGAAAGACGCCTTCGCGACGCCGGCCGACGCCGAAGAGTCCGCCGACTCGCCGTCAGACGTCTCCTAAACCAAAATGAAGTGCGCTCATGACACTGGACCGCTGCCGAGGGCTGATTATCATTTTCCGCCCCGCGAAACTTTTGGAGCGCAATGTACGGCTCATGCGAGATATGCATAATATACTTGCATCGCGTCGCTACGTACAGGCGTGTGCAATCTATTTTCGCGCCTACTACTGTTTGAATTGCGTTACGCAACGTGCTGGCGATCGAGGCGTTCGCGCGCGACAGCGAGAACCGATTTCGGCTTGCAGGAGAGTCGACGCGTACCGAGAACGAGATGGAAGAAAAGACGTCTGGCCGGCCGAAGCTCGCATCGATACAAAAAGATCTGACAGCGAACTCCGATGCTGCATGTCGTTCATTGAGAACGAACCCGAGGCTGCCCGTAACGCAAAAAGGTGACAGAGTGAAACGAGGAGAGGCAGATAAGGCAGGCAGCGGTCTGGGAAGGGGAAAGGGGGAAGGGTGAGCGAGGGGAGGGGAGGGGAGGGGTGGAGGAGACGAGAAGCGAACAGGCAAGAACCTGCACACTCTCGTTCAGGGGCCCGGACCCACTCGAGGTCTCTTCGACGAGCGAAGGCGGCCTATGACCGCACGTAAACAACATTGGAAACCAGAACCCAGATCTCGAGAACCGGTTTGCGCTCGGAAAACAATTTTACGATCTCCGGGGAGCCCGATGTGGCCGGGAGAGAAAAAGTGGGAAGAGCCTAGAGATGCGGGAAGCGACGGGGGAGGGGGGGGGGGGGGGAGGGGAATAGGACAGAAGGTCGGAGGGACGGGAGGGTACGGTCGGTTCCAAGCGAGGATTCGGTAACCCGCCTACCGTGCACCGGCCCGAGCGAGGTACAATCCAGATGGGACATGCTCCGGAACCCCGAACGAAAAAAAGTCGAACGGGAGGAGGTGCCCGACGCGGTTTCGGTGGGGCAAAAATAGAAAAAGGTATTTGATATTCCCCGAGGCTTAGTTCCACCTTCCGTTCGCTCTCGGTTAAACATCGACAAGTAAGAAAATAAAGAGAGAGGGGATTTTCCGCTTAATTCCACAGTCGAACGGCCTGCGGATTGCGTAATCCGCGCTCGCGGCCGATGGAGAAACGTGGAAAATTCTGTAAGAAATGCTGCCGCTGTCCCTTACGAATGTCAAGAGTGCGTTAACTGCTTACGTCGAGTGGCCGGAGAGTGCGGCCGCGTAAATGAAATGTTTAGAGGTATAACGGAGTGCAGCCTCTAAATCACCGACGTTTATTTGCCAACGGGCTGAAAGGACGCGCTCTGGGCTGGCCAAGGCGAAAATTGGACGCGGGCAGAATAAGGATGCAGTCATCCCGGCGCGCGCGCGCGCGCGCACGTAGGCACGCGTCTATTTAAAAACGAAAATGTCATCGTCTAATATGCCCGCGCCCGATGGCGGCGAAGGCAAATTCGTTCGGCGCCGATTGTTACCGAAGCGCATAAAGCCGGACAAGTTTATGCCCATTGCGCAAGGAGTAGGACATTTTATAGGCGCGCTGTAACATAAAACGCGAGTCAACAGCTCCGACACGCGTATCAATACGGCAGGCGCGCACCGGGCATACGGTGGCTCGTATAAAACGTAATCCCGCGGAGTGTTCGGCTAAGAACTTTGGCAAAGGTCGTACGCGGCGCGTTCTCAGGCGTATCGTCGAAGATTGGGGAAAGGAAAAAGCCAGCGGGGAAACTGACCGAACGCTCTTACGCTCGGAGAAGCTCGTATGTAAAACCGAGCCCCGTCCGAAGTCCCATTTGACGAGCCGCTTCCCCCCCGCGTCGAATTCACTTTCGCCGCACGACATCGGAAATTGGGCAAATTGGCGCGATTATCAGGGATGAGTCTCGACGTCAGTCTGGCGAAAATAATCGCGCGAACGTCAAATCGACGTCAACGTCCCTATCATCTCGCCGTTCCGGCCTCCCGAGTCTTCTCTCCGCGCGTCAGCGCTACGTACGCCGGTGTTGCCGATAATTTCTCGCATAGTCGAGGAGGTAAACATGAGTAACGGAGGGAGGGAGAGGTAGAGAAGGAGAGGGACGGAGAGAAATGAGGGATGACAACAAGGCCGGCTCTGACATTGGCGAAGGCGGCAACGGGATGACGAAAGATGTAGAAACGCTGATGCAACAAGCCTACTCCTCCCACATCGGTCCCTTTCTCTCTTTCCCTTCGCTATCTGTCCTGCCTCTCAATTTTCGGTTCCTATATCGCACGTCTCTCACACTCTAGCAGAGACAAAGAGAGAGGGAGAAAGAGAGAGAAAGAGAGAGGGCAGCTGAGTTTGTCGCTCAACCTGTTAACTCTGTTACTCACTGGCCTACCGAGGAATTCCGGGAAAAGACGAGGGCTTTCGGAGTAAGAACGGGTTTCTGCCTAAGCCTGAATTCTGATTCGCCCTCGCCGGTAGGAGGCAACGACATTTACGCATAGAACTGGACCGTGCACGAGGCAAGCCCCTCTGCTCGCAGAGGCGTACCGCTCTCGGGTTCGCGAGCACAATTTTACGATAGCGAGACTCGTATTTTCGAGTGGAAACCGGTCGGAAGCGTGTTTCGTCGCTCGTAACGAGCCTATTTTACTCGGACTCACTTTTTTTCTCGGGGCCTTGGCTAATAAACGGCGCCGATCGGCGAGCCCAGCGTCGACGTAACGTCATGCCGCTTACTTTTTGGCCGCACGTTCGCGTCGGTCCGCGTCTCTCGGATTCGACTCACGTGTCGCTCATACGAAGAAATACGTCCATCCGATTCTATCCTCCGCCCGCTCGGCTGTCGCCGGCCAAAGTCGGCACCGCCGTAAGAAGCCCGGCCATCGCGATAAATCCCACTTGTAACGCACGTGCAAGAGTTATCGGAAAAGCGGGCGGCATCGATATCGGTCCCAAGCTAAAATCGGATAAACCTTAAAGGCTATCTGGGAACGGACGATGATTCGGCTCGGTGGAAGAGTCTAAGCCGACCAACCAAACGCGCCGGCTGGATCATGCGACTTCTTCCGGCACTGTCTACCGGTTATACTACTGCTTACTTATGCTATGTTAATGCACCTCTATTTCTGCCCGTGAGTCGTAAGGTCCCGGTGACTTTCCGAATACGTCTGTCTGGCGAGTTTCTTTGGGAAAATCGTCCGTTGGGAATGGAAGGGGGAGAAGCGTTGGCAGAAACGAATGCAGAAGTGAGTGCAGATTGACCGGTCTGGGGTAAAGGACGATGATCGATGACAATCGCGCCGTGGGAGTCGAAGGAGAGGCGCGGAGACGATCGGGAAATGGAAAGGCTGGCGTTTCGTTGCCAGGTGAAAAAGCGCCGGGAAAGAGGGTGCGCGCGCACGCTCCGGATGGGGATCATTGCGCGAAAATAGCCGGCAACCCGCCGGATCGCACGTACTGTACTGTCAACGTTCAAGAAACTTACGTCATTCCCAATTTGACCCATGCTGGCGGCACCACCACAGTTCGCGATCGTATCCGCCTCCGGGTAGGACTCGTTCTCGTTAGCCACAGGAATTTTGACGACTATTATGGAACACCACCAGAGAACCCGGCTGCTAGATCTCCCGGCAGAGAAATTTCGATATGTCACGGGAGGAAGCCAATTTGTCTCCTATCGCACGTCTCTTAACCGGCTTCTCTGTTCTTTCTGCCTTCTCTTCCCTCTCTCTCTCTCTCTCTCTCTCTCTCTCTCTCTTTCTCTGTTAGTTGGTCTGTGTCTCGTGCAGTCGTCTTACGACAATCACCGGGATGCTCTGACGTTGATTCAGCCTTCACAGCTAGACGTCCGTAGGCTGTCACTTTCGTAGATCGCCGGCGACGACTTATCGGTCATAATACATATATATATCACAGGCAGGTCGCTCCTCGCTTCGCGCTCTCGACTATCTCAATCGGATTCGCGCAAGGAACACGAGTATGAAAAAACGGTGATTGCGAGAGACAAGTCGTGGGGGTTATATGTACTGGTACTTGGTCTGGATATACGACGATATAGGGGTGTCAGGTAAAGAGGGGGGTAGAAATACGAAAAAGTCGGACTGTACAATGAAGAACGTCGTGCACACCACACCCGTAGAGACCGCACACTGGTAGGCAGTAAAAGGATGGCTTGTAAGAGGGCACAAGAGTCAAGTCACACTGGACATTACGGCCTTACGGAGCTGGAGGCTAACGACGTCGACTGATCTACACCGTTTAAGAGCCGGTTGCTAACTGACGCTAACTACTGCCTCGAAAGTCGGAGCACGGCCGTCGTGCCGCGATCATCTGGTCGGCACTTTGTAGTGGGGGTTGCTGGGAGCGTGGTAGGGGCTTCGCCGGGTACCGACGTCTGTCATTGGTCGGCCAGTGCCGTATCCGTGCTAGAAATTCTCGCCCGTCCCGGGCGCCCGGCGACAAATTTCTTCGACTGTTTCGCACCCCTTCCACCACCCTGACGGGCTACACCCTCGCGACTCGAGGTGGATGATCGTCTGACGAGGGAAGCGGAAGCTAGACTCGCCGGAAAAGCGTCTGGCGCATTGTCAGTGGCACTTATGTCTTCCGGAAGGGACGATGGCTGAGATGGCTGGGGGTTCGGTAGGTTCGAGGTACGAGGGTGGTCGCGCAGGCGGCCGGCTTGATCAGCTGATGCCTTAGCAACAGAGGTATTAACCGATCTAAAAATATCGATCTTACGCTCCTTTTGTCTCGCTCCCCCCTTCTCATCGCTCGTCTCTCCTTTTCTCTCCTGCCAGCCTCTCCTGCCCTCTCCCCTCCCCTACCCTATTCGTCAGTCTCATTCTCACCGTCTCAGTCCTGCGAATCTCGACATCTTTGTCACTCCAACCCTATCGGAGTGCAGTTCGTAACAATTATTCACGTTGGCTGCCTCCGACTGCAGATTTGACACGTATTTGTCAACGACTAACGGCCAGCCGATAGGACGGTGATCCTTATCAGCCATTCAGCCCGGGAGATAGCGTGTTTTCGGGGAAAATCGCTTTGCGAAATCAAACTGTCATGCCGCCGGTCTGCGCGCGATTCGCGCCGTCTCTTTCCGTTCCGGAACAGCAGAATTCGCAGTTTACGTCTTCTCTCGGAGTACTCGGATTGTTGCCGGATAGGAGTTCGGACATAAGGGAGTCCTGCGACGGTAATCAGAATCAGGAGGGAGTTGGGGACAGTTTTACGAGGACTCGTCGTAGTTAACATTCGGATCAATGAAACTGTTCCAGGGGGGTGGAAGCGAAGATGAGGCCTAGCTCCCGAAGAGCTTTAAGAGTCCTTTGTCTTCCGAGGAAGCGGCGAGGAATAAAGAGTCGAGCCGGGGGAAACTCTCCCCCTTTCATTTTCGTCAGCCCTTTGAGAATAGCCCGGTCCTCACTGTCGACTCATGCTTCGGACAGTGAATGTTTTGAAAATTGAACGTTTTCCGCTTCCGCCCACGCCCGCGCGACAGAAAATATCGTTCGAGCCCGCCTTTCTTCCCCTTTTTCGCCGGTTAGCTTTTTGTCCGGTGAACGATATCGCCCGCAATCGGCAGTGCCGGCGATTTACGTAAGAGCGGGAATGAGAGGCTGTTACGCAATTCGTCGATCCGCCAGTCGAAAAATGTGCTAGGGAACCGGCTCGATATCCCTCTCCTAGCCTTATCATCGGATGGGCTCGGACGCTTTAATGGGATAATGCGAGCACGGCACGACGGCGTTACGCGTCGCGCGAGCGACTAATGGAGTCGATAACAAAGGGGTCCTCTTAAAAGCGTGGTAGGAGTCTCCGCGCGGCAGTCGGGAAATCCTTACGATTCCGCCGAACGATGAAAACCGTTCCGAGTGGTACAAAGGATAATCGTCGGGTGTCGAATCGGCGTCCGGAGGCCCCATCGATCGGGCGAACATTTTACGGTGACGTACGATTAGGTCTTGTCACAGATTCGAGAGCGCGAAGCTTCGGACGTTGGAAGACGTTTGGAAGAGGAATGTCGAAGGGATGCGAAGGACCTTACGAGAGACCCTGCGAAGAGACCTTGCCAGGTCAACGGTCGGTCCGGAGGGTTCATTTTCCCTCTCCCGAAAAATGACAGGCCACGAAATGCCACGGTCAATCAGGCATCGAGGAGCGTTCTCGAGCGGAGTCGAGTGCACTGAAGTTTCTATTATTTCGTATTCCCGGGAGCGAGCGCTTGGGCGAGGTTAGTATTGGAAGCGCTAAAGGGTCAACGCTCGGGAAAGCGCCTCTAGTTACGGCACTGCCATACGCTATTATAGGCCCCGTCGCTCGGAAATCCCTCCCTCCTCCTGACCGACGAACCAAACCTTCCCCCCCCCCCCCCCCCGCGCCGTTCTCTAGGATCCCTCTTTCCTTCCCGGTTCAACCGAACGCTCCGTCCCACTCTTACTTCCAAGCTCTATTTGTCTCTCTATCCGACGAGCATCACCGCTTTTCCTTCTTACTCGGGGCCTTTCATTCCGACTCTCCTTCCTCTTTTATTTGCTTTTTCTATTCCTCTGCCCTCTCCCGCGGTCGTCTCCTTCCAACCCGCTCGGTCGTATAAACACACCCCTCTTCGCGACGACTGCCTCACTTTCGAGTGCGTGCGTGCGTGCATTCGTTCGTTCGTTCCTTCGTTTGCCGAGCATTTCTCCGTCCTCTCTCTCCCTCTCTCTCTCTCTCTTTCTCCCTCCTCTTTGCTCGTCATTCCGCACACCATTCCGTTATAACGGAGCACAGAACTACTCTGTCTAGCGTACGCGGTCAGCTGCTGCAAAACTACCAGGAAGTTTCGCCCACCGCGGCTCGGTGACTAATGGTCGGCTCTACGCTCGAACGGTGAAAATTATCCCTACTTATCGGATAGGAGGCGAGATTACTAGATCATCCGCCTCTTTCGCTCAGAGGGTACCCTAAAGAGGAGGGAGGAGGATCATGCCAAATTTCAGAGTTTAGACTCGAGCTTCCGTCAGGAGCCTGACGGATTTTCGTCGACGTAAATCAAATTTCGAACCAGGTTCCGCAAGATATCGGTAATTGGTCAGAAATGAGTTTGTTCGTTGTCTCTGTACCTCGTTCGCTGCACGTCTCGCCTCTGTCACAGATAATAAATTGTCGGGCCGGTGTACGGCTTGAAAATACCTAACCTTGACAAAGCATGCCTCCGAACGCGCCGGCGAGGGAGCCGAACTTTGTTTGGCAACAGTTCTAGCAAAATAGGCGATGCTGGGCTATCCGGCGATTGGGAATCCTGGAGCGAATCTTCGATTAGCTGCGACATTCGGCAATGACAGTAATGTCAGTCCAGAGATTAGACGCAGCGGAACCTGCAAGCATCGACAGGATTCCGATGAAGTACATCGAACTGTTTTGCTTCGATGATCGATGCGACGTACGAAGGCACTTTTAATTCATGTCCGCGGCGATGATCGATGATTGGGAAGAATCAATTGTGCAGAACAAGAAGGAGAGGCTTACGCAAGCTGCCAGGTGGATGGCGAGCGCGAGAAAGAACGTTCTCGTTCCCGCAATTTGCCTTTCCAAGCCGAATCACGCTCTTCGCTGAACCGATCGCGTAACGCGCCACCGCTGATAAGATTCCCGATTTCTTGCAATTTTGCGAAGCGTGCCAGACAACCTATGCCGAAGCCGCCGTTCGGCGGTTATTGTCGTCACGACGGAGTGAAAACAAGGCATCGAATTGCTTCAGCGATGAGTCAGTGGGCTCCCAAAGGCTAGGTCGATGCCGGCGGAACGTGCCGTAAGGCCAATCACGGTACGTCAGGAGCAAAACTTTATTACGAGAAAGAGAGAGAGAGAGAGAGAGAGGCCGCACGTTATTTCGACTTAAGAAAAGCCGCTCGATCGTCCACGCATCAGCGGCTAATGGTTCGTTCGGCAGTAAAGCGGAAGAACGGTAACGACATCGAAAGCCATGAGGTCCTGGCAGGGTGGTTTTCCGGAGGAAAATGATTTTCGCTACCCCCCGTCGGCGAATTTCCCATTCGACGATCCGCACCGAGCGGGATCCTTTATTACCCAGGCAACGTTTTCTCCTCGGCCTGCTCGTCGCCCCATCCTGCATCAGCCACGCCGAACGACCGTTTGTCAGGATCATAACGTCCCGGACAAAGGTTCGTTAACGCCGAAATGTTTCGCGTTCCCCATCCCGACTCTCGTATTACATAACGGCGGATAAAGGAGTGGATCGCTTGCGGAAACATCGTCGTCACTTTAAGTGGCCTCTGCCACCGAATCGCCCGTACTTTTCATCCCTTGCGCAAACTGTGAACTCCCCCCCCCCCTCCCACCTTCCCTTTCTTCTTCGCGAGCAATGGATAAAGTAGCCTTCGCGACGTTGACCGAGTCGGTTTCGACCAATTGAACAACTTGGCGATGATTCACCTTTCACAAAGGCACCCACTGCCCTCGACACGTGTTATCCGCGAGCGTAATCGCGGCCGGGTTAGCGATTTGCAGGTATCGCGATGCTCGCGTACACACCTTTTAAAAACGGACGCGTCACAAGCTCGCCGAACAAAGAGACATAAAGGAGCCCCAGCGACGCTCTGCACCCGCCGGGTATTAGACAAAGAGAGAACAATGGGGGGGCGACAAATCGATGGCAAACGTGAGTCCAGTAGCACTTCGGCGGGAAGGCTGGAAAAAAATATTTGTAGCGTCAGTGGATGGTTATCTGGCCGCTCATGGCTGAATAAGATGGTCAACGGTGGTCTTAAAAGGATTGAAATGCTGAACCATTCGATGGGTTGTAAAAAAAGAAGCATTTGTAAGAATTTTTAAGTGTGTCCGGATTGTGGGGGTGGGAAATGCCTTTCACATATTGAAGATCATGTTGACAGCGTGTCTGGCGGCAAAGTTGTTGCTCTTGTAGATCCTCTTGTAGTTTTTCTACTATTTTCTCACATTTTCTTGGCTGTATCTCCGAAACTATTGCACTTAGAAGGCTCCGCTTGCGATTTTTGTGATCCTCGTTTCATTCTCTATAAGTATGCATATCCACAAGTCGATGAAGAGACTTTTAATTTTTACCTATTTTCCGACCTCCATTCTTTCGATGGTTTTTGGTCGCTCAGTCTCATATTGTAAGTGCACGGTGGTCAAATGTACTTAAAATAGGGGCTAAGATGCGCATTTGTCGCCTAAAACCCCCCAAAAGGCAACAATCACCATCAATTATGGCATATAAATTCAGACGAAATTGCAGCTTTGTCGGTTAAAACTGCCGAAAAAACGGAAAAACCATCAATTATTACATATAGTAACGTAAAATAGCATAGAATAATGTGAAATAGTATAAAAGTATACAGAAAGTCAAGACCAAGAAAGACAAAGCGGTGAAACATACTCCAAATTGGGGTTGAATTGTCGCTTTGTTAGTTAAAACACCTCAAAACGTCCAAATAATCAATGATTGTTAGTTATAACATGTTAGGTATAACAATGTAAAGTAGTGTAAACTAATGGAAAATTATGCAAACGTATGACGAAGTATGACGCAAGTACACATAAGGGATGACATTTATGAAAAGACAGCGTTGACATAGTAGAATAACAGTCGCAATACGCAATATGTACGCTAAACGACTCTAGAACTTATATATGGGGCGTATATATTATTTTGCTCCTCACCTCAACCGCAGAAATTCCCTAATATTCATTTTTCGTGGTGTGGGCCAGCAGTGATACGTTGAGGGTGCTCGTATCGGAACTGCAAAACGATGATAAACCGCGAATGACGGATGGAAAAAGGAGTCCGCGCGAGCGCAGTCATTAATTCGACTGGCAGAACAAAAGAGAAAGTGACACAATTTTCATGCTACGATGCAAAAAAGCGCGGCGATATCGTTACATCGACGTCATTCACGCCACTTACGATTGTACTGGTAGCGCGCTGACTAATTGCTTGAAGCAGCGGACTGACATACAGAAGCGGTGATTAAGCCGGGAATTCGGTGCTCGACGATTACCATTAGTGCGACTGTCTGTTTCAAAATCATGGCACCGTAAACTGCCAAAGAAAAGGGAACTCGTCCTGCAAGAACATCAGGATTTTTCATTTTGACTCCCACTTACTCTTTACGGAAATAATATACTTCCTACAAAATTAACAATAATTCTTTAAATAAATGCAGCAAAATTGTTACACTTCTCTCATAAATAAGAGACTGGGTAATGTTTAATTCGGTTTTGTCATTTAAAGGAGAGAAAGTCTGTTCGAAACAGTGCTTACACTCCACGAGAAGTGAAACAGTAGTTCCAAGGTTTGTATCAGGGGGCGTAGCTCAGATGGTAGAGCGCTCGCTTAGCATGCGAGAGGTACCGGGATCGATGCCCGGCGCCTCCAATTCCTTTTTTCCAATCATTTTCAATATTTTACACCGATAAAGCAATTTTTTACTCTCCCCAATACAAAAACGATTCCACCGCATAATTTATTAACCATATATTAACCATATATTAACCATATATTAACCATATATTAACCGTATATTAACGTCTTGGCGTTGGGCCATAAATAAAATTCCAAAGATAACACCGCCACATCCGAGGGTGTAAAAATTTTATCCTCGGAACTTACGGACATTCTTATCCGAAGTCTCCGGCTATCGGTCGAAAATTGCGCGAGACTCGCACGTTGGCCGAGAGTGACAAACATCGCGGAACTAACAGGATGGCTCGGCAGCGATTGTACGTAAATAGTTCTGCGTAAATGCCCGGCGCATAGCGAAGAGAAACGGGGGCGGCCGGGGGCAGAATGCGACAGATTAGATTGTCTCTTAAAATTTAATGTCAACAATGGGGGGATAATGATAGCGGCGCGTCGGAGTCACCCTCGTGTCCGCGTGACCACTAATTTCTTTTCTTTGTTGGGACTCAAAGTCGAGATCTGGTTCCCGGCGGTAGTGGCAGTCGTAATAGTAGTAGTAGTAGTAATAGTAGTAATAGTAGTAGTAGTAGTAGTAGTAGTAGTAGTAGTAGTAGTAGTAGTAGTAGTAGTAGCAGTAGTAGTAGTAGTAACAGTAGTCGTCGCTGTCGCGTACGATAACGATGTTTGTCGGGTAAATCGATCCGGATCCGTGACAAGCTTCATTTATGCCACTCGCGCATTGCTTCGCATTCCGTGGGAAACGTATCATCTCGAGCGATGACAGCTGCGGTACAATGATTTCCTTTAATCGCCGGCCAGCCGAGGCTCTCCAGGTCGATAGGACCTGAGAAGGCTCGGAAGTATCGCCGAGTGACGCACTGTCAAACGAGCGCAAATCGACTCCCATACATTGTTTCCCTCCTGTTTGCTCGAGACACTCAGATACGCGAATAGCTGACGAGGCGAATATCGCAGGATGTCGAGGAAGTACGATCTTCGTACGGGACACGTCACTCGAAAAATAATACTGTCATACACGCATACGTGGAACTGCGTGCGAACACAGCGATGGGGCATCCGGAACATACTTTTGTCAATCGCGCCGTTCAAAACCTGCTGTCCACCCACACAACGGGACAGGCACACGTATATATACACGCTCGACTTATTGATCGGGAATAATTAACGTAGTATCGAGCGATAATAATATCGCGCGTGTGCTCTGATTGGTTCCCGCAGAGGGAAGATTTCGGGCGAGACAGATATTGTTTATCGTGCGATTTATCGTGCAATTAAACATTTTTCCATCGGCAACCGATCGGCCGCCGGTGAGAAGTTACCGTCGTTCGCGACCGTTCGCGAGTGTTCGCGTGCATTTGCGCCAAAAATTAAGATAGGTCCCGGCACCTGTTCAAACTTGATGCCCGGGAGGTAAGGAGGAGGTCAGACCGGGATGCAGGCCACTGTTTTGAGAGTCGAATTTCCGCAAAGGAATACGACCACTGTCAATAGACAATAGATAGGTCGCCGGCGTGAGCTGGCCTGGTATCGACTGAGTTTCGTTATTCTCGTAAACACCGAGCGCTTTATCGGTGACGTGGACCGACTATTATCTTCTCTTCCCTCTATTGACGAGAATGGCGAAAATAGAACGGGCGCGAGCGAAGAATCGAGCAGATTGTCGAGAATCTTTGGAATTGCCGCCTCTCGTGTTCATCGAGCGTCATCCGGATTTCGGCCGAAACTGTACGCTCCTGACGTGGATCGGTCTTAAAAAAAAAGACATATAGACGGTACGTGCATATATACGGTCGGATATGCACGGACGAGGTCAGGCGGAGGCTCGGATAACTTCTTGCATAATTCCTTGGGAATCGTGAGCGAGTCGGCCTGTCACCGGCGGATCTGCCGTAATCTGTTTACGAAGCGGCAATGTCGTGGCCACTCTTCGTTCTCTCGAATTTCGGTGAGATAATGAACGCCGGTGGGCGGTCCTTTAACACCTGATAATATCATTGGCGCGTCGCGGAGCCAAAGTCCCGAACCCTGGCGAAAAAAGTCCCCCCTTGTCGTCCACCTCCTCCCAAGTCCCGTGTCGTACCTTGCCAGTGACGCCTTATCATCTCCGATGCTTCGAGAAGCGTCAAGGTCAGCGGGACGGCCCGTGGAAGGACGAAATGATCGCGGTTAATAATAAACGCGACCCTCGTTAGCCTTTGCTTTCTGAATTTACGGCGAGAGGCTCGTCGGCTAAGGTCTGGCGAACATGCTGGTATCTCATGAATTTCTCAGTCTTTCTCTCTCTCTCTCAACTTGACGTTACCGTCATTAACATAGGGGTAGATTCGCGTCGGTCCGATGTTTCGAGTCTGACCGAGAGCGGAAAGTGAAAAGGACCGTCAGAGTCTTCGAAACATTTTGTAACGACTTCGCCTCGACGTGCAATAAAAGAACGAGAAGCATCCGAGGAATACGGGTAGCGAGTGACAATTGGTCGCACGCCAGATTTCGATGACGCAAAGCCGGCGAACACTTAATGGGCGAGAGAGGAAAGTAGAGAGAGGAAGAAAGAGGGAAGGAAAAGTGGCAGAAGAAGAAGAAGAAGAAATGCAACCCGCCCCACCTTCGGGCGTACCCGAAGTAACGAAACGTGAGTTATCTGTGCGCCGTTTTCAAGTCTCGGAGGCGCGCGCAATTTGGCGCAAACAACTGCCGCGAGTTCGTAAACAGGCTCGCCCACCGATATCATCCGGTTCTCCGAGCGATGCCGTAAACTTTACGACCTGAAATTCGCTTGTGCGCCGCGCGCCGTACCCAACCAGTTTTCGGGACGGTTCGCGTCCCGAGCAAAAGGGAAGGGAGGAGGTCTCGGCGGCAAAAGTTTCCCATCCGCTGCAATCGGCGCCAAATGAAATTTTCGGCAAGATCGGTCCGGTGTGTTTGCGAACGAGAGTTTCGGTGGAAGGCACTGTTGCGTAGATCGGTCGTCGCACGCGTGGAAAAAGCCACCCTCTCGGGCCGACGATGTAAACAGGAGGATCGATTAGAGAGGAGAGGGGGGGGGGGGGGAAAAAAGCATAAAAATTGCGAGTGGAACCCGGGGACGGGTCTGCCGTAAATCTCCCTTTTCTTTCAGGCCTGGCAAACTTTCGTCCCTAATAGATTGATGCCGCGCTTCGCCCCCCGGAAGTGAAGCGTTGACAGAACGTAAAGCGGGCCCCGGGAGATATTGATAATATCAAGGATGGGAGCCCCTTCGCTCCAGTTTATGCATGGGCCGGGCATAAAGAAAGTTTATGTCGCGATAAATTTATTAAATCGCCGCAACCGAGAGCCGTCGGCCGGCCGATGGCGAACGAAAGAGGGGTTGGCCCGTCGACGCGGAAAAGATCGGCGGTTAGGGCATAAAGGAGGAGGACGCGTGAACGGTCCATTTTTCGTTACTCTCCAATCCGTATCGGCCGCATGACGAGACGATCGTAAAAGGAAAGAGCCGAACCGAAGGAAAATGCGACTCAGGTACCGCACACCCCATCCTGTAATATATTACTCTCTTGGGCGAGACAGAATTTAAAAGCGTCGCAGAGATAATTTCGAGATTTCGATCGTTATTTATTCCCGACTTCGTGACAAACATTTATGGGATAATCGGGCCTGCGCGTCAAGATAGGTGGAGAGCGACGTACAATATAATGCTGCCAGATATCTCGATCCGTCCGAGCGCGATTCCATCAACGGGAAATAATTCGATCAGCCGCCATTTGTCCGAGCCTCCGTTCGAGTCCGCTGTAAAAATATACATTTCCTACCGTTCGTTATTTAGTTTTTCCATTCTGTAGGTTGAATATATTGATGAAAATCCGACGTTCTCCTCCTGCCAATTCTGCCACGTGCCGAAGCCGAGAATAAAAATCCATCGACTCTTTCAAGGCGAAGCCACTGTTTCCGCCCCATTGTATGGGCGAGAATGCACAGATTGGGTTAGGTACACACACGGGGTTGGTACTTTTCATACGTAACGGGGAGTCTGCTTGCCGGGCCCGAGGGCAGAAATGAATCGTGACTGCCGCCCTATTACCGGCGAGTCGGGTAGCTCGGGGAAAATCAGAAGGAAGAAAATTACTTGCAAACACGAGTCGAGCGACGAGGGGCGGGAAAGGCAAGGGAAGGGAGGGGAAGCCTGTCGAACCGGCGAGAGGGAAGATCTTTGTAACGCGAGGAGGGTAGAAGCTGCGAACCTGAGATTTCCATCGTCTGTTGACACTTTCAACGAACTGAATCGCGCGCGTTTCCTCGCTTTTATTAACCCTTCGAGTTAACCCCTCGGTACGATTTTTATCCACGACTAAAAGGTACTTTTTTTCATTCGACGAACGTTAAGGGGTTCAAGGTCGACGTTCGCAGAATTAAATATCAGTACCGATTAATGCTACCTAACGGTGAAGGGAAATGACCGATAAGGGGAGGAACGTAGTAAGCCGCACTTTGGCAATCTTTGCAGATCGATCCTGAGAATCGCGAGCGCCGCGGGGGGTGGGGGGGGGGGGGGGGGGAGAGAAAAATAAAGTGCAGCTCGGCGTCAAACGGAACGAAGAGGAATGATCCGCGCTGACATGTTTACTGTGCAGAGACGTTAAAAATACCGGCGACGCTCGCCGTGCAACAGACGGGTGACACCGTCGGTTAAATTAATGATATTTTCGGGCCAGCCAAAGGAGTACGCGCGCGCGCGAGCACCATTCTCACAGCACCCTATTGTCGCCGATGGGACTTAAAATTTCAGCATGGGCGATAAGTCGGGAAGCTCGAAAATTTACGAGCAACCCGCCCGCCGCCCGCCGTTCGATTATCGCGCATCGGGAGCAGAATGAGGAGGCGAGAGGAACAACAGTTTGAAAAACACGGGCGTGAACGCCCATCACGGCAAGATTCGCCGCGAAAAATCGGGGGTATCAATGTTTTGACAAGAGATATTCGGCTTTGCGGCAAGGGAGAGGGAAGAGAATTCGAGAGCTCGGAGGAGAAGAGAGAAGGAGAGAGAGAGAGTGAGAGAGACGGAGCGAAAGAGGGCGCAGTATAACATCGCTATCGACGATCGGTAAACAACAAGGCCACTTATCGTTAGCTTGATGCAACGCTCGGCCCGAGTTTCGTCAGCTGCCTCAAATAGACCATAAGCCACTATAGATAGAACTAATCGAGCGTAATTGTACATGTTGCGCCGACTAAGACTCGGCGCAAACGATTCGCGCTCCTCCGGATCCGCGAAACACCCTCGAAACTTCCTTTGTTCTCCCCCCGAAACAGAAATGACTCACTATGACGCGCCATGGACCCGCGCGCATCGGGAAGCGGGAGAACGCGCTCGCGAAAATAGGACTCCTTCGCTGTCGACAAAAAAACTGTCGACCCTCCCGCCGAGAGCGGTACGGAAATAGGAAACTGGATCACGCATTTTTCGAGCCCGAGGGGGGAGAGGTTCGAAAATTCTCGCCGCGGGGGATGATTACGGTCGATTACGGAATTGGAATTTCTACTAATATCGATAGGAGTAGCTGTCGCTAGAATGTGCGCTCGACATCGACTGCTCTAAGAGGGGGAAGGGGAGAGGTGAGAAAAAGTGGATAAAGGATAGATTAGAGCGAGAGAAGAGACCGCGCGGAGTATAGTGGCGCACTATCGGAAGCGGTCGGAGCGTAGAAAGCTGTTCGAAGTTTCGCCGTAGTTTGCATCGGCGATTGCAGTGTAATCGAGCCGCCGGTCAAGATAAGTTCATCCACCCTTTGTACCGTGACCCACATCTCGCGCGGAGGGGTGATTACGCTCCCCTTCCTTCCTGTCCGCTCGTAGCTACAGAAATCTATTGTAATGAACTGGTAGGGGAGGCGAACGGGAGAGGAGAGGTGGTGGGGGGAGAGTGAGAACTCGATTCAGATTCAAATGAATCTATTTGTCGGCGAAGGCCACTTTGTTCCATGCCGGCCGTACGTGACGGCGACAATTAATACGGTGGCCGAATAATTTCAGGCCGGCGGCCAGAATTTTCGCCGGAAAATCGGTTAATTGAACCACCCCATCGTAGAATGGTTGGTTGGAAACGTGAGAACAACTGTCACCCCATTATATTCCGCAGGATATTGACCCCCTGACTCTCTCCCTCTCTCTCTCTCTCTCTGTCTCTTTCTGTCTCTCTCTCTCTCTCTCTCTCTCTCTCTCTCTCTGTCTCTCTTTGTCTCTGGCGCGCTATCGAGCTCGCCTACACTCTGCGTTCCCCTTTAAAAGCCCTTCAGAGTCCCTTTCCCTTTAAAGGACCTTCATCCTTGCCCAACCGGAGTTCAGCGACCCAGCTTCACCCCAGTTTTCATGTTCGACATCGCGGAACAGCCAACCGCCGTTTCCGATGCAGATAATCGGCCGACGATCGAATTCGGGAATTCACTTCCTTCCCGAGTCCTAAAGCCGACCGATACCGAGAAACGACAGAAAGCCTAATTGCATTCTTACGCAACGGCCATAATGTCTTCGAAACGACGTTGACACCGGGCAATAAAAAAGAGGCCTCGAAAAACACCACGGGCAATAAAATAGTACCGAAGAACATGGCCGAACTCGTTCGTGCGACACGTAAAGATTTCTTAAGGATCAGCATTCGGCACCGCTCGACGTCTAATTAGCGTCGTTCAAGGCCGAAAGTTGCAAGGCAGAGATCGGTAGATGTGCGAAGAATCGTCGAAAGACGCGAACGATCGGCACCTTGCACCGAAGTGCCAATATTTGTCGATCCGAGGCACAGAACCGTATTTGCGCGTTCCGTTCGCCACGCTACTCGCATTGGCGCGGAACAAAGGAGTCTCTTCTCTTGCGGCGAGTCTCGAACCGGTAGCCGTGATCCCAGATTATAACCGAGGCGTTGAAGTCACTTTGCGAAAACCGGTCCTGGCGAACTCGGTAGCCCGACCGCTGGAGGGAGCAATGAAATTATCGAACAATCGCGGGCCACGTGTCGGAGAAGACTCGGGCCTCCTCTCCCACCCTCCCTCATCCGGAAAGGGAGAGTGGATCGATGCCGGACTAAAAGCTTTCCCCGCTGAGACATCGATTTTCGTGGGGTTGAGGAGACGCCGTGAACGGTAAGAATGCGATTAGCTCCAGCTCTGTTTCAACGGTCGAATGCTTTGTCCATTACTTTGTCCCGGTACGTACCTAATTGCGCTCACGGTAAGGTAAGCTGTATCTCTCCGACGATAGACGAACATCGCGACCTCACCGATATCGATAATTAATTAAGTGTATCGCGTCAAGGATAGCGTGACACGAATTGATGGCACATATGATTTATGAAGCACGTGCTGGCGAATGATGAAAATTCACGTGACAAATCGTCTGACGTGCGACGGTGAGCACAGCGTGTGCAGTACCACAAAGAAGTGCGGTGCACACACGGCACTGTCCGTTCAAGGCCGAGCTATCGCGATGCGGACGGAAGGAGAGATCGGACGAGCCGCGTGTACGTCGGCTGCTCGCGTATTACACCGGTCACTGTCAGCGTATCGACTTTAATCTAAATACGTGTCCCCGAAAGGATAATCGAGCGGCCGTGGCAAATAAAGCGATAAACGCGGATTACCGTAGACATGATTCATGCCCGTCGCAAATTAAACATAGACGTCGGCGAAAATATTGTTCCCTCCACGTTTTTCCAATCCACTCGCCTGCTTCCGGACCTATTCCAACCCGACAAAATATGAACGCCGCTCATGATTCCCACCTCCGGCGGATCGAATTGAAACTGGTTGGAAAGTACCTTCTTAACTAAACATGACGTACGAACTGAATGACAGGGAAATCGGTCGTACCGGGGACCGGGCTATTATATTCGCGGGAACATCAAGGTCGCGGCTAATCTAGGAGGAATGTCTGTGAAATATTGATGTCGAATGCAAACGTCAGATTACGGCTAAGTTGTTTGCTTAACGCGTTACTTATCACGCATACACGCTCAGGCGAGCGAAAACACATGACGGTGTGTTATTCGCTTATCGGTCCCGTTGTCACGTAATTTTATAATGAAGCGCCGATTGCGCGGGGGGGGGGGGGGGGTTCCTTTTTTGCGGGAAAGTGGGATTGCTCTCGCGAGCGTTCACGCTTCGCTCGGGAGGAAAACGGGAACGTATCCCGCGCGTGAACTCAGATCGTGCCCGTAAACGTCGTACACGTGTTACGAGCTTCGGAGAGCGTGCGATCCTCGGCTTTGTCTCCTGGGCGGCAAAGAACAGAGAACGATCGCGGGTAGGATCGTACGAGCCGTAAAGATCGTGATTCATCGTACCTGCCCTAAATTTTTCCGCTCCGCGAGTCTCGGCCCGTTGGGAAGCCGCTCGCTAGTCGCGGAGGAGAGTCCGTGTATCCGTATCTCTCCACCCCGCCGTCGGCAGGTTTAATTAGTCATGGTTCACACTCGCGGGAGTCGCGATAAGAGTCGGCAAGGTTACGTCCAGTCCAATTCGACCGCGGATGTTGTCGAGGGGCAATTAACAATGCCTGATTAAAATTCCTTTCAGCTCCTTCCGAGGGCTTTCGACACGCATTCCGCGCGAAGCGTTAAATGGCCCGATAGGAGAAGCTGAAGAAGGAGGAGGAGGAGGTGGAGAAGAAGGAAGAAGTAGGAGGTGGGGAAGAGTGTCGAACGATTTACGCCTCCTCGCGCGAGGAGAGTAAAGATGGCGAGGTCCGATGCTGCCGATAGGAGCGAACTGGGACGAACCTGTCCGCGCTCTAAGATTAGCTTCGCCAGCGCAAAAATGGTTCTCCAGGCGGGCAGAGAGGCAGGCTAGTCGCAGGCCCCGGGGAGCGTATCTCGTCACGTGCGCGATTAGCCGATTAGCGAGGAGGCGATAAGAGGCGTCTCGGGGCGATTAGGGACCGCTGTGACATTCACAGGCGGGGAGAGCGACAATTGGTCCGCGGAGAGAAGCTTCGCGAGCGGAAAGCCGTCTGCGGCAAAACTTTTCTCGATATAATTATACCGGGTAGTTAAGTAACGCGCCGAAGGCCGTCGCGGATTATCGTCTCGCTGCTCGGTAAGCAATGCGTGTCGAGGAGGACGTGTCATAATCTGGCTGGAACGGATGATCGCGAGAGGAGTAGCGTGGAAGGCACTCGAACCGACAATGGACACTTTATATAACGCTCTTGCCGCAATCAGAGACGGCCGAATCGTCCGACTGACTCTGACTGGACGCTGGTCTCTCTTATTTTTTCCGGTACCGAGAACACTCGGATCGCTTTCGCACGAGTCGCGGGAAAAATCTTGCCTCTTGTTTACTCGGACGGGCTCGCGAATATGTATCGGGGTAGGAGTGAAGCTTTTGCATATGCATGCCGTAACGCCGGATCGATGAAAAACAAGCGGGACGCCGTATAGTAACCGTCGCCGCCGTCTAACTTCGACGACTCGGATCTCGTCGAGAGAAAAAATTTTACGACAGTTTTCTATGGTAAATCGTCGTAAAGTGAGAACGGAATGCCCGAATTTGGACGGAACGTGCTGTCTGGCACGGAGTAAAATTTCGACGATCATATCGAACCGCTTATCGGGACGTTAGATTTATCCCTGCAACGGAGACTAATAGCTTGTCGATCATAATCGCACGCAGCGATCGATCAGCGAAATTTTCGGCCCGCAAAAATTGACGCGGAGCATCCTCCGGCGATCCGATTAAATCGTTGTGCAAGATCGTTTATTTATGGCATCGGTTACATAGGCACTATCGCACGAAACATCTGTTTATTGTTAACTCTCTCGAGCTGAGCGCCGCTGCAATCGGGCAGCGAATTGTTTACCGTCGAGACGCGGAGACGAGTTCGAGAAGAAGCGAACTATGATGGCCGCCGTCGAGTTACAAGTCGAAGGTCTCCTTGTCATTCTTAAAAACAAGCGCGATATTTATACATTCCCGCGATGGGCCCCCGCGCGCGCGCGCGCGCGCCCTCGTCCTGAGGAATTTCGCCGGATAATAATGAATCGAAAACATCTGCCGAGCAGCCATCTGCTATTTATTTTTCCGCGCCAATTTCTTTTCCCTCTTCTTTCTCCTGACTCCCCCGCGCTCCACCTCCTGCGAGCAACCCCCTCACTCATCCCGACGAGCCATAATTTCTGTTACACGTACCGGCCCAACCCGGGCACGTGAACGTCTCCGGAATCGGCGGCAAGCCGGGTTCGCCGATCAAATATTTGCCCTGCGCAGTCGAGCGGCATCCGGTGGAGAAAAGTCGCTCCGATGATTTGCCATTACGAGGGCCGTACGACTCTGCCAGATATCGGCAGGAACAAAAATAGATCGGCGAGGATATCGACAAGATGGCGTAGACAACGCACAAGCCTAAACGGCGTCGTTTCGAACGAAAATTGGCAAATCGAATTATCGCTGGAATCGGGCTTCGGCGAAGATCGATAATCCGAGGTGGAAAAAAAATCGGCGAGGAAACCGGCAAGATGGCGACACAGGAGCCTGAAAAGTGTCGTTTCGAACAATTGGCAAACTGAATTATCGCTGGAATCGAGCTTTGGCGAAGATCGATAATCCGAGGTGGAAAAAAATCGTGCCGATAAGCGAGGAGAGAGAGAGAGAGAGAGAGAGAGAGAGAGAGAGAGAGAGACAGACAGAGAGCAATATGTCCGAATCACGACAATGACGGATGAGCGGCGAATGGTCGTTCGTCGCCGACCGTCGCGACACCCGCAAGATCGGGCCCGATGATCGCTTTCCCGCATTCATGTTATGCTCGCCCGTATTTGTGCGCGCGCAGCATATGTCGGGCGCGCCGCAGGGAAACCGCAAATGCACACGCACACCCACACCGTCGCCTCCGAGCGTACATATATGCATTTGGGTCGACTACGTACTCGCCGACGTCCGCGCGAGTGCACGCCTCAAAATTAGCCACGTCTCTCTCTCTCTCTCTCTCTCTCTCTCTCACCCTCTCCCACTGTCCTCCATCCTCTTCCTTCTTCCCCGAACATTGCGCAATATCGAAGGGGGAGCACTGTAATTCGAAAAATGTTACGGGAAAAACGCGAAGAGAGATGCAAAATCAGAGCGAAGAGTGAAGAGTGAAGTTTCGTTTTCGTTGCACACCTGTGTGACTGCCGACGCACGTATGCAGGCAGTACGTACACGGTTGCAATTACATCGACGGATGAGATTACGTAAGGTGGGAGTTTGGCTGCCCTTAGCTCGACCTCGGCGGCACGGTGGGAAGGTAGGAAGAAATAGAGAAACAGGCGGGCACCGGCATAGATACAGAAGCGGCGGTGCCGACGGCACGCGAAGAGAGGGAGAAAGAAGTCGGAGAGAAAGAAACGAGGAAAAGGAAGGAGAGGGGTTCGTACGACCGCTGGCACCAAGCAGTCTGCTCCTCTTACCTCGGTATTCCCTCGAGCAATGCCAGCCGAGATTGTTACTCGCTACTTGACTCGCGCTCACCAAGGTGTGCGCGCGCCACTGTCTCTCCTCTCCCCCCTTCCCATCGTCAACCTCACCCTCTCCCTCTCTCTTCCTATCCGCGAGGTGATCGACGTTATCCGCGAACAGGAACCCGCTGCCGTTAACTTGCGCTCCTGGCCGAGGGAAACCGTCTTTGGAGAAGCCAAATTTCGAACGCTTAATTGATTGTAATGAACGTAACTTGGTCTAGCCTATTAGTTACTTTAATTGCGTAGCGGAAGAATAGAATATTTGAAATTGACGTTATCCGCGAAACAGAAACCCGCTATCGTTAACGTGCGCTCATGAAAGGGAGGAAACTGTCTTTGGAGAAGCCAAATTTCGAGCGCTTAATTTATTATAATGAACGTGGCTTGGTCTAGCCTATTAGTTACTGTCATTGTGTAGCGGAAGAATAAAATATTTGAAATCGTCGTTATCCGCGAAACAGAAACCCGCTACCGTTAACGTGCGCTCCTGGCCGAGAGAAACCATCTTTGGAGAAGCCAAATTTCGAGCGCTTAATTTATTGTAATGAACGTGGGTCGGTCTAGCCTGTTAGTTACTGTAATTGCGTAGCGGCGGAATAGAATACTTGAGTGAGCTTTTTCACCGCGTCTGTAGATTGGCAATAAACTTGCCGGATCTCTTATTTTCTTGCCACCCCCGGTAAGCGGGGTCGAAAACAGGAATAAGGAGCGGCGAAGTTTGATATTTGTTCGGGAGTCGGTGGCCGGGGAGATTAAAGAAGGTTAACTGAAAAAAGGGGGGCGGGGGCATGCGCGGTGGGAGCATAAATGAGACGGCGGGCGGACAAAGAAACGAGGAAATGAATCTAGGGGGGAGGACGGCGGTGGCGTTAAGTGGGAATTTCTTCTTTTCGTTTCGGGTTTCGCCGTTTTACGTGCGACTTCGAATCGCCACGGCTCATAAAGTCGGCGGGTCCCGGGGGGGGACGCAGGTGTCGCCGGAAGTCGTTTTACGAGTCGGCGGAAAGCATAAATCCGTATACGACCTTCGTTAGAGGGTCCGGGAAAAAGCGGGAGGTGGGAGGGAGGAGGGGTAGGAAAAGGAGGTGAACCGTGTCTCTTGAGGTTCGAAAATTCACGAACTCGAGATTAGAGATTGCACGAGATCGACGAAAAGGCACAAAAAAAAACAGCGCCATATTGGGAACGTTCGTTACGTAAGGTTTGACAATAGTGCGTTCAGGCGGCTCGGAAGGCGGCTGCGAGCAGATTGAGGCGTGCGCAGGTCGGCTGAATAGATTCAGATGCCGGGGAGTGTCTTCTGAGAAGCACTCGGATGCATTTAAATGCCTCCGTTCGAATAAGCGGAGCCTGTAGCGAGCTGAATGCCGATGCGAGCCCGATATGATTGGTGACCTCGTAATAAGCGATGCTCTAGACGCTGAGAGACGCTGAGAGACGCTCAGAGACGCTTGGAGACGCTCGCCAAACCGCTTCCATCTTCCTTCCGTCTTCCTTCCTACCGTCAGGAGTAAGGACCATAATTTTCCGACGTCCCGTTTTCTACAGATGAATCTACGATCGGTTCGTGCACCGCGGAGAATCGTGGTAGAAGGCCGCCTTTCGTGGAAGTAGGGATACTATGTAAGCAATGATCTCATTAGCAGTTATGTAACTGCGATAAAGTAGATAGGCACCGTATAGGCAGACTATCTTATGTTCCAGGTTCAAACGCTGCATTCGGAATTGCTACGCATTTCCGCTTTGAACCTGCGCTCTCGCTCTATGACAGAATAAACGCCTCGAGCAATTAAATATTTATCCACCCTTATCCGGTGGCTAATTTCAAATTCAGCCGCATCTCCTTTTTCATTTTACGGCGCAGGTAAGTTTATTGGGCAGATAAGCGGCCACCGATGAATATGCATGAGACGGTCAGCTGGTTAGGGCTGCTTTCCATTTTTGGAAGGAAACGGTTTAACCGACAACAAAGTAGACTTTTTCCTCGGCACGTCAAGCCCCGATGGCGTACTTTGCTGAGAAAATCCGAGGGAAAGGAGTTCGCGAAGCGGAGCGTGAACGATGAAAATGCTGAAGACGGGCATCGATTTCACGGCCTCTTATGGTAATTCGCGAGCGCTCGGCACCGAACAATTTCCGCGCGACTCTCGTCATTAAATTCAGCGCGGCGCCCGGCGCACCATTTAGCACCCTATAAATAGCGAATAAGCGGAATTCGAGTTGGCCGCCTCGAATTTCGATTCGGCCGCGAGACGGATCCGTTAACTCGATCGTCGAACCTCCGCAGGTTGTGGCTCGAAACTGAAAAGTTGCGAGTCCTGTTGTAGTCCTCGGGTTGCATAAGTCGGGGTCTGAAATCGGCGTACGAAACTAGTCCGCTGACTAATCGATGCGCGACGTCGCCGAAAGGTGAGTCAGCCGAAGGAAACGGGTCGGCTATGAAAAAAGGCAACCGGTGAATTGCTCGGGGCATAATCGATCACGCGCTCGGGATCGCTCGCGATTTCAAGGATAGAGCCGTCGGGGCGTTTGACAGGTCTTTGCCAAGGACAGGGGACGGCACCGACCGTTAACGTGATCGTGACATTGCCGAGGGAATGCAGGCAGTCTCGATAAACAGCGCTTACTCAACACTTTTTATCCCGCCATTTTTTTGCCCCCACAATTTTCCGTCTCTACGCGCTAGGGTAGCGATTAACGATCGTTTCGATGTACGATCGGAGTTGAATCGAACTTAGAGCTGAGGAATCCGCGGGCGTGGGGGAGGCAGCGTGATATACGCCGCTGGAATTGCTTTCATTATTCCGCGTGTACGTGTCGTTCTTATGCATAATACAGAGGCGAGCGTCGTAAACGTACGTGACTCAATAAAAATATCCTATCGCAATCCTCGGCACATAACATTAGCTCGGACTGGGGAGCGTCGAAAATAGCGGTGACGTGCGCTAAAGTAGGAATGAAAAATGTGCCTGATTCCGACCGGTAAGTGGTTCTTTGTGTAATTGGAACCGGCCTAAAATACGCGAGGAGGCCGCCTCAGGCGCTTTACATTATTGTAATGCATCGCGTAACTCAGTTTGCACGGGAGTGATAAGAAATCAGCCGACTTCGGTCGAGTCAGTGCGAATCAATTCTGACGAATCAATTAACAGATCACTTCGCGCGTACTGCGAGAAAAAATTGCCTGCTTCTAGGATCGATCGGATTCGCGGAATCGACGTGCACTTCGCGGAAAGTCTGGCATAACCTGCGAATTTCATTAAGGATTTCATTGAAGCTGGTATCTGACATGTGGAGAAAATCAGCAATACGTCAATTGACTAAATATCCTCGCACGAGCTGGGCGGTGACCTGGCAACTGTTTAAGGCGAGGTAAGGATTGCAGTTTTTTGAGCAGTTTTGACGAACCAAGGTCATTGGCTGCGGAGCTAAGAGTCCTGCCGCGCTCTCATCGTTGCTGTAATTGAGTCTGATTGTCGATTCTACCGAATATTCAGGCAATATCCGATAGCGATGTACACCGCCACCTTCATTGTCGCCGTGATATGGATAACCGATTGGCAGGTGGTCTGCTCGCGCATTCCATTTTATAGGGGGAAATTTGCGAGGGGACATCCGCGGATGTACTGACAACGAGGCCGGAGGATCGATGCGGAACACGTCGCCGAACGCAGTAATATCATTATATTAAACGTGCGTACAAATAAAGAACGTAGTATTTGTATCAATTACTCAGCTGCGCGATATATTCCATAAACGTGCCAGCCGGAGCGCATCCGTCGGCTTGGGGTTATTGAAAGCGCGGCGATCGATTAAAAATCGCGAATAATATTTGCCGAGAAGGGAAAAATTAATTTAAAATACGTTAACGCGCTTTACGCGCCGAGACGAGCGAGCGGACGGCGACTGAACCGGCTTGGAGAAAAAAAAAAAAGACGCCCGAACAGGGACTCGAACCCTGGACCCTCAGATTAAAAGTCTGATGCTCTACCGACTGAGCTATCCGGGCACTTGTATACCACGTTTATATTTGCACGTCACGAGCCTGCGTACAATTTCTCTACTCTTATCCTCACTTAGACAACGCCAACTAATTGATAATTACGATAGTAACAATTGCAATGCCGATGATTTAAGAAAACAATCAACGAATATACGTTATCGTTACGAAACGACTTTTTTCCTTCGCCTCTACCTTCCTATCAATTTTTCCACCGGCCAACGATACGTCGAATGACGTAGCGCAATTGTGACAACAATAAATGATTTATTAACAAGCAACGACTGAGATAACCTCTTGCCGAGCGGGGTGAAGAGGGCGACTTGCAGCTTTCGCACTATTGTTGAAAAAGCGTCACGGCGATTTATAGTAATCTGTCCAAACCGCACTACGCAGTTCGCTCGCGATCCTCGGCCCTGACACGAGGTCGACCGAACGGCTAACTGGCAAGTTCGTGTGTTGCCGATTATCGTCCAATTCAACATGCACACCCGCTCTACATTTCTCTCTCTTTCGCGTCGCCTCGCTTACGCTTATCGGAAGCTAAGCTCCCGTTAACCTTTCGGGAAAAGCTCAGGTGGTCGCGTGGCTTCTCGTACGTAACATCGGCGGAAGCCGAAGATCGTTGTGGACGAACCATTAGCGCCCGTTCGATTCAGGGTCGACGTCCAGAGGCAGCGGAGTTCCCAGGCGCGAAGATACTTGGCACGAAGCCAGTGACTTCCCGATGTGTCAAGTTCTCGATATTAGAAGTTAGACGCGGCGACAAAGGCTCTTTCTTCCTGCGCGGACACCCTCGCGTCAGCCGACGAAAGAATTTCGTCAGCCTCTCGCTGTTTTTTTCCTTCCCCCTTGGAAAGATCTCATTTTACGGTTAGACACCTGGGGGCCGAAAGAGTCCGGCTTTCAATATCTTCGGCGGTCACGGGTAGTTATCGAACAATGCTAGGCGGCTGTTATGCGCGCGTTTTCGAATTCGACACGTTATTCGATTTGTCGGAGGCTAGGGTGCGTCCGCGCTGACCACCTGCGTCCCGACGCGCGTACAACACCGGAAACATAAAACGGGTCATCGCCGGCTTTCACGGCATGCAAATCCCTTTGCCAATAAATCCCGCGTCCATCGCCAGCGGAATTAGTGACGCGTGCAACGCGCTCTGCCTCTATATACCTTTTGCCAGGCCCCGTTACGTCATTGTTGCACGTTACATCAGCCTTGGCGACATACTGACTGCGACCGATTCTGCGACGGCCCTCCTCCGCTTTTAAAGAGCTTGATTTTCATGACAAATACTCGCGCATCCGCCGACCATTATCTCTCACGCGAACAATCGTCGATTCCATACTGGTCTTCTTTACCTAGAATTTGACGTGCAACAAGTGCACCGGACGTTTCCTGCCCGCCATCGGTCCTGGAATTCTGCATACGTGCACACGCACGTCTCGCTGGCATGGGGGAGGTAGACGCACGCGCGTCCAACGCTCGCGTGGGATCGATAAGCGAGACACAGCCGCCGCCTGCTTTATCATCCATGGCAGAGCAGCTCATTATCTGGCTAATAAGCAAAAATCGTTCGGGAACGATGAGTAATCACCTGTCGAGCCAGGCGCATCGGTATCGGCATCTCTCGAAATTTATCGAAAGGCGTCGATGATTCCCCGTAAAGTCTGAACAATGATCGGAGTTCATCGAGAGCTTGACGGAAGCAATTTTCTGTCCCCAGGCCTGTTTCCACCCCGTCGACACGCTTTTTTCAGGCACACCGGGTGCAGGCCGAGTTCCTCAACCCAAAGCGAGGCGGCGGATAAAATTAACTCCACCGGCATTTCGCCCTCGTCGATTTTACGCGCAACGAGGTTCGCACGGACGCGCCGAGAGCGCGGTTGCATTTATACGCAGGCGGAAAATTGGCCCGGGGGTCGACGGCGAGCTTTTGTGCGACTCGGGAAGCCTCGGTGATTAACCCAGAAAACCCGGTGATCGTCCGTACGTCGACCTGAAGCGCGGCGGGCCGAAACAGAGAGACACCTCCTGCGTGCAAGACCCAAACGGAAAACGAGTACTCTTCTTCTTCTTCCTCCTCCTCCTCCTCCTCTTGTTCTTCCTCTTCTGACACGAGGGACGCTAGCGTAGGATGGCAATACGTTTCTAAGAATCTCAATGTGCTAGCGAGCATCCCTTGGAACCTGGCCAGCGTCGATCGCAAATATACTGGCCTAATGCAACTTTCACACCGAATGCTGCCCTATTGGCCGAATCGTAGGACCTAATAAAATTCCTGACACTTACGGATAGCGATTGTAAATGAAATCGTACAAATTGTTCGCTGGCAGCAAGTTGCAAGGGAAGAAATAGCAGGGGGAAGGAGACCGGAATATTCAGCTGGACGGACAGTGAAGACGTGGACACCAACAGCCCGGCTAGCTCAGTCGGTAGAGCATGAGACTCTTAATCTCAGGGTCGTGGGTTCGAGCCCCACGTTGGGCGATTTCATTTTTTGCGAATCTACCTTTTTTAATTTTTTTTTTCATTTAACATCGGTCCCTTGCGCCCTCCCCGGCGAAGGATTAAGTATTTTCGTTGCGCAGAGATTATTTTTAACGGAATTTCCCTGCTGCAACGTTCGCGTCGCTTCGATTGCACAACTCGTGCTTCGCGTTACGTGCGTTCGGCCGTACGAGAGCATAAGTTGCCGGTTCGTCGCGCGAAGTGCGAAAGGACCGAGCGGATTGGACGAATCAGTGCGTCTCTTCGCGCGGCGAGAGCAAACAGGAGCGGGTCATGAAAAAAAAGAGCTCGAACGAAGCACCTTTTGCCGGTCTTCGCTGCCGATAACAGTGCCGGGCACGTGCTCTACCACGAGGAGGGATAGTCGTGGCTTCTAATAAAGTATGAATTTCATAAGCGATCGGATGGCAAAGAGTGGCCGTCGAAAAGGTTCGCTCGCACGTAGATTTATCCGATAGGTGACCGAAGCGTTCGTAGATTTGGACTCGATTGAAGGAAGACGATTGACACGGATAGACCGAAGTTAGAGACAATGGAAGAAGGTGAAAGAAGATGAAAGAGGAAGGTGGAAGAAAGGAAGGAAGGAGATGAAAAGGGATCGAGCGTAGAATAGAGTAGCGGAGTACCAGGTGTTTCGTGGAGTTATTTTCGATTGCAGTTTCACTGAGCGGCGGAACGGCAAGGGGATGGGCTCCTCTCAGCAGAGTTGTGTATTTTTAGTGGTGCACGGCATGCGGCACACCACCGCGGCGTTTCGACACCACTCGAAATAAAGTGTTTATCGAACGATGTCGGCGAATCAGCCGACATAGGCGGGGTGGAGGGGGGGGGGGGGGGGGAGGAGGAGGAGGAGGCGTCCTCTTGCCAGGAAAAGTGGACCGTTCGGCGTGCGAAAAAATGACGGCCAGTCATCGGAAGATAGACGGCTAGACAGATAAATCGACAGAGTGGACTCGGTCGGATGTTTCGATGTAATTCTAGCTCGGCCGACAGCTACCGCCTCTGTTCTCGATAAGCGTATCTACCTTGTTGCCGCGATCATTTTTCGCTGACCCACTCCTCCGCGAGGCAGATCTTCGCCGAACAATGTTTCGCCTCGGCCGCTAAGCCCGCCATTTTCGCCCGCTCCTTAGCGTCATATTAAGAGCGCGACCGACGTGCGGATCGATGGTAATTCGACGAGGAAGACCTATCCTTGAGCGGACGGCCTTGAAAGAGCCGCACTCCGCTCCGGAGGCGACTGCCTCTTCCTCGATCACTTTACCTTTGTAACTATCGCTATCAGTCGCGCGACAGGGACGACGGCCCGTAACTGGTCGTTGACGATTTTTCTAGCGCGCAGTTAATCTGTTGCACGAGTACAAAGTTACACTTCTCTGATTAGGCCTTATCGCGGGAGACGATAACGTTCCGCTCACACGCGATTTTTTCTTCCGCAGGCCGAGCGACTCCTAGGAGATTTGCAATTTGCAGCGAACCTCGCCTCGCTCCCCCCCGTCCAACCCTCCTGCCGCGCCACCGTAAAACGGTCTGGCAAGGCTACAATTATGTCCGCGAGCCAATAAGCCGAGCACGGCCTGTTTGCATAGATAGTAGACCCTGTTTGTCCGCCTACTGAATCACTGCTACAACATTCGGCTCTTCGTCTCGTGGCCCGCGGTACAAACAGCCTGCGATATCGCGCTCGAAGACTGTGCGGACGAAACCGCACGCGACAGCGTACAGAATGTTCGACCGCGAGAAAGAACAGACGAGAGAAGAGTTCAGAAACGGAATTAGGAAAACCAGACGACTTACTGCATAGAAATCGCGGAATGCTAGAACAATCGCTGGTTTCGAATGAGTCGATGGCTCGTTCGGTCAAATATTGGCAGACCGATCGTCCATCAGTATGGGTTCCCTCTTCCCTGAAACGAGTGGCCTCGAAGTTGCCTCGAAGTTGCCGCGAAGTTGCCTCGAAGTTACGGGCGCAACGTTCCAAAGCGGATCGAGATTGGAAAACAGCCGCACGTCGCAAACGAGTAACGGTGGCGTTGGCGAGAACAATGAATCTCGGCATTCAATTAGACGGCCAAAAGATTATCCAGCTCCGGATGATTCCGTGGCGAGTCTCGCGTCCGACACGGAATTGCAATTGCGAGAGCCGATAAAGGCGAGAGCCCGCTTAACGGGAACTGGCTTCCTTCTCTTCTGACTCCTGCCGTTCAATTGACATCCGCGCGAAACAGGAGCGGCAGATAGGGGGAAAATATAGTTTCCCGAACGGCGAGTCTCTTTCAATTCCGCGCGTTGCCCCTGCGAGCTCATTCTGTCCGTTCTGTCTGTCAAGTTGCCCCCCCCCCCCCTCCCCTGATCGCGCGAGAAAGGCAAAAGCGGTAATTCATTCTCGGTCGGAGGCAAAAATGTATCACGTACACACGCTCCCCTTGCGTCAAATTGCTCCATTGTGAGCGAAACAAAATGATACGGAGAAAGTTCTATTACACGGTGTACATTAATTACCGTTCGCGCGATATCCTGCCTCCTCCTCCTCCTCCCCCCTGCGCCTCGTATCTGAGCTTCTGTTACGCTCCTCTCCCGACAATCTGCCGTGCATGCACGGCCACGCGCACGTAACCCGCGCGCGCACCAGATAATTCCCACTTATTCCGAGTTATATGGGCCGAGCGGACCCGCTGATCGAGGATTCGAATTGATCCGCAATTAATGCGCCGTCACGCGATTGTCTCGCGTGATTCTCATTTGATTTTTCTCGCAGGCACCCCCCGTTCGAAAATTACGGCCGGACGAACGCCGGCTCGAATTACGCGAATTACGAGGCCGATACGCCTTGTAAAATAATACTTGGCTTCTCGGAAAGGACTATCTATTCGGTGCAGGCGGCGTGACGCTGAGTAAACAACGAGCGGATTCGGAACATCGTCGGAGAACGGTTTTATCATTGCGCGTCACTCCGAATTGATGCCGGTGGGAGGGAGGGAGGGGGGGGGGGGGGGGGGAGGAACGATACTATGCAAAAGCGTTTGGCACGCGCGTAAACGTGTAAAAGTAGCGGTGGAAAAGCGCGTCGCGCCGAAGAATGCAGGCGGCCGAGCTTGCCAAAAATTCCGACCGCCCGCTCTCCGCTTTATTGTCAACAAGCGTCGAAATTTTCGACGCTCGCCAGTGATTCCGGAATCGTGCCGAATCCCGTTCTATGCCCGGAGACTGACGGATGGCCCGACGTGCGTTCTGTTTCCCTGGATAAATCGTGTCGAACGATGAAACGACGACGTCCTGCCAAGACGCGAGGCCACTCCGGCTGATTGACGATATTTTGATTTACTCCGACGTTCGCGTCGCCATTAAAGTCATTTTGCCCGGCTCGTTCGCCGGTGGAAACCGGAAGACCGTGAAACCGACCCGCGGCCTCCTCATCCTGAATCTTAGCATTCCTATCGCTAAAGTAACGCGCCTCCGGCACGCGAGTAACCCCCCCCCCCCCCGTTTTCCCGACTTTTCCTGAATCATCCTTCATCCTCGAAGACCCTCCGAGACGCACCAATTCGTACGGTCGAACTCGCTAATTAATATTTGCCGTGCTCCGCGCGGCGTATCGACGCGGCGCCCGTTAAAAAAAGATTTTGCAACGGGGCAAAATAAACAAGAGCAAAATATCGGAGCGACTCGAAGATAAAGATAGACCGGCGACACGCGTGGGACATAGCGAGCAGAAACATTATTTTTCGGAACATTATTTTTGCCGCCGCATTCGATACGAAGGCGTTGCATGGAAAAGTGTGCTTAACGGAGAGTCGGCGAAAATTGCACCTTTAATTAAGATCGTCGGCATAACGTCGGTAGACAAACAGCCTCGGCTCGGTCATACAGCGTGATTTTCGTTGCCTTAATCAGCCCGAATGAATGCCTTTAGCGATAATCGCTCGATCTTCCTAAACAGTGCGAATCTCTTCAGAATCGCACCCCCCGCTCCCCCTCCCCCTCCAATTGCCAGGATAATTAGCGGTCAGATTGTAAAAAGCTCCGAAGCGTACGGGCGTGCGGTCGAAATCAGCTCGCTTGAGAATTATGCAGCTCGAGTTTTAACGGTAACGAGCCTTGGCTGCGGAAAGAATGAAGCCGACGAGCGAAGAATCTAAACTCTTCTCTGCCGATCGCGTAATGTGTTTTCGTCTTACCGCAGATTCTCTCGTGCCGCTCGCGCGATTCTGTCACTTGATAAGGAGTCATAAACTGCCGCTATCAGTGGCATCGGGATTGCCCGGATTAATTAGCGGCCAGGCAAACAAAAATTACGATGCCTCGCTCGAGGCACGAATTCGCGATCCGCCCTGTAGGCAGATACGATTCCGTTATGAGCAAACAATTCATAGGATCGTGGAGGGGGAGGTGATGAAAGACGACTCGACCGATTTCCTGTTTACCTCCACGAGAAAAGTACGCGAAGTGAATCACTTCGTTCGTGTAACAGCTACCGACTTTAATCCTACGTTCCGAAACAAGATAAAATCGACCGACGATATCTTGATATCGATCGAAGTTTGAACTGTTCGCATAATTGGCGGCACTCAAACGGTTGCACGTATTTCGAAATTCCCGTAGGCGAGAAATTCCGTAGGCGTGGGGAAACGAGGAAAGAGTAAGTGAGACGAAAGATTCCCGACTGCTCGAACGGTGGTGAGAAGTGAGCGTCGCCGGGAAGATTTCCAACCCTTAGCGAACATCTGTCTCGCGAGCGGAGTTGAAGGAACGTAACGAGCGAGATCGTCAGCGTTATTCAGCCGCCCCGGCAATTAGGCAGTCAAACGTCTTTGCTTATTCGTCCTCGTTAAGTCGTCGACACGAGAGCCCCGGCGACAAACAATGAGACAAACGTGCCTCCCAGTGCCTCCGAGGCTGGCAAACGCTTCTCCGAGCGCGTTAGTCTCCTGCTACGTGCGTGATCAGACGTACACCCACGCGAGTGCACGCCCGAACACGGCGGAAGGCGGTGGAAAAAGGAACGACGGAGCGTGGAAATATTTAAGCGTGTCCGCACAAATTATAACTCGCGCTCGTAATGGCCGGCTGGAAGCACGTGGCAACAATGAGGCCTGCTCGGCTTTAATCATAACCGATAATTATGACGTGGCCCGCGATCTTAGAACTCACGGCCACCGAGAATATCAATTAGGCAAGTCAATTTGCAGTTACTCGAGGCTCTCGGCCAATGTCGGGTTAGAGATCGGAAAATTTAATTTTAACCGAGTATCGATCGATTACTTCCATTGGGCGCTTCCGAGGCTTCGCATTCACGCCGGAGCTTAGGTCCGATGAAATTTTCATCGAAACAGGGTGAAAATAATGAAAAATTGTGTGGGTGGCGAGAGGAAAGTTTCGAGCTTGACATTATTTTACCGTAAATGACGCTAGTCGCACACGCGCCGCTACCGTTCAGGCCGAAGAAATTACGTTATCAGGATCCATATATCATTGTCATCCTAATCGTGTAACTGTACGGCGTTGATTTAGAATGCACGATCTTTCTTCTACGGTCAACCGGGCCGTTCGAGAACTCGTTCGTTTTACAGGCGTTAGAAGAATGCCGCCTCTCGTAAAGAGCGTGCAAAGAATGCGGTAAAGGATCGAGGCGGTCGAAAAGGAAAATGTAGCATTCTCGAAGATCGTTTCAGACATTATGCAACGATAGCACCTACCAGACAAGCCGATCTCTCGTGGAAAATCTATCTTATCGCGTCCAATCGCGAGCGGTCGTAAAAGTAGCAGCACGCGCCGCCGCGTGCGATCCGAGCGGATTTCTGCCGGCAGGATACTCCGCAGTCAGCCTGTCGACTTTGCAAGAAGGAGGAGGTTCGAGGTAGAGGTAGAGCTTTTCCGCCATAGCGTTCGAGAGTCAGACGTCGACCTTCGCCGATATCATTCATGAAGCTGGATTTTGTACTGTTTGACGTACGGCGTCACACTTTCTTGCTATAAAAAGATCTTTTTTCCTGCGCAACTGGAACGTGAGCAAATAGTTGATTCAGCGTACGTCGAATATAGCCGTGCAAATATCGGGCCGGAGAAGGATGGACGAGCGCGAAAGCGAGAGACGGTGTCGTCTAGACGCCGAGCGAACGTTTGATAACGCGCGCGCGCGGCAAATGGCTCACATTATTATTCCGATTATCTTTTTACCTAACGCGCCAGGATCGCAGACAGTCGTAAGCACTTTGCCCCAATATCGCCATCCACCGTCTCGCCTAGCAGGTTCCAGGAAATACGTGCTATCCTTCTGCGAGACATAGACGTTTCCCCGTTATGCCTATTTCCATTACGTCACCCGGTATTACCGATTTCACCGGCGACGCCGAGAGCTCCGCATTTTCGATCGAATCAGAAATGTGAGCACGTACGTAATTTCCCGACGGAACGTATCTAACGATGATGTATATCGAATTATTTCGCCCGACGCTTAACGCGGCTGTTCATTCCGAAGTCTGTGAAAAGCGACTGATCGTTTAAGGGGAAGAGAGAAAGCGAACGTGGAAAAAGAGACAATCGTCGAGATGAGGTGCGATCGAAAAATTTTCAGTTTTGTCCTCGGTTTTTTCAAAAGTGGAGGAGTGTTACCACTTTTGGCAAAACACGTATCCAATATTTTCGGCTGAAGAAGATCTGTGCAAAATTCGAACAAAATCGAATCGTCAAAAGCTGCGATCGTTATTGACTTCGGAAAAATCAACGTGACACGGATATCAGCTTGTTGCCTGAGAGCGTACGAGTCGCACCTGCAGCCCAGACGCAACTGCGTACGTTCAAACACGAGATAGCATCTTCGACCACCTATCGCCGAACTTCCTACACGCCGCGTTCGATAAATAATGTCCGCATGCATCCCAAATCCATACCCAACTCTACGTGACATTACGTACCGAGGACGGTTTCACTTCTGGCGGTCGTCGCGTGTCAAATTAAATAACGCAACATTATATTGACTTTATGTAACGACACGGTACACTGCACGGAACATGCCAATTATGCCCATTTGTGAGGTGTAACTGATACCAACAGCCGGCGTTTAAGAGAGCGCTGGAGTGTGTGGGATCGGTACTATATCTGGTTGAGGTTCGAATTCGGGAGATGAATTAAATGGAACCGTAGTCACGTGACAATATCACCGGATCATCTGCGTGAAACGGTCATTCACCGTCATCTTCGTTGTGATGCGGAAAGTATGGTGAAGCTGGCCAGTAATGATCGAAAGTGGGCGTAGTCGAGTTTTGTGCACAACTGACCGCACACATACTCTTCCAGCTTTCGGTCAGAGGATCCTTTTCCTCGTTCGCTCGATTACAATTGAATTGGGTCAGGGCTCCGGGTACGTGCCGGAATTGTTGTATTAAATTAACAGTCGCCCGAGCGGTTGGCTCGTAAACAGCTTTAACGGACATCGGGGTGAGGATGATAATTGCGGTTATTATTGAAAATTGCGTTAGCGGAAGATTCAGATCTCGAGTGTACAACGGCGGCGCGCGCGGTATCGTTTTACGTGTAATAATGACGACGCTCAGCGCTGGGAATAACCTACTTACGTATCGTGCAATTTTCGTGATATTACACTGCGAGGGACCGCGCGCACATTCTACGGCCAATGGCAAGGGAAAGAAATGCGATCCAGAAAAAGCGCTTTTTCGAGCATAAAGCTCGTCGAGGTCGAGAGAGTGAGTGAGTAAGAGAGAGAGAGAGAGAGAGAGAGAGAGAGAGAGAGAGAGAGAGAGATGCGTGCCAGCGTGTAATTCCGGAATCTGAGTAACGCCAGAAATCCAGAATATCCGGCACCTTTTTCCCATCCGAACGTGCAGGCGTCGGAAATTTTCGACGTTTCGCGGGCCGTTAAAAATAAATGGAAGAGCAGTGTCAGGCTCGTGTGTGGCCAGTAGAAGGACCCGACGCGGTCGAGGGGGGAGGGTTAACCGTTTGATGGGAATGAAAAATTTAATTGCGCGACGATGTTTCGCGGAGTCTGCCTCGCTCGCGATTCAGCGCACGTCGCCAAAGACAACGAGCGCATAAAGCACTTAACATAACGCCCGCGTAACCTCGCCCGACCTCGGCGGCACTCTCGTCGTTACCATCCTTCTTTCCTCGTTTTTCCTCGGCCCATTGTGCTCTGCCCCCCTGTCATTGTTAGCTCCATCTTCGTTATGACGGAGGAAAGTATTGAATCGCCTGCATCAATTACTGCGCAAGGCGCGCGCTGAAATTAGATTTAAAGCGCAAATAAAGGCTGGCCCGGCCTTACATAGCTGGACAGACGGAAGAAGAAGGATTGAAGAAGGATCGGTTCGAATTCCGGGGTTAAGAAAATATTTTAACCATCAAAGCGATTGCGCCATAGGTGTGGCAAGAAATAATAATCGACGGGCGCGTTAAGTTTTTATCGCGTGCCCCGTCTCATCCCGGGCATCTGGAACGTGTCGACAGAGACAACGGTTCTATTAATACGAAATCAGTGGCTCTAGCCACCGCGAGGTCGGCCGCTGGGCTGACCGGTGCATTTCCTATGGTGCGTTTAGCATGCGATAAGCTGGATCATTCCTCTGCACGTGTTCCATCGCGGATGATCGCTGTCTTGCCAGCGTACACGTTGGCGCGAGTTCGTGCACGTACACGCGCGTACGCGCCGGTGTATGGAGCACTCTTGATACGTGACCTCATCCAGCGGCGGTAATACGCGCTCATGTACCGACGGCAACGAAGAGAGCACCAACGGAGAACACTGGCTTGGCAGCATTCAATAGCGCCGACCAGCCAAGGCCTTTCCATGCATCAATCCCGGTACAATGACGCCTTCCATACGCGAACGTCCAATTATTTCGACTCTCACTTCCAATTCTCACTTTCCATGTCCGACTACACTCCGTCCCTGGAAGGATCTTCCAGTGAATCCTCGATCCTGCCAGGATACGCCCTTAACGTAATCGGAGGGAAGCGGGACAACGTCGATAATGCGCATAAGTCATTACGGCCGGCGATAATGTTACGCGCTGGCGAGGCGCGATAAACAATGCGAAGAAACGATGTACGATAGTCGTCGAGTCTCCTATTTTCAGTCACCCTCTCTTTCCGTCGTTCGAGCGTTTCGCGATTTTCTCGCATTCCCTCGCGGCACATAGGCGGCGCACGATAAGTGATAGAACGGCGTATCGGGCTGCAGTTTTCGAGCTAAATAGATAATGGCCCGCTCTCGGACGCGAATGACGTAACGGGACCGGCTCGAAAGCGGGTCTGCCGCGATAGGGATCCGCGGCAAAAAGTAGGCGCCCGCTATTTCGAACGACGCAGAACGGAAGTTTTACGAGGCGCGCCGAGAACGGTGAAGATAATCGTCGGACTCCGGATCGCGACGTCACCGTTTTCGGTCGCATAAGTGTCGGATCGGCGCTCGACGATCGGAGACCTAGCGAAGGTTGCGTAATGCACGGGGATAGGTAGAGTCCGAACAGGGAACGAGAGAGATCGAAGTGGCAATGAAAAGGTTAGGTTAACCTACTCGATTCTCACAGTCTTAAAGGACGGCCGCTCGCGACCGAAAGGAGAGTGCGTGTACCGTACGTCTAGGGAAATGAACGGCACTCTTGCGGGTGGGGGGGGGGGTGAGAGGAGTTGAATTACGATATTTACTCTCCTGCGCCCCCTCCGAGTGCCGGCCGCTGTAAACCGCGTAATGCACTTAATTTGCAAGACGTCGTTGTCGACGGAACGGCTTCGCACTGTTTACGATCGGTCGCCCCGCTTGAATCCCAAGCAGATGGACCGAAATGGCATGCAAATTTATTCGGTGGAGCGGAGGTGGACGGGAAGACGTAAGGGCGGGTGAGAACAATTTTGGTCGGAGGACTTTTCAGGCTGATCCCACGACGTCCTCTCCGAGCCTGGAGGTTCAGTCGGAAAATGACGTATGTTTCTCCCGCTTTATCGGATATTACGGAGACGTTGGCCATGACAAAAGTTGTTGAGTCAATAGATGCGTGGATGTCAGGCGGTTCTGGTCTATCGGCGCTGAGCGGCGATTATGAATGGGACAAGTTCATTAAAAGTTGTCGGACGCGACTGCAACATTCCGTTTATGGAAAGTGCGACTCCGGTGACCGAGGATGGATGAGTACGTGATTGCATCTTTTGAATCGGAGGTACCAACCGTCGTTACGTGCGCCGACGCTCGGGATGTCGCGCAAGTTGATACGGACTTTCGTCATTCCGAAGATGCTAATAGGCTCACGTGGGCGATCGTCCTGAGATTGATTGTTCTTCGTCTCTTTATCTCTCGCTCAGGCATCATTACTGGACTTCATGTCGGATGCAGAGGCATATGATTTTCAATGTATTTTCCCGCTGAATATCCGATAATTTCCGATGAATTCAATCTGGATCGCTAGACTTACTTCAATTTGAAAGACTTACTTCAAGGAACGCCATAATTCACCAATTAAAACATTAATCTCAATATTATCACAAAACATGTTTTCCATTGTTCGGTTACCATTATGTTATTATATTGTTCATCTCGGTTATTCTTAAATGATTGTATACGCATTCATTCCATCCCGTAGCTCATAGTTTATAATTTTTGTGTACGTTCGTTCGCCGTTTAAACATCTCTTAGTTTAGATTTTCTTTTTCTTTTTCCTCTTTATATACTTATTATCTAACTTAGTATTTTTAAAAGAAGGCATCTGACCGTAAAATAAATAAATGAATCAATTTCGCGGAAGTGTATAAATTGACGCCTTTGTCAATCAACGTTGACTTCGAATCCGACTGTTGGCTGTTCCATACGAAAACGAAAGTGAAAGACGGATGATGCGAACAAGACGGAAGACGGCAACGCTTGGATCGTATTCTGGGAAGAAAACGGACACATCGCCACAACTGGGGTATGCCCAACGTTGGCGATGCACATAACATTTCGAGCGGTGCCAAGAGATCGACGAAACTGTTTACGCCAAGACGATCGCGTAAGTCCTCCGTGCCGAATCGAGATGCGTCAGGTCGAAGAATCTCGTACGCGTATCCTACGGATTTCGAAGGGTGAGAAATGTGGACCGTGTTTTTCTCCGGCCCGAATGACGAGTAACGCGACATTTATTTCTGCCTCGGCGCAAAGTTCTGCCACGGCGTTAGCGGATGTTTACCGGTTAACGGCGAGTTTAGGCCGTCCGTCCGAGAATGGAATCCGAGCGAAAGTGAGGACGTAAAAAAATAAAATATGGGCCATGACGGTGGCGCTCTGCGCGCCGATTGAGGGAACTTTTCGACGCCCGATGACTCCCCCGGCAGAAGAGAACATTTAAATCGCTCGGCTAGCGGCGCAACAGATCGACACGTGCGTCAGTCTGTCTCTCTCGCACTCAGTCTGTTGGTTAGCTGTACGATAGCTCGTGCATATCTCTCAGGCATGCGCATCGCTTTCATGCACAGAGTCTAAGTATAGCTCAATAAATCTATGGCTCATCGATGCATTGACGTTAACGTTAATGTTAATGATAACGTTAAACGTCCATTGCAAAGAAAATTAACCCCTTAACGTGCACGACTTAGTTTATTCGAGCGCGCTATACAGGCCAAACAGTGCACACTCGACATAACTCAAGCGGCGTTGTATTTATTTATTTATTAATTAGTCGGGCAGATGCCCTTTTTTTTTAAAAAAATAGAACGTTAGATAATAAGTATATAAAGATGTATTTGATTCTGTTATAATTGTCCACAGTCGAATATAATCGAGAACTGAAAATAACAATGTGAAAGCTAAGAAAAAAAATCGTTTTTTTCGATACTTATCATTTACATAGAATTGTAAGCTATAACACATTATTAATTCAAAGAAACCGTGTGTTAAGGGGTTAAAGCGTACATAAGACTCGATGGATTGAATCGAAAGATACAACCGTGCACCTTTGATATTCGACTCGGCCAGATGTTGGCAGCGTGCGACTGGCAAGTCCGCCGAACGTCGCACGTACGAAATTCGCGGGGCGACAGTCGGAAGTTTGCCCGTCCTCCAAGATAAACAGCAAATTTTTGCGACGATCGCCGCGGGGTCCAACGTAAACACGGGCGGCTCGCGCAACAATGAAACACGTCTTCTAGACGGAACAAAGTGCTTTTCGTCACGCTCGACAATTCTGAAAGAAGATACCGTTGCCGACGATACCGGGTGACACGCGACATCTGACCGCGGACGGCGAGGTCAAAGTACCGACGATCAATAGCGACCCTAGATTTTTTAGCCGCGCAACCGGAGGATTTGTCAGCGTCTAGCGCGACGGATCTCCGTTGCCCAATTCGAAAGTGAGTCAGTACGGGAGACTAACGGCTCTTCGGAGACGGTCGGAAATTCTGATTAAGCCTTATCTCGCGCCGAGATCGTCGAAGATCATCGGGAGCAGAGCGAGCGACAATTTTTGAAAATCGAACGCACGAGCCGAGCACGTGAAAGCGGGAGAAAGCACTTTTAGTTACGGACTGTCGAGATGCGTGCCAGAAACGAAACTAAATAAAGGGAAACTGTTATGACAGACGTTTGTGTCCGAAGGAGCGCGGTATCGGGCGTTCCAAATGTTGTTCGACGTTCTCGGGTTATTCACTGAGCCAACTTCTGTCTGCAATGTCACGCATTCGTAATCGCGAGCTCGATCGTCTCGCTATCTCGAGTTATATCACGATTATAAAAAGTAGGAAACGTGCCGTACTTTGGAGAGCCTTTTTCGAATTGTTGAGATAATGCCTGATCAATTCACCTTTACCGTAGTGCGATCGACTCGATGATAAAGCTCATAAGCAGGCCGCAAATTAGGTGAAAATATCGCAACACGCCGGAAGCCCACCGAACGCAGTCTTACGTAATCGACCTTGATTTATACACGCCATTGTGTAGTGCAACCGTCGTAAATTGTACTCCGCCCGTAATTTATGAGTTCGGAAATGGAAAGGATTCCGATTCGCGAAATCACAGGACAGAGACTGAAATTGAATGTTCGACCGATTCTGCCCACCGAAATGATCGGTGGCGTGCGCGCACGGTTAATTAATTAACTTTTTCGAGCGTAGGGCTTCGCTGGCCCGTCGAAACGGCTGCAGGACGCGCATCGAGACTCTCGTTATTCTGATTTAGCGTTGCCGGCTCGCGTCAGCGAAATACGCGCATTTAATTAACGGCGCCGCCTCCCGTAATTCATTTCTTAGCGACAGAATTGTTGTCAGCCGGGTTCGGTATAGACCGTCAACGATGACACGCGCGCACGGCCGGAATGTAAATGCTTGGGCAGAAGAGTTGCTTAATGAAAAAATGAAGCCAGAGAGGAGGGAGAGGGGGAGAAAAGTACAATCGACACATTTATCACAGTTAGAGTGTTAATGACGTCACTGGCACACGTTGCCGGCGACGAACTTATTTATGCGCCCCGACGATGTCGGGGCGTGCCCGCCTGCCTCAATCCGAGCATTTTTCAACGTAATTATGGCGATGCCGTTTAATTTATATCCGGCACGCTCGCCGAGCGCAGCGCGCAACGGGTGATAAAAGATTAATTGGCCATCCGGAATTTACGTACGAAATATCCTTCTCGCTCGTTCAGCTCGGGCCGATCCGCTGCGCGGATCCTCGAATAATATGGCGGCCGCGTCCAGATCGCGGACGATAAATTCCGAACATTCAAATGAACCGAGATTCTAGTTGCGAAACGTAGCGCGAACGATACGCTTTTGATATGTAAATAAATAGGCGCCCGCACAATGGCGCTCGTTACGGAACCGTCCGCTTCCAACTACGCAATGTCAAACGGTACGCAGGCGACGTTGGTAAGAACGAAGTTTTGATTCAGGTACAGTCGGAGTGCAACAATTGAAAAGTGAAAAGTACGCCAGGCCGTACGAATCCCTACGATGGCAGCCTGAAAATGATCGTGTAAGGTAGTGTAGGTAAGGTGTATCGTGTTAGTTAATAGGGGAAGAATGAAAATTTTATTAGCAGGCCAAAGTAATCGCGGCGCACGTCGTGACATCGTGCACTGTCAACAAGGACGATCGGTCGCCTGACACAATTACTGATTGGTCGTTCGTCCGGCGCGAGTCGGGAGGGTCAATCGAACGATTAGCAGCCCCTTTTGCCGGGTGTTATCGAATTTTTACTGCCTCCGAGACATGTCCCCTCCACTCCCTTCGTCCATCATGTTCTAGCCAATAAGATGCACGTTACAGCTGACACTTTCCAGAAACTACGATTTTCGCACCAAAGACTGATTGACGACGATCGATTCTAGAATTCGTCGATTCTTACTTTATCGGCGCTCCGGGAAAAATGTCGCGTCCATTTTTTTTCTGTCGCTAGCTCCCTCGCTCAATCTGTCGGCAGTGTTTTTCTCCATTTTCCGGCGATACTCCCGCTCGGCGCGATTTGCGACTCATTCGCCTCCTCGTTATCGTGCGCAGTCTTCAGTAAATCGTCGAACCCTCTCGCGATAAGAGCGCAATGAACGAGCCGCTGGCATGCGACTCGCTTTTTCCCTCTCTCTAACTATTTCCCACCCTCTCTTCCTCTCCCTCTCTCACTCTGTCTCTTTCTTTCTCTCTCTCCCTCTCTCCACTCCACACCCCGTGAGCATGCCGCCTCTTCCCGATTCCCACCACCACCCCGTTGGATATTTCATTTTCTTCTGCCCCCTCATAGCCGTCTACGCACTCGTGACAAATAATAATCGACTCGCGCAATTAGCATGTAATTGAAGCGAGATGAACAATCAACTGCCCGCTTAATGAGACTTCCCTCTGTTCTGGCGCGCGTGTGTGCGCATCGCATGACGCACGCAGCAGGCTCATTGCGGCTGATATCGCACCGTGGCTATCGATACGGGGATCACCGGAGCTGCTACGGTGCGCTACAAAATTCTATAATGGGAAGGATGTACCGAAATTAATAAATTCGTGTCGGTCTTCTCCATCTCGTTCCAGTTACCAGCAAGGCTATCTTTAGATTGACACAGTTTGGACTAAGTAATTATTATATAGATTGAAAGAACGAAAGCTTTAAATGACTGTAGAATGAGGATTGAGGAATTTTGTGGTTGAGGTGAGGAGCAAAATACTATATGGACTCGACGTGCGTGGTACGTGGTTCGTATTGACACTGCTCGTATGCTGTCTTTGCCCTCTCGCCGCGGGCGCTTCCCGATTTCGAGTCGGCGCTCTACCGTGCTCAGTCGACCGTACTTTTTCTCAACTTCTGAATTCGGTGCTGGAAAACTAACTCGGGTCCGCTGCCTTATGAGCCAAGTACTCTACTAACTAACCCACCCGCCCGCCTCGCGAGTTCTAGAGTCGTTTAGCGTACATATTCTTACCGGGCGATTCTTACGCGGCTATATTAACGCCGTCTTTTCACGCTTATCATTCTTTACGCCCACTTGCGAGCCTTTCGTCATACTTTTCCATTATTTTCCATTACTTAACACCACTTTACATTGTTATAGCTACCTGTTGGTTATTTGGGACATTTGAGGTGTTTTAGATAACAAAGCGACAATTTAACCCCAATTTGGAGTATGTTTTACTACTTTGTCTTTCTTAGTCTTGACTTTCTGCATACTTTTACACTATTTTACGTTAGTTTACACATTTTTACGTTGCTATATGTAATAATTAGTGGTCTTTATCGCCTTTTGGGAGGTGTTAGGCCACAAACGTGGATTTAACCCCCTATTTTAACTACATTTGACCACCGTGCGCTTATAATATGGGACTGAGCGACCAATGAAGGGTACTTTGGCACTATTTGGACCTATTGAAACGTGATAGAACCTTCAGAATCGTCAAAAAAACACGAAAAAATGTTTGGTCTTGAAATGGTTTTATAAGTACCCTATCCCATAGATTTTAACTCGCCCTGAAAGGTGGTCGCAAGTAAAGTTCCGAATTCCTAATAGTTTCGAAGTTACAGCCATTTTTCGGAGGCAAAAAAATTTTTTTTGAAAGATCGACTTTCGCCGATAGTCCTATCTTAAAGTACGCGTCGAAAGCTTCAAGAAAATGTATGATTATCATAGGTTTTGATCGCCGGTTCAAAAGTTACAGGCGATTTAAAAAATCGCGAATTTTCTAAGGGGTACCCCTTCTCATTTTTGCCAAAAATCGAAGGTCGGCGGATCGGATCGTCCTTTTGCTACGTGGTAGGGGGTCGAAAATAACTCGGAGAGCCGTTTCCCGTTGGTCGAAATTCGCATTAATTTCGGAGTTACAGCTAAAAAACCATCGAAAAAATGAAGGTCGAAAAATGGGTAACAAAACAAAAGTCTTCCGATCGACTTGTGGTTATGCATACTGAAAGAGAATGAAGTAAGGATCACAAAAATCGCAATGGCACCGTTCTAAGCGCAGTCGTTCCCGAGATACGGCAAATAGCGTGCGTAAAAATCCTGGAAAAATCACGGAAAAACATTGTAAAAGCGATATCTCCCCAGTTGCGGAGAGCAAAGTCGTCCGGGGGGACGAAAGAAGGAGTCTCGGTGCCAGGGTCTCGAAAAATGAAGCCGAGCGATCGCTCTAAGTGCAATAGGTTCGCAAGATAGGGGGTAAAAATAGGTGTAAAAAGTCTTGGGTAAGAACGCAGATGCCGGAACGTTCAAAGTTCCGTGGCGTGCAAGCGTGCCACGACTCGGCGGAGTGCGCGTGGCAGCGGATCATTGACGACACGAGCGTCGAGAAGGGGAGAGGGTGGTGGGCCGTTATCGGCTGCAGCCGAAACAAACCGATAACGATTTGCGCACGCGCTCGCCGTCCCTGACAAAACGATCCGACGCCGCTGCCTCGCGGACGCGCGCGCGCTCGGGCGCAGAAGACGTAGGGAGGTGGAAGAAAAAGCGGCGACTAGATAAAGCCACTATCGTCTGAATGTACTACTTCGCCAGCTCCCGGGTCCGCAATTATTCATGCGGCGGCCGCGCAGCTCGTACGATTCTCCCGGTTTATCGTTCGCGCCCGCCAGGAGTTGTTGCAGGGGTTGTACGGGGAAAAGATGGAGAAGGAGGCAGAGAGAGCGATAGCTAGAGAGAGAGAGAGAGAGAGAGAGAGCGAGGGAGGAGGAGGCGAGATAGCACGCGACGGGGTTAAACGTTAAGCGCGTATTGTTTTGTTTCCTGCTCGCGACTCGTTTTGTTTGCACCCGCCCAGCAAGATTGCGCTCGCCATCTTCCATGTCGCGCTGGGTTGCGTAACAGAATTTTGCAACAGTCCGTTTCTGCCCCTTTCCTTACGTTACTACCCGACGAATTAAGTCAGCCGCAGTCGTCCGTCATGCGACCGCTCGATTTTTCTCCCATCTCCGAATACACAAACGAACGTCGAATTCGATCGAACGAGCACCGAACAGTTACATTTGACGGATCGTTAATTATTTTATCGTACGCGTTAACGCCGTCTGCCGGCATCGTTAGTCGCCCAGGCTGTCGACACCTTGTCCGAATTCTTCCGTAACTACTTTTTAATAGACGGCAAGCGGCACGTGGCATTCTGGGGGAGCGATATTATTTACAGAATCCGCGGCGGAGTTGCGTAGATCGACTCCAAAGGGAACTCCGCGCACTCCGAATGCGCGAAAATAACAATGAATTCTGTTCCTCCTCCTCTTCCCCCTCCTCCTCCTCCTCCTCCTCCTCGCCATGGCGCATCTCGTCTCGCACACGTGTCGCGATGATGTCACGCTCGCCGAGATTGCAGCACGCCGACGCAATTCAGCGAGGATTATTTTAGATTGGATATCTGCTTCGGAACTTCCTCGAAGCTCTGCCCGTGCAATAAACTCGTTACGGCCATTATTTTTGCCCGCCGACGGCTCCCTCTTTGTTGCGCACACAATCCGAATCCCAGGGTGCCGAAAACATTTGCTCGTCCGTTCGAACGATTTACAGCGGCCAAGGCAACGCGGTGCTCAAATCGTACGGGAGCGTACAAAGAATACGTATCAGCTTTTGTCCCATCCTCCGTATTCGAATAATCGTGCGCGACTTTCGATAAGCATATTCATCGCTGTCTTCCTCCGTAACTCCGTTTGTCGACCTCGATGAGGAAGCGCACTCTCTCCTTTCGTCTCGCGCCCTGTCCTTGACTCGCCCCACGAAACCGGCTATTAAAAGTTCCGCGTCTATCCGTCCTCCTCTCCAAACCGGCCTCTCCTTCCATTCCGTTCCGTTCCGTTCGGTGAGACTCGTGTCACGTTTACAAATTGACTAATTGATATTCAGCGAATTCTATTATTTCGAGACCTCGCCGACTGTTATGCGATTCCACCCAAAAATACTTTCCTCGATCAAAAGAAAGAGAGTGGAAAAAAGGTGAACAGACTGATGTAGCTGTTTAATGTCATTAATTATATTGTAACGATACTGTGGCAGCAATGTATTCCGTCGCGAATCCTTGAGATATTCGCGGTGCCGGTAATATGTCGTTAATATGGCAGCCGATGTGTTACGTGGCGTGATTCGCTCGCACACGCGTGTCTTGCCCGTCCCGATACACGTGCTTGCGGACGTCTGGCAGGCACAGAGAAGCGGAGCACGTGCGTCGCGAAATGAGGTCGAAAGTGGCCGACGAATAGGTGATAGAAAGAATCGATTTCAGAGTTCCACGAGGAGGTCTGTCAGTCTGCCTACCGTCTCGTCGATAAAATGATAACGCCAGCGCGGTAATTTCCCGGTCGATCAGTTTCGCGCACATGACATTTTCGGCCGAAAATGTTCGATCGCGATGAATGAGGCGGCAGACAATGTCCGTTTGATTTTCCTCGAAATTGCCTCATCGTTTCTCGAGTCAGTTTCCACAGTCGGACTACTCTTCGCACTCTTCACCCTTATCGGAGGTTACGACGCCGAGCGCGTCTATCTCGCTCGCGCGATACGCATGATTCATTATGGATACGGAGATTTTTTCGAACACGCCGAGCCTCGCCCCGTCTATTAATATTGCCTTACGGAGCCTGGACGGAAGTGTAAATAAACGGGCGCCGCAATTGCGGATCGGAGTGAAATAATATTTTCGAACGCGGAATCGATTCGATAATTTGTCGTTTGAATTTCAGCCTTCGCAATCGTCGCCGGCGCATAAATATGCGATTGTTACAGCGAGATTTCCGGTTTCCGCCGGCTCCCACGAATGGCGAAACGAAGAGCCTCGACTGCTGTGTGCATGCGCGACAATGTGAGTGCGGAGGCGGGAGGGGGGAGGGTGAGGAGACTAGAAAGAGTTTTGAGTTTTTCGTCCGAGGATCGCGCTGAACCGCATCGACCGATTACGCAGCGACACTCGACTCTCAGGTTGGCAGGCCTCGTAAGCACCGGGCTGCAAGTGTCACGATCGAGATGTATCGCGATAACCGATCGAGAGGCCGCAGTGCCGATCGAATATCGGCACAGGTGCGAGCCGATACAGTGTCGCTAATAAATAAACTCGCGCCTTTCGAGTAGGCTGACCCATTTTTCTCGCCTCTTTTTTCCGCTTGCCTTGCGAGTGCCAAGTTCGAATTTAAGACTTACATCGAAGGTGCCAGTGTTTAGAATGATTGTAAGTGGATGGATCGAGAGTACGGTCATGGACTTCCGTTACATGTTGAACCTCGCAATTCCGATGGTCCATTTTCAGTTTGGAGAGAGGGTTAGAGAGAGGATGAGAGAGAGAGAGAGAGAGAGAGAGAGAGAGAGAGAGAGACATGCAGACTTAACAGCCATTGCGGGCTTCCATTCGCGGCCAATTTCCTGCGGCTAATCAGGCAAATTGCACCCGCCGGCCAAGGAGTGAGAATTTCCGGTAATCTTATCGGTGGAAATCCACGCTCAGCGCTCACCACCGTCAATAAACCGAAACCAAACGATTAACTCCGGCCACAGATAACATCGCGTCCCTTCGATTCGAATCAGCCAAGCTCGATCCCGGAATCTTTCCATACCGAAAAAGTTTGCCGATCCCACGAGGGCGCGAATTATCATTTTAATCAGTCGACAGACTAATTCGAACCGCGCGGCCTTTTATTTACCGTCGCCCGGGCTGCCAAACATGTTTATGACTCTGACACAATGTTCGCGTGGCAAATATTTACGCTGACACAGGGAAGGATCTACGCCCGTTGAGTGATGGGGCGCGCGTGCCAATTGTCCTGTCGCGGCAAATATACATTTTGACGCAAGGGCTGCTTTCGTACGGCAAAGCCGAAAGTGCAAACTTCACCCCCTCCCTCTTATTTATCGCTCGTATATCCGAAGCTTGCGTCAGAAGAAAGTACCGCGACAAGATTCGAAAACAAGATGAACACTTTGTCGCTATGTTTTTTCGGACGCTTTTATATAAACCCGTCTCAGGCTATTTATTCGGCCGTCGTTTATCAGCCCCCACCACCACCACCACCCCACCCCTCCTACATTTCGTTCCGTCCGGAATTCGTCGGACGGCGAAAATTTCATCGGCTTCATAACGCGGGCACCTCAAACGTCGAATCATCGAGAGGGTCGAAAAACAGTCCGTGCAGCGTTGCCGCCTATTAATTATCCTCGCTGGCCACGGCTAAAATCCGTTTACTTCTATTTCGGCCAGCTTCTCGCACGCTTCATCGAAGGCGGCCACTTACATGTGTCTCGGGACCGGTCGGGACACGTTCGGCGGACTCCATCTGCGCGATGAAAATAAACCATAAGGTGATCCGCACATGCTGCCGCCTAACGCGCGCAGCCTATATATCGGACGCGCTTAAAAATCATCCGCCTCCTCCAGGTTGTTTACCATGGCCGGCGAGCCAAGCGGCCATCTTCGTCTCAGTCAGAGTTCACACTCCCACTTGCCTTACACCCGGAATAAATCGTAAGGTGGCCCTCTCCCTCCCGCAATCGGCGCTGTCAATAGCGCGCCCATAAAAGTTTGCCAGCCGCGGTTCAAAACCCAACCGGCAACGAGATTAATTAGGTAATAGACCGGCGCGCTGTGTAGATGTCTATTTTCGTTGGACGTTTAATCGAGCTTACGGTCCGTCGTTGCATCACGGCTTGACCGGCCGGGCCCGAACTTTGCTCGAGCGCCGATCTTGCCCGCGAAACGATACGCTCGACGAACTTAATTGGACGATCGAGGATGGGCACGTACAGCGCTCGCTTATCGTTATGCAGATCCAGCTCATCTTCATTGGCCATTCAAATCCGCGCGATAAAGATTAATGCCGAGTTCCTCGTTCCTTAAGATAAAGTATCCGCTTATACTGTCTGAATAGGCGTCTTCCGTCCAGGAGAAAATCGTGGAAGGGGATCTGTATTGGATCGTACACGTGTGTTTGTGTGTGAGAGAGAGAGAGAGAGAGAGAGAGAGAGAGAGAGAAGGATAGGGATAGAGAGAGACAGAGACAGATGGCCGTGTCACGACAAACGCGTTTTCATTACGCAAATGATTTTTCACTTATTAATAGCCATCGCGATTTGGCAACCACTGTTGTTTACCGAGAGCGGCCATATGTGGCTGCCGGGTCGACGATGTTTCTGTCAATGTGTTGGCGAGCGTGACGCGTGACCGTGCCACGCCATGACGGAATTAACGAACGTATACCATGGTCCGGAAAAGCTCTAACTACGAATTGCAATTTCCACTACTAGCCTGACCTCCGTCATCCTCATTCTCGCTGATCCGAGAAAAGCAAATTTCGGACCAGCAAGGAAGAAATTGTAACGTGCGACGCCGCACGTACGCGCCACGCGTCTGCCTGAAGCGACCTAAACAATTGAAACATTTCCGGCCATGTTTAGGTCAGGTCGTGTAAAATCGGCTCAAATTGATTTTCGACCATCTTAATAGAGCTGTCTAGAGCAGCGCGAGCCGCGGAATGTCGAGTGACACGCACGGCAGATATCGAACCGTATAGATATCGAGCGTGCGCGCGTGCCGGTGCGCGCGACGAGGAACATTTGCGCTCGGCCCGATACATACGTGCGAATTTGCACATAATACGGCGGGGGGGTGAGGGAGCGTGCCTGGGAACTTTCGAGGCAGACGTTTCAAAGACAAACGGGCGAGGCGGGGAGGCCTTTCGTTCGATTCGCCGAAATCACGCGACGTATGACTAATTTTTGCGGTGAGTAATTTTTCCCCTCCCCCTTCGCCGGCACAGAGGCAACTAACAAAGTCGAGCGACACAAATATCGTGTAAGTCGAAGGCAATCGGCACAGAGGATGGAATTGGCGGAATGTATAATAGTATACGGTATGGGTCTGAACGATCATTGAAGGATTGAAGGAGAAGAATTGTCGGCCGCTTTCGCCGAAAGAAAACGGATGAGAGCTTTTACTCTCGGGCCCTGAAACGCATCAGCGAATAAAGGCGCGACCTCGAATGCTCTCGTGCAGGCTCCGCGGCTACTTGAATATGCATGCGAATTCCATCCTGTTTACAACGAGTATCTGGCAAACTCGCAACCGTCGCCTCGGGTGACACAGATATTTTCTTAACCTCTAAAAGGCACCTACGTCCCTCCCTCTCTCTCTCGCCCCCTATTCTCGCCTTTATTTGCTCATCTCTTTTCACTTCGTCATCCGCGAGCGCGCGAGCGCGCCTTCTCCACCGTCCGCCTTTTTCGTCATGTTTACATCGTTACCTCACGTGCGCATCGCACGGTATCTCTTCGCCGATTCGACTCTCTCACGGTCGGCAAGCACACACGGTTACGCAACGTCGCCGTTGTCTTCGAATCGTTAAAGTTAAATCGGGCATCGTTACGAGCATTTTTATTTACCTTTTGCCGAGCGCGAACCTCTCGGCACGCCCGCAGACGTTATTAGCGGCATAAACTTCCTTTTACATCCTCCGCCACCCGTTACAAGTGATTTGTGCCGGATTACGTACGGCTCTTGATCGAGAACGAATTTCTCTCTGGCACGATAGGTTAGGTCGAGGCTGCCGATCGGGATTAGCCACAGTGTGTCCCGGCGTCTAGCCGATAATTCCATGTCCCCCGACGAGCGACACGTACGTTTATGCATTTATCTATTTGTCAATGCGAGGCGGCCGCTAACTCTTTCGCGAACGAACGCGATCTCGCGTGCAGCGCCCGACGAACGGATGGAAGAGACAGTTTCGAAAACGTGAATCGAAGGGTGGTAGGTCGAATCGATTCCGGGGAAAATCCACTTATCTCCTGGATCGTCCGCGGAACGTCGGGCAAATCTTTTCGGGCCCGCGATCGTTCGAATTTCCGAACCTGCGTTCCACCCGACGATCGGCTCTGCCAAAAACCATTAACCCAAATCCCGCGGAGGGAGGGATCACGGGAATGGCAGAAGCAGGCGGCGGCCGCTTTTAAATTGTTGCGAATATTCTCGATCGTGAGCGCTCGAGCGCGCGCGCGCGCGAGTGCTCGTTGCGATCCGCGATCGATGACCCCGTTGGCCGAGAGCACTTTGCACCTGCAAATGTGCCCGTCCGTGCATCTGTAAATAATTGCCCGCGAGACAATGGGCAGAAGGTGTGGGGAGAGCGAGGGGTGCGGCTCGGGGCGTGAGAGCCCAAGTGGAGAGAAAGGGTTGCTCGAAACGTTAAAAGCGCAATTCCGATTATTAATACTCGCTGAAAAGCAGCGCCCCCCCTCCCCGAATATACGTAAAATGAAGCGCAGCGTGTGCCGTTTACCGCATTTTTTACGACTCACTTTAGCGAGAGACAAGAGACGAACTGTCAACTTAACCCCGAATGGTGGTTAACTTGACACTTTTAAATGCCACATAAAAATGATCTATGCACGTTGCAAGATAATGACTTACAGGGAGGAGGGGGGCGTCGAGCATAAATTTGACCCGAAGATCCGCGGCCAAGAGTTCCGACAGAGAGTCCACTGTCATTAAATAGCGGATTGTTCGAGTTCAGGGTGTGAAAAGGGTGGGGGAAGAACTGTCATTCGACCCTCCCTCAGGAAATGAAAGAGTCGCACTCGCGCCTTTTGCCCGTTCTGCATTCGAATAGTAATATTACCCTCTCCTCCCTCCGATGATAAGTCGGTACGGTCGTGTGCGGTTATGTGCCCGACCTATGGCAACGGACAATTTAAATGCAAGGCCCGCAAGGAAGTAGGAAGACGCACGTCAGCTGTGATCGGGACCCAACGCGGCGGTTAACAATACTGGAAAGTCGCGAGCGAACCTGCCGACCTCAGTTTGCATAAAGCTGCGTTCACATCGATCCAGCTATCCTCAATCGGAAAAATCATGGCTTCCCTAACCTTTAACTGCACCTCTCTCTCTCTCTCTTCCCCTCATGGAATCTCGAATGGACAGGGACCCTACATGAAAATTATATTCGCTAACAAATACAATTTTCCGAGCGCGCAGGTTTCCCAGGACACGGGACTATTTGAAAGGTAGGTTGGGAAAAGGTGACTCGGCTGTTATGAGCGACCGTGATCGTGACGTTGCTAGGTAGGACAGTCCCAATAGGCCGATAGGTGAACAGTTGCCGATGTCTAGGGATCGCCTCCCTGGTGAATTAAGAACGTCGTCCCGAGAAGAGAGAATGGCACTTGCGCTTAATTTGCGCGCGCGCACCGTCGCACGAAAAGTGGCACCGTCCGCGCGCGCGAACCTCGAGGAAGGCGAGAGCGAGTCTAGGAGAAGGAGCGAGGAACGGGTTCGACGACCGAGTTAAGTAGGTAACGAGCCGCGTTGTCGTGGAAATTGAAGGAAATTATTCCGCGAGCCGCCATTGCGTAACGGCGATGACGATTGCCACTATTCGCGCGGCCTAGGTAAACCTACTCTTCGGCAACGAGCAGGCTGCTCGCAAGCAGTCGGCGAGTAGTCGCGGGAGGACACTAGTCAGACAGGAGGGATCGGGAGTTTTCGTCGGGCAAAGAATCGGCTGCATTATCTTTATTGCCGCTTATCTCCGCCCGGATGAAGATGTTTGCCGCGAAACGCGCGAGCGTTCGATTTGACGTGGGCGTTACTTAATTAACGTCAACGTGTTGCTTGAGCAAAGTCTCCTTCCGTTTACACCTACGCCTCTCTCTCTCTCTCTCTCTCTCTCTCTCTCTCTCTCTGTTTTTCTTGCTCTCTCTCTCTCAGTCTTCAGATCGTTAAAATTCATATTTTTACGCCTCTCCTTTCTCGTCTGTGTGCTTTTCTTCTGGCCTGATCCTACGTCAAAGCGCGCGGCGTTTTAATTAATCGCGCTTATCGCATCTAAATTGTCGACTTATGCGTCTTGCAGCGTTTCAAAACGAGTCTCACCTAAGTCGGCCGTAAGCCAGGTCCTTCGTCCCGCGTTCCTGCTTCTTTTTTCGTCGCGATCCGAACAAATTTTACCGCAGATTAAAGAGGCATGTTACTGCCTGATAAAAAGTTCAGAAAAATCGTTCGCGAGAGGTCGGTCTGTTCTTTCTGCCGACAGGTTGCGTAAGTAGGAGCTTGAAACGAAACTGAGACAGAAGGTGTCACTCCGCATTGAGAAACCGATTAATTAGAGTGCTACCTGACTGTCAGGGAGAGGGGGGAGGGAGTCGCGTACGTAAATGAGCGAACGCGAAAAACCACTTTTGCCGTGACTGTCCCAATGCATGACGGACTGCTTTGTGTCCGCGCAACGATTTCTCGTGATCGCATTCGCGTATCCGTTGCGGACTTTCCCGGAAGGACAGACACCGGATGAATAATGTTCCGCGAATCAGGCCGGCAAGCGAGCTTCTCCGGTCTAGCTAATCAACTGATTCGGCAAAAAGCGTCGGTCGACTTTCGCTCGGCTCTCTCGAATCAACGATAAGAGATTAGGGTCGGAAAGCATGTTTTGAAAGATTCGAGTCTGCTAAGCGTCTATGCACGCGCGGAGAATATTTTACAGGACTATAGTTTAGTTATCCGGATGACGGAGGACATTACTTTTTGTCCGTACGAGCGCCGCTCGCACAATCGATTATCTTAACGACCTGTTTCCACAACATTCCACCTACGGCTCGTAGACCCAGTAGGCACAACGATGAACGAGTTGTTTCTCGAATAATCAGGCAACCGGTTTATGGCGTCGGCGCTGGGTAGGTATCGCGTGTTGCGCAAGTTTTAAAACAAACAGGCTGAACTCTGCGGCCGGGCACACAAAATTTTGTTGCCTCGGCAATGGGGGGAGCCACTCACCTTCTCATCGAGGTTGTTCAAATCCGGTAACTGAAACAAAAACATAAATCTTCGTTAATCCAGGCATGCGCGCACCGTCTGCGATACAGAATGAAACGTCGACGTTAATCGAATATTCCGCGGATTCGCGGAAACGGCCGACGGGGAAACTCGCGCATTGGAAGTCTCTGTCATCGAAAAGACAATGTTGAATTCGAGGAGGCGAGAGGAAGCGGCGTCTGTCACGTCTTATCAGCCGGAGTCATTTCGTTCGCAGACAAGTGTCTCCGTCGTTCGGCGAGAGGGCGAGTTAAGACTCGGCCGCGGCGCGCGGCACTCAATTTTCCGTTATCGCGTCGCCAGTCAGCTCCGATCGCTTCCTATTTCGATGTATTTTCAAGCGACAGATTGAAAAACTGCTTGCCCGCCGGCGATAAAGTTGCAACTCGCTCGCTCTCGCACGCGACCGTTCCCGAACGTTTCCACCGGGCTAATTGCCTCGCCGCATTCCAGCCGAGGCGGCAGACGTTCCCGACATTATTCCACGGAAATAATAATGGCACATTTTTTTGCGAACGCGACAATTAAGGTCGACCTCGCCGGACGTATCAGAAGTCGCGCGCAATCGCTGACGAACGAGCAATTAGCCGAGTGTTCGCGACCGCTGATAGAGGTGAATTTCGTACCATCGGACGCGGGTGGGGGGTGGGGGGCAGATCGGATCGAGCAGGGGAGGGTTTGTCTAAGATAACTCGATTTTTGTTAAGCGAGCGAAAGAAGAAGAGCGGCGCAAAGCCGTCTCCCGGGCGTATCACGAACGATATCAACACATTTCGCCTTTGCCGTGTCGCAGATAAGCGCTCGGCAAACAGAATTCAATGGGAGTTTTTTAGTTTACGACAATAACAGCCATTGTGAAGCCGGCGTTTTGTGCCACGGGTTTATCATCCCCTGATAAGGGAGCAAACACGCCAACATTCAAAGTTATCCAACTTTCCGCGCGAGGCATGAGAAAATTTCGACTATAAATTCTGCTCGAATGGTTAGATTCGTTAAAAACGGGAGAAACGGGCAGATTTTCGTTTGTGGTCTTCCAGTTAAAAATTGCCTTCTTTGCAAACGATTCTGGACTCTTTCGCATGACGTTTGTAGAATTTGCGGTGCGTGCTGGCAATCGGTCGAGTCCTCTGGCGAAACTTTACGGAATTTCGTCTGACCGCGAGCGATTTGACTACTGAACTCGGGAACGACGTCCTCTGCAGGTCCGTTCAGCAAACGACGGGCGTTTCTACTGTACCGACGACGAGACTCGGCAGCTTTTGCAATGTAGAAGAGCGCTGCTTTATCCTGGAAAAAGCTCCGAGCGAACGGTTCAGAGATGCCGCGGACGGTCCGGTCAGTTCTCGAGTTCCGCAAATTGAGGAGAATTGAAGGCAATTTGTATCAATCAGCCATCGCGGCCGAACATGTTCTCCAGGAGAGTACGGATCGTGCATTAGAGTCAATTTAACGCCCGATGTGTCGGCCAGCCTAATTAACCTTCATTAGCGTCGCTGCGTGAGAGGGAATTTCCGTAACCCGCGAAATTGGCTGAAGATAATGAAAAAAAGAGCCTGAAAGTTCACTAACTCGAGCCGTAATAGACTTTGTTCCCTCTGGAACGCTATTTGGAGTCGCGGAGCGGGATCATATTCCGCTGATTTTCCGAAAAGCGAGCGTTATATCGAAGCACGGTTAGCAGCCAATTTCCGACGAATTTGCAACAATTTTGAATTTCAAATTGCGTACACACGCGATAGACGTGATGCACCGAAGTAAATCGTTTCGTAACGACGGCTGGAAGTTAATTGATCTTTAGTCGATCATTCTATTGTAAGAAAAATGTGATCGTCGGGACCGAAGATCACGTAATAGGGATTATAAAAGCTATTCGAGGAATCATTTCTTGCCAGGCTGTCAGCACAAGACGCGGAACGATCTCATCTACTTCTACTTACGTTCTTCTACCTTTACCTCGATCTACTTTGAGAATCTGACACGCGATCTCTTCCGCGAAGTCACGAAATACACTCTCGAATAATCTGACTGCCAATGCGCGACATCAGGAGGTGCAGGATGTCTCTTCGAACATTGACGTGATATCGGCGAGGGAAGCGCTGTATTTTTACGAAAAGTCTACCTTTCGCAGAAAAATACCCGCTCGGCGGAGATTTTTGCTTAACGTGACACGAAATATTTGGGCGCGCGGATATCGCGTAATTCCGAACAGCGGTTTTGGATTTGCAGCGGCCCGTTAACGAGTTTGAACATTTCCGAGAGAGAGCTACTTCGAATCGGACATTTTACGGATTCTACGAGCGTGCCTTTTGTAGGAGCCCGGACGAAATAATCGCGGCAACGTTTGTCCTACGCAGCGCGAATATCCTGCTTGCGCTATAAATTCCGGGAACGTCCTTTTACATCGGCTGATCCTCGAAATTGCTGACCGCCGACGGTCAGCAGAAAAGCACTCCGGTCACGCGCAATCTCGCATTAATCTATGGTTGCAAAAATATAGGAAAACGGAGACAGAGGGAGGAAGGAGTCGATGCATATTAATGTCCCGCTTGCCGGCCAAATAAATTTCGTAACTCGCCTCGCAATGAAAACACGACGGATAAACAGCTTTTTTGGCGCCCAAAACATGGACAGCTAGACAGTTTGGCTTTATTAGAAACGTGAACAAATATATTACATCGGTCGATCAAAGTTGTATCAACAATCTACGCTCCGCTCGCACGAATGTCTTGCATAATCAGTGATTCACTCTCCTCGAGGAAGTATTTTCGTCAAATGAGGGAACGGTCAAATTTACTGTCGGTCCGTGTGCTCTTGGAACCTCTTAGCGTCGATCGGCGAAGACTGCCTCGACCGGCCAGAATGTATCGGAAATACTTGAGCCCAAGGTCAGGAGAGATTATTGCTTGGACGATGTTTCCCTCGAAGGTCGCTTCTCCGTGGCGAGAAAAAGGCAGAGAACGAGGGACAGATTGAACAATTCTGGAATCCATAAAACTTCTGCTGTCCTCTTGATTTCCGTCCGAAAACTTTCCAACTCTCCACATCTTGGTTGGTTAACCAATGGACCGAAATAATCAATGTTAAATGTCCTGCATCGGTCAGCGAACCGTCTTGACCTCGACCCAAAGTACCTATTATTGTACATTGAATCGGATCAATCGAAATTTGTTCCTTCCCTTTCCTGAGACGTTCGTTTCTCATCGAAGAATGCGAGAAGAGCCGAAGTGCATTTACGTCGCTCGATGGTTTCCGACGTCGAGAATCTTGAAGACCCCCTCGATGCTTAACGACGCTTTCAACCTCCGTCTGAAGCCTTTTCCCGATCCTTGCCGATCCTTGCCAATCGGGATCATACACTATCCGAACTCCTGCGTGGAGTGCAGCGTCAAGTGGTTCTTATCGGAATACGGGCGGAAAAGTACGGCGAGGCTCGGCCTTCGCCCGAGAATCTTTAATCAGCCCGCTCTGACCTTGACAGTCTTCCCGGGCGAGAGAATCGTGTTAGCCGAATTACGATATCGCGTCCGATCCGAGCGGAACGCTAAGCGATCGAGAAGCGTTTCGTAAGCGAGTGCCTCTCGCGGGAAAACATTCGATGAAAAAACGTCCAATCACGCTTCCTGCCCTTCCTGCCCTTCCTTCCCTCCGCCGGCGGGCTGAAACCTAACGGGCGATCCTCTCGCGTGCGTCACTTTTATCCTTGCCGCAAAAAATAGACCGAACCTGCTCTTCTCCTCGCTCGGACGACGCTCCAACTTCTAATCAGTCTAATCGTCCGTCTGGTGGCCAACCTTTTTTCCGCTTCCTTCTGTTCTCAGCCGACGACTGTCCGTCGCGTCCTCCGTTTCTTCCTTCCAACCTTTACTCCCACCTACACCTGTCAGCCTTTCGTTCCCGATGACACGGAACACGCGTCTTCCGATTCTCGATTTCCCTGCGGGCAATCCTCGTCCAACGTTCTCTAACACGTTTATCGCCAAACAAGCTGACTAAGCCGCGTCGGACGATTTCGATCGACGATTAATAGTCAGGCCACATGCTAATCTTATCGAGATCTAGCTTCTCCTAAACCGACACTTATACCGGCCGCACCTGGTCGAGTCTAGCATCCAGCGGGTTACTACCGCGCTACCGGAATTCTCAAATTTTTGCTCAGGACCCGAAGACATCCCATGGCTTCCCGGAGTCGGCCTTATCGAACGGTTACGATAGTTCGCCTGATAGTGTCGCGGGGACGAGCCTTCTTCATTACTGACGTCCGTCCCGTCTTATCGGAGGTATTTACAGTCGTCCGGCGTGCTGCCACCCGGACAGACGATTTTCCGGAGCGGTCAGCTGGCTCTAGCCGCCGAACAGTAGCCAGGGTAGGATGACGGTGACGAAGAGGGCGGCCAGACAACTGGCGCACATTGCCAGCGGACTGGCCGCCGCCGCCGGTTCCACGTCCGGCATGTAATCGTCGTCCGGTTCGAATTCCCGAACCTCGACATCGTACCGGAAGCAGACTCGAGCCGTCTTCAGGTGAGAGCTGTCTCTTCTCAGCAGCAGGGCCGAGCCCTTTCGTTCCAACTTCCAGCCTGGCTCCTGGAGAAGCATCCTCGTCATTTCCCGCTCCGATCACTTTCCCAAAAACACTCCTGCGAGTTCTTCCCTCCTCGCTGTCAACTTCCGTATCTGAAATTAAATGACAAAGAATGAGCGTACAGGCGGAGTGTGAGAGTCGGCGGAGGCAGGAGAGATTGTGATGGATGCGTTTCGGATGATCGATAACCTGGTAGTCCGACGGAGCGGAGGTGAGATTAATGCGCCGTTTCGGCAACAAGCGTGAAGAACAACGACGCGGCAAGACGTACAAAGGCGGAATTTGCTCGTCTGCCCCGTAGTCGCCAAGGCGGGCCCGCATCGGAATTTCAAATGCGACCCTTCGGGCGACCCAATGGGATTTCATATTTCCGACAAAATAGTCATGAAGCGAAATGCGAGGGAAGGGGGAGATGGGTTCCGGGGACGAAGACAGAGGGTCTCAGAGAGTCGTTAACTCGTAATGGCCTGCTTGAGAGAGACCGCTCGTTGTTGGCCGTAAAAGGAGAATAAGATAATACGCGATTCTCTTATTTACGATTTCTGACGGATCAGCGTATCGGGTGATACGCTTCGAGACGAAATATTTGTATGGCTCTCTTTCACGCGCAGATTTGACAGACTTGGCAGTAGCGACTTTGTCATGCTTGTTGGCAGAAACGGTGGGAATTGCCGGAAGGCCGATTTCCCGAAGGCCAGCGAAATCGCTGTCGCGCGCGTGCACTTCTGGCGATGAAAAGGAAGGAGCGAAATGAAAAGGCCAATGAAAACCGGTGAACCGAGGCAGGCATCGCGCGAATGTGTGCGTCTGCGCGCATTTGCGTGCGCCGCACGAGGCTGCATTCAGTTTGCTCATGAGCGTGATCTACCCATGCAAGCCAGCCCAGCGAAGATGGAAGCCTAGACTTCGCTCGTCGGCCATCGAAAACTCGCATAAAGTCCGATATGCGTGCCAGACCGACGAACGTTTCGCGATTTATAAAGGCATTATTCGACGGAACATTTCCTGGGATTGAATCGGCAAAACAGGTATTGCCGGGCTCGAAATTTATTATATAGCCTGCCTATCGAGATTAAACGAGTCGGTACGAGGGCGGGCCGGGAAATGTCGATTTCGCGAAAAAACTGCTAGAAATAATTGAAACTTTATGAAGTGCCGCGTAATTTCGCGACATCGATATTCGATTAATTACATTCCGACGGAGCCTGGCCGCGGACCGCGGCTGATATCGATTCGTTCCTGGCTGGATGTATGAACCGTAAGCATACGAAATGGGACTCTAATTGTCGGCGTACCATTAGTGGGTAATGATCGAGCGCTCGGGAAACAGTGACGTCCCTTCCTTCCAGGCTTAGGTCGAGATTTTGCACGATGAAGCTGACGCTTCGGACTGCCACCGGTGTTGGCTTCGAAGCCGAAATTTGCGAGGACGAGCTGGACAACGTTTACGCACGGATTATACGGCGACGATCGTAAAGGAGAGCAGTGGCCGTAAATTATAACGGGCGCCAGGTCGGCTTATCCTCCTTCAAATTTGCTAATTGCGACGGTATCGAACCGACCTGATCAGGCTTCCACCAGCGGCAAGGCACTAAACCGAAAACCGATCTCGGAGCTCGGCGTCCCCACAACTTCCTGCCGGCAGGAACAGGATCTGGCCGAAGGAAGTTAGGACGTTTCGCCGCAGCGTCCGAGAAACAGCGACCGAAAGCTGCTTCCGAAAGCAGCATTCGTTCGAAAGCCACCCTCCTCCCAGCGCAGTCTCCCGGCTCGTCCGTTAATGCCCCACGGAAGAGCGAGAGCGAAAGTTCACTTCCGGTCGAAGGAATCCGAACTTGATAAGCGTCGAGTTCGAAAACAAGTACGCGCCACGGAGAAAATCGGAGGAATTTCCCCATTACCGGCGGGAATCGAAATTTACGGGAGCGAATCGGGATACAGATTTTGCAGGAGGATTATTGCTTTGTTGGGAAATCGTATTGGCTCGATGCTCGCGGAACTCTTAATCTCGGCGCGTAGATTAGCCGGCCGGTAGTACCTATACACCGTCCGAGCAATTGGCTGAGGAAAGAAAAAAGGGAGGATGCCCTTTGTGCCGGCAGGAATTAATCGCGAACGTCAAAGAAGAAGAGACGAGCGCGTTCCGCGAGACCGAATTCGGAGTAATTCCCATTTTCCGTGTAATTTCGCGAAAATCGGCTGAAGGGAAAATGGGATTCGAAAATATACCTCCGACGGGCCAATCTCGATCGAGGGACCATTAAATGAACCCACTGAAGGCTTTCCACCTCCCCCACCCCCACCTCCTCCTCCTCCGGCCTCGCCCAATATCATGCGGCGAGCGTCATGCATATGTAGATTGTATCATTGTAATTATATTAATCGATTTATCGAAGGGCAACTCTGGAGAGACGGGATAGCGGGTGGCCGAATACGTATCCTGAGAGAACTGACCGAACGAATGGGGGCGCGGGAAGATATTCGCGGGAGAAATTACAATCCGCCCCGGACAATTTGAACGGACGATTGCCACTTCGGCAGAATGAAAAAGCCGCGTTCATTAGTTGGCGCGCGTTCGCCGTCCTTTCACGTCTCGCGGGAAGACGAGCTTTCAAGCGGAGCTTACAACCTTCCTCGCGTGCACAATGAATCGCGAAGGCCCCCGTGTGTCATTCAACTCGGCACGTATCGAAACTACACACGTAACACGGTCTATTCGGGCAAAGAATATTCTCGATCGTCCGCCATGCTAATTATCGCGTCGTCGGGCGCAAATGAAATTCTGTCGATAATCCGTCTGATTCGCTCGGACCGGGATCGCGATAAATTTACGAGTAAGATTTTCGTTATCGTCTCTGATATATTGCGAGGCCCCGCGGCGCGCAACCGCGGCCAGTGGACCAATTTATCTGATGGATAGCGAGAAGATGTAGATAATATTGAAATTCCGATGGGGAGGGCAATCTGCGTGATGGATGGCAGAAAGATGTAAATAGCGTTGAGATTCCGGCAGACGGCAATCTTCTCGCCGACGGCCGAAAAAGAATATGGCCGCGGGAGATTACTTCGCGGCGATTCCGCAACAACCGTTGCAGCGGCCAGATTTGTGAGGATGTCTTCCAGGAAGAGCTAAGATACGGTTATACTATATACTAGCCCGGTGTTCCGATCCTACTTCCCGCGTAATTACAACTCCAAAGTTAATGAGATTACCCGACCCGGAATTTATCGAATATGGAGGGAAACTTTTGACGCGCGCGATTGATAACGCCTGGATAGGTGCTCGTTACATTTTTAAGTGACAAACGTCGGATTCGTTAATTGATTTGTCAAGTAGACTCCATCCGGAACAGAGTTTCTTACATTAACGGCTGAGTATCGTTTTTGTGGACATTTCGAAAATTCAGTTCTCGGCCGAAAATTACATTCTGAACATCGCGAGTGCGCGGGACGTTTCGGAGTGCGGACATGTGCGGAGTGCATTTTAGTGCATTCGTTGCATAATCGCTACCGGGTCGGAAGTTACAGCGTCACCCGGTAAACGAGGAAAATACCCAATTACGGTAACACGTACGAGAGCCGACTGTGCGGACGGGAATCTAACCGTTTGAAAATCTACCGTTTCACCTCCGAAATCACTTTTGGGGAGACATTATGAGATCGCGATTTCATCCGATCCAGGGAAGAATCTTTTAAAAAATGCAGAAATTGATCGGTGGTACTTTGATGGAATTCCGATGGAGGAGAGTGGGTTGGAGGTGAGAAAGCGTCGAGTTCGATATCGATTCATTGGAGACATTAGCGAGCCTGTGAACTCCCTCTCTCTCTCTCTCTCACACACACTCTCCCGCTTGCCAATTGATACGAGTTATCGATAATAAGCCGCAGAAACTACTCGACAGACATTAACTGCGGCAGGCAAAGGACCCTCCCTCGTCTAAAACGACCGCCACGTTCCAGGCTCCCACTTTGGGTCACAGCTTCGTTCGAGTTTCACCTCTTCGACAGCTATTAGAAACGATTAGGCGGAACTATCGTTCCAAGTTTAACGCGACCGCGGAATCGCTCCGGTGACGAATGACACTCAGCGAAAGCAGCGCTGTTTCGCGGTAAGCGTAAACTCGCCTAACAGCTACGGGAGTCGAAAGTACTCGAAAACAGGCGTGCTCGTAAAAATCTGTTTGTCGAAAAACGTTTGGTCGGTGGAAGCGGGCGTCGTTAAAATTTATGCTCGCCGGCGAAAACGGTTTCTTTCGCGCATACGACTCTGTCAAAGATAACTGCCAACGAGCAAAACGTCGAAATGAGTAAGAGTAGACACTCGGAGAAGTGCACTTTCTGGAAATATTTGTTTTCCGGCTGAAACGACGATCTTTGCCGGCAAGTTCAATGTTCCCCGTAGAAATGTCCCGGGCGAATATTCCATATCGCTCGGCCACCGATAGTAAATGCCACCCCGCTCACGCGTTACATAAATTCATGTTCCATTAATCAGATTCCTACTGTATACGGAGCGCTCGCGCGCGCGCGCGGCGGTCGCAATTTGCATTTTCTCTAGACGCCCGGAACAATAGCGCGGTTTAACTGCGACATCTGACACATCCTCGGCTCGCCGGTAGTTGCCATGCACCAATGCATAGGAAGTGAGGGCGAACTTTGCCCGGTAAACGGCGGCTAACTCCTCCGTAACCGGCCATAAGTCATCCTTTGTTCGAAAATACGAATTTCGCCATCGATTCACAGCCCGGCACTCTCTTTCTTCCCACGCGGCAAACATTTGCGAATCTAACGGAATGAGTACCGAGAACTCGCACGTTTTATCCTCACCCACGAATTACGTGTCATTCCACGAAACCAGCAGCAACAGTCCGAAGCGAACGTTCTCAAAGTGCCGTTTAAAGACGAAGGCCGCGAACGAAGTAAAGGCGACAGAAAATAAGAAAGAGAACGAAGCATTGTCACCGTTCGATAAAAATCGCTGAAGAAGGGAGACGTAACTGAATCTTAAACCTCGACCCACCGACTATAGGAACGACTCGACGGCGCTGTATAATTAATCCGGCATGTCTGGCCGGCGAACTATTTTAATCTTCGTCTAAGTAGACGAAGTAACGGCGCTATTGGATTACAGTGCTCGCGCGCGCGGGAAAAGCCGAGTGTTTCGGGAGTGGGTCGCGAATTCGGCGACGGTCTAGAAGAGACGCAAAGTGCGGGAGGAGGTGGAGGAGGAGGAGGGATAGAAGGGAGGGGAATCGTAGACGGAGGCATCGAAGTTGGCGACGGAACGACTCTTTAAACTTTCGCCAAGTTATCGCGACCCTCCCGCAAGGTCGCCGGGGGTTCGGCCAAGTGTCGAAACGAGGGCTCGTTTCCCCCCGGGAGGGGAATCAACGATTCTTCTGGCTGATACGGGGGGGGAACGATAAGATTCGCGCGAGTTCAGCTGAAAAAGTACTTACTCCGTTAATGGGCCTACTCGAATGCCACCCCCGCGCTCCTTCGCGATTTCGACCGGCTCCTCTTATCAGCCGCCCACCCCTTGGCCTCCCTCTTTATTAACGATACCACTGGTCCGACGGACGATGAAAAAGGTCGAGTGGACGGGCAGATACGTTCTCGGCCGGTTGTCGCGGAAAGAATCGCTCCAGTTAACCGCGTTCGCGAGCTCGTGGAGAGATGAGGATATATGTCAAAAGGCGCGGTGAGAAATCGCACGGAAATCTCGGAAAAAGCGTCTCGTCCGCTGCGGAACACTGCGGGCAAACATTTTTCCTAAGACGAGGGGTGGCGAGGGGAGGGGAGGCACGTCCGCTGCGTAACGTCAGCGACAGGAAGTTTTTAACTCCGTAGATCGTTGCACATTCAGCGTCATGCGACGACCGAGAACGAACGTCGGTCAACTTTTCGTCCGCGCGTAGCGTGCTGATAAGTTGCGATAGCCGATGTCCTTTGTACCGCGGAAAGGCCTGTGCCGATAATCGCAATGAATCAGTGGCGAAAGGATAAGCAGGTGCGAAGTAAGCTTCCCAGAACGATTCGGAGAACGTTCGGTCGAACCGAACCGATCATTTCAGACTCTATTCTCGAACGACTCCGTCGGGGGCTCCTTAAATCGATAAAAAGAATTACGCGCCCGAGCATTGTTGGCCCGCTTTCTCTTACGTCGGCGTTACAGTAAGCTGGTTACAGACCGAGAGGAAGTGGGCTGAGGAGGACGTGCCAATTTAATAAGCGGCGAAAGGTTCCTTCCCGGCGTCCTTCTCCCGCTCGTCCTGGCGTCGTCCTTTTTTCCGCGAGGCAACCTACTACCTCGCCGCTACGCTGAGAGTACGGATCTTATTTACTACCGAAGGCATTTCGCTTCTACTCCGATACGTGGGAGACTCGAACGAAATGACGTCTCGAAAGCGACCGACTTCTCTTGGAATACATGCCGGGATTAAATGAGGATTCCTCAAGGAGAGAAGAAGGAGGCTATAGGTGGCGTAGAGACGGTTTGCGCGCTAACTAATTTATTCCTCGCCACCTTGTATAGTTGTTAATGTTATTAATACCGGCGCGTCGTCGCGCTTTATCGATAAAGGCGAGGTCCGTGTCGGATCTCGGAAACAAAGCGGAGAAATCGGTTTAATGGCCTGCGGGGAAGAGGTGTCGGACAATTTGCCCGGAGAATCGTTCCCATAACGCGCTTCGGTAATAAAGGCATAATCTTCCGCGCTAATGTTCCCTTTATTATGGCGAACACGGAGGCGTACAGCTGCGCGTTTCGCCGCTGCTGTGTATTTCGCGCTCGTTCCCGGTCGCGTAACGTTCCTGAATTCTGCGCCGTTCTTCGACGCGCGTTAGGCCGGAAATGAAACGACGATTTTAATTGGGAGAACCGTCTGGGAAAATGCTTTTTCCACTGCCTCGATTCGCTGCCGCGCAAAGGCTGAAAACGGGGAGAATTGAAGCCCGGACGTTAAATCTGACTATTTTGCCGAGGTCGAGATTCCGATATGAGGATCTTCGCATCGGCAGACGCGTCAGGCAGGCAAGCAGGCAGACAGGCAGGCTGGATTGCGTAAATTTTAACCGGCCACGGTCAACGATGATTAGCCTCTCGCGAGTCGTTAAGCTCATCTTCCGTCGATAGGAAATTCATCCGCTCGTCGATAGCCTGATATCGCACCCTAATTTTGGACCGCGAAAATTTGTCGGGCGAGAATATCGCCCGGGAACGCGTAACATCTCGCACGTGTCTGGCTCTGGATTTGATCCGAGCTAACGTCGTCGTTGACCTCTGCAGACGATAGCGGAGGGGCATCGAATTATTCAGGAACGATGAGTCAATGAGTTCGATGACGACGTGGGAAGGTCTGCAAAATGAAGGGGAGAGGGAGCAGAACGAGATTGTCTGGACGCGAGATTTCCAATCGGCGTTCTATCGCGCGAAGATGAGATATTACGGCCTTGAGATAAATTACTCCCGCGAATCACGCGAGAATGACGAAATGGTCGCGAGAGTCGAGCCTTCGTTCCTGTTTTGGGAAGGAAGCAGAAGCAAAAATGTGCAAGAGCAGCGGTCGCTGACAACGTGTCGAATGTATTTACGAGACGAGGTGGAGGGGGAGGAATTATCAACGCGCGATTTAGAAACACTCGCCGGTCAGATAATCAGGATAAATGAATCGTTTCGCACGCGCGCATTCGCAAACAATAACACGCATGTGCTAGGTGCGTTGACGCAATTTTCGCCAGCGACGTATAAAGCCGAGAATCGATCCGTACAACCTTATCGAAATTTCGCCCGACGGCGTTCGAACGTGAACTGCAAAATCGGAGGACGCGAAATTTGTACTTTGACAAGGACGATCGCGACATTGGATCGGTGACGTCGATCGATACATCGATCACGTAACTTTCCTCTCTTCGAATTTTCGCCCAACTCAGGCGTATCGCGACGCTCTTTGACTCCGGTCAATGAAAGTAAGTAATCTCATTATGCGCGACATTATGCCGATAACGATCCGGCCTCAATGACGGCCAATGCAAATTCGTCGCGAACGGTCGACCGTCACGGGTCGTCTACGACCCGCTGGAATCCGTCGCTGATCAAAGCTGTCGCGAAACTCTTGCCAACGACCGTTTCGAGCCGACGATTTCCCGCGAGAATTATTTCCCGTGCCAGCGTTCATTCGAGCGTTCATTCGAGCGAGGTACAATATGGGGTTGGTACGTTAAGTAAGAAAAATTGAATCATAGGCAAACCGGGTGGCAACGTTGCGCACCTTCGGCGGGGCGGGTGCGCGCATTAATTGGAAAAAATTAAACCGGCAGCTTACGGCGCATTCATTAACGCGATGAAACGTGCGAAGCCTCCCCTGGCACGGCCCATTCAACGGCCTGCACGGGAAAACGCACGATTGGCCGGCATCGGCAGCGATTTCCAATACCATTGCGTTCCCCGTTTTAATCTCCACGCCGATTACTTTCACTGTTAACGGCCGAAAAGGTTTTTCCTGCAGGAACACAATTTCACGCGAAACCGAACGAAGAGAGGATATTATCCTTTCTGCGCGAGGCAAGAATTAACAGTGATTCCAAGCCTCTGCATGCGGACATACATAGACAAAACGAATCGAACGTGACACGCGAACTTTTTGCTACCAATTACGAAACAAATCTCCTTTGGAGGAAACGAGCTTCTCGAAAGTGTCCGATGAGATCGGACGAGCTGTCATGCGCGTCGATGTTATTGGCAGCGAGCTGGATCGCGATAAAGCCGCTTGACAAGTCCGGCGTACGGAAGGGATTGAAAAATCGAGAGCCCGTCGAGGGCACGTGACCGTCAAGAATTATTACGCGCGTCTTGCACAGAAAAAGCTCCGTACGCTTTTCACCCTTTCAACCCTCCGAGGGTCGACTTTTTCGACCGACTGCGCGGAATTCGCCCCGATTGTTTGCCTCGTGCCGATTCGAGGACAAGTCGAACGCGGGGGATGATTTACGAGACTCGTTTGCATAAGCCAACCCTCGCAGCAACCTTCGCGTGGCCGGCATGTAAAACTTACGCGTCGCTGTTCGTACCACTCCGATATTTGCATAACAAGCGCGGCCGACCGCCAACTGCTGTAACGTTAGTCTCCGATTGGGAAACTATCAAGAACAGTCCGAATGGACGGCCAGTGTAAACAGTGTAATTGAGATGTTTTGCCGATCGGCTTGACGCAAGTCCGTAATGAATCTCACCGTGATGCGTATCTATTTCCATCGGCCGTGCGATTGGCGAGCGATACGTTACACCGAAAGGTTGAAAATACGTGTGAAACGAATGGACTTTCAGCGAAAGACGTAAAGATCGAAGTGGCAGATTATATAGGCTCGAGGTGACGCCAGGGTTCGCTTAAACATTCAACGTTTGACGCTGGCGAGGAACGCGCGGAACGACCTTGACTGGCTTACGTCGATAGTATTTTCTACTACTGGACACCGGCCCTCGCGAGAAAGCTGGCTCTCGCCGAAAGCTCGGTGCTTTTTTCAGTTCTGCCCGACGACGTCACTCCTGCGTAGGTACGTTCGAACGTAAACAGAGAACTGGCCGAAGCTGGCCGAAGCTGACTGAAGCGAGCCGGCTTCCGACCTACGCGGCAGTCATCCGTAAACATTTCCTCATATATTTACATGCGTATACGATGTGCTGCGCCGCGAATATTATCCGCGACGAGAAGGTGACTAAATTAAATTTTTCCTCGAGCGCGCGAGACACGCTTATGATAATCGGGGCATGAATGAGTTTAAGCGGCGAGGAATCCTATAACGCATAGCCACCCGGATGCAAATGACTGGAAAACGTCAACCGCTTAGAAATTCATGACAGCGCTCGCGCCTGTAAGATCTTAGCCTACGTCGATGAATATGCACCCTCTCCCACGGATCACAATGTTCCGGCAGGAATCAATCGAGTCTCTGACCGGCTGATTATCCCACCTCGCGCGAACCTGCGTACCGAATCATTGCACACGTACGATACATGCGTAATGAGAGGACTGTCATAGAGGAAATGAGCCGCGTGCGATGAACGGAAGCCGAGTCGGCGATGACAGCGGTGAAAAACGAAGGTGGCTTTGTTCGGAAGTGAGTTGAAACGATTGTTCGCGAGTGACGCTCACTGAAAACGTACCTGAACTATTTCGTACGACAGTGGACGTCAGAGTGGCAGGAACATCGGCGTGCAGGAAGACTGGCAAAGAGGAGAACGACTGAACTGTGTGGCACACGTGGCGCGGAAGGGAAACAATCGAGGCCGAGCACTGCGCAGCCCAAGATCAAGCGGTGTCTCTGTCTCTCTCTCTCTCTCTCTCTCTCTCTCCCTGTTGCCCTTCCACCACCTCTCGCTACCTCACTCTATCTCTGTCCCTCTCTCGCTCTCTGTTTGTGACAAACTTTCACCCTGTCTGGAGCGCGGTCGCCGCGCGAATGAACGACGCGCGTTCAGGAGCGGACACGTCGCGCCAAGTGCGCCAAGTCTGACGAGAGGGGGAAATGAATCGAAGCAGAAAGCGAGCGGACGAGGAGGACTGCGCGCCGAGCTCATTCCGACTTTCCGCCGGAGCTCGGCGTTCATTCGTTCCGGCGAACCGATCGAATCTGTCCTATCGGCGTCGGACCGGCATCGGACCGGCAACAAACCGGGAACTAACCGGGAACTGACCGGCATCGAATCGACTTCCTCGATCGATTTCTGGGAAGCCATTGGTTACTAATGGACACCTGAGACTGATTCACAGATATTTTATATTTTTTGAAATTTGTCAGAAAGTGCAAAGACTGTACGATGACTCTTACGGTTACTGCAGTCTGTTTGTTCAAAAAGGATTCCTAAGACGCGCATTACGCGCGCAAGTGCACGGCTGGTCGCGAAGCGTAAATAATGATCATCGGGCAGCTGGCATTTGACAATGGAAAATTGAACATCCGCTCTTGCGGCAGATGGCGAGAATTGCATCGACAGACGACTCGCCAACGGTTACGAGCGGGCGAGAGCATCATTTGTTGCGGATAAACCTGCGTCAGCGACACGTTGAACCTCCGCCGACGGCAACGTGACCGCCAGATTTTTCCTATCGACTTACGTCAGTGGGCAAAGACATCGGTGGATGGGAATAAATTACTAGTTAACACAACGTTTACGCTCCTGCATAATTCAACGCTGACGGCGGCCGTCGCTTTGAACGATGTTCCGCGCGTTAAGAGTAAAGTAACCTATCGTTAAGTTCGGGATAAGAAGTGAGAATCCGCTGCCACGTCAGTTCGAAATGATAGGAAGGTAGAAAACGACTGGCAGTCCGTGAAATTCGATATCCCGATCGGTTCTTCCACAGACCTCTTATCTTTACAAACAATGTTCTGGAAGCTGTTGCAATCGAGACATACTCTCAAGTCTGGCCTCTCGAATTTTCAGTGGGCATTGATCCGAAAAAGCAGTCTCTCACAGGTGTAAGTCGACCCCGTCGGTGTCAGCATAACAGAAAGAGCCTGAAAGGATCGGCTTGAATGTAACGATATAATAACGTCGGCGGAAAGTGGACGTTTTTCAAGCATCTTGGGAACTCGATGACTCGTGCAGCTTGCAACGACCGAATAAAAGCTTGGGAAGCTTCGAGTGAACTCACGTCGATCCACATTAAACGCATACGCTGTCCGACAGTTATGTAACGAAGAAACAGCGGTTGATACCTTCGCTAAAACCTAACACTCTCCATACTTTATCAAAACTAATCTACATTTCCTCCCATTACGCAATCATTATGTAAGGAATATTCAGCGACGCACGCATCGGAATATGTAGAGTAGAGGTCGCCGGGTAATTTATTGTTTTTTGCCGACTGTGAAGAAATGACATTGCTCGGCTCATGCTCGACCTAAAAATGAAACCGGCTAATGATCGCTCGCAATCCGCATGCGGGAGGGAAGCGATCTGTTGGCGCGGTTTCGTCAACAATCAAACTCGGGCGATAACCGTGACGGTGTCGGGGCGTCCAACGGGCTCGTCACAAAAGAGGAGCGCGTGTAATAAAGGCCAGTAGCTCAGCGTACGCGATAGGCCCCGATTATCAGGCAAGTGTCACTGAGGCAGATAACGGGCAAGACCGGTCAAGTTATCGCGTGACTGAGTCGCTCGAGACCCTCGAAGGCGTGTCTCCCTTTTCATCCTATTGCGAGGAAGCTCCGAGTGCAGCCTACGCGCCCGTTAAAATTATAGGCCGGCGCCGATTTGGCCTGTGCCATTTTGATAATTAAAAAATTCTCCGAACACACGCCGAAGCAGACCGTTCGACCGGAAGAATAATCGATGCAAGCGTGTCGTAACCCGAGTACAGGGTCAGGCTGGGGTGGGAACTTAGGTGAATTAATGATAGCGCCGAGTCACTCCTCCGGTAAGAAGCTCGGGAATTAAGCGTAGAGTGGAGCAATTAGTAACAGGGGGGCCCGATTAATTGTCAAACCTGGAACGAAGTTAATATGTTTGCCGTGCAGCTTACCGAGTTGCCGATAAGGACGAGAAGCGTGGAATCTAGCCGTGACTCGAGAAAGGAGGGAGAAAGGATGGCAGAAAGGGGAGAGGAGGAAGAGGAGAGAAGAGGAGAGAAGAGAATAGAAGTGATCTCGAGTTGCGCTGGCAATAACAATAATTGCGCGTTTTAGCGGTGGTCCGCCCGTTATCAAGGAGTGACACTAACCCGATAACAAGTAAAGTTGGCCGAGTTATGGCACCGATAGCTTCCCAGGAATTCACCTCGTGTACATATCGACCATCTCGTGCCCCCACCTCCCCCTTACACCGCGGCCAATGGCGCGGAAATGCGAACTCCGGAGGCGACAAATGGCCTGTTAGCTTCCCTCGAAAATCAGACGGCGATACTTCTCTTTCCTCGCGCTCCTTTTCTGCAGCGTCAAACGTTTTCCGCGGCAGCGTATCGACCCGAGATATCTTAACGAACTTCCACGTAATGAATCATAGTTCGCCGGATCGTAATTATTGCGATAACTCGAGGTAATTTCTCGGGAGAAAATTCCTTCTTTCCCCGAAGTCACGCGACGTACTCACTCCGTAGTCCGTAGTCGCTGATACGAGCGTTGGCCAAAGAAGGTCCGTAAAGCGAACCCTGCGCTTAGGTTGATAAACGCGCCTCGACGACACGGTAGAATAATTCGCGAACGGATTGCCATCGGAACGAAGTGTCGGTGGAGACAGACGTCCGGCCTGACGGGCAGAGAACGAGTTCTTTATTCGAACGTCAGCCTAACCCTCCGAAACGTCAGTCCGCTGTCAAGCTCGATCGATAGTCCGATCGAAGGCATCGTCGGTGCAATTAAGCGCTAACAAGTGAGCCTCCGTTTTGATCTTATTGCGAAATTAATAAGGAGCGCGTCGGGAAACTATCGGGTGGGCTTCTCTCCTTCGCGGCGAATCGATACTTTATGGACAGCGGCGTCGTAATTACGCCGGGGGATGAATTTTTTTCCATGCAACGCCGGGCAAAATCCTCTGCTCGGGGGTATCCCCAACTTCGGAATCGTCTCCGAAAATATTTTCACCGCAATATTCCTATGGGTATTAGACCGAAGGCTTGGGCGGTTATTTACGCGAGAGCTTGCAAACTATCCGTGGTCTACGCGGCTGGCAGGGGATTTACATGAGATATTTCACCGCATTCCTTCTCTCTCACCCTCTCTCCCCGTCTCTGCCCCTTCCTCTAACACCTCCCTTATTTGTTTTCCCACACCCACCCCCCTCCTACCGCCGGCGTCGCACACATATTTTTCATCCACGAATTCATCGACAAGACACAGAAGGTCGCCGGCAAAAAAGCAATCAATCGAACAGCTACGTGGGCGTAGAACGGTCGTAGAATGGACGCAGACGACCCTGCAGACGTCTACCTATCCCCCATTTGTTCTCTCCCCTCCCCCCTTTCCTTTCCACCCGCCGCGTCGTCATCCAAGTACACAGACGTCATCGAGAAATTGATCGGCCCGACGGAAGGAATGAAATTGCTGGCCGGACTGAAACACATGCGCTCGACCCGGGGATCACCGTGTAGAACCCCGGGACGACCCGAGGCGAAAGATTCCCCGGCACCGACGCTCATTCGAAGTACGTCTTCCGCAGGGAATGACGTGAAATTGAAAGCGGCACGCCGCGAGGAACGCCGGACGTCCGAAACGAACTAATTCCGAGCCTATTCAGACTGGACGACTACTCGTTCTTTCTCCCTTCAAATCCCCACCACCCCCCTTCTCCATTGACATCCTCCCCCGCGTGCCAGCGGCCATCGGACGATGACGAAGGTTAATTAACGTCTCTCCAAGCTTCTCGCTCGTCGGGGAACACGCACGATTCCGGCGCGCTTGACATGCAAACGGACACAACGTTTGCTGGAAGGTGAGGGGCAGAGAGGGGAGGGGTGTGGTGGTGGGGGGGGGGGGGCACATTGATTTTGCCGGCGCTGAATTCGCATGCACTCTCTTCAGCGAGCAATTGAAGGCGATGAGACGACGACGTGTGACGCTCTATGCGGCGACGTCGATGGCCGGCGTCAATGACCCGGGCATCATGCGAGAGAGCGTCTCGGGAAAATAGGCCTGATCAGCGGGACGTGCTGCGCGAATGAGCAATTTGGGACTGAGAGGTTATTTTAGCGATCGTGGCTTAATCGATATTCGGCACCCGCGCCGCCGTCAATTTCGACGGGCGAAAGGTCAAGGCGAGGGATATCGAATTTTTGCGACGCGGAGAGCGTAATAATAAAAGGTTAATAACAAATTGTTAATAATACGTGTTGCGGCAGGTGGGGTATTGCTTGGAGTCCGTCTGACGTTGGACGATCGAAATTGGTACGTATCGGTACGTACGTTGTTATAAACAATTATTTTGTTTATCATTTTGTGGTATTTTTAACAAAGTACACCGTAACACTTAATGTCAACAAATAAAATTATATATTGAAAAAATGTTAAAAATTATTTATAACAATTAAAAATTGTTTAAACAAATGTACTGAAATATCGGATCACAGCAAATGTGATATTTATGTCATATTTGTTGAAAAAGTGATATTATTTTACATAGTGCATTATTTTTATATTGTTAAGCGATTTGTTTATAATATTGACATCAGTATAATCTCAATTAACAAATCTATAAGATTATCCGCATTGATGCAGAACGTATGAGCGATACAGCGGAAACGACAACAGGGAATATTTAGCCCGGGTACACAGGATTGTCCATAACACATAAATTATTATCATTTCCATATAAAATACCGTTATATTGATATGCACGGTGTGCCATATTGACACTAAAACGTTCAGAAGAGAATAATAATGATACAAATACCAATTAACATGCAGCTGTCGGATCAGCATATAGCACGGCTAAGCAAAATAATTTGTTTAAACAAATTAACCGTAATGAGAGTATCTTGTAAAAATAGTAAAAATCATGCCCTGCAATTTGCAGTTTGTCTCAAGTAACAATTCGTATCGCACGTCCGAATTTTTCAATATAATTCGTTACGTACAGCGAATAAGAGAGGAAAGCAGAATGAACGCGCGGTTACGAAGAGATAGTCTCATCAATACTCATTGAGCCACGTAAATTCTTCGAAATTACTACTGACCCACATCCCTTCGCGGAACTTACTACCGACCTACATAAATTCCGAGAATTACTACGTTACTACGGGGGGGTAACAGGTGCTAATGCACCACGTGCTTCTCTCGGCGTGCATTGAACGATGGCAAGTGCACGGGTCACTTTCAACTCTCGTATCTTCGCTCCCAGTGGTCGTAGAAGGTTGATCAAAAGAGCATTTTAAAGCTAAGGAAACGAGCTTTCACATCGATGCATTCAGAATCCACTGGAACCTCCGCGAACCTCGCGATAATCGCTCAAAGCAACCCGAGTTCCAGCTCGATTTTACTCGAAGCAGGCTTCTGGGAATGTACATAAATTGGGAGAGCTTTGGCCATGCCATCTGACAGTGGGTGTGACATAAAGCCTCGAAGAGCTTCGCGAAACCGCCTGGGCAGGCGTCGGGCCTGAAAAGAAGTCATTGCGCGACGAAGCAGGAAAAGAAGATGGAAGAAAGGGATTCAATTAGACCTTTAATGGAGCTTGTATACGAGGCACTTAAAGCCACTTGCGGTCTGTTGACCCAGCTAGAACTCACATTGACCCGACTAGGATTCCTTTGGGCACTCTCTTGTCTACCTCCGTTACCTCCCGTCTATTCCGCGAGAGTCGATCCTCTCTGCCTCTCCTCACCCCTCCGTCCATCCTCTCCGAGCTTTGGGCACCTCTCCAAGATACGATGGAAATCGCACGTGATCCCAGAAATTTGGGTCATTCGATCTGTCAGGCCAGATAAAGCCCGGCGTACGGAGAATTGACCCGGCGCGTGAGTCAGCCGAAGACGACGACGATGTTTGCCCGACCTTCGCAAAATTCTCCACCTTCCGCGAGGTTCACGGAATAAGGCGCGAAGCGCACAGAAGCGCCGGGAAGATAAGAGACGAGGAAATATTTTGCCCGAGCGTAAATCGACAATGGCATCGGGGGGCCCCTGTCGACGTCCGCGGGAGCCAAATCTGATGCGCTCATGGCATAGAAAGTGCATTGTTCGTATCCGAGAGCGATAAGCTAAGATTTATCTTTCTGTCTCCCCGGGTATAAAGGATGGTCGGCGAACGAGGCGCACCGGCTTTGTGGCCGGCGAATAAAGGCGCAATAACGGGCCGACGAGAAGTGGGATTTTTCGCGGAAAAATCCTTCCCTCTCCCTGAATGCGTCCAAACGCTCATCGGGACTATCAAACCGTGGATCCTTTCGAGGGATCGACGTCGCGCGAAACTTCTTGCCCGGCTCGAAAGCAGCGTCGGATGCGACGTCAATTTCTGCGCGACGCCGTACAAAGGTCAGTTGAGTGGCCGAAGAAGAAGATTCATTGTGCAGTTTTACGATGATGGAGCGAACCTTGCCCGGAACGCTAATAAAATTGTTGAGGCCGCGAGAGGGAAGGACGGCGAGGCACACGTACGTGTGCGCTATGTAGGTGTATGTAAGCGTCCCGTAACGCAATTTACATGCCCGCGCTATTTTCGCATCGGACGACTGCGACGCTAAATCGATCAGCGTTTATCGCGGACGCTATCGACCCTCGCGAAAGAGTCTGTCATAAATCCTGGCCCGGGCTAATGTCAACTAACAATCGACGGGATTGATCGGGTTTACATCGGGCTTACGCCGTAATTAATTGGGGATACGATGAGGGTGTAATTAATTAAATATTCCATCACTTACCTTCTGCTCGGAGCGTGCAAATTCGATATGGCATTCCGTTCGTTGGCACTGAAGGAAAACGTCCGAAAATTTGGCGCCCGTTTCCGTCGACTCACGTTGCAAAGGTGTAACGTGCGAAACGTGTAAAACACAGAGGTCGCACGGAGTCGCACCGTTCCGGAGCGAAACGCATTACTTTGCGCACGATTAGACGGGGCATTGACGTAAGTCAAACATTACATTAACGATAACGAAAGTATTTCTCTCTCGGTCTACTGCATATTACAGTATGCAATAATCGGTAACTGTCCCTTTCGGCGAACTTATCTAATCCGGCCGATACGAATTATCTTTAACTTTGTTTACGAGCAACTAGGTCGTACAACAAAGACACGCTGTGTCGACTGTTGACCCGGCGAGAAAGAGTACTATGCCTTGACGCTAACAGTTCTGTAAGGATCACTTTTTTTCACCTTCCTTCCTTCCCGACTCTCGTTAAACGAATCGCGAATCGTCCGCGATTAGAGTCGACCGAGAATGGGGAAGGTCGGGGAAAAAAGTGAAATCAGCCGTCTTAACGACCTTCCCGCGGACAAGTTCGAGACCGCGGATTTTATTTCGGATCGAGAGCTTTATCAAATCTTCGAAGGACGAGCGTAGTACGAACCCGTAATTGGGTCATCCGACGGAACATCGGCTGGCTTGTAGCTGGAGCCATCTACCGTTTGCAGCCGGAGCCTGAAATCTTCGAGACTCGAACCCGGTAAATTGAACGAGCAAACGTTCGCTCGAATTTTCAAATAGCACCGACTCAATTTCTCCATTAACCGCTTCCAATGCAAACACGTCTTACGTCACTTCCTTTCGCGGCACAGCTTTAGCTTTATCACATTCGTCATTAGGAAACGAACTTTTTTGCTCGAAGACGGACACTCGCAGAGTCTTCTTGCCGGAACTGAAAAATGTTTGCCGAGGATCGAGTCGTGCGGAGGATAAAAGAGGGAACGTGGCGCTGGTCGGCAAGGAAGGTTGCCAACATGGCAGAGGCGAAGCAGAGCCAGCCGATGCCCGGCCAGACGACAAGAGAGCCCTAATTGTTCTTAATTAAAGTAGATTGAAGGTTACCAGGGGACAAGTAAATGCGAGCCTGATCCACTTCTTGGGCAGCGTGTGCCGGCCAATCGGAGGCGCGCTCTTACCGACGACCGCCTATCGCGGCCGCCGAAGACGATTCATAGGCCAGCGGCGCCAATTCAATGGCCCAGATTTAAAACGAAGATAATCGCCTTGTTTTTCTACCCGCGTTTTCACGTAACGAAATTGGCGCGGCGAATTAACGTCCGTCATTCTCGGCCTCCCGAACAAGACATTCCTCATTTATCCGTATTAACAAGAAATTCTCCCTTTTTCCAATCTTCCCTGAGACCTTGACAGAGAAATCGACATGTACCATCTGTTCGGACGGTCGCAAAGGACATGCGAAGGTACCGAAAGCAGTTCGCGTGAACGCTCTTTCGAGAATCTGCCGTAGTAAGAAATCAATATTCGCGCACGTACTGTTTCATTGTAAATTCATGATGCCGCTCCGTTTGTTTGAATTGACTCACCTCGCTGGTCGGAACGAAGGCACTGGGTCCGTCGAAAGCGGGCACTGGCACTGGGAGTCCTCTGTCCTGTAAGAAAAATGCGTGGTTTTTTTTTTAGAATTGATGGAAGTCCACACGCCAGAATCGGTTCACATGCGCGAGTGGGGCAGTGCTTCCCAACAGCCCGGCTAGCTCAGTCGGTAGAGCATGAGACTCTTAATCTCAGGGTCGTGGGTTCGAGCCCCACGTTGGGCGATTACTTTTTTTTCTTTTTTTTTCCTTTTGCAATTTAACGAACACCACTTTTTCCATGCAATAGTAATAGGGAAAGAGTGATCGGAGCCTACGCGGGCAGGAAAAAGTTTCTACGTGAAACTGTTACTCGTTCCTTTATTCATGAACGATTTATTTCTCATGCCGCTATCAGACGGTACATTTTAGCTGTATTATGGAAGCTCTATCGATCGGTCTTTGCATAGCATGATGCGCCTCAGTCAACGGCAACCTGTCACGGAAGTGAGTGTTCTATTCTTATGCGTAATCATGTATGTGGCCGATGATACATTTTTCACCCCGGTCCGCCAGCCCTTATCGATATCGACTGCAATGTCAAATGACGGCTTTTAAGCTCTAATCGTTCGGCTATAAATGTGCATAAATAGACTTTTAAATAGGACCTAATACGGAAAGGCAGACATTGTTCCCCGTGTAAATATACGTTATCGTACTTCCTACGTGTAAGCGAGGTTTTAAGCGACACGTAATGAAGAGTTAAAAATATAATTTTGCTTTGACTACTCTGCTGAAACGAATTTTAATGGAGAATCCGCGGGCTAACCGTTGGAAGTCCGGACCTCTACCGATTAATCCTATTACACGCTTTGAAGCTTTATGGGATGTTTAGCGTGCACATTTCTGCCGGTACGGAAGAAACGTTTTAAATATTGTTAACGCGAAGGATGACGTAAATATAGACCAAGCCGCAGAGAAAATTCACAATCGTTTTCGTATTTTTGTTCCCCTGAGTGGAGCATAATTTATAATGAATGTACAGATAGAAATTTGTATTTTAGAAAATGCCTGTTGAATTTGAGCTTCTTTCACATATGAACCAAGTGTTCTACTGGCTAATACACACTCTCACCTTGGGAGTTACACAATTATTTAACGTACATATTCTTGCCGGGCGATTCTTAGGCGGCAATATTAACGCCGTCTTTTAATATCTATGATATTACGATGAAACGCAAGGAAGACATACCACCGGCAGGATTAGCGGGTTCACATTCGACTCGGCTTTTTCTTATTTCGCGGCTTTTCGGGCGCATAAGCTGGAATTGCAATAAGAGCGAGCAGTCCGGCATTTCAGTAATCGCGAGGCTGGTAAACCGATTTAGAGACCGAGTGGAAACGTATTTTTAGCCTTCGCGGTTCGAGCGCGCTCCTAAGTGGGCAGTCAAAACAAGTCCATTAATATAGTCAGCAGCTCCCTGCACTTTTGTATTTTCTCCGCATGCAAATCGTCCAAATTTTCCGGCATCACCGCTCCTCTTAAAGCGGCTAACGAGCACAGTTTCGTACAAGCATAAGGGTATTAAAAAATACTTAAATTTAAATGAAATGCTTACTTTGACCATCTCCAGAATCTCGGCGCACTTGATGCGTACGTTCTGGAAGGGACAGTTGACGCTCAGTCTCAGGATGACGGGCAAGTGCAGGGTGACGAGGCTGAGATACTTGTTGGCCTGAGCCAGCCTGGGCCCGTCCAGAGCATTTCCGAGATTCAGCATTCGTCCTACGTCGCCAGGAGTGACCTCAGGGCTCTCAAGGACACGGCCGCTCTTGGCGGAGACGTCCTCGTCCTGCGAGAGAGGCCTCTTTATCTGACCAGCACTGAACTTCCTCTCCTCGTTTTTGCGCAGGTAGTCCTGTTGCTCCGGCCTGCCGGCGCGTCTGTTCCTGCCGTCGTCCTGGATCTCGTCCTGCGGCTCGATCGTCTCCAGGTTCATGTCCTCCGTCCGATGACGCTCGACCTCGTTGGCGTTCTCGCTCTCGAACCCATCGAGAGTGTTGAACACGACCCCGTCGCGACTCCTGGCCTCCAGTTCATCGAAGGACACCTCGTCAGCGCTCCCGTAGTACCTTCGTTCCTGCGAAAGCTCGGTCCTCGGCGCCGAACGATAGTTCATGTTTCGCCGATCGAAGGAGTTGCCCTCCGATCGGTGACTGAGCGGGCCGAAGTTCTCGTCGAACTTCGGACTCTTCCCGTAGATCTTCGTATCCGCGTCCTCGTCGTCCTCCAGCTGCTTCTGCTTCGCCCCCTTCACCTTGATGTAGCTCTTCGTCCTGGGCCGATCCTCGAAGCTGACCTCGTTCAGCCTCTCGTTCGACGATGAGCCCAGATACTTCCGCTCGCTCTCGCTGCTGCAGCCGAAGCGGCCCTCCGAGCCGTCCTTGAACCTGAAGCATCGTCCCTGCTCTATCTTGAAGCCCTTGCCCTCGTCGGAGGAGGTTGAGTGACCGGATCGACAGCTGCAAGGTCCTTCGAAACGTCGCCTCTCGTTCGAGGCGTAGCAAGTGTGATCGATCGGCGGATTGCCGTCAACGTAATCGAACGAGCCGGACGAGTTCAGGATCTCGGACGGCTCCAGGCTCCCGTCCTCCAGGAAGGCAGGATTCTCCGTCACGCTCTGCGGGAAGAAGCCATCCGTCCTGAAGGTGTCCTGCAGCAAGGGCTGCAGCGGCTGAACGCTCTTCGGCACCGACTTCGTCGGCGACCTCTCGATGTTCATGTCGTATCTTCAATTATAGGCAAAGGTGGGATTTACTCGACGAGAGGGGGGTGGGGAAGAATGGAAGTGTCGGCTTCGATAATGAAAGACTTACCTGCCATCCTGACTCTTGAACTTGGCGGACAGATCGTCGTCCTCCATCTCGCCCGTGTCGTCCCAATAATTGGGACTGCCCACGCCACCCAGCCACCCCTCGACGGTGTTCCTGGCCGCGGCCAGCGCAATGTTCCTCGCGGCCTCATCCCTCGCGCACAGCGGCGCCAAAAATCTGCTCACCAGCTCGACCTCGTCGCCCTTCGTCGAGGCTCCGCTCCCCGACGAACTGTTCGGATCCTTGTACATTCTTCCGAGCCTTTGTCCAGGTCCTCGCCTGACCCCGTTTCCCCTGCTCCTGATCTGACCTCGGCGCGTCTCGACAGGGTTAACGAGATTGGATTGAACTTGAGAGGGCGGAGAGCGGGAGAGGAGGGACGGGACGAGGGTGACAGAAGAAGGAGGAACGACGTTTCCTCGGACAATGCTAACCGTCGGCTCGCCTTTGTCCGACTTTGCCGGACTCCGCTGATTCCCCCTAGAAACAGTGGCCACCTTTGAAAGGTGCTCATGGCTCGCGACTGGGAAAAAGATCGATCCTCGCTCCACTTTTCGCTCGCGTCGATATCGGGCGAGAGGAGATGGATCGAACGAGCAGAAGAAGACCAGGGTTCACGGCTACCGGAGGAAAGTAATTACGGTCGTTTTCGTTCGTGAGAATTGCCCGTAAAACTTTTGTATCTCGCGCGAGGGACTCGAACGGTTGTTTCGGCCGATAGAAAGTAGGCTCGCGAGATCGAGAAATGATAGATAGGGAGTAGAAATATATTCGCCGGCGAGGAGGTCTTTCCGGCGGGAGATTATTTTAACTGTAGGCGGAACTCTGCCTGGGTCGAATCTGACTCACCTGCTTCGGCTCTCGCTGGGGAGGGCGATCGATCGGCAGCCTCGTCGAGATTCGATCGAGCCTCTCGCTGGGAGATTCCACCCTGTTCCTTTCGCTATGGCAACCTCTCGCTTCCACCGGGCTCGTTTCTCTCTCTCTCTTTCTCTCTCTCTCTCTGGTTTCTTTGCTGCGTTCAACGGCGCGTTACATTTTCCTTCACATCGTTACGCGCGTCCCATCGAGCCTGTCCCCGGCAGAACTTTCCAGCTATCCAGCCAGCCAGCGACCGAAATTGTTACCCCTGAGCCTTCTGTACCCCTCGACCCTTTTCACTTCATTTGACGCCTGCAATCATAGGGAGACGAGAATAAAGCCGTGGGCCCGCGAACACGCCCGAGTTCGATAATCAAAGAACCGACGGGTGGAATTCGGAAACGGAACGTGATATTCGAGAAAATAATCATTGACCTGTAGTTGCACTACTTTTACTATGAGAGGAGAGGAGAGTTTTAATTTTCGAAAATTGAAAGACGACGAGAGTTCGACTGTTTCGAACAGTGCATCGTGCCGGACTACTCGCTTTCGCAAAGTCCACCGTTCGCAGTTTCCTAGAAGCCAAACGTAATCCGTGCAAACGTTGGTCTTCCCATGTAACGTGCGCTAACGAAGGTAATAATTTCGACAAAGATACGCGTACTTCGGCTGACTCGGCGGTCCTTATTATTTAGGGAGAGGCCATTAGGTAGCTAACAGGGTACGTTATTAGAATGACGTTCGTCCCATCGGGACGAAATGAATGGTGCATGCGTGCGTCGAGTTAGCAGGGACCGAAAATAGAATGCCGTCCGTTCGGTCGGGCGCGCGGTTGCGCAATTAGTCAATATCCGCGAGTGTGCCGGTCTTCCCATTAATTGATCGACTCCCCCGAGCGAGAGAGCCTAGGTCAAGGTTATCGAGGTCGGGGAATAAGAGAGCTCTGCTTCGAGGCGGCCACCCCCTCCGCACCCCCTCTGCACCCCCTGCGCACCGCCGAGCGGCCGAGGGTGGAACGACCAGAGTCTTTCACATTCATAGGACGCCTTTCGCAGGGTTGAACGAAACGATCCTTCGATCTCGTTCCCCCACCGACGAAGACAAAATTTCGTCGCAATCCTACCGCTGAGAACGGCCAGATTCGTGACGAATGTATCCCACTCACGTTTCGAGTCCACGTGACGACGCAAGAGGAGCGTTCATCAGTTCGATCCGATGCAGATTTGCATGAACGCGGAAAGAGCGAAATTCCGCGAACATGCCTGCCCAGCGAATCGGGCCAAAATTGCATAACGGCCAGCATTATACAAGACCTAATTTTGCCACAGGTGCACGTACCAAAATTTATTTTCAAGTAGAGTTCTTGGCAGAGGCCCGGTGAAACATTGGGCCGAGTACGTGCCAAGAACATTCGATACTGACCGTCTAATAGGGAAATTGGCCGATTCCGCGAGCGCATACTTCGACTGGACCGACCAATCGGCGGACTCTGGGTGGACAGGCGATTACGGCAATCCGCAATGCATCGAAACGTTCGTCGAGCGAAAAATCCAGAGCAATTGACGCCGTGAACGCTCTACTCTATCTAGAAGCGCCAGACTCTAAAGAGGACTCCCGAGGACGGCCGGAGAAAGAATCGGAATGGTTAAAATGAAAGTAGCGCGAGATCCTTTTATAATAGGCCGCTTTCCGCGATTACGACGCGAAAGCCTTAATCGTCCGCCGAGTGGAATGATCGGTTCGAACGACCGAAACGACACGAAAGGAACTCGCCGACCGACGATCGGCTCGTCAGCCGAGTCGATTTTCGAGCCGCAATTTCTTTTGGCAGGAGGCGGGTACACGCCTTTTCCCGCTGACCACGCCCGAGGTTTTCCTTCAGTCGAGAGCATCCGAGATCGATCAACGCGCGAACGCTGCCCGAAAAGTAAAGTGGAAGAATCCAATTTTACGAACCGATCGCTCGACCGATTCCGACTTTCCTCTCCTTTCCTCGCCTTTCCTTCCACCGTACTCCGCTCCTCATTTTCCCAACAGTTTCCTCGGACGTTTTCCCGCTAAACTCCGCAAAACGAGAGACGAGTCGGCCTTTTGTATCTAGCCCCAGATCTCGCCTCGCTCCTTATGTTTATTACGCTATGAAAAATGGCACAGCCCCGTAGGCGGCGCGGCCGCGGTAGAAACTTTGCAGCAGTTCGTGCTACTTTCACGATTCTTCGGACACGACACGCGGATAGACTCGGCACCGTGGGCTCCCACCGTAGGCGACCGATGTCTTTTTCCTACGATCGGCGACATCTCCCGCCATCGTCTCCGCAAGAACCTCTTCCTCGTATTTACCTTCGCATCTCAGATTTTCGAGTCGTATCGGTCAGATCAGGAAAAAGTAAGCAGCGAATTGCAGTAACGGATTGCTTAACATTAGCTAATTTCACGATTCTTCGGACACGACATGCGGATAGACTCGGCACCGTAGGCGACCGATGTCTTTTTCCTACGATCGGCGACATCTCCAGCCATCATCGCCGCAAGAACCTCTTCCTCGTATTTACCTTCGCATCTCAGATTTTCGTCGAGAGTCCTATCGGTCGGATTGGGAAAAATAAGCAACGAATTGCAGTAACGGATTGTTTAACATTAGCCACCGCATTACGCGCCGTTGCGTAAATCCACTCACGCGTGCCCGTACGAACCTTTTCGTCTTACGTAAGACGCCGAGAAGGCTAGGTTCGGCATTCGTAGATCGCTAATCCTCGAGCGCCCCGTCGGCGTTTCCCTCGGCTGAAATTTCGAGTCAGCACTTTTTCCGATCCGCCGAACCCGCCGCCTCTGCCATCCCACACGCTGCCGCTTTTACGTCTCAGCCTCGGATGCCACCTACGTGGCTCAACGCTTTTCCGCCCTCCGTCTCCGACCCTTCCGAAGGTTCGACAGGAATCGATTTGCATCGCGGACAGTTCGGAAGATCGACCGACGGATCTTACGGATCTTACGGATTCGATCGGCCCGAGTTAACGATCCGCTCGCTCGTAGTAGATATTTCGACGACAGTCTTCGGCTTAGAAGGCAGGAGTCCGCATAAGGAATGGCAAGCACGAGAGGTTGCAAGAATATCGCTGCTATATAAAGAGGTAACTGCCGTGTCGCAGTCGGCGAGTCGCATTACGAAACGGACGGACTTCTGCCGGCTGGTTGGAAAATCGTGCAACAATAAAGCATCGTGCGCGGATCTCGCAAAAAACGGCAGGCCACGGGTCCGCCTTCTGCCTGGACGTTTCTCCGGGGCAATCTCCGGAACGGTCTAAATATTTATAATTCACCCAAAGCCTAACTCTTCCACGCTGCCCCCTCCTCCGGCCATGAATAATGCATGTCCCGCCGTGCTACCGTATGCGCGCGCGCGCGCGCCTCGCCTTGCATTCCTGATACGAGCACTTTGTCTTCGAAATATGAGGATGGTCAGGGCAGCGGCCGAGTCAGTCGATCGTGAAGTGAGATAAGCACGGTCGCCCTTGGTCGTGCGCGAGTCTCGAAAATTAATCCCACCGATCGACCGGAACTTCCGAAGTTTCACGTACGGCCATGCCGAGCCAGTAAATTTCCAACTTTTCGAACACCCTGAGCTCCCGGCTTCAATTAAGCTCCGGCCGGCTGCCATTTACATCCTCGCGCGGGCATCACGCAACGGTCAACTCCTTTCGACTTAATCGGCCGTTAATCGGTAAGCGTACCTTTCCCGGCGGAACGGAACGTCTGCGAGAAAAGAAAATACACCCTGTTGAAGGAGTGACTCATGCCACGGCAGACTTCGACTGTGCAAACTCTCTCCTTTGTGCGCGAGCGCGCGCGCGCCAGCGCGATAACGCGATTACAGAAAATTCATGGCATTCGTAATTATCCGGCGAGCGGGCGAAGGGGGCGAAGTTCCAACAAATTACTATCGCGTGATCGGCCTGACGTATCCGACAGTGCCGTAAACGTGAGCCACGACTCCGGCAGGCGTACGATGACGATACCGATACGATCGGCAACGCGAGGGAACTCGTACAATGTGTCGGATAATTCTATCCGCACTTGCTTCTCCGTCCGCTGAAAGTGGTAAAGAGGGAGAGGGAGAGAACGATCATCGCGATCCGACTCATATACGGCATTCTCGGAAATTCGATAAAAAGGCAGAGACCTTCGAACGAAAGCGTACCGCCGCAAAGTGTGCGTCGGTTTAAACAACTGTTACGAAAGAGCGAGGCGGTTTCCTGCCGTTGCTCAACGCGGGCTTAATAACAACAATAAGCGGCGCTTAACGCGATGCAACAATCGTAAATTCGAAGCACATGATAAGGAATGGTAGGCGTGCCATCGACACGCTCCGTGTAAGGGACGATGATCGACGCCGATCCTCTCCTTCCCACTTGACAGTGGTCCTTTAATTAACAATTCAATTACTATCCCTAAATTGACGGCGGTTAGCGGCTAATTAAAAGACGATCCGCGGCCGGATAAAAGTGCACGATGGCCCAGTGCAGAAGCATGCAAATCCCTGGCAAAGTTTGAGTGTAATCGTTGACGTACGATTTCGCGCTGTCACGCGACGTCTGCGTACGTACCCGGGATGTCATGTTGCACGGATGTATGCACGGATGTATGCACGGATGTATGCACGGATGTATGCACGGACGTATGCACGGACGTATGCACGGATATGTGCACGGACGTACGTAATGGTATGCACCTATGCCCTACGATCAGAAACGGACTCGCATCGCACGATGACTCTACGCGATATGGATTACCTGGCCTGACATTACGGAATGGCGAAGGTTCCGAACTTCGTCTTATCACCTCCTCCCACCTCTTCCTCTTCGCACGGCTCGAAACGTCGCACTCCCGCCTGAATAAATAAACGAAAAGGGAGAGCCGGGGGGCCTCAGCAACTTTTACCGACAGCTTAACTTCCTTCGAACGATCGTCCGATATGCGCGCCGAGGCTTTTTTTTTTTTAAAGCCGCAATGCTGAGAGAATAGCTTGCTTCCACGAGGGAAGACGTTCGAAAGTTCACAGGGGTGGCATATTTCGAAGAAGCAGGGGGGGGGGGGGGGGAGGTGCAAAGTTTAAGGTACGTTGTCCGAGAAGGCTGGAAGATTCGTTTCGACGGCGCTGATTGAAAATAAGGCAGACGCGTACCGTAATTACACCTGCCCCCGAGCTCGCGGACGGTTAGCGTAAATTGGAAAAGCGGGCAGCTCGCGTTACGGCCTCAGGACACGCGAGAGAACGAGTGAGGGCCCTGTTTCTTGACATCCAGCCCCCTCCCGATACGCGCGCACGAGATTCCGCGATTCGCGGATAACGTACAGGCCGCTCTTTATCCGATAATAACGAGGAAAATCGTCGCTGTTTAACGGCCGGATTATTTGCCTCGGTCTCGCAAACGCGATCGCCTTCGTTGTACGGTAATGAATGCGCGTTATTATCGGGCTAATGGAATTGTATCTGAAGGAGGCGACGAGCGGATAAGAAACGCTCGTGACGTAATCGAGCCGAAGCCAGCCGGAGAAATTCACCGCGGACAGGGAGAAAGAAAAAAAAATATTGTCGCTGCGTAGACGCGGTTTGGGGCGAACTCGAAGCTCGCGAAGCATAGGTCGACCAGATGCCACTTATCTAGAAGTTATAGACTCCCAGGGACAAACTAAATTTATCGTTCGCTCGAAGCGAGTCGGTTCTAATATCGCTCAAGTCGGCGCGAAACTCTCGGCGAGGAATCGCGAGGCACCCGACAATGCACGCACGCGCACGCGTGCGTCTGTTTCCCGTCGATATTCAACAACTGCCGCCGGAAACGGATCGTCGAATTAATCCAGGAAAATTTGAACTTGTCCGCGACACTCTGTTCGTTGAAAAGAAGAAAAGAAAGACACTGAATCCAATGAGAAGAAGCGCGATACGTTCGTTCGGCGAGATCCAAGTTTCGCAGACTTCTTCGCAGAAAGGAGGCGTCCGTTTCAAAGTTGCTTAGCATGCTCGCCGTAAAAAGAAAGCGATTTACGGGCGACGCACCGGCGAGTAGAGATTTACAGCGATTTCCTGCAATTCATTCGCCTCGCCTAAAGGCAACAGCGGCGGCGGCGGCGGCGGCGGCGGTAGCGACTACTCGCAGCAGTATCAGAATATACGTCCGAGTAGCACGAAGATGATGAAAAACGGCGCAAAGTTGAAGGAACTTACGAGTCAAGTTTGCTCAACTATAAATTCTTAGCGGCGAAGTTTGCCGGTGAAATTTTCGATCCCCGCTTCAACGTTCTCGCCGTTTTCTTTTTCCCCTCCTCCCCCACTTCGCCGGCGTAAAAGTTGACAGGTACAATGTTAGATCGAGGAGGAACGGACTCCAATTGGCAGACTACCGGTAGCCCCGTCCGGTCCGAACGGTCGACGGCGTAACGAGTGAGAGACAGATAATGGCCTAATGAGTGGTGAGAGGGACCGGGAGAGGGGAGGGGGCAGAGGCGGTAAAGGAGGCTAGGTACGAGCACGGGATAGAAGGTATCGAGGGAGACAGACCGCGAACCTGATTGCCGGGGAGAAATCTGCGATCTCGCGCGAGTTTACTCGCGGGTTAATGCGTTCGAATCATTTCGAGCGAGAAAAGAAGAGCGATTCCGAGCGCTCTTCCTTCGGCCTCCGATTTACATCTTGGCAGGCGCGTAACGCCGAGCGAGCGAGAGTGCGAGGAGAAAATAATGATTTTCTAGCTTGATGCGTTCGCTCCGCAGAGAGCTGCAGCTCGAATTTCTCAGAAAAGATATGATCGTTCGCGGAACGCGGAATAAGGAGCGGGGCCGTAAAAGCGAAGATCGTACCCGATATCGGCCGCTAAATTGCCCGGAAAGGGGAGCGAGACACGTGGAAGGGCAGCAAGGAGGGGGGGGGGGGGGGGATAGAGATGTCCGCGGTCGGTGAAAAATGTATCCGTGGCGGTTTTGTATCGCTCGTCCGAGAATCGAGTAGGCGGACGAAGCTGAAGTTGGGTGACGAGGTTTGCGAGAAGATGTAAATATCGAGCGGATCAGAATTAATCTTATTTAACGGTTCAGCGACAATCCAAAGAAATCCAACTCTCTCATGACAAAAATCAAGAAACTCTTTCCTAACTCTGTTGCTAAGAGTATATCTGCTGTCGATTTTCTGTTCATGAACAATTAAGTCAGCTGTGTTCGACGACTATATCCGTCTTGGAGAAATTACATACTTTGCGTTATGACTATATTCGTCATGCGTAATTCAGTTACCCTTGTCATTTAAAGTGTAATGTTACCGGGAACTGAAACATATCCTTTTAGAATCGTCGGAGGTAAAGACGAAATAAAACACAGAGCTGCTCTGAGAGGTCAGAGCTGACCGATTGAAGGATCATCTTCTTTCTCGATGAACGAGCGAAGGACGTCGAATCTAACATCGATCGGATCTTTAAACTTGCTCAGAGTGAATTTCGAGTCCGCTGCAGCCGAGTTGGGCCAACTCCGTCGGGCAAACACATCGGGAGTCGGGCACTGAGCGGTATCGTAACGATCGCACGTTGTACCCATCGTTCCGAACGGTGACCAATAAGTGGGCGCGGACGGTCGTGACACGTACGACAATGAGGAGAGCACAGATTGGGCCGCGGCTTCGGTCACGTACGTCGAGCCCGATTGTCTCCGCTGTATTCGGATTCGCGCTTCTGCACGCCGGGGGACTCGAAAGCTGCCAGTCCCAGCTGCCTTCGAGCTTTCATAGATCTCCATTTATCCGACTTGCTCTTTCGAAGCCGCCAATCGGCGCGCGCACCTTCGTAGCGCGAATTACGAACGTCCCGACGCTGCACTTGACGCGTGCACAGCTTTTCCGTCGTCGCCAAATGTAATAAGATTCTCGGCTCCTGACATAGGTAGCGAATAGTAAACAGGGATTGCCACAGGTCGCGCACGTGAGTGGAAGGGATGTTATCGCTAAATGCCGTGATATTTAATGCCCACACGTTTTCCTCGCGAGAAGAGCTTGTTACAATGGATTTTTATTGTAACGACGCTTCGCCGTAACGCAACGCACGCCGCTTGCAACATCGTTTGAGTAATATTGCGGATCATGTGAGGCAACGATCGTAAGCCAGGAGTGATTAATTGTCTTTTTTAATTATCCGATCGTGATAATTCACGGATTTGCCGTTTAAGTTACGAGGGTCGAAATATAAATCCCGGCGCGAAAGCAAAATCGATGTCGTAACGTACGCTAAATTATTAATTTCTCTCCGGTATGCAGCGATGCTTCACGCGTGTCGCTCGCACGCGTTTACCGACGGTTTCTAAACGAGGGGTCTAAACGTTGCGAAACTAAAAGAGCTAGTTGTAAGAGACGCAACGATCGCACGCGCTGTCCTCTCTTTGATCCTTTATGCACGAACCGATAGACAGCGGTTCGCTCGCGGCAGAGTGGAACGCGTCGGGCGACAATGGCATTTTAGTTCGAAAGAAAAGCGACACGACCTAATACCGCTAATCAATAAGTCAGACACATCCTGAATTCAGGGCGAATATCGGTGCCAGCCCCGGCTCGGCCAGCGTTTTGCCGAACGCCGCGCGTACGGAATATTTCACTCAGCGTTATTACTCCGTGTAACGCGCTCGTTTATCATTTTACGGCAAGGTGAATTCCGCCCGCCGTCAAACAGCCTGCCGTCGGTCCATCCGAGGCATCGAATCCTTCGCCGAATCGATATCGCGCCCGAGTTTGTACGCTCGACGTGTATTTCAGCGAATTTTATGTCCGGCCGAATGTGGGTCAACCCTCTCGTACGTAATGCGAGTCAAAAAGGGATCTCAAAACTCTGCCTGCATCGTGCTCCGACGCAAGGTCGATCTGCGCAGGACCGGTGGCTGTCTCGGCTGGAATCAGCTGGTTGCCAATTCCGCGGAAAGGCGGCAGAAGTGGAGGCTGATTTAGCCTCGCAAATTGTTGTCCGACGACTAAGCAGAAATCAGTTTCTGCGCAGAGAGTGTGCGCGATTTGATTGTGACGCACTAGAAATTAATTTGTATGAACTGTCACCGGCCCGGCAATAAAGAGAAGGGTTTTTCGAAAGATTTTTAATTGTTCGTATAATATAAGTTTACACGCGAGGCGCGAGTTCAAGATACTTTTCGTACTGCACTGTTCGAGGCGGTGTACCTAACTCACCACGGTTCGAATTGGAGTCAGTATATTTGAGGGTCACCGCTCGGCCGCGAGCTCGCAGAGGGGCAATTTACAAAAATCGAAACACTGCTTCGACTTTTAGCGACGAACAAAACAGTTGAGGCTCGTCGTGTTATATACAAAATTCTGTACGGAGAAGCTACCTTCATCCGTTCCTTATCGAAGCCGTCGGACTTGACTAGCCTACGTCGTACGACGTCCGCGCGAATGACTCACGCCTAAGGTCCACCTTCGCGCCGTGGCTCTCTACTGCCATCCGTCGAGGCGGATAAAAGGAAATAATCGCGTTAAAAACCGCAGCCCCAGCGAAGCGGAACGAGAGTGGCACTCATTCGCGCGGCCCGACACACCTGGATCAAAATTTTTTTCCGGCCGCGAACCCGCGTCCCAGGCCTCTTGGGAGGAAATCAATTCGTTCCCCCATAGATGATCGATAGAACGATCCCTCGATCACGCACGCGAACGCGCCTACATCCGGCGCGCTGCGTGAGAGAGTAAAAGAAACAGGAGTGGGGGGCCTTCGGCCGAGATGAAAATGTTCAATAGGCGTGGAAGACGCGAGCGAACAGAAGGGAAAGCACGCGAGACGCGAGGATACGCGATCGAACGCATGCGTTCCGCGTCGGCGATCGGGGAAACGCTGATAAATCGATCGGCCGACAGAATTTATGTCTCGGCAAGGATCGACCGAGGGAAACAGTATCCTGCCGAGTTAGCGACGCTTTGCGCAAATATTACGAAACCTGTCACCTGATAAGGCCGAAGAGTCGCGAGCCCGACCGCGGTCGGAGAGTGTCGATGGCGATTGCGAAAGAGGGTCTTTCGAACGAGGAAGAGACGCGCTCGCTCTTTTCCCATTGTCAAAACAGCGTCAAAAGCAGAAGGTGGTGCAATCGACACCTGTTACAACTCGTTCGTCGAAGGTACGAGCGACGAGCGACGAGCGAAGGCCAACGACTTGGACGCAGCCACAATGTCGACTCGGGCCGATCGCGACCGGGTCCCAAGGCGAGCGGAGACGAAAAGGAAAACGCGATGGAGAAACACAGGCTGCAAAAAGGGCCGCGCGATTCGTAAGGCAGGAATGCCGTGCGACCAAATTCGTAAGTCGCGAGTCAGGACCGTCATGGGTAAACGAACAAGTAGCACGTTCAATGTCTCAGTGAAAATGAACTTGTCGTTCCAAACTTGTCGATCCCTGGGCCAAGAGGTCGAGTATCCTTTCCGGGATACGCCAAAGAGCGTCGCGAATACACGCGAGTGAGCCCTACGCTTACGGCATCGGTGAAAATGAACCGTGGCCATTAGGTACCGAAACGCAGAGGCTGTCATCGGCCTGGCTCTGTCAACGAATGTCTCGGGGCTGAGAACAATGGGGATAGGCGAAGCTCGGCTCAGCTGGCGCATCTGTGAAACGTTTCACATACTAATCCCGAGCAGGAGGCAAGGCACGTATGCAGCTCGCGAAGCCAAGCTCGCGGCACTCGGCGGGCACGTGTGCGTATCAATTGCGGAGTCGCCAAGATCTCATGTAAATCATCGAGACACGATGGCTCCTCCCTATTTACTGGGCGCAATTTGCACGCAACGGTAAACGCGGGTAATTCTCGTGGCGCGCGTTCTTCGCCGGAGAGAGAACGCTCGGTTGAGATCGGGGCTTACGAGAACGATGAAGAGGAGCCAATCGGGGAGGAGCGACCCGTACACGCGTACGGATGGATGTATCGGTATCTAGGTGCATCCTCCGACGGTGTATCTCGCGGCTAGGATCCGCTCGATGCACTTACGCGGAACGAGAACTGCAGTTGGGAACGTTCGAAAGCTTATTACCGATCGATACGTATCAATGACGCCAGTTTTGGCAGAGCACTCTACCAGATTCTCCAGATTCACCGAAATCGCGCATATAAATCCCGCGCTCGAACCTCGAGAGATCGCCGAGATGATAATGGAAAACGTTGGGTCTGGCGATTTGCCGGAGCCGTTCGGTCTATCCTTTTCTCATTTTTCTAATTCGCAGGAATCGACGGAGGCGATGCATCGGTGAGTGTCCTTGGCATTGTTTTCACGCACGGTCGAACGTGAGCTGCGCCTGTTCGCCGATATTGCTGACTCACGTGCAGATATGGAAGTTTCGAGATACGACGCTGGCGCGTGCGCGAATTCTGATACAGGGACTAATGTTTGCCGGGCCGCTGCACGCCGAAAACGTGATGCCTCGCCGGTCTCCTTCCGAACCCTTATATCGACTTTCGTGTCAACGATCATCCGGCAAATACTGAAGTGTACAGAGTACAGGGATCCGCGATAAGGCGAGAAATGACGGACGGCCATTGTCGAAAGTACGGCGAGAAGTGGGAAGTTTCGAAAGAAAGTGCAAACGCACGAAAGTTTGCTTCGTTCGCAGAGTGAACGGGGGGGGTGTTACTGACGGACGATGTTTGCAAAAAGGATTGTACGCGGTCGATGTGCCGCACGACACAGTGCGATACGTACAGCTGTTGGCAGTGGCAGTACTCCGCCATGGCCAGCAACAGTCCGCATCGTCCCGACGCACTCCACTAGCCTGCGCTTTTCCACTTTCGGCGCGAGTCCTCGTCTTTCACGCTCGCGACGATCTCAACTCATTCACAGCCTCCTCCACCCGGTGACTCAATAGTTCCGGGTCTCCCGGGTCGCGCGAATTTTGAAGATCTTCCCCTACGGCCCCGTTCCGCATTTATCCCTAACCACTCGCCGAAAGAACGCCGGCCAACATCAAACTGTCTCATCAGACGCATTCGATCGTCCGCTTCCTCGTCCTTCGCCCTCGCCAACCCTCGTCAGTGATAAAATTTCGCGTAACGAGCTACGGGATTGGATTAAAACAAAAAAAGAGAAAAAAATTCGATTCGAGCATTACTTCTCGTTACGAGCGCGTTCCGCGCCGTTGCCCGAGTAATGAAATTTGTTGCTACGCGACACAATAGGATATTCCACGGTGAAAAGTTAATGCGACGTTAATGCAATTTGCACGACGAAGCGCGGAGCCAAATAAAGCGCGACCGTTGCCGCTGCTCCTTTTTTTTTCGTTCCCTTTACTGCTGGGAAGTTCCCATGCATGCCGCCGAGGTACGTTCGTTCGACTGTAGGTTCGAATGCAGGTTCGACTGTAGGTTCGAATGCAGGTTCGACTGCAGGTTCGACTGCAGGTTCGACTGCAGGTTCGACTGCAGGTTCGATCGTTCGGCTCGTCAGGTCGGCTTTACGGATGCGTTTCCCCCAAAGCTCGCCATTCGATTTTGCCGACGCGATGCGTTTCGCCGAGCACGGGCGACCCTCTCCCGGGAGTACCCCGATTGGCATGCATCGCCGTACGTTGCACCGCCCTGTTATGCGTTACGTATTATGCGCCGCGAATAGGGATCTCACTGTTACGATTATTATGCATAACGCATTACGCGTACCGACCCGTTCGACTTTCAGGCGGGAACGCGCTCGATCGTGCAAAATCTGCCCGGCCGACGCACTTGATACGGGACACTCCCATTTGACACACACACACACACATGTATGTATGCACACATGTACAGATTTTCTCTCTCAGATCCTGCCTCCTCGGAGCCTTCGACGTTTTATCCCGCGGAACAACACGTTTTAGTGCACTCCGCGCGAAACGACCTCGTAAAGTTAATGCTGTGCAAAGTTAATAAAATGCAACTGCCAACGACGAGTACGGCGACGACGATGACTCCGCTCTCGGCCAAAGAAGTCTATTGTCGAAATAATGCAAGATTCATTAGCTGTATACGAATCGCTGTTTGATCCTGGTACGACTCTTAGCGGGCTTCTTCGTAGGCGCGTTAACTTTTTTTGCCCAATCGGCCCCGTCCGGCTGCCTATACCTGTCCGGCTACAATGTAAAGGAGTCTCGAGGCGAGCGCGATGACGTTTTACCGTAAGGTCCGCGCATAATTCCCCGGTTTAGCACTTCGCCTCACGGTGTGAACGAAACCGGTGAATCTATTAGCATAATAAGCCGCTAATAAATAAAACCTTATCTGGGCTCGGGGGATAATACGCGACGCTGCTCCCGGCCTTTCGTGCTAATACATCACGGCCAATACAGGTGGAAAGGAGAAAAGTACTCGCGCTCAAGCCCGCCTCTAGCGCATCGCATTAAGCGTACGCCTTTTGTTAACGAGGCTCACGTAATTAGCGCGAACTGTTCGGCCTCGCGCGCGTACGATCTTCGACTCCGAGCGGCGAAGTTTCGCCAATTTTCCTCGCAGTTCGTAATCGTGTAACTGAGGGGTGAGGAGAGCTACCCCTGCTAATGGCATTGGCATAATTCGTTGACAGTGACAGTTCAGCCGACGTTCTACTGGCAGAGCGATAGATCGATCGCGCTCGCTTTTGTGGCGTTTCAATTGACAATGTGCATACTTCTCATCAGGAAACTCAGATAACGGATGACTGATACGCATTTCGACGGAGGACCTTTTTACGCTTCGAATTTGAATAAAACCGACCCCTCCCTCCCACGCATCCTTACGGCAGGTTCCCTCTACGTACGCGGCTAATTAAACGTTTTCGCGGAAACAGTTACCCGCCGGTAGCGGAGGAATTTTCTCTTTTTTTCAATGAGTCGAATACGCGGAAAACGATGGGAAGAAATTCGCCCGCGAGAACGCGGAGCGAGTGCGTGCGACGCCGTACAAAGGGTGTACGCTAAGTTACCGCAATATCTTAGTTGGGGAGATAAGCGGTCGGTCAATAGGATCCGCGCGGCGGAGCAAAAACGGAACCGGTTTAGGGAAAACGTACTGTTGCACAGTTAGATCCCGAGACGGCGGAATCGAGACGAAAGCGGACAAAATGTGAGAATAGTCGGGCGGTTGGACTGTAACTTCGGGACACCATGTACGGAGGAAGGAAGGTATAGGTCGGCTATATGCATGCACACTCGTGCAAGGCCGCGTAGAGCGTCGGTTGCGGAGTGTGCGTGTGAGTGAGAGAGAGAGAGAGAGGGAGAGAGAAGAGGAGAGAAGCCGAGTCCTATACGAGGAATTAAACAATCGGCCGATTGTTATCGGCCGTGACGTCTAATAAATATGCAACGGGAGTACGCATACTCGACTGGGGTGGAGAACAAAACGTCAGGCTTACCCCGGAAATTGTTTAATGGCACCCGCCGGGCACGAATTCGAGCTCGGCAGCTCGCTGCGACCGGAAATTTCCACCTCATTCGGCGAGTTTAAATTTGTACTCCCCGGGAGAGAAAACGACGGTCGCAGTCGTGTAGTCGACGTCGTGGAAAAGGACGCCCGCTTTCCGTAGAAAAAAGGCCTCGTCAGGGCATCCACGAAGGTCTCGTCGACATTTTCCAGTCGCACGCGATAATTTGTTGCGTCAGGTTCGACCGCGCTTATTGATCGACGTCGGATTTTTCCAGGCAAACAGCGGCGAGGCCTCTGCCTCCTCCGACCGGTTTATTACTCCGATTACGTTCCTCGGCCGGCCGGCCGGTGCGCCGGACAGGCGAACGAGGGAGTCGCTTAGAAAATTGCATGCGTGATTCACAAGCTATTTCGAGGACGAGTGTCAGATATCAAAGAATGAGGAAGCACGGATTGCCTTTGCCCCGGGTTCGGCCCGAGGCTCGCGGCCCAATCGAATGCTGCAACTTGGGAAGCGGTGCGCGGATTCGCCGCGATTTTCGGCCACTTCTATTTCCGACCGATGGTTTTTACTCGAACGCGTGGGAGCGGCCCGTAAATCGGACCGGCTGAAAATCGGTAGAATCCCTAGAGTCGGTAGAATCGGTAGAATCCCTAGAATCTGTAGAATTGGTAGAATCTCTAGAATCAGTAGAATCGGTAGAATTGATAGAATCTCTAGAATCAGTAGAATCCCTAGAATCGCTAGAATCGCCAGAGTCTCTATTTGTTCTTCACGACGCGATCGCGGGAATATTCGAAAGTGGTGGTGCGGGGCTGAAAAATTGGAAATTTTTTTTCGACCCACCGCCGACGAGGAGAGAGTCTTCGGGCCATATTAAGAGGCATATATTCGCGCTCGGCTTTCTTTCGAGCGGCGCGCAACGAAACGATTTACGCGGAACGGCCGTTTAATCGAGTCCCGAGCGAGAATGAATGGCCGATCTTTCGCGTGCAGCTGAGGAAAGAAGAGGGAGGGGGGTCTTACGCTGGCCGAATAGGTCGACGACCGCAAAATTTTGTTTACCAAAATTCGCCTGGCAGCCTTGAGGACCCAGCGGGCCCCGAGGTGGGCGACGCTTCTTGACAAAGGCCGTCAGGTCGATCCTTGCGACCGTTTTCGCTCCTAACTTCAGTGATAATCTACCGTCTAAAAATACCTTTTCTTTCATCGCGGGACACGTTACGCGGCTCCAGGCGATTCTGAACGTACTGGGCCCAGAACGGACTCGGCGATAGGAAGTCGCGTGACAAGAGCTGTCATCCGTTGGCGAACACGAGATTCGCTCTAATTCGTTACTCACCGATAGTACTCTCTCAATGTAGCGAAGCTCGCGAGATGACTCCGTTCGCCAGCATTTCGCTATCGGCCATCATCCCGCGCACTGTTTCGGGCCAGCTTGATATCGATTGCGCTTTTCGAACGGCGAAACGCGATTATTCAATCTCCAATGACACACTACATATTGCGCGAACGCCTCTTGTGCGCCTCGCTGTCTGCCGCCGACCTAAGTTATCTCAGCGGTTCTCATTCCAGCCTAGTCTCTCGGTCGGCGCGCGTCGGACAATGCGGCCAGCAACAATCGGTAGGTATTAACGCGTCGGCTGTCATGCGAAGGAAAGGAAGCCGAGGAACAATGCCAGAAGAAATAAAAAGCCGAGTTTGCCGATTCGGAGCATTAATAATACCGTAGCCGTAACGCGTAAAGCTCGACGTAACGTCTCTCTCTCCCGATATAGAATTTCGTTCCTCGCCGTCGGTAGAATGGAAAATAAATCTGTTCGCGAACACAGTGGGCAGATAACGAAGGTGGTAGGGTTTGGTTCGAGCATGCGACCGTTCCGGGATGTTAACGACGTATCTCGTGGTAGACAGGCTTGTCCGCCTCGTATCCGGACAATGAGAACGTCTTCGGGCGGCATGCCGACGGGGAACGTATTTAACGCCAAAATTAACATGGAGTACAATGTAGACGGGACACACGTAAATCCACGTGTTTTAACGGTCACGCTTTGTGTCGTCCCGGGGCAGAAGCGTGTGCGCGCGCGCGCGCGCGCTCCGTTAGACACGCCTTGCTTGCTACTCGGGCGCATGCATCCACGTGAATTATTACGCCCGCAATTTCAACCTAATGCGATCGACAAACCTGCGGATTTGTTCCTCGTATTTTATGCAATTTCGTCCGCGCTCCTTTTTTTTTTAGCCGGGAGAGCAGCCAAGCTCACGCCATTGTCGCATTATCCTTAACGACGATCGCGATCAGATGCGAATCGAAGGAGTGGAAAATCTCGTCAGCGGCATGACGTTTCGCGTATCTCTCATTGTCTTGGCCGACTTGCCAAGATCGAGAGTAAGGGAGAGGGAGGAGGAAGAAGAAGAAGAGGAAGAAGACGTAGCAGAAGAGTCACGTTTGCGAAGCGGATGCCTGTGGAAGATCGAGCGATGAAACTCCGCTCGAATGGGAGTGAAAAAAAAGAATTTCGTAGAACATATGATGTCAACACGTATGACGTCACTCGCGTCAATGAGAGGTTCCGAGTCCGATCGGATGACTAGCGTTGTCATAGTCGCCGTCGACGCCGACGTCGCTGTTCAGCAAAAGTCTTTGTCCTCGAACACGATACGTCGCCGGTGCGAAATATCGCTATTAAGCAACACGCCTTCCCTTATTCATGTCACATGCTGTAAACATTAATGACACTGCTCGGCGGTGCCGGCCATCTTAAGCGCTCCTTACATCCGCTAACGACCCCGAATGACAGCTGTAACTTATCAAAGGACGCGCTGCCTCGGCACGCGGCACTCGCGGCTCGCTTTTTCTGCCTTAGCAAAAAGCCAGCCGACTGTTTACAGAAATGAATGATATTTGACGGATTCCGTCGGTCAACGACGACCCTTTCGGCTCGGCCTTCGACGAGGAACGCGCTCGACAACGAGCCCTCTGCAGAGGTCCGCCAAACGTTATCTCAGCCGAACGGAAGAGTATCATCACTCATCAGAGTCGAGGCAACCACCTATTCCAGTCGACTATTAACCCTCCCGCCCCGAGCGGAACTCGTTACTTCCTAGTAAACGAGTCGCGAGCGCTCGTCGGCTCGGGCGAAAATCGCGAGTGCGTCTTCGAAAACGAAGAGCGAGGCTAGGTGGGAGAAGAGAGAAGAGAGAGGGAGAGAGAGAGGAAAGAGAGACATGCGGACCTTACGAAGCTGCATCCTCGACTTTACACTCCCCGCGAGAGAGGATATCACCTTGAGATACGGAGAACACGTCGTTCCGCACCGGAGTCTCTGCCGAGGGAGAAGGACAAAGAAACTGTTCGGAACTGGTTCGCCGAAGTCGGCTGTTCTCGGCCGAGCACGACGACGCGCACGACGAACAATACGATTTTTTCGGAGGCACGAGTGAGGCTAGAGCGATCGCTTCGAATAGAGACCGAGTGGGAGAGCGACAGAGATCGAAAGAGAGAGAGAGAGAGAGAGAGACAGACAGAGAGAGAAACCGCAAACTAGAGAGGGAACAGCATGGAAGTGGAAGAGGGGATCAGAGGGGGCCATGGAGGGTCGTGGACCACGTGAAAGGCGATTTAAAGGGAAAAAGAAGGAGGTGGCCTTTAAAAAAGACAGAGAGAGAGAGAGAGAGAGAGAGAGAGAGAGAGAGAGAGAGAGAGAGAGAAGGAGGGTAGGGGGAGAAAAAGGGAGAGACATGGCGAACCGGTCGCAGCCTCCGCTCGTCAGCTGGGAGCTGCTGCTCAGCTGCAGGCGATGACCTCAACGGAGCCTTCTTCGCGGAAAAGCGAGTCGGTTTGCAGGCAATAACGGTGAAAACGGCACACGCGGCCCTAATTAACCCGCAACATCTGATTCGCGCGCCTGACGGAAGGATCCTTCCGGACTACGAGGGCCGAAAATGCCGGCTGAGCGCGAGGACAGTGGGGTCCCGATTGGCAGCCCGGGATCTCGCCCGAACTGTCACTGTCACCGGCACACCACGGACCAGCTGGCTTCTCAATTCGCTCGCGAGCTTCCGCTTTTTTCGTTCACTCTCGCCGAGCGCACTTACGCTGTTGCTAACGTAAACGAACCTCGATGCGATGATCGCCTATCCTTCCTGCTGGCAAATGGCCTATTCCCGTACGGTGTATAGCACGGGATTTTTGCACGGGGAAATCCTTCACACTCTCCCGCCTCGGGAGGTTCGCGAGGTTTGATCGACTTCCTCTCACGATTCGATCAAGTTTCGCAGTTCGACGTTACCTCTCTCCTTTCGGGAAAAAAACACACGGCACCATTTATTGTTAGTCCGAGCACTGACGCGGCCGCACTCTTGGCTGTTTTTCGCCTGGGTTAAGATCCGTCGAGCGACCGTGGCTCGCAGGGAGGCGTACGAGGAAAGAAGCGAGCGTTCGGCCTGACGATCAATCCGTCGGCGGTGACAATTGATCAAACGGATCCGGCGTGGAAGCGAACAGGAGCGGCGGCGTTGACTTTTGTCCACGAAAGCGCGGAACGCATTTGTCATACCATCCCGACGTCGGAGAATTGACAGCGGGCCCGGCCTGGGCCGCTTGAGGGGGGAACGAAGGGGGGGGGGGGGGGGTCGGTCAGATCGAAAACAAGAAAGTTGCCGGCAAACTATTGACGACGCTCGTCAAAGCGTACTCTCTCGCGACGGGACTGCACACTGGATCGCTCCGCTCGCACACCGTTTCGCGTTTCGAGGCGAGGTATCGACCAAGTCACGAGGAGGATAACCCGCCGCGCTTCGACCGAGCGATACCTGTGGACAAACTGAAACGCTGACACGGAACCCGCGCGCTCCCGCATCGAGTGAACCGGAGAGTCGTTGAATTTTGACAGGAACGGAACCCGGCGCGAGAGGACGAGGATTGTAAACGAAAGGTAACGTGTGACGTGCCCCGGGGATACCGCGAGCGGGTTTCGTCATTGACCTAGAGGCTCCGGGTCAGTGACAGGCAAGGGCAGAGCCTGGGCTGAAATCGCGGCAGAAGTTTCGGATCCGCCGAGACTCGGCGAGCAGCAACACCCGGGCGGAATATCGCATTACACGGAAAAGGGAAAGAGGTTACTCGCGACCGGTCGCACCTCGTTCGACGTTACGACAGAGAGCCGCGCAGAGACACGACAGAGGAAGAGAGAGAGAGAGAGAGAGGAGAGAGAGAGAGAGAGAGAGAGAGAGAGAGAGAGAGAGAGAGAGAGAGAGAGAGAGAAGAGAACCGGGGGAGTCAGGGCGTAAGGAGAGAGGAGGGAGCCCGGGAGAGGGAGAGAGAGAGAGAGAGAGAGTGAGAGAGAAAGGAATGCAATTGAGCCCAATCTCGATACGATCCGCGATCATTCGGTCGAGCGGTGAAATTAAAGCGCAGCGGATGACAGGAGGTGGGAGAAACGGTAGCGGAGTTTTGAAAAAAGAAGGATGGCAAACCGGTCGGTGCGTCCGCTCATCAGCTGAGAGGCCAGCTGAAGCCAGGGCGCCCCGCTCCGTAACCTCCAACCTCTTCTCAGCGGAGGCGGTACAGGCGGTCTATATTCTTCTCTGTCTCACTCTCTCCATCCCTCACTCACACACTCACTCACTCACTCTTTCTCTCTCTCTCTCTCTCTCTTTCTCTCTCTCGCTCCCTTCGTACTACACGCTTGCCGCGTATACCTCGCGCGTTCCTGCCCTTGGCCAGGACGAACTCGCCAGCGAACGATTCTGACACACTACCTTCGCGAGGTCACTCTCCCATTCCGATTTATCCTGGCAGGGAACTCGCGCGATCGCACTGTCTCTCGCCCGGCGCAGGTAAAAACTTTTTGAAAGCCCACTCACAATGGAATCTTCCAGTAGACTGGCCGAGCCGGCAAGCCGTTCCCCCTTGCGTGCACACCCACCGCTTCGCGCGCAGTCAGGATTATTCGACGGTAATCGGTAACTCGCGATGCTCGTCCCGATTCTGAGCCAAAGCGATGGGCCTCGAGCGTGGCTGGTACCTGGCTCCGGCGCCGCGGTGAAACTTATTTCCAGCAGAAATGGTGCGGAACCGCGCGCCGCTGACAGTTCGAGCTGTCACTTCGAGGTGACGACCGTAAGGTGCCGCCATCTGCCGGCGTTCCCGGGCGAACGTCGGTCGCCAACGCCGAAGGGGAGAGAGCACCTTCGGTGCCAACCTTTCAAACGTACGGCGCGAGCCAGCAACCTCGGGCCGCCTAGCAACAAGATCAATATGCCGAGCCGTCTTGCAAATCGCCCGATAGAACTGTGGCACCCGTTGGCCGTTTGTTTTAACGCTCGCGCATCGCTCGCGGTCGGCACCGTGAGTCAGCTGCTTTTTCGGAGAAATTTTCGGGAGGACTCGGCACTTCTCTGGCCGAGAGAAGGTGTTGTGCGCCTCGAACGCTGAGGTTTTCATTTATTTCCGTTTCTGGAATATTGTTTCCGTGGGCGAGCGTGTCTGAGGATTTTTGAGGGATGGGTCTCAGTCGCACAGATATTCGCAAATGCTAAAATTTTTATTTTAAGAACGTCGTTCTTCTCGTACAAAAAAGGCATCTCGCACGGGGAGACGCGAGATGGAAGAATTTGTTTTTCAAACGCTTTAGACCTTCCTTCGGCGTTACGATCGATAAATGACTCTCTCACACTCGTAAATGTACACAACAACGGTTACTCCCATTCCCATTCTCGCTAAAAGTTAACTTACACACGCCGTAGACGTGCCTTGGGCTTACTCCTTGTCCGCCACGCGGGGTCACCTCTCCCTAATTCTCCTTTCGGCGTTGGAAAATTAATGAAACAACATCGTAACCTAAAATGATCGAGGTTGCCCAAAACTGTGACCGAGTAAGTTTATAATTGCACGTACGTAGGAAACTGTGCGATGGGCGATTCACGAAAAAGGTACCTAATGAACGTCGATCTTTGGACACGCGCGCGGGACATTTTCCTACCCGCTATAACTTGATAACATAAAAACAATCGAAAATTAACTTCATTAACGCAGCCACCGGTTAAAAAATGCAGCTCTAAAACTTTGCATGCTTATCGCGATTAAAAAAAGGGTATCAACGTCAAGACGAAAACCGTAAGTATTATCTTACTGACTAGCTGCTCTCAGAGAAGAAACATAACAGTCAAATCCTATCGAAGAAAACGTCTTCCAGCTTCTACCCGTGTTAACTTCTAATCTACGCCGTCTCATTCCATTGTACAATGCTCGTAGGCAAGAATATAACAAATCTTTTTCTACGATGTGCGCTGTAACGGGCGAGTGTACATATACATAACCGCAATCGTTTATACCTATATACCTGTATACAGGACCTGAATTATTTCGCGTCGATTTCATGCCATGATTATATCAGGAATCATTCTATCGACTGTTACGTACAGCTAACTAACCTCTATCTATAGACTCGCTGCCGCGAGCGCGGCGGATATGAAAAATAATTGTCGGACGTCTTTTACGGATCGTCGGGCGACAACTTGTAGAGAACGAAAAAATCAAGATTAGGAATTTAATTGTAGCCTGTCACTACGGGTGGTCTGCAGTGCGATCGCGCACTGCCACTTAACTAGTATAGGCTAGTCCTTCGTTATCGGGACCGACTCGGATGCTGCTACTGCAGGATGTTTACTGTCTGCTAACAGGAAGTTGTACGATGTATTCTGGCACACTCATTCCTTCCGCACTATTCCAGCCTCTTCTTAAGCCTTTGCGCGATCGCCGCGGCCAACGCGGCTCCTTTTCCGCTTCCATCCTCCGCGAGAAGCATTTTGAACTGAAAGAATGACAAGATGCAATGGCCGATCGAACGTTGAGGACAGCTCGTGATCGGGAGAAGGATTAGCATACCTCGTGTCCTGGCGACAGAAGGCTGATGTAACGGTTCATCCAATTCTTCAACCTGGGGTGATGCTTGTACAAGGATCCATCGACGGCGATCGTCACCTCGTTCTTGTCGATCCGATCGAGCAGAGTGGCGAGACCTGAAAATACAGAATGGTTCCTCCTGTAAATAACAATAATCGTCGCTCGCGCGAACGTTGGGCTGAAGTCCGCGACAAACGGCTTCTTACGGACTACTTACGCAATCGTACGCGAAGTATTTCGAATGACAATGCGCGCGTGTGAACGTCTACTTAAAATACGCTCCGCAGCGTTAATCCGCACTGATGGATGCGACCCGCACACGTCATAGACATGTATAATTGATACGAATTAGAAGATCGGACTGCGACGAAGCGTTAAGGCTGACGCGGAATTGCTGGAACTCGGCCGATCAGTTTCCTCCGTCCTTCTAATCGTGCCCGGATCGTGGGATCTACTCACATATCGAGACGAGGAGAGCGGCGCGGTTGGAAACTACTTCGCAAACGTATTGGACGATGCTGATGCTTTCCTCGTCCGGAACTATGTCGAATCTCGCGAGGACTTCCTTCGTATTACTGCTTCCGCCGTACACGGAGTCTCTGCAAATAATTGTCGATTAAGATCCTGCCATACGAATTCGTTCTCGTCGCGGGTCTGTAGAGACTCACTGTTCGATGAGGGATACCAGATCTGTCGTAAATGAGCCGGAGGACAGGAAGGAGTCGGATAGATCCTCGCCGACGAAGAGAAGTCCTTCCTGCGCCAACCTGACGAGGATGACACGTACGACCTCGCCGAGGTACTTGCCGCCGATGTACTTCTCAAATCTGAACAGGATACGAGGAAATAATTATACAAAAATTCGAGCGAGCTGTGCTCAGTCGGAAGATCTTCACTTACGTAAATGATCCGACGAGAAGCGAGTTTTCGTCATTCTCAAGATCGTAATCCGTCTTGATAAAGTCTAGGGCGCCGTTATCGCCGAAGGCACCCCATTCAATGTCGATGATGACCTTTAAGAAGCAATGTCGGTCAGCGACGCGTCACGCAAATGTTTATCGGCGTCGACGCAACGACGTTATAAACGTATGGATTTCCCGCGGCGCAAAATTCATCTAACCCAGAAATCGACTCCTTACGAAACGAGGCGCGATAACGTGGCGCGATAAAGAAGTATTTTTCCGCGGTGCGGCCGGTCAGAGGCGTATGCGCGCACGTGCAATTTTGCCCCGCAATTCCGACATCCGTTACGTAACGCGTCACGATCCCATCCATCCGTCTATACTGTCGGCTACTTTCTGCCGTTAACGTCCGCGTAGAAGGAAGAAACGTATATGGAACGCAGTACCTCTCGCTCCCCGTGCCTCTCCGTTTCCCAATGTTCGACCCTGTCGGCCCTCTCGAGATAGCAGGCATTGCTGCCGGTCGCCAGAATGAGTCCAATCGCCGTCGCGGGGTCCAACAGAGCCCCCTGCAGCAGAGTTCCCGTCGTATCGTTCAATATGGCCATGACCTTCACTTTAGTCTCGCCACGTCGGTCCAGGGCCTCTCGCAGCAGCTTTACGGCGTCCTTGTCCACCGCGTCCGGACAATTGAACGTCTTCGTCCAGGTGACCAGCACGCCAGATTCGAGCGAGTGCTGCTTCATTGGGAACGAGAACGTGAATCCTGGAAAATCCCATTCGATGTAAGGAAGAGAACAGAATACGATTCTTCCACGATTCTCGTGGAATCCTTTCCAATAATTCGCGTAACTTCCTACTCATGTTCTGCCCGCGTCCTTTCTTCCACGTCAATTGATAGTGTTGTTACCCTTCGATCGTTTTAACGAGAGCATAAAGAGCTCATGCGTAGCGTCGCGCGTTAATAGAGCAGCAGAGTCCCTCGTGATTCGAACGGAATAGGATCTCAAGAACGAAGAGCGCGCGCACGCGCGCGCGCGCGACAGAATCTGTTCGATCGAGAGCGATTTTTGTTCAGACCTTTCCGGCCAATATCGATGCCGAGTCTCGGTGCAATCTTTGCTTGATTGGCATCCGTGTCGGGCCACTCGAGAGAGAATCGAACGGACGAAAAGTGTGCGATGTACTCGAGAGGAAGAGAGGGACAGGATGTCAGGCGGAGAAAAAGCGATATCTGGAAGACACTTGAAACGCGCGGAAGGATGCACTTCGGGGTCTTTAGCCTGGCGTTCGAATCTGGAGATGAGACCGAGCGAGACTTCCGGCCGTTTATTTTTAGACGCGGCGATTGCGATCGGCAGTGCTCGATAGACGATCGAGACTTTATGGTTGTGTAAAGTATCGACTTTAATTTACCGAGAGGAAGCTCTACGTCCTGAAGACCCTGACTGATGACGAAATCGCTGACACATTTGGCCAGATAATCGAAGAGACGAACGGCGCATCCTACTCGCAGATCGGACCCGATGTGATATCTCTTCACCACGTCACGAATGGGCGTCCCGTGCTTCAGCTCCAGCAGAAGGATCCGGAAGTTGGTGCCGCCCAGATCCAGCGCCAGGAAGAGTCCCTCCTCTGAAAATGAGAAGGATGTCACTCACGTTTTTCGCGTACGAAACGTTCGGGAATCTGTACGGGAATTATATTCACAATTTACACGGTGAACTTATCAGTTCCTGGTGCCTGATAGGATCGGCACGGAGTCTTGTGGGATTAACTACAATGTAGATTATTATCGTAACTTTGATAATGGCCTTTGTCGCACAGTTAAATACACCTTTTCGGTTCGCGATGATTCGCCATGTACGGCTCGATACGTTCGTTACCGTGTCGAATAATAGTTTTTAAACATTGGTCGTCACGTCCGCTTCGTGTGCTAATACGAAGTTAATTGATGTTTGGCAAAGAGTGGCATGTGAGCTACGTTAAAAACAAACATCCGAATCAACAATAATACCGTATAAGTGGAAATATATGTGTTTTGAGTACAACTTAAATTACTCGTGACAATTCACGATTAATTCCTGCTTTTTGCATAATATCCTGCATTGAGGAATAATATATATTGAACATTGACATTGAATTTGAGGAGAACAAAAATTAGTAAAATATTATATAGGCTCATTACTCGTTGTACACTGGCTATTGGCATTTGCCCGTGTGTTATTGATATGGAGAGCGTTCGGAAGTGTTTACCGAATCAAGCGACCGCTCTGCCATACCAAGGATCGAAGCTGGCCTTCTTCGCGTATGAGCCAAGTGCTCTACTAACTATTCCACCCACCTGCCTCGAGTTCTAGAGGAATTTAGTGTTCATGGCCTTACCGGCCGGTTCCTTTTCGACTATTCTGACGCTTTCTTTCGACTTCCACGTCATTTTACCTATGTCTATGGAACATTTTGAATACTTTTACATTGTTTTATGTTATACTACGTTATTATATGCCATTATTTCGGCATATATGCGATGTTTTGACGATTTTAGCCGCCAGAAACCCACTTTAGCACCATTTTAGAGCTTGTTTGACTGTGTTATCGACATAATGTGACATTGACCGACCGATGGGGGGTACTTTGGGACTATTTGGACCTATTGAAAGGTGATAGAATCTTCAAAATCGTCAAAAGGTGCGAAAAAATTTTTGGTCGTGAAATGGATTTGTAAGTACCCTATCCCATAGATTTCAACCCGCCCTGAAAGGTGGTCGCAAGCAAAGTATCGAATTCCTAAAAGTTTTGAAGTTACAGCCATTTTTCGGGGATGAAAAAAAATTTTTTGAAAGATCGACTTTCGCCGATAGTCCTATCTTAAAGTACGCGCCGAAAGCTTCAAGAAACTGTATGATTATCATAGGTTTTGATCGCGGGTTCAAAAGTTACAGGCGATTTAAAAAATCGCGAATTTTCTAAGGGGTACCCCTTCTCATTTTTGCCAAAAATCGAAGGTCGGCGGATCGGATCGCCCTTTTGCTACCTGGTAGGGGGTCAAAAATAACTCAGAGAGCCGTTTCCTGTTGGTCGAACTTTGCATTAGTTTCGGAGATATAGCCAAAAATGTGCTAAAAAATGGGCAAAAATTGACATTTTGCCATCTGGACCGTATACGAACACCATAGAATCGATTTGTTTTACAATAGAATGAAAAAGGAATAAAAGACCTTTCCAAACATCGCAACCCGAGCCTGCTAAGCGCAATAGTTTCCGAGATATGGTCAAAAATAGCGTAAAAAAATCCCGTTTGACCAATCCTGAACTGATTATATCACTGCCAGTCATATTTAGACGACGTGGCAATCACTGGCTTAATGATACATGCAACGTGGGACGTTAGAATGTAACAGACACGACTGATGAATTCGTCGCGCCATTCCCCATTTGCTCTTTGCGACAATTACCTGTGCCATCCAGCAATTCCGGTATGTATGTGTTCTCCATCTGCAGAGAGGACGGCTGCTGATGTATGCCTCTCTCCATCTCCGACATGAACACCTTTTGGATTCTTCTGACAGTCTGAGCGGAGAATCTCATCTGCACCAGCCTATTCTCAACCTGTAATTACAGACAGATTCATGGATCGTACCCATCGTCTGCGTTCCGCGCATACTCTCGCAGAGAGAATCGTCAGCAATGGGAACAGAAGGTTCCTCCGGTCGTAAATTTCTCTCACACAATGTTACATGCGTGTAAACGGTAATCGGCAACGTCGACGGTGTTAGATAATTCACCGATTAGAATGAAATTCTTCGCCGACTCTCCCGTAAGATTATACGCGTTTGTTGCGCCGCGTAATTAGCCTGCAAACGAATTGATCTGATTAATTGCGACTACGCGATACGCAGCGATCGATGGTGGTAAGAACGTGCAACAACAATATCGATACATCGCTTCCGCGAAGGCAAACCGGTCGGGCACGCAAACATCTCCGCTATCGAAGCAAACGCGAAACTCTTGAAAATTGATACGAGGAGAGAGAAGAAATGCACGCCGGTTCCCGCCGAGGCTGCCGATCGGTGAACGAAAAGTAAAAGCACGCCTACCGGGTGTTGTGCAACTACGTGCGCGCAGGCGACGTAAGGTCAGCCGTTACAATAGATAGATATGCATACTGTTGCTCGCAAATCATTCGGCGCGAAACGAGGAAACGTGCCGATTGCAGGATTCGTGAAAAGAGTATCTATTAATTGTAAAGGCTGTGACGCAGTTCGCAATTGGAAAGAACAAGAATTATTGCTGGCGTAGGATTATTATTTTCTCAAAGCTCATCGCAATAATACTAATTCAGCTTAAGCTCCATAGCTGACATTATTATCTTTTTCACTCTATGCCTCTCTCATTTTACACGCTGCGCTCTATCTTTCCGATAAATTGATCGGACACACTAGACTCACAATTACCGGGATTAACCGACGATAACCCTGTGACTTTCAGCCGAAAGATTAGGAGATGCTTTATGGCTGTCTCGTCGGTGGAAGTCACCGATAACCCTGAATCTAGCTTAAACCACCTTATACCCGCCTTTATGGCGTTTTGTTGACTATTTTTACCGAACGTAATCGCGATTCCTCCCGCTGACTGTTTACGATCGCGCGCTATGAACTCGATGTATCGGCCGTTAATGTCATTAACACGATAGCGGAATCTTTACCTTAGCTGGTAGTCAAATTAATGCGACGAGAGAATCCAGCTATAACTCTAAAAAACCGTCACCTTATTATTCAGCGACGAGTATATCTGGCCGGCCGATGTCAGTAAACTTTTAACGAGCGGGTTAGGTCTGGGTTAAAGATCTTTGGCTCCGATGGGATGTGATTCAACGATGGCTTCGATCGAGTGGCGAGAAAACGGTTGGTTACGTAAAGCAACGGTACTTAAAAAAAAAACGATAAATGAACAGCGTAACGCCGATTCAGCCGTGAACGTAAACTTTAGTATTAAAGAAAAATTCATTCGCGTCAGAGCTGCGTCGGGTAAGAACGATTATCAGTGAAGTAATTCTTCCGTTGCGCGTGACACCGAAAGGTCGCTTATCGATGAGGTCACGGGACGGTCACCAGCATTTTCCTTCTATGATACTTACTTTTTGCTGCCTCACTTTGTCCGAGAGGATCAGCGGGGAGACTTGTATAGCTTGGTGGAGCGCCTGGTCCTCCATCTTCGAACGATCTGCCAGAAAGTGTTATCTGTCAAAAAGGAGTAGAAGAGATTGACGCCTCTGGAATCCGATCGTCATCAGATGTGTATCGCGCGACTGATTTTACAGGGTCTGAGCGTCGCGTGCGACACGATTGTGGCCGATGCCGATAAGTTATCTAATACCTATACGCAGGTGAATTCCGCGACACTTTTCTATGCCTTTACCAGGAATGAAAGCAGCTCGTCAACTTAGATTAGTTTCGGCCACGATCTCGGAAACCGAATAACGCTGTATCGTCTACGGAGTGGCAATAAACGGAGTCTGCTGGTATTCTTTCACCCACATATCCCTTTCCCTGAAAAGGAGACGATAACGTTGCTCTAGACCGTCCGAGAGTCCAAGGTCAGATGTCAAGAGTCCGATGAATTCCGTCGCACTTCGATAATACGACATGACACCCTGTCATAACACGCTCAACCTCTATTCCGACATAATCTCTCCTGAAACTAACTGCCAATAAATTAGGGACAGTTCCTTCAACTTGGAGTTATTTAGTACGTCGTCCGCGTTAATTAGAGAACTGCTTATCGCAGTGTAATGAAGTCTGGTCCATTCGGCGATGAACTCGGTACAGTAGACGAACGAAAAGTTTAAGCTTCGAACCATAGTCTCCAATCTATTACGAGGTAAGAATCGAGTTGCGGAAAGCGTACTGCCAAATTCACCTGACCGCCAACAGGTTGACCTCGTACGGCCGCGAATAAGGCGGCTCTTTAATGCGGCTTGTCATAAAAGTTGAATAACTCGTTTCACGAGCTTCATTGACCGAGCCACGGCCTGCCCCTCGCATACCTACACTACCTTCTTTTCATTGCCCGCCCAGCTAGTCCAACCTCGCCCTCCGCTCCCTACGTCGGTTAATTATCTATCCGCATGCAGGCCCGAACGTACGGGCCTCTTCGGTATTTACAATTGAAACAGAAATGTTCACGCGCGGCCAATTTAGACCCGCCGTCCGTCTTAATTGGCAAACGAGCCACGTGCATCTAAAGGGCCATGTCGACCGGGTCATCTAGACCAGGCCATGTCGACCACTTCGCTCCCGACATCGAAGGAACGGTCAATTACGATAACGCGAAACCGCCTTCGGCCTCCTCAATGAGTCGGCCAAGACTGAATGAGAGCGAACCACCTGTGCGAGTAAAGCGTCCCTCAAGACGCGTCTCGACGCCTGATCCCGTGCCAGACTCCCCGACGCTTCCCAAGTGGCGACGAATACGGCATCGGGACCCGTCGGATTTTCACGGTCAATTCCGGCCCGGCGACAGAAAGCGCGAAAAGCCGCTCGAACGCTCTTCCGAGCGAGCCGGCGAATGAGGCTCCATTAAAATCAATTGGAAGGTGCAAAGCTTCAACCGGGATAATTCAGCCAGTTGACCCGACGTGACGATTTTAATCCGCAGTGCAACACGCACACTCGTCACCCGGTTAGTTACTGGCTTACACTTACGCGCCACGCGATCTCTATACTCCTTCAGTTCGGTTCAGGCCGACGCTGTCTTTCACGCTGATAAACCTTACAGGCTGATTCTTCGAGTCCGCCGCCGTGCAGCCGTATACTATAAATCTCACTTCGATCCCGATCATCTGTCGTTCATTTGTCACACTTTACGAGCTGCGGCCAGATTAACGCGCTGACGTTTGGAAAAAGTCGCACGACTTATCGGTCCCGATCGAGATTCAATAGCTCAAAATTGCTGGACTCCGAGCGGATCGATCGATTAACGCCTCCCATTCGAGAACGGTAAATCAATCCTGTTCCAAGTCGGCGCTTCGTGAATTATGGAGCGTTCGCGGATTACGCGCGAAGGTTATTCCTGAATCGAATGCGATTCGGAATCGGACGATAAATCACGCGAGTGCGAAAATTTGAGAGCTCTCCGCGCTGAACGTACGGCGACAGGACGTGTCCCGATTACTTTACTGCGGAGATAGCGCGTTGTTCTACTCGGCCGACTGGTCATTAGCACGTGGCCGGGGCTCTAACGAGATCGTTTTCTATGACATTAACCGTTACGTCCGCGTAATCGCGCCGCGATTTGCATTGGCGCGCTCGCCTCGTTTACGTCGGCAAGTGTCAGGGATCGTTAACGGCGTATCCCGAAGCCGAATTCATTAACGAGACGCGAGATGAGAAAAAGGCGGGAACGGGCGGCAATTGGCATCGATTAATTCGACCGTCGCCTCAAATTGCTCCACCGACGATCTTCGTCAATTCCGCGGCCGATTTTATCCGCCTGAAAGTGAGCGCGGACTTGCCGAGTCGAAGCGGACGAAAGGCCGCCTAATCGAATCGTTTGAACGGACCCGCACAATTTGCATCCAGCGCTCGCGAAACGATCATCGTCCGCTGCCGCCCGATAGCTGCCTGATAGCCGTCGCTTGATAGCTTAATTACGCGAGTTTAGCGCTGCGTTCCGAACGAAGGAACGTTCGGCATCTGCCCACGCAACAGCGCGTCGTATGCTGCATCCTCGATTCGTCGTGCGGTCGAAACGAGATTCGGATTCGTCGGCTCGCGCGAACCGTTTCGAAATTGTTCGCGCACGACAATCGTACGACGTGCCGATAAAGCGTGTTACGTCGTAACCTTCGCGGCCGTAACCGGGAAATGCCGCGAACTGCGATCTCACGATATTGACCTACCTACACCTTCGGGTCTGACGGTTTGAAATTTTCAGGACTTGCGCGCGTATCGAACTGGGATCGGTGTTCGCTGAAAGGATGGACGAAAGGAGTAAGTGCGAGTGAGGGCACCGAATTGTTTGGTAACAGTAGTACCTTATTCTGGAGGAAATCAGGGGGCGGGAAAGAAAAGAAAGAGAAGGAGACGAGAGGGGAATAGTGCTAATGAAAATGAAGAGTGTGGCACGGGAGGAAGAAGTGACGAGGAAGGTGGAAGTAAAGGGAAAATGGAATTAGGATCGGTGAGGATCTTAGATGGGAAGAAAGGATAGAGAAGGCTTGCGACGAAAGGGAAGAGGGTGTGGGTGGGATATGGGAAGGTCAAGATAGAGAAGATATGGTGGAGGTGGGAGGAAAGGGTTTGGGGAGGGAAAGGATTAAGGAGAAAGGGGAGAGAGGGAATGAATGAGAAGGATTGGAATGAACAGAGAATGAAAAGAGGGAGGTGGAGAACAGAAAGCAAATGGAAAGGAATGGAGTGTGAAAAGGAAACGGAGGTCCGAGTGACGTGGGAGAAGATTAACTTATGATACGTTCAGCTAATTGTAAGATAATTGTATATGCTGGAAAACGCCCGAAACCCGTAAGGGAACCAGAGAATAAAACATACATACAGTACTATCCTATTCACGTGCGATAGGCGAGCGTGCGGGGGGAATAGCCTGGAAGAGGTGAACGTCCGGCTTGTTCTATCAACATCTTCTGTCTCCCGCTGTCGTTGTTGTCAGATTCATCCGATTTTCATCGGCCACAATTCGACCGTACACCGTACGCGCTCCCGGTAGCTTTCGAAAACGAACGGACCCGACGCCGGGGCGTTCGGCAAATGTTCGGCAAATGTTCGGCAAATGTTCGGCAAATGTTCGGCGAACGTTTGGCGAATGTTCGGCAAATGTTGACAATGTAAAAATACGAGAGTACGGAGCCGTCCGCAGTGTCCTTCGGTTCGGCCGATATTTGCGCCTTAACGGCGCGTTCACGCCGCCGATTCCGTCCGCCCCGCACGGATGCGAATACTAAGTGCGGCATATATTGACGGGCCCCTCCGGCGAACCTCGCATCGTTATCCGCGCGCGCTCGTTAATGACATTCGACGTGTTTGCGGAAAGGAACGTGCGAAAGCGGGAGCTCGACTACCACCTCGCCTGTTTACGCGGGAACGTGCCTACGTTAAAGCGCACGCCAATAGGCGACGAACAGGCAATAACACTTGTCATCGAAGCACCTCATCTTGCGCAGGATTATTTGCTCTCGCGAGCTAGATGCTTCGGGAACTTAAGGACAATGAGATGGATGATCGACGATTATGCTTTGGCGATGGGATGAAATGCGGCGATCGTTGATGCTGTCCCACGGGACTCACCTGCAACGTGTCTGACAATAATAATCCGAGAATCGAACCGGCGAAATCGGCCACCACGTGTCCGTGCGACGAGTTTGTACCACTTCGGCCCGTTTCCCGCGCAGAGGAGCGAATGTCAGAACATAGATCGTGCCTATGTACCTTTGGGAGCGTGTACATAAATGGACGTGGGTTACTGACCTGAAACGTGCTCCGTGTCTCGCGAGTGACTGGTCGAGCCTCCGTAGAGCCACGATCGAAGCGACGCGCTGATATGCGCACACTCACGCTTACAACCTTCTACGCGCACCGATCCCGAGCTCGGAAGATGGCAGCACTCCGGCGTCAGATCAATAATTTTTTCGGCAGTCGAGATCGCGCGCCAAAGTTGCGCGATCCACGTGAGGCGTATCGCTCTTTTTGTGTCGGTGGGCACGAAATAAAATTGGGCCGAATAGTATTCTGATCGAAGTAATTTGATGGCCTTCGAACCGGTGAGGTGTTAGGCTGAATTTTGAACGGTGAAGAATGAAAGTAACGTTGAAGAAGCGTATGAGACTGTAGATAGGGAAGGTTGTGTAACGAAATGTTTTTACTGCTGAAGTGTCTAAAATCGTCAGCCTATTCGAGACCTCCGTGAGCGTGTACTTCGCATGAATGCGGATGATAGTACACGTGACGAACTCATGAGCGGGTATCGAAGAGCATAGTTAGTGGCGCGATTTAGGATTGAGAATGGTTACTCAGCCGTCCATATGCGCGAGATAATTTTTTTCGTGTAATAGCTGGGGACCGTCGCGAACTAATTCGGAAGCGACGAAAATAAGCGAGTCGCTAACTTTAAAGCTAATTTTATTGCGAATGTCTTGCTCCAGATGCAAATGTTAGAAAATGTGAGTTAATAGAAATGAAAGTCTCATGGTATCGACATGTTCACTTTTTTGAACATGTCCATCGATCGCGTGTGCACGTCACTCGCAGTTGAATGTATGCACAGCGGTAATAATGTAACATCCGTCTCCCAGACTACATTGGCTGAATGGAGTTTGATTAAAACGGTCGACGTGTTTAAATTTAGATCATTACAATTGTCCGACTCACCGGGGGCTTACAATTTCTGTCCCCAACTGCGTGACAAGAACTGTTAGGTAGAATCAAACACCGGCACGTATTTGTGGGCAACTTTATGTATACATGAAATATAAGTGTCACAATACATCGTACAGCGTAACGTTACAGAGAGTAAGTCAATATTTGCAAACAGGTAAGAGTACCCCGTACACGATATCAGACTGTACTTGCCAGATCGATCGTGCGGGGAGTTTGTTGGATCGAAAATTCTGAGAGTGTAATAAAATTATTTATCGAACAATAATTCATTCCTTCGGTAGAAACATATGTACATGTTACTTTAGACAAAATAAACGTACGCACTATTCGGGCAGAAGATCGTCTCCCAGCTCTTCGTCGCCAAAGTCGTCGTCTCTTTTACCGGCTGCGGTCATCGGGCGAGGCGGTAAAGGACCAACAGGATCAGCGTATCCTGTATCTGCGGCGAACAGTTCGCATTCATAAATCATAGTGAATTGACAATTGCTGATGCAAGGAAAATAACTCTTGAGTCAAATGTGGCGATATCTGGGAATCTAACGAAGAAGCCTCGATCAATTATAATGCATTGACAGCAAAAATAGACTTTGCCCTGTTTAATCCATCACACGTTCAATCCATTAGCAGCGCTTTTCACTCGTGAATCAATCTAGCGGGCGGTCAATTCGAACCGGCTACCTTCAACCGATAAATATTGGCAGCTACGCGTAAGTAACGATTTATTTTCATCACCGATATTCGAAAGATCGATTACTTACTCGTGTGGCCGTTGCTGTCGTGCAGATCGATAGATCCCTCGTTCGGTAGAAATCGCGATGACTTCATGGAAGCACTGTTCCTTCGACCCATCGTAGGACTGTTTCTCTGGTCGGACAGCACACTCATTCCTGACCCAGCTCGCGATGATCCGCTGTTACTTCTTCTCGAACTGGTTGTTCCTGGCCTTCCTGATCCTTGTCTTTCCTTCAGCTCCTTCGATTTCTCCACCCTCTTCAATTCCGCCGCGTACGATTGCGCCTCCTTCAATCCCAAGTCGCTGCACAGTCGTACCAAAAACTTGAGACACTCGATATTGTCCGGGAACTTGTTGTGAATGTTTTGGTATTCGGTAAGGGCCTTGTGAAACTGTCCGGTTCGTCTGAGGCAAGCTGCGACTAACAGTCGCCATCTTGGCTCGTCAGGAGCAAGCTCCACCGCTTTCTCAAAGTACGACAGTGCCTTTTCCGCAACTTGCATCGAGATGAAGTACGAGCCCAGCCAATCGATCACCTCGAAGTTCGCAGGGAAAAATCTGTAGGACTAGAATGAAACTTGTGACGAGTCTTAAAGGCCCTTTAAGATTTTTCCTATTGAACTCACGTCGCTGTAAAATTGATAGGCTTGCTGTCTGTCTCCCGAGCCATCGTACATTTCGCCAAGTTTCTGTAAGACACCGGGATCGGAAGGTATGATTCCCAGCAACTGGTTGTACCATTCAGCCGCTTGATCGATGTCATTCAGCAAGTGATAAATATGACCGATCTGATACAGAGTCTGAGGATCGTATCGTACGATGTTACGAGCTTTCCAGAAACATTCCAGTGCCTCCTCGTACATCCCCTGCTTTTTGTACACCAGGCCTGTCGAACGGAACCGCGTAAGTATTGCCGCAAGGACAATTGTTGTTCTCAGCCAAGCTTACAAGTGCTCACCCAGATTGTAAAGCGCTTGCACGTGACTGGCGTCCGTGTCCAACGCACACAGCAAAAGTTCTCTCGCTATATCCATCTCGCCCTTTTTTATTGCACAGGCAGATAGGTTTACATAAGCTGCCGCGTTGTAACTGTCTGCACTTCGGGCAACTTCGCCATAACGCTCGGCGTGCTCGTAGTCTCCTTGCTACGAAATAAATAAATATAAGTGAAATATATCATTGCGTCAATGACAATCGAAATATTGGGAATAACTTCGGTTACCAGATAGTAAATGAACGAAAGCATAGTCGACGCTGTGCTATTTGCTTTCGTCTCACGATTTTCAAAGAGCTTCAACGTGTCGATCGCCAACTGTGTTTCTCGATTGTGAAGGAACACCATGGCTTTGTTAATTTCCAGATCTGCGGCAAGCGCCTCGTAAGCTGACGATTTTATCGCGTCGACACACCTTTAACATTGGCAAGAGTTAGATCAACATTGTTTTCGCGAAATATTTGCTTGTTCACGATTGGTGGGTGGTTTTACCAAGCAAATCCGGCTGTTAGGGAATCCTCAATGACAGGAGCGATAAGTTTGGCCGCTGACAAGATTGTCTTCTCAGCTTCCGCCTTCAGTTCTTTCTCCAATTTGGACAGATCGTCGTTCATGATCAGTTCGTTCAAGATATTAGCTGCGACATCGTCCTACGTTGAGCAATTTTTCGAATTAGCACAATACAGATTTACGTGGACGAGCATTAGTTTGAAGCGTGCCTGATTAAAACGGTGTGTTGCAGGAAATCGGAAATAGACACGAAAAGCAACGGATGTGTGCAAAATGCCATTCACGCAAAGCACTTATATCTAAAGTGCACGTCTCGTTCGTCAACGAATACGGAAAGTCAGTGAGCAACGTTTGCCAGTGAAAATTACGGGTCCGCGCGGAGAGCGATGCCCAACTCACGGTACTGATATTGTATTTGTCCTCCTGATCTATGTTAAGCTGAACCTCTAGCAATTCCAAGAACGCCCGCTTCATTTTATCCCGATGCGACAATGCGAAATGGCATAGCACGGCATGCAGGCCCGCTTTGAATTCCGCACGCTCCCGCATTACCCACTCGAAGCTATTCGCGGCCTCTTCCAACCGGCCCATTTGCACAAATAACATTCCGATGTTATGCATTATCTTTATTCTGCGAATTATTCACGGGCATTAAACGAGATATCAGACGGAAAGCAGGAAGCGTCACAGATTCAAATCATCCGAATCTATACCTCAAATCCTTATAGGCTGTCGGCGCCTGATCGAACGCCATTCTGTACATCTTGATCGCCTGCGAGAGCTGACCCATTTTCACGTATATATTGCCCATATTGACTTTCAGCCTGGCACTGTTGCTGAACATCTTATTCCTCGTGATTGCCTGGTAAGTGGCGAGTGCCTCGGTGTTCATGTCGTTGTTCGAGTACTGAGTGGCTAAATTGAAGAGCACGGCGAATGTCAAGTCGACGTTATGATTGTCGCTTAGGCCAGCCTGCTCCTGCAATCTTATCAGCGCCTTCTCCCGCGACGAGGCTTCCCTGGCTCTCTCCAGCGCTATTCTCATCCCATTGTCGCACGAGGCCTCGATCGAACTCTCGATTAACTCCATGATCTTTCTTTCGGCGACTTTCACCTTCTCCTCCGGCCTGTTAACGAGATCAATGAAGTCGGAGAGAACGTTTCGTGACAGTTTCGATCGACGTACGTGTCTTCCTTGTTGGTCTCCAGTGGAGGTGCGGGCCCCTTGACAGTGCTTCCCATATTTAACGGATCGAACGGCTGTCTGGAACTGCTGGTGTACCCGGCACCTCTGACAGCGGTCATTGGTCTCAATGCTCCGGTATTTGGCCTCATAGTGGCCGCCGTACTGCCTCTCTGATACTGGAGAGAATAAATGCTTGATTCTGAGGTCACCGATGGACGTACGTGACAAGTCGTGTACTTACTCCGGTGGCTGTACCGAATCTCATAGCACTGCCAGGCACCTTCGGAGTGGCCTTTGGTACAAAAAAAAAAATTGCTGAACTTCCGCTAGATCGGTCGAGAGTTAAGTGTATTGAATGTACTTACGATCGATCTCTTGGCATAGCTGGTTTTAATGGCTTCTTGCAGCAACTCGTCCTGCTCCAAATCTTTCGTACTGTATACGGACGGGAAGTCATCGTAGCCCGCGTAAATGTCATCGTCGATGAAGCCGGAGCCCATTCCGCGTCTTTTGAGGCACTCTTCGGTGATAAAATGGATGATAAACTGACGTATGCGTCCGGTATAAACAGTCGGAGCGTCGGGTACGCTGTTTCGTGACTGTTTCACATGTGTATACAGAGGCCGACTAGTTCTTCTCTAGTCCTCCATTACACGGAACAGCTGCATTTCGCTATTGATCGGGCAGACGGCGTTACCAACGGCCAGTACGAGAGGGAACGAACCGTCGAGAGGCGGGTCGGTCGATTTCTCACTGCCAGCCGCTCTCTGCTTCCGTAGATGCGGATAACTAATTTCAGTGGGGAACGCCCGATAGTAGTCAGACTCTTCGGTATCAGGAGTGCAATCGCTAGCGTATTTCACAACGGTACGCCCATGTAATCGATTCTTTTTTATACAAATATATTCTAATTTTTGACGTTTTCCTTTAACCGTTCAACCAGTGTCTGTATCTATTGCTTAGATAAGGGGAGAAAATAGAGAATGTGTGGGATTGAGTATGAAAGGAGAATTAGTAATGCAAGCTTGTCAGGCTGATTTAGCCTCGCTGGACTACTGTCAGTTCCCCGGTCGCATAACGTTCAGTATGCAATTTTTACATCGTTTACCGGAAACAATGTCGGAGGTGGTCGTAATTTACTGTCTCTTCCTTGTTTGTACGAACGAATTTCACCCTTCTGGATATGTCCCGTAGGAGCATGCGGGCGTGCGGGTGAGGAAGTTAACGTGACGCTGTCTCGATCACGTGCTCTTCTCACATTTATCCGAGCCTCTTCCAATGTGACAGCTGTCAGTCATCCGTAAGGACAGTCGCAAATATAGTATACGCTTAGGCGGCGGTAGACCGCCGTCGTTAGTTCTTTGGAAAGCTAGTTCTCTCTTAAGCACTTATGTGGGGATCAACGCGAAATGATCGAGTTAGACCAATTTTCTGATTCGGAGGACATTCGCTACATGTGGTTGACGAAATTTCTCTTGCAATTATGCGGACAATGGCCCTACACGTCGAAACTGAAGAAACTGCTCTGCCGAATCATGATCATAGTCGTCCTGTCGAACGGCATACCGTTTTTAGTAATGAACTATAAAATCATCTAATGAAGTATCTTTCCTGTCTGCTACTGACGATACTAATTTTAGACAAAATTTGTTGGAATATCGAAATGCATAGACGAAGGAGTTTTTTAACCGTTGGTCAACGAGCAGACTCACGTCCTTACACTGCTTCCCGCCCGTACTGACAATGTGTGTATGTTACACGAAATTCGGCAATCTCATAGCTCAGGACGCGAAGGTAGAACGAGATCCGGACGGATTTATTCGTACTTCTAACAACTTAATCGTTTGCAAACGTAACAGCACGACTATTATTCGTATACGCAGATAAGGTTACTGCTAGCTAAGTTACAAAATAGTTGGAGAATTACTTCAGAGGCTACGGAGCGCAATATATTAATTACGTACAGGGAACTTGCAAAGTCGACCACGTATCTGTATGCAGGTAAACAATATCGATTAACTATTCAGTGCAAAAAATTACGAAAATACACTGTCGCATTATTGTACCGAATTAATGTGAATGCAGGTTCTCTATACATAGCAATGGTATTTTTTCTGTTAACCCCCGTGACACCCGCTATGGTAGACATAATTCTGCCTCTGAACGAGTCTCGCCCGAAACATTTGGTATACCCGGCCGACTACGGAATTCCCATCGAAGACCACTACACGCTTTTCCTGTTTCACCACTATATCTGTACATGCGCGGCGATTACTATTCTCGTCGCGAGTGATCTTTTCTTCGTCTCCGTTGTGTATCACGCTTGCGGTCTGTTCGCGCTCACGCGGTAAATTACATAAGTTAACGTTTCCAACACGTCTCGCCGGACGAGTTTGGGAAAGAACGAATCTACGTACTATCATCTATTTGTAGACATCGCATAGAGCACGTGGCTGACAACATCACGTATGGGATCAGAACGATAAAGCTGGAAGAGATTTACGGCCAGAACACTTTCGACCACATCTTTATGAAAAGAGTGGCCAATAGCGCCATATATCATAAGAGGGCGATAGAGTACGCATGAATTTGAACGTATGCACGTAAAGATTTTCTCCCCCAGCCGATCCGTTCAAAATTAATTGTCCATTGTTGTCCGAAAAAGATACGCCGAATTGGTGGAACAAACCTACACTTGGTGCTTGTTCGTTGTGCTCGGTATTAACATGTTTCTGATCAGCTTGACGGGATTTCAGGTGAATCAGACTGAATGCTTAGAAATTACAGGATGTTTCAGCGTGATAGATCGATTCAACGTCGGTTCGTCTTCAGGTGCTGACGCAGAAGGATCGTTGGGACGACGTGTTGCTTTGCTCGGTATACATTTTCGGCCAACTCTGCCATCTGTACTTGCTTAGTCTGCCCGGTCAGTTGCTGAAAAATGAGAGTGGGGGTGTCGTTACTTCCCTGTAAGGACAATTTTGTCTCAATCTTACGTTACGCTTCTTTGTGCCGCCGGATATGATTCCTCCGAGTTCCGCTGGGATTTTGATGCGTTATTGGTTTTAGATGCATGTCGTACAATTATGAGGTACCGGTAAGAGCGCAAAAGATGCTAATACCGATGATGGTCAGAGGTATGAAGGTGAACAAGATAACCGCGGGATGTCTGCTTGTTATGGATATGGAAACTTTCATGTCGGTACGACGAATTTCTCTACCGTCGATTTCGGAATTAAACAAAATGATTGAGTCGACTTACCGCATGATACAATTTTGCAGGTTCTACAGTCATCGGCATCGTACTTTACGTTACTCGCTAATTTTGCCTAAATAATCGCATTGGCTGCTCGATGTCACTGAGTGAATGTTTTCACCCATTCTGCCTATTCGTTTCGCGTGCGTTTGACAAAGGAAAGTAATATCAATAAGATGCCATACTAGTCAGCTCCCGTTCGATCGCAAATATTATTTCCAATGAGAACCAACAAATTACACACTTATCGTATCATACACACTTACATGGATACCGTGAAAAATTGTAATTGCGGTGAATGAATAATTTTCCAATGAAAACACATAAATCTTAGATGTAGAAAGTGATGTTTTGTTCGTGATATGTTATGATTTTTGAAATACACCTAGCGTACGCCGTCATTGTTGGGTTAGACTGCCGTCCAACAGACAGCGTAATTAATACGGTTGGTACATCTGTCACTGGAGCTTTACTTCCGCCGCGTAGAAAGCTTTTTAATCATCACTCCCATTTCCGAGCCCAATATAACCTGAGACAACCATGTGTCCAATAGCTCTTAGATGTTCTTAGCCTGTTATTATTAATGCACGGTAGAAGACAATAACGTCGTCTTTATATTCATTCAATGTCATTGATTGAAAGAATGAGATAATTGCGGCGACGTTCGGCCGGAATCGGCCGGTATCGGCCGTGAGTCGAACGGATACGTATTTTAGTTCGTCGTTCTCTGCGCAATGTCGGCCGGTAATTGTGAAAAATTGGATGGGAAATTATACGATCTTTACTTCGCCGTACCGAAACGCCTGCTGATCGTAATTGGACAATGGCCGGCGCTTCCAAAATTGCAACGATACGTCAGGGGCAGCTTAGCGTTATGTTTACTGTTGAGTGGTATACCGTTTCTGGTAGTTATTTGCATCGTGCGCAACGCGCCTGTCCGTCAAGGTTGTTGTCCGCTCTTTCTGTCGTATGTACGCAGGCCATCGAGTTTACCCATCGCTGGAAAACGAGTCGAAGTAGATCGATGCACTTCTTTCCGCCGTCGTTAACCATTTTCGGCACCGCAGTAAAGTTCGTAAATTTCACCGTGAACAATGAAAAAGTAAATAACCGTCGATGCGTAAGGAGGAAGAGTGGCAGCGAGAGTGCGAACACGTGGGTTGATATTGAAAATTCTGGTACTTGTAGATAAAGGGACTGTTGCTACAGATCCAGATAGATTGGAGAAATGCGGCGAACGCGGAAGAGCGTAAGATTCTCCTGGAGTTTCGGGAGCGTACCAAGAAGACGACAATGTTCTACGCCTGTACGTAAGGAGAACGCACGTTAAGATGCTACGTCTATTAACGGCTTCTACTTGAGACACACGGTATTAGTTTACCAGTTCTTGTTTTATTTCACGATATCGCTACATTTAGATTTCCTGTACTCACTGATGATAGGATTCATGGCAATACCACTGTCACCGATACTGCTAAACGTAGTCCTTCCACTTAACGAGTCACGACCAAAGCAAGTCCTGTATCCCGCTAACTATTTCGACGCTCCTATCGACGAGTATTACATTTCGATGATGGCCCATCAGTACGCCAGTACCGTCTGTGCAGTCAGTATTATCGTTGCCATCGATGCCTTCTTCATTGCCTTGGTTTACCACATTTGTTGCATGTTCACCATAACAAAGTACGCCAAAACAGGACTTGCGAAATGTGATAAGCATCAGTTCCGTTAATCCGTCTCGTCTCTTGTTCGTAGATATCGGCTACAGAACGTTTTCACCGAAATGGAATGTACGAAAGGTGGACTGCTACTTCGAGATACAATGATGTCTTGCGAATTTGATAGTAAATTCTCGGATATGTATTGTACAAGGGTCGCTAGTAGTGTCTATTTCCACGTTAAGTCCATAAAGTTAGTGTGTACGTCGCAGACCCAAATCAATGTACGTGGTAGTTTACAGTTCGATTATTTCTTAATTCTATCAGATACGCTGCATCGGTGCAGAACACCTTCACGTGGAGCTTGTTTTTAGTAGTGTGCAGCAGTGTGATAATTATCAGTATGACAGGAATTCAGGTAAGTATAACGGCGAACAACATCTGTATATTTATGGCGTATATTATTTCCTTCGCCAAAAATCTTTTTGCTCTTCGAACGCGTAGGTGCTAACTCAAAAGGATCAACTGTACGATGTATTAACTAGTCTAGTATATACTGCTGGCCAAGTGTGTCATTTAATACTTTTAAATGTACCCGGTCAATTGTTGACAAATGCATCAGAGCTCGCCCGTGACGGAATGTAAGTAAATTTTGATTGAATGCTGACAATGTTGCTCATTCGTAAGCGTAAAACGACCGCTGTTTACTGTCAAACTCCGAATGATAAAATACTTTAATTGTTATCTATATAATGCACTGTTAGGTGGCAGAGTGTGTCTTTCAATATTCCTGTGAAAGCTCAAAAGATGTTGCTCCTACCTACGATGAGACTTTCGTATCCGAGTAAGCTGTCGGCTGGGAAATTTTTTGCATTGAACATGGAGACGTTTATGTCGGTAGGTGAACATATCGTTAATAGTACAACATTTAAGTAACTTGTGCAATTGTTTAAGATTCTTCAGACGTCAGCGTCGTACTTCACGGTGCTCGCCAATTTTTGTTAAAGACCGGAAATAGCTTTATTTTTAACAGAAGAATAAAATAAAATGATATACCGATTTCCAATGTAAATAAAAGTAGCACGTGGTATAGGCAAACATGGTTATTAAATAAAAGTAGAATGTTGCTTTCAGCAATATTCTGTTCATGACACATTAATGCTTACGTTGACTCTACTCGATACTAGATCACAGCACCGCATGCGAGTGTGGTATGAATCCTGCACGCTATTCTTATATTTCCTATGTTTACACTTTATCTTCTTCATCGCTCACATTGTGCAAAGCAGCTCTACCGCCTATTTACTGTTAGAATATCTTTACTGTACAAATGATCAACCTTACAAACTGTACAAATTTAGATAAACCTTGTCTTTCAATAGACATTCGCTACCTATGTACATGCAGCAAACCATAAATAACCTCTCTACACACACCACCGTGGAAGAGACTTTACAAACAATTACAGAGCCGGAAACAGAGCAAGTAGAAGAAACGCGTAAGCCAGCAATTTTCGAACCACCAAACCTTGTCCTCAATCGTTCGACGAATATTGCAAACGAAGTTTTCATTTATTTGTAAGTATATAGACAATGCTGCGCACACGTCAGGCATTCACAGAAATGTCACAAGAAACGTCTGGCTCCTTCGGATGTTATCAGCCGACAATTCTGATGACCAACTTCCGTGCACGCTCGCTAGTTCTTACGTAGGTCAGCGTTGCGGATATGACGGCGAAAAAAATTCCAATGTGTATCACCGACTTTGGCCGTGGCCAGTCCCCAAGGGGAAAGTCGGCGGCGGCAGAAGGGGAATTTAATTTCGATCGACTTCGCGTCTGCAAGTCTTCCGCGGATTTGCGCACGTCGAAAGGGAACAAGCTAATTGTTCCGACGCTCGCCGATCGAGGCCTTCGCTTGGTCAACACTTCCTTCTTCGATCTCGCGCGATTAGCAATAATTGCCGCTAACAATGGCCTCTTGCAAAAGACGCCGATTTCGAGCGAGCAAGCGCCACGCATGGTCTGCAACTTAGCAAACGTGTGTGGAACTGTACTCGGAGAGAATGATCTAGGACTCGATCACTGACACTGACTGACTTGATGGTCAAATTATTAGGTTAGCAAGAAAGTAGTTTTCACTTTGTAGTATGAAGTAAAACTGAAATTTTTATAGAAAGAATAGTTGTTACATTGTGTGTATCGATGTTACAATTTCCAATTTGGTCCCTTAGTAAAATCGACCAATATCTGAACAGTGACTTCTTCGAAAAACCGAAAATGCAACCCATTATTTCATTACACTGCAACCGATATTATTTATATGACCAGTTCAACCTTTCCCGTTAATTGTCTGTCGTGAAGGATTAAGGTAAACTGGGTAGAATTGACGGAAGGAATGAAACGATCAGAACTCTTGCGGCGTCGTGAATGGCCGTCGGGACGATATCCTTTCAATGGCCGATGCGAGCGTTTACGGGCTCGTTACCGGCAAAATGTCGATTCTAGGCGATTATGTGCGGGAGATAGGAACGGGCTATGTGACAGGATTATAAGAGGCGAAGGAGCGAGGCCGAGGTACGTTTCACTGTTCCACGGATTCCGTTCGTAAAGCAGGTTATGCAAAGGCAAACCGCCCTCTCGTTACGTTATATAAGTACTTATAATCCCGATAATATCGAACCTAGCGTTTACGGTATATTCATGAAAAATGCTTCTGTGTCAATCGCCGTAAAGTTTCATGCGGCATCGATGTCGTCATCGTCCTGACGAAGGCAGGGAAGGTGACCCATTAGTCGGCCACTGTTTTTACAACAGAAATTCCAGGTTTGCAAGAAACGGGAATTCAACTGGTTTATCGGCTGGCCCGCAGGCAAAGAGTCTGTATACAATTAATTAATTATCTCTGCGTCTTCTTTCTTTCATCAGCATTGATCATCGAAGGTGATTTTTCATGCTGCCGGCCTATTCTGCTTGACCGATCGTCGTCGAACAAATAATTACCGATCCGACGCGGCGTTTAGAGTGATAAAATCTCTGATTAGTGCTGCAGGATCGATCGGCAGGATTAACGGAAAATTTTCGCATCCACGTCTCATCTGCAACGGTAGATGCAGCGCGTTCATCTTCATTCGAAGTTAAGAGTTCGACATTGGCTTCGTCTGCCCAACAAAAGCAGCTATCCGACTCGCGTTGAAAAATCATAACGCACGGTCAGAGGTACGTTCAATATGTATGTCACTTCAGTCGGATCAGATAAGTGACGATTAATCCAAGTAGCGAAATGTAGGTAATCGTGCGAACGGCATGAGTCATTGGGTCAATTACCTTGCCTTTCTTCTCGACTGCCGACGCTGACGTCGAGAAGTCCTCCCATCGAATCGAGCGTTTATCGCGGCATCGCGCATAACGGAATGATAATCACGCCGGCACGTAAACAATTCGAAGTAATTAACGAACCGCGTCCCCTAGATCCAACTAGGATCGAGGCGACCCAATTATCCGGACAAATCGCATTTCGCAGACCACTATCCCTTGAGACCTTCAACGCGCATCAATGTCGGTCCGCTTCAAGGTCGTAAAGATCCAAAATCGACAACGGCCATCGATGCACGGAAGTTTCAATATTTCACGCCGCGAACGCTAATTTCGCGTAACGGTCACTTTTCAGCGGCATGGAAACGAATGACTAATCAGTTAAAATACGTTATCTGGGAATTGTTAGGACTGTGATTGAGATCGTACAGATCCAAAATCGACAACTGCCATCGATGCACGGACGTTTCAATATTTCACGCCGCGAACGCTAATTTCGCGAAACGGTCACTTTTCAGCGACGTGGAAAGGAATGACTAATTAGTTAAAATACGTTATCAGGGAATTGTTAAGACTGTGATTTAGATCCTAGAGATTCAAAATCGACGACGAACAACGAACGCATCGGGACGCCAACGACGCAGGGACGTTTCAATATTTCACGCCGCGAACGCTAATTTCGCGAAACGGTCACTTTTCAGCGACGTGGAAAGGAATGACTAATTAGTTAAAATACGTTATCAGGGAATTGTTAAGACTGTGATTGAGATCCTAGAGATCGAAAATCGACGACGGACAACGAACGCATCGGGACGCCAACGACGCCGGGACGTTTCAATATTTCACGCCGCGAACGCTAATTTCGCGAAACGGTCACTTTTCAGCGACGTGGAAACGAATGACTAATCAGTTAAAATACGTTATCTGTGAATTGTTAGGCCCGTGATTGAGGCGGCGCGCGCCGCTCGAGGACTCTCGGCCGCGAGGACGATCGTCGTGATCTACGGTGCGTTCAATGTCACTCGGGGGAACACTGTGAATTCTGTTCTCCACGGGACGAGAGAAGAAGTAGAGGGGGGTGCGTGTACACTCGGTCGCGATGCCTATATAGCGAGCCACGGGACCGATCGTTTCAGTTGTTGCTCCTCGAGTCAGGATTTGCCCGTTATTTTTTTTCCTCCACTAGTACCGGGGCTAGCCTGCCGAGAGGGATCGCGTGCGATGCGCGCGGGGCATAGATCGCAATCTCGATCTTGATCGAGGCGCCGCAAGGACTAACGGCCGTCAACCCGCGATTAGGCCACTCCGATCTCTTTGTTCGAAATCTTTTCCGTTCGCGAACGAAATGATCGCGAGTACGTGCGAATCATAAATCGTGAATTCGATCGCGGATTGAATCGGGCGTTTTCGTCGGTGAAAAGGCCGACTTTCCGAGACGAGTCGGGGAGAGTCTCGTAAACCGAGAACGGTTCCTGTCACCGGTGAGTAGTGATCGTTCAGTGAGATCTGGATCGCGAGGATCGATCATCATGCCGCCGCAAGAGAAATTTTCGACCGCCGTGCCGAATCATCTGCCGGACGACAAGAGTCTGGAACTGTCCAGCGATGCGTGCCAGCAGACATCGAACGGGGATGATCGAGTGATCGAGGATGGATCGAAGAGTCAGAGGAACGTGGACGCGGCCAGCGAGGAGAAGAAGGATATCGATTTCGACGATTTGCTTCCTTACGTCGGCGAGTTCGGCTTCTATCAGAAGATCCTCTTCGTCCTCATGGTACCGTTCGCCTTCTTCGTGGCGTGGGTGTACTTTTCGCAGATTTTCATCACCCTCGTGCCGGAGGGACACTGGTGCCGAGTGCCGGAGCTGGAAAATCTCACGATGGAGGAGAGGTGAGAAATCGTCTCGGAAGCTAGAAGCTGTTATCGATCGGCTCGATCGTTCTATTTCATCTATCGAACTCGAACCGTCGGCGTCTCACTTATCAATGGTGTCAGACTGTTGTTGACGCAACTATTTACACGATGCCCGATAGATCCGTGGCGGTCTCTTTCTTTCCCTTTTATCTGGCCGGCGTAAAGTTCTCGTTACAAGACGCGAATTATCTAACGCAATGAAAAGTGCCCGCGAGAGTCTTATCGGCGATCCGATCGTAGGTACATTCATTGCGCGATACACAATATTTCAATTTCAATAAGACAGCCCGCCGACGTGACCGAGTAAGTGTTTATCAATCCTCGGATGTAAGCGATCCGGTCAATTAAGCCTGATTACTCCCAGCGTACTCTCATCGGATCCCGTACAGGTTGTTTATAATGTTATCGACCTTCGGCCCGTCTGTCAATAGCTGAAAATACCTACGGCCAACTTTATTACCCCGCGGGTAGAAATAATTCTTATCATTTCGTTCCGTGACGGCGAACTTCTTCATCACAGAACGTTTCTTCCATTCGGCACTGTCTTAATTACATCCTCGCGATTATTACGACAGGACGTCACCGGAGTGAATCATTTGAGAGTAATTGCGAGAATCGTTTGTCTCGGACACTTTTGCGCCAGTAACGACTCGAAAGGTGAACCTTTGCTTACGCAGACTGCGATAGTCGATTAATTGCATCGCACAATATCTATCGGCGTTCGCTTCGGTACGTTAGTGCATCGGTGCATTAGTCTGTTACGTTCGTAATTGCCGCATCGACGATCGGACCTTGTCGATCCCGATCGAATCGCGTCGATTCATCGATTCATATTCTCGTTACATTTCCTCCAGGCCTGTGTAAAGTAAAAGTATCGCTGTCTTCTTCCCGCGCGAGATTAATGTTAATGCCGATTACCTTGGAATCAGAAATAGTTCGCTTCGAGCGAGACACAGACTTACTAGGCAATTAACTTGCCACGATAGGGCTCGGCGTCAGTTACTTTGTCCACGTAGCGACTGAAATAAAGGTGAATTAGCCGAGCCCGCTCTCCGCATTGCCAGATGTTGCACAGTCGTTCACCTGCCCGCTTTGTTATCAGCCAGCCTCCGGCAGACGGGCTCCATTGTCAATTCCGACGAATTCGAGCAATAAACTCCAATGTCAGTGTCAATAATCGTCGCGGAAGAAGTATATCTCATAAGAACGCTTATCGGTAATTTATCGTCTTAGGAGCGTCTTAAACAGTGACTCGACTGTAATCGTTACGCTAGAGTCAATTCGTATCAAATGCTAAGGAGGTGTCGACGCATAATTAGCGCCCGTAACGATCCCGATGACTGTAACGCATCGGCCGTTCCACGTTCTCAAAGGCCGAGCGATGAAATAATTCGCAATACTCGATTAATTGGGCCGTTAGTGATATCGAATTAGCGGGCAATTGGGAGCAGAAATGTTGGCGGAGCGCAATGGTGGGCGAGTTTGTCCCTGGTAGCCGGCGGCGAATAAATTGATTCTGCGATTCTGAACGACTGCAGGCAATCTCCGGGGAATAAATGTCAGGCGGATTCGAGCACGCGACATCCTCGGATGAACGCACTCCTCTCGAGCCGCTTACGAGACAATCTCGTCCGCCATTTTTTTTTTCAACAGCTCCTCCGTCCGAGGATACCGGTGGAAACTGGAAAGTATTAACGACGACGGCGAAGTTACGTCCGCACATAGAAAGTATGGAAACTCGCGGAGACCTTCGCGAGATGCAATCCGATTGCATTCTCGTACGTGCTAGTACGAGGTAGCGTCAATCGTGCCTTTTTATTTCGACGGTGAATGGCAGGCTGAACGTCAATGCAAATTATCGGTAATCGAGTACCAGCGGGTAGAATAATTCTAAGGCCCGTTTTGCGCGACTAGCAAGTAACAATGGTAAGTTAGGTAGGATCTGAGATTAAATGCATTTCTCGTATCTGCGATCGTTCGGATAACGCTGAGCACGAGATCGTTCACCGGCGAGTGATAAGAAGGAACGAAAACGTCGATGGCGAACGAGACGTGAATCACGGTTTAACGGATAATGATTTGCGCAAAGCGAAGCCTTCGTATCGGCAATGAGAGCGTGAACGCGAAAAAATATCGGCGCGCTCGCGAGCACCTTCGACGGTTTCGACACACGGAGCGCTGCCATTAATGTCTCGCTAATTGCGCACGAAAGACAGCCGGGTGCGGGTTATCTCCAATCTGAACCCGTGAAAAAGTGGAGGCAAAGTGAACGGTCACGGTGTTATCGGCCGTCAGTCCCGACACTTCCTTCTACGGTCGAACAATTTGTCGCGCAGATTGTCGGTTGTGTCCTTCTCGTTCGCGTCGGACCGATAGCCTAACAAGTTGACAGAGAACGTTAACTCGACCTCTTCAAACTTTCGCCCCCAAACAATAAGCCCGGACTCGGCCTAATCGAATTATCGTTTCGTCGCAGGTGTATAGCGATTTTTAAGCGCGCAGTTAAACAGAAGGAAGATGACATGACGCAAGACAGAGTTCTGTTGCGGCATCCGAGTCAAAGTTGACACAGGCATCACGCGAGCGCCGTTTCGAGATCATTATCACGTTTGGCATCAGACGCATTAGACTTTTTAAACTGCTTTTGCGGCGCAGTCGCGAATTAATAATCCGTTGTCATTGTCGGGAACTCTGCGAGAGGTGAGAAGTAGGCTGACAGAATAGATCCTAGATCAGGGATCTATCCCGACTTCTCTCGCCAACGGAGCGTTTGGCATGCAAACGATCCGAGGCTGTCAGGCACATTGTAATGCCGTCGGGTCGCGGGGCAACAATCGATTTTTCGTAATCGAATGCGCGGATGAAATTGAAGCGGCTTAAAGGAGCGAAATGAGGATGAAAAATTCCGATCGCACGCATAATGCGATATTGCCTGTCGCCGGCTGATACCGCCGCGTTCGCTTCGGGTTCGTTCACACCGCGAGATAAAGGTCGAGCGTGAACGGATAATTAATCCGAGAGGCGATGCGCGGGATAATTAGAATCCTTTGACATCGCTCGATCTTGACATCGATCGCCAATGACGCGTTCTTCACCGCCTGTCAAGTAAATGCGTAAAACCTGAGATAGATTAAAGCTGGATTCCCCCAACTTTTCACCTAACTGAGAAATCATAAGCTTGATCTGTTTCCAAAGTTCTCCTAACAAAGTAGCGTACCCTTAATTCTTCTGCCAAGGTATTTTTCATTACGAACTTGGCGCCCACTCCGCGACTGACGAAGTTTACATCCTACAAATTCTTATTGTACTGAAATAACACGATACACTCGACTGTTTTCCATTCGCAATCGCCTCCGTTTTCCCAACATTAGCAGACAATGGCCGTGAATCATTGTTCTTACCGCAAACGGGAGCGTGCCAACAGATAACAGACCGCTGAAAAATTCTTCATGTCGTATAAACGGTCCGACGACAGACACGCGATGCAGCTGCAAATTTCCCATTCCACCTTTTTCAGAATTCTTTTGGCCATCCCGCCCGGAGAACGTGGCTACTCCCGATGCTCGATGTACGACGTCAATTACACGGCCATCCTGGCGAACGGGACCAAGATGGCGGACCCATCCTGGCCGACGAAAGAATGCACTCACGGCTGGGAGTTCAACTTCACCGACGTGCCCTATCCGACCGTGACGACGGAGGTAAAAAAAAATAAGAAAAATGAAAGAAGAGAGATAGAGGCCTGCAATTTTGCAGCTACCTCGAGCTCCGCCTCGAACCTTTTCGAGCTAAGAAGCTTCAGACACGTGCTGCACTGTGCCGCAATTACGGTTACGTGCACTTTACGCAAAACTCGCGCGTGCCGTCCGGGAGTGTTGCAACTGCAATTACACCGCGTTTGCGTGATCGCTCTGTCAATGAGCGTGCATCGCCGTCTCTGCTTTCGTTCGGCGCCGTTTCTTCTCTCCCCGCGAACTTGTAAGCCGCATTCTTGCGAGAGCGGCCGCCTTTTCTTTGCGCCACGCTCGAGCGCGCAATCGGCGCGGAATATGAGGCCTCTCGGAGGCTCGGCACATGACGCTTTTTCTCCTCTCGGAGGATCGGTGGAACTTTTGCTTAGGTCGGACGTCGGTTCCGAGGAGGGTAATGGACGTTATTCGATGCCGGTCGTCTGTTGCAGTTCGAATGGGTCTGCGCGAACAGCGCACTTCCGACGATAGCGCAGAGTATCTTCTTCATCGGCGCCATTTTCGGAGGACTCATATTCGGATGGGTCGCCGATCGATATGGGAGGATACCGGCCTTGATCGGCACGAACGTCACTGGATTTGTGGCTGGAGTCGCGACTGCGTTCGCTGGAGGATTCTGGCAGTTTACGATATGCCGATTTTTCGTCGGCTTCGCATTCGACAACTGCTTCACCATGATGTACATACTGGGTGAGTATCTGGGATATAGCGGGTGCTTAGGCAGACTCGGGCCCTTCTGGCCCAGAGTGGAGTATCGATGAAACTTTATTCAGTAAGAATCTGACACTCCCTGCCTGTTGGAGAGCAGGGGTCTTTCTGAAGATTTCTCCATAAAAAAGAAAGTATCCGGGATATTGTTGAGATCGGCTTGTATATGCGAAGGAGTAGCTTGAGTAGAATGTAGTAGCTACATTGTTAATGGGCTGCAGGAATGCTTAAGTAGGCATGAGATCCGTGTCTCACTTCGTGAACAATATATTCTCCTTGAGGCCGAGCGAATCGTGACAGCGTCTAGCGGACATCGATAAATTTTCCTCAGAATCGATAGTGGCCTATCGCATCAGGCTCTCGACGCTAATGAGACAAAAGGAAAACGAGCGTGTGCTTCCGGTTGGCGAGACCACGGTCAGGATAAGATTGATAGCGCTCGCAGAGTCATCGGTCAGCTTCTAAGAACAGCTCTTCAGGCAGCTTCGCGTATGATAGAAGGATTCTGCCTCGGGGTTCGGGAACTCCAACATTGTGCTCTTCCAAGAAAATTTGTAGCACTCCGTTTTCGATTGTCACGCCCTGATTTCATGCGCTGAGTCTTGAGAGAAGCAGTATTAATTGACGGCTGCGAATGAGGCCGTAGATACATAATGGCAGCGATCGCGACCTTGATCGAACAACTCTCAACTTCGAGACTACTATTCCACGTCCCATTGCTTATTAACCTAGCCCGACGTCGCACTCCGTTCAGGCATCGATCGCTTCTTTGGCGGAGACCTCCTTTTGGGGCTCGCAATTATAATGAGTCGTGCCTCTAATATGACCATTACGTCGCCTTGCGGACCATGATGAAAGCGAAAAAAACGACGAAGCGACCGAGGGACAATTGCCAGGAATAAGGTCGCAGTGGCAGTGACAGCGACCTTGACGATGTCAGAAACAGTAGGATATGCATGGGATCATTGTTCCGTGTAGTTTTAGTGCCTGCTGCCTCGAATCCTACGCACGTCGTCGATGGCCATGTCGATAGGTGCGGCCTCGGGGGCCATGGGAACTGACCTTCGACAAATTACGAGCCGATTTAAAGACCCTTTTCGATCGGCCCGAATCGTGGCCAGAAGCCATTTACACGTTATCGGCCGGCGCACAGCATGTGTGCGATGCGAGCGCCGAAGATTGTCGGCTGGCAGCACACTTTTGGTGCTATGATCGATAAACTTCAACAAGTGTGGATAGTTCTATTAGCTTCCTATTTCATCGCTATGTCTTTGATTTTCGATAATTATTGTTTTATCGCCTGTTTTTAAACTGTCAGTAACAGTCGTCGCTCCCATCGCACACATGCTGTGCGCCGGCCGTTAAAGTGCGAAAGTCTGCTCGCTAGAATCGTTCCGTACGTGCGAGTGAACGTTATCCCAAGCTTCTGAACCTGTTTCACCAGGATCGAGAGAGTGACTGTCGATCGACGTTGATCTACGTCGATTTACGTCGATCTATTTCGTTCACTTTGACTCGCGCAGTTACGGTTAGCGCACCCGCGCCCGGCAACGGGTAGTTCCGTTTGGCTGGCTCGATTTTCATAAAAGGAATGCCGTCAATGTCGACGGCACGTGCTGCCCGTTAAATCGATAATGCCCGCGGAACGTAACTCGTTATACAATTCGAAATGACGCCGCGGACGTCGGATCTCGACTGATCGTTATCGCCGATACACTTTGTTAGATTACGTGGGGACAAAGCGACCGGCTGAATTTCCATTATGAGTAAGAAAATTACTGTGATCTTGAAAAGGACCTAAATAAAATATTCGAAACGGGGAAGAAAGTAAAAACCGTTTCTTTCCACTTGGTCCTCGTACGCCGTTTAAAAACCCACTCATCACGATGATTCAAGACGGACAAAAACAAACAGCTTTACATGATGAATATTACAGGGTCGTTTCTCATTTCGTGCTCGTCGAAGGAATCAGTTGATTCTCGTATTCTAATTGAGGACGATGACTAGGTTCTTAACTTTTCTTTGTCAATCAGAGGAAATGTCTTGCGCAAAGCGTTTTTGCCAACTTGCGCAAATTGAAGTTCCCACAATGTGTGAGCGTTTTTCGTTGTCTCGTCCGTCCCGGATAATTGCGGAAGTTTCTTTCTAATCATGGACGTGCTACCTGACGCACGCTCTAGCCTTTCTGGCGCTGATAATCGCTGCGCTACCTTTGTCAAGTAGAATTCGTCGATCGACTAGCCTCCCGGAAGTGCGCCGAGGTCAAGGGAGACATCGTGACCCTGAGCCATTAATTGCTTCGATTGCCTTTGGGCCCGTCGAATCGGTTACGAGAGAAACCGGTTCAGGCAGTTTTCGCCGACTTCCGTTTCGGCTGCTCGGACCTGATCAAGTCGTTACACCTTTCGCTAATTGCGTTGCCACTTTCGTCTAACGTATATCCCGTAGACACTATTTCTTTCGGACGCAAACACTTTTTTGCTGCCAATTAGAATCAGACAGAGCCATAAATTCACAACTCGCACATTCAACTTCTGATTCACAGTACTGGAGTACGTGGGACCGAAATGGCGGACGTTCGTTGCCAACATGTCAATCGCCATCTTCTTCACGATGGCCGCCTGTGCCTTACCCTGGATAGCCTATTACCTCGCCGATTGGCGACTGACCTGCATCGCCACTTCCGTTCCCCTCGTGCTGGCCGTTGCGACACCCTGGCTCGTCCCGGAGAGCGCCAGGTGGCTGGTCAGTCAAGGCCAGGTAGACAGATCCATCGACATCCTGCGGAAGTTCGAGCGACTCAACGGTACGAAAGTTCCTGAAAGCATATACAAGCGGTTCCAGGTAAGATCGCGGCCGTTCGCACGAGACTGACAAAGGAGTCACAATCAGTTATATATTCACGCCATCCGATGTGCCCGTTCACACAGGAAACCTGCAACAGGATACGAAAGGAGGAGGAGGCGGATAAATCTTACTCCGTGCTGGACTTGTTCCGAAGTCCTCGGCTGAGGAACGTGACGATCCTCCTGATCATCATCTGGTAAGTCGATCACGGATTCGATCGAAAGGCTGGTGGATAACATGTACCGTTCGAACGATACGATCGTAGGATGGCTATGTCCTTGGTGTTCGACGGGCACGTGCGAAACGTGGACAATCTGGGACTCGACGTCTTCGTGACTTTCACCATCGCGGCGGCGACCGAGCTGCCAGCTGACACTTTTCTCACTGCCGTCCTCGACAGGTGGGGTCGGAGATGGCTCGCATGCGGATCCATGGTTCTGGCCGGCGTCTTCAGTCTTTGGGCGGTCGCGGTGTCCAACAGTAAGACCCTTTCTAATTTCGCGAAACATTCTCGCCGACAGACTCCAATAATAATTCACGCTGACAGATAACACAGACGCTCGCGATTGACGTTGGTTATTTACGTTGGAATCGGCTCTTGGGCTACTACCTATATTCCATGAGAGCAAACGGCTTTTTGTTTGATCCTTGCGAGTGGCCTTCGGCAGGATCAAACAACGGCCGTAATAACTTCCTCCTCTCGAACGTCCTTTCCTTTGACGAGAGTCCTGACGTTTCAGACATATACGCTGCCAGTCTCGCGATCGTGGGCAGATTCTGGGTGAACATATCGTACAACATCGGCCTTCAGTATGCCGCGGAGGTGCTGCCAACTGTCGTGCGGGCCCAAGGAGTGGCGCTCATTCACATAATGGGATATGTGGCCAGCATTGTAGCGCCTTTCATCGTTTATCTGCAAGTCGTCTCGCCGATCCTGCCGCTGCTCGTCCTGGGCATCCTGGGAATCATGGGCGGCGTCCTGGCTCTCTTCCTGCCGGAGACTCTCGACAAGGTCCTGCCGCAGACGCTGCAGGACGGCGAGGACTTTGGAAAGGATCAGACGCTCTGGGACATGCCTTGTATTTCAAAGTAAATTCATTCAGAAATACATAGATTTCCTTTACGATATTATGCCAGACAAAGGACGAGTAGTTTTTATAAGAATATTTTAATACAGTTTAATTGTAATTTATTTTGGTCTTACAGGAAACCGAAGGATGAGGAGGCACCTGCGGCCATTTACAGGTCCTACGCCAAGAGCAGTATTAGGAACTCGATGAGAGCGTCCATTCGCGGCGAGTCCTTCAGAAGTAGCATAATTCAGAGATCGGGGAGCGTCAGATCCCGAAAGAGCACGAACCCTCCGATCGAAGTCGAGAGGCTCTAGCGACAGCCGTACTGAAATTCGACGACGACTTCGAATTCGCGCACCAATTCAGTCTTCCAAAATCGTGTGATACCGGTGAGCGAGGACCTGTACTTCCCCAAAAAGAACAATCGTCCTTGGCGCTGGCACGCTTACAATGCGTAGAAGAGTACCTGTAGGAGTTTTTTTCATTTTTTCATCACTTGGCTTAGTCGGAAGATATTTATAAAATAAGGCGAGCTTAGCGCAATTGCCACTGGCGCAAGTACGTCACAACGTATACGACGCATTGACAATCTCTAGTTGGAAATGCAATTATTTTTCTTTACGGCGAAGAGCGTGTAAATTAATCGATATTTCAACCCTGTTTACTGGGTTCCCTTGACACGGCTTTCGCGGAAAGCCTTCGTATTCGAATAATAATCCGGAACTTCGGTGAGAGCTTGCCAATTATTGACAAACACGGTCCTTTCCTCGAGATTCTGTCGACCGGCGCGCATGTCCGTAAATTATTGTTATGTAACCGAAGTGCGAGTCCGACGGAGATTACGACAGTGTAAATAAAGCTGAAGAAAGGAGAACGTAAGCTGTTCTCTTTCATCCTTCCCATCTTCTTCTTCTTCTTTCTCGATTCCGATCCGGCTGATGGTATGCTGATAGTTTTACGCGCTGATATAAGAAGATTATCGTAATATCCTATCACGTTGACGCGATTCACGACACACGAATCCTCTTATCGTCCGCGCCAAGTATCTTTTACGATCGTAACAGGCCGTACGTTCCCGAAGGTTCGCCCTACTCGGGTTTCGAAAAGTGGGCAACCGTTTTATCACGTGCTAGGGACTTTATCGCGGGCAGCGTTATCTGCCACGAGTATTTTTCACGGCGATCTCGGCGGATGCCCGCGACCGAAGCGAATGATTCGATACCTCCGAATGAGGAAGTGGCGAATATAGGTGTAAGGAACATCGCTGATGACATAGCTGGCATCGAGCGGGTGAACTTGAATCGGTACACGCGTCGATGTATTCAGTCAATGTCAAGGTTCACATTTCGAATCAGCGCGTGACCTCTTGGCTGCCGGTATCTTTGAGGTTTATGACCGCGGCGGACGGAAAAATTGCTTACGGCTTTCTAATGGGAACATGATGAATCCTTCTTATGACGCAATGACATGAGAAGTCGAGCAACAACAGAGCGATAAGGTTTATTAGCGAGGCGTGAATAAAGGCGCTGTCGAGTCCTCATTGATTGATTTCAGTCGTCAAACTCTGAAACGAGAGACTGGCGATTCCCGCTTCCGAGACTTGTAAACTTTTTCGCGGATAAATCGAAAAGCGAGCCTATCCGTACGATAATCGGTCCGGATAAACGGTACGAGCAGAATGTACAATTTTCCAACTTAATGGTAGTCGGGTATGGACAATGACTGCCGTTCATTATGCAATCGCGCGTCACGCGCATTAACTCTCTTATGATGTTCTGCGAAAAAGGCAATAAACGTCCCTCGCTCGAGCGTCAACCCACTCTGATCTACGATTTTACGCCGAGAATGCAGTGAATAATTTATTTATATGTTTCAGTTTATCGCGCGTGGCTCGTATCTCAGCGAATTGTGCCGCGCACATGTTGGAATTCATTGGAAACTGCCGGCGAGGCAAAGTGTTCTCTGCGATCAGCGAGCGAGCGAACGATAATTGCTTTGGCCATGATGATTCTTTCGCATTTTTCGCCGCGCGTATTTTTGGCGCTAACGTACATGTAACTGCGAGGTCTCTTACCGTGTAGGCAGTAATAGACGCGAACGAATGTAAATAATTTCGACGACCTGTAGTGTACTGACCGTTACGCAAATCATATTCTTTGAACGCTAATCGTAATATTTCTTATATTAAGTACTATTTTAATAAGTATTTTAAGAAAGCGCTGAGAAGAGAATCATCGCACGGGCTGAAAATGAAGAAGAGAGGGATATAATTTATCGTACATCCATCTATTAGTCAATATCTAAGAATATGAGTTTGTTGGGTGAATAACATATTATATGAACGTTGCGTTACGTTGACTCTCTCATGCTTGACGCTGCTTCCGCATAATTGTCGTTTTTTCTGTTGCTCGGACGTTCTGTAATGTTTGTGTTCTGGCTTCTGCTTGCCACGGAGTGTTTCTCTGGACCTAATTGCCGTTTTAGCATAACTTTCGCCTAGCAAAACATGACGAAATTGTCGAAATAACCGAGAAAGAGCAAATAATCGTGGATTTTGATTTCCAAGCGATTGTTGCTTCACTATTCTTGGACTTCTTTGTTATTTTACGTGTATCTAAGTAACATTTTACGTACGTTTACATTACAATGCATTATTCCATGCTATTATTGTGCAATATATGTGTTGTTTCGAAGGTTTTAGTCGCCAGTGACGCAATTTAGCCCCGTAATATGGCCAAAAATGTGCTAAAAAATGGGCAAAAATGGACATTTTACCACCTAGACCGTATACGGACACCCTAGAATCGATTTGTTCCATATTGGAATGAAAAAGGATCAAACCACCTTTCCAAAAATCGCAACCCGAGCCTTCTAAGTGCAATAGTTTCGAAGATTCGACCAAAAATAGGCGCAGAAGCGGCGAAAAACTGACATTTTGCCAGTTCAACGATACGCACTTCTTTACCCGAAACCTTACTATATGATACGAAAGAGGGCTCAAAAAGCTTCCAAAAAATTGCACCCGTACTACGCTATGTCCAATACCTCCGAAGATACAAGACAGAATACACGGTAAAAGTTCGAAACATATCAAGACTTATCCGAAGGCAGGCCCCGTGGGCGCAAATCATCGTTAAACGCGCCGTATCTGCGTTGTACATGGATTAAACTGCGCCTTCACAAGCATCGTTATCAGAAGCATAATTAATAACGAAGCTCGGCCGTGGGCAGGATGAATCGCGGGTATTATCGTTTGGCCGACAGCGATGCTCCTGACCGTGGCGCGCGTGCCTCCCGTCCTCACGACACTGTCGGATATTTTTGGTTGACCGTGTGGCTACGCGTGGACGTTTGACCAACGTCCGAGGCACCTGTTCTCATCGCGGCGTCGGGCATCTAGCCTAACTCTCAACAAACAGTATCGCGACTGCCGAAGAACACGACAGGGCCGCCGAGAGTTCCTCTCTCCATTTCTGGCCGACTTCTCTTCATCCCGCCTTCCTTGACGGGCCAACATATTTTTTTTCCACGAGACGCACGCGATCGGAAATCGATGGGGCGCACCGATTCGCAAGGTCCGGCACGGCTGGCGAGACCTTGACGTAGCCGATTTTACGGAAGAATCGCTCGAGCGTCCGAAGCGACTCCTTTCTGCAGCCGAAAGGAAAAATCGATAGCGGCGTCGTATGTTAAACGTAAGGCCGCTGGCGTGACCGGCCAAGTCGAAGGCTGCAAATTCGTTGACCGCTTCAGTTGTGAAACAACTGACTGGCCAGTCAGCGTTCGTACCGATTATCGTGCACTATGCCGGCGGTATGTATCACCATGCGTGTCAATGTAAATTAATGTGTGATAAACGTAGTGGATGCTTCGCGGCCGACGACGCTGGCTCTCGTTCGTTCAGTAACGGAGGATTTCCTCTCTTCGTGGCATCTCGCGGCTCGACGGCCTGTGCTGCCGTCCAGGAATCACTCAAGGCCTCGATCCGCAGTAGGAGAACCGCACGCACGCAGTCATTGTAAATTGATCTCGTCCGCGGTGCGTGGAAGACACTCCTAGGAATCGCCAGAAGCGGTTTGCGAAGGACAACCCTGTGTCGACAATTGCGAAAAAAGACTGTCACCGCCCAATACTGTAAAATTAGTTTGTGTACAGCGCCGTGAAATCGAGAAGACACTGGGAATTTAACTGGGTGAGTGCTTAATTCCATTCGCATTAAATCATTCCGGATCGTTACGATCTCACAGTCGAGCACATTGTTTACGCAAAGAGACTATATAGTAGAAGCGTCCACGCTTCCGTCGTACGTCAACTTTATTGCCCACGCCTCGCAGAAAGCGTTATTCTGCCAAACCCTCGGAGTTCGTTGGCTCCCCTTCCTTCGCTTCCCTCCCGTGGAAAATTGACGGTTCGCATAATTAACCGACGGGCCGTTACGTTAACGCCGCGCGATACACGGTGGCCAAATATTATTTCCGACTCCGTTGGCGCGCAGGCGGCCGAGCGCCTTCTTAAATTCACTCGCCAGAACGAGCGGCAGCTGTCCGTCGGCCGACGTAACGCCGACCTTTTCGCTATTTGTTCCATCTGTTCGGGCACTTTTTCATTACGCGATCGACCGCACGCCGCCTCGCCTTGGAAACGGAGGCGGCCGGCCGTCGCGGCGACTAATCATAAATTAACTATTGCGTGACCCGGGTCGGGCCGCGGCTCGGGAGCGAACGGTACCGGAGCCAAAAAGTTATTCTCGTCGAGAATTATTCGTACGCCGTCTTGACCCGGGCGCCTGTCAATCGACCTAACGAAACGAGCAGGCCGACTATGCGACTTGAGAAGCGTGCGAATTCTCGCACTCCGCGCTAGCAACGGAAGGTATTCATTCCCGAAAGCCGGTCTACCCCCTTCCCGCCTCCCTCCCCCTCGTCGCCGCTCCTTTCTCTTCCCGCTGACATACGTGTGTTTGTTGGCAACCACGTGTCTTCGCCCCCTGCGCCTCATCGGTTCTCAGTATCGGCCGATACGCCGACGATTTCCCTTCTCGTCTTCCGTCAACGTACACTATCCATTCCGAGGAGTCGAAAACTTCGATTCGCCAGGAAGTTACAACCTGTCCACGTGTTCGCGGTAAACGCGCGTGGAGTGATCGAAAATCGATGATCGAGAGTGATAAGTCAAGCTTGGAGGACAGTTCGGCGCCAGTGACCATGAATTGCTAATGATCCTGGTCGGTAGGAAGCGAATTATAAATCGGCGCTGATTCCGTCGAAAATACACTCCATCCGTAGGCAGCGAATAGACCGGATCGGTAAATAGCCTCTAATTTATTTGAGTCGTCCAATAATGACAACCCGGACCGAACGAACATTGTTTCTTTCGTCCACGGCGCCGGTACTTTGCCGCGATAAGCAATCGGGCGGAGTCCCGCTAATTGTCGCGTAACCCGAGCTCGTTACGTGCCTCACACGAAGCGGGGGTAGAGGGGGGCGCGTCGGGGAGAAGGCGATATATTCCTCGAACGAATCGGATATGCACGGGTAGAAGGGAGGCACGAACCGCTTCTTGAAACGCCGAACGACACGCTCGCACCGAATTATTGAGCGTGTCACGTGCCACTTGATCCCGCGGGCGATAAAAAAGAGCGCGCGGGCCACTCTCCGAATCGGCCACTCACGATTCATCGTTTAAGAACCCCCTCGAAAGACGATGCCGGCCGGCCAGTCGATGGACTTCGATCGTCGTTTTAGTCAATCGCCGCCTCTCGATGCAGTCGGTGCACTTCGCGCGTTGCCAAGATAGCGATCGGAAAGTTCGGCACGGAATCAGTGTTTATCTCGCGAATCGTTCTTACGAAGAGACAGATTTCTCCTCTCGGTGAGCGTATTTGTCTCTGCACTTGCTAACGGCGCGAGGATGAGTAATAAAGATTCGCCGGACGACGACGGGCTTGAGAACGGCGGGAAAAAATTGATGTCGGACGACGACGGGCTTGAGAACGGCGGGAAAAATTTGATGTCGGACGATGACGGGCTCGAGAACGGCGGGAAAAAATTGATGCCGGACGATGAGGGGTAATGGCAGGAATGGATGCTCGAAGACAGGCAACGAACTAACGAGTGCGTTTCAGAGCGATGAGGAACTCGAAGAACTCGATCGATGGCACCGGCCCGAGCGAGACGACGGCGCTCAGGCCGAAACTGGAGACCTTCGACGACATGATGCCCTACGTCGGCGACTTTGGCAGGTATCAATGGGGTCTGCTGCTGGCGTTGCTGCCCTACAGCGTGGCCTATGCCACTCTGTACTTCTCGCAATTCTTCCTCACCCTGGTGCCGCAGGAACATTGGTGCAGGGTCGACGAGCTGCTCACTCTGAATTTGACGCAGCAGGAACGGTGAGTTTATCGATTCCCTTGCGTGCGGTAAAGCCAAATGGTACATATTGTATAATAAAAAGAGTTGAACGGTGGAAGTCTCGGAAAAAAATATGTAAAGTGTTTTGAGAGACCGGAGACAGTCCGCAAATATTTTTGTTGTGAACTTGTCTGTGATGATATTTGGGAACACAGCTCGTCCTTGACGGACGTGCGATGACGTATAGCTTTTTGGTTTAAATTATGCTCGCTTTCTAGGTGAACGTATACGTTCCCGCACGTATTCTCTTCCATTCGAATAACATTGGCAGACTATGTAAATTTCCCGTCTCCCGCAATAACTAGGGGGAAAAAACTGGAATTGACATAAATTAATTGGAAAAAAAATCCGACTACAAAAACCTCATGTATTTCAGGTCATAACAATATCGGGATTGAAACTGACGAGGCCGGACGCTTATCGAGTTGCACTCGAAATTTAATATCTGATCATCGCGCGTGTTATCGTTCGGCTTTGATTAATAAAATCGCATTATCCGCTTCCACGCGGAGTTTTAATCAAATGAGAACTCGGATTCTCCTACATATTACTATACTCTGTCTGTCTGCCAATCGCAATGATTAATAATTTCAGCTCATTCAAAACATTGTTATCCCGTATCGTAACAAAAATCAGATGTAACCGTTACTCATGCCCAACGATATTAATTCAGAATAAAACTGGCCATACCGTCGGCGAGCGAATACCCACACTACGACCGATGTCATAGGAAGAACGTGAATTTCGGCGAACTGATCAGCCAAGGCGCCGATTTGCACTCACCGGCGTTTCACGCTAACACGACAGCGACAATGCCCTGCGAGAGATGGGAGTACAATCTGACAGCGATTCCTTACGCCAGCATATCAGCTGAGGTGAAGTATCCGGAAGAACGTTCGATCTGCGTAGTCGGTCGAGATCAATCTAGCTTCTTCATGCCACTGATCCACGACCCTTCGTGATTAGCTAGATTGGGTATGCGACCGGGAATATCTCATATCGACCGCTCAGTCCATATTTTTCTGCGGCTCGATCGTGGGCGGCTTTCTGTACGGATGGATCGCCGATCACAAAGGACGAATACCAGCCTTGATGCTGTGCAACGGGGTGGCACTCTTGTCCTCCATAGCCACAGCCAGCGCCAACGACTTCTGGTCCTTCGCCATTTGCAGGTTCCTCAACGGTTTGGCCTTCGATAACTGTATAAACATTCCTCTGATCATCGGTGAGCGGGCTGGTTGTAACTGATTCGCTGATGAAGGTTTATTGTACTCGCTATCCCTCGTGTTGTTTGTTTCAGTGCTCGAGTACATGGCTGTGTCGAGAAGAACGTTGGTGGTTAACGTCGCCTTCGGCATATATTTCGCGCTCGGCAGCACTGTTTTGCCCTGGGTGGCGTATTACACGGCAAATTGGAGGTACTTGGCTTACATCAGCGCCCTGCCATTGCTGAGCGTCTTAGTCACGCCGTGGATCCTGCCAGAGAGTGCTCGGTAAATACCATGAAATTCTCTGAACACCGAAGTCTCTCTATCCTCCAGCATCATTATCGAGCTTCTATATTTATTCCATGCCCGAAGATGGTACGTGTCCAATTGCAAGATAGAGAAAGTCGTGAGGAAGCTGAGGAGGATCGCCAGGATCAACAAAAGGAATCCCGATCCCCGTATATACGAGGTCTTTGTGGTAAGCTGACGGATCATTTTATTGACCCCTCGCCATGTTATTTCTACGATTGCGACACTGCTGGCGATAGCGTGCCAAACATTGTGAACAATTCGATAAGGTAGCGCAAACAATTTCTCGTTCTCTCTAATTTCATATATTCTTACCCGCACAAAGCGCTCCCAATTTTGTTGAGGTCTCTGCCAAGAGCGACGTTCATTGACTCCTCCATTCATGTGATAATTCAGCTACCATTGTCCACGTACTCTTTGCAGAGGAACATGAACTCCAGCGAGAGGCGGACGGAGTCGGCCACGGCCTTGGATCTCTTCAAATCGCCGCGGCTCGCGAAAAATGCCATTCTACTGATCGGGTTCTGGTGAGAAGGATCTTTCGAAGCAATTCAATCGAACGCGCAGGAAAAAGAATTGGAATGGACGATGTGGAACGTTTTGCAGGTCGCTAACCGTGATATCCTTCGACGGCCACGTTTATTCGCTGAAGCTTCTTCAAGGCTCCGTCTTCCTGTCCTTCTCCTTGGCCTGCGCGACTGAACTGCCTGCAGGACTCCTGTTGACACTGCTGTTGGATCGCTGGGGAAGACGATTCTGCGGATTCATCACGCTCGCACTCACCTGTCTATGCAGCTTCGCGGAATGCATATTACAATCGAGTACATAAGTCGTTTTATCTTCCGGGCTCATCTCCGAAGCTTCCAAGCGTCTGCCAGATTCAATAAACCGATGAATCTGTTTATACAGCGACTGCCAAACTAACCATGTCCGTACTGTCCCGATTCTGTCTGAACATGGCGGCGAACGTGGGTCTTCAATACGCCGCCGAACTTCTGCCGACGCCAGTGCGAACCCAGGGGGTCTCGCTGATTCACATCATTGGCATATTCGCACATTCCCTGGCACCCTATATAGTGGATTCGGTACGTTCGCGTATTTATATACCGTTACGTAAACAGCGCCCGACATATTCCGCACGCGCTTCAATTCGGAAGCACACGTGCGTACGTAAATGCCTCGGCGGCCATCCTGATTTCTGTGTTGTCGCTCGATTATCATTAACGAGCGGCGTGAAATATGCAGACGGCGAAATTAGAAGCGACCGTCAATTATCAGCGGCGCGTTAACCTAATTAGCGGCCGAATATCATTATCGTTACTTTTCTCGAGTGGGCTTGAATAGTTTTTAACTTTTCAGGCTGTAATTTGGGACGGACTGCCGATGATAATTATTGGCATGGCATCGTTGCTCGGCGCCACCCTGGTGCTGTTCTTGCCGGAGACCCTGGGAAGGGATCTTCCGCAGACTCTCAGCCAAGGCGAGGACTTCGGCAAGGATCAAAGTTTCTGGAAATTGCCCTGCTGGCAGGATGCGGAGGTCGACGAGCATCGACATAATTCCCCGTCCGAGCCGTAGCCCACCTTCGAACTTCTACTCAGAATACGTATCCGTGTCGCGAACAGATTACTGCGACGAAGTGCAGTGATGCGATTTTACATTTCGAAATACAAGCAGGCGGCGACGAAATTCGTCAGAACTTTTTACGTATTACCGGCGACCGATGACTCTTTTACATCTCATTCATTTCATCAGATCTGTGAGTGGTAGAATGAAGCGTCCGCATAGTATTTAGCAATAGAAATCGACTGTTTATTTTTCAGTATAATTGATCGTTCTCACTACGTCAATGACACTAAAAACATTGGACGTTCACCGTTCACAGCGTTGCAAGTGAATACTCATTGTCAGTTTGTGCGCGTCTGAAGCGACAAGTTTTTCTGTCTTCGGATAAAATCGTTAATTTCTGACACGGTATGAATTGAGCACTGTCACCCATCTACGGACAGGATGGAGAAACTTCGGAGACGGTCGTTCGTGGATAATAAATATATCATTACTATCGTACGACGTATTATACGAAACTAAATTTGACGCATCGTGAAGGTGGGAAGGGGTCGGGGTTGAATGACAATTTTCTCGGATACTCACGTACGAGTCTTTACTTTGTTTGGCAGTAAGTGTAACGAGATGCGTGAACACTGTCACCTCTAGGTCGTCCGACGATCCGATCGACACTCTCGATCTGGATCGTCCTTGCAACGCGATACATCGATCGCACTCGTCCATCTTTCGTTTCCTCTTCGTCCGCAATTCTAACGGGTGGATTCTTGATGATACATCAAGAAGGATTACGCTAGCTTATATTTACACTGTTTTAGGAATAGATTCGACGATGTCGTTTTATCGTTTAACTATACCACGATCGATCTAACCGTCCCGGAGCGAGCGCGGCTCTGCTGGAAATTCGCCGATAACGCGCTTTGCCGTCAGCGAAGTTCATTTCCGGTTCTGCTCGGGCGTCCGGCGGCGATTAACAGCGAATCCAACTTCCTCGTCCCACCTAAATCGCCCGGCCGGCCCCGGCAGAGGCTGCACTGGCTTTAAACAAATTTCGCTACCGTTCAACGTTCGCCCCCTCTACTGTCATTATCGGCTTCTCTTCGAGGCTCGACACGTTGTCCTCGTCTTTGTCCCAGCGGGGCAGATCGATTGCTTAACGTCTAAGATCACATGCGCGTTCGCGACTGTATTTACAGTGAATTTATCGGGCTCCTCGAACGATAGTCCTTTACTAAAGTCTGGTAGAGTCGATTCGTTGAATACTGCCTGGATTGAACGCCGCGTTCGAGATGCCCTTCTTCTCTCGGTACTTCTTCTTCTTCGCTGGCGTCCTGAAATTATAGGGAAGAACGTAAGAGATCGTTTCGGGAAACTTAACGATAAAATTAGTAAAATTCATAAGTTCTTGACCGTCATAGTGTGACTGTTTTCCAACTTTACAAACTGATTAAATAACAACGGTTTCCAAAAAACATTGTAAATAACCAGTTAAAACAATTCAAATTAAGTTTTAGATAAAGTTCGATAAAGTTCGTCAGATACTTACGACGATATGCACGGAATCCACCAGAAGCTCTGATCCTTGCCGAAGTCGTTGCCTTCTTGCAGGCTCTCGGGCAGGTCCTGATCGAGAGTCTCGGGCAGACAAAGGGTGAGGAAGGCGTCGACGAAGGACAGTAGAGCCAGGACGATGAGAGGCAACGAGGCGTCAACGTCAGCCTACGATCGACAGCAAATACGATTTACGCCTCGTTCAAAATTCTCTCGCGACAAAGACCGCAAGGCCAATTTCGTATTCGAAATCGGATTACTCGCGGGAGGGTCGATAAAAGGGTTTCGTCGATCTAACGACCGGGATCGATGGAGGGCGGTTAAAATTAGGAGGCAGCTTCCTGACTGGTGGGGATTCACTTACCAGGTAAATTACGTATGGCCCGATAATGTGGGCGAAGTAGCCGATGATGTGAATGAGGGAGACACCTTGAGCTCGCACCACCGTCGGCAGCATCTCGGCCGCGTATTGGAAACCAATATTGGCCGCGACATTCACACCGAGTCGCGCCATGATCGCCATGGCGACGGTTGGGATGCCTGGAGTGAGAAGAAAATTTGGTGAGACTTCGCTCGTCGAGCATGCGAAACGTTCAGTTCGAATGTGGCGCAAGTCACGTCTTACGCATTCTACCATAGAACTTCGGTCGCTAATATAATTTTTGTAAAAAGCTCAAGTATTTCTTTCGAAAGAGTACGACTCACACTTAAAAGAAGAGACGAGAAATTTAAGGGTTTCGTAAATAAAATGCTGTTTGAGCGATGACTTTCGCCACTTGCGGTTCGGTTCTCAGGCGGTCGAGTCGAATGACTTACCGACTGGAGTCGCTAATGCTATCAGCGAGAAAATGCCGCAGACGAACATGGACGCGAAGCCCATCCATCGACGGCCCCATCTGTCCAGAAAGAGGGCCAGCAGGATAGCCGCAGGCAATTCGGTAAGCGCCGCTAACGAAAAGGACGTGAAGACGTCAGGGTCGAGTAGCTTCATGTTCCACACGTGACCGTCGAATACCAAAATAATCAGCAGCCTGAAACGTTCCGTCATCAACGTTAATCTTCCCATGGTCTACGAGTACGTTGATGGCGTATTGAATGCAACGAACCAGTATAAGATGAGCATGATCGTGATTCGCGCGAGTCTCGGCATCTTGAAGAGATCAAGGACAGTGTACTGGTTGTACGACTTGTCCTTCTCGATCATCGACCTGCAGCTCTTCTCGAATTCTTCGAACACCTCTTGCTTTACCTCCTTCCTGTTGACTTTCGCGAATTTCTTTAGCATCGCTATGGCCTTGTCGACGTTACCGCTCATGATGTACCATCTGAGGATAAGAACGATCGGACGTTATCTTTCCGGTCTGCAGATTCCGTTGGCTCGTTTCGGCGTTTGCCGAATTGTTATTACCTGGCGCTCTCTGGAACGATCCAAGGCGCGACGAACGCGACGATCATGGGAAAGGCCGTGACGACACTCAGTATCCTCCAATCAGCGATCCAGAATGCGATCCATGGCAGAAGACCGGCAGCAGCGGCGAAATATATTCCGAATGACATATTAGCCACGAGCGTTCTGTACTTCGGACCCACGTACTCGATCACTGAAAGTTAAGTTGCAGATTTAACCCATTGTTGACAAATGACAAATGACAAAGTCTGATTACGTAAAATTAATTTTCTATGCAATCGAAAAATAGCGATTATATATTTTCTTTGTATATGGAGACATGTTGCTATTTTCTTGTACTCGGAAACAATGTAAATATTGATAGAGAGTCAGTGTGTCATGGAACTGAAATATCAGCTCTTATCAGGCCGGAATTGCAAACAATTCAAAACAAACTCATAACGCCGGCATTAAGTGGACCCAAGCTTACCGATAATGAAGAGTATATTGAAGCAGTTATCGAACGAGGAGCCGACGATTAATCTAGCCACACAGAAGCTCCAGAAGCTGTTGCAGAAGGCGGTCCCTATAGAAGCGAAGAATCCGACCGCATTACAGGATACCAGCGCTGGAATTCTTCCATAATGATCGGCTATATAACCGAATATGAACCCTCCGATTATGCTGCCCACGAAGAAGGCCGATTGGGCCGCAGAGCCCAGGAAAGTCTGATCGCACACCCATTCGAGCTGCAAAGAACAGAACCCACGTAATACCTAGGATTCGGTCGACTTAATTTCCGCAATTATCGAAATATTCGCTTTCGCGACAAACACCTCGGCAGCAATTGATGCGTACGGGACCATGGTGTGGTTGAACTCCCATCCTTGCTGACATCGTACGATCGGCCAGGAAGGATCCGCCTCCGTCACTCCTTGCGAAATGACGTTGGCGTAATCGATGTTGTACATGTAGCATCTTGAGAACGGAGTAGCACCCTCTAATTTCAGCTCGTCGTTCGTCGCCGGCGGAATGGAGAGGGCTATCCTGGAAGAGAGCAAAGGTTCCGACCGTCAATGACTCGCCTCACATTTCTACATTCCTCGCTCGGGGTTCCGACTATCCACGCGCGACGGATGTCGTTCGTCACGGTACACAGGATTATTACGCGCCATCTCAGAAGCCGAACGAGGCGTTAGTTAAAGGAATTGCCGCGGAAGTACGTCAAGGTCCGCCCGTTAACGGATTCAAGTGGTCCCACTCCCCGGTGGAACTGAAATTCCACCGAACGCAGAAGAATGTTACGTGCCGGTAACGATGTTATTGCGGAGACTAATCGGCCCGCGATCCGATTACTCACACTAACGACCGTTTATACTTTGTTCGCATTGATCGATAGCGCGGAATGGAAATGTGTAATGCCGCTGCCGAGAACGGCGGGCTTTACGGTACGGTATTATTACGCACAAGTGAATCAGACGTTAGTTAAAGAAATTATCGCGGAAGTTCGTCAAGGCTCTCCCGTCTCGCAAAGTCCGTTTCTTGTTGCAACGAAGTTGGTGGAAGGTACGGAATCCGCGAGTAGGCTGGACCAGGCCGACGTGAAAAACAGTCGACACTGAGAGGCACTGTATAGATCTTGGCACAGGTCACGATTCATGCCCGCTTCGCGGACGTATATTTTACGATTCGCAGAACGGACGCCGATGAGATCTGTCGAGCGCTCTTGAAATCCTGTCGGCGGAACTGGTTTCCCGAGAAGATTCGAGGACGGGAAAACCGATCGGGTTGCTAATAAAATGGGAATCCGAGACGATTGACTTTCCTCGATCGGCCGGAGGAAAGCGACCTGCCGATACGTCCGTCGAATTCTATAGAATTTTCGGCAAGTACTTTCCACCGATTTGCACGTGGAACTCTGACGCTTTCGTGCGTCAGTCCTTTGTTCGCGGGGGAATTCCCAGTAGGTGCGAACCCTTAAAGCCAGACAGGTGTTGAACCCCAGAAAGTGCCCGGGCCGGTTTCGACCCGACGGAAACCTGTATCCACTCCGGCCCGCCTGGTCCTCCGTGTATCCACTTCAACGTGCGGTAGGCCTTTACTGGTTTCCGTCAACTCGGAATTCGGCTCGAATCCTCACTTTTTTCGGAATTCGACTCGAATCCTGACTTTTTTCGGATTTCAGCTCGAATCCTGAACTTTTTCGGAATTCGGTCTAAACTGAAACGACGTTACTTACTTTTGAGTGTCCGTCAAGTTGTAGGCGTCCAGCTCCGATATGTGGCACCAATGCTCGGCCGGGACGAGAGTGATGAAGAACTGAGCGAAGTAGAGGAAGGCGTAGACGAAGGTGAAGGGCAGGAGTAGGAAGAACAGAAACCATTGATAACGGTGAGCCTCGCCGACGTACGGCAGGACATCGTCGAAGGATTCAATTGTTTTCGGCACTCCGTCGCCGTCTTCGGCCTTCCCGGACTCCACGGCAACCGTCATCTTCTGCAAAACAAGCGCCGACCGTGCGTAAGCCACTTCCAGATAGCGGACGTAAGAGGCAAGCGGCGAATCTCTCACTGAAGATCGTGGAAGACGATACGAAGAGCGCCGACAAAATGTCAATGTCACGCTAGGCTCGGCGATAATCGAAAAACTTATCTGGCCAAGTTCGATTCGCGAGACGACTCTACGAGTCCGAGGTTCGCCTAGAAGACATTCGGCGCAATAGTCATTCGGTTTAATGACACTCGTTATTTGTTGAATTCTGACAAAAAGCCGACATCGTCAGCGGTTCGAAAACAACGATCCACGATGAGGCCACGCGGTATCAGTTGCTGAAGAAATAAATCTCCCTCACGTGAGCGATCTCGCGGAGGCTGCGTTTAATTGGCATTCGTTATGGATGGCGCGCGAAATAGGGAAAAAATAATAATGGCGGGAAACAGGAAGCGAGAACTGCATGACATAACGGCCGATTGCAAATGAAGTGCCGATGAGTTTTATTATTTCTCGCCAGCCAGCGCTCGCTACTCCTTTCCTTCTCGATCACGATTAATCGATGTCGCACTTCGTTAAGTATAATTTCGAAATTCGAGCAGTCAACGGATGACTGATAACGTTGACACTTTACATTCCCGCCAGAAACATTGACCGATCTGTCAACGTTTATCCGCTGCGTAAACTATCCCGGTTCCTCCACGATCCACTGGCAGAGTTCTCACTGAAGTGACGGACTTCAAGGTCGCCGTTAGTTAAAGTTAATCGTACGCTAGTGGGTTAACAGCACGCTTGCACGCGTGCCTAATTGCGGCGAACCGCTCGTTACCTGATTCACAATCCGATCACTCAATTTCAACACGTTCCCGCGAGATATCGAACGCACTCGAAAATCTTTCCTCTCACTTGTCCAATGTAATATTACGCATTCTTTAATTATCAGCCGTTTAAATATGATCCATTATCGCGACTAGGAAGCGATCGGGCAAAGAAGAATTTCGTCGCAAAAAGCGCAACTTCGCGCAAATCGTATGCGCCGCGGAATGCGTTTCTGGGAAGCGGAAACGATTGCAATGGGACAGATCGAGATAAGTAATGTCGTAAAAGATACGACGGTCTCTTTCCGCGTTGCACCGTAAACTCATCAAGCTCAAAGCGAGTAACGCGAGCAAAGGCCTTGCACGCAACGTGGAACTGTTCGGATTGTCGCGTTCCTCCGCAAACTCGGCCGGCGGTTCGTTCGAACGAATTCGCCGGACAATTTCTTCGTGCCAGAGACGGCCTTGAGCCAAGGCCACGAGTTTACTGACCGCGCATGTCGATCTCGATCGAGAGCATCTTCACTTTGTTTACCTGTCTCTGTTCCTTGACTATCTTTGGATATAATCTTCTCCAAAACTGTCACCTAGCACTGTTCACCCAAATCTACAGTCCTCTCCTTGAATCGGCACTTTCTCAATCACGTGACTGTCTAACGACACTTCAAGCCGAAAAAGTTTCCGAACAAAGTCAGTGGAAGAAACCTAACTCAGCCGAACGTCGGAAGATCCCGATTGCTCTTAACAGACGACGACGACGACGACGACGACGACGAATGAGCGAACATCACCGGACACTTTCCGATGAAAAGGCTGTCGCGAGTCTAGCTCCTCGGAAGCTGAGGCCAGTCTGCGGTAGCACGTGGCCGTAGCGCAGGATATCGTTCTCGTTCGAATGATAGCTGCGCGAGTCGATCGCCGATTTTTCGGATGTCGCGCTACATCGTCGTTTTAAGAGGGCACGTACGAACTGTTCCCTTGATGGCGATTGGTGGGGCTTTATAGCGTACCGGCGTCGAAACGGCTTCCCCACCAGGGCCATCGGATCACCATTGGACGACCTGCTCCATCGCTGAATCGGCCGTGACGTCAGCGGAGAACATGCACAGGGGGATTTCGCGCACTTTTACGTGAGAGCTTGCCGCCAACTGACGCCAGCGATCGACGGCTCGGTCCCGATACTTCGGGCTCTTACTCGATACCTCAGGCTACTTAACAGCTGAGCGTGTCGAAAGAAGCGAGAGTCGTTGGGACTGTCCGATGAATGGATTTGAGTGTACGCTGAGGTCACCCGCGTAATCGTGGATACGTCTTGCATACATCGTGCATACATCGTGCATACATCATGCATACATCGTGCATACGTCGTGCATATATCAGATATCGCTTAGGAGAGGACCCTCTCGATATCCGACCGGTTCCCTGTTCACCCGCTGTAACGTAGTGATTATCCGCGCCTTACCTGGAAAGTTCTACGTGCGTGCAATGCCGCTTTCCTCCTATCTGCCTTTTCCTTATGTCTCCGCACGCGTCACAACACGCAATGATCCTTAAAAGTACGAAAAAGTTGGCTGACGTCAACGGTGTCTACTCTCCGCGCTGCGGCCGACCAGTCTGCCAATTCGGTAGCCTGTTTCGAAATTGATAGCCCAAACGTCAGCGTCGGGCTGCGTCGGCCTGCGTCCGGCAGCGTTCGCCGGGCCGGTTCTTATCGGCGACGATGCTATCGGGACTTGCAAAGGTTTATCGGCGGTTTATCGAACGTTAGCCGAGGAGCAATAAAATTGAGGTCAGTACAGGAAATCGGCTGCGGAACGTTCGGCTACGGGCAAACGGATCCAATCAGCGTTCGCGGGACGCGTGGAAATTCGGATTTCACGGCCAGGCGACAATTTTCATTCGCGGTCCGCAGAAGTCGCACCTACCGTTGCGACGACTTTCCTTGACTCGATCTGTGGAAGAGATCGAAGGTCTCCGTACGTGAGTCAAAATACGGATTGCTGCGTACGATCGACCACTGTTTCAGGAGTTAAGGGGAAAAAGTCGTGACGTAGGTCGCATTGCGTTCTCTTGCCGGGAAACGGAGAATTTCTCGGACATTCTCGGAGCGAACCGGAATGGCAGATCTAGCTCTCCGTCCGCCATGGAAATCGAAGTTTGACACCGCGGCTGCCGTGACGACAAACGGCGCAACGATGTCAAATGACGATTTGATTAGCTCGAGCGCGGAGCGTCGATTCGTTATTGAACAGTGAAATATGGGCCGTTCTCGTTAGAAACGAAAAAGCAGGCGGCGAAAACAATTGCCTCTTATTGGACCTAACTCGAGTTTATAGGTGTTTAGATACGACTCGGCGAGCGGTCGAATCGGTGGGAAGAATAAAAAATTTTCATCACCGCTTGATCCGCATCGTTCCAGGAGACTCGGCTTCGCGTTTACAAATTGATCGCTTTATTATTGCAGGGCAGAGCGACGTGCGTCAAAACGTTCCTTAATGCGATCATGCAAATGATCCGTGGGCGTGATCGAGCAATCGAGCGCATAATCGTTTATTAATTCTCCGTTTCTGCAATTAAGTACCCTCCTCCCTTTTTTCTCAATACTCGCGTCGATTTGAATCTGAATACACGTATATGTGGCTGTCGTTATGGACGCGTGCGGATCGAAAGAAGGAAACGCAGCACTTCCGGTGAACGAGAGACTGGGCATGCTCGGAATGGAAACGTCATCTTTCACATGCACTAAAATGGCTTTATACGACTGTATTCTGGTAATTAGCGAACGAATCCGATGGTTGCCACACGCACCTGTCAATGATTAATGAAAATCGAACGTTGCACTTTTTGTCCCGCGAATCGATCGCCGCCACCGCACAATGGATCGGATGAAGTGTCGGTCTTTTGAGCGGAGAAATTTGTCTGAGGCGTCTTGGGCTCGAAGTTTTGGAAAGGCGGCTCCGAACAGCCTTCGAGTCACTTTGTTACAGATTAGCGGCGCATTACTCACGCGATCGAGGGACATTCTCGGGACTGGACACGGTCCAGCAGTTTTCGACGACAAGCTGTATGAACTATAGGTTCATCGCGTGCGACCCGGTATACCGTTACCGACTCAGGAAAACATTACGAAAAGGCGGGCGACGCGCTATCCGAAAATTATCTGAAAATTATCGATCTCGATCCTCGTCGATTTACGAGAGTTTCCATCCTTCAGCGTTCGCACTCACACTCGTTCGATCCCACGAAAAGCGTCTCGAGTCACGTGCGGGTGTCCGGAGCACGGGATCAGAAACTGATGCGAATCGGGTAGGAAAAAAATTCAGCTGCACAGATGTCACGATTACGAATGTCGGAAGAGATTAATCGCGAGTGCATAAAATAAACGCGACCGGCTATGGCGTAATCCAGGCAAAGCTATACGTGCCTCTGAGCGTCACGTGGCTTCGTCGGGGCTTAAGTACATTTCCAACGGAGGCTCGTATCAATTACTATGCACAGGTGCATCGATTACGCTTCCGTATCGTCGGCCCGTACACGCCCACGAGATGACTGCTTTTCGTATCGTGAAATGACATCGTTACTTGCAATTTACCGGCTCGTTTGGGCGCAGAAAATTTGTCAAACTTCGACGTATATGAATGTACAGTGTCGGCTTATCACTACAACGATTCCTAACTCATTAACGCAAGAATTATTTTTTACTCACAAAAATATTTACATTTGTATTTCCTTATCATATATCTCCAAATAGTTATCGTGGAAGCGATTTTTTTATATATACGATTTGTGTGCCATGTATGGCACAATAGGCGGTAATGGGTTAAATAGAGAATTGCACCTGCGAATCCAGAGATCCTTAAACAATGACGGTGGAAAATCTTTCTTCGCCCTGGACGCGAACGATGTTATTTGGCCCAGATTTTGAGATCCGCACTCGTGCGTCCGTTGCCAGGCGATGCCGATAAAATCGACGAACAGACAGCCCGAACACCGCCACTCGGCGCTTCAGACTTTTCCATTGCTTAGAAGATTCCGCCCGATAAGATTGGAGCGGTATTAGTCCGCGCGGAAGTGATAGGGCGGAGATCTTCAATAAGGTCCGAAAAACCGGTATTCCTCTCCCGAAATTGGGATAGTTCGTCGGATGAATCCTACGGACGCTGCGGACGCTTACGTAACGGCCTTGAACTTTAACGCACTCCTCCGACTCGGAGGTCTGTTAACCCACTGCGAGAACAGGCGCGCGACGGTTTTCGCGGTACCATCCGGGAACGAATGAACGAAGGAACGTAGGAACGAGACGGGAAACGAACAAAGAATGAAGTGCGAATAGTCGTCGCGGGCAGTTTAGCGACGCCCGTGAAAGGCGTCGAGCTCTTTATCGGCGCAATTAGCCTAACTGATAATCCTCCCGTTCGAAATAAAGGTGCTAATACGCTGACAATGTTGATGAGCCTACGGTTCAAACTGTCAACAACGTTCCGCGCGAACATGGCAGCGTGATGCTAAGGCCGTCCGAGAATTTTTGTCGCACGACAACGAGTGACTAGCTGATTTCCCGCATTGGTCCAAACACACGTGGCTATCGTGCGGGAAACAGATTGCAACCAGGAGTGCTGCCACTTAACGTGAGGCGAACCAGTGTCATTACATTTTTTTGTCCGTCCCTCGGCGAGACGGCGTCGGTCGCATAAGGATCCCATTCGAAGCCTGGCGTAATGGCTGAGTCTAACCTTTCAAATTGGTGTCGCCAATGTTTTTCTCCCTTTAATGAAGACGTTCGACCAAGAATGCCGATTCCCATAAATATATTGCGTCAACGCGATCGCTCCTTTTTGTCCGTTCGATTAATCGCATAATCCTTATCCGCCGGTTGTACGCAGCGTCATTTTCCGAACGGAAGGGAAGGACTGCGCGCGCGCGCGCGCGCGTTCTCGCTTCGTTGCTTGCCCCGCCGCTTACCCCGCTTGTCACAGCTATTACGGAGCGAGAGCGTAATCCGGGCCGAAGTGACACTCGAGATAAAGCGGTGCCAGAATGTCGACAAAGGCGCTAGATTGAAATACGGTCTCTGGCTGGCCGTCGCTTATTGTCGCCGCGACGGGCTAAGCGGACCATTAATGTCAGTCGAGCACGTGCGAGACGCGCCGAGTAATTCAGTTACCTCCCGCACGGGTGGGGCCTACCGGGAACGATCGGGGAAGTACAAGGGCCCGATCGTTTCTCCATTGCAGGAAAACCGCACATTTTATTATCCGCGCTGAATGCGTAAGCGCTGCCAATGAATAGCGAACGATCGATAGGACGGTGGAGAAAAAAAATGCTGGCCGGACAATGAATTTTTGCCCGGCGTTTGTTGGAAAGGTATACAGGCTCCACGTTGCACGGTTACAGGAATAGATGTAGAGAGAAGTATACAGAGTGGCGCGGAGAGAGAGAGGACGGAAGGTGCACGCTCGCGGCCGATGAAAGAAGGCAGGAAAGAAGGCAGAGAGCCGGTACGATGGCCTTGCGGCGAAGAAAGGCTCAGGGAAGTCCCACGGGGAGGGCAGGGGAGGTGGCGCGGGCAAAAAGCGAGCGCTGAAATAAAACGTGACGAGCCAGGGAGACCCGGTGAGAGAACGTTGGGCCGAAATACTCTCCGCGCGTACGATCCTCGGCCGAGTATTACGCCGGAGCGCAGAAAACCGGTTAATGGGGACGGATGAAGATGGAAGGATGCCTGTCAGGTTCCGAAAAAGAAGAAATCAGTCGGCTAAAGTCGGCAGGCGGGAGCGGAAACTACGTCGGACAACAACAGAGATCCGTACGCGACCGCGGATGGCAAAAAAGTAGAGTATGCGAGCTGCCTTGATGATGACAAGTCGATCGTCGGAGACCTTCCATTAGACTAGGAGATCTAATGGGATGCAGAGCTCGCTGCGAATAATAGAGTCTTTCCTGCGAGGCGAGGGAGTGCGGAAAATTAAATGTTCGATCTTTCGACACTGTCGATGGAAAGTGCAGGTGGAGCGTGTGTCACAGACTGTCAAGCCCGCATCGGGGGTCTCGAGACCGATAGGTACGCGTGCGGTGGGATAGGAGACTAGACAATGCACGGTAGCTACCAGCCAGCGCAAACTTTCTCGCCGAGGCTAGAGCTAAGAAAAGCAAAGCATCGTGTGCGCTTCATTGTGCGCCGAATCTGGCAGTCGAACAATGGCTTCCTCCAGCCAGGCTGAGTAATATCTGCCCTGGGAAGGAATAACACGCTTTTCGTACGGGACGGATTGAGAAAATATTTAACGACACTGCGGATTGAGAATCATGTATTCTTTGCTGGGAACCGAGTTACTCGGAAATGGAAGATCGGGTATCGCGGGAGACGAGGATAAAAAGGGGAATATCGATACTTCCGCGAACGATGAAACGAGAAGTGGCAAGGACACCTTAATTCTGACCGAGTCGAGAGTGGTGACTTTTTGCGAGCCGGCCCACCTAAGTTCAAGTGCACCGATCGAAAGAAAATGGTTCCGAAGGTTTCGGTACGGCTTTAACCGCCCAAATCGTTCGGCTGTTAAAAATGTAAATTGATTAGCGTGCGAATAAAGTGGCGCTTCGGTTGAATTATTCGAGTCAGATACGAATCGTGACGATAAGACTGGGAAGATCTGTGTATCAATCGATTCCGAGGCAGCATGGGACTATCCCTGAGCCGAGGAATAATTTAGATTGACAGACGTTTTTTCATCGCCTCTGTTGCCAACGGCAAACGCTGGCAATAATACTGCGCTTGGCGCACACACGGCAGCAAGAAAATGCAAATACTTCCTTCTGCCGGAGATGCAATTGTCGCCGATAGGGATCTATCGATATCTATCGGCCGTTGGAGTCGCGCTAGATTGCTTTAAGGTCCCTACGGAAATATCACGGCTACCTTTTTGCCACCGACCGCCGTGGCGTGGGTTGCAACAGAAGCGAAGTAGACAATTTTTGCCGTCCAGCAACATTGCAACGATAAGCGAGCGTTCTTTTCTTCGTCGTCCGGGGCACGTTTTTTTGCCACCTCCTCCGCGATTTTCCCTTCTAATACGTCCTTCCATTTACCTCCGCATGGTCAAAGACCCTAATGGCCCGGGCAGAGATCGAACGTGATAAAAAGTTCTCCGATCGCGCCCGACCGAAGAGGCCGTCTTGCCATTTTATCGTCCCTCCCTTTTTTTCACTCTCATCGTCCCGCTCGTCTTATCGTACTTTCTTCACGCCGGGCAACGACCTATCGATCGCTATTTTTATAAAGTCGGCGGACGACACCTAACCGGTGAATTAAGACCGGAACTCTACCAATTGATTTGCATATATTTTAACGGCCGCGATAATTGACATTCTCCGCCGAGCGTAAATTTCTCCGTTCGACAGTCGATACGTTCCTGCCGCCGAAGCGCAATTATTGCCATTGTAAACCGGAAGCGAAGGAGTTCACGTGGGTACATGTTATCGAACAATAAAGCGCAACGATACAACCCGGGATCGTTAAACACGCCGACATTGTTAAGCCTCGCGATCGATTACATCGAAAATGTTGCGCAACCTTCTCGAACGAACGCCATTAATGCAGCGACTTTTTCAAACTTATCGACACGGAGGAGCAGGCCGGATTCAATAACGAGCGTCGATGACGGCGTAATAAACGCCGCAATCGGCGTTTAATATCGTGTCGTAATGAAGCGATAAGCCGCATCTGCTGCGAACAATGTTACTAATCTGTCCACTGGCGATCTTACGATTTCAGTTTCCCGATGCAAACGATCGTTCTCAGTCTCGCTCGAACGACTGCCGCGAATCGTCCGGGGTTAATTTTAAATCGTACCAAAAAAATCGAGCAATTCCCAGCGTAAATTCACGTAATGAAGCGATAAGCCGCATCTGACGCGAACAATGTTACTAATCTGTCCACTGGCGATCTTATGATTTCATACATAGTTTCCCGATGCAAACGATCGTTCTCAGTCTCGCTCGAACGACTACCGCGAACCGTCTAGGGTTAATTTTAAATCGGACTTAAAAAATCGAGCAATTCCCAGCGTAAATTCACCGTGGCTTTCCTGCCTTCGGCGATCGTACGGGGGGCGTCGTACAAAGGCGTAGGGGGGGAAAAAAAGTGGTGGAAGAAATCGGGGAATAATCGTCGCTGCTCCGAAGCTATCGTTCGCGGTAGCTATCGGGTATACATCGGCAATTAATTTCAATGCCAGAGCGAGGCGGCCCATTGGGTCGCCCGCAACGATTCCTCGATCGGAACAAAGGAGCGCTGGCATTTTATGGTCACTTTTTTCCCCCCGAGCGCTCGCGCGCCATGTTCGAATCTAGGAAATGTCTCGAATCTAGGAAAGGTCCTTTGAGAGGGGCGCAGGTTGGATGTACGTAGATCGTGACTTCCGGAATATTTATGTAACGTTCGGCAACGGCGAGAGCTCGTTCAATTATTCTTTCGAGTATTTCGTGCTCTGTCTGTTATTTACGAATACTCCGATTTCTACTTTGACGAGCCGGTCGAAGTCGGAGGGCGCGAAACGGAGAATCGAGTTAAGAGGAGTATAGTCCTGTGCCGCGGTCTACATCTTGCACTCGCGTGTACATCCACCTGTTACTCGAGTTACGAACTTTGCCGAAGTTAAGCCTGCTACCAGCTGTACCTGTCGCTTACGAACTGACTATAGGTAAGGTCAAAAAGTTTCTGTCCCTCAGGATCATCTCGATGCATTATATGTACCATGGACCATTATTCGTCCGCTTTCGGAACGTTAGCATTCAACCGCCAATCGCACTCGTAAAGCGCACGCGTGCGAATCCGTTTCGTACCCGAGCGTAATCAGCCTCGGCCAGAGGCATTATACTCCGCGGAAATATTAAAAGTGCGCAATTCCCTTATCTCGCCAGGCCGCCTGGCAAATCGACTCTCCTACGCGATCGCGTCTTTCGGCTGTCCTTGAAAGATTCTCGACGTTCACGCTCCGGCAGCTTCGTGCGACGCCTCCGATCTCTGGCTGCCGTTTGCTTCGGGAAAAATCGTTAACCGGCAAGGTACCCGCTGCCGAACGAGAATCGAACCGAATTCCTGATTAGCCCGGAAGCCCAATCACCGGCCGCATCTCGGTACAATATCGTTACCGAAGCTCCGTGGATCTCCGGCGTCTTGCGCGATTCTCGTCGTCGCATTCAAATGAATCCAATTGCCTCATCAATAATTCATCGCGGCCTATCAAGGACGCGGAATCTCGGTATCGTGCATCGAGGCAGTGATTCACGGTTCCTCGACGAGTCGAGTGGGAGATCCTACGATGCTCGAGTGTCAGCAACTCGCGCGAGATTCGGTATAATGTACTCTTTGACGTGTGACAAAAATTGAGCGCACGCAACACCGCACGCAGGTCGATTAACATATTCGTCCGGGAATTCTAGACTCGACGTTCCCCTTTCCGCGAAGAAAGGCCTTCCTCGAAGAGCCAACTGGCCGCCGGACAGGTAATAATGCGGCCGCATACGTCATACGTGACGATCGAGGGAATACCGTACTCTCCCCTTCGAATCCTGCGTGCGCGCGTGACGCGCGCGCGCGCGAACGCGTGCCACAGATCCAGAATACGCTCAAGGATCAGAAATTGGCGAACTTCGTCCTCGCGTTCATTTTAATTGCGAATGTTCCTCGCTCTGTGTCGAATTATGGTTATGCTTTTTTTCTCTGCCTTTTTTTTCCGTTGCCTCCACCCGCCGACATCGGAGCCGCGGTAAGTCATGCAGCAATCGAGTCCTCAGGCTTATTTTCTCTGGAGGGAATTTGCATGAGATACAGCCGAGATATCCTTCGCTTTATTCTTCAAAGAAGGCGGAATTTAATGGCGATTAAGCATGGACGAGGATTACGTGCTAGAAGAATTTTTGATGAGGCGGACGATGAATGGAGTTTTTTGGTGGCGGGACTTGCGGTATCTAAGATAGGCGAGAATGACATTGGCGAGTGTCGCGCGTTTGAGAGATGGACGAGGAAACCTCGCCTACCGACTTAGAGGCGTATCAACAAGTCGGAGCCAGTTTTCCCGGGGCACACCTCCGTCAGTTTCCTCATCCTGTCGGAATTACTAATGAACCCGTTTGCCCGCAAAAAACATCCTATTGCGCAAGGGGCCATCGGGATCGGTAAGTAAAAATACACCAATGACGATCTAATAAGAACGTTGGGATTCGATTAAGCTTTTTGTACGCTCCTCGCACGCAGCGCGGACGACTGAGCATTGTATGTTTAACGGTTCGTATGATTTAAAGGCGCGCAAATTAATGTAATTGGCCGTAAACGCTAATGCGACTGACTGGACAGCAGTTGACTGCATGCGGAGCTACTTGTTTCCCACAATGTTCTCAAATAACGTATGTAGCTACTGTTCACAGTGTGACCAATAGAGGAAATGTTAAGATGTATAAACCATATACCATGTACCATACCCAAAAATCATAACGTTATACATAAACCATGTATTATTTGTATGCTAGCAATATATAAATGAGGAAAATTGTAAGTAGGATTCTAAATGGCCGAAAAATGTATATTGGGGAATTTCTCTGGTTGAAGTAAGGAGCAAAATAATATATGGACCCGATATGCGTGGAATGTGGTGCGTGTTGACACTGGTCGAGCCTTGTCTTTGCCCTCTGTCGCGAGCACTGCTTCATTTCGAGTCAGCGCTCTACGATGCTCACAATCAGTCAAGCCTGCTTTTTCTCAATTTCTGAATATTGTGCCGGGAATCGAACCCGGCTCCGTTGCCTTATGAGCTAAGTACTCTACTAACTAACCCACCCTACCCGCCTTGCGAGTTGTAGAGTCGTTTAGCGTACATATTCTTACCGGGCAACAATTACTCGATTATGCCAACGCCGTCTTTTCATATCTATGATTCTTTACGTCTACTTGCGATATTTTCATCATACTTTTGCAGCATTTTCTATTACATCACTCTACCTTACATTGTTATATCTAATAATTGTTGGTTATTGGGCCTTTATAAGATGTTTTAACAAAGCGACAACTCAACCTCAATTTGGAGTACGTTCCACCGCTTTCTATTTCTTGGTCTCGAGTCCCTTCGTTCTTTCACCCTATTCGTTTCCCACGATATTCTCGAATAACGCACGTTTCACGGATTGCGCTTAGACGAAGCAGAAGAAGGAGAGTTGGGCGATTCGAGAGACATTCAAAGCCCATTATCGCTGACAGTCGAACCTGGACAACTGAAAGGTTCCCTCGTCCCTTCTAATCGATTACCTTCGGCAACGTCCCAATTTTCAATCTCCGCCCGCAAAACTTTCAATCGGCGGGAAGCCCCGTAAAAGTGCCTGAGACGACGTGGGCGTCGAGTCTTTGGCCGAGGAGCGAGAAAAAGGAGAAAAGGAAGAGATAGGCACTCTGTTTGTTCGGCACATAGGAGTCTGATACACTCATGCCAGTCGTTCGATATCCATATTTTCCTCTGCCGCGAAGAAAAATGATACAGCCTTCCTTCCTGCCTTCAACACTCTCAATCACTCTCTCTCTCTCTCTCTCTCTCTCTCATCGATTAACCATCGCCCATTCATTTGCTTGGTTTGCCGGGAGCGTCTCGTTACGAAAAGTGCCCGTAAAAGATTTATACTCAACCCTGACTTTTCAGCTCTTCCGCTCGAGGTTCAGACAGCGGTAGTCTAATAGAAACTTTCGAGTGGGCACATTCGCAACTTTGCTCGCCCGTCCACTCGCGTCCACGTTCGCCTCCCGATGGCGAAACTTTTCATCCGTCTCCTCATTCCCTTATTGGCACTTTCTTCGCGGAGCTCAACGTTCCCCCACCCAGAAGCCGGCGAGGAAACGATTCAATACTCGGGTCGAACGTATGCATCGAATGAATTGCGGACTTTACGTCGAAAGGTGGGAATTTAGATCAGTCGGAGCTCATGAACTTCGACTTTACCGTCGCTCCGTTCCAATTACCGTTGGCAGCCCTGCGTTCGCACGGGACTCAGAGACGACGACGGGAAGACACGATTCCATTCTCGAACGCCGTCGATAACTCGCGAATTAATTAAATTACGCGCTCGTCGTTAGCGGGGAGGACTGAATTTTTCCAGGATTTCCCGGCTATCGATCCTGGCCGGGACAATTTCCTTTTCATCGACGAGTCGCGTTTCCTAATGAGAACGTCGCTCGAGGCTTCCGCGCTGATTGCATTTCCAATGACTCATCCCTCGCGAAATCGTCCTACGATTTTAGGATTCGGGACGACTTTGACACCCGCAGATGAAATCTTTCGAAGCGTTCGATCATTCGACCCTGTTAGCGGAGACCTCCCGAGTGATCGATCGATCCTTCCCGCAACTATCGATCGAATTACGTTCAGTGCGAATTCTTCGTCCGTTTCAAGGTCCGCTGCGCGTCGAAACGTTGCAAGAAGCGGCAATCGCGGCAATTAATGACCAACATTTTCATCGACGAGGCGGCCCTGAGGTGCTAATTAGCCGAGCTAATACGACAATTATCAATTATGTCGAGGCGCGTGGAATGACGGGAGGAAGGGAGATAACGATCCGACATGAAACATTTCTTCCCAGCTTCTAGTCGCGTTTCGGCGCGCATCCGCAATAATCATCCACGTTCGATTATTGATACGCGACGGACAGTCGTGGGAATAGGCATACTCCTGGTATCACGTCGACCAACACAGGACTCGCTCGGCCGGATTCCCAATCGGCTCTCATCAAAGCCACGCGCGGCCCCAAATTGACGTCAGCCTTCTCGAATTGTTTTCGTTCCCTAACCTGAAGGAAGCAAAAAAAAAAAAGTCGGCTCGTTCTTTTCCATGGCGCACATGAGCGGGACGGTAATTACTGGTCGCGCATTTGGGTCGGACGGGAGCTTAGCGTGAACTTGCGCGACCGTGGAGCCACAGGCGGCCCCGTCTGCCGGCCAATTGGCTGTCAGTTGACAGAGACAGATCGTGAACGACTGAATTAAGGGGCGCGAATCGATCGTCCGGTCGACCGTAGTTAAATGCGCTCGGAACGTTTTTAAATTCGCTCCAAGTGGCACGCGCGCAGATAAAGGAAGGAGCTCGAACGGGAGCGGGGTCGGACTCGGTCCGCGCTTAACGCGAGAATGCGAAAGCGTACTTTTGGTCGAGTCGTCGGAGAAGAGAGCTTTCGCCTTTCGGCGGAATTGGGCGAGAATCGTTTGGCGAGTCTGTCGAACGCGGCCGACCGTTAACAGAGACTGATACGTCACTGGCCGACGAGTCGTTTTGCACGGATGGAGGCAGAATTCTATTTCCGTGAGAAACTGATAGCTCGATCGAGACAAGCGGAGCGTGTGCCGCTTAATTAACATGGCGCGCCTGCGACATAATATGCCAGATTTTAGACGTCGATTATCAGCGTTTTCTTCCCGTGCGTTATAGTCCGCGCGTACGATCTAGTTTATTCGCTGACTGGGTGGCAAACGCTGTGTATGTAAAGGTAAACTAGTTTGCTTGTGAAGACTCGAAACATTCGATAAAATCGATGTTACTGGGAAATGGTGAGTTTGGAGATGTGTAGTGACACTTATTTGATCGTTGTGCGCATCTAAGTCATCTAACGTATGACTGCTTATCGTATGATGTTTGTCGCGCGGTGTTACATAATTTTACAATTGATTTAAAACGTGTTACGTTTGTTTACGGTTGGTATATTGCATTATTTGGTTTCCTATGTCTGAATTAGTAACGAGGATCCCCTGATTCAGATTATTACGAAACATTGAACGCTCTCTGACTAACTTATCGCTTCTGTGTCGCAATGAGACATCATAAAACGATAGTGGGCTTACAGGAATTGTACTTTATTGTTACTTTATCTCATAGTATTTCGTTATTTGGGACTATTTTGAAATTTAGCCGGTAAATGCGCAGTATAGACCCAATTTGAAGCATGTTTGATTGTCATATGGTCATAATATGACATTGAGCAACTAATGAGGAATGAAAATGTCAAGATATGGTAAAAACCATATACTATTTGTATGCTAGCTAAAATTGAATTGAAGTGATGGAAATTTGAAGTAGCGCTATAAATGACCGAAGAATGAATGAATAGGCCAAAAATGCACATCTTAGCTCCTATTTTAAGTACATTTGACCACCGTGCCCTTATACCTAATATGGGACTGAGCGACCAATGGAGGATACTTTGGCACTATTTGGACCTATTGAAAGGTGATAAAACCTTCAGAATTGTCGAAAAACGCCAAAAAATCTTTGGTCTCAGAATGGATTTATAAGTAAAATGTGCGGAAAACTGATGAAAAAATGGATATTTCACCGTCTCTTCGCTATATGACACTTAGTGACACAATTATTCCACTATAGTATGATAGAGCAGTTAAAATACTTTAAAAAAAATCGGTACCCGAGCCTTCTAAATCTAATAGGTTCGGAGATATGCCCAAAAGAAGGTCGAAAAATGCCAAGAATCGCACATACCTTTCCCTACGACCTCATTGTACGCATTTATTCACGTAATTAACAATTACAGCTAAAGTTGCTAAGAAATATACAGTCCTCCGAATCCCCCATAACATTTATACCGTCTCTCATGTTTCGAACAGGACAGTTAACTCATTAAATTAAACGGCACAGCTCTGAATTTCAGCAGAGCTCGACTATCATCGAACACTCTGTTTACCGAAGTTTTAATCGCGGGCGCTCATTAGCGTCGATGTCGTCGGCGTCGACTGACGCCGTCCCGCCTAATCTTTCGCCTTCGGCCGTCCGCGCAAATCGCTGGAAGACGTCTCTGTTATTAATCCCCGCTCTCGCGGAATCTGAGAGTCGGATTGCGTCATCCATAAATCTCCGTTGACGGGCCTTCCTCTTTAAACGCTAACAATTCGGAACATTCGCGGCTCGCAGCCTGCGCTTGCATCGCTCGTAAACGTTGGCCCAGGATATCATCCGATGGAATTTCGGGATCGTATTCGGACGATCCTCGGAGAGGATACAGAGCCCAGCCAGTCCTGCCAATTTCCGATCCATCGGATCACCCGATCGGCAGAGCGGCCTCACTTTTTCCCGCTGCATTTTAATGCCGCACGCTTAATTCGCGAATCAAGGGTTTACGCATGACTGAAGGTGCCTTGGCTACTAGTCCGTTATGCAACCCAGTTCCCGAAGTCCAGGGGGGAGAGCGTGGATATTCTGTCAAACAATGGAGCGACCCGTGCTGCATGGAGGCTGCAATTGACGCTCTCAATTTGTTCGATATTTATCGAGCGGCACGGCGGCCGATCGTTAACGAAGGATCGATTGCCATCCGATCCACCTAATCGTCAGCTCCGGTTTAGACACTCTCCGCTTTTCACGCTTTGGTCGTAATCACCCGAAAATCGGATGCGCTTGTCCAGGCAAAAATATTCGATTTATTTACTCACGGTTCGCGCGTGGGCGGCCGCCGCATCATCGACGCTGGTCCGATCGAATTGGACATCTGTACGTCGCGCAGCCTGCCTCGGAGCACTCAACATCGCGTACCTGTCTCGAACTTAACGGTTCAACGCGCCACTATCATCTGCACGCGGTCCGAATGATCATCCGATTTATTCTGATTTTCGGGTCGCGAGCGGTGGGCGTACCGGGCAAGGATTCTGAGCTATTATCAACCTTCCCGTATTATCGGGCCGTGTGTGCTTAACTTTGCACTCGCTCAGACGGTGGCTCGATCCTCAGGAAGAGGAGAACGTCGGCTGGCATCGCGGCAGTTTCCTCGGCTCCACGTGTTTGTATCCGCGTAGAAAGCTTATCGTCATCACTGTTTACTACTTTGTGCGCGCGGTGTGAGAACAATGTAATTCCTTGTTTGTCGCGCGCCTCAAGTCGGATTTAGCACTCCCTCACCTCGCCGACGATAAGTGCTACTTTTGACACGGCCCCGTCGTGCGGAATCATTCGATCGAGATCGATTGACACTCTCGAACGAGTGCAAGCGAAGAGGTCTTCGACGTTGCAATTTAGATTGTCAGGCGAACGCTGGCAAACTGGAAGAGTGCAGGTCAGCGTTGCGCTAACCTCCGCTTTCCGTAATAAACGTCATCTCTGTCACGCACTTTATCGCCTCTATACTTGACACCGCTCGCCACATTGGGCTTTGCCGTACAAGGTCGCAAGGATCGCAGGATCGAAACGCGTCGAATTCGAAAATGAGTTCGATTGAGAGAATTATTCGAGAACTCACGACAGGGTCGCGGCTATCCTCTTGTATCCTCTTCCTTCGGCTACCTCGGAGGAAAACTGGGCGCTGCGACGATTGCCACCTTACTCATCGCCGACTAACCTTGCACTAAACTGCATCATCTCGCTTCGGTGCGGCGATAACAAAAGTCGGCAACGTGCACCAGTGGCGCATTTTAGAGGGCCCGGCGCGCTTGATCAGGGCCCGAGAGGCAACAATGAAATCCTCCTCGCCCTGCGAGTGGGTCATTAACGATGCCCTCGATGATCCTTAGAGGCGGCCGGTAACGAGCGTCGGGCAGCGTCGGGGAGCGTCGGGGAGCGTCGGGGTGCTTTGCCGCTAAGTGACGCTCGTCGTAGCGGCTGCCAATTAAATCCGACGCATCGATCGCTTCCACGCATTGCCAGGATAGTTTTGTCCCCGCGAGCGATCGCGCGCGCGCCTGCAATCGTTTGAGAATCGAGCCCGTCCGTGCATCGAATGCAACTAATTGTCCCTGACGCAACAATCTTCCCGGGATCGAAGGCCGGGCGGATGGATATCGAGAGGGCAATTAGCGGCTGACACGCTGACACGTTCCGTTAAAATGTCTACAATTGTTTAAATGTTGCCTGACGCCTTCTTCGATACGCTCGCGGCGCGCTCCTCGGCGCCGGCAGATTCCGAGTGAGATGAATTTTCGATGAGCGGGCTTCGAAAGGGAAAATGAGGAGGGTCGGAAAATGGACGATCTTAATGGTCCGAGGTAATTCGCACTCTCTTTCTTTCGCCTCTCGCCGTGAATAATGTCGACCTCGACATTGCACTCATCCTTTCGCCTCGCTCATTTTTTTTCTCTGCAGTCTGGCCGGCAGCGATAAAGAGCCTCCGGAACGTAACGCAGGCCTAGTGGCCCCGATAACGAAAGAGCCGTCCATTGTGCGAAACCCACGAAGATGGAGGTAACGTAATGAAACTAACTGGCTTGCTCTGACCAATTAACCGACCCAAGTACGACATAATATTTAATGCACACTCGCCGCCTTCCCCTGTTCACGTGGCCGCTTACGCGCCGGGGATATAATGTTACACGGAAGCCCGTTACGTGGAAACATTATCACGTGGACGACTATTTCCCAGCTAACTCGCCAGCGATTTCCGGTTAAGTTCGAATCCTGCCGTGGGAGAGACTCGGGAGGGAGCTGAGAGCTGATTTTAGCCGCTTTTTAAATTCCGGATAAGTTTGCCCGTGAGTAACTTTGAAATGCTCTTCCGTAACTTCGCACCGACCGACGTCGAAGTTGAAATTATCAATTCCTCAACACTGACGTGTAAATTTAGATTCCTCGCGCGGAACGTTGTTCCTTGTTCTTTTTGCGTCGGCGTCTGGGATTTCCTAAACGAGCCAGTTCTTCTGATACAGTTTACGTAAAAGAGAGCAATGCTGCGGGATGATGGAGTCTGGACGAGATCCGCGTGCGGTTCTACGAAAATATGCGCGGCCATTTTCTCCTTGTCGAGTGACAGTGCAACAGTTTTTGCGATCGCCGGCCCGAAGGTTCTGCCGGATGACAAACAATGGCGCGTGCAACAAATCGGCGCGAGCTTCGCGTTAATCGTTTTCGCGTATCAGAATGTACCTACGCTCTGGCTAATCTCTATTTAGGCCGAATGTCGCAATTTAATTCCACTCTTGCACGATCATTTCGGAAGATGTTAAACAGCTGACTCAGACACTATCTCCACGTGATAATATCAAAATTGCAGACCCGGCTATCTCAAATGATTCACGCCACCTATTTACAATTCCTTATAAAGTCTCTCTGTTGAAAACTACGAACGGCCGATTTAATACCGCTATCGCATTATTTTAATCACAGTAATGTACGTCCATTTCCTCATATTGGAAATGCGATCCGTTTAATCCGCGTACGCCGTCTAAAAGCCGAGAGGCTGGCATCGGAAGTGGTCCCTGCAGTTTCCGATCTTCGTTGCCCCGGTACACTCGCCCAGCTGATTACCAGTTCGTAGACTATCCTGTGGCCCAGTAGCAAACTCCCGGAATCCCGGAGCAGCTAATTAATACTTTTCTCTTCCCATCGGCACATCCGAGCGCCGAAAAATCGTTCGCGCTCGTTCCAACCAACATTTGTCAAACATTTGCCAAACATTGCGTTTGCTCAGGCCTCATCGACGAAGAGCGCCTTAAGACGCCCTCGCGTAACTCGTACGCGCGCCCGACTTAATCTCGAGCGTTTAGCGTGACTCGCGAAAAAAGAGCGCGACTCTTATCGAAAGAGGCAATAAAGCGAGTGTCGCTTTACGAGGGACTCGTATCTTTTTTAATGACCCTAGAGGCTCTCGGGGGGCTGTAATTCGTATATCTGCACGTCGGCCGGAGTGGGCGGGGGCGGGTGGCATAAATTCTGCGGAGGATGCGCAGCCCGCCGCCGAGTGACATTGTCGCGCGAGCGCCCGCGCGCAAAGAGTAGCGCAGCCAAAAACGAGTGCGCGGCCGACTGTGGCCAGCCCTCCGAGCTGAGAGGGCCACGTCCATTTACTTTCTCGCCAGTTTGCTCCAGTTCCCGCGCGGCAGGAAGACGAACCTCGTCGGGGAGTCCGGCGTTGCCGCGTATTCTCCCGGCAATATCGAGCTTTGCGGCCAGAAGTACAGTTCCGCATCCCGTTCGATCGTTCTAATCGCAGCGGAGAGAATGATTGCGGTTCGTCGATCCTGTCCCAGAGCGAGTCGGCTGTCAATCCCGAATAATCGAACGAAGCACGGTCGAGTCGATTACTTCCCTCCTTTCGCCTCCTCATTTTTCGCCGGAGAGAGGCGGCGAGTGGGGGTGTCGTCCGTACAGCTCGAACGGGGGGTGGGGGGGGGGGGGGCGGGTGGGACCAGAAAGGGTGGCATACATTTTCTGAGGTTGCGCATCGTGGCTCCGCGGGGCTTGAAACTCTCCCTGGAAGTACGCCAGAGCGCAAGTGGTGACGAAGGAACGAGCCTCCCTAGATCGGTTTCGCACGAGTCCTCAGTTTCGCCCGTGGCCGGCACGAGTGTGCGACGAGACACCCTGCGGGCCGTCCTTTAAACCGTAATCGAAGTGGTGAGTCCGACAAGCTTCATACTCCGATCCATTTCCGTGCACGCCTCCCGTTCGCGATTACGACTCCCATGCCGCGCGGATCTATTAATTTGCCGATGAACCATCGAACGTTTACGCCGCGAACTCGAGTGTACATAGAATTATGTCATCGGAGAATTTTGACCGCGATAACGAGGCGCTTACTTCGCACTATCTCGTTACGAAAGTTTTCGGGAGTGTTATCGGTCGCACTGACCTTATTCAAGGTTGTTTCATTTAAGTACCGCGCGCAGGTTGTTTAACGGAAAGGTTTTAGTTGTTAACTTGCGATTGACAAGATTGTCTATGATGTGCTTGTTGTGGAGAGTTAATTGTGAGATAGGAGGTAAATGTTCGCGGACGTCACGTGGCTGTTAGACTTATCAACGTTCCGTTCGATGCGTGTCCCGATATCGGCAACAAGCGTCGTGCCCGTTCGAGTACGCTTAAGTGTGCCAGCGTACGCTGTCAGGTGACTTCTTTAGTCATGCCAACTATTCCTTTCGACATTATCTCCGTACTTCGTTCGTCGAGTTTTCCTGTTTCGAAAGAAACTATTTCCCGATCGCTTCGCTCGCATGTCACGCAACTCTGCAATCCTTATCCTAGCCTGCACGACGAAATTAGCTAATCAATGACATGAATCGTTAGTGATGTTGAAAAATTCATCGGGCGGGGTTCCCGGTAAAAATAATCGAAAATTGACCCAGATCGCATGGTGAAAAATAGATTAAAAAGGCGGTGAAAAAATACATTAATTGCAGAGGGCAAGGCAAACTTTATTCCGTAACTCCTTTAATTTTTATAACCTTGTTGAATGCGAACGTCAGTCGGCGTTAACGTAAATACCGCAAATAACGAGAGTACGCTGGACAAAAAACTAAATTATTCCCGGCTCTCGCGCGAATCCGACGAAACAAAGAGTCGAAGCGGACGAAATAATTAGACGGCATTAAATCGCCGGCCGCGAATCGTTTTAATCGTCGCCCGCGCATCTCGATCGCACACGACTCGCTGGACGAAGCTAATATCCGGTCTCACTCTATGCCGGATTATTATTGGTACTCCTGTAGTCGACGTGGACGCACGATCCCACCTTCGGGCCGAGCATTTTAATAACCGAATCCTCATTTCAATGCCGGGCGGGGATGTTTCGCGTGAGCGATGAGTCTCACCACCCCCCCCCTCCCCTTCCCCCTTGAAAAAGCGGGAAGAAACGGTCGAGGGTGCTTTTCCATGAGCGCGTAGGGGTGAAAAGGAGCGGCAGATAGGAGGGTCGGCAAACGTCAACACTAATACCTTTCGGGGTCCTTATATACATCGACCTGTCCGCCCACCGACCGAATTAATGTTTTCGCAGGTATGGAGCATTGATTTTATGTCAACACCGGTTGCCGCGGTACACCCCCCTCCCCCCATCCCTCTCTCGACCCCCCTCATCAGCACACTTATCGCCGTTCGGGCTACTTTCCGATTTAACCGCGATCGCGATCACTAATTTAGGCGAGCGTGGGCCGACAGGCCCGCGAGACTCGGAATTTTTATTTGAAAAGCTTCGTGTTCGATCGTCGATGAGCGCCGGAACGTCGGCGCACGAGGACAGCCTCCAGGGATCTAATTAGACTGTTACGTGTCCGGATACTAACGATATTCACGGATTATGGACTGGCATGACGATTCTCGGAATCGCGGTATCGGGAGTTACGCAATTGTAATCCGACGATCGGATAGTGCAACTGTTACAGTTTCGATCGTCTCCCCCCCATATGTATTGTGTGCCTTCTTTATCGTGGTGTAGAAGTATCGAGCAACCGTTTCGAATTGTCCGACACGGATAATTGACATATAATAGGATAATTGATAATGTTCCGTCGCTGGTTGACTATTGGAGAGCAATCGAACTAGGAGGCTGGAAGGGATAAAATTCTGATTTGCCGATTTTGTCCGTCATCTCGTCTTTTGCCGTAGAACGATTATACCGGGCCGGGATTACTACTGGACAACAATCGAACTAGGAGGCTGGAAGAGATAAAATTCTGATTTTCCGATTTTGTCCGTCACGTCGTCTTTTACCGTAGAACGATTATATCGGGACGAGCATCGCTGGGATCTCTCGAATTTTTCACTCCTGCCGATAACTCCGAATATCGGGGCCGTCATATCGAAAATCGAAAATCGATTTCGGAACGATAGCGGCCCAGATGAAATAGCCCTCGCAATGCAGTTTAGTAAGTCCGGGCACAATCGAATAACTGTCCGCTCGTAATTCTATGCTCCAGCCTCCTCCTTCCCCTCCTCCTTCTCCCCCTCCTCGGTCTCTTCCTTCTCATCTTCCTCGTAGCCCTCCCTCCCCCCCCCTTTATTTCCACGGAATACAAAAGCGGGACTAATCAAGTAATTGCGCGCCGCTCGCCGAGAGAGATTGACGTAACATTTTTACGGGATTTGATTCGCCAGAAATGGCGGCCCTGTAACGAGAACTCGCGACTGGCATTAATGAACTCGAGCCTCGCGATTCAGGGAATTCACACTTCCAAAAAAAGCCGACTACCCTCTGTCCATGGATTAAAACGAAACGGCCACTTTCAGCCACGCATGAAAAGAGACCAAACGATTTCGTCCTTTATAAATTCTTGATAAATTGGCAAAAATTACCAATCTGCGTCAGACGTAAAAACGATTTCGAATTCTTCTCAATTGAATTTCGAAGAAGACGCTCAATGACGGAAGGGCATTATTATCATTATTATCGAAGAGCGGAAAGAACACGGCGGCTAGGATGCAGAATCCGAGGTCCTCTTTAAGGATCCGTATACCCGTCAAAGGACGCGGGTAAGCTCCTTACGGCTTCCTGGATGCTGTCTCTCGCCTAGCAACATCCCTCGTGGCAGGCCTCGAGGAGGATGCTCGCCGGTGCAATCGATCCTACGGGGCCAGGCCTAAGCAATAATCGATACGCGCCGGCACACTTTGCGCGCAACAAATTGCCGGCATTGAAACGTGCCTCGACGCCTGTCGGCCGACGATTATTGTTAATCGTCCCCAGTCTCCTACCACTTTGTTCTCTCCTCTCTCTCCTCTCCTCTCCTCTCTCCTCTCTCATCCACGCGAAAGGGTCCACGCTGCATCTATCGTAATCCGATTGCAGCCGGCTTAATTACCTTTGTGCACGGACAGTCGCACGGTAGAGCGCGAATAAATACTGACATGATCGACATGGTCTTAACGCAAAGAAGCGAGGACGAAACATTTTGGGGATCACTTTGAGGGAAAACGATTGTTCTTTTGGATCAGTCGAAAATGTTAGACAAGTAGCGAGGTACGGTTATTGACTGCGACAACGAATGTCGGACAATTGTTTCTCTGCAGGAAAATGTATCTGATGCAAAACCTAGATGCATCTTGCATCAGACACGGTACGGCATCGGTCGGGGCTGTAAAAATGTCTGGAGAATTCCGGGGAGAGGAATGGAGAGAGCCTGGACGGGATATGAATTTTATGTACGAGGTGTCAAAATGAAAAAGGTCTATTTTAATAAGTGCAGAGGCGGAGGCGGTAGGGTGGCAATGAAATACCGGACGGCCATATCTGACATACTTAGCGGCGGCAGCGATATTAAACGCTGAAGCCCGACACGATGTCATTCGTACGGCTCGCTTGCTCGGTGATATCGTCGAGTATCGTCCGGCAGATACTACCTTCCCGTTGTTAGCCGGATTAGCGGGTATCCTCGCCACGGCATTCGATCGTTCGGAAGGTGAGCTTCATCCCATTTTTCCGTCAGTCGACTCGCGTGCAACAGATCGTCTTCGTTGTTCTCGCGCGAAACTGATAGTGCGAGCAGCTGAAAGGATCGATCGAAGGAGACGTTTCAGAAAAAAGTTACTTGTTATCGGGCGATGCACTTTGCCGTCGGAAAGATAAACGTTCTTCCGAGAAGTGTACGCCGCCATCTGAGTGTAAATTTTCAACATTCCCCTCCGGTCCGTGAAGTATCGATACGCCGACAGGATGTAACAGCATTGAAAGGACATCCTTTTGATGCAGAGAGAGAGAGAGAGAGAGAGAGAGAGAGAGAGAGGGAGCGAGAGAGGAAGAGTGTGAGACGTGATTGTGAAATTCTTGAAAAGCCACTCGGACGGGTAGAATCCTGGCGAAACGTATGCATTCCCATCGTCGTCGCGAATCGTCTTCTTCTTGACCCGTTTTCCGCCACTGAAGGGTGCGATACTTGTAAAGCTTTTGGCACGATTGAATGCAGTCGTCGGTTGACATTCATTCGCTGTCCAATAGGGCTACGATCCAGAAACATCACGATCGTTTCAACTTCGTCAGATTCTCCGCACACCCCTTAACCCTTTAACGTGCACACCCGAGTATATTCGGGCGCGCTAAACCGGCCGAACCGTGCACACCCGAGTATATTCGGTCGGCGTTGCATTTGATGCTGCTAAAAATAAAAGAAAAATTTTGATTCATTTTGTATTTTTTTTATGTCTTTGCCAAGACAATGTTCAAAAGTGTGTGTTTTACATAAAAAAAAAAATCGATTTTTTTTGGCCGGTTTATTCCAAAGAAACCGTACGTTAAGGGGTTAAAGTGACTATGTAAGACTGACAGTCTGCCATCAAAAGTTCTTTTCCCCTTGCTTACCGTGCGCCGATGTAATCCAGGAGTAAAAAGTAACGTTACACTCTATTAAAAGAACGAGGAAAGATCTTCGATTCATTAAGCATTCGAACGAACGTGTATATCCTTCCCAAGGTGGAGCGCTGAGAACTTTTATTATCTCTCCATCGTAGGGATCAATCTACGACGACACTCGATACGTCACGGCGAATTCGAGCCACCGGCTAATGCCAGGTACGCTCTCTTATCTGCTCGCCGGCTGATTCGCGAGCGCCGATAAAGCGAAGAGTACGACGCAGCCGATCACGCAACCCCATCGTTATCCCCGAAATAAGCCAACCACCCACGGCGAAGATTCCGCGATTAGAATTATGTGCCTTCGAGAGTCGAACGACCGGCAGCAAAATGGGATACAAATGAAAATGTCTTATCCGACCCCGTCGGAATTATGACACACTCGACGGTAACTCTCATTTACAGTGTAGATCGTAATTTAGGCTCACACTGGGATACCGTCTATTGTTCCAACGAAACAACGCATACCGGGCCGTTCAACTTCGGCAGCGGCCTAAGCGCGCGACTGTTTGATATGACGTAATCGGGCCATGTTATTTTCTAGTTTTATGGCGAGTTAACGAGGTTGATCCGAAACACGAGTCTCGCTCGAGGCCGTTAAACGTTTCGACTATAACTAACACCCTGCCGGCCGTCCAACGTGAAAAGCTTCGCGCACGTTCGTGGAAAGTGGCGACCGCGTTGAAGGTTGAGAGAGAGAGAGAGAGAGGAGGATGGGGAGGGCTGGTGATAAAGAGGAGAATGAGGGATGCGCGAACAGAGTAAGGGATTACGGCGGGATACAGTTTTATGGAGTAGAAAAGCTGACCGTCGCGAGTGGCCAGCTTCTACCTTGGCGAGCGTCAGCTTCTCGTCCTTCAGGGAAGATTACAACGAGTGTCGGGATTACGTCTGCCAGGGTCGAGGAGCTGGCCAACTGCTACAAAGTTCTCTGCGTACGACCCTTCGAAGGGCTCCGGAAGGTGTCCAGGTGGAAAATGAATGACGGTAAAAATTTGTTACAGCTTCGGCGCCGGTGAGCAAGGTCAAATCGAAGGATTAGCAGAGGCAGGAAATGGCGGACGAACAGGGCAGCTACAAGCTGATCTACTTCAATGCACGCGGCCGGGCCGAACACATCAGATATATATTCGCCTACGCCGGCGTCGATTACGTCGACGAGAGGATCCCCAAGGAACGCTGGCCGGAGCTGAAGAAATGTGAGCGCAAACTCGTACAATTTCCGTAAAATCTAATTTCTCGACCGAACGTAACGTAAGGTGGAGTGACCCAAAACCGACCCAGAAATTGTAAACTTTAGTTTACACTGATCCATTTTCTATCTATATGCCGAATACTATCCAAATCATTGATTACTGACCAAAGGAAGATCTCTACCTTACAGTTAGTACAACGCAACGTATATTCGAATAAATAAGTACGGATTTGCCACGTGTACGGATTTACCTCACTGCATCTTATTCCACTCTCTGACGCTCGCATAATTTCGGGGAAACAGCGCGCAGCGAACCGTAAATGTCACGATTTTGATATTCGCGCCGCGAAAGTCGTTAAAGCCCCGAGCGCGTTCGAGACTCGTTCGTGCCTCATATTTGCGTTAATTTTGTTCGAGCGTACTCCTTCGAAGGCGAGACGATCGAGCGTACTCCTTCGAAGGCGAGACGATCGAGCGGACTCCTCCGAACGCGAAACGATCGAGCGGACGTTTCGGCCTGACGGCACGGTGTTCAATAATCGAAACAGCCGTTGCCGGTCGCCATCGCGATACGTCATGTCCTCTGTCTTCCGTCTGCCCGCAGCCATGCCTTACGGAATGCTGCCGGTGCTGGAGATAGACGGAAAGCCGATAGCCCAAAGTAATGCGGTCGCACGTTACCTCGCACGCAAGCACAGTCTCGCCGGCAGAAACGATTGGGAATCGATGCTCTGCGACGTGCTCGTCGATACGCTCGGCGATCTGAAACAAAGTAAGTACGAGAATCGGAGTGGCCCGCTCCCCCGAACTTGCCCAGATAACGGGAACGGAGTCCTTGGCACTTCGTTGGAGGTAAGCGAACGTGGGAGCGTGACGTTAACTTTCCGAATCGCTCGGAATACTGTACGATAAGATTCATTTCACTTTCGATCCTCTCGAGAACTTCATCTTACGTGTCTAATTAAATGGCAGCCGTGAATCTCGACGTCGTTCGATAAAATTGGTTGAAAGTGAACGGAGATGCGAGAGTCCCAGATTAGTTAAGATTACTTTATTTATTTATTCATTTATTTATTTGTTTAACGGCAAAACGCCTTTGATACGTAGAATACAGTTGATACACATATGACAATGAAGAATGGAAAAAAAAAGAAAAACAGAAGAGTGTTGCGGAAGGTGTAATGTTATCAGTTAAAAAATGTATGTAATTCAGTCTTTAACAGAGATTTGGATATTGAATACAGGTGTATGCATACTTTAGCAGTCTGTTTCGGATTTTAGGTATATCGCAGTACCGCACCGAGGAGGACCTCTTCAAGAAGGAGGAGAAGAAGGCTAAGCTGCTGAAGGAGACGATACCGTTCTACCTGAACAAATTCGAGCAGACGGTGGCGGAGAACGAGGGCTACGCCGTTGGCTCGACGGTAAAATGAGACACTTTTCCCCCCTACCGACACCGCTTCAAGGAGAATTATTCGGGCGTGCAGGAGAACGACTCGCGAATCTCGGAGCCCCGAGACGGCGGGAAGAATATAAGACGTTCGTCTCGGAACAAAGGCCTTTGACAGCGAGGCCAAAAATGAAAAGCTTAACTGCCTCGCGCATCATGTATTCCGTCTCATCAACCCAAGTCTCTCGCATTCCACGATTTATCGAATTTTCTCCCCTTGCCGATGTGAACGAAACGAATTTTGTTGCAGACGACGTGGACGGATTTCGTTTTCGCGGTCGCCCTGGAGAACTTTGAGAGTATTTTCGGAATGACGGCGCTCGAAAGTTATCCGGCACTCCGAGGCTTGAAGAAACGAATCCACGAGCTGCCAGCCATCGCCGAGTGGCTAACGAAACGACCGCAGACCGAATTCTAAGCCCGACGATGAGTGCGGAGCAGAGGTTCTGTTTGCTCGACGACGAGAGGAATACATATCTGCATGCTGCGTTTAGTTTTGAGTTTGGCGAGAGTGAATAATTGTTTGTCGGCCCGCTTGAAAGCGTCACAACGAGTGTATTACGATTTCTGCCCGACGTAAGCTAACGATGCTGTAAGAGTGCATGCTCAGTGTGCGTTTAGTCGGTTATCGGTGTCTAATATCGAGGGTATTTGTCTTGGCTAATTGCTACGTGAGCTGGATTTATTCGAACAAGGTTCATTCGCAACGGGAAATTGTCATGATCACGATCAGGTCGATACATTTTGTTGTATATTTCAGATTTATGTTTGTTTCGGCCGATTTTGTTGGATGATTTTACGGCTATCAGAGTTGCGAGGTATAATGTTTCTATTGCTGTCACTGTACGCGCTATGTATTGCCGACACTGCAAATAATGTGAGCGATGTGTCAAAACGTTCATCCGATCTGTCCCATACTGAGCGAATTACGAACCGAGATATTCGAACGACCACAACGATGCATCGCTAACGATATCAAGGTGAAAAATATGTACATAACTGTAAGTGTTACAGATGAAGGTTGCACTGATAATAACAATGTTATATGTCGTGAGTTTTCCAAATTATTGTCATTTCCCAATCCTACGTCGATCCTATTGACCCTGACGCCGCGATATAATTCCGGCAAGAAGGCTGTGTCGGAACCGACGAGATATAGGGTGGACCGATCAGCTTTATGAGCCTTCGTCTACCATGTTCTGAAATACCGACCCGAGGAAAAAGCAGACAATTTCGAGCGCACTCTACGATTTATCCTGGTCAATTTGGAAGCCATGTGATGGAGAGAAGGCAGATGAGATCGCTCCTTAGTTTCTTTCATTTCCTGTAAAATAAAACTGCACAGTTTAACTGTCTGACAACCATATTTGGGCAGCAGTTTTCCACTCATCCGAACATCTTTTACCAAAGACCACTAGAAAGCAGTGTTATACCAGTAGGATTATTGATTCGATCATGGCTCTCTGACTTATTTTTGACCCCCTACAAGATAGCAAAAGGAGAATCCGATCCGCGGACTTTCGATTTTTGGCCGAAAAAAACAGTAAGGGCCTTGCCGTTTTTTTCGGCCAAAAATCGAAAGTCGGCGGATCAAATCGCCCTTGTACATAGTGGTAGGAAGTTAATGAAAACCCAGCCAGCCGTTTCCCGTTCCTCGATATTTGCCTTCTTTTCAAAGTTGCAGACAAAAAACGGTTCAAAAATAAATGTCTTGGAATCAATTCGCCTTTCAGTATAGCGATAGAGGATTGAAAGGAGATGATAAAAATCCCAACCCGAACTTCCTAGTCTTGACGCCGAATGCTGAATTTTATAGGTAAGATTAATATTCAATAATTATTATGGTATATACTATTATTCTTGATGATAAGTGAGCTTCTTCTATTTCTTACAGTACGCGTATCAAAAGAACCAAAATTCCGTTTACTGTTGGTTTCCTCACTTAAAACGCGGCACGTAACATTGGTGTTACTTAGCGACTTCCACAGGAAAAGTATTGATCGTTTGAAAGAAGATTTTAGTGCGTTATTCATTTGCCTTTACGAGTGTATTAATATTATTAAAGATAATTATTATCTAAGAAATTATACGTACGCTTGTATGTGGCCTGAGTAGTATGTATGTAGTGCGTATGCGAAGCCTAAACAATTGTATAGAAATTAGATTACAAATACCTAAGAAACCTTTTTAATTGTATATTATTTTTCCTTACAATATATGTATTAAACGAAATTCTGTGTTCTCTAATTACTTAGTTATATGATCCCATATATCCAATATCCCTTCCCGAAACCATACCTCTTTTTGTCGTAACGAAACTCACAACTTGGACAAAATCTCATGGGACCACATAGAAATGCCATGGTAGGAGAAGGCAAGCAACTCTTGTATTCCTTTCGTATCGTAGAGAATTCCATTTTGATTAAAAACACCATGGGAATAGCGAGAAATTATAAAATATACGAGGGGCAAAATGTCGGTTAAGACTGGATTTAGTCAAGCGTGAAAAATCCGAAAAATTTTCGAAATTCTCGATCAGGCTTAAATCAGTCAAGCGTGAAATTTCGCAAATTTTTCAAAAATGTCGAAAATCTGACCAAGTATCAGGAACATAGAAGTACCGAAGAGGTGGCACAACGAAACTCGGCGTGTTCAGTCAAGCGTGACGAACGAACTTTTCGAAATTTTACCCAAAACCAGACGATTTAACAGGAACATAGGAGTATCGAAGAGGTGGCACTGCGAAACTCTACGTGTTCAGTCAAGCGTGACGATTAACGTTTTCAGAAACTTGCCCAGATCTCTATACTTCTCTATGTTCCAATTTTTCTCTCTCCTTCGTTTTACATATTCTATGGACTTCCCATAGGCTATTTGTAATTCTGATTGCTTTTACTGACACTGTACAGCAGCTTATGGTTTCCTTATGGGTTTTTTTTTTATGGTTTAAAATTAAAATTAATTCCCAACGTTTTCAATGGGTTTCCTATAGCGCTTCAGCACTTGTAGTATTCTTCGAACAATATTTACCGTATATTTTATGGACTTTATGGCTTCCCCTGAGTTTTGATGGTGTCTGATTATGTTACCATTCTCGAAATATTGTTTTATGGATCTTGAACTTCCCGAAATGAACAACGATGGACTTATTACTATTGTAAACGACGATGGGAAATAGGTGGGTTGGGAAAGTAATCATTGAACGCTAATTTTGGTTTAATTTCTGGTATATTGTAAAACCATTGAACACTATACATGTCATATTCTTGATAAAAGGAACTTAAACTAAATATAAAATTCGTACGTTCCCGCACGCTTGTACAATTCAAAGTGAGTAGGTAAAAGTATACCTATCGTACGAAATACATCAGTCGTATATAATAACCTAATATAATACTATTAATAATTGTTTCTTATGAATAGTATCACTGATATACTGTCATAACGCTTATATCACTTTCCATTTTGATCACTTTGGCGCGGTTAATTAAGCTGCATTGCATCGATCAGTGTACCCGCAGATAATGCACGACGCGATTCAGGAGTAAACCACGGGGGGCAGCACCTCCCGGGGGATACACGTTGCGCCAACTCTACGACACAGTCAGAACTTACTCGGCTCTCGACGCAGTTCGTGGCGTCGCCACTAGTGGCAGCACCACCCGGGTAGTACATCTCGCGCCATCTCTACAACGCAGTCAAAACTCATTCGACTCTCGACGCAGTTCACGGCTTTGTCACCGGTGGCAGAACTTCCCGGGCAGTACATGTCGCGCCATCTGTGTGTTTTCAGTGTATTACTTATTTAAATTTGCGACTATATTAATATTAAATTATTCAAGATAATTATTATGTAAGAAATTGTACGTATGTATATATGTGGTCTGAGTATTATGTATGTAGCGTGTATGCGAAAATAACAACAATTGTATAGAAATTAATTATAAATATGTAAGAAACATTTTTTACTGTATACTAGTTTTCCTTACAATATATGTATTAAACGAAATTTTGTGTTCTCTAATTACTTTGTCATAATATCCCATAGATTCAATACCTTGGCTGAAATCATACTTTTTTCTGTCGTAAAAGAATCAATTCAAAATGCCAGAGACTGTTCTATTCATTTCGAATCATAAGGAACTCCATTTCATTGTAAAACACCATAGAAGAAACTGCAGCACTGTTGTAATATTTCATTTTGGTGAACAACACCATAGCAATAGCTAGAAGCCATAAAATATACGGCAAGTATCATTAATGGTAAATGAGAAAACCGAAAAGCACCGTAGAACACGTAGAAATTTAATGAGATCGACTTTGAGAAAGTTAGGTCAGAAAAATGCGAGTGTTAGATCAAAATACGAGTGATAGGTCAGAAAAATGCGAGTGTTAGGTCAAAATGCGGCTTTGCAGACCTTATTTTTATGCAAGTTAATGTTTAATATAGTCAGATAATAATTAGTCAGAGAACCGTTTGTCGTTGGAGAAAATTCGCATTAGTTTCGGAGTTACAGCCAAAAACAATCGACTTGTTCAAGCGCGTCGGATCAATGCTCGATCAATACTACTTAAACACTTATTTCGCCTGTAACTTTTGAACCGCTGATCGAAACCTATGATAATCATACACTTTTTTGCAGCTTTTGACGCGCTCTATCGGATAGAACTATCGGCGAAAGTCGATCTAAAAAAAAATTTTTTGATGTTTCAAGTCAATGTTGGAGTAGCTGTAACTCCGAAAATAAGGCAAATATCGGGGAACGGAACACGGCTGGCTGAGTCTTTATTGACCCCCTACCACTATCTCAAAGCGCGATCCGATCCGACGACTTTCATTTTTTGGCTCAAAAAAACGGCAAGGGGTTATAGCTTTACCATTTTTTTCGGTCAAAAAATCGAAGTTGCTTTTTTTTTGCTATCTCGTAGGGGATCAATAATAAGTTAGAGTGCCGTTTGTCGTTGGTCAAAATTCGCATTAGTTTCGGAGTTACAGCCAAAAAACCATCGACTTGTTTAACCGCGTCCGATCAATGCTCGATCAATACTACTTAAACACTTATTTCGCCTGTAACTTTTGAACCGCTGATCGAAACCTATGATAATCATACACTTTTTTGCAGCTTTTGACGCGCTCTATCGGATAGAACTATCGGCGAAAGCCGACCTTTAAAAAAAAATTTCATTCAGGCAATGATATGCCAAGGGTTTTGCCTTAATGGTTTTTTGGCTGTAACTCCGAAACTAATGCGAATTTTGACCAACGACAAACAGCACTCTAACTTATTATTGATCCCCTACGAGATAGCAAAAAAAAAGCAACTTCGATTTTTTGACCGAAAAAAATGGTAAGGCTAACCCCTTGCCGTTTTTTTGAGCCAAAAAATGAAAGTCGTCGGATCGGATCGCGCTTTGAGATAGTGGTAGGGGGTCAATAAAGACTCAGCCAGCCGTTTTCCGTTCCCCGATATTTGCCTTATTTTTAGAGTTACAGCTACTCAAACATTGACTTGTAACATCAAAAATTTTTTTTTAGATCGACTTTCGCCGATAGTTCTATCCGATAGAGCGCGTCAAAAGCTGCAAAAAAGTGTAGGATTATCATAGGTTTCGATCAGCGGTTCAAAAGTTACAGGCGAAATAAGTGTTTAAGTAGTATTGATCGAGCATTGATCCGACGCGCTTAAACAAGTCGATGGTTTTTGGCTGTAACTCCGAAACTAATGCGAATTTTCCCCAACGACAAACGGTTCTCTGACTATATTAAACATTAACTTGCATAAAAATAAGGTCTGCAAAAGCCGCATTTTGACCTAACACTCGCATTTTTCTGACCTAACACTCGTATTTTGACCTAACTTTCTCAAAATCGATCTCATTAAATTTCTACGTGTTCTACGTTGCTTTTCGGTTTTTTCATTTACCATTAATGATACTTACCGTATATTTTATGGCTTCTAGCTATTCCTATGGTGTTGTTCACCAAAATGAAATATTACAACAATGCTGCAGTTTCTTCTATGGTGTTTTACAATGAAATGGAGTTCCTTATGACTCGAAATGAATAGAACAGTCTCTGGCCTTTTGAATTGATTCTTTTACGACAGATAAAGGTATGATTTCAGCCAGGGATATTGAATCTATGGGATCTTATGACAAAGTAATTAGAGAACACAAAATTTCGTTTAATACATATATTGTAAGGAAAAATAGTATACAGTAAAAAATGTTTCTTACATATTTATAATCTAATTTCTATACAATTGTTGTTATTTTCGCATACACGCTACATACATAATACTCAGACCACATATATACATACGTACAATTTCTTACATAATAATTATCTTGAATAAGTTAATATTAATATAGTCGCAAATTTAAATAAGTAATACACTAAAAACACACAGATGGCGCGACATGTACTTCCCGGGAGGTGCTGCCCCCGGTGGCAAACTCGTGAACACTGTCGAAAACTGAGTGGGTTCCGACTGTACCGTACAGATGGCACGAAGTGTACTGCCCAGCAGGTACTGCCCCCGGTAGCAAAGTCGGTGAACTGCGTCGACAGGCGAATGAGTTCCGTCTATGTCGTAGAGATGGCGTCTAATGTACTGCCCGGGAGCTGCTGCCCTCGGTGCTCAACTCGTGAACTACGTCGAGCATTATTCCCATACTTACGAGGGTAAAGGTAAAGAAAGACGGGCTCATCACCGATTTGCATGTAACTTTGCAGAAACATCAATTTTTGCATTAAACTAAGATCCGCAAAAGGCAAAAAGCGCGCTCTCGTCTATTTAAAGAGTTATTAAGCATTATAGTATAGTTATAAAACTTGACTTCTCGGCAGCGCGAACGACAAATTTTAGCATTGCATGTTATGTCTATCCTATACTTAGTCAATGATTTCATGGCTGCACATGGCTGCGGCTTCGTTGGCGAAAAAGAGCGCCCTCACTTTGCTAGCCTTCGAAGAAACAATTAATAGAAAACTACCCTTACAAGAATTTGCGCCCCAATGAAAGATTGATTCTCGTTTTGTCCCCATCTTGCGAATTTCTTAAGAACCACAATGAATTAAATGTTCCTTATTACATTGTAAGTTCAGATCCTTTTTAAACCGTGTGACTAATATACTTTACTGTATAAATGTCACAAAGAAGAAGTACAATTTTGTGAAATATGCGATTCTATATGTCCCAACAGTATTTGTCTGCCCATGTACTTGATCATGTGGGCTCATATTTGCACGACCCATTTTATACTTAATTAATTTCACCATTGTTTCAAGATACTTTATCTACGCGTGTTACAGTGTATCGATTGCAAAGTAATGTTAAATATCCAGTAACAGAGGTATATCGGAATAGTTATACAGTTTACGATTCATGTGACCAATCAAAGTTAAAACACTGTCAAAAGAGAATCGCAGATGTCGCTTGGGATAACTTCCGAACAATAACTTCTTCGAACAGAAGGGGAAGGAAGAGGTGATTGTCGAACATCTGTCACCAAGCGAAGGCTACGTCCGTTTTAGTCCCAAAAACCGCAACACCGTCATGGCACCCGTTTTTGTGATTTTTTGAAGAAAATCGTTTTTAATACGCAGTTAGGACCGCGCTGTTCTGTGGATTCCAGTAAAAGAAATTCTTTTCCATATCCGGTGAGTGACTTCACGATTCCGGCAGTAATTGTTTATCCATCGGTCTTAGAGTAAGTAACGTGTAATTTTAGGGCAAGCCCTTAAATTAACTAACGATACTTTAGTGCAGTCTCTAACCTTTAAGTAGGAAACGTGGTTTAAATTGCACATTTGACCAACTGCTAATCGAATATTCAATATATACGACATATTCGCGACACGTTTGTTGCAAACGGCATATAAATAAAACCTTCCGTTAACCATCGTTTCTACCGATAGTAATAATTGATCGATTTATACAGTACAAGATTTGATACTAATTTAGTAATCAGTGATAAAAATGAATGATTGACGTTAAATGACATTAATTTAATACCCAGCAGACAAATGGATAATGTGTTTGTATTTCAAATTATGCTTATCTTTACTTAATAGATTTCTGCAGCACTTTTTATTTTTTCTGTTTGTATATAATTATTCTTACAAACACTGGCAATGTACTTTTTGTTACTTTTAAGCCAGAAGATATTCTGAAATTGATTCACATGCTAATTTAACTTATTATTATCTTAGATTTGGAACCATGAGCTCAGGTAGACCAATCAAATGTGTTGTGGTAGGTGATGGGACTGTGGGCAAAACCTGTATGTTAATATCATATACAACGGATAGTTTTCCAGGAGAATATGTGCCCACTGTGTAAGTATCTTACAAAAAAAACAACAGAAGAAAAGTCTCAAGTGATTTTTCTTCATTGGTAAAGTTTGGCTCAGTATTATTACAGAAAAAATGTGAGACTCTCCTTTCTTGGTAGAGTGGAATATTGAAGCTAATAATAGTAAAGCAGTTTAGGGCACAGGAACCATACAGGAAGGAGTTGCTTCTATATCATCTTTTTATCTTGCTCTCCCTCGCTTATGTGCTAGTTCAGACTTATATTTCTTGTTGTATGTAGCAATAAATTCTAATAACATATAAAGTATATTTTTCTTACACAAAGTGTAATTAGTTAGAGTTCCAATATCTTACCAAATTATTATTTATATTGTGTGAGTGCTAACCCTTTATTGAGTGTGCGTATTAATGAAATATTGTTTAGGTTTGACAACTACTCTGCTCCAATGGTCGTCGATGGAATTCCAGTTAGCTTAGGACTATGGGATACAGCTGGTCAAGAGGACTATGATAGGCTGCGTCCTCTGTCCTACCCACAAACAGACGTCTTTTTAATTTGCTTTTCTGTGACAAGTCCTTCTTCCTTTGAAAATGTAACCAGCAAATGGTACCCTGAAATAAAACATCACTGCCCAGATGCACCAATGATACTTGTTGGTACTAAAATAGACTTGCGGGATGATCGTGAAACACTTACTGCCTTAGCTGAGCAAGGACTCAGTGCAATCAAACGTGAACAGGGGCAAAAATTGGCTAATAAGGTTGGCAGAAGGGTTTTTCACTGAACGAGAATTAGGTATTGTATCAGAATACTGATGATTATTTTAATTCCTAGATCCGTGCGGTCAAGTACATGGAATGTTCTGCACTCACGCAGCGTGGGTTGAAACAAGTGTTTGACGAAGCGGTACGCGCCGTTTTACGACCGGAACCTCAAAAGCGTCGGCAGAGGAGGTGCACTATGTTATAAGCAACGAGAAATTCAGGATCAGAATCAGCGTAGGTAAAAACATCTGCGAAGTATCAGACTGATATTAATTTGGTTCAAGGCGAGAAGACGGAATTTCGTTATTCCGTCTTTCATTGAAAATAGCAACAAATGCGGTTTTAATAAACTTTCTCTGGCGGCTGTAGTTTACTCAGTTTCAGACAAAGTACAATTTTACAACTTTGTTGTAACTCAGAAATAAGACTTAAAAGTTTCTATGACAATTTTACGTGTCTGCAGTGATATATATTGAGTAAAGTTTGTGAGCCTTGCATTTCAATATTTGTGTGAACTGAATCTTGTTTGCTTCTATATGTTTAATCAATCGAGCTAAACGCGTACTAGCACAAAACGACAAAAGGGCTGCCAGACTTTTGAACTTTTATAATTACCGAAGTAGAGACGTTTATTTTAGTATATGTACGTTAGAGCTATCATGGCCATCTATATGCTAACAAGATTTACAGAATGCAGGATAGCATCATAGAATTGTTTACACGTACAGTGCCATAGCAACGAAAAATCAAATATATGTCACAAGATCTTTAATGTCAGTTCTAGACAATATACACACGTATTTAATACAAATATTTTATACACAATCTATAAACATATTGATGAGACATAAAGACACACGAACATAAAATGTACAATGCTATGATCGGAATACAAGACTGCCATGGCGTAATGTAGGTCACTTTTGCGTGGCGGACACTACATTAGAAAACATGTCGCGCATTGCGCAGCAAGTAGACATTTTTTCGTAATAGAGTTGAAGATGCGAAATCAGACATTTTTGCGTAAGATATCTTATTGTCTAGAATTTGAACATTTTAACCATTATTGAATAATAAAAGATCCAAAAAGAAAGCTTCTATGCGGGTCTTATGTACATTGATATTTATTTTACTTTTATCGTTTAAGGAGTGAGAGTGTTTTAATATAGCCTCTTTGTCAATCCAAATATTTGAAAAAAAAACATGTACATCAATTCGTGTATGTAATGGGTACACCAACATTGTTGCGCTAGTGCAATCTGATAATTACATGAAATCTATAAATTATTTTTTCTACAATACAAAGTTGCTTTGAAAACCAGGCATAATCAAAATGAATGTTCAATCAGATGATAGTACGAGATGCCCATGATGTATATGCCAATGGTGTAATGGGCTTTTATATACTGCGAAACAGCGTGGCGCATTGTATTTTAAACAATACCATAACATTCTATCATTTCCAATATCCGAAACCAAGTTAATGTCTTAATTTAGAGTAATGGACATTTCTGTACAAATCACTTTGTTACGTTTTGTACAAATGAAATGAATGTCTAGTACATAAAATAATTAAATCAAATGCATTGATACTCAGTGACTGATTCATCACCGTCACTGTCGAGCATCATTTCACTTACATTTGATTATAATTTCGACAATTATATGAACAAGCTTGCAGCGAAAGAATGTGGACACAAAGTAGCACGACGACGACGACAGAATGATATTCCTCCAACTTATGTACATGCTATTTTTTTATATTCAAAAAGCTTAGAATAGAACATAGATCGTACGTGCCATATGCTTTCCAATTTATAAAAGAGATATTAAAATGCCATAATCTGTTCATATTTATACTCGATGGATTTCAAACGAATTAAAAATATGAAATCGAAGGAAAAAAAATTCTATTGTAAGTGAGAGTAAACTAACAAGACACTTTGATGCTTGCTAGGTGTACATACTGTAGCATAGTAATAGCATACTCTGATTTTCTATCAGGCAAACATTTAAAAATTACCACGATAATTGTCATATCGTGCAGAAAATGTTTGTTCAAGTATACGGACACTTATTCATTGCGAACAGTGACCTGGTTGAAATTTAGAGTAAGCCAAAGATGTTTGCAGTAATATCCGTACATTATCGGAGCTCCCAGTTTTTATAATAGCACGTAAGCACGTAAGCGCGTAATATCACAGGCATTGTTGCAGCGATAGTTTGAAATATTATTAATTAATACAGTTAACATATGATCGTTTCATATTTGTGGCAAACTGCCTTTCAGAAATAGGAATGCAATGCATTTGTAGTTCCTACGCAACAAGTCAGTTTTTCTCACGGACAACTTAATAGTGCACAATTTCGAAACATTAACGATCACTGTTAATAGCTTTGACACACTAAATGTAAGAATTTTATTCGTATGTACATACGTACATATGTATAAACACACATTATTCACACAAAAATAAACGCATAACAGTTATGTATTATACAGTAACGTTACATAGGAATTGGATGTGTTGCAAGTAGTACATCTATTTTATTATTCTTTCGTACTTACTTTTTCTGTGCCCTCGGAAATAACGTTTTTATTCAAAGACTATTTATGGGATTTGTCGTGTGGATGGAGAAATTTTAAAGGCAGCTACTGTAGATCTCACAGGCACTTTGACCAGGTAGAATCGGTTGGCAGCAGAAAAGGGGTATAATATAGTGCTACTTACAATCTCAATTGTTTCAAATGTTTACTGCTATCGCAACTTTCGTGGATGAAATAAATTATGGACGCTATAAACCAAAGTTTAATGCTACAATCTAATATATCGAGTTACAATTTAAATTGTACACTGCTGCACTAAGTATGCAAAGAGTGAATGTATGAAATGTAAAAATATTCTAGTCACTATGTATTTCTTTTTGATTTTTAATTGTATATGAAACACGATGATCTGGAATGACATAATTTACACGTCTGATCTATTGGCCGGACTTGTTTGCGAACGACAAACGATCGTAAACTAATCTAATGAAAATGGGGCATGAAAGTAACGACGACGCAGTTTGGAATATTGTCAATTTAACTAGAACAAGAAGCCAAACCACGGAGATAAGAATTTGGTAGAATATAAATATGTGTATATGTGCTAGGATATGAGTTTGATTATGAGTAATTTATACATATATACATATGACACTTGTCTATTTTCTTAAGATTTCTGTAATATTAATCGGTTACTAACGAGGCAGTACAAGAGAGCAGTTTCTTAAGCGCATTGTTGAGCACAATATCTTAATTTGAAAGCGCTCCATGACTATTGAAATAACTGCTTCAAAACGACGCTCCGACTTGTACAGTAAGTTCATTTTGTGCCTATTTTCACATAAATTGTCATTGCTCGAGTCACTTTGTAACTGCGTTCTTTTCGTCGGCGCTTCTTGCGCTCTTATGCTGCCAGTACAGAAGTTAAAATAACGAACATCGTACAGAGGCCTCGAAATTAATTTTAGTTTATCCTATTTTCTTATGGAATAAAATGTCACGATAAATGTCTACGACGTAAATGACATGACTACATAATTACAAGCGCATGTTCTATATGGCACTAGGAAGCATTTATTTTTTATTTATATGTATTTTGAAAAGAACTTTTTAAAATAAACTCTATATAATATACTCCATTCTCAAACCTACCGTTCCTGTACTTTTTTTCTCCCACTGATTTTGCTGCAAACGAGGACCGTTTAAATTATCCGCAATTGCATGTGAACAATACCGCTGTTCGAATTTGAATAAGTTTCGATTAATGCATGTATCGCAACAGCATGTGATGAATATAGGTACTGTTCTTGATTGTGAACACATTCAGCAGCGCTCTGTTGGCAGTGTTGGCACTACGGCCAGCATAGTAGTATACAAAAAGTGGAACGTTCACACCTGTCGTCATGGCTCCCTTCGCGTGGAATTTCAGAGGGAATATCAACCGGTTTTTAACTGACGCGCAGATTTTTCAGTATCTCATCATATTAGTGGGACTCTTCAATTTGTCGTTAGGTCTTTATGAGGATCAAGTAGGCAAATTCGATTGGTAAGACAACTTCTTCTGGCGCCGTAAGCGATCAGACCAACCTCTTCAATAATACACGAGCATGCTCGGCCGTTTTGACAGTGAATGTGCAATAAATTTTTCGCACTCATTATCATAATGTTTGTGTACTTTCAGGAAGCAGAATTATGTTGGGAAGATCAAATTTGCAAGCTTCGATACGGTGTCAACCGCGAAGAAGATCATCGTTGCAACCGAAGAAAATGTTATTGCCGCGCTCAACCTCAAATCAGGTGAAATAAAGTTTTTCATTTGTTCTTTTAAACGATATTACATTACTCCGTATATTTACAAGATTGATAATGCGGGTTCGAGTGCGTGGCTCATATTTATTGAAATCTGTACTTCAATTATATCTTAGGTCAAATTCTATGGAGGAGGGTGTTGGAAAAGGGATATGCTGGACGAATTCGTACGTTGGGAGGTGTTGCGGACGGAGATTTGATTTCTGTAAGTGGTGGTGTTCCTGTTATTGTTCGAGCTTGGGATTTGGCTACTGGACACATACTTAACGAATGGCCAATGGCTGAACAGAATCCAGAGAGGTTTGTGCAATATTATCATTTCAACGCAAGAAATTTAATATGAATTTTTTCTTAGCGGAAAAAAGATTTATAGTATTGTAACATTTCCAGTAGAGTTTTCGAGATAATAGAATCATAATTGACTACATTGATTTTTGCAGAATTGACACACCATTTAGATCCTTTGATACATTGGGATTATACTCTCCTAAAAGGTTTTTCCGATTACATGTAGAGCACTTTGTTCACTTAGACACATGTTAATTAATAAATGTAACACAGTTACTTAACAATAATTATCTGTGTTGCACGCCATTGTCACAACAGCTTAAGGAGTTTTTTACAAATTTGATGTTGTTCAATGGTGGAATAATAATTAATTTATCAGGGACACAGATTATAGTTTATTTTAATTCGAATCCTGATTTATATCTTGTAATGCAGGTTAGAGGATGTTAAGTGGCACATTAAAGATGGGACACTGCATCATATTCTGCCAATTTATAATTCTGGAGTTGAGGTGACTTCATACGATAGCAAAACTGGAGAGAAATTGAAGACACGCAGAGTTTCAGCACCATTTATAAGTCAAGAAACTGAGTAAGATAATTCTCTTATTTTTTATTTCTATTTATGCATATAGATCTGCAGACAGCATCTTTGTATAATGACTATTTCAGGTGTGTCTTAGCGGTACCATATTTAGCATGTTTAAAGGGTGACAGTAGCTTGGCGATTCTCTTATTAGTACATTTATTCGATGCCAATGTGCAACAGCACTCAGTAACGATAAACACAATATTCGGAGCTGGGGCACAAGGCCCTTATCGATTGGAAGCAGTGCCCGATGAAAACGCTGTCGTATCTATCAGCGCTGACAATGAACGTAGAAAAAGAATCCTCGTTATTGGAGAAACACCTACACCTATTCAACGTGACATTCCATACGATACGGCGTTATTCGTCACCTCTGTTGGCAACGACAGTGTCATACTGGAAACGTCGTTTAAAAATGGAGTACGGTGCTTTGACTTAAAAATATTAGACAAATTTAGTTTTCTCTAATTACTATGAGTTATTTTATTTGCAGATGACTGAAATTGTTGCCATGGACTTGCTAACGTCCTCCCCGTTGCCAAATTTATCAGCAACTATAACGCATTCTTCCTTACATGCTCCCAAGATACTAGCGTCGATTTGCCCACGCCAATCTAAGGGAATAACATGCCGGCACTTGCTTTCGTCGCAGGACCACAGCATGGCACTTTTGCAACATAATAAGTTGATATGGGCAAGGGAAGAAGCACTTGCCAGCATAGTGGCTGTAGAAATCATAGAGCTGCCGATGTCGGACAGAGATCAAGCCATTGAGACTGAATTTGATCAGAAAGAAAGTGAGTATGCGTTACTCTCAAACAGTAATTGGTGGGATCACATTACGTCGGTAAACACAGGATGCGTTAAGGGCAGCCAATTAACGTTGTATCACGATTCGCACACTCTCTTGATTGCCATTAAAATTGTGTGAAGGGACAATGCATATTTTGCAGACTCGTTATCAAGGCTTTCTGCCTTGCGTGTATACGTTTATTTGAAAGGCTTGCCATCGTCATTTTATCGCAACAATCTGTAACAAACTCACATTGTTTAGTGGGAACTTGTCTTTTGACAATAATGTTATCTGTTAAGTTGTATTAATTAACGTTCTTTTGTGAATGGCTGCTGGCAGGTATTGACGTAGACAGTTCATGTAAGTAGTGGAGCAGGAAGTGCTGGTTTGAAAGTTACTGGTTTTTCATACAATGTATAGATTGTCTATTTGTTGCATGTACTTAGTTCGCGTATGTAGGTTTTTTATGCGTAGCGTCTTATATTCTGACAAACGTACGATATCTTAAGTTTTCTATGCTTGCATGGAAATACTCCAGACAATTTCATTCCATTCATTGTTATTCTCCAACTGAATAGAATGCGTTTTAAATTTTTATTCAAAAAAAGGAAAATTACCTTAGTAATATGCATGAATATTTCAGGAATTTAAAAAACATGTATAGGTTTGGCTATGATGCCACCGTATTGTATCACTGACAGATACAACAATCTGCTTATGGATAAAATGATCTGCTGTGTTATGAATTTATTAAAACATTGACTGCCATATCGGTCAGATGTATTCTGGATTTCTAGATAGAAATTATGTTGAAATATTCTTTGTTGGTTCAAAAACACTTATTTTACATGGCAGTCAATGTATTAATTGTATGCTAGCTGATGTGTGAAATTAACAACAAAAAATGCCTGTTACTTTCTTTTAAACAGCCTTGCCATTTAATTTTTCGATTAGGGGACGTAATAAGTATGATACTTCGGAGAATGATCTCCCAGTTCAATCAAGCTAAAGCGTTCTTCGAATCGCTCCTGGACTTTGTGCCGCAACAGTCTAGTCAACGTTCTGATCTGGTGCGCGATAAGTTTGGTTTACACAAAATGATTGTGGTGGTTAGTTCCGTGGGAAAGGTAAGCATTCATACTGAAACCTTCCATGAAATCCGGGTCATTACGAACGTCGAAAGCTTAATAACTGATTCAGATATACGGGATCGAGACGAGAAAAGGTGAAATTATTTGGCAGCTCAGGGTGCCTAACATACGTGGTTTTACAAAACAATCCGACACTATAGTTATGTATGTACAACGGGGCAGCAGGCATTTCCCGCATCCGCCCCAATGTGCGATATTAGCAGAGGACAAGGTACTGTAACACCGAGCTGCACGAGACTTATGTCACACATTCGCAATTTTAATTGTTGGTCTTACATTGTGTAGGATACAGGAGAGGGTATCGTTTTCACTTTTAATCCAATAACCGGTCAACCGCTGGGTGGCCTGGTTAAATTGGGGTACAAAATCAAACAGTCTATGCTATTGCACGTTCCAACGGAAGACTTCCTGCGAGGAATACTTATACTAGACACGCGTGACAAAGCTCATGTGTTCCCGGAAAGCGCTCTCACGGTTGCCGCCACGCTCGGAAAAAGCACTTATGTTTTTACCGCTGATCGAGCGACCGGAACTCTGTCTGGATTTTCTCTTTCTTACAGCACATCTCAGGTTGGTGGTTGAGCCGCATTATAAACGTATGGTTACAGTCAATTACATATATTTTATATATAGGAACTAATAGCACACAAAGTTTGGGAGTTGTTGCTTTCGCCAAGGAACCAAAAAATAGCCCGAGTTGTAACGAAAAATCCTATTGAACGTGTTCATTCTCAGGGAAGAGTCTTAAGTGACCGATCGGTTTTATACAAGTACATTAATCCTAATTTAGTGGCAGTGGTGACAGAAGGTGTTGGAAACACTCATAAAAGTAAACGAATTTTATGGTTTCGTAGAAGAGAGTGATATGAAAGTGTTCATTTTTTGTATACATCACTTTTATTACAGATACGCTTAATGTATATTTATTAGATGTAGTCTCAGGGGCTATGATTTTTTCCATAATGCATAAGCGAGTACGGGGGCCAGTTCATATAGTGCATTCCGAGAATTGGCTTGTTTACAGTTATTTCAATGACAAGAGTCGTAGAACAGAAATTGCGACTTTAGAACTTTACGAGGGGAAGGATCAGAGTAATACAACAGGTGAGATGAATAACCTTTTTTTTTTTTCATATTTTCACCAAGACATTACAATTACTCTGACTATGTTTCTCGCAGTATTTTCTTCATTGGCTACGACAAAATTACCCATCGTAGAAAGGCAGGCCTTCATCTTCCCCGCGTCTATAGAATCTATGCGTGAAACCATAACAGAAAAAGGCATTACGAGCAAGCACATAATTGTAGCCCTTGCCAATGGCGGTATCTTGGAACTACCTTGGATAATGGTAGACCCAAGACGGCCTATAAATCCTGAAATGCGTGAAGAGGGTGTAATACCTTACATGCCGGAGATTCCGATACACATGGATGCCATAATTAATTACAATCAAAGTGTTTCCAGGGTTTCGGGTATACATACTAGTCCCAGTGGCCTTGAAAGTACATGCTTAGTTTTTATACACGGTTTAGGTGAGTGTTGGTATTAAGTAATTTAATAAGAGACGTGCATGTTTGACTCAAACAGCCAATTATGCGTAACTTATAATTTTCAGACTTATTCTACACACGTGTAGCACCATCTAAAACATTCGATGTCTTAAAAGACGACTTTGATCATTATCTTATCGTAACTGTACTGTTGGCGCTGCTAATCACATCGCTCGTCACCAAAAAGCTAGCATCCCAAAAAGCTCAGAAGCAAGCATGGAAGTGATGGCGCCGCGTTTTAGTTAGGCAACTAAAGTGCAACATCTATAAGTTTCTGTTCACTGTAGGCAAGCGTCTTTCCTGACGAAAACTTGTAAAAATGTACTGTTTTGTAAATGGTTAAGCGTTAACGGAGAGTAAAAACGCTGACACTTTGTTACTACACCCAGTTGTCTTAACACTACATAGGTCGTATTTTATCCTTTTACTGGTGGTACAGAACGCACACTGTAGTTAGTGTATTTTCAATTCCGTTGAGGGGTGAAGTGTGCTAAGAAAAATGTGACCAGAGTGGACCATGATGATCACAGTGAATCATCGCATTATTCAAGTAGAATTTATCAACACTCTAAGGACATGCTCAAAGTACAACTTCTCTTTTACGATGCTAAAAGATTTCTTTCTGTTCCTAGAGTACTAGATGTTCATGCGACATACAGGTACCCTAGAGAAAAAAATCACAATAATTATGTATAGGAAAAGTACGTTACGAAATCAAAGAATCACTTACACTATGGTTAACACTATAGCAACATTGTTAAATGTTCCTGCAGAAAATAGCACGATTTACGATTTTCTTAAACTAATCAATTCGCAAGTGGACTATAGCACTTCAAAATGTAGGAACGAAATTTGTATTGGAATATTGCTGTAACAATATTGGTATAAAAATACAGTATTTATTAACTGTGAATTACTACAAACATATATAATCGTTGGAATGAATATAATCATTAATGTAAATGTGTTTTATAGATAAATAATCACGCTTTGATTTGAATGACTGTACATAGGTGAAAGCGTAAACAATAATTTTAACTCAATTTACAAAATTCCTCGGTTTGCACAAAAGTGCCTGCATATAAAAATGAGATTTAACAAACTTAATTTATCAGCCTATACATTGACACGTTTTTGATTAATGTACATCATGATGCTCTGGACGTTCTTATAGTATTCGTTTTCGGCGGGTACTTCAGTGTCCTAATAAAAGGAAAGAGGGTTTTTTTTTTGTTAAAATACGATTAATTCTTAACGAAATACGATTGAGAAGCATACAACCGTACCTCCAAATTTCCGTTGAACGTCTCGTCACTTAAGATTGATGCTACTTTGGAATTCCAAATGCTCAGACATTTTACCCAAGCAATATCTTCATTGTAATCAGCGATGTCTGTGTAAAGTGACACACAATATTTCTGCAAAGTAGGGTTTTGAAGAGAATTGAGATATGGTTCAGCTATCGTTAGCACATTCCAAACTTCCCTTTCATGAAGTTTCAGATCTTGTACAATTTTTCCTAACGAAAGCAGTAACTCCTTTTGCAATTTGTACGTTTGCGTAAATTGATACACGCTACTAGAATCTTTTACACAACTGTCTTTTGCCGTTTTACTCAAGAACTTCGATAACGCGGGTAACACTTGTCTGAAAAACAATTGACATTAACATGATAGCGCATGTAAATAATGTTTGTATACAACTTACTTAAGCGTCCTAGATCTAATGAAATCTTTTGACACTTGTGCGAGAGTGCATAATAGTTGCCACGCCCGGTTAATAACAACTACATTTTCATCGTGAAATCGATCTACAAGAGGGTGCCAAAGGTCGTGGACAATGGGCAATAGCTCATTTTCCCAAGTAACTAGTATTTTCACTCCTTCCTGAATAGTTAACATCGCCAACAGCGAATTCTCTACTTCTTTCACAGGTATAAAGTGTAGACACCCTTTCATCACTTCTTTCAACATTGTAGCATAACTCGGTAATGTCGTAGCTTTTTCTGAAAGTACATGACACAATATGTTATAGTCGTGTAAAAATGGCAAACATGTTCAGTGCAAATACCTTCTTCCTCCGGATCCACGTAATTCTGAATTTCATCGTTTTCATGCTCTTCTTCCTGCTCTATTGTATCTCCTATCGTTTCGTCAATTTTTTTAGCTTCGTAATATTCGAGTAACGAATGGATAACAGTTTCATGTTCAGCGTTTCGCTTTTTAACCGTATCATGTTTAGTTTCTGCATCTGTATGACCAGCTATTCTCCTCAAGCATACGACAAATATGTAAAATGACTTGAGAAATGATTTAACGTTTTGCTTTTGAAAGACTGTGCTTAATTGCGAAAGAATGTCGTTTATGATTTCAGTTAAACAGGGCATTACATCTATCGTACTATACTTCATGACTACAGCAACTACATCAAGTACTCCCGGATTTCGTTCTATCCTTCGCAATTTCATAGTTACATGATAAGAGAAGTAGTCAACGTTTACACGTAATAGATCGCCTATTGATTCATGGTCTTGAGATTTGGCGATATTTTCCAAACACCGTGTTCCTACGGAACTAATTAATCCGTGTCCACTTCCTGGAAATATACGGATGTAATTAATAAATTTCATTTAATTAATAACTTATTCCTTTATATCGCAAACTCACCAGCTCTTTCAATAACCAGGTACAGTGTCTTCAGAAGAAACCTATCGTAGTCACGCTTCAAATTTAAAGCAATCAACCCCAAACCTTCGGTCAGGAGACACCACTGGATGATGTTGCTCTGAGCAATACATAACGGTGTGTTTTCTGTAACTGTTATGGGGGAATACCATATTTCATTGTCTGTATAATAATCAATTATTTCCTTGTATAGATATATTACTGATGAATCTGTTATTGGCACTGAAACATAGAGAATGCTATGCTTATTTTCCAGGACATCTTCGAAATGTATTATGCGCTATAAGCCATAAATACTTTCTACCATTTGTTATCCAATTCAGCAGTAAAATTAATTCTTTTCTATGCCGTGGGATTTCAGACATTAAATTAAGCAGGGCATCTACCAATATCCTCAAATCTCCAAACTTTCCAAGGAGCGTGCATATTTCAATAATTTTATGTTGGTTAGGTTTAGAGTCGATAAATTTGAACCTCATCCATTCATGCGATTTGTTAATATCCGTAGCTTCATCCAGATCTCTTATGCCTACGTCTTGTAAAAGGGATACATTTCTAGAATCCATTTCAAGCACATATACCAATGCAAAGAGCAATCTTCTTGTATGTGCCATTGGCATTAGAAACTGAGGTAATCGTGGTTTACCCAATAACCTTAGGTAGCCAGCAAACTGGTTTAAACATGATAATTGTTCATCGTTCCCTATAATGACATAGTTAATACATATCAACAATGTCGATTAATTTATTGCGTTCTATAAATCCGTACCAGACCTCCGAATAACTCTGGGTAATTCCGTCAAAATCCCATAAAATCTTTCTTCTAATGACATAACGAATGGTCGATTATCCACATTTGTCACGAATGTCAAATTAACTGCTTCTAATGCGCTTCGGGCTGCAATTCGAACTTCATCAAAATCATCTTCTGATAGAGATATAAGATGATCTATCATATCGGCGGCGTTGGTTTTCATGTTTCTTCAGTGAACATTCGTAAATCAAAATTGTACGTTTCGTTAATGTAAATTATTGAGTAAACAGGATATGTATGTCCATTACCTACAGCATGTCGTCAATAACAATTCAATACCCTTGGCCAGCTCTTTTCGAACCTTGTAATCTGAATGACTTTTCAGTACACCCAGCTCTTGAATCAATATGTTTAATTTCATAGAGGCAGCATCAATCCACTCACGATTTCTTGTTGCAGTTTCTAGCAGTGTTTTCATACCATTAGAACCTTTCTCATGTAATTTAGTACCTAATGGATCTGACGTGTTAGTTTTTTCATTCATAATAGTATCAATAGAAGAAATGTTTGATACATCTGAATCTTTCATAACAAGGGATATTATTCTTGCCCATGCTCTAATGGCCATCTGAAAAAGATAATTTCATTGCCAGCATAATATCATTCTTTGTTACTCTTTACTCATCTTATTACCATTGTTATTCTGTGATTCTGAATATCAGTTCTTATTGCTGCTTCCAACAAGCCACTGGCTATTCCAGGTAAAAACAACATGATTATGTTAGCAATCTGATTTTGCAATATGATGTCACTCATATCTGACTGTTCATCAACTTGACAAAGGGCCATAACTGCATTTATTGCTGACAGCCTGTAAATTAGGAATAAGTATGTATGTATTACTGCAAGTATTCAAATATTTTTTAACACAGATTTATTTACCTGAGAGATTGGCATCTTTCATTTTTTATCATAGCCACAAATAGGTAAACAGCCTGACCTATTTTTGGAGCATTACTTCTAACATACAATGATTCAATAACATCTGTAAAACTTCTATGTATGAGATCTGTAATACATAAAGCTACTATTTCCTTTAGTTCCTCATGGTCCTGGAGTACTGCAAGATGAAATGAAATAGCATTATAATTGTTTTGATCATTAATAATTATAATTTTTGGGCAAGATAGAAGCTTACACATGCTTGGTTGGTTCTTGTCATAAATCTGGACTAACAGACATGTATATAGTCTATTAAAGAGAGTAAGCTTTGATATCCTTACTTTTAATATAATTGCTCTCATGGCTATGATTAAGTGTTCTTTTACATTCATGCTGCAATCATAATTCGTAAAATTATTGATGAGAAAGCAACTTAAACAATAAATGTTTGCAAATTTTGCTATAGTTACCGGACTTTTTCATTATGTAAATGTGTTATAATTGGATGTAATATGTACTCCAATAACTGTTGTATCACTGCATCATCAATATTTTGTACACAACGTGTAACTTCGGAAGCATTTTGTATACTTGGATGCTTCATTAAATCATCGCACAGTGGTTTTAAAACAACGAAAGCTTGTTCTATGTGGAACCGTTTCATTGCTATGTTGAATTTGAAAAGATATTAGTTTTTTAATCACTGGCCAGGTTATGTTTTACCTTCTGTTAGACAGTACTAGCGACACTATGTGACTGAAGTCTTAACGACTCGTCGGCTTTATATTTATTATCCCGACTACCAATCGCTTTACAAGTATATAGTGTTCTCTTCTTTTCTTGAAAGAATAAACTAAATTATTACATAAAATGGCCCAATACGAATAATACACTGGTGTTTCGACATTGGAGCTGATAATGGCTCCTACAAAAGAATAGAATTAACTCTTCGGACGTCTCCGGCCATTGGTTCTATCGCACCTGACAAACGATCGACGATTTAACTGTCAGGGGATATCAAGGTATCGTGGAGCTTTCCCCGCAATAGGGCATAATATTGCTTTAATATAAAGTAGCGTTCTTCTCATTTTTATCAAGAGGGAGGCACGTCGAGGAAATATGCCCAGGCACTGCGACGTACGCTCAAGTGGATGACAGGTACTTCAGCAATGGACTCCCTCAAGGAGACAGAGGAGTCCAATAACAATCAAAACATTGTTGGGAAACATGAAAGATCCGATTCGATAGAGGTACTTTTGAATTATTTACATATCTACTTGGTTTGATCTTTATTCAATCCAGAGTATATTTTGATTGGTAGGTGGATAATTCACGGACAGTGCTGCTGAAGATTGCAACATTGTATGCGGAGCGTCTTATGAATGATATATGCCTGATAGTGGATGGTGTTGAATATCCAGCACATCGTCTTATACTTTGTGCATCTAGCGATGTTTTTCAAGTAAGTCCTGATGATTATATTGATCAGCTACATTGACAATTTTTAACATATGTCTTCATTTAGGTAATGCTGATGAGCCCACAATGGAGTGAATCACAAGAGAGTAGAGTCACTCTTCAAGAGACACCACAGTGTGCTCCAATATTTAGTGAATTTCTACGGTACTTTTACACCGGTCAAATTAGGATCAATCATGGAGTAGTACTGCCCATACTGTCTTTAGCAGACAAGTATAATGTAAAAGATTTAATATCTTTGTGCCTCGATTACATGCAGAATCACATTGCCTTGGCTGCTATTCATGGTACCTTAGTGTCGTGGCTCCAGTACACCTCAAACTGTGGCCACCATAATATCACAAGGGCATGTCAAAACTTTGTGAAGTGGAATTTTGAACTTGTAGCAAAAACAGCAGACTTTGGTAACTTTGATCTCGATATATTAGTCTCATTGTTGCATCAGAGTAGCCTCGTGATAAAAGATGAGATGACTTTGTACAAGTGCCTCGAGTCGTGGCTCGATCATCAAGCGAATCGTTTACGAAATCAGTTGTCAGCGGATGAACTTGAGGTGACATTAAAACAATTAGTGATAGCAGTCATGTCGGCTGTAAGATTTCCGATGATGTCGCCGCGTCAACTCGCTGAGCTGCTTCTATTCCCTTTAACGAAAAAGTACAAGGAATTTTTCTTGGAACGAATGTCGATCGGCATGCTATTCCACTCAGGCAAGTTGGATTGCGTGAAGGAAGTGAGCTTAAACGAGGATGACGGCCCATTATTGTTTGAACCTCGGTTGTACACTGTAGATACCTGCAGTAGTCTCTTAACGATAGAGAATTATCACGGTCTGCCATCCTATCACACAAGGACTCTTGTATTCTCCAGTCATTCTTGTCTCGCAGAGTATGCGGGTGATCGGGCGTGTGAATGGGTTGTCGACATCTACCCGAAGGGCGTATGGTTCAAAAAGTTTTTTTTAATTGTCTGGCAAGGTACTGTCGAAATGCCTGGGCACGTCAAGCGATCGGTCAGGCTATCTTTAACTTGTAAGGAACCGCCAGTTAACAGCAACACCGACATGAGAGTGAAAATTGGCGTTCTCATTTATGGGCTGCAAGATGGTGTCGAACATATCGCCCGAGTCACAGAGATAATTCATAGATTTAGTCAAGAGGAGCGTGTTCTCAATTTGGATGATCTTCTGCCGTTTGAAGAACTGAATCCCCCGCAAGGAACCGTTGCGGAGACCGTCGTTTCTCCGTTCCTTGTGGGACCTGGAAATGATATGCTCAAACTGCACATCGTTATCTCACCGGCCAACTAATTTCCACCCCCTCAATGCAGTGAGGAGCGAAACATCGGTGCTACGTATCTCCGACTATGCGTGTTCATCATTTCCATGTTGTGACAGTACACATTTTTATGATCGAAGTTTGCCCATTATAACGCGACACCATGCATGGTAGTCAACCGTTAGGAACATTTCTTTCCTTCTTATCTTTTCCTCATCTTCGCTCATCGACGGTGCCACAATTTAATCGCGACATTTAATCGCGTTAACGATTGACGATTTTACATTTAGTGAAATAAGTACAGTTTCCATTTACGTCTGTATAAGTTGGACATGCATATACTTACGGAAATACAGCTCTTAGTTTTAGTTTAATTATTCGGACTAGTTCGGACAGGCCGTTTATTGGGTTAAATGCCAATCTATTTTTAATGTAAACGCCCCAATTAATGTATATAATTTATCCTTATCGTAGAATCGAATTGCTTGAAACGCACGGAGACTTAACAAAGCCTTCCCGAACTGTTTTTTACAACGTCGTGTCTATTGCGTTGCTTTATAAATGCGTCGTTTCCATTAGATTACCATTAACATGAGGAAAGTGAAGTGAACAATTTGTGTATTCCCGTGTGAAATGCGTTTATTTTTGTCAAGTGCGTTTTAACATGTGCGTTAATTCCACGATGTAACGGATATGCGACGACGTCGTCATATCGTTCATTCTCAGTAATGCGTAGTTCTTTAAAATTTGATACAAAATAAATGTGAATTGGACATATATGTCTGGCATGTTAATTTTATCTATCTTAAGCGCGTAAATCTCTCCCGTGCTTAATGCAGATCGTGATGATTACATTGGGTGCGTTCGGGGAGTCGCTACGAACGCTGTAAACGCAAACACTACCAACGGCGTTCGCGGAGCCAATAGCGTGATGGCGATAGCAAGCTCCGTGAACGCAATACGCAACTGACACACTACCTCGGAAGAAATAGCGTTCGTTGCGTTCAGTCATGACGTCACACACCATAAGTAGTGACGTCACGGTCGTGTTTGTTGCGCTAATGTCGAGCTCTGCGAACAGTCTTTAGCGCCAGATGGTGCGTATAGTGACTCCCCGAACGGACCCTATGTTCCAACTCGTGTGTCTCGTTCAAGTAACATGAACAAGGTCGCGATAAGTGAAAGGAGTTATGGCTGGACGGATTGCAACACCGTCTCATGATTATTCACTGTGCTGCTCCAGTGGCACAGTCTCTCCAAAGCAACTGTGATAGTTGTGTCGTTCTTTAAGGCGTGTCGCATCAGTTGGTCGAAATTTCTTTGGAACGTTTTATTATAGAACATGAAGCTGTACTCCGTATCCGATGGTCCGCCATCTCTGGCATGTCGGCAGTGTCTTAAGTTTCTCAATATCAAGTATGATCTAGTTGACGTGGATTTTGGTAAAGGCGAGCACATGACAGAAGAATACGCAAAGGTACTGTACCGATTAGAAGCCTTACCGCTTGCTTTTGAACCGCCAATTTTTCTTTCAGCTAAATCCACAGAAAGAAATACCGGTGCTGGTTGACGATGATTTAGTTATTGGAGAAAGGTAAGCCGTGCTGATACGTTGGTGTCGGATATCACGGATAAAATACGATCCGTACCATAACTGGGCGCTTGTTTTGTGTTAAAGTAATGCCATTCTTCAATATCTGTGCGACAAATATGACGTAGAGGGAAAACTTTATCCAAAAGATGCAAAGGCTCGTGCGATTGTCTATCATCGGCTTTGTTTCCATCTAGCGATGTATTATCGTAACATTTCGGAATATACGGTGGGTATCAAAACGTGTATTATACAATCTTCAATGAGAATGTTTGCGGAAGAGCAATAATTACGTTTGTAAATATTGAGTACATTTAGTAATTGTTCGTCGTAGCTGGCGCCAATATTCTTCGACTATGAAAGGACGCCTCTCGGATTGAAGAAGATGAAAATCGCATTGGATGCGTTCGAGACGTATCTGCAACGTGAAAATTCTACCTATGCCGCAGGCAGTAAGTAATTAATGCGAAATCTGAATTGTGAAGTAGAACTTCATTGAAATTATAATGCTTTTTAATAGATTCATTGACAATCGCCGATTTTCCATTGGTAAACGCAACAATGTGTCTGGAAGTGATCAATTTTGATCTTGGACCGTGGCCACGTGTGAAGAAATGGTACGAAAATTTCAAGGCGAATCATTCAGATCTATGGGCAATATCAGAAGGAGGAATGCAGGAGCTTTGTCAGTTTGCAAGCAATCCACCGGATCTATCACACATGGATCATCCCATTCATCCCATTCGCAGGCCAACGAAATGAATACCATTTGGTTCTCTTAACACTCTCACATGTGGTTAGGAGTATGTATTACAATTGTACGCATTGTGTTACATTATTGACGATTTAATAAAAGGACATAGATCACTACACAAATGACAAATACCATTAACCAATTAAGTATCAAATACTGCCGGGGAATATGGCCGAGACCAATTGCAATACACACCGCGAATCGGTCGTGGAAACATTGCAAGACATTTTATTTTCTACGTTCAATTGATGTCAAATATTACTTGGCCGCAGCATTAATTATTGAAATATACTGTACGTTGATGTCCAATAATACCTACACACTATTTACGAGAACCATGAAATATGACATTGACGTTTGCACAACCTGTAAGTAAAAGCAATTAATCCTCGCTTTCCGCGTTGTATCAAATAAACATGAATAGACTTGAGTTTATGATGTACATACCGCACTGAAAGTATCCATTCTGAGAATAAAAAACGGGCCTCCTGTGATGTAGCTCGGAATTTCTGCTTTCATCAGGGCCAAAATAATCATTTTCTGGGTTTGCAATGGCAGATTGTACCAACTGCACCCATATCTGTAAAATTGAAAATCTCATCGTGTCAAAGATCGCACAGGCAGCTACTGTGTCAAAGCTTCTTACATTGAGTTTTTAACTTCTTCGCTAACACTATTTAGAACTTGTCCATTCAAGCTGAGGAAAAACAAGTGCGTAAACTGTCCAAGGGTGTATATGACGGCTGTGACCTGTACTTCCCATTGGCCCTGTCTTAGTATGACCTGAATATCAATGTTTCATTTAAAAGATGGATATCGAACAGAATCGCAAAACGCGATGTGGTTGTAAACAAAGTATTGACAAGTAACTTACTTGAAAGAACGTGATACTGATGATGACCATATTTAGTAGGACGACTATACAGAGGGTATCCGTAAAGCACAATCTAATTCTCTCAGCAAAACTTTTGGATCAATAGAATTATATTAATAGGGAAACGTTTACGATGGAACCTTGCTTCATGTTAGGGCGCTATTAATGAATAACAACAGTGACATACTGACTCTAGTGCTTTGATATGTAGTTCTAGGCAGCGTATTAATTTACTGTTGCACATTTTTGCAAAATTCGTCGAAACTTTTGACGACGCCGAGTCTTCGAATGAATAGGAACATGCGGAATTTTCAAGATCGTCGGCGAAATGCTCCAGTTGATATCTAAGGAAGAATACTGTTGTCTGATTTATTTTAACGAATGCAAAGTATTGTTCTTCCGCCCTTACCCAGCAATTGCGAAGAGACCGCAGCTATGAAAAATTAGGGCCATCAGTATGGTATCGGCGCAGAGATTGAGAAAGATCACCATCGTCGAATGTATCGACTGATGAATCATCACGAAAGGATAGATTTTGTCTATGTCTATACCGTACTCAGTTGGGAAAATCGTGTTTCTCGGACGGGTCTCATTAAGAGGACTCAGAATGTCTACGAAAATCGGCGTGTACGGGAACAGAAGAAACAAGCACATGAACGTAAGAAGGAAATCTAGAACAGACGTTGTCGTTATTAGAAGTCAAATTGCGAGATATTGCGTTTCGAATGATTTACAACGTTGACAGGTACATGAATAAAAATGTATGATTAATCTCCCTTTTTCGCTGTGGCTTCGCAAAATTGGCAGATGCACAGTGTTAACGTTTTTTACATGGTCTTCGTACACTTTCGTGAATAAGTCTTTTAGCTGTAAAATAGTAGGGCTCAGATGCGAAAAGCTGGAGCGACAAACGGCATGCAAATGGTAAACTTGTGCCTCACTCTCAATTTATTTACCGTCCGACCGTGCACAAGAAGATTGCAGAACTTGAGGGTGATAGCTGCTATCGTGACGACCGGCGGGAGCATTTGAAGCATCGTTTCGATATAATCGTCCGGATCGGTAAACGGGGCGACTATCTGTACAGGATGGAACATACGGCTTGCACCTGCCAAAGCTAACGGACTCTCAAATGGTAAATGGCTGTTTCGGACTTTACCATGTTCCCCATACCGCACCAGAGAAGAAATATGGATATTGTAACCAGTCGAATTCGTTTCGTTTTCGGTAGAAATGGCCACGCGCCGAAGCGACAAGCGAAGAATCTCATCAATTTGAAGTAACGCTCCTCGAAGAAATCACTTATCACATCACACATACTGTGCTATATATCGGTCGTAATCCCTTTGCAGGAAACGTACGTATCCGAGGAAGAGTGATATTGCGGAGGAAGGGTTGTAACATTCAGGAAATGTTTTTGTTTGCGCGTGTCTGTCGCGCGTGTCAATCAATCACTGTCGTCCGCGTTGACAGTGCGTGTTACGAGAAAATTGCGGTAGCGATTGTCTTTCATGTTTCCGACCTCGCCCACGTAGAAGTGTCAAGGGATTTAGACGTGGAAAAAGGCTAAACAGTTCACAGCTGTTTATCCGATACTAAATGTTAGGTATCTTTGCAGTGGTATATCGTTTTTAAGGTGAATCACTTTATCGTGATAGTGGTATTTAAGGATTTGCCGATCGGACCTGCCTTTTCACTGTTTTACTAACTATTTGTGGCGATATCTACGGAACTATTGGCATAGAATGGTCCGGTCTCGATTTTTCTGAAGTATTTTAATTACTCTTTAAAACTATAACGGAATAAATTATCGGTAAAACATTGCATGCTGTAGAGCCAGCAGAATGTCCATTTTTCGCTACTTTTTCACATATTTCTGACCATAGCTCCGAATCTATTGCACTTAGAAGACTCGGCTTGCAATTTTTTAAAGCATTTTCGCTGCTCTATCATACTATAGTAGATTAATTCTGAGAAAAACTGTCATATGGGGAACAGCCGACGAAAAGTCCATTTTTTATCATTTTTTCGCACATTTTTAGCCATAACTTCCATTACTATAAATCCATTCTGAGACCAAAAATTTTTTCGCGTTTGTCGACGATGCTGAAGGTTCTATCACCTTTCAATAGGTCCAAGTAGTGCCAAAGTACCCACCATTGGTCGCTCAGTTTCATATTATAAGCGCACGGTCGTCAAATGTACTTAAGTAAGTAGTAGGGGTTAAAGTGAAGTAGGGGCTAAAATGTGCATTTGTGGCTTAAAACCTCCTAAAATGCGGTAATCGCCATTAATTATGACATATAACCACGTAAAACCGTGTAAACTAACGTAAAATAAAGGAAAAGTATCAAGAAAATCAGGTCTGAGAAGGACAGGGTGCTCAATCGTAGTCTAAATTGAAGCGGAATGGCAGCTTAATCGGCTAAAACTCCTCAAAGGCGGAAAAAACCATCAATTATTGCATATAGCAATGTAGAATAGTATATACTAACGTAAAATAAGTGTAAAAGGATGTGAAAAGTCAAGACCAAGAAAAGCAAAGCAGTCAAACATAGGCAAATTGTGGTTGAATTCTCGCTTTGTTAGTTAAAACACCTCAAATAACCAACAATTATTAGGTATAACAATGTAAAGTAGTGTAAAGTAATGTAAAATAATGCAATAATAAGAAGACAGTTTCGCAAGTATACGTAAAAGATCGTAGGTATCGAGTCAATGTATTATTTTGCTTCTCACCTCCCCCACAGAAATTCTCCAATATTTTTTTCCAAAAATTCCTGCAGAATGTCGTCAGCAATCTTCTATCTTTTCCTTTTCATCGATATTCGTATGCAAATGTTCTTCGTTCTTGACTCATCATAAAGAAGTGAGTGCTGTAAAGTAAGAAATCAACGGTAGCAGTAACTGCAGCAAACGTAATTCGACATTAGAAACATTAGATTGCCAACTATTGCGCTGTAACGTCGTACCGCTGTAAATGTTTCCAGATGCAGAATTATAACTCTGCCCGCCGACAGTTCGGTAAGGTGTTGACTTCTCAACAAAACGAGAATCAACAGCTTCCTTTCGTTGACAGGAAGTCATTTTGTTTCGTATGTTTCGTATGTTGCAGCAAAAGCTACTATATTAACCGTGATAAATTCATCTCAAGGGTCGATCTTCGTTATGATCTAAACACAGTTTACCGAACGTTTGTTCAGCAAGCTCACAGCATCTACCTCAGACAGTAGTAGATACCTTGGTCATACTTTTTTCATATATGTCTTATTCACTTGTACACCAGTAATACTGACGATAATTCCATTCATGTCAATGCTGAACAGCAGACTCCAGCAGCAATTGCGGTCCTCTCGTCTGAGGGATCTTAAAATGTACACGGTCAGGCAGGTTAACATAGATTAAAGATCCGCTCAAAAGGATATTGTTATCGGTAAGATTGACTGAAACGATGAACATCGCATCCAGCGTCAAATTAATTCTAAGTCGACAGGCGTACTCGTAATACTCGTAAATAATGCATCCACGCCAGTTCTTTTTCGTATCCATTCTTTGGGGCTGGCGAGTTTTGTGACTCGTTGGCACGTAAATTGAAACGGTCGAACAATGTAATTGACTGCTGGTGACGAGGAATGTTACGAACACGCATCTACCCAATTTACAACGTGTGCGCCGTATTTTGTTAAATGAATTACGATGTCGCAGTGCATGTTCTGTAATGTGTGATCGGAAAATGGAGTATGATTACGTTCCGTCGTCGGAAAGTTAAGTTCAATTTTCACCTTTCCTATGAACGTCGTTCAAAGAATATTTATTCGCTTTTTACGTTTCCTAAACATGTTCATTGCATCTCGCGGAAGTACATCCGTTTCAGTATTCTAACTAAATGCACAGTCCGTACTCGACATCAAAATGTCTTACGATTCTTTGGTATTAATTGTGTCTCATCGACAGTTGACCAACATTGTAAAGTACGACATTGACGTCTGCAAAATCTACAGAATGAGAGACGGATAAGTAACATTAAATTTAATTAAAAAAAAAACGATTTTATGTTGAGAATCATATCCGTACCGTACTGAACGTGTCCATGTTCAGAACAAGCAATCCACCCGCCGCAATGTGAGACGGCTGAAAACTTCTTATTAATACCATGGTAAGCAAGATCTGAGCACCTGGAGGAACGTTGTACCAAGTAGCGTTGTATCTGCAATTCAGGTATTTCTATTAAAACGTTGACGACGTCGTCCGTGCGAGTGGCGATCATTTTCATACGCCATTTCTCGAACACCCCCGCTGACGTCGATCAGCACCTGTCCCGGCAAGCTTAGAAAAAGTAAATGCAACAACTGTGCCAACGTATAGATCACCGCTGTGAGCATTTCCTCCCACTGACCTTCCTTCATTATTACCTGAACAGCGAGATTCGATTAAGTCTTCCGATAGTTCCGTTCAAGCGGACCAAGCAATTGGCTTACCTGAAAACCTGTCGTACTCATGAGTAGCATATTCAAGCTGACGATAAGAAATAAGCTCGAGGTGAAGCAGGATGCAAGTTCCGCGGCGAAGCTTTACAGAGACAAGTTGTATGCAACGTAAATCAAATTGCAATACGCGCTTTTACATATCTGCGGCCATTAGATTCGGCAAACATACTAACTCTAATGAGTCCTGATGGTATTGCGCAGACGTTATTAATCTATTGCAGTAAGCCTTCGTAACGTTGGCGGTGTACGTTTCGTCTTCCAAATTTACTAGCGCGTCATTGTCCAATTCGTCGGCGTAATGGTTCAATTGGTAGCTGGAACGAAGATCGAACACTGAAGTTTAAAAAAAAAAGGTTGTCGTACGTTTGTCGAACTCACCCAGCGATGGCGAACAGACCGCAAGTATGAAAGACAAGGGTGACGAAGAGGACGTCAGCTGCGATAATGACGAATATTATAATTAGCGAGCAGAGCGTCATGTGAAACATGACGGGCCAATAGTACTCGAATCTGTCAAAGCCGTATTCGGCCGGGTAAGTCGTTCGCTTCGGTCGAGACTCGTTGAGGGGAATAATGACATCGAGTATACACGGTAGGAATGGAAATGAAAGGAAGAGTACGGCTGATATCAATATGTAATCTGAAAATAAATAAAGGAAAATGTTTCATCGGTCACGATAGCACCGATTCGAAAGCGTAACTGTACAATATTCGTACATGTATAGAACTGAGTGATGATCTTGCCCTTTATAGTGTATTCCTCCAGAATTTTCAGATTCTCGGCACCGGTGATCGTATTCCAGTCTCGATGAATCTTCATCAGCAATTGTTTTATCTGAAACGAAGGAGCGCGTCAGAGGACCTGATTACTGATTGTTGTCATGATTTCAGCATTTTTTGCAATTGCACAGTTTCCATTACCTTTCCGTTATTGATAACTAGGTTTCCATACTTCAGCAGGCACGTCATTATAGTTGCGAGTGGCGGAAAAATTTGGATGAACATATCGACACGTTTCCCCGAATGAACGAAAAGGGTGTTGATCTGCACGATAAAACGTCGACAAAGTGAACGAGAAATCCGCGGTAAAATTATGGAATTAATGAAAGTTGATGTTTTCGTTACCAGAGGTGGGATCCCGCTGCCCATGATAAAAAACACCGTGAATCGGAGTGGAATTCTTTGCAACTTCGACTGAAACGGCCAATGCCCGTTCCATTTTCCAGCCGTTTTCGTTAGCTTAAAGTGAGGAGAGTCAAAGAAGGCGTCGGCAGTAACTTCTGCCATAGTACGACCAAGAAACTGTATTATGCGTGTTTTTCCCTTGCAAGGAAACGGGGGATATAATGAATGACACGTTTTCAGCATTACAACGGCGTGGGTCGCATAATAGCTGCCATATGGTGTCCACTTTTTAATTGTACGATAATAGTCTACGCAACACAGCATAATTCATAATCCGCGTTATTAACATTGGCGGACCCTCGTTCTACTCACCTATTACCTAATCACTTTCTTCTTGACAGGAAAATTATTTGTCATCTGCGTGCGGAGGCCATACATTTATCACACACTTCCGCATTATCTATTCCTCCTTAAGCGAATGTCAAGACATTCTCGACACGTTCATGTACAAGTAGGGTGATTGTGTCAAAGAAGAAAATTCAAGTAAAAGCGAAAATTTGCGACTTGTGCGTGGAATTATACGTATGAATTTCTACGCGACATTTTCGACGTAATGCGCATTTTGTCTACATCAAAATACTGTAAGAATTTTTCCCAGCAGTTTCGTATACGCGCAGTGAAGTGAGGAAACATATATTACTAAGCGTGAAGTAAAATTAATTGGTTGTTGACCGTCAATGTAAGACGTATAATAATAAGTTCTCGGCGATTCCGATCACTGTTGTACTATTTAAAAATAAACTAATTAATTTTCAATGGATTTTAACAGAAAAACATTAACTACGTATTAACTACATCCTTTCAATGACGTTTAACATTTTCGCTCGCAGAACTTATAATTCTGTTTTCTGCGCTCCAAGAAAAGCCATGCCATTGAAACGTAGTACTCGCGATGTCTTCATTCGAAAGCACGTGCTCAGACATGGCACTGTTCGGAAGTTTGAAAATCTAAACATCTAAATATAGTCTTCGGACGCCGTTATTGTCGGATTGCATACGTTTTCTCGAGTTTATCCTTTGCTCGCAATCTCGCATACGCAGCGAGGGTAGCTGTCTAAAAAAAGGAACTCTACCCATTCTCAGTCAACCTAAGCTATTGCGTTTCGTCGATCCTCGTCTCGATACCCCAAAAAACTAACAATGAAACCGCAAACGTTCCTCGAAATGTGTATACGGCACTGGCAAATGGCGCGTTTTACGAATTACACCTTTGCGATACTCTATCATATTTAATTTGCATTCCGCACGATCATCCATCCAACCACGCGAAGAATGATTCTTGACAGGGTCCAATCGTAGGAAAATCATTAATTTCGAGTGCTCGAAACCGAACGAATTTGGACGATCGTAGGGGTTAACCAAAAGGAAGCATTATACGTGAGACGCTTGCGCACTGATCTTATCGCTTGTGTACCGGCGCACGCGGTCTTTCGAAACGATATTTTTAGAGAAGCGAGTCGCTGGCCGCTCGTGACGACGTTAGTCAAGCCACTTCGTTCGCCGGAGGGTACCTACGAAAATTTCTGTCACCGCCTCGAGGACCGTCAGTGAGTATCACACGGAATCAATCCATTCGTGCACGCCATCTTCCTTCAGCGATTATGTCATTTTTCGTACGAATTCATTTCTCATCGCCGTCTGTCGCACATTTGTCTCACCCTCTATACACGCGATGTAGACCGATGACGACTCATCGGATAATTTTAATTCGACGCGTCAGATCCGACGCGGACAATATTAATTTCTTTATTGTCCTGTTTACTTAACGCGCTCGCATTTTGTCTTTGTACGTTTCGCTTAAATTTAGCCCCGTGTTTTCGATCTCGGTTCGAGTTATTCTTAGCCGCCTCTACGGCGCATCTTGTCTTCCGAACGGTTCCTGGCCTCATCTTGATCAGCTTGCCCGCGGCATGAATCGATGAGCAACGATCGTATGGGAAGCGAAGATTCGGAATTCGCGTCCGATGCCGGGCGTCGGTGATCGAAGGCGTCGGCGACCCTAAAAATAGTCGACCTCTCGATCGAAACTTTTTCTTACGCCAACTATGCGCGTCCTATATGTCTATCTGGGTAACTGTAACGTTAGGAACGAAGACGCTATCGCGGACCATTAATGGCAGGGCGCAATTCGCCGATCGGCGACAATGAGAGAATCGCGGACAATGTTAGGAGCGTGGCAGCCGGCCAATTCTCTCGCCGTTGTTTCAGCGAATTCGACAACAGCGAGGGGGGAAGTTGACAGAAGAGGGAAACGATGGGCGCGATCAACAGTAGCAACCCTCAGCCACCGCCGATCGTTCCGTCATTTCCACAGCAAGGGGTGGCTGCCAATTTTCAGAATCCGGCAGCTTCGTTCCAAAACTCAGAGTTCGCTGAAAATTCGAGTTCCGATCGGACGAACAATTCCGAGCGCTTCGAGGAGCCACAGTCGCAGGTTTGGATTGAGATTCATTGCGCGTTTCTTCTGATACCTATATTTGCCATTGGAAACGATTTGTTGACAGGGTCCCAGCCCGTACGCTACCCTGAAGAACGATGAAAGGAGGAATCAGAGGCCGACGGCACCGAGTTTGCCGAACCTTCGCCCACTGTCACAAGACACTCTCGTGAGTTCATCGAAGGCGTCGGCATGATTTTATTAAATATTATTATTATTGATATATTTTTAGTTCTTGGCATCTTCGTTGAGATTACGATTTTTTCTATTAAATATTATTTTTATATATTTTATTTATATATATATTTTTATTAAATATTATTATTATTGATATATTTTTAGTTCTCGGCATATTCGTTCAGATCACGATTTTTCAAACCGATCGCGGACACGAATCTTTTTGTCGGCACCGTTTCTCGCCTGACGCTATTTAATTACGCCACAGCCGCCGCTTTGTATCGACGTCACTGCTCATTTTCAAGATCAGACTCAATCCGGACGTTGGCACCGGGTCGCGTGCCAGATTGGCTCGCGAAATTGTTCGAAAACGCACGCTTTTGTCCCCCAATATCTCGCGATCGTCCCACACGCAAGGGCTCGAGAGACTGGCGCCGATCCAAAGCTTCCATAGAGGTCACAGATTTCGTGGAGAACACGCTGAGTCACGTCCACGAAAACTTGTCGTCACAGTCATCGATCGCGGATCACGTGCCAGCCCGTGCTTCTTCAGGGTTTAATGGCGCTGTTGGCTCTAGTCTTCTTCAGTTCGCCACCGCGGATCGCAGAATACGTATCAGTCGCATGTTTCTGTTAGAACGTTCGGTCGTATTACGTAGTGAACTGCGTGCTTGTAGAGTCGGATCGTAGGACTTCGTCAAGGCATCAGGAGTATTTCGATTTCAGTTGACGTACGCGGCTCAGATGACGGGTTGGCGAACGGCAGGTGGTCCTTCACAGTTTCCTCAGCACTATCAAGACGCCATGGAACTGTCGCGGGTAATCTCGCAGCTGGCCATGGCCAATCAACAATTGGCCGTGGCACACGGCGCGGCATTGGGACACTTGGAGGCTCTGTACGTTGAACTTCGCGCTGAAAGGGAGGCGAAGAGGCAGGCCAACTCTTCTGGGCCTGCCGATGGCTCGAGCAAGAACGATCCTCTGCGAAAGCGTCTGGTGGAAGATGAAGAGGAGGACAAAGAGAGCGAGGAGACGGTACAGAGAAGAAGGATGGATATGCGAATAACGAGGCTGGAGAACATTTTGTCGGACAGATCGAGCCAGAAACAAAGAAACTCAAGGTTGGAGGAGGATAAAAGACTTCGCTTCAGGAACGATAGACTGGAAAGTAGCATGGAAGATAAAGACGAAGGTGACTTTGCTGGTGCCGATGAGAATTGTGAGAAAACTTTGAGTAGGATCGATGTACCTGATAGGAGGATGAGGTCAAAGGTTGCGGAGGAGAATGGGGAGGTGGAAAATGTTTCGCGTGTGCGTTTAGAGAAAGGTGGTACTGAGTGTGATCAGATGCAGAGCGCTAGGAATGAAATAGAGACACTCTCGGCTGAAGTTCAGAGATTGAAAGCCGAGCGATTAAAAGACCAGAATACGAATGACACGTTGAGGACTACTATAAGGGAGCAGAAGATGCTTATGGACAAGTTGAAAGGAGACTACGAGGCGGCTAAGAGGACGTGTGAATGTCTGGAAAGTAGTCTGGATGAGCAGGGAAGACAGAACGATCTGATGACGAAAGACTTCTGCACTGCTAAAGATGAAGTCAAGAGGCTGCTGGAGGAAATTATGGCCGTGCGGGAAGAAAAAGACACTGCCATCAGTGCTAAGAACTCTTTGGAACAGGAATTGCAAAAATTACAGTTTTGCCAGGAACGGATGAAGGCTGCTGAGGATCAGAATGAGAAATTGCACGCGCAACTTGCCGACGATGTTTCACGTAGAAAGAAAGTAGAGAATGCTCTTGAGGATGCCTCGAAAGAGATTCAAAGACTGAAGGAGACTGTCAAGACTGACGCAGAAGAAGAAGAAATTTTGTCCACAGGTAATGTTTCGAAGGATTAAGCCAACCGGCAAAGTTGTTGGTCTGAAAGTCTGGTTTTGCATCGTTTCTTTGCAGACGCGATTGAAGATACAGATGTCGCCCCAAGCAGTGCTACTGCAGAGCGTGTACCTAACTTGGATGAGTTCAAGAAGGAGTTGACTTTGAAGAGGGAGGCCCGACAACGGGCCATAGCTGCAGTTTCATCCGAAATGGAGAGACTCAGGCGAGAATTGGACGCTGAAAAGGAAGCTCATTCCGAAACGACCAGGATGCTTGACCTTCTGAGAGACGCGCAGGCTTCCTCGCAGGATCGGATGAGCTCTGAGCCAATCGCAGATGGCAGTTTCAGAAAGTCCAGAATGAAGGAAGAGAAGCCTGATGAAAATGCAATAGCCTTGAAACGCCTTGAAGCACAACGACTGACGAGCATTTTAAAGGTAAGGATTGTAAAACTTTCTATGGTTCAATTTAAACGAGCTTGTTTCCATCGTTGTGTCATTTAGATATCGGATGAGTTGAAGAATGACATTCGCTATCAGATAGAGAAAGTAGACGATCTTCGTTATCAGTTGGAGACTGATCCTGAGCATCATCAACGTCGTATTCGATGTTTAGCGGATCTGACTACTAAGACAAGGGAAGCTTTCACAGCCCGTGACAGACGTACGAATGAACTGAAGGACTACCTAGCTCAGATCATGGTCAGATTAGGGGACAGGAGCTTCTTGGCTGAGAAAGACGACGTTGCCTTCGAAAGTGATCGTCAGTTGGAGAATATTAACAACCTGAAGTGTTTGTACAATGAGAGACTGAGAGTGTTGACAGAGCTGAAGGATTCGGCATTTAAGGAGTTGGTAGATGTTCGAGAGAGGTTGGAACATTCCCTGAAAAAGTCTGAAGCGTTGGAGGAGGATCTGAAGAAGGCTGAAGAGAAGGTATTGTACAATTGTTTTTCATTTACAATGAACATCATATCCACTGACATTCGATCATTTATTTAGATCGACGTTCAGGACACGGAAATTTCTAACTTGGAGTCTCAGCTGGGCTTGACTAAAGCTGATTGCAGAGACCTGCAGAATCAGATGTCACTGATCAATGGCTTGTTCACTCAGATGCTTTTGGGAGCTTCCTCTGCCGACATGGATCTGGACCGGTTGACTCAACTGTTGCAGGTATAAAAGTCATATACTATAATTTAACGTATACTATGAAGAAAACGAGAACAAATGGTCTGTTCCTTCATTTAGGAGAATCACGATTTGATTTGCGACATGGCTCGGGAGGAAGGAACTGAAGCTGCAGCTCTGCCAAAACTGTTACTCGACCTGGTGGAGCAAGTTGAAGGTGCGAAAGGGGTGGACAAGGCCAAAGGCGAAGAAAACGGTTCGACGAGCAGCGAATCGGAAAGAAAGGAAGACGACTTGCAACAGGAAGACATAGCTCACAACTTGCCAAAAGTCTGGCGCGTGCTTTTGGAATTGTTAAGCTGTCACGCTGCATCAAATTCGTCGGTAGCTTCCTGCTCCGATCCGAACAGTTGTTACAAGTCCGTCGATACGCCAGCCGGTCCACGATTGGTGATATCCGTCAGCAAGACGTACATCCGCCTGAAAGAGCTGATTCTGGAAAAGAAGCACCTGGAGAAGGAAATGAATCGAATGAAGCAACTGAATCAACATTTGGAGAGTAAACTGGGTGAACAGGTTGGTTCACGAACCGGGAGTTACACAAGCAAATTTCCTATATTTTTGGCCCTTCGTAATATGTTCGACATTTTCTTAGGAGAAGAGATTGTCTACCGTGTCGGCAGAGTTAACGAAAACCTGGAACATCGTCGGCCGAATGCAAGCCCAGCATCAGCAGCTTCATACGCACGAGAAAATTCTCAGGTACGAGCTGCAGCAGAAGAGAAAGATGTTGCAGGAGTTGAAGCAAGAGCTGGAGTACTGCAGAGAGAAATGGGAATCCGCTAGGCAGAAAAATACGAATACCGAGTTAGAATGGAGAAGTTTGCGCCGCGAATTTGCTGCAAGGAAAGCTCTAGCTGTTCACGACTGCTTTAACAATAGGTAGATAATTAGTGATCACGATACATGAATAAGATTTATACGTGTTCTATATTCGCTACGATATGAATTTATGTAGCGCCGAAAGCGGATTCAGCGACGAACGCGGAGATGATACTGACGAAGATGACGATGTTGACGGAATTATCAGATTAGGCCATCGGAGAAGACAGCGAAAGGTTAGCAAGCTTGGAAAACGGTCATCGATTTTTTTACAGGTTCGTCCATTGAAGAATTATGTTATTCTAGGACAATTCAAGGACGCCGTCGTCCGATACCGAGTCTGAGCAGCCAACGGACACTGAATTATCGGAATCGAAGACAGGATCATCCGCCACTTTGGAACAAAGGACACCTACGCCGGAAACGGAAGCTGAGTTAGAGGAAATCGAAGCCTCAGACGAAACTGCTCCGGACGTGAGTGTATTCTATTTAAACCTTTCTGATTATTGTAAATATAAACGAGGTGTCCTGGTATTTATATCTCATCAATAGCTTTCGCAGGATAACATGCAGGAGCCTCTAGATCCTCTGGATCAAGCTCTCACCAACGTGATTCAGAACCTTATAAGAATCGATCCTCCGGACAGTGAATCATCCAGCACGCAGGATAGCAAAGAACCTTCCGATTCTTTGAACACCATTAACGATACAGACACGCAAGACCTGGAATCATCCGAAACAGAATTTCTTCCAGACGCATCGAACGAGCAGAAAGAAGGACAATCGAAAGCAATCGATGATGGTGAGAATCAGGATGTGCGCATGGAAGAGTCCTCCACAAAATCCACTTCCTTTACACCTACCACTGCTGTAAATACAAGCGGTACGATGTCAATTTTTTCTATAGGACCGTGTCTTTCGTTTACGACATCTTCGAGCTTAAAGACTGTCCAGTTCAGCGATCCGTTAGTCGTCGGTCCAACTAATCAACAATCTGCCTCTGTATTCGGAACGAACTGTGCTACCTCATCAGCGTCTTTCCTACTTCGCGAAGAAAGCGGGACTCTCGAAATTGAACAGAAACAGACGAGGTCCGAGCCGAGTCTGGATTCGGACAGCTTCTCGGTGGACTCGTCGTCAAGTTTAGAAACGGTCAAAGAGTTTCCACTGACTTCAACCTCACCGTCTACCAGTGCGCAAAATGTGGATGGGACGAAGTCCTTGGAGTCCACGGCTTCCTGTAGCACGCCGAAGGAAGATAAGCCAGTCAGAACGCAGGAGGAAGTTTTGGCAGCGAGAGCTGATCGACTGAAACGTTTGGAGGAACAGGCCGATTGGCTGATGAAGAAGATGAATGCTACCAGCAGAAGAGGTTCTGCGCTTAGCAGCAGATTGGAGGAACTTCACGAAGTCTACGGAGAACCGCCCGTTCCACCTCCGATGCCCGACGTCTTGCCAAGTAGAAGATTGAAGACGAATATTCCGGACCGAACTCGCCAGGTAAAAATTTATAATATTTTATAATATGATATAGTATTTCATCCTGCGTTGATTACATGATATAAATTTTCAAATTTGCAGACTTCATCAGAATCTGGCAGGGCAGTAGAGAATGAACGGACAAGGAAGCAGTCTGATGAACCTCCATCGAATAATGAACCTTGATTAAGTTTTGACGTGTGTGTCTGAGTAAACCACGCTCACACTGTGTTCTTCCTTGGATTACCTGCGAACGTATCCCGATAAAGGTTTCATACGAATTACGATGAAGACCCTCGTTGAATTAGTGATATGTGTACAGTTACGATCACCGTTTGCCTCGTACGTTTAATATATTTTTTGACGCCAGGTGCACAGCTGCACCGCATAACATTGAGGACACGCAATCTTTTGTCTTGCTGTTCCTAAACGACAAGCTGATGTGATTAATGGAAGCTCGTTCCTGTTTTGTACCTCCGAATACGTACCTAATAACACAATACAATAAAGTATCTTCATTTACAAGTCTCTCGTCCGTGTGGTTGAATCGAATTTAACGTAAACTGCGTTCATTGATAAAAAAAGTTTTAAGTCTTTCCCTTTTAAAAATAATCATGATTTTTTAGTTTGTACATTCTTTTTTCGCGATTATTCTTCACATTGTTTGCACCATTTTCAGCAAAATTTGTTTAACACATTCGTCGAATGCAAAGCACAAACATTAAATAATGCATTCTGCTGTGGAAAATTAGTACTACCTACATTTTTTCTCTCTCATTTATTCACATTAACATTACTTATAAAAATGATAATATCCGTATGAATATGGACCGGTAATTACTACTTTTACTAATACTGCGGTGCTAAGTTAACGCAGCGATTTCTAATCAGAGTCAAGTGCAATTCCATCGAAGAAAACCTTTGCTAGTAGATATCCCATCGTGATTGTCATACTACAGCTCCTTCAATATTCTCATCGCAAAGAAGCGAGTGCCGTAAAGTAGGACACTGACGTTTGCAGTATCTGCGGAAAAAAAACCAAATTGGAAGTTAGAAACAGTAGGTGATGAAGTTCTTTTTTAACGTCGCACCGTTGTGAATGTTTCCAGATGCAGAATTACAACTTTGCCCGCCGACAGCTCGCAAGGGTACTGGCTCCTCAGCAAAAGGAGAATCAACATTTTTCTCTCGTTGCTCGGTACATTGTACCAGAGGCTGTTGTATCTGTAACAATGTCCCTTGTCGCCATGCCGAGCAATAAGTCCGGCGTCCAATTTCAAGGTACTTACCCAGAGACGCGTATACCGGCACTCTCGTTTATCAAGGACTGCCCTGGCAAACTTAAAAAGAAGAGATGTACGAGTTGCGCCAGAGTGTAGAGAATAGCTGTGAAAACTTCATCCCAATGACCCATTCTCGTCACGATCTGAATGTTCGTTCATTGTTACACATTCTCTGTCTTCAGAGCAGCAGATGACGTACACATTCTAGTATAATTCTCACTAACTTGCAGTCCAGTAATGCTGACGATGATTCCATTGAGCGTAACGATGATCAGCAGACTCCAACAGCAGTTTTGCTCCAATCGCGTGACAAATCTTAAAACGTGGACAGTAAAGACATGATTAAACATAGGGCAAAGATTTCGGCATAGCGATATTTGTTTGTGAAATGAACAATGATACGAACCTTATAGCCTCGATGTGCTGCTGTGCGCACGCTTTTATTCTACTCTGAAATATTTTCGCGACCTCCCCCGTGCACTCGCAAGATGACAGCTTGTTCGAAGCGAGAATTTTACGTTGTATGTCAACTGTGACGTTGCCGACCTGTTCGAGCCTGTACCTGGGGTTGTATCGAAGTTTAGGCTTTCCGCGATCGGATCATAACATCGTTATTAGGCGAGATAGATTGAACCTCGTGATTGCAAATAGGCCGCAAGCGTGGCAGGCGAAAATGATGTACAGAGCGTCCAGCGCCAAGCTCATGTTAACGACACACGTGGTGGCGACGTACTCGTGAATCATGCACCAATGCCAGTTCTCTTCCATGTCCACTCCGTAATCGGCGGGGAATAATAAGTCTATTGTTCGCGTTTCGTTCATGGGGAGAATTATGTCCAAGACGAGAGGCGCCAACGGGACAAGCAGGTATATTACCAGACTGGCGAGTATGTACCCTTGGGATTCAATCGGTTCACGTTTTATGAATTTATCAAGCGTGAATTCTGTGCGAAATGGCTAATGAAATTGGACGATGAAATGAGTTTAGATGAGAAATGAGTAAAATATGACGTTTGGTCCGCACATACCGACGTAAAAGCACGACAGAAACTTTCCCTTTCTCCAATATCTTTCTAAAATATCGCGATGCTCCTTCTCACGATCCATCAGTATGTCCTTCTCCATGTCCTCCAGCAGCGGAATGAACTATGGTGATTGATATTCGATAACGTTCGTGCTAATGATAAATGTGAACGTAATCCCTGTTACCTTATCTACGTGGATGAACCAGTTTATATACTTGACACTACAGAGAAGGCATGTTAAGAGTGCCGGAATGGATGGAATGACCAGGTCAATGCTCACTTTCGAGAGACGTATTGTTTCCAGGAACTGTATCGAAATGAGATATGCTAAGACTTGTTTCATATCGGTGATATAGGATGAGAAATGCAAAGCAAGAATGTTTTCAAAATTACCACTAACGGTGCGATAGTGTATACGATTGCAATTACAACTAATCGTGTGAAAATTCGCCGAAATCTCGTCATACGCGGCCAAGTACCCATGCATTTCATGAGGATCTTCATCAATCGAAAGTAGTGAGAATCGTATACGTCTTTCATGTCGGCTGCTTTTTTTCGCGGTTGGTGAGTTTCGTGATTCACCGTTGAGTAAATTGAAACCGTCGAATAACGTGATTGACGCTGGTCGAGTGACGAGGAATGCTAGCAAGACGCATTCAACCAATTTGCGATATGTGTGAGGTAATTACCCTTGCAATTATTTTCGCCCGTAATGTATGTGGGAATGGAAGGAATATGGGCAAGCCGCTGTCCAGTCTCTAGCATTTTTATGATACCAGTTCCAGGAATGCACCTTTTTACGTAAGGGTAACAACTATAAACTTCACTGTCACGGGGTAAATTCAGCAATGCGTCATCGGAAAGAGGAATATAGATTTGTCATGTCGTGACAAAGATAAGTTCAATGTTCACCGCTGTTATGAACATCGTTTCGGACGGGTCTTAGACGTGTTCATTGTCAACTGCACAGCGAATAAAATTGCAATACAAGCATTGCATATCTTGAACCTCAAGTTCAATATATTAAATATTCTAATTCAAAAGATTCCTGATCATATTGCGCAGAAGTTATTAATCTATTGTAACGGGCCTTCCTAATGTCAATAATCCAAGACCTGCCGTCAAAATTTATTTGTATGGTATTCTCTGCAACTATATATATACATACATATAGTGAATTCTGATTATATTTGATTGATGTCTTCATACTGAATTTCTGGTGAATAAGCACCATCGTGTTCTGCAGGATAACATTGATCCTGTTGTCACCGATTTTGTCAACGTTTCGGACGATTTCCTGTAGGACTCGGCACTCTGCAAGAAGCACTATTGGAATCATTGGTGTAGACTTCGCCACAGTGAACACGGAACAGATTGGTTGTTTCTTTTTCCATGGGCTATTGGAGCAGCAAACGAAAACGTCTGCTCGCAAACTACCGCAGGCGCACACTGCCAAATTATGAACACACGTATGTGTGCAGATTCGTCCACGCAAAAGTTTGTTGACAATCTCGTACCGAAGGCAGCACTCTCAAAACAATATGAAACGATGTTTAATCCCTTGCGGTCGAAGGCTGGGATATTCTTGACACAGCAGGAATCATTTTAAGCTCGAGTATTATCGCCTTAACAGTATAAATTGCAGGCAGAACGCACCCAGTTCACCATGAACCGTGAAAAAATAAACAAGCGCCTGGGTTCCATGCAAAGGGGTGGAGTTCGAGTGTGACTTCAAGCACGGCGGCCGAATCGATAAACACCGTTCGAATACGATGCATAGTAATAATACACAGGCAAAGGTTTTATTCATTTTCACGGTGACAAACATTTTTTTGTCCTGCTTTTATCGATAACCTGAACGAAATTTGTTGAAGACACTCGTCAAATATGAAGTAAATATCGTTGACACGTGAAAGTCATTGTTACTCTTCTATTTTTTCCTTCATACCTTCTCTCATATTCATATTACGTTTCAAAATGGCAATCTCCATGTCAACGGCAAACTGTTTAATACTATCTGTACCACTGAATTAAGTTAACGTTGGGATTTGCATGTCAGCGCTAAGTTTGATTCAATGCAGTTTAACTTTTGCCAAGTGAAAGTCCTTTATTTCCTCATCGTAACGAAGCCAGTGCCGTAAAGTAAGAAACCGACGTTTGCAGTATCTGTACAAAACGTAATTGGGCATTAGAAACATTAGGCTGCAAAGTAATGGTAACGTCGTACCGTTGTAAATGTTTCCAGATGCAGAATAACAACTTTCCCCGCCGACAGTTCGCAGGGATGTTGGCTTCTCAGCAAAATGAGTATCAGCAGCTTCCGCTCGTTGGCCGGTATGTTGTACCACAGGGTGTCGTATCTGTAACAAAGTACCGTATTACCGTGACGAGCGACCGTTTCAGGGACAGATCTGCAGGAACTTACGCGGAGGTACGTATACCCGTACTCTCGTTTATCAGGAACTGTCCTGGCAAACTTAAGATTAGTAGATGCATGAGCTGCCCCGAGGTGTAGAGTAGAGCGGTGGCAACTTCATCCCAAAGGCCGATCTTAGTCACAATCTAAGCGAAGTTCAGCGAATGTTTGTTTACCGTTACACAGTATTCATGTCGCACATTGACGTAGGTCGCGCTTATTCTTGTCCGGTTTACTTCCTACTCACTTGCACACCAGTAATACTGACGATAACTCCGTTGAGGGTAACGATGAATAGCAGACTCCAGCAACAGTTCTGCTCCAGTAGCTTGACGAAACTTTCAGGGTGCAGGGTTAGAGAGTTGACGCGGTTAACAGAGATATATTCATTCTGCTAGCATCTTCGTATTCATTCGTCTGTGAAAAGGACAATTGATCTTATTACACCAACCTTATAGTGCTTATGTGCTGTTCCACGCACGCCTTTATTCTCTCTTGAAATATTTTTGCCACCTCTCCCGTACATTCGGAAGGTGCCACCTTGTTCGCAGCGAGCATTTTACGTTGTATGTGGTCAGTGACGTTGCCGACCTTTTCGAGTCTGTACCTGCGGGCGTACGAAGATTCAGGCTTTTGACGATGGGCTGATAAAATTATTATTTTCGGTACGATTGACTAAACCTGGTGACTGCGAACAGGCCGCAAGCGTGACAGGCGAAAACGACGTACATCGTGTCCAGAGCCAAGCTCATGCTAACGACACACGTGGTGGCAAGGTATTCATGAAGCATGCACCAATGCCAGTTCTTCTCCATGTCCACGCCGTAATCGGCGACGAATAATAACTTTCGTGTGCGTGTTTGGTTTTTGGGGAAAAACGCGTCCAAGAACAGAGGCGTCAACGGGATAAGAAGATATAATACCAATGACGAATACATGTAACCTTGGGATATAATCGTTTGCTTTCAAATGAAATTGATTAGTCCACTGTGCTCAAAAAATTAGATAAATGATTGACTCCAGTGTCGTGATCAGTATAATTATGAGATGTTCCAGTACGTACCTACGTAAAAGGTCGTTAAATGTTTTCCTTTTTGCCAATATTTTTCTAAAATATCCCGGTACTCCTTATCGTGATCCATCAGTACAACCTGTTCCATGTCGTCCAGCAGCGTTACGAACTATGATGATCGATATTCAATTACGTTCATGTTAATGGAAAGTGTGGAGTTAATCCGTATTACCTTATCTTGGTGGGCGAACCAGTTTAAATATTTCACGGTACAGAGAAGGCATGTTAACAGTGGCGGAATGGAAGGAATGACCAGGTCAATGCTCACCTTCCAGAGGCGAATCGTTTCGATTAACTATATAAAAATTAAATAAGCTGAAAATTGAATTTTCGACGGTAGCACGAGAAACGCGGAGACTTAGTTCTTCGCGGTACAAAGAAAGAAATTTTGTGAAATTTACGACAACGGGTGCGATGGTGTATACGATTCCAAATATGAGTGCCCGAACAAGAATTCGCTGACATTTGGTCATCCGCGGCCAAGCTCCCAAGCAGTTCATAAGAATCTTCGTCAACCGAAAATTCTTGGTATCATATACGTCTTTCATGTTTGGTGCTCCTTCGGGGTTGGCGAGTTTTGCGATTTACGGGCAAGGAGATTGAAACCTCGCGAATAATATAATTGGCTGCTAGTGGTGGAGTAACGATCAATGTTACGAAGAAGCTCCCAGTCAATTTCCGACGTGTGAGACATAATTATCGTTGCAATTATTATCGCGTGTGATGTAGGTGGGAATAGATTCATTATCAACAAGCTGTTTTCCAGGCTCTTGCATTTTTATGATACTGGCGTCGTTGATGGAATAATTACTTGCCTTTGACGCGTCGTAGACGAGTTAGTAGTTGTCTTTCATTATAACTTGGATAACCAAGTTCCATTATTTCCTGCAATGGTTTCCTTAAGGGAAAGAAGTAATTGCTTAACCGACAGCCTGCCGTGCTTCCGTGTATTGATTAGATACCCGATTAGGAATAAAGCATGTAGGGGCAAAGCAGGACGTATTCGACGACAAATCTTTACAGAAGTAAGTGAGATGCAACGTGAGTAACAGTTTTCGTATTTTTGGCAGTCGTGAGCCAAAGTCGGCTACAAGGTCGGGAATATATCGATTTTTAACCATTTTTTCACTGTGTCCTCACTTTTTGTTGACCATATCTCTGAGACTATTGCACTCAGAATGGTCCGGTTGCGATTTCACTGAAGTATTTCGACAACTCTTTAATACTATAGCGGAATAAATTATCGGTAAAACATTGCATGCTGTTGAGCCAGCAGATTGTCCATTTTTCGCTACTTTTTCATATATTTTTGACCATAGCTCCGAATTTATTGCACTTACAAGGCTCGGGTTACGAATTTTGTAATCCTCGTTCGATTCTCTTTCAGTATGCATATCCACAAGTCGATCGGCAGACTTTTATTTTTTACCTATTTTTCGATGGTTTTTTCGCTGTAACTCCAAAACAAATGCGAATTTCTACCAACGGGAAACGGCTCTCTGAGTTATTTTTGACCCCTTACAAGGTAGCAAAAGGGCGATCCGATCTGCCGACCTTTGATTTTTCGCAAAAATGTGAAGGGGTACCCCTTAGAAAATTCGCGATTTTTTAAATCGCCTGTAACTTTTGAACCGGCGATCAAAACCTATGATAATCGTACATTTTCTTGAAGCTTTTGACGCGTACTTTAAGATAGGATCGTCAGAAAAAGTCGATCTTTAAAAAAATTTTTTTTCACCTACATAGGGTACAACTACTAGGGTACAAAGTACCCTACATTGGTCGCTCAGTCCCATATTATGAGCGCACGGTGGTCATATGTACTTAAAATAGGGGCTAATATACGCATTTGTGGCCAAAAACCTCCCAAAAAGCGATAATCGCCATTAATTATAACATATACCCACGCAAAACCATATAAACTAACGCAAAATAATGAGGAAGTATCAAGAAAATCAGGTTCGAGATAAACAGCGTGCTCAATCATACTCCAAATTGAGGTGAAATGGCACCTTAATCGGCTAAAACTCCCGAAAACGTGAAAAAAACCATCAATTATTGCATATAGCAATGTAGAATAGTGTATACTAACGTAAAATAGTTCAAATGCATGAGGAAAGTCAAGACCAAGAAAGCAAAGCGGTTAAACATAGTCTAAATTGTAGTTGAATTGTCGCTTTGTTAGTTAAAAAACCTCAACAAGCCCAAATAACCAATAATTAGTAGATATAAGAATGTAAAGTAGTGTAAAATAATGCAAAAGTATCAAGACAGTCTCACAAGTAGACGTAGAAGATCGTAGATATGAAGAGACAGCGTTGACATAGCCGAGTAAGAGTTACCTGGTAAGAATATGTACGCCAAACGACTCTAGCACTCGCAAAGCGGGCGGGCGGGTTAGTTAGTAGAGTACATACTTGGCTCATAGGGCAACGGACCCGGGTTCGATTTCCGGCACAGAAATCAGAAATTGAGAAAAAGCACTCTTGACTGAGCACGTTAGAGCGCCGAATCGAAATCGAGGAGCGCCCGCTGCGCAAAGGCGAAAGACAGCCGATGTCAACGCGCACCACGTATCACATATATGTATCGAGTTCATATATTATTTTGCTCCTCACCTCAGCCACAGAAATTCCCCAACACTCATTATTCGGCCATTCAGAGCACTATTTTAAATTTTCCTCACTTATCTATTGGACCTAGCATAAAAATAGTATATGGTTTATATAATATCTTGTCTTTTTCTCTTTTGGCCATACCGTGAACTTAACAATAGGTAAACACGATATCGACTAGAACCATTGACCATCTCATCAATTCTACCAATTTGCACAGCCAAGAAACGCGTTGAAATAAAAATATATAACCTTCGTTTTTTAAACACTATTTCATTCGACTAATAAATTCCAAGCAAATATCATAGACGCGTGGAAGGTATTAATGAACTTATTATTCGGTAGAAAGTCGTTATTATTCTTTGATTTTCTCTTTCTTAGCATTTTTCATTTGTTACATACGGAAAATTGTTGAAAACTATCCATACCGCTATGTTAAGTTAACGTAGTGATACTGTAATTAACGCTGAGTGGAAATCCATCGAAGAAACTTTACCCAAGTTAAGTTCGTCATTTTCCTCATCGTAATGAAGCGAGTGCCGTGAAATAGGACATCGACGTTTGAAGTATCTGTAACAGACTTAATTCACCGTTAAAATCATTAGCTCGCATTCAATTTCCTTGTGGCGTCGTACCGTGGTAAATGTATCCAGTTGCAGAATTACAATTTTGCCCGCCGACAGTTGGCAGGGGCGCTGACTCCTTAGCAAAAGGAGAATCAACAGCTTCCTCTCGTTGCTCGGTATATTGTACCAAAGCGTGTTGTACCTGTAACAAAATACCTTATCACTGTATCGAACAATAACTTCGCAGCCAAATACCAGAATACGTACGCGGAGGTATGCATGCCCGCACTCTCGTTTATCAAGATCTGCCCAGGCAAACTTAAAAGAAACAGATGCATAAGCTGCGCCAGAGTATACAGTACAGCGGTGGCAAATTCATCCCAAAGGCCGATCTTAGTCACAATCTAATCGAAGTTCAGCAAACGTTTAATTAACTTTGCATACTATCAGTTTCACTCATTGGTACGTATCGAACTCTTACTTTTTTAGTACAAATCTTACTCACTTGCACACCAGTAATACTGACGATAAGTCCATTGAGGGTAACGATGATTAGCAGACTCCAGCAGCAGTTCTCCTCCAGTCGCATGACGAATCTTAAAACGGACATGTTCAGAGAGATAACTTGATTAACATTCATTAAAGATAATCGCGTTGCTGTATACGTTTGTGAAATGAATAATGCTGTACCAACCTTATAGTGCTGATGTGCTGTTCCACGCACACCTTTATCCTTTTTTGAAATATTTTTGCCACCTCTCCCGTACACTCGGAAGATGCCGCCTTATTCGAAGCGGTAACTTTTTGCTGTATGTCGTCAGTGACATTGCCAACCTGCTCGAGTTTATGCCTGCGGATATACGAAAGTTTAGGTTTCCTCGATCGGCTCGTAAGATTACTATTTTCGGTACGATTGACTAAACCTGGTGAGTGCGAACAGACCGCAAGCGTGACAGGTGAAAACGATGTATATTGCGTCCAGAGCCAAGCTCATGCTAACAACGCACGCGGTGGCGAGGCATTCATGAATCATGCACCAATGCCAGTTCTTTTCCATATCCACACCGTAATCGGCGGCGAATAATAACCGTCTTGTTCGTGTTTCGTTTAAGGGGAACATCGCATCCAAGAAAAGAGGCGACAACGGGATAAGAATATATAATGCCAATGACGAATACATGTAGCCTGGGGATTTAATCGGTTATTGTTAATGAAATTGATCAGAAAACTATGCTCAACGAAATTAGATAAACAATTGAATCCAGTGTCGAGATCGATATAATTATGATATATTCCAGTACGTACCTACGTAAAAGGTCGTTAAATTCTTTCCTTTTTTCCAATATTTTTCTAAAATATCCCGGTACTCCTTATCAATATCCATCAGTACAACCTCTTCCATCTCGTCCAGCAGCGTTACGAACTACGATGATCGATATTCGATTACGTTCATGTTAATGCAAAGTATCGAGTTAATCCGTGTTACCTTATCTTCGTGGACGAAATAGTTTAAATATTTGACGGTACAGAGAAGGCATGTTAACAGTGGTGGAATGGAAGGAATGACCAGGTCAATGCTCACATTCCAGAGGCGAGTCGTTTCGATTAACTATATCAAAATGGGAAAAGCAAACGCTTGATTTTGGCGGTAGAATGAGAAATGCGTAGACCTAGTTCTTGGCGATAGGAAATATTTTGAAAATATACCACCAGCGGTGCGACGGTGTATACGGTTCCAATTACGAGCGATCGTACGAGAATTCGCTGACATTTCGTCATGCGCGGCCAAGTTCCCAAGCCGTGCATAAGAATCTTCATCAATCGAAAGTTTTTGGAATCGTATACGTCCTTCATGTCGGTTACTTTTGTCCGCGGTTGGCGAGTTTTGCGGATTCACTGTTAAGTGAATCGAAACGGGCGAATAACGTAATTGGCCGCTTGTCGAGTGACGAGGAATATTAGAAAGATGCTTGTCCATTTGCGATGTGTGAGACGTAATTACCGTTGCAATTACTTTCGCTTGTGATGTATGTGGGAATAGGAGAAATGTCGACTAGCTACTTTCCGTTCCCTTGCCTTTGCATTTTACTGAATCGTTAAACGTGCCGTTTTTACGTAGTGGTAATAGCCATGAATTTCACTGTTACGGCGCATATTCTGTTAAGTGTCATTCGAAAGCGGAATATGGTGGTTTCCTCCGTCACGAAGCTTGGCTGTTCGCCGTTGCAGAGAACGTCGTCGAAGGTACATTTATCGGTTCTTGACAGGTCTTACAATTAGACGCGTTCATTATCTTTTTTCGTTCCGTTAAGAGAACGAAGCTACTGGCTTTCCTGAAAACGTGTCGTGCCCCTGAGGAACACATCCAAGATGTCGATTAGAAATAAACCGAACGTTATTGCAAGATGGAAGACCCGCAACGAAGCCTTTTCAGTGACAAGTGAGATGCAACGTTTACTCTTTACGTATTTTTGCGACAACATAATTAAGGCTTGATATATACGAAAATGTAATCCACGCTCTCTCCGTGTTTTTGCTTCGACTTTATTTGCTTTCATATAATTCACAATATTTAGGTTGTAAAATGTTTCTTCGTACTCAGTTCATCGTATTTATTCCGCATGTTTGTGCTTGGGCGTTTTGCGTAAAAATCACGCACTGCATATGTATAAGATAGATATGTATTGTATCCATAAGTTTGTCTCTCGTACATTTTGTACTCATGGACTAAAAACAATTACAATACATGTACGTATGCGTATGATCGAACAATGTTTCTTTCCAGAGTGCATATTTGGCAAACGTAAGTTATCAGTTATTCGGCGCTTATTCTAACACGTTCTCACACCCATCTAGATGGGCTACGATCTGCTGTTGTTAAATACATTTATTCATTGCGCTTTGCTGCAATGATTGTTGTTCATTCGACGAACACAGAAAGTCTTTAAACTTCTACTTCTTTCTTACCATTTTTCATACTGAAATTACGGCCAGGAATGATAATGTCCACATCAGCGACAAATTGTTAAATACTATCCATACCGCTGTGTTAAGTTAACGTAGCTATTCACTGATTAGCACCAATTGGAAATCCATCGAAGTACACTTTAGCCGAGTTATGTTCCTCATTTTCCTCATCGTAGAGAAGCGAGTGCCGTAAAGTAGGACATTGACGTTTGAAGTATCTGCAGCGAACAAAATTCGTTATTAAAAACATTATGTTGCAAGGGATTTCGTTGTGACGTCGTACCGTTGTAAATGTATCCAGCTGCAGAATTACAACTTTGCCTGCCGACAGTTTGCACGGGTACTGGCTTCTTAGCAAAAGGAGAATCAACAGCTTCCTCTCCTTGCTCGGTATATTGTACCAAAGGCTGTTGTATCTGTTACAAAAATCTCTTATCACCGCGCTGAGCATTAATTTCGCGGTCCAATTACACTGGTCTTACCCGGAGACACGTATTCCCGCACTCTCGTTTATCAATGATTGTCCCGGCAAACTTAAAAAGAACAGATGCACCAGTTGCGCCATGGTATAAAGTATGGCGGTGAAAAATTCATCCCAAAAGCCGATCTTAGTCAGAACCTGAACGAAGTTCAGGGAAGGTTCATTTAACGTTACAGAGTGTCAGTACAGCTCACACTTTTTCAGTATAAATCTGCTTTGTATTGAATATAAAAATACTTTTTAGTATAAAACTCACTTGCAAGCCAGTGATACTAACGATAATTCCATTGAGAGTAACGATGAACAGCAGACTCCAGCAGCAGTTCTGTTCCAGTATCGTGACGAATCTTTAAGTGTACATGTTTAGAGAGATGATGCGATTAACGAAGATTTAAGATTGCATAAAATTCTTTAATATTCTTTCTTTATTAATTTCTTTATATTCGTCTGTAAAATGGGCGATCGTATTGCACCGACCTTATAGTGTTGATGTGCTGTGCCACGCACACCTTTATCCTATGTCGAAATATTCTTGCGACTTCACCCGTGCACTCGGAAGATGCCACCTTGTTCGAAGCGAGCACTTCATGTTTTATGTCTTCAGTGACGTTGCCGACCTGTTCAAGTCTGTACCTGGGAGTGTACCAAAGTTTAGACTTCTATCGTTCGGCTCATGAGATTATTGTAATCGGTAAGATTGGCCGAACCTCGTGACCGCGAATAGGCCGCAAGCGTGGCACGTGAAAACGATGAATATCGTATCCAGCGCCAGGCTCATGTTAGCGACACAGGTGGTGGCAAGACACTCGTGAAGCATGCACCAATGCCAGTTCTTCTTCATGTCCACTCCGTAATCGGCGGGGTATAATAAACGTCTCGCTCGCGTTTCGTTCATGGGAACAATTACATCCAACAAGACCGGCCACAGCGGGACGAGGATGTATGCTACCAACGTCGCATACATGTACCCTTGGGATTCAATCGTTTCATTTTAATGAAATTTACGAGAGCGAATTCTATGCCGAATGAAATTAGATAATTGAATTAAAAGTAGCGATGAAATCGGTAAAATCTTTCCGGCACGTACCTACGTAAAAGGTCGCTAAAGCTTCTCCCTTTTTCCAATATTTCTCTAAAATATCCTGGTACTCCTTCTCACGGTCTAACAGTATATCTTGCTCCATGCTGTCCAACAGCACTACGAACTGTAACGATAGTTCAATGTTTTGTGTAACGACGTCGTTGTTTCAACGTTCGTAATAGCGGCAAGTGTTAACGTAGGCAATGTTACCTTGTCTAGGTGGACGAACCAGTTTGCATATTTCACGGTACAGAGAAGGCATGTTAAGAGTGGCGGAATGGAAGGAATGACCAGGTCAATGCTCACGTTCCAGAGGCGAACCGATTCCATTAACTGTATAAAAATGAGATAAGCTGAAGTTCGATTTTTTTTTTGTCATGGAAATGCGAAGATTTCGTTCTTCGCGTTAGCAAGAATATTGTCACTTTACTATTATCGGTGCGGTGGTGTATATGATTCCGAGTAGAATCGACCGTGCCAAAATTCGTTGAAATTTCGTCATGCGCGGCCAAATTCCCGTGCTCTTCATAAGAGTCACTGTCAACCAAAAGTAGCAAGAGCTGTATACGTCCTTCATGTTGTCCGATTCTCCGCGGTTGACGAGTTTTCCTATTTTATCCGGCAAACAAATTGAAACGGGCGAGTAATGTAAACAGGCTGCTGGTAAAAATGATACGAATGACGTGGAATGTCACGGTGAAGCTTCCGACCTATTTGTGACGTGAGCGGCGTAATTACCGTTGCAATTACATTCGCTTCCGATGTATGTGAGAATGAAAGGAATATCGACTACCTGCTTTCCAGTCTCGTGCATTTTAATGACACTGGTTCTTTAAATCTACCTTTTTACGCAGGGGGTAAAAGCTATGAATTTCACTGTCACGGCGCATATTCTGTAATATGTCATTGGAAAGCGACGTATGGTTCCCTTCCGACGTGACAAAGCTAGGTTCAATGTTCACGGTCGCTGTGAAGGTCGTTGAACGAGCATTTATTCGTTTTTCACGCGTACTAGACGTGTTAATTGCATTCCAGCAAAGTACATTCATTACACTATTCTATCTAATTGTACACTTCATACTTCACATCCGCATATCTGACGAGTATTTGGGATTCAGTGCGTCTCGTCGATCGTAAAGTATAATAAAGTATGACGTTGCAGAACATGAGTTGGGACAGGTAAGTATAATCATACTTAAATGGAAAACGATTTTTTGCAGTGTGTGCTTATTCATCGAAGCGTACTGAACGTATCGGCTTCTCCGGGTATCATGTAATTACATTATCATTCATGCCGTATTTATTCGGCGATATATCTTTCTTCCGAACCAATTCGCTTTTTCTTCATCGACTATAGTTCGGTATTTTTTGTCTTGATTTGAGTTATTTCCCGATGTCTCTACATCACACCTCATCTTCCGAAAGTAGTTTGTGGAGGAGACTGCGGAGGTGGAAAATATTTTGCGTGCGTATTTAGGGATTGGAGAGTCAAGTGCGATAAGATGCAGAGCATTAACAATGAGATTGAGACTCGACTGAAGGTGGAAAAGTGAAAGCAGATCTGTTAAAAGGCCAAAGTATCAATGACATGCTGCAGGAACTTTCGAGAGAATCAATCAGGTAAGTAATTATAATGCATTCTCAACTTATAATCCACACTAGGTCGCATATGTGATTTCAATTTTCAATTTCATAACCTAGGCAGCGGAGAATTCTGAGGGTAAGATAAAGCAATTTGACGGTGGTTCGTCGAATAGTGCACTATGATTTAGTATTGATGTGTGTGCCTAAATAAATCACGTTCATTCCGTGTTCCTACTTGGCCTACCCGCTAATGCATTCAATCAAAGGTTTTATTATGACTATCGAGAAGACTTTGTTGAATAAGTGAGATCTACAATTATTGTTTCCCTCGTACCTTTAGTATATTTTGATGCCGGATGCACAGCTCTTCTTTTGCTGTTTGTAATAATAATCTGATGTGACTAATGGAACTTTGTATCTTTGAATACGTATCTAACCAATGCCATACTATAAAGAATGTTCATTAACAAGTATCTCGCCGACGTCATTCAACGGAAATTGAACGTAAACTGTGTTCGTGGGATCGATATGATTTATTTGTTTTCAAATAATTAACAATTTGTAGGGTGTAAACCTTTTCTTCGTACTCAGTTCATCGTATTTATTCCGCACGTTTGTTTTGCGCATGGACTACCACGCACCGCATATGTATAAGATAGATATGTATAGTATTCACAAGTTTCTCTCTCGTAGGCTTTATGATTGTAGACTAATAAAATTCGTACAAAATCGTTTGTATAACAAAAACAGTTCTAGGTACGTTAGGGCGCTAAGTCCTCAAAGCACTTTATAATCGTCCCCTGACGTCAAAGGCACTCTGGTAGATGTCGGTCGATTAAATCGGTCGTCTCTCAACCGCAACCACATACATATACGCATAGTCTAAGTCTCTTCGCACGGTGCACACTCGGCAAAACGCAAACCGTCATTTATTCGTCGCTTATCCTAAACTTACTCTAACATTTATCTACATGGGCTACGATTTACTATTGTCAATCTCTTTATTTATAACGCTCTGCTGCATATAAGTGTCTTTCATTCGATATTCGTAAAATTAAGTTAAGATCCACACTTTCCTCCTCCTCCTCCCCTCCTCTCGTATCACAGTGCACACGGTACACTATTCGTCACTGAGCTAAAGAGGACAAAAACTACATTGGCACATCTTGAGTAAATGGGTCTCTTGTACAAAAAGTGGTATATCAAAATTGATCTACAAACGATAATTCTAGTCGAACGATCTAAAATACAGGCTTCGCTTATAAAATACGTCGCTGTTTCATTTGCGTCAGACGTTATTCTACATACAAATGCGTATTAATTCGATGTATGACACTTTGCAATAATTGAACGAAGACCGAGGGGTCTTGCAAACCTCTGCAGGTGCCTCCCTCCAAAAAATGATCTCCAAAAAATAAATTAGACTGTCGAGGCACGATCGGTATTTCCCGCGAGAAGGCACTTCGTTTTCGGAAGGGTACAATTTTTTGAAACATAGATTCGCTGCGAACATTATGAAGCAATTGTATGAGCTTGGAACGTGAGTCGAACTTTGACGTTACTGGATCATCTGGAGGTACCGGTTCTCTTCCAGCAGAGAACTGAGCGAGGACGTCATGTCATTGACGACCATGTTGGCACTTGCCGGCAGTGGCTGTGGCAGCGACATGGGGTGCGTTGAGCTTGAAACGTTCGTTTCGTGAGTTTGAGCCGTCCCTGACCAGTTCCTGCACTGCTGAACATATTCCAGCGTCCTTCTATACGAATCCTGCCTCATTCCTTGCGGCGGCTTAGCCGGCGACCCTTGCTGCGATTGGCTAATGTCTCTGCACTGAATTTCCGGCAAGGAAGCGCCATGCTGATCCGGAGGATAGCATTGATCACCGCCGTAGCCCCATTGACAGTTGCAAGCATAAGGCTGATGGGTGGGCTGCGGGTTGTTTCGGTTCTGACAACCGTGAGCGCAACTATGCTGTTGCTGCAATCTGCAATTGTCCTGTTGTGCGTTGCACAGTTGTGGCGAGGCTCTCTTGGTCATGTTTCCATCGTTGGAAGTATTCTGTCTGTGTACCCCGTTCGGATGAACACAGTTGGCCAGTTGCATACAGGACGTCCCGCTGGCGGACGATTGGGTCTGTTGACAGCCTTGGAGGTTGGTCAGGTTCGTCACTGGCTTCGGCTGACTGGTCATGTTCAGCTGTGAACAGTGCGGCGACATTTGCGGGCACTGACTGTTGACAGCAGTTTGCGGTTGCTGCGGCGGTTGTCCGGAATGTAAGTTCTGTATCTGCCCGTTCACTGGAAGCATCGGTCGCGAACACTGACTCGCACTTTGACCGCACTGAGTGTTAGGATGTGGCATGGCGGTGGGTTGGTTGGATATGTTAGGGCTGCAATGGGGCGATAAAGGTTGGCAGTTACTTGCCGATCGCATCTGAACACATTGCTGTTGGCCCATGGCAGTGTGATGGGGTGGCGTGCAGGTCGGATTCGCGTGATGGCCAGCTGATACGGCAGTCTGTAATCCGCAATTCGTGCCGATTTGACCTTGGCAGCCATAGTTGGGATAGTAACCGTGGTGCAGGTGACTTTGTGGGCAATTCCTGGTGAGTTGAGCGGAGTTTTGGGGCAGATTCTGAGGTGCGTGTTGGGGAGCTAAGGCTCCGGCTGCAGGAGAGGTCAGTGGCTGATCGCTGAGATGACTGGGAGCATAGTGGGAGCCAGGTGACATCACTTGGCCAGTTGGGGGACTCGCCACTTGCTGTCCGCTGCCTGGTTGAGATCCGTAGTTGGTCGGAGGGCAATATTGTGAGGCTGATTGGCCTGTTCGCGAACTGTGACATTGATTGTATGGCGAGGGGGAAGTATTTTGATAGTTCGTTGCGCAGGACTGCTGGGATGTCTGCTGCGGTGGATAGCAGTTCTGTTGATGAGACTGACTGTAGTTGCATGTCGACTGCATTTGGCGTTGGTAGTGCAATGGATTAGTACAGATTGGCGATTGGCACAGCGGTAGAGGACTGCTGCGGTAGTTGACTTGGTTGCCACCGGCCTGAACCTAAAAACAAAATTGTATGATGAAGATGGCTCTCAAGGCTAGAGAGAATTAAATTATGTCTGGAGAAAGACAAGTACCTGATTTAGATACTGCATCATTTCATCGGGTATTACCAATTTATTTTCCACCATTTCACCCTCTCCGACTTCGTCCAGGAGAACTTCCTGGTTCGGGTGAAGTTCAGGTAGCTGAGCTGATCGGGGTCTAGGTGGCATGGGAGGTGAACTTCTTTGATTTTGATGACCTCTCGCAGGCTCAGACATTCTTCTGTCACCCGAAGGTTGCGTACAGTGGCCAGCGGGACTATTCCAGTCACCTGGTATACTTTGGATTCCCTACGAAAAGAACAAAAAATGTTTACTGTCATCGACACGCTTATAGGACACCTTCCAGTGGCCACGAAACAAAAACATACTTGTAGCGACATGTTCTGAGTTTGAGTGACGAGGTTGCTAGTCGAGTATTGTCCCTGAAGATGACCGGGCGGATTGATTCTACCGGAGGTCGTGCTCATCTGACTGCTCCTTCTGGATGTTCCAGGACTGATGGGATCGTAGAAGCTGCCTGGGCCGACATTGCCCATTCTGACAGCGCTGACTCCGCTGGCCTGACTACTTCTTCTACTCCCAAAGTCCGTAGATCTCATACTCCCGTAATACGTGCTCACGGTACTGTTGCTGTCCCTTCTGGGTTCACTCAAAGGCTGCAACCTTAATTGCAGGTCGGAAAGGCTCGTCTGACGCTGAACAGGACCACCGCCTTCCATCTTCAGGTCCGTTATTCTTCGATTCAAGTCACCGATGTTGCCCTGTGGTCCAATACCGCGAGCTCCTCGCATGCCACCAACGCTGACAGGTAATGTGGACATCCCCTTGGCATTCAGTCGACCTTTCAAACGATTCCTGGACGTCGGAGGCGGTGCTTGCTGCTGCTGCTGCGACTCCATCCCACCGACCTGTACCGAAAAGTCAGTATAACAATCTTCGTTCAGATCTAAATACACTCGTCGAGACTTACCATGGCACGAAGAGCGACCGGAAGGTCTGCGATGTCCAGGTCATCAGGTTCCTCGTTCCAAGGTTCCTCGGCCAAGGCCACTCCGTCGTTTGCCAGAGCGCCCACGCCGGTCACTTCATCATTGCAGCCACCCACCAATGGACTTCCTTGCTGCTGCATCATGCTGGGTGGACTGTTGGCCTCGCTCTCAGACTTCACACTCGGACTGGACAGACTCGGGGTCTTGGGGTGAAGGTCCTCGCTTCTGCTCGGACTGTGTCCTCCGGCACCGGCTTCATCACTGCCACCTCCATCTCCACCTCCTCCTTTGTGCTTCTTGTTCGCGTAGAACTCAGCGCCATGTACAGTCTTAACATGCTTGCGAAGCGATGATGGGTCTGTGTATCGCTTCGTACAACCTGGCGCCTTGCAGACGTAAGGTTTCTGGAACAATATCAACGGTCAATTATATCCGACTGTCGATTCGAAAGATGCGAATAAATCGGAAAAGAATGGTAGTTACCTCGTTCGAGTGCGTCCTGTTTTGGTGTTTAGCTCTGTCACTGGCGTTGCTGAATGCTTTGCTGCAGCCAGGATACTCGCAGGTGTACGGCTTCTCGCCCGTATGAGATCTGAGATGCGTCTTGAGGTTCTCCAGTCGCGAGTAAGCCTTGAAGCAGCCCTCGAACTGCCGACCGAAAATTCGTCATTACCCTCGATTTCCATATCCTCGGAAAACCAATCGTCAAAACTTTACTCACGGTACACTTGTGAGGCTTCTCCCCCGTGTGTCTTCTCATGTGCACGACCAGCATATACTGCGCCTTGAACGGTTTTTCCTCCCTGGAGCACTCCTCCCAGCCGCAGACGAAGCTCTTCTTGTTCGCGTGTATGTGATCGTTGTTAATATGCTTGACAAGGTCGTCCTGGGTGGGAAATTCGAGGCCGCAGTCTCTCCAGTGGCAGTTGGTCTCGATGAAGTCGCCAGGCTCGTCCCTCAGATCCTCGCTGGGACTCAGACCCTGAGGATGAGTCGGCGGGGCGGTGGTCGTGGTGGCGTTGGTCGTCGTCGTGGCCGGCTCCCTCTTGACCTTGGTGGAGGCTCGCCTCGAGGAAGTATCAGCCTCGGCCGTGACCGATCTCGTGGACGCCTCGGACGCCTTCCTGCAGGACTCGGCGCTCTGTAAGAGGTGCGATCGGAATCATTGAACGGTCGCCCTGATGAAGATCCCTGGGACGCTCGCCACGGGCCCCGATGGGACCCGAGGAGCGGATTCTTTTCATCCTCGCTCCCTGGGCACCCGATCGGCACACGGTCGTAAATCGAGAGTCGCCCTCGGGCGATCGGCCACTCAGGCATGCACGTACCCGTGTAGGTTCGTACCTGCGTACGTGGCCGGGCCCGGCGACAAGCGCGAGTTCACGAGCGGCCGATGCAATCAGGCCCCGAGAGCTTTACAGCGTGCAGACAGACGACGTCGGGGCACTGTCGCCGCGGTGCCGGGAAGAAAATGAAAAGCGCGGCGAACGTTGATAAATCAGAGCGCGCCTTGTATGGAGCGCTCGGCCGGGAGCGTGGAAAAATCGGGGGAGGCGGAAGGGAATTGCGGAGAAAAGGGTGGTAAAGCTAGGCTAAGATTTCTGAGGCCCAATTCTGATATTCGGCAAATGGAGTTGGAAGAAACAGACTGCGCTTCCGTCATTTGCTCTGATCGATTTTTAGTTCCTCGGCTGAGTGTAATAAGGGTAGGAGACTTGACGAAATTCGATAAAAATTCTTACCTCGCTTTTGGGTGGCAACCCACCGCCGTGAGGACCCAGACTCGCCGATGCAGTGGAATGAGGTGGCACACCAGGGTAGAGTTGCGAATGCGGTGAGAGCCCATGGGCGTGAGGATGAGAATGAGGATGGGGTGGTGGCGGGGGAGGAGCAGGGGGTTGCAGAGGGTGAGTGTGAGGTAAGAGAGCTGCAGCCGCTGCGCTTCGCAGAAGGTGGGCCTGCAGTTGCTGCAGATGAGGCGCCATGCCAGGGTGCATTCCCAGTGCTGGACTCATTGCTGTAACATTAACACTTTATTTACCATCTCTACCGAATCAGGTAAATGCAGTTAACAAAGCTGCTTTCTTCAACGGTGGGTATAGTATATATCTATAGTAACTTGTATTGATCAAAAAAGTATCGGAGGCTCGCTATTGGGTTAATCGTACTATCTCGACTAGACAGGAGGGTAATCGCTAAACATCGAAACTGCGTTCGTTCGCTTGTCATTCTAATCACGGCACACCGGACTTCCGGCATGTAGGCCGTGCCTGCATTTTAATCGGTCGCGCTCTCTTACGAAAGCGTAAGCCTTTCAATATCGGCCTGCGATCGTGGCGAGTGGCCGACGTGTTTTATTTCGTCTACAGGGTAGACAAGTTCCACCGGCCGGCGGTCAGGCAGGCTCGCCTACGTCCCTCGGGGAGCTGGCTATTCACGAAGGCACACCGTATAGATCGACGAACCGCTACGGCGCACCAGTCCCATTAATTGTTATGACTATATTAGCTTAGGATTAATATGGTCGTCTTGTCGGCGGGATACGTGACGCGCGTACCGAGCACGTTTCTTTCTAATTGGAGGCTCGTTTAACGCCGTCCCGGATAAGGTGCGAGTAAACTTAATGCAGCGGGGATAACGATAATACCGCGCGGTACCGATACGGCATTAAAATGTTACGTTATAATTAGCGCGTGTCCGGACGTAAATTATGGCCTCATTAATCCGCCCTTATCAACGGTATTGAAGCTAAATCAACGAATTACCTAGTTAATTATCCCCGGGACACGTGTAATTGCGGTATTTGCATACGGAGGAATAAAGTGTGCGATCGGAAACGTGCGCGAGTGCGGATATGCTCGGGGAAGAAGTGGATTTTTCGAATTAGATACCGGCGGCGCGTGGAACGTTATCGTAGGATACCGCACGCGAGACTACCGACGCCGGTAGTGGTTATGCGACCGGTCACGCCCATGTATGTATGTGCATACGGTGCACGTTACACTTCATAAACGTGGCGCAGTCGCGTGTCTCAAAGTCTTTAAGGATTAGCCTCGCTACTTATCCTTTGACAGCCGTGCAATACCGATCCGCGATACCATTCCCAAATTACGATTTTTCACACTGTCAATTGCGCACGGCTTCCTGTTTGTTGCGTTCAGGTGGAATGGTTACTGTGTTATTCTCGTGCTGTGAGAAATGTACGACGAAGAGTCACGTCTGCAAAGTGCACGCGAACAAATTACGCTCTGAAATCGAGAAACTCCGACGCATTAATTTAATCCCCGATCCCACGCATCAACACATTCGCACTGGAATCAAACTCGAGACACTCCCGACACTTACCGTTCCAAAGTACATTTGCTCCTTGTTCTAAACATTTCGTCGCGCTTTCACTTCTCCGCGATAGTTCTCTTCGTCGCGGCAATAACGAAATCCAGGAAAGAGGAGACGCGAGGAAACGAAGAGCGTCGACAGGGTAGAACTCGAGCTACCATGCGTCGGAGGGAAAACTTAACGAGCGACAACACGTTTCGCGGGCAGATCGCACGGTTGCCGACGCCGACAAACGATCGGGCCCGGCATACGCCGACTGAATTTTAATCCGTTAATTACTTCATTTAATCGCAAATTACCGGTGGCCCCTTAACTCGCTAGCAAGGAGGTCTCCAATTTGTGGGCCACTGTGCAGGCAGCAGGCCGGACAGGGGTGAGGTGTATATAAATTTTCGCATGCTCCCAGGGGAAGCGTGTGCGGACGCGGGCGAAAATGCTGGAAGCGAGAGGGAAGAGAGAAGGCCCCGAGGAGAGCGTAATCGGTTCCGTGCGTAGCGGCACCTTAATTCGCGGGCCACCGTACGTAGAGGAATGCGAGCGCGCGAATGTGCGGGGCATAAATATGCGGGCGTAGTGGTGGTAGGGCCCAGTTTGCCGGTCCGGGCCTTGATCGGCCAGGGCGGACGTGATACCCGAGGGGTCCTCTCCACCCCCCCCCCGCCCTCCCCCTCTCTCTGTCTCCCTCGGGCTCGCGAATGACTTTATCCCGCCGTCACCCGTTGCATTACCCGCAATTACCTGCGATCGATCGCCCTCGATCCGACGGAGACAAGGGCGGAGGCAATCTGTCGTTATATACTGCCCGGAATCTCGTATATTCCACCGACCGGTCAGGTGCAAGCCGGCGTGCGGAAGTGATTTTTAATTGGGTCATCGAGCGCGGACGCCTCCGCATAATTTCAACTTAAATCTACCCTCGATTAAGACTCATTCGCGTCGGCGCGCCGCGCTGAAATTCGCTTCGGCCCGGTTTTTTGTCGCCGCGCTCCTCGGCTTAATCGACTGTTTAACGATGAAATAAGGGCAAAACGAGGGGCCTTATTCGAGTTTTACGACGGCCTCATCAGCCGCGAATCTGCCGGCCGAGTCTGAGACGCCTACGAAGGAAATTAGTTCTGGGACTTGTTACACTCCCTCTCTCTCTCTCTCTCTCTCTCTCTCTCTGTTTCGATCTCGATCTTTCACCCTCTCGCTCTCTCTATCCACTCATCGTTCTCTCCATAGTTTTCCCTATGAAGGCGCATGGGTGCCTAGAGAGTGACAGGTTGGACAATCTATTTGGAAAGCACTTACCGGCTGAGAGATGACCATAGCTGCCGCTGGCACTGCTACTTCTGGACCCGTTGACGATGGACGCCAGGCTGTTCGGGCTAAATCTAATCATGCTGTCGATGTCGAAGCGGTCCGAGTACGGCGAGCTGCTCAGCGCCCGCTTCCGGCTCGCCCTGATGGCCGACGCCCTTGGGCTGCCTAGCCTCGACGATGCGGAGACTGAAAATTGAACGTATCGCCCCGCTTTAGTAACCCACGGCAAATTCGTCGGCGAATATCGAATTTCGATCGTACGGCGGCGGCACTTCTACGGCGCAGGGCGCAAATTAAAGACGAGCGGCAAAGATTTATCATAAAGGCTGTGGTTACGCGCTAACGACCCGTTTGCCGAGCAAGCGGAGGCAGCCCAACTCGAAATAATACTTTTCCCGATCCTCCGCGATGTTTAACCCTTTGCGGTCGAAGCCTGGGATATTCCGGCAGCATTCACTTTTCGTTCGGGCATTACAGTCTTAACAGTATAATTGTAGCCGGGGTGTCCGGCCTTGGCCGTGAGTCGCGGAAAATTAATTTTCAGAATACCCGACGACGTTCGGTGCAGACGGCAGACTTCGGCTCGTGTCAATGGGGAAGAAAAATAGTCGTGTGTCGTACGCGCGCGATTTTCAGATGATAGGAGGCGGGGGAGCGTGAGGAAAGTGTAAGGTAGAGGATGATGCTGGACGAGGAGGGGGGAAGACGATCTTGCGGCCTGAACGTTTTAGCGGCGATTTGCCTGCGACCGCAGCCCAACGACGTAATATACAAACCATTTTCTTAAGGCCGCGGTGGCGGCTCGCTTGTATGTACCATCGTTGGTTATATAGTGGCGGTCTTGCTCGCTCCGTCCATCCGCACCGGCCGTTCTGTCTTTATTCCTTCCTTCTCTGCTTCTCTCCTTCTACCTTCCCTCATCTCGCTATCCTCTATCCTTCTCTCTCTTTCTCTCTCTTTCTCCCTCTGTCTGTCTCCGTTCATCGCTCTCGGTGCTTCTCCGGCCCCGTAAGCCTCATCTCCTTCGGCTTATTCGGTTTCTTTCCACCCTCTCTTTCTCGAGCAACGCGATACACAGACAGCCACCACGAGGAACCTTCTCTTTCTCCTCAGTTTCCACTCGGTTGATTGCTCGTTCGCGCACAACGGGTATAGAGTTACCCGCGGTCGGAGCGTCCTCTTCTTCCCTCCTCTTTCCTCCTCCTTCCTCTCGCGCATCTTCCCCCTCGCTCCTCGCCCACCGTCTCCCCCCGGTACGGGTTATTAATTCGGGCACTGATCAAATTTACGGCGGTTCACCGCCGAAAAGCGGCGAGTCTCTCGCCGCGACGCGTTCCTTTTCCGCATGAGCTGAGACGTTTAGGGTCACTCCAGTGACTCTCCGCCTCCATTGCGGCTACCCTGCTTAAGCTCAAATTAATCCTCGCGGCTTACCGAAAAAAAGCCCCCGGCGACGGCCGACGCCCGACGTCCCTCGGCTTCCTAGGCGCTTTATCGTTTACGATCTAACGGTCGGCCGTGGAGAGAAGAGTCGAACGGGAAGAGCGATTAATTCTTCGGCCGATTTATGAAGCGGAACCGGTGGTTCGATAGAATCTACGAAGGGCTACCTCGTACGTTCCCAGAGGAGAGGATCGGCTATCTTATCTGGTCCCGGGCCAGGGGTTGGTCCCTTCGTCGTTCGAGCGGTCCCCACGGGAGTTTAATGAATATGCGAACGACACCACCTCCGCCGCGGACCCACGGGGCCCACGACCCTGCCGGACCTTACACGGCCACGGTGAGGCCGCGACTCCTTCCCTCACCCCCCCTCGCCTCCTCTCTCACACCGGCCAGAACATGGGATTGAGACATGTAAATTGGTGCAATCGGCAACTTCGATCGGCGCGGCTCACCCGATGATACTGCCTTCCAATACTACGCAGCGCATGCCAGCGGTCTATAGGACTTTTCAGTCGGTCAGTGTCGATTTTACGAATATTTTGACCCCGAGCTATGAGACTCTTCCTTCGTCAGTCGTTGACGATCGATCAGGTATGAAGGATATTCGACCCTTCCGGCATGAATATTCCGAGCGGGACGCGAAAACAGACTTCGTATCGAACAAAAATCGATTCTGAATTTTCGGGGTGGTAGAGGTTCAGATTTTCGCTATCAGATTTCGGTGGTTGCGTGTGGTATCGACGGTGGGAAGATGGAAGCGGAGGGTTGGTCGAGCGGATTTGGCGAGTGACGCGCGCGGAGAGAAGAAGAAACGTGAGACAGCCTGTAGGGTAGGCGCTAAGGTGTTAATGAGGTCGTGTCGCTCCGAGTCGATTCAATTATGCGGCGGTGGCGGCTAACGAGGCCCCGTTTACCCTTTCAGTCGTCTTTTAGCCTCTCGGCCTCTTAACCGGTCGATCTCCTACCTGCTGGCTAGCGCTACTACACCTACACGGCTGGCTAAGCTGACACACATAACTCCTTGCGCGCACGTACACGCGTCCTGCGAAACACCAGGATCTTGCATTAGTCTCCTCTCCTTTTCTCTTTTCCCCTCTCTCTCTCTCTCTCTCTCTCTCTCTCTCTCTCTGGCACTCCTCTTCCTTTTCCAGACAGAGAGAATCCGACACGCTCGATCGAAGCGGTCGGCAGACGAATTTATTGAATTTCACGGCCTTCGGTCGCCAACGAGCGGGCTGCTTCTTCTGCCTTCCCTTTTGTCGTCCTCGCGAACACGCACCTCGTCGCTCGAGGGATCAGGAGCGAAAGGTAATTTGGGTGGTAGCAAGGTAGCCGGTACGCGACAATGTAACTGGGCCTCGCGAGCGGCCGACGATTGAAATTACAGCTGCTGCCCCGCACGGTCGATCACTGATCAATCTTTTCGACCGTTACAGGTAAGTCCGACGAGAGATGAGATATCATTTTACGGAAGCGTCTGGGGGCAATTTCGACACGCTCGCTCGCGCCCAGAGTGTTGCCGAGGCGCGAGGTCACGAATTTTCGAGCTACCTCCGACAGGGAAACCCGGGAGGCCGGCATATCGAGTGTCGCACCCGATCTATCGATCCCGTAGGTCGTGGATACGATCGTATCGACCTTACGAATTCGGCCGATTTTCGTAGAAAGTCCCTTGCCGCCGTCACGCCTCGCCGAGTCGGATAATGATCCGTCGATCGAACGATCGTCGACGGCCGTCGGACAATCGCTGGAATCAGGTGAAAATTCTTACCATCGATGGAGAATGGGAACTCCGAGGAGGCGAGTGTACTAGCTGGGCCTGCCGCGTGCAGAAGGTATTCCGGCCCCAAACCACCCAGTCCTGGAAAGATGAGAAGATCGTGGTTAGTCCTGCGGGATGAAAGCGCGATCGATCTAGATCGCTTCACGTCGGATGCGCATCTAATCTTGTTCTCAAGAGGGATGCGAGCCCCTAGAGTCGTCGAACGATAGGTCGAATTGAAAAGGGTGCAGATGGTCCGAACAGGATCTTCCGCCGGATATGCGGGCCCACTCCGATAAGGTACAATGTACGTATAGCGTAGAGGACGCGCATTCTTAATTCACGGCCGATGGGAGGATGCGAACCGGGCTGATAAAGGCAGGAAAGCGTTTCCTATTAATAACCCCTCCCCTTCCGCACCTTGTGTCCCGATCGCTTAGCTCTAAGTGGGCATCGCAGGATCGATTACTGGGCTCATTAGGCTTGCGAGTAAGCCTCGGCAGAAAATTGTTAGCCTGAATGGGCTCCAGCGCCTTATAGCGTGACTACTTCACTCTCTCCCTCTACCTCTCTCGTTCTCTCGAAATTGAGTAGCTCCGTAGGTCGCGCAAATATTGTCCTAATTATCGCGGGCTACGAGGAGCGGATTGTTTGCCCGGGGTGGGTAATTACCGTGTAACGAGGCGTTGGGACTGTGCGTGGAGGCCTGGAGCTGGTGGTAAAGGTGGTCCATGTAGTTGAGCCGGTAGGCGGGATGCAGGGCCGTATGCTCCGAGAGGGGGTGACTTCTGCGCAGGAAGTCACCGCCGGATGTCCCGTTCCCGGCAGCCCCGCCCCCACCGCCACCGCCGCCGCCGCTGCCGGCGCCACCACCGGCAGCACTTCCGGTACCGCTAGCGCCCCCGTTTCCGGCGCTACCGATCCCCGTCGTGGTCCCAGACAATCTGAAAAAATTTGACAGGCAAAATGATTAGCGAACAGCGACCGGAAATCGATGGAGGACTGGGTCTATTGATTCTCGCACGTCGGTACGCGGAATTCGTAAAAGGGACTCCATTAACGTCGCCGGTGGACGATGGCGAAACGTGTCTAACTCTCGGAACGGCCGCTTTCAAGGCGGGCGATTTATGGCCGGGGCGCAGGGATACGAATATACATCGGCTTTCGCCGAGGCACGGAGCGCGTATCGGAATTCTGGGCTGGGATCATTCGACGATTTACTGCGAACTACCGCTGCATCTGTATCGTGGGATCGTGTCTTCCCACAGGCGACAAAATTCTATGGCATTATAGCATTTTCTAGTATAGTCGAGTTTTAAGGCTTTCGCGGCCATTATTACTGATACTCGGAGCAACCTGTCCTGATGATGGAAACTGTAACGTTTGCGAAACGTCGGCAAGCAGCCGATCACAAACCCGGCGACCATCCGGAAGCCTATACATTTTCTAGTATATCTTATGTAGAGAATTCTGTCTAGTGTTAGGGCGTGTCCCCTTAACGTAACGTTGATTCAAGGCAAAAATTGGTAGAATCCGTGGTACAGCACTGTACCATCGTTGACGCTCAACGACGCGTCATTATACCGAGAAGAGGAACAAAGCCAAGTAGTAGGGGGGAGTGTCTCTTGGCAAGGGCGCTAATCGTTCGCGGAAAAGAAAGGCCCACCGCTGTCCAACTACCTTTGACGAATGGCCTCGCCCCACGCTCGAATTCCCGACAAATGGCGCGTGTCAGCCCGTCGAGCCTTCTATCCTCGTCCGTCGCGACGCGGACAGGTGTCGTTGGCGAGTATCGTTTTAGAGAAACGCTCCATGGAAATTCTTCGTAAGCGCTCAATCGGGCCTGTGTCTTTCAATCGGCGTCCGTCTCTTTGACGAGACGACGAAACATGAGAAGCGGAGGGAGAGGAGGACGAAGAGCAGAAGGGAGGGGAGGTAGCACGTGTGGAAGATAGCGAGAGATAAAGAAAGGGCCACAGAGGAGGATCCGAGAAGACGAGCCGCGAAGAGCGCATGCCGTTTTGACTGACGACCATTCACCACGCTCGAGAGATCGGGAAATGGCGCGTGTCCGGTACCTTCAAAGATATTCTCTTCCTTCTTCTTGGGCGAACCGGTCGCCCCGACATATCCTCGACGTGGCTTACGCCCCGCCGCAGTGTCGGACGCCGAGCGTCACCATTGTCGGCTCACGTACGAGCTGCGTACCGGCGACTCAACACTTTCCCGGCATCGACAAAGGACCGTCAGGTGGCTTGAGAACTTTATTGGTACCTAAGTTCGCAAGCTCTTTGATCCCGACTGTCGCGGACGCATCGTCCGAACGCGTCCGCCTCCTCTTTGAAGATCCTCGGCAGGTGCCGAAGGTCGACTATTCCTTCTCAAGGTCATACAAGGGAAGGAATCCCCGTAATTGGCAGTAGTTTAGCCGGCTTAACAAGCGTCAGGACGGGACGTACTATGAACGCGTGAGAACGAGCCTCGCGCCGATAACGAGCCGGCGAGTCAACGCTGTTCGAGCCTACGAATGTGCGAAATGCGCGAGGGTAATTAGTTACCGCCTTGTCATCCGCGCTCTTTTCATTCGAGCTCCCGCCGCTGAACCTTAGGGGGAAGTCAGGAATCTCATGGCGCAAGCTCCGCACCGACGGAATCCCGTACGACGACTCTGTCCACCGGGAGGAACGTCTCTCTTCGCCGACGTCGGTGCGCATTTTTTTCACACTTCATTATCGGCCGCCGATTTCGACAACCGGAAGAGAAGCGGCGCGAGCCCGAGCCGGCGGACGATTGGCGCGTGTCATAACGTTTTACCGTGGATTATGATGTTTGAGCCGGTCGCTGTCCAAATATTGGCCTCCGGCTCCGCGCCCGGAGTTTGCTGAGCAAAGACAACCGGCCGACTGTTTGACTTTACTCAGAGTCCACGAATCTCGATTACCGCCTCGCGCGGTCTACCTACTCGCTACCTGTTGTATGCCTGCGCGTTAACAGGCTTGTCGGACGAGCTGCGGACAGCCCGACAAATCTCGACGGATGATCGGTGAAAGTTCCCGCCCCCTCCCCTCCTCCTGTCACTTGGCCTATTTTTCCCTGCAAACGGGATGGCTGTCTGGCGCAGCCTGCCTCCGACAAGCAAATAATTTCTCGATTCCGTAGCAGTGGATGAATGGATGATAACGTGTCAGAAAAGAAGACATGAGCGGAGAGAATTCGGATAAGGTCTTGGGTACCTTATCGCTAGTTGGATAGAGCGAGCGACTGGCAATCGGGAGACCCGGGGTCGAATCCCGGCACATCCGAGTCCGAATTTTTCGGCCTGCTACAATTCCTTGCGTGGCGACGGATGCCAGAAGCGCTTGGATGCCTGTAAATTGCCGGCCGAACGTAGGTGCGCGTTATTTGAATAAAATTTATGCGGACGGTAGCCCGACGAAGACATTCTGCTCGCCCACGCGTTCGCTTTAACGAGCCTCACCTAACGAATTGCCGAGCGCGACCTCGCAACTCTCCGCGCGACGATCCGCGTTACGCTACTGGGTCCCGGAATGTTAAAAGTTCGACGTCAGTGTCCCGGGGGCAATAACTCACGCGGTTTCCTCGTAAAGCGGAGCGGAGGCAAAAATTAGGGCGCTTTGACAGGCTGCTTAGGAGCGTGCGCCAGTAAAAAAGCCGTCCGGGAGAATCGAGAGGAGCCCGGGCCAACGTAATTACAATGAAAACATAGTCGGGCCTCCTCGTCCTCGGCTCTGTCTCTTTGGCCTTCCTTTTTCCGCTGACAGAAATGACCGCGGGTTGGGCGCCGGGACGAGATTTTTCGAGAAAGAGTGCCGCGGACGTTCGGCGGAGTGTGGGGAGGGGAGAGGGGGGACAGCGACCGATTCTATTTCGAATGCCGTTGAGTGCCAAACGACACGATGTATGATTCTGCCCGCCGACTCCTTCCCCCCCCCCCCCCACTCCCTTCCTTGCCTCCTTCCTACATCGCCCTCGCCTCTTTTTTCATTCACTTCCTCTTCCCGTCCCCATCTTCCTTTTCTACCTTCGCGGAATTTCCCGGCCTCGCCGGTCCACCCCTCGACTCTCACCCCGTTCCCAGTCTCATTCGCGTTTCGTCTCCTTCCATTACGTCGCCTTCCATTACGCTCGCTCTCCTTTTGTCGCCACTCTACGCCGCTTTTCCCGCCTTTCCTTCGTCGACCCCCGCTCCCCTCCCGTCGTCCTCCTCAGCCTCGTTCCCGTCCTCGTCATATTCCCTCAGCCTCTCCGCCCGTTCGCAGAAGGCGCAGGAGGCAATTGGGTAAGGCCGACAGATAAAACTCAAGTCGTTAACTCGACACGCCGGAAACAGACGCATCTATCTTTATCTACGGGGCCAGGTCTGTCGAGGAAACGAGGGGTTCCTTTTGAAATTCCTTGCCGGCCGTCCTGCGAGCGGCCTCCTCAGTAATTCCTTTCGGTGCCTCCCAACGGGGGATCGTCATGACTCTTAACCAGCCTCCTTTCTGGCCAGAAGCGACGAGCCTTGCTACGAGGGCTCGTTCAGAGGAGCCGCCCAGAACGATCTGTGCCCGGGCGCCGACCGCCGGATATATCGTTTTTAACATTCTGCCGATGAAGCCTTAGCTCTGGACGGTTCGACCTTTACTGCGTCGGGCAACCCGGAGCGGCCAACCCTTCCTCGCTGACGTCTCAGTCGGATTCAGTTTCGGGCGCCGCAAGAGGCGGTGGAAGTAAGATTTGCAAGCTCATTAACGTGACTCGTGCTAATGAGGCGAGTTAAAGCTTCGGTACGGGGAACATCTGCCGGGTTTCCTCGTTCTCAGCGTACGATGTCAAAGAGAATGATGAGGCCAGACGCAAGGAGGGTGGGGAACAGATGAAGAGGGCAGCGGCAAGAGCCGACGAATAATAGGGAGGAATTAAGATTGTTTTTCTTTTGGTATTTCACGTGGATTTAATGTACGCGCGGACTGCTTCTGTCGACTACGGTGGGTTTTAGTGGGTTGGTTGGATTGTTTTGTCTTCGTTAGATGAGTTTGGCGAATGTACGAGATTCAGTCTCGGCATGGGTAGGGATAGTGTTGGTTTATTAAGATAGGCCAAATAAACGGAGGTTTTGACCACTTTTTCTTTCTATTTGTTGACGATATCTTCGGAACTATTGCACTTAGAAGGCTCGGGTTGCGATTTTTGTAATCCTCGTTCGATTCCCTTTCAGTATGCACATTCACAAGTCGATCGGCAGACTTTTATTTTTTACTTCTAGTTAGTAGACTAGTTGGCTCATAAGGCAGCGGATCCAGGTTCGATCCCGGCGCAGAAATCAGAAATTGAGAAAAAAACACGCTTGGGTGAGCACGGTAGAGCGCCGACTCGAAATTTAGAAGCGCCCGAGGCAGAGGGCAAAGACGAGTCGCGACGTTAACACGCATCACGTACCACGCATATCGGGTCTATATATTATTTTGCGCCTCACCTCACCATAGTAATTCCCCAATACTTATTCCTTTCAAGAAATTCTACAATCAAGAATAAAAAGAATTAAACCATTTAAACTGCCTCTCCAGTATTGTTCTAAATCCTGTCAGTGTACACCAGACGTCGAGTGAAAGTACAAAGCTGAGCGGACAGGCATAGTGCGCGAGGCGCAAAAGTGAGGAAGAAGACACTCGGAATATCAATTAAAGCAACAAAGACGAGGTACGAGCGAGCCGAGTGAAAGGAGAAGAGAGAGAAATAAGAGAATCGCGAGCGTAAGAAAGGGAGCAGCGCGGAGTGGAAGCGAAGCGAGGGACTCCGACTCTGATGAAGTCAGGAGTCTAACACTTCCACGGGGCTTCGGGTTATGATATTTATTGCCGTGCCTTGCTGAACGTGGCCGTGGGGACGATAAAGAGGGGACGGAAACCATATGGCGGACGTCGCGGGGCTGAGCGGCACGCGCTTCAAACGCTACCAAGAAAAAGAAGGAGAGGAAAAGGGTGGAGGACTGGCACAAAGACGGGGGCGAGGAAGACGAGGCGAAGGGAGATGGGCCGAGAATGACGTAGGGCGACGGCTCCCGAACGGCAGAGAGCAGAAGACAAGAGGCGCGGAGAGAAAACGCTCGGAACCCGGGCCGAACGAACATTTTTTCTCAGCCAGCGTTCCATCGCTATTTTAATCCGTCTATTCTCACAGCCTCCCAGTGTCGAAATCGCAATCGACATAACCGCTCGACTAATTAAAGACTCCGCTGACGTAGGCGGTGTAATAAATCGACGGCGAAACACGTCGAATACGTCTACTCCCTACGTCAGCAGCGTCTTTATCCTGAGAACGTCACTATTCACGAACTCCCAAGGAGTACAAATTTACTAGACGCAGACGCCTCCGTGCGGAGGGAATACGGAATCAGCGAAGGGCTACCGTACGAAACCGTCGACTGGCGTTCTAAGAACTCCGGTCACGATCGCGATCGTACTTTCATAAAGTGTCATTGCGAGGAAGCGGCCCGGCTACCGTGGACTACCGTAGGACTACCGTTGTTCCAGCTTTTCCCGTCAAGTTATCGAGCCTGATCCGGCGGTGATCTATCGCCGAATTTTCTGGCCAAGGTCCAAAAGCGTCCGCTGACGAACTGGGAAGAACCGATGCCGAAGAAGACGCCGTAGAAGACGCCGTAGAAGACGCCGAGGAACTGAACCGCAGCTCCCTTACGACGAAAAGTCGTGAAACGTTCGACTCATTCTCCGGACATACGAATATAGTCGTTCGCCCGGCATTTTCGCGGGGTCGTAGTTCAGTCGTATAATCTTATATTTAGCGCGCCTCGTCGACATCCTGCTCGACTCTCAACTAAGCACAGGGCATAGCGATGAACGGAATACCGTTGGTTCTCGCTCCTTGCCGATCGGGCACGTGCCGCGGCGTTATTGGTCGGACGGTCGAGTGCGTAGGTGGCTCTTCGGAAAATTGCGCGCCATTCGCGGATCTAATTGCGGAATGAAACGCACGCGCGAAACGACCCTCGAGGATCGTCGCTACGTCATCGGTCGTTATCTCGTAAACAAATCCGATGTGCTTGGCTCCGTGCTGGCCTGATCGAGTGTCCCGCGACAGCTGGCGGACTGCTACCAATTTTCGGCCCATTCGCCATTGTCAAACATACGAATTAGATCGCGCGCGGCCCAACCTGTCACAATACGCACGCTCGGCGCTCAGCGAAGATTAAGCGAGAGAAGCGTCCGGAATCCGAAACGTTTCGCTCGTTCCGCAAGCCTCGCAAGATGGGAGGATAAAGTCGCGGATATCGTCGAATTTTTGGAATCACTCTCGCCCGTGAGAACGCGGATGCGAGCATTTATTCGCGGCCGTTTACTCGTTTACTCGCGGTCGTTTATTCGCGCTCGCCGGAAAGGCGGTTGGTAAGAGTCGATGGTAATCGAGAGCCTCGTTAATCAAGGTATTTACACGCGAGATCGGTCGCGGTGCCATCGATATGCAAGCCGTCGTTGCGGATCGATTGAAGGCGCGCCTTCGTTGAAAATCCGGCTTAACGGCGCTATATGCTCGCTGCTCGGGCGTTATTTATAGGCTATTCGAACGCCCCGTAGCGCCTCGTGTACGTGCGTCTAATTCATTTAAGCCGGACATGCGTCCTCGGGGAATTCGTTAAGGATGAGCGAACCCGATCGTTCGTTACGGCTCAAATGTCGTCCTTTTCAATTAGCACATCACGCGAGCGTCGGCAGGAATTTCGCCGCGAACGTGTTCCGTGCCGTGACCTGGCCCATTTCGATTTCGCCCGACGGCACGTCGTCACGATCCTCGCCGCGGCCTTCTAAGCCTAAACAGTTCGGTCACTCGATACTGATCGATGCGTTAGCCGCCGATCGCCGCTTCGTTACTGTCCAGCCTGGACATTTCCAATTTCGACAGTTCTCCGGATATTTCCTTCTCCGGCCAAACGACTCCTGAGGTCAGATATGATTTAAGGCTTAGGAAGTAATTTTCACGTCGTGTTCGATGGTTTAAATATGAGAAAGTGGAGACTAGGCGGATGGTGCGGTAAAAAGGAGTGGAAGATGAATGAAAGGGGGGCGGGACTCCTGTGAAGATGTAATTCTGATCGGCGCGTGTCCTTTCGCTCCTTTCCATTCCCATTCGCTATTAGCTGCCCGACGAGTGACGCGGCACCAGTCCTGTCGCCAGGATCTGCGCACCGCTCGCCTGCCACGTTAATGCGCTTTTTGTGTTTCCGCGAAAGAAATTTATCGCACCACCCGCTAGATTTATCGCGACTTTGCCCGATTCTAACTTCTCGCCGTCCGAGTCCTCTTTTTCCCCACTCTCCTCTCTCTCTCTCTCTCTCTCTCTCTCTCTCACTCTCTCTCTCTTCTCTCTTCACGCACTTACCAACTCAGTCGAAGAGGTTACGAGCCGGTCACGTCGAGGAATCTATTTTGCAGATAGCGAGATCGAGGATACTGCGAGAATTCTACAATGTTCGCCGGCACTCGCGCACTCTTACCCCAACGATGCATACTTCCCGCGCATCGCATGCACTCCGATGCGCTCGCTGCGCGCTAAACGGCCGAGGCCATAATTGTAAATCATTTCAAATTCAACATTGCGCCGCCGCTTTTTGTCCTCACTTCCCCTCCACCTTCGAATATTAATTATACGGGGTCGAGATTAACGACGCGACGTGCGCCGGCGTCTAGCCGCTCTTTGGCGCACCGAGGGTGGCAGGAGGGAGAAGGAGGGTAGGACCGGGGGGTGGGGGTAGCTTGAAACTTTGAAATCAAAGGTCGTAGCGTTCCGAGTATTTCAGGCTAATGCGGCCTGGGTAGCTGTACGTGTAACGTCTACTAAGAGCCCGTCGGCTTCCCCTTCAGAATCCGGTTGCAAGCCGGAGAAACGCGCCGCTTCTTTGTCGCCTCCTTCCTTTTCAGGTTTCGGTTAAAATCGACATGCAAGGCAGGCATAGGGTCCCCCCCACCGCCCTCTCCGCCCCCGGGTACGACGGGATGCGGCCGATGCGTCTCTAATGAAGTAATTCGTGCGCGAAAACGTTGCGCGCCTGCCGACGGTGAATAATTCATCGGCGCCGATCGCGCTGGAAAACGTATTGGGGCCCCGAAGAGGCCGGAGGAATGCTTAGAGGCGGCCCGACACGCTTTTCCACGTAGAAATCGTTGCAGCATCATCGACCGACGGTGGCGTGAGCACGCCTGTCAACCGGCGCGCTTCGATTAAGTCCGCTCTCGTTCCGCATCGGCGACAGAAAGCTGCCCATGGGAAATCGTCGTACGTGGTACTCGAAGAAAGGACTCGATGCCTAGTGGCATTGGCGCACGTGTAACGTCTTCCCGGCGTAAGGGAAGGAGTCGTGAGGCTGGAGGGCCGAGAAAGATCCGACGGAAGGTGAGAGTCCTGGATGTGCGGCGATCGGTGGGAAGGGATGGGACGGAGAAAGGGAGTGGGAGAGAGAAAGCGGAGGTGGGCGAGGCAGGGGGGCAGATGCGAGAGGAGGATGCATGGGATAGGGTCGGCAGGTAGACAAGGAAGGAATATCGTGGGTACCTATACAGCGAGGGCCGTGACTAATGACTCTATTGACGCGCCGAGAGAGAAGTTGGAACCAGAAGAGAGCCGAAGGTCGTTTACCGACACCGAAGAACCAGCGTGGTACCAGCGCGTTTCTCCCTTTCCTTCTCTTCCTCTGTCATTCCTTTCCTTTCTCTTGCCTCCTCCTCCTCCTTGTCTGTCCTGCTCTCTTCCACCTTCTCATCGGACGACGATATCTCTCACTTTGATTCTCTCTGTCTCTCTTTCTTACTCTCCCCCTCCCTCTCGCGTTATCACGGGACCAATGACTTTCGTGGAGGGCCAGAAAGTGTCGTGAATGACCTTCAACGGCCGGTAATGAAGCCAATGTCGAGCCCGACGGGGGGTTTCGGAAGAGAACATTCCTTATGCAGCTTGCCGGACTGTCAAGACAGAGATGGCAGTCGTTAATTTTTCGCCGCAAGCCGGCGGACCGCGTCGTTATCGCGTTACTCCGAATATGCGGGGCGGAAATTGTTTCACCGTGCGGCATTAATTAACACGTCTGCGCCGACGCGAGACGTTGAGAAATTGGAGCGAATTTCGTCGGGTGGTTCGCAGCTGACACTCGCGATGCCTTCCTTTCGGCAGCTTCCGCCGTCAGCTTCGATACCGTCTGTCTGATGAAGATTTTAGTTATGCCTCCGATCCCCCGTCCTCATCCCACCTCCCCCCACCTCCGCTCCCGATTTCATTTCTCTCTATCCCCTTTTTGCCCCGGCTCTCTGTCATTCTCCTGCCAAGGGAATGCAGAGGAGCCGCCGCGTTTTGTCACGCTTTTTGGGCCAGAACGCTGTAACGCGCTCGTGATTGCCTCGTACAATTACCTCCCCGACTCTCTTTCTCTCCGCACGCTCGTCGTCTCCCCCTCCCGCCCTCGCCGGTCGCCCTTTTGTTTTTCGCTGCCTCCGCACGTACCTATACCTAATGTACAACATGGCGCGGGCAAGGCACAAAACGCGAGGGCCCTCTTTTTACCTCCTTGCCACGCTTCGTTCCGAGCAGCGAAATTACCACTCTCTCCTTCCATCTCTCTTTCTACCTTTCCCTCTCACTCTCTCTCTGCCTCTCTCTCTCTCTCTCTCTCTCTCTTTCATTCGCCGTGGGATTAATGCCGTTCTACATGACGCTCTCTCGAACCTCGGGAATATTATCATTGGGCCTAAGCCGAGTTCAAACGAAAATTACAGTGCCGCCCCGCCGGAGAGAACCTTGAGGGTGCGAGGTCAGCGGTCGGAGGTATAAAGTTTGCGTAAGTCAATGCCGTTTAATTTACGGACCGTTACGTGAGCGGCGTGCGAGAGACGATTGAAACCGAACGTCGCCGGATCGCTCAATAAAGGAGCGTTAAAGGCGCGTATTTAAACAGCGTTTCGAGAGTGGGCGTGGAGCGTAAAGTGATCGCGCGCGGACGCGTGACTTCCATTGTCGGTTTTTCAGGGAGCAGATCGGTATCGATAGCCCTTAAATTCCTTCCTCCTCTCGGGCTGAAATCGCGCGAAGAGCGCTGTAATCGCGCGCCAGTGCTCGCACGAGGCAAGGTCGGTACAAGCGCGAGCTTACAAGGTACTCTCTCTTTCTCTCGTCTCCCTCCTCGTCCTTTCCTCTCTGTCCTCTCTCATCCTCCGACGAGGCATGTACCTCTTCCACCTTCACCACCACGCGTAGAAGCTCGACGTAGCCCCCCTTTCGTGCTAATAAAATGCACTCTACTCGCTCGTCCTCCTCTCTCTCTCTCTCTCTGTTTCTCTTTCTCTCCTCGCAAAGCCCTCTTTACATTTACATGTGAACTGCTCGAGGCACGCGGCTCCGTGGTCGTGAGGACATCGCGCTCATGAATTTATCTCGAGAGCCCCACTCTCTTTCTCTCTCTCTCTCTCTCTCTCTCTCTCTCACTTCTTCTTTCAGTTGCTTTCTGTCCTTCCTCACGAGCTCTCGTGCGTGCGAGCAAAGAGGGTAAAGCGCGAAGGAGGGAGCGAACGAGGGAGAGAACAAGACGGAGCCTGAATGACGTCGATATCATTGGACCAGTTCTACAAGGGCCGCGAACAGCCGTGAAACTCTGTTGAACCTGCACTTCGATTCGCTGAACCGTGGGACATAGCGCGACATCGCGGCTCGAATGTTTCCCTGCCGACGGGGACCTTCTCCCCAAGCGGAGGCGTGCGCCGATATCGAGCTTTCAAAATTCCCATCCGAGGAATATGTACCCGACTCGACTTCAATTCCTACCGTGAAAGAGCCGCGAGGATTCCGGCCGCACAGAAAATGCGGTTGCCGCGTATGGGGGCTCACTCTACCGTACTTTATCAACTTGTACAGAAATCGATAGAGCGGAACGTCGGACGGTCATTAATAACCGTGGCAGTGTCTACTTGATGCTCAGCGGAGCCGACGGATTTACGGAGTGAAACAGTTGCCGGCCAGCGACGAATCTTGTCGCCGGGAGACCGCATTCTTCATCCTCCGTACACGGGCCTCACTTGCCCGAATGATCCGATCGATTAACATCCAGCGGGTCCCCTCTCGCTTTAAACGCGTAATCCCGAAAGGAGAAATATTCGCCGCGCCCGAACATCCTTGTCGGACACGGTTAAAAAGTGGCGGCGAGGACGCTTGTCGGAGTCGGGGAGGACACGGGAAATTATCATGTCGATGTCTCTCGATGTCGCTCGATGTCTCTCCATGTCTCTCCGCGTCCCCCGCTGTCTCACCGAGCGAATTGGAAGTGCGTAGGAACGTTGTCCGGCATTTTCGCGAAGGCAGCTTTCGACCGGCGAGAATGCTTCGATAGGAGGTAAGTTAATCGAGAATATGAGAGGGAGAGAGAGAGAGGGAGAGTTCGAACGAGAGGGAGAGTGATCTAGAGTGTCGCTGGTGTGCTCGCTGAGTGCGTGCATCCGCATGGGATGCCAGGCGAATTGTAAATAGTGTAGCGCTCGGGAAACGATGCACAATGCCGTGGGACGAGCGAGGAGTAAGGACGAGAGGCTCGCTGAGGATAGGGATGAGGACAAGGGTAGAGGAGGAGGAGGAGGAGGAGGAGGAGGAGGAAGAAGAAGAAGAAGAAGAAGAAGAAGAAGAAGAAGCGGGACAGGACTGCCAGGCCGCCGGCGCTGGGCTGCGCGTGTATCCGCCCACGTAATCTTGATTGTCGACACACCTCCACCTCCACCACCTTCTACCACGAAGTACACCAACACAGCGCCGCGTATCACCTTCCCGGCACACCTTCGTGTACACAGGGACCCTCCGGGCACCTATATGCGCGTCCGGATGCAACCTGCGCCCGATGAGGCACCAGGGGCGGATCAACCCTGGAGAGCGCTCGCTCTCCGCAGTCGTTACACAATTGAATTGTTACGATACGCCGGGCCAGGGTGGCGAGGGGGGAAACTGGAGGGAGGCGGGCGGCCGCGGTTTTTCATGGATTCCCCCTCGCTCCTCGTCATTGATGTATTGTTAGCTACTTCACGGATTATACGTTCCCGGGGCCGAATTTTTCCAGCGACGAGCATTGTACGCGTTCGAATGGATCGGAATGCAGGTCTCTTCGTTTCTAACGGGCGTCCGTGGCGCTGATGCCGATGGACGGAGAGCGTTACTTTGGGGGCGAGGGAGGGAGGGAGGGTGGGGCGAGGGAAAGAGATTGAGCCAGCGGACGATTCGTTGGTTGGAAACGGTGCATGGGATGACCTCCCTGTGTTGTGCACCGAAAGAAAGGGTGCTCCGACAAGGAGAAACGGGGAAACAAATGAGAGGACGAGCAGAGCATAATGGCGCAGGCGAAAGGGGTCGCGGGAGGGATAAGAAATTGGATAAGAATGTAAAGACGAGAGGACGGCCCCGTGTGTACGGTTCCATCGTCCCGCGAGACGGTGGTGGAGGTTACGTGCGGACGCGACTCCTTACGTGTGTGCGAGTCCTCGGTTGAGGGAGGAAGAGGGAGCAGGAGAGAAAAAGAGGAAGACTGGAGCCAAGGTGGAGGATTTATGAACGACCGAAACAGGCTGCGAACCCTAGTCCCCTTGCTCTCGAGACTCTCCTCTTTTTGCTTCGTATTTCGGCCTTAGCACGAGTAGTATACCTGCTCCATAGTGGCCCTCCTTTCCCCAATCCCCGCTCCCTTCCCAACTTGACCCGTCACACACCATCGCAACCTCGGCCACCACCACCATCATCGCCACCATCGGCCGCCACCATGGTGCGTCTGCAAAAACACAATTCCGCTCCCTCTCAATTTAGATTATACTTTGTTTCTATTGTAGCTACTGCACTTGGGTAATTTATTCGTATCTCTGTCGGTCGGCAGGTCGCGCGGAGTCCATCGCGTAACATCCATCTTGCTGCACCCTGCGACGAGTGCGCTGTCGTTATGCGCATCGGATTATTATGTGCCAGGTCGACTTCTCTTCTCATTCTCTCCCTTTCTCTCTCTCTCTCTCTCTCTCTCTCTCTCTCTCTCGTCCTGCCTCATCCTCCTTCATTCTCCGCGTATCGGTGACCGATCTAAAGCCCATATCTCCGGGCAAAGTTCGAGATCGGGGAAGATGGCGATTTCGGGCGATGATCGACTCTCGCGTCTTCGCCCGCGGCGCCTGCGCGCCAAGCCGGAGGGAAACTGCCGGCAGAAACCGGTGGCCGATCATAATTTCATAATTCAAGGATCCCACCTTATTGAGACCGCAGCAGCGTCTCTCTTAATTAGCGCCGCGCTACTCGGCCGCGCCGCGGCCAATCGAGCCGCGAGATCTAAAATCAATTTAGATCGTCGATCCGCGATAGGTTCCCTCTTCGATTCTGCCGCCAGGATCCCGCCGCCGACGCTGCCGTCCTCCACGCCGCGATCCTCTTCCCTGCCACGGTCCTTCCCGCAGGACCCTCCGGGCAACCCGTAGAGCTCGCTATGGGGTATCGTGTCCGAGCCTTAGTCGACGATCTCGAAAGAGAAAGACAGAGGGCGAGACAGAGAGAGGGAGTGATTGAGAGAGAGAGAGAGAGAGAGAGAGAGAGAGAGAGAGAGATAGAGGAGAGAGGGAAAGGATCGAGGAGCGAAGGGAAGACGCGAAGAAACGACCGCGTCGAAGACGACGCTGGTAGTTGTGGCCGACGGTGGTGATGGTGCCGGTGCTTACGACGATCCATGGGGGCCTCCACGGTGCCCCGTGGTAACGTGGGTAACTTAATATTCCGGGTAATAAATAAGAGAATGCGGCTCTGTCCGCCCCACAAAAAACCCCCCGCGGGCCAAAGAGCAAGACGCCCACGCTTCTCGAAGTACCCACTGGCCAGCCTACCCCACCCCTCCTCCGCCGGCGCAACCCCCTTCATCCCCCGCGCCAATCGAGCTCCGGTACCGGTCACTCGGGGCCCCGCAAACTTTTCGTGGGCACCGTCTTAACCTCCCGTGGCCCCCACGCTCAACACCCGAACGTTATCCCGCCATGGCATCGCGTAATTAAGTTATTACGCTCGCGGGGCAACCATGGGGAACTCTCGCCGTGGCTCAACCTCCCCTTTCGCTCGTGCGCATTCACTTTCGTGCAACCGACCCGGAGAGGAGGGACCTTATCCGCTCTCTTACTCGTTACCCGCTCCGGCCATGCTTCCTACGAAGCGTCTAATTAAAACAATCCTCTCCGGGCGGGTAGGTGTAGGTAAATCTTCTTCTTGCCGGTCCTTCGTATACAGTTTTTCTCCGGCTCTGGCTTTGTTCGAGACGTCGGGGCGACCTAACGGACGAATCGCATGCAGCGCGTCATGAAATGAAGTGCGCCGAAGTGGGTAATGACAGTGAGGCGAGCTTCTAATCCGTCGGGAAGCGGGAGGAGCCACGCGTTCGTCCGGCAAACCGTAAAGAGCTGGCCCAGTGATTAGCGTACCGCTTCGGCAGGTGTCTTCTCGCAGGCCGAGTTCGAGACAGGGGTGGGGAGTACGAGGGAAGATGGGGGAAAAAGGAGGAATGTCGGGAGCTGTTAAAAGCCGCGCACAAAACTCGTGACGCCGGCGGGGCCGTCGTGGTGATCGCGTCCGTCGTCGACATAGATTCAAAATGAGACCTGTTACGGAGGTGTGCGTGGAGGAGAGTAGAGGTGAGCGAGTAAGTAAGGGCGAGCGAGCGAGCGGTCGCTCGTAAAACGAGGTCTCGAGGGATCCTCGCCCGGGACCGCTAATGTCCCAGGCGACAATTAGCCGAGTTCCAGCCTCGGCCTTTTTTCGCCCCGGTAACCGAAGTTTCGGGAGCAGGTGAGAGAACCAGGTAGAACTACCGGCGATGCCAGGAGCACCTGAAGCGGAGTGCCCTTCCTGCCCGCGAGCGCTTAGAGGGAGGCGGACGGCGGGGAGAGATGAAAAAGGATATGCAGAGAAAGAAACGTTCCATACGTGTATGCGTGCCTGTACGCGCGCGTGTACGCTTAAGGCGACGGTCATCGTCGTCCTGCGAAGCGAGAGTGTGCGAGCGTGTGCGAGCGTTCATAGCGCTCCTCGTCGTTGTTCCGCTCCGCGGAGGAGGGGTGAGACGATGCTCGCACACGCACGCATCGCAGCGCCGTTCACCTGGTCGTTAAGACCCCTGGAAAACACGGGGAGGTGTCCCGCAATTAGCGGCGACAAAAAGCCGCGTCGTTTCAGTCTGAAGATTCTTGGCGGATCGATGCTCGGTGCCTGACGAACGAGGAAACGAGTCGGGGTCAACGACAGCGGTCATTACGCGTAATTTTCGTCCCTATCGGCGCACTTATCCTCCCGCTTATCGATATCGGTAGCCCTCTGCTTCGATCTAGGTCCGACAAGACGAGGAACAACCGACGATAACTCTCATGCGCCACACTTTTACCTCGCCTACCGGTCCGCGCAAACAACTAATTTATATACATAGCGTATCACGAGTGCCGCTCCGAGTCGAATTATAATTAGAGTTCGTCGCGAGCGTGACAAAAAGATGGCGACGCGTCAATACGTCCGCGGGGCAGAGCCGCTCGCTGGCCGGCTCGATTTACGTTTCGGAGGGATAGGTAAGTGACTTTTTGCCCTCTACCTACGAGCATGTCGGAAAATAAGACATAGGTCACCGGTAGTCCTTCGGCCGACGCCGGAGGGCGAACGCTCGCGCAGAAGCGTAATCGGGACCGGGTAAACTCGGAATAGGATTACAAGCGCCTAGTAGCCGTCGACTAATTTACGCGCTCCGGTTATTACCGTGCATCCTCGTCCCAGTCATCGCAAGCGACGAATTCATCCTGAGACGACGGCCTCCTCTACCCGGAGGGACGGGAGAAAAATGCAGCACGCTCGTCGGCTCGTTTCTCTCGGCGCAGATTTTCTCCTGAGCCCAGGAACAAAGTGACCGAAGAGAGTCATCCGGAGCCGGGGTCTCACAGGGCCCCGCTCGTTATTACGCTCTGCTTATAGGCACGAAGGTGGAGTCTAAGGAGGCGAGGAGGATGAAGTTGGCTCGCGAAAGCGGGAAGACGAGGACGAGGACTGAAAGAGGAGGAGGAGGAGGAGGAGGAGGTGGAGAGGGGAGGGGGGGTCTGGTCGGAGAAGGGTGAAGAGTAGAAGCTGGTACGGGGCCCGAGAGAGGGCCCCTGCCTATGGGGCAGGAGGCAGGAATGCCGTGCGTGGGTCTTGCCTCTTAGACAACGCTCGCCTTCGGAACCGCGTCTCTATCAGCCACCATAAATAATTCCCGTGGTACGTCGCTGCTCTCTCTTTCGTTGCCGGACCCCATCTCGGTCCCTCCCCAGCCCCCGTTCCCCGCGCAGGGCCCACAGCGTGTTTTTCGGCTACATCGTGAACACCGTGAACACGGTGGCTTAACTGTGTGGCCGCGTTCGACCGGTTGGACTAGGAGTCGGCCTCTATACGTATATAGCTATAGGCGCGAGGAGGGAGGGGGGGGGGCCCTTTAAAAGAGATAGCACTCGAGGTCCAAAAGGAACAGGTGAAGAAACGAACGTTCCCCGGAGTCTCTCTCTCTCTTTCTCTCTCTCTTTTTCTTCTCTCTTCTTCTTCGTGGGCCCTCGATAGGCTGCATCGTATTCTCGGTTTTAATTCTCTCGCGGCCGAGAAGCTGCTCGATTATAGGGGGCGTGAGGTAAAATTGGGAAAGTCGGGATTGCAGAGCGCAGCCGACGCCTCTGCCTTCATGGCCGTTCACCGGTCTTACGCGTGTACGAGGTTATAGCGCGGAGTGCAGGCACCGAGAGAAGCGCGTACACGCATCGCAAGAAGCGCGCCCCTCGTTAGTGCCACTAATTACGAAGCCGGCGTACTCCTCACCCCCTTCCTCCTCTCTCTCTCTCTCTCTCTCTCTCGCCTTAATGAGTGCCCTACTGAGGACCGCGGAAAAAAAAACTGTAACGCCGGGAGAATAAGCTACCGGTCTGGCGAAGTCCACGCACCGCGAAGCAGGGACGAGAGGTGAGTCCGCGATCGAAGATGGCCAGAAAGGTAGGAGGGCTGCGAGGATAGAGAGGAGGATAGAACCAGAGGGAGGGAGGGAGGGGAGAGGGAGAGGGAGAGGGAGAGAGCTGCGCCGGGGACCTTAAGCCTTAATTACCGATTAAGCGCGTGGCGGAGATTACGAAATTCCCTCGGGAGTAATTACCGCCATGCCGGGGTAGCAATCAATGCACGATCAGTGGCGTAACTTTTAAGCCCCCCGGCCTGCCGCCCGTCGCCCGTAGATTTCCGATTTCACTTAACCGAGAGACTTACGATGGCCCCCAGATCCGATCTTCGGTTGCGCGCGGAGGCCGCATTACGATCGGAAGCGCCGCTCCTCGGGCTTAGCCGTGTAATTAAATAATCCGACGCGGAGGGAAATAAATCGACTGTGTATCTGCGCGACGTATCGCGGATAGCTACGAATACGCTGGATCCCGCTCTCCCCCTCCCCTCCCACCTCCCCCACTGCCGCTCGTCGATTTCCGCTTTCGGCAACGGCGACGCGTGTCTTAATATATACGCCGTCGATATCGATCTTCCTCTCTCTCTCTCTCTCTCACTCTCGATCTCGACACGCTTGTCGCTCGACAAAGAACTACTGTTCGGCGAGAGTCCTAATAGCGTCTGCCAGGGGTGGGAGGCTGAGGGGGGAGCGAAAGAGGGCAGGGTAGAAAAAGAAGCGGCTATCGGGAACGATCTATTTCCACGTACGCTCATCCGCCGATTGACATTCCCCGGCGGTGACAGCGTGTTCGCGATTCCATGCGATCTTCACCCTTGGAAACGAAGTCAACCAGGCGGAGGTCTTTATTCGAATCGCGAAGGCGAATCACGTCCGCGACGGGGAGAGACATCGTCTCGTAACAAATATGTATCTCCCTCGGACCTCTATGGCGGTGTACGTCCACTCGCGCAGCGGAGTCTCTCTCGCGCGCGCGCGCGCGCGAGGACGGCCACATGGGGGAGAAGAAGGGAGAAGAAGGGAGAAGAAGGGAGAGAAGAGTCGGACGATGGGAACGACGGAGACGACGGAGGACGAGACCAAGAAAAGAAGTACACAACGATGCTCGACGCCGTGGCACACGCATCGAACTCTCTGCCTACCTGCCGGCTACCAACACAGGCCGAGCGAGTGCGTGCGTCCCAACTCTCCTTCGCCAGCGGGCCTAACTAACTAGCGTACACGTTCCTCCGGGCCCGACCTACACACGCCGCCGGAGACGTGTGCTCAAAGTAGCGACGACTGCGAATTCATGCTCGCTCATGCTCCGAACCCGATCAATTGGCCCCTACGGCTATGAACGGCCGCTTTACATATCCCTTAATTAAAAACCGCGGCGAACCGATAAGGCCCGAAATCGTCCCGATCGTCGAGTATCGAAACGTCGGTCGAATTCCAGAAATTGTCAATCTCGATCATTAGTGCGGCCAGCATGCCGAGAGCACTGTTTCGGGATCGGAATTATAATTGAGATAGCGATGGGAAGTGGAACAGGTTCCGACACGCTGTTCGTGTCGTTCGTTTGAGAATGTTACGGGCCGCGAGAGGCTGGGTCGGAGAGTTGTTTGGACTTTACTATGACTCGTGGCTTTTCCTACGACGCGGAAAGAACTGGACTCCCTAACAAAGAGATGTCTGCCCGACGGAGTCCTCGAGAGCGCGGGTGCGCGGCAAAGTGTGCGCGCATAGGTGTGCCTTCGTCCCCGTGATTACGTTCGTGTTACTTCGGGCATTCTCGTGTCCGAGTATTCGTCCCGAGGGGCCTTTAAGAGGGATTAAGGGGACGCACACGTGACATTCTCGGGGACCGAAGACGAGCTGACGGGCACCGGGTACAGACCGGCCAAAAAAGAAGTACTCGATTATCGTACGATTCCTCGCCTTTTAATTAGTCACGCGAATGCTCGGACGTGTCTATTAACGTCTGCGTCGTATTCGAGCGCGCGAGTCCACTTTCGCGAAATTGCGTCCAGGGCGGCGCCTAACGAAGTGATACGAGGCTGACGCGATGAGCCTGATTGCAGGATACTCGTCGGAATGCCAATTCGACGAACGATGAAATGGGAGCAGAAAGGAGAGCAGAAGCTGACGAAACCGCGCGAGGACGAAAAGGGAGGCGAAGAAGAGGATCGCAGACAGTAACGAGACGCGGCAGGGGTCTCCCTGTACCGGGGAGCCTACTTACTCGGAAGTCGTCCTTAATTCATGCCACGGATCCTTTTTCCGTGCTCGGGCCCTTCGTGGAAGGTCCGCTGATTCGGCGGCCCGGATAGGGCAACGGCAATGATCTCTATTATGCCAGGATGGTTCCCGCCTGATAAAAAGCGGAAACGTTGCCTATTTCGTCCGCTCGCGACGATCCTCGGTATCCCAACCCCCCAAGTCATGATGCCAATCTTTTTCTCAGACACCGTCGACGCACTTTTACGTCACTCACGGATTCCGACAATCTAAAATTTAGCCCGCGCAACTTCTCAGGCCACTCTCGGGCAAGACCTTTCGCAATTCGCCGTGTCCGCATGGACCTACATTCTAAGATGGATGTCGACTCGCTGACTTGCAAGCGGATTTCTAATTTAGCGTCTCTCGCCCGTCTTCCCTTCCCACGTAAAAATGAGAAACGATCGGCCACGTCGGCCGAAGCGGTTTCGCAAGATCGACGAGAGCGGCGTACGGGCAAGAAAGTCGGCGCGAAGCTTCGGCGAGCTTCTCGCCAGGTTAGGCAGGGATCTCAAAACTTCCATGTTTCTCGAAACGGCTCGATCTCGAAACCCCAGGGGGATCCGTGGATCGGCGGACAGACTCCGCGGAACCGGTAAGAACATCTCGGGCGTTTCGATCGTAACGCCTCGCGAACGTAACGACTCCGCATTCCTACGAGAAAAATGTCGACCGGGAATATTCCCCGGCCCGACGAGGGTGCACCGAGAGGAGGAGGAGGAGGAGGAAGAAGGTTGGCAAACGGAGAGAACGGGAAGCGAGAGAGACGAAGGTTGGGAAAGACGAGAAGGGGGAGCGGGGGGGGGGGGGGGGGGCAGAGTTCCTCAAGCTGCTTCACACGTGGCGACAGTCGCGACGTATTCACGCGTGCGTACGTATTTATAGCGGGCCGGGTACATTGTCGGCGCCGGTTAAAAAGCGGGAGACGAGCAGGAAGAGGCTGAGCTCAGTAAGCGTCCCGGTTTCGCATCGATTCGACCTCCTCGCAAATATCGTCCTTCTCGCTCGCGTTCGGAAGCGGATTTCGAACATTGTCCCCATCCGTTCTTCTCGGCTCGAAGCCTTAAAGCCGGACAGAGCTCCGTCGTCGCAGTCGTCGTCGACGCGGCGGGAAACAATGGCCGATTGTTTCTACGGTTGTTTTCGGCACGACGTGCGTTTGGCCGCGCTGGGCCATTGATTGTTTGGCAAACAAACGAGGCCGGGACGCGGCTCATTGTTGCCGACCCGACACGGCACACGCCCGGCTTGACTCTGCTCCCTCTTCTTCCCCTCGTTTCCTCCCTGCCCCTTATCCTCCTCTTACGACCCCGTATCGTTTCGCTCGACACGAAATAATTATATTGTCGCGCAATAAAGCCCGCGGTCACGTCCAGTCGATTTAGCCACGGACGAGCGAGTCCTTTCGTGGCCGGAAACGCCGCCTCTTTCGGCCGCGACGAAAGGTTAGCAAAGGGGTTGACAGAGAGGCATTGACATCATCGGCGGACTCGACTTTACGACCCCGGCGTCCCCTTTCACCCCTTTTCACCCCCTTTTCACCCCTTTTCACTCCTCGCCTGGCCCCATTGACTCATGTCGTGGGGACAGAGACGTTAATCGCTCCTCTCATCTCTGAAGGCCGATCCGAGTCCCTCCTCTTCAGGGTCGGAAGGTGGTGCGCCGCACGCCCAGCTCTTTCACGACATTCAGCGCCGCTCGTCATTCACGCGGAAGGGTTGAAACAATGCGCCGAGCAATCGGACGCTTTGACGCACGCGACATTTCTGTTTGATCCGTTTTCGCGCATCGCCGAACTCTTTCTTCCCATTTCTCCACTTCGGGCTCGATGGGACAATCGAGAGCGATCGCGGCCGATTTCCGCTCGGCTGCGCGCTTCGAGCGGAGTGTTTTCTGTTTTCGACACTCGAAAGAGCCCTCGGTAGCTTTGCCAAGGGGCTGCTCATTGTTTCATCGACGCAGGAATCGCGCAAAGTATTGGAACGTGGCACGCCTCTCTCGGCTTTTTGAGCTGTCCGCGCGCGTTTTAATCATATTCGTTCGGCGTCATTGTTTTGCCATCGGCCGCGCACGGCGGACAATTAAATCATCGGTCGGATAAGTTGTCGTGGAAAGCGTCATGCGAACGGTTTTGCATAGCTGGCTGAACCCTTTCTGCGAGGCCGACCTGCTCGTAGACGGATAGCCTCAAGATGGCGGACAATGAGGCACGGGCTGCTCGAGCACAGCTAAATGGAACAGCACGCGAGAATACCACGCTGGGCAAGTTTCGCCGAATGTTTGCATACATCGAGCTATTCGACGTTTCAATGGCCGATCTCGAGCCTGACGGGGTTCAATTATCGGCGGACAGCGGCGCTCGCGAGGAAAAAACTCGACGGCGGCCGGTGGGGAGAAAAAAGTGGAGCCGAGGAAGGAGCCTTGACAGAAAACATGCAAATTCGGGCGCGCACGTCTGATTAAACCCTTTATGCTAAATCGCTCGTACGCTTCCGAATCAGGTTTCACAATAAAGTTCGTTGAGGTAATCGGATCGCGGCCGGGCGGGCCGGGCTTCTTTTTATCGGCCGAATTACCGAAGGATTCTTAGAGTCGGATCTTTTCGGTCTAATGCAGGGCACACGCCCAGCTTTTTGTCACTCTGAGCTTCCTCGAGCGCGCTGGAACAATTAAATCATGAGAGTCAGCGTTTCGCGGCTCCGTTCACGACTCGTCGATTTCGTTCTCTGTCGATCGAGAGGGGGAAGTGAGAGGGGAAGGACGGCGAATCATGGAAAGTCTCCGATGAGGTAACCTTCCGTAATCTCACGTAAGAGGTAAAGGCGCACTCTCGAGCGTCGTGCTATTTTCTCGAATCGATAACCATCTCGCACGTTGGGGTCCTAGACCATAAGCGTGCGCCGTTTTCCACCTTCCATTGTTTCGACCGCCTGCTTGCCGTGCACGAAATAGCCGTGGCAATTAAACGAGCCGCGCCGAACATGGCAAATGGCACCGCGATAGGTTCTATCGCCTGTCAGATTGCGGCTAACCGAAGAATGTGCGGAAAAACGGGCGATAATTTATACGTCTGCGAGTGAGGCTAAGTGAGAACCGAGAAACGGCGCGAAAGACAAACAGTCGAGTCGTCACTTTATCGATCGCTGAGATTGAAAATGCTCGTACTCAGGCAAAAATTTCGTTTCAACGTAACGGAGAAGAATTTTTTCGGGTGGCTTTGGGAATCGTCGCCGATGAAGGAAACATGATTCGGAAATCGAGAAACGGCTCGAAACAAACAGATTGTCGAGTCGTTTCTTTATCGACCGCCGAGATTGAAAATGCGTGTAGTCAAGCTAAATGTTGAGTCGTGAACGGAGAGGAAGTTTGCGGGGTGGCTTTCGGAGCTCGTCGCCGATGAAGGGAAACAGGATCGACGACGGGCGTGAACAAGCGGGCCATGCGGTTAGGGTCGAAGACTATATTTAAAAGTAATAGAGCAAGAACCAATGGCCTGCTCAGGCGGCAAAGGCGCGTTTCCACGGAACCGACTGGTGACGTGATTATGACCGCCGTATACGACCTGCTAGGTGCACCCGCGAGGACAGCAGGAGGATTCCTCCTCTTTTTGCCGATACAACACGTGCGACGATGCGTCCGGACGCTGACTCGAACCGTCGCCCGTGAAACGGGATCGTCGGGAGAAAGAAGCGATGATATTTCGTGCGAGAACTTCATTCGAGACAAAGCGCAGCTTCTCGCTCGTTACGCTGCGCCGCAAGAAAAAGGACTCGCCTTTATGGCGATGAACGTCTGGGGAGTTTCGAAGCGATCACCTCCAATTCCGTTAATGATAGACGCACTCTACCATTAAAATATTCGCCTACGCTCCGAGCGAAGTTGACGTCCCGCAAAAGCAGTTTGTCTCGCGAGTTGAAACCGACGCTTCCGACATCTCGCTAACTCGATAAGATCGGCCCCAGAACCCGAAGGAATTCCGGCACGAAGATCCCATAACGTTCCCGATGGGACTCTCCCGCCCCCCCCCCCTGCGTCCTCCTCAAAACCCGTGGACGTTAGTCAAACTGCGAGGGCGCGGGATACATATTTAGCGTCAGTTAATTTCAGTGCCTCGCTTCGGCACGAGTTTGCGGGAAGCGAGGATGATCCCCGCATCTGGGAAAGTGCACGGTCGTGAAGAATATGCCGGTGCAATCACGAAGATTTCTAGTTTACCAAAGATAATTGCCGGTTGTCCATCTGGTCATGAGCATGGACCGCGAGCCGTGCGCCGGACGGGCCCGAACGAGGCAGGAGGGTGGATACGAGCGTGTCTCGTCAGAATTAAGAGATCCGCATCCCGCACATAATTTCTTCATCGCATTTTCCATACCGACCACAATGGCCAGCCGTCTCCTGACCCCACCTCCCCTCCCTCTCTGGGCGTCGATTCCTCCTCGCTCACGATCCCGAGGCCGGGCCGCAGGACGCTGCGATCCTCGAAGGACGACCACCCTCGCCAAGGCACGTTCTTTTTACGTAAAAGGAGTCGCTCGCCAACGAAAACGGCCCTCCTTAGCGCCGCGTCGGTCGTTCGGATTTTCATTTGCCGTGACACTTGTGTGAAACTATGTCCCGCACGCTGGTGGCAGGAGGGGGGAAGGCTGCCGAGTAAACGGCGAGGCACGGGTGTGGCCGAGGTATCGGACAATTTTATCTCGGCCGAGCTCGATCGTTTGTCGCTGAAATACGGACGTGCGAGGAAATGATACGCGACGCCTGCGTCGATGCGAGTGGAAAGGAGGACGGAAATAATCCTGGCGAACGGAGAGCGCGGATGGAGGGCGCGAGCGCACGCTACAGTTATGTCATTAATTTTTCTTCAGGAAAATCGGAATTCTGTCGCTCCCGACGTCGTGCGCTGGAAGATGGACGCTGGTAAGGGGGTCGAGGAGTTTAGGAGGATCCTGAGAGCTCACGCTGCCCGCCGCAGCTGCCGATGATCACGATGCGAGAGAGCTGCGGACTTTTGCGATCGCGTCGGGCCGCGCAGTCAGAGTTTAACAACCAGTAATTGTCCGGCCTGGCCTGTCGGAGCCGTAAAATCCGAGCGAGAGCAAACAACCCGTCCGCGCGCGATCCCTCCAGGCTCGGCTCGGCGCACTTTGTCGCCCGGCTACATTAATGTTCGCTGAGCACTCGCGTAGAACAGAGAGCGAGATCGAGAGAGAGTGAGAGACAGAGAGAGAGAGAGAGAGAGAGAGAGACCGAACAGGAGAAGGAGCGCAGGGCAGACGAAAAAAGTGGAAGGCGTACGCGAGGTGGAGAGCGATAAAATAAAGTCTGCGAACAGGACGATAGCGGGGAAGAAGGAAGGAAGGAACGGAGGGATAGAGGGGGGATGGAAAAAAGGGTGAGAGATAGGGCTGCAGATAGAGGAGGAGGCAGGATGCCTTGGGAGAAATCGAAGTCGAGCGGGAAGGGGTATCTCGAAGGACCGAAATTACGACTACTACTTCGAATGCCAGAGGTAAGAAAAGTTCCACCCGCTATCGGGGCGGACGACGGTTGCGCGCGCGTATTATAGGGAACATTATTATCGTCCTTCGATGCGCATTCGAACGTGACGCCCGTCGATATCGCCGCCCCGGTAAAGCCTCCGCGTCGTTCGCCTTTACGAGATCTTCTGGAATAAAATCCACGCCCGTGTCTCGGACTTTAACCGGGCGCCTGCGTACAGACTCCTGGTGGAACCAGCCTTTATCTCCCGCGCTCTGCTCCGCGGTGCGAGCGACCGGCACGAGCAACTCGCGCCCAGCGAGTCGCGCCTAAGAGTATTCGCCTAATTGCCGAACCAATTAATACGGTAATCGGTACGGCGCGGCGTGTTATTACGCCGAGCGGCCGGTATCAATTACAGTACGCAGGGGCCGACCGGCAGAACTCGGGATATATTATTATACTGCGCATTACGTATATGATAAAGGAGGATAATAGAAAATGGGCTTAGCCAAAGGAATACGCTATGGGAAACAAACGCGGTCACCTTCCGTTAATAGCGCTCGATAATGCTTGCCGCTTCTGCAGCCCGATTTTCCGTTAACGGCCGTCTCGTTATTAATGATTATACGCCACTACTGTCGTCGGCGCTTACGCGATGAGACGGCGGGCACTCAGGTTCAATTATTATTGGATCGATCGGGCCAGTTGGATCGTGACTCACGGGAAGGATCCGTTTCGGTCACGTAGTTCGATGTACAGTCTTCATCTTCTCCTCTATTCTCTCTTAATCGTACACGTTCGCTCGGCTGAGTATGTATGTAGGTATGTACGTACGTACGTACGTACGTACTGTCCGGTGGAAGAGGCTCGCACGGACGCGAACGAGGGAGGCGTCGGCTCGACTAACCGTGCAATTGCATCCGCGTGAGTTATGTTACGATGCATAATGCGAATGAAGTTATCGAGAGATTCCCGCCGCGCTCCTCGCGGGCGAATCTTGACCCTAAGAGAGTGGGACGGTAGGCCTGAATCCGAGAGCGCGGTTCAGCGCCGGGTGCCCTGAGTGCAAATTGTGAGAAAAGTGAATGCTTCGCGTAACGGCGGAGATCATCCACTCCGCAGGCTCTTTAGATAATCGAGTCCCCCTGCCCGGTCACGAATTTCGTTTGCCAGAAATAACGGAGCATCATCGTCCTGGAATTTCCGGGCGACTTTCGTCAAATGGAAGTAAGAGGACTCGCTATTGGTGTCGATCTTGCACCGTAACTCGTCCGATAGCTCGTTCCTTTTTCTCATGTCGAAGTCGCGGTCAGAATTGCAGATTACGCCTACGCCCGCGGTAAGCTTAATCAATGCTTACATTTCTGTACACTCACAGTGATGCGGGTCATCAAAATTCAAAATATCAGCATTATAACAATTAAGCTTAAAGAAAAAATGTATCTGTTAATTTTTAATGTTATGCAAGTGATTCGACATGAATTTGGAATGAAAGTAAGAGGACTCGCTGTTAGCGTCGATCTTGCACCGTAACTCGACCGATAGCTTGCTCCTTTTTCTCATCCATTTAGATTATCGTCCTATAAGTCCGGAGTAGCCGGACGTAAGTCAATAATTCGATTAGCCTATTAGACGCTCGCTTGAGCCAACATCACGGTTATTCGTGGCTCCGTTAGGCGTCCATCTATCTATCTATCCGAGAAAGAGTGGCGCTCGCTAATTACTTCAGCGTCCCACGGCGCCGTTCGTCCTGCCGTCTCGAAGGTGGAACGTCGTTCCACGCACGTCCGCGCGACCCGCTGGAAGTCGGGGCGTGTAAATCCGCGCGGACATCGGTCGCAAGAAGGCGCGGAAAGTCACATCCCGACGATTAACATGTGCCAACAGGGTAAACTCGTCCGTACGTGCGCTCGAATACGCTCGGGGATCGAACCCGACGTCCGGCGAATCCCTTTTTTACGCCGCGGCCAGACAAACGCGAAACCGGAATGACATCTACCGCGAAGGCCGAGAAAATTGACCGTTTCTTTATCGGCGCTAACTCGATTGACGCGGCTTCGTCCCGCGCGCGGAATAAACGTAATCGGGCTCGATGTAACTTCTTAACCGTTCGCTAAGGAGCATGACGGATACGATGTACGTGTACTTGTTGCATGAGCGAAGCTGGGACGACTTCCGTTCCACGCGGAAAGCTGTACAGCCATTAACGCACGAGCCGGCACGCTCTTCTCATATACACTTTTTCTACTTATCCTATTTAATAATCATTTCGCTTTTCCGTTGAATTATCGGGTTAATAAGCGAGTAGACTGCTCTGAATGTGTCCTACTGCACGTGGCTTCCGTTTATATCTTCATAAAGAGTCCCGCGTTCCTTCGAACAGATGATTCTGACGGCGCTCATTTGCCCGACACATTTCCTCCGTTTCAGGGAAAGTCTCGTGATTACTGAAACTCGGCGGCTGGCTCCGTCGAATGGCGCCGTGCGAACGAAAGAGGGAGCCTGACGAGGGAGTGAGAGAGGGCTCGAAAGAGGGCTGGAAGGGGGGACGGGGGGCGAGGTAATTTCCTCGCTTCGTAGACGTGGGAGGACGAGCCCCGAGCGGCGGCGCGCAGCTTTCGTGTAGTATTTGCTTTTGGTGCGTTGCCTTTCACACGGGCGTTATGCGGCTGACGCCGCTTCTCGCTCGGCGCGCTATGCGTCATTATCGGACAACGAACGCAATGAAATGAGAGAACTGGTTCTCCGCGTTATGTTCGTCCGTCTCGAGGCGTACGTCCCTACGATTGCCAGCCCGTGGCCTGATGGTTCCTCCCATTCCGCTCGTCGGCGCCCGAACCTCTCGATTCCTCCCTCTTCCTCTACCCTCCCGTTCGCCCTTCCTCTTACCATCTTCCTCTTACCGGAGGAAAGCTAGTCGGGACCCATGTTTCTTCCATGAGCTGTCGTCGTTTGTCCGCCGATTCCGAACGCTCGTTAGAAAACGCTCGAATCCCACCGTGGTTCCCGCTTTTGACGCAAGGCGAGAACTTACTTTTTGGTGCTGCGCCATTCGTCACAGTCCCATTCTCGGGCACCGTTCGCTCATCTCGTACGACGATTCGGGCCCGTGTGCGTGCCATTGTGCCGCGAGCCGGAACAATAACTTTCCACCGGCACCGGGGCACAATGAACCGAGGAGAGGCGAGACGTGAAAAGCTCGAGCGCAGTTTTCAACGCCAGTTTGTCTCGTCCACAGAACGTCTCCCCTGAAGAAGGACTGACGGACGAACGGACCTGACGGGAGGAGGAAGGAGAAGCGAGGACGGCGCACGTTCTTGGTCATCTCCATGACAATAATAAAGATATTTCTCGGCCGCGGTCCCGGTCTCTCGGGTTCACGAAAAGAAGGCGAGCCGAGGTCTCGACTTTGCGTCAGAGAAAAGGAAGGAGAGGGAGAGAGAGAGAGAGAGAGAGAGAGAGAGAGAGAGGAATAGAGGTCGAAAAATGTTCTGGCAAGACCGGGCGAGAATAGGAATTAGGAATTAGGCGTCGTCCACGGCCCAATGACGACCCTCGGTGAAACTCCCGACCGGGAGAATAAGGAAAAAGCGCTGAATTGGGAACCCTACGACGGTCGGCGCATACCTGAGCCCGAAGGGTCAGGGAGAGGAAGGCGTCGCTCTCGCGCAGAACCGTCTAAACGTCCCGGAAAATTTTCACCCGAACAACGGCGCCGGCCGTCGGAATTCCACTCTGCGCGCCAACGTCATATGTTCGGCATCGCTTCCTTTCGTCGGCCCGGAAGCGTGTCACGATTGTCAGGTTAAAGGTACGGTGATCGTGGATCGCCGATTTTTTGGGAGAAAAATTTGGCCAGACTCACCTTCTCGAGGACACTACGCGAGGCACATTGTCTCTACGTTCTCGCGTTCATTCTGACGATCGTGTGCGGCGGACTGTCTGTCGTAAATTGCGGCCAATGTAGGGGTCGATAGTTTCCCTGTTAGCGATCGATGCAATTGGCGGATATTCTGGGAATGAGAGATCGGGATGATCTACGAGTCACGTGGCACAATATCCACCGGCACGAGACGTCTTCATCTCGAACGTTCGCAACCCAGCCCCGACGGTTGTTTCTTCTTTCTCTTCTGCCAGCCTCCCTCTCTCCCTCTCTCCCTCTCGTTTTCACTGTCTCTCCCCTTAACCTATCTCTCTCTCTCTCTTTCTCTCTCGCTCTCTCTCTCTGGGTTCGCACAACTCACGTCCGGGCAATCAGGTATGATTGGCCCGATCCACGCTTTCGCACTAACCACTTTATCAAAGCGTCCGTTCTAAATAAACCTGCATTTGATTACACCCCGTGCAGCCTTGTCGTTATCGTCCCTTATACCTCTCCCTGCCTTCGCACCTTTGTATCGAACCGTACCACGCGAACGGGAAAGAATTATCCCATCGCTCGCAATTTACGCCGGTGCCCAGAAATTTGCCTCGTCCATCCTCGTCCCAGGCGCCTTTCGGTGACGAATCGTCGAAACGAACTGGGGACCAGCCACTCTTTCCACCGGAAATCTTCCGACCTTCCTTTCAAACTCTTCTAACGTCAGCGTCCTCCGTCGATCATCGATTCCTCACAAAATTCCCGCTGTCCCTCTTCTCGGAACGGCAACCGTCAGCCAAGGAGTTTACGACGTACATGAAGACTCCTATCGAGGTGCTAATGGCTCTCTCTCTCTCTCTCTCTCTCTCAATGCCACCGTTATAAAGGTTCGATCCCAGGCCGAAATCCTCAGGCGTCCCTCGGCAAATTCGAGCGCTCCGCACGACATTCCACGACGTCGGCGTGCCACGTGATAACGTCAAACGTCATTCCGTCACTTCTACCCAGCAGTCAGCGGGAACTACGATCCATGACGGTCACTGTCAGTCCTTGATCTCATCCGACACTGCCGAGGACACGCGTGTCCAGGAAAGCGGGATAAAAAAAATTCTCTCTTAGGGAGGGGAGAGTGAATGGAGAGTGAATGGGATCTTTGGCGGGGTCAGAGGTGTCGGGAAACGTAGCGGAACGAGTGCGGAACGAGTGCGGAACGAGTGCGGAACGAGTGCGGAACCGGTACGACGTTCCGCGATGATCGACGAGTAGGAGCGTCGGAGACAGGTCGGGCGAAGGTTTCGCGCGGGCACGAACGACGGCCGAGGAGGAGGACGACACCGTTGCGGATCGAAATAGTGTTCGTAGTGTTGGCTTGAAGCGCGTCGGAACACAACTGAAGCGGTAGGACCACCCAGTCGGCCGAGGGCCCCTGCCCCGCCGGATACAGTTCCACGGTTATGCCGTGCAAGCTCTCCCACTACCGCCTTCGGACCCGGCCGGCTCACGCTATACTCCCCTGATTGAGCTGGACTCTAGCAGGTGCCTCAATGTCTTACTCCGGGGATGGTAAGATTGGTTTGGCAACGAAAGGAAGAGGAAGGGAAGGAGCCCCGGCCGAGGGCGAAGGTAGGAATCGAAGAGGAAGGAAGGAAGGAACGAACCGGGCAACAGCTGAATTATCCCGTGTATGTATGCGTACCTGTGCGTGAGAGGAGAGAGTTTTGGGGGGCGGGGATGTTGAAGAAGTGGGGAGCGGATCGATGACAATTTTGCCGAGGACGATTATTTATCGGGACAATTTGCTCTACCTTCGGGATAGCTCTCGTAATTGACAAGCCGAGGATTAATCGACGGTGGAGAGCGCGATGTTCAACGGATCTGGAGGGGCAGTTTCGGGGGAAAGGGTGAGGCGCGGGGAGGCAGATGTCAGCGGTAATGGAAGAGTGAGAGGCGATCCGCGGCCGGGGGGCAAGATGCAGCGGCGCAGATTACGGGAACGCATTAAAATTAGCGCGGCCAATGGGTATCCGGCGAGCAATTAGCCGTCGCGTCGGACATTAATTACGGGAGAGCGGAGGGGGGAGAGAGCGGCGCGCTGTGAGCTCGAAAAGATATTTCCATCCAGGCGTCGCGTAATACGCCGGAATATACGGCTTCGCCGCGGATAACGCGGATCCGACTCGCTTCCGGTCCGAGCGTTTAAGGCCCAGGCGCACCTGTCCTTAGAATACGGAGTCCCGATCCGGGACCTCGATCGCGAACGATCGGGATCTGTCATTAGGGCCGTTTCGCCGCGGTGTTTTCCTTAACGATCGCCGTTAAATTTGCATCAGTTTATCGCTCACTCTTCCCTGGCTCCGGGCCCCCACTCCCAGAACTGGCCCAACGCCGGTCGGTAGAAAGAAAGTCTGGCTTCTTATCTCCCGGCACGACAAAACGATACCCGTCTGCGACTCCGATAACAGCTTCGACGCTCGCGAGCGTGTCGCCCTCGGCCCAAATAAACAACCGCCTCCCTTATCGTCAATTAAAAGGATCCGCGTGGTAGGTACAGATGTACCGACGAGCGTACGCTACGCGTGTAAGAAGCGTACGCGGAACAGAAGGGAGGGGTGGGATCGTACGTAAATAAACAATTTCATCCCTAATCGGACGCCGAGAGATAATTTAACGGGTCTGTTACGTCGATGGGCCGTCGTATCGTGGGTGCTAATTGATAAAGCGTCGGGCGGCCGTCATTAAGCTCGGAGAGGGCGCACACAAAGATACCGCCTTTAAGATGCTGACGCAACGGAATCGTTAACCCGTGTTCCCTTAACGACCTTTTACGATTCGGCCCGCTCTCTCTCTCTCTCTCTCTCTCTCTCTCCCTCTCTCCCTCTCCGCTCGTCACCAGAAATTTTTCACACTTCCGACAGGCGCGCGCCATTACTTCTGCTCGCCGCGAGGGAATGCGTCTCGGGTTCAAGAGTGCGACGTTCGCAGCAATCCCGGGCCGGAATCGATTCGATCTCGTCACTTGCGACTCCGACGACGACCGGTGCCGTCCTCTCTCCTCGTAAATCCAATTAGATCGTCGGATTAACCTAATCGTCGCTCCGCCATCGGCAGAGGCAGAAATTGACAATGGCGAAACAGGAAGCTTTGTTAGCTGAACCCATTATGCGGGCCAGCCTGATTTTTTGCTCCCCCTCGCCGCCCCGGACCTAATTAGTGATTGACGTTGACTGGCGCGTGTATTTCTCATTTTCGACCTCGAGATTGGCCATGGCGGAGATTTTACCGGGGAGAAAGAGGAAGAGGGAGAGAGAGAGAGAGTGGGGGGAGGGGGGGAACATTAAACGCGCTTTGCCGCAGAGGTTTTCCACAATCTCGATCGAGCGCGCGCAATTTCGTGCGCGACTTACGTGCATGAGCGCGAGATTTAAGTATATACCTGCTTACGACGGGGGTAATTCCACGTCGTCGCACAGCCATAAAGCCATGGCTGCAGAGTTCACGGTTATGGGGTCCCTCTCTCTCGCTCGCTCTTCGGCTCACTCTGTCTCCTTCTCACTCCCTCATCGTCTCGTCTCTCTCTCTCTCTCTCTCTCTCTCTCTCTCTCTCTCTCGGTGCGGGTCTTACGGGGCTTTATGGTCAAAGTCATGGGATCGTGGACTGGCCGGATCCCATGATCGATGGGGCTTTGGCTTAACCCCTCTGGACTGGACCGAACCCTGTGCTGCCTCCGGCACGCGGTTCCTCTCTCTCTCTCTCTCTCTTTCTTTCACTTGTCCGCTCTCTCGATTTTTACTCCCTCTCTCCCACCCTCTTCATCTTCGTAATTTCTCTCTCATCCGACTCTATCCCTCCCTCCACCCCTCCACCCCGTCGCCAGGCCTTTCTTTTCTGTCCGGCTTCACTCCACGCGATCCTCTCTCCGAAAGTATATTTTATCGGCGCGAACCAAGCGACCCTCGCGAATCTGCGCCGACGACGATTTAACCCGGAACCCACCCCCTTCGCCACTCTCCTTCGCCCTCTCTCCCCCATTCCCCCAACTGCGCGGCGATCTCGTAGATCATTATTCACGAGCGGAGCCTGTCCCGTTTCAACGACTGAGCTTGAGATATTCGCGATTAGAGAGCATAACTCTGACGCACGGCCGGGCATCGTCGAAGTCCGAACTTTCGGTGAAATATTCCTCTTTTTCCAAGCGTCTCACTCACCCCCTCGCGCGAGAATAAATCTGTATTCAGCTGCGTTCATTCTTCGCGTGACGCTCGAGTGCGTCGCAGAAATGAAAAGTAGAATGTCCATTGCGATTGATCAGCTCGCATGCACGTAGGAGAGGGCTGATAGTAGCGAGGCGGAGAATTTTTCGGAGACAGAATCGAGAGCCTTAACCGCCGACTAACCTACTAATTGTAAGATTCGATTTCTAGTCGGTGCACGCGGAGTAGGCGGTCGTTTTGAGAGCTGGCCGGGCTTTACCCACGTCTGTGTGGCTAAGCGCGCCCGCGCAAGCCCTAATAATATGTGGATGGAAAGATCGTGATGGGATCGAAGGGATTATTATGCTCTCAGAGCTGACGGCGGGGAAGGGAGGTCGCGGAGGGAGGAGGAGGAGGAGAGAAAGCGGAGGGGGAGGGGTGAGGATCGTGCCAAAGGAAGGAAGAGATGCGGTCAAGGGAGAAGGGACAGATGGAGGGGGATGAAGAGTCCCAGGAGGAGGAGGGGGAGAAGGAGGAGGAGGAGGAGGAGGAGGAGGAGGAGGAGACGGTGGAGGAATGAGACGGCGGGAGGGACACGAAGAGGATGGGGAGGGACGAACGGAGTGAGAGATTTGAGAGTAAAAGAGGCAGATAGGCGGGTACGAAGCCCAGAGAGGATAATTGAGTTATTACTGCAATTGTAGACCACCTTGGAGGCTCCGGAACGACCATAACAGGTTCTGAAAATCGCATTCGTATCTGCCTACGATTCTCCGGCTCTTTAGCGATAAAGGATTATCGTTGGGATCCATGCGCGATGGCGGGGTTGCGTGCATCGGAGGGAACGAGAGCCACGGGGGTGAACTTTGCCAGGAAGTGATCGCTTACTCACCCACGACCTCTCCTCGACATTATTAATTTCACCGGCCGTGCGAGCGCGCGCGCGCGCGCGCGCGCGTTCGTGCGAGTGACGACAGGATCGTGATACTCACCTGAAACAAAAGAGAACGGGGCTGAGGTTAGAAGATTACAAGGATGCCGACCGGGCCCGACCGGGCCGTGTCGGATTTTCGATTTCGAAGGTTTTACCAGGACGGGCAGACCTTCTTACGAGATTTACGAGGATGAGAATACTGTACTGGCTAATCATCGAAATTGGCCTCTTCCGCGGTCGTTGCCGATTCAGCCTCGAACGGAACGGACAGCTGACGCTCTCGTTGCATAGGTATCGGATCTTTGTTCGAAAGCATTTTTGACCCGCCAGGCAACCGTTAGTCATTCGTCGGCATTGCAAAAGACCGCTTTCCCGTAATACGATCGTTCGCCGACTACCGTCGTGGAGCGTCGAATTTATCCCGACCAATTAACGCGCGGGATTTATCTCGGGGACTTTATTTCGGGACTGGTGAGCCGATCTCGGCGGGGACATTCTTTTTTCCCCGAACGAACGATCGAGGATCGAGCGCCGTCCTTCGTCGTGAAATGTCAGAAGTGTCAGAAGTCCGCGCCCGGGTAGATTTTAATCAGGAATTTCACCGCGGGACTAGTCTTCGGTAGCCAGTTTCGGGCATCGGGTGACTCAGGTACGGCGCGCCAACGGGAAGGTGGAACGCTTCCGAGAAATCGGCGGAGGCCGCCACCTTGGCTGCGGGCTAAGGGAGTCTCTCGGGCAAATTAAGTCGTTATTTCGGCAGATGGTCAATTTTCTCCGATCCAGCACGTGATCGCGGGACTCGGAGCGGAGCAACAACGATGCGAGTAGCGACGCCGCGGATCCCATCTGCCGGTTAATTGTTGCTCCGCACGGGCGCAAGGACAGTAACCCGCCCGATGACCTTGGCCGGACGCGCCGTAAAAAGGAGCGTCGAGTGTTAGCCAGTTAATCCTACGATTCCGAAAAAAGAGTGTCCCCTCCGTGCCCGTGGGTAATCGATTTTAATTAATGCAAATTCGTTCCGAGTCGGGACGCACCGTACCTTTCCGCCTGAATTATGTACGCGAAGATAGGAGGCTGTCGGTGTCTCGACTCGGCGAGTTTCGATGTTTGCCGAGAAGATATTGCAGCTTCGGCTGATCCCTCGCGCTCGTGGCTTCCGTGAGAATTCAATTTCCAATCTCGTTTCTTCACGCCGAGAGATCTATCGGGATGCCTTCATTCTTTCCTCCTTTCCTGGCCCTTACGGGGAAATGAATATTGATCGACTTTTCTCGCTAACGATTTCACGGTCGTCGTCGGCGTGACGAGCGTAATTGATTTCAGTGGCATTCACGCTTCTTCCTTTCCGCCCGTTATTTGTCCTTTTGTTACGTCGCCTGTCCATGTAAAACGGACACGCGATGCGAGTACCGTTTTCGTCACGAAGCCTCTCGTCCTTGGAAGATTACGGGGACCTTCGGCCGGACAGCTTCGAGCCGATCATTACCGGCATGTAAATCCCGGTCGGACGTAATTTGTCATTGATTAACATAACAGGGATTAGGTGGCTTCTGATGGATCGATGGCTCGGCGAGAGAGCGCGGGCGCAAAATCGGCGATTAGTTGTTGCGATTTCACGGCTATACTTATCGATAGGCAGAGACTGCCGCGCGTTTCTTCCTCTCGTCTGCCGGCCGTTCGCCGTTTTTCATCCTTATTTATTCTCCCGTCCCTCCGCGATGTCGACGCGTGTGTTAAAGCGCTTTAAAGGTACGTTCATGCGTCGTTCCTCCGTTTCTTTCGATCGGCGCCCCCACCTCCTCCTCTTGTTCGTCCTCTTGTATTCTGCCTCTTGCCGATCGAGAGGCGAATGAGGATCGAGCGACGCGGTAACAGCATTAACACGTTGGATGCCACGTTCAATGCTGGAGTTACGGTATTAGTCGTTGTCTTTCTTTTGCGTGTGTCTAACTGCAATAGTTTTGGGTACAATACGAAAGATACTAGCTTACACTTCCAATGCGTATTTGGGATTTTTTAGGTGTTTTAACTAACAAACCGACAATTCAACCACAATTTGAAGTATGTTTCGTTGTTGTATGTAGCGTTAAGACATATCACCGATTTCGCGATTGTTCGTAACATTCATTTCATGTCTTATCTCCACTTTCTCTCTCTCTCGCTCGCTGTCCTCACCCTCCCAGTCCGGTTCGCAAGCTCGGTTCCCCAGTCGAGCCGGTCATTTCGTCCAAACCGATGGCAACCCCACGCGCCGAGAAACTGCGCATTCTGCGTGATCGGTGTGTGCCTTCCTAATCCTGAAAACCTACACCCCATGCAAATTGCATCGAGCCGGCCGGATCGTAATCTCGTCCGGCCCTGGAAAAAGGGTGCGCATCGCGTGAACTAAGGGCGCTCTCGTGACCGGCGACGCAAGCCGCACGAAATGTTGCCAATTATTGGCCCGCCGTTGTGACCAGAAGTGGAGGAAGGGCCCCCAAATGATCGGCCTCCGGCGAGGTATTCGTAATTGATGCGTTAAATCTCGAACGAGCCCACTTTTCGCCCGTTGCCCAGAGTCCGGCTGCACGAATGCAGAAGTCGGACGACTCCGGATGCCTCCCGATCGCAGTCGCTTACATTGTAAGGCCCGACATTACGAACCCTCTGTCAAGGGACTATGCGTGGTCTAACCGCGAGTTTGGCCGAAGAGAGTCGCGTGCAGCGGCCCACCTAAAACGTACATTATCCGTAATTCCTCGTTGTCCCATCCTCCTTGCGACGGATTGCGATACTTTCTCTGCAATTTGCATAATTGCATCTCTGCCCTCTCATTCGGCCGGCTCTTTCGCCTATTTCCTCGCCGTGCGTCCGTGGCCCGAAATGAAGAATCGGCTGGAACGGCGCGACGGAACGAATCCGCGGTCGCAAAAGTCCGCGCAGAGACCGGGCGACGTTCGTAAGGCACGTAGTAACGCACGACCAAAAAATCGACGGTCCCGGCGGGGCGCGCGGAACCGCAAAATTCCAGGGAAGAATAGAGACGGGCCCCGCGACTCGGTTCGAACAGCGGCCTAAGCCCGTGAGGCCCACGGGAGTCCATTGTCTTTATTTTCTGTTCGTGGAACCGCCCGGCATGTGGCAGCATATTTTGGAGCTTCTTATATGTACGTTAGCGTCCGTATGAGCACGCGCTCGGTCACACATTGGACCGACATGCCAGCGTAGCTGCGTACGCACACTTCCAGCTTACCTCCGCACACATGTACCATCTCGTGCGTACAGCCTCGTACGGGGCGTAATATATTTATGTGCACTTGTTATATATAATATATTCGGAAGGTTTATAAGGTACATAGCGGTGGCACGTAGTGGCAGGGAGTGCGAGGGCGACGAGAAGGAGAATGAGAATGGGAACGGGAGGAGGGTGTCCGCGGAGTGAGGCGGAGGGAAAGGGGGCAGTCCGGGAAAGGAGAAAGAAGCAGGAGATAAAAGAGATGAGAGGAATACAGAGAAGGGCATGTAACGGAAGGCTGCGGATATATAAAGGCACGATGTATCGAGGTATACAAGAGGCCTAGTAAGTTACACCTCCTGCCCTTATCTGTGAAGATCGGTCGGGTACTCGGGTACTCGGATACCTCCAGCCTCCTTTCCCTATCTCGCTCCCATGCTCAGGCTTCTCCCTCGCGACCTCTCTCTCTCTCTCTCTCTCTCTCTCCCCCGGCCGTCTCTATCCCTCTCTTTCTCTGAATAACTTTACTACCGGTTTCTCGCTGCCTCGCGCCACGACCACTAAACTTTCGGGATAACGTACACCTCCTACGCCCTCCTGCTCCTCTTCTCCCGCCAACTTCGGGCCCCCGAGCACCGCCCGCCCGCGTCTCTTACCGTACTGGGAATTCCTCGTGGGTGGAAGGACGTATATTATCGAAAAGTAGATCATCGGAACGCACCGGAGGTGGGCATTGGCGGCGAAGGAGAGCTCGGGCCGCGAGAACGGCCATCGTCGTCGTCGTCGTCCGGGTGCACGCGCGTAAATTACTCGAACGGCCGACCATTATACGTATTGCCCCGACTCCTTCTCGCCCATCGCGAGACCAACGTATCTTTCCCGCCCCGCTAAAATCCTCGGCTTTATGGGACGGTGCCCGGACTCGCAATGCTAAAGTTCACCGATCAGCCCGTTAAACATATACAAGCCGCGTATATATTATACGTATGTTATAGATATATATGTGCTATATGTATATTCGACTCCGTATACTGGGCCGATCGTCGTGCGAACGGCGAGGTAAGGCAAGTCCGATATTCGACGTATTCGATGTGCCCTCGATAGCTTTCCTTTCGGTGACACCTAACCCCTCGGCATGACGGCCACGAAATCTGGCCTGAAATATGGGATATCCCAGGGGGGGTCCGGGGCCGATATCGATCGGTAGACAAGGGCGGTGCGATCGAGCGAAAAGATCACGTCGATCCGTCGATCGAACCTGCGCTCGCGCACTTTCTTCTCCCGGCTTGCTCGCCAGGACGTTACTCGAGCCGTTTTCGTCGGCGGAGGCCTGGGTCCCCGGCCCGAGACCCTTTCGCCGGCGAGAGGCGTCTTTTTCGAAGCGGGAGGAGTTACATTTGCATTGAGTCGCGTTTGCACAGAAGCTGTGACGGCTTATTAGGCTCGAAGCAGCTGCGTGCCGGTAATGAGGCCCAATCTCGCGTTTATGCATAATACTCGTACTCTCCTTTCTACCTCTGCCCAGTTCGTCCTTCTCCGGGCCCTCCTCTCTCTGTCCTCTTTCTCTCTCTCTCTCTCTCTCTCTCTCTCTCTCTCTATCCTCTCTCGCCGACCGTTTTTCGAAAAGACCTGACAGATACATCGGCAGCCTTAAATGCGTGTGCAAAGAGTCGTGTTCCATCCTGTTGCCGCGGGACGTAAAGATAACCGCTTCATCCTGTTAGCCTTCGTACATTTTACTGGATGAATTAAACGGACGCGATGATAGTGGCAATCCTACACGATGACGAGGGCCCCGAGATGCTCGGGATAAAGTGAGCGGTGGGTAAGCGTGTCTTTATGCGCGTGTTTCGCGTCAGAGCCAAGGATAGAATCGACCGGTGGAATAGGATTCTTTCGACGGTAGCCGAAAAGTGGCCGGCCGGATGCCCGAAAATCTTTTCATCCCGCCCCGCTCCATTGTCGTCGATCCGCGTCGGGGCGCCCGTAATATCTCGGAAAATAATAAAGTTGTACCGCTTCCTATCTCGTACAGGTTTGTTCGGGGCGACCCACCGCATCCACGTTACACCTACAGGGAACTACTCCGGGGCCCCGTTGTACTACATCCGCATTTTATGGTGGCCCTGTCATAAAGTCCGCATTGTAAAGCCGTATTCGGTATCCGCGGTATGCGTGAACATCGCGCCTCCGCGAGCGGTTGCCCCCAACGGGCGAGAATTGCCTCTCGTGGCCCGTCGCTAACGGCCGCATCGATCGGCCGAGTGGCGTTAGACGATCTGCCGACGCGTTTATTGCTACTAAAACAAGCGTCGGATAGATCAATTCCACCTTTCACGTCTACGCTCGACTGGGAAGATGAGAATGAGGCCGAGTGCGTGAGAGATGGAAAGAGCGGCAGAGAGGGAGAGAGAGGGAGAGAAATAAAAGAGGCGGCTCGAGAGAGGGAAGTTACACTGTGACTCAACTTTCCACCCTTCCGCTTCTCTCTCACTCAATGCGATCATGTCGAACGATTCCGAGAACAATGATCAGAGCGAGGGAGAAGAAACTCCGGCGCGACGCCGTAGAAAATGACAAAAGGAAGAAATGTCGAGCGAGAGGGATAGGATACGAGGAGGGTGTGGGGTGAGGGAGGTAGGGGAGGAGCGAAGGGGTTGGGGGGAAAAAAACTCGTCCTGGTCGCCGAACGGTCCTCCTCCCCCCACCCCCCCGGCTCTCGGCCTCCTCCACAGGTTCGTCCGGTGCTCCGGGCCCCCTTCGGGCCCAAGATGCACGCGCTGACGCGACAACCTCATTTGTGCACGACGGCTTCCAGCGGGACGGAGAGCGGCCCGAGAGCGAGGGAGAGAGAGAGAGAGAGAGAGAGAGACAGAGAGAAGGACAAGGAGGAGGGAGACAAAAGAGGAGAGATCGCGGGCAGCGCAAAAAATGGGAGAAAAACGGAAGAACGAGAGAAACATGTACGGAGTGGAATCGAGAGTCGAGAGAAGGAAGTAAGCTAGATTGGAGCAAGGGGATGAGAAGGGAGAAGAAGAGAGAGAGGAGGGGGGATGCCTCTCTCGGCTAAATGGGGTGAGAGAGCCACCGGCACTAGCCGGAGCGAGCAAAGAAACGGCGTGCGTGGACGCCTATGCTCGAAACTGCCTGTTTGCGGGCGCACACGTCCTGGCCCTGCGCGTACGTGGCCACATATACGAGGCCGCGAACAAGTGGACGAGGGCCGGGGGTGGAGAGGGACGGAAAAGAGCAGAGGAAGGGAGAGGAGAGGAGAGACGGGAGGGAGAAGAGAGAAGAGGAGAGTCGATGGACGGTCCAATCAAGAGAGCAGGGTACCGCGCTGACGTGATTACAGCCGCCGCGCGTGACCGGAGTTAGTTCGCCGACTCGCTCCTTCGCTCCTTCCTTCCCTCCTTCCTTCGCTTACCATCCCCCCACCCCCCAACTCCTCTCTCTCGTATTCCCTCCCCCGACCGCGCTCCTGCCACCCGCTTCGTTTTCATCGGCGAACGTTGACAAGCTCGCGCCCGGCTTGGTAAGGTACGAGGTTGCTCCTGGATATCGGACCCATTGGGCCGGTCGGGGCCTTGCCACGAAATTGACGATAGGCGAGGACCAATTAACAGGAGTTGCACGGCTCGTTACAGGCCCCGTATTCGTCGCTCGGTGCTCTCTCCTCGTCGAAGGATGCACGGCGGATCCTCGCGATCGCCGAGTCGCGGGCTGACGTGACAGGCGGGGATAAAGCGGCCTGGACGGGAAGAAACGAAAGCTTGTGTACCGAAAGATTTCTTTGAGAGGCGGCGAAAAGCTGTTGGTCGGCGTAGAAGCGGGTAGATGCATCCCTGCATCGGAGGACGGCTTTACAGCGGTTCGTCAGGCCTGTTTTTGCGCCAGGCCAAAGTCTTCGGTCGCGCAGCGCCTCCTCGTGCCCCTTTACGAGGACTGACCGCTCGTATACCGAATGCGAGCCGACGGTTTCTTAATCACGGGAGGGGAAGGAGAGAGAGAGAGAGAGAGAGAGAGAGAGAGAGAGAGAGAGAGAGAGAGAGAGAGAGATGACGACTCTGGCCGTGCGCTCCCTTCGCCTCGGAATCCGCGATTTGAAATACTTGGGTTGTTTCGCGCCGAGCGCAACCGCTTAAGAAAGTCAATTAGCAGGAATGCAGACGCGCTCCCATCTTCCACCCCCTCCCAACCGCTCGCCCTCCTCCCTCCCGCTCATGAAGCAAAAACAGGATAGAGACGGAATACTTTATCAGCGGGAGCGCGCGCTTTTCCGTCCTTTGCCGTTCGTTCCGTACGCTCGCCTCTTTGTAGGAGCGCCAGTACATTCTGCCCAGCTTCGATAACATCGACTATCATCGGCCAGTATCTACGGGGGCGCGCGTCCGCACGAAGAAAATCCTCTTATTGCCACTTTACGCAGACGCATGTTACCCGCGGTGAGGGGAGCCGGGGAAGCAGCGGACGACCGACCGGCCGGTTTCGCATCTTTCGAGAATCGTAATAGAATCTTTCTCCGCGGGTGGCATGTGACAAGTGTGAGAATGTCGCTCAAGAAATTCGGCCGCAAAAGAAAAAAGGCGGACGGGCCAGGAGGAGGAGGGGGTGGAGAGGGGTATAATAGAACCTCGAGGCGGATCGCTTTATCCGGTGGGCCAGCGTGGCTCCTCCGCAAGTTCTGGGGTGTGGGCCTTGTGGCCCCTTTTCGATCTTCCCCTCCCCTCTCTCCCATCTCTCTCTCTGTCTCTGTCTCTCTCTCTCTCTCTCTCTCTCCTACCCATTCGCCTCCCCCTGACCACGGACTGTCCGGTCTGGTTATGTGCGCGCCCCTTTTACGTCCTGCGACTCGCCGAAGGAGAGTACCAAACAGGGAAGAGACAGCGAGCCGGACATGTTTATTATTTCGACGTCGAAGACTGTCCCGAGATTTAGTGGCTTAGACGGAGGCCAGCGTCCACTCCCCTCGGAGCCCGGCCGCACCTCTCCCATGCCCGCTTTTGTCAGGCCCAATAAGATCGGCCGGAGGCCCCGCAGGACGCGAGAATGGGGGTCGAAGACGAAATATCGATGTTTCTCTGACGTAAATGACGCTCGAGTAATTCGCGGCGGATCATCTCGGATCGTTAATTGCCGCAGGAGCGAACGGGGCGGTGGAACGGTGTCCCGGGGGAACATGGGAAACGGAAGTTTCCGTTAAAAGCTTGCTTTCGTCGGTGCCCGACTTTTTGCGACACGCATCGGGGCCCGGCCGAGACAAAAAGCGAACGATCACTTAACGCGCGATGCAATTACCAGATACAAGGAAGCCCACTCTCCCATCCACCCCTCCTCTCGGACCCGAACACTCATTGTTCAATTTGCGGTAGAATATTATTCAGGATATGTTCTCGGGGCCTGAATTATGTATACCGATGCCGGTAAAGGTTGACGATATAATTGACCGGGCGGGACGAGAATCGGACGAGCAGTTAATGCTTGTACAACACGCATGGAAGGAGTTATCGGCCGACAGTATCATTGGCACCGATGGCAATTAAGCGGAAGGCAAGACGGAAGTCACCCTTGCGAGTCAGACTCATCGCTCATCGACGTCCAATTTTCGTGAGAACGAGCGCGATCCCTGCAAACGTACCTGAGACAGGCAGGAGTACTTTCGATGCAATTTCGCGAACAGCCCGCGGGCGTAGAACGAAGACTCCCCCCAACCCCTCGCCGACGAACGGAAATGTAACGGAACGATCGAATGGGGTTCCGAATCGGAGTTTCCTGTTATCGATCGATCTGCGGAGGTAATTCGCCGCTCTTCAACACCTCGTTGCTGGCCGAGCCGAGCGGGCCGCTGCAGGTATTTGCGGTTTGCGTGTGTATCCGCGAAGAAGTCGGCGAGCTTCCGGTTGGATCGTTGCAGGGGGAATAGCGACCAATCAGGCGCCAATCGTCTCGGATGCTACCGACTTAACGGCTCTTCCCTTCGATCGGGCTCCCTTCGACCTTCCCCCCTGCCTCCCCACCGCCGCCCTCACCCCCTTTTCCCGCACCATCTCCTCGCAGCCTCGCGATCCTCATCCTCATCCTCATCATCATTCTCCTCTTCGCCTCGGCCCTCTCTCCTCCGCCGGGCCTCCCCGCCTCGGAACGCCGGGAAGACTTGGCAACGTCGGTCGGTGCATCGCGCGCAACGAGGAGGGATGCATTGAGAGATCGGCGGCCGAGAGAGGGACGGAGGATGGGAACGGGAGTGAGAATAAGAGACACCCCGCTTCGGAGAGAGACGAGGGCCTTTGTCCGGCGAATCGTCAGCGAGTTAACCCACGTTATACGATTTACTTACTGCCGGCGTCGAGGCGAGGAGGGAAAATGCGGCTGCCGCGCAACGAAGACGGAGAGGGAGGGAGGAAGAGGGAGAGAGAGGAGAGGAGAGAAGAAGAGAGGAGGAGAGGAAGAGGGGAGCGCGGGACCGATGTCGATCGCGCATGCGGCCTACCACATTAAAAGCTCGCCGCGGCGGATAATTCGAGAACGTCGATCATCGTAATCGGCGCGGGCGACCGCAGATACTGGCGTGATCGATCTTCGCACTTCCATCGGGCCCCGAATTGGGCCGATGAACCCCGACAGCCGTCTCATTGATGAGAAACTGCGTCCGTGCGACTCGCCGCGCCACGGAGAGCGGTCTAATTGTCAGCGGAGCGGTTCGCGAACGAAGAAGAACAGCCGGGCCCCGCAAAACGGTCGGTCAACTTAAATTGACACGTTCGTGAAATAGGGACTTTTTTTCTGGGCCCGCGACCAATTTGTTTTTTCCCTTGTTCTCGATGCGGTGCTTATACGTTATTCCGCTGGGAAGTTTTTTATCCCGCCCAGGAGAGAGGTTACCAATTAAGGTAGCTGCCACGGGCAGAAGTTATGCATCGTTAGATGCGGCCCTGCGCGGCGGCCGCATCGTGATGCCCCTTGCGCCGAACGCAGAGAGGCCCCCCGAGGTAGAGAGAGAGAGAGAGAGAGATGCGGACTCGTGGGGCCCAGGCTGGGCCCCACCGATGATCTATGGCTCTATCGCGTTCGGGGTCTCAGATCACAATCATCCCCCTTTATCGTATTCCCTCCCGTGAGTTTTCTTTCTTAGCAGGTGCTCCCCGCGCGGCTATACGTTACGTACCGGGTGTCCGCGTTTGATTTCGCGAGTTACAGGTCCCCGAAGTGGCCGAGATCGATCGGCGAGAGTGAACGAATGCGAGAATAATGTAGTACTCGCGCGAGACCGGTACAAATGAGGGCAGCTGCTCGCTTCCCAGGCCCATCTTGATATCGAATTCCACGCTCCTCAGCCTTATGGCTCAATTTCTCCCTCCCTCCCTCCCCATTACCTCTTCCCTCCTGTGCCCGGTAATGACGACAATTAGCGCCGCATCCTACCCTCTCGCAACTTTATCGACCATAATTTGCCCGGCGAGCGCGACGAACGATGATGCGAAAATCCGTAATCTTTCATATTGTCCTTTCGGCCCATCCCCCCCCCCCCCCCCTCCGGAATGCTTTCTGGATTTCACACGTCAACGACGTCAAAGTGATCCCAGGTTGTGCCGGGGCGTCGCGTAGAGACAGTAGTCATGGCCCTTTCACCGAAAACGAGTCGACGATTTATAAAGGAACGAAGAGAAGCGAGCAGAACGATCGCCATCGCTCAGGAGGGTCTTCGATCCTCATTTTATTCCATTTGCGAAGCGTCGAAGGAGTGGCCGATAGTTAGCAGGGACATTATAAATTTGGATGCGCTACCCTGTAATTATTCAAGATACCAGGGGCGTGCCGAATCCCCGCTCTCGACCCGGACTTGCACTCTCTTCCACCTCGGACCCGCTCTTAGGTTCGGGCGTTCGCTGGTGTTGGTACGCATCTGCCTCGTACGTACGTTTTTCGCGCACGCGATTGTGTTTCGGAGGAACTGCGCGTCTGCAGTGCTATTGCTGAAGAAAGTGAGAGAGAGAATGAGAGAGAGAGAGTGAGTGAGAGAGAGAAAGAGAGAGCGAGTGAGAGAGGATTTGCCTGCACTCACTTGGCCACGTGCTTGAAAGGCGTATGCGTACACGACAATTTCACGTGCACTCGCGCACCTGGCCGCGGCCCGGGAAGAGAGAGACATTATCGGGGAGGGGCACCGAGATTCGAATCTACAGGGCTGCGGCGATGCCGAGCGTGTATTCGCCGAGTATCGGGTAACCGTAGGTGCTTGCGCGTATAAGTGCGCTAATTACTTTATATGGAGAGAGTCTTTCCTCCCCCCCACCGCGCTCGAGTTTCGATCCCTCCAAAGGGGCAATTTCCATTAGGCAACGATCGCCAGCGATCCCTCCCCAACTCCCGATGCGCTAATTACCCTTAATGAAGCGATTATCGAGCCAAGCTCGAAAATCAAACCTTATGGACAGATTCGCGAACCGTTTAGAGAGAAGCTCGGTGTGCAGTCGGGAAACATAATTCCTTTGGGCATTATCGGAGACGCGTCCACCCCTCGGGAAGCACTTAATACCGCACGTGGTGAATCGCTGCCCCCCCCATCCCCCTCCCCTACCAACCTCGTGCTTTCTCGGGTTTCGGGCAAATCGCGTACAAGAGCCTCGACCGAACTTGGCCCGCACGCATCCGGATGTCGCTACTTTGTAACGAGGAACGATCCGGCGAACGGACGGGCGTACAAGAGGCGAGCGAAGCGGTCTCGCGAGTACACCGCGAGGAGGAGAGAGAGGAGGGTTCGCTCGGTGGATGCGGCGAGCCGAGAGGAGCGGTGAGGAGAACATCGAAGCAGCAGCAGGAGGAGAAGGAGGAGGGGAGGAAAGAGGAGACGGGCCCTTCCCGTATTGAGAGCGAACTCGATCTTCGACTACTCGGCATCAAGACATTCGAGACTTCGACAGGGCAGCAAGATCGACTACAGCTCAATCACTCTTCGTCTCGTATCCTTTTCCAGCCCTCCGCGCCGCGCGCATTTTCTCCTTTTCTCTTTCTCCAGCTCTCTCGGTCCTCCTTCTCCCCCCCTCCGCGATTCGGCTCCGTCCTCCTCCGACTCGCGCCTCTTTCTCCTCTCCTCCTGACTCCCTTCCACGACTCCTTCTTCGACTCCTCTCTCTCTCTCTCTCTCTCTCTCTCTCTCTCTCTCTCTCTCTCTCTCTTTCTTTCTGTCTGTCTTTGTCTTTCTCTCTCTCTCTCTCTCTCTCTCTCTCTCTCGGTACCGAGGCCCATCCGACTGGGACCGACGCCCCTCTCGCGCGTTCCTTCGAGGCCTCCCTCCCCTCTTATCGCGTCCGATCTCGGAGCCTCTCGGCTTCACGTGGCGTGCTCTAATGACGTCTCGGAACGAACGGGTACCACCGCCATCTAACAAGAGACTTTTTCACGTTCCAATGCTAATCCTCCGGGAGTCGTCCTCCACCTATCCTCCTTTTTCTCTCTCCTCCCCTCTCCGCCCGCCTCCTCTTCACGTCACGTATTTACACATCCTCGAATCTACCCTCGCGTCACTTCGCGAGAGACCTGAATCGGGCCCGACGCTTATCAACCTATCATCCTCCCGGCACGGTAATTTCTTACGGAATCGACGCGGAGGATTTCGATAATGCGAGTCCGTTCCGCGGACGGTCGGTAAGTTCGTTCGTAACTGGCGGCGTTCGGCGGCGATTGTCGGCCGCACGAAGTTGGGCCGCACGAGGTTGGCCGTATACTACTATTAGTTGGCCGCAGTGTATACTCCCGGTGTGTGGTCAGACGAGATGCGGTCTCGGCGCACGGGCACCGAACTCGTCGAATTCGCAATTTTCGTGCACCTCGCCGCCACCGTTTCCGACCCACCGCCGGATTACGGGGTACGGCACCAGTCAAGGACGGCATCTCGCGAGAGAGCCTCTCTCGCGACATCCTGCCGAAGCTATCTTCACTTCGGTACACGGTATACGGTAGTCGATTGAATCGGTCGCAGGGCAAAAAGGGAGACGGAGACAAAACAAAGGGACTCGCCTGGAATCTCTATCGGTGAGAGAGGCTGCGCCGAGGGGTGGTGGAGAAGGGGTGTAGGTCAAGAGGGGGGGTTGCGAGAGAGAGAGAGAGAGAGCGAGAGAGGGCAAGAGTAGAACCAGAGTGGCTTCACGGAAAAAAGACCTTGACTGCAGCTCTGAGCTCTTGGATGGCCGCCGCGGGCCAAACCAGCCGCCAACCGCTAAAAACCTAATTAGATGTCATAATTATACCCAGTGGCGCTCAACCGGGCCGCCGCGGTCCGCGCCGATATGTAAACCCCTCGGACTAATTTGCCGGGACATCGCGGACGACGGCCAATTGATACGTCCCATCACTCGGTGACTTAACAGGATTTTAATGGAAGGCAGGAATGGGACGGCCGCAGCAATGAAACAAATTGCCGATGCATATTACGCTCCGGCCTGGGCCGGGGCCGACTTATTTTTCACCTGCGCCCCAACGGTCATTAATCACGACCAGTTTGGACGACAGCGTCCTTTGTTTTCGCACTGGCCAATCGTTCCCGCCAAAGGGGTGGTAGGGGAGGGTGGGGGGGAATTAAATGCGTCGTGAGTCCGCGGGATTCGCGCGCACTCGCCGGCCGTGTTTATTGCCCGTGTCAACGACCGTGCCGCGGAATGTCGGCGATATTTTAGCGGTCGCCGCGGCGTTAATTACTATTATACGCCGCGCAGCGGGCGCATAGGTGCCCTGAGTAACAGTGTGTGGCATGAAACGAGATACTCCGCACCTCCGCGACTCGCTGATACCACCTGTTGGGCCTTAACGTCGAAGTATTTCATATGGGTCGGCGTGGGGGAGGAGGGCCGCTCGAGGGTGGCTAGAGGGGGGATCGAACGAAAGGATCCCAGGGAAGGGACGGGGAGAAAGGAGGTATCATTAAGTCGACGGGTGTCGAAAGGCGATATTCGATAGATGACGTCTGCCAGGACGAAGACGGAAGCCGATCAATTTATCAATATCCGTCGCTCGGTTCCTCGCACGTATCGCCTGATTGGCGAATTGTCTTGCCGGACAATCCTATCGCTTCCTCCGCCTCCCCCCTCTTCTGGCTTCTCCGCGAACATGACGCTGATGGTCGTATAATCAACGGGAGCTCGGTGATGGCCTATTCGTTTAATGAGACGAAGCGTGTTGGCGAACTTTTTCGCGGCGGGGATGGAACTCGAGTCGGGGTGCTGAGGGGTGAGATCGACGGGGAGCGGGGTTCGCCGGGCTCGAGTTAACAACGTTGTAGGGGCTGCTCGGCAAAACCCCTCGGGGCGAATCGTTTCTTTTACATAATACCGCCACCTGTTGCTCGTGGAACCTGCGCCGAGGATAATCGTCGCAGAAGAGGTTCTCCGCTCTCGCTCTCGGGCCACTCGGGGCCCGATCTATTTTATAATGAACCGTGGGTTCCCCACCGGGGCTTGAATCAATATCGGGACGAACAATTTATGCAACCGGCAATCAGTTTGTCCGTATAATTTCGTCAGGCCGATCGCCGCTCTTTAGCGCGAGGCCGTTAGCGCGAGGTGCGAGAGGAGGCGCAACATTTTTGTTCAGGCTAAGAGATGTGGTCGATGGCTCGAAACATTCGAGATTCGAGAGTCGGTGGCTCGCGGTGTGAAAATGCCATTTTCATAGCGGGCATTCTAACGTCGAGTCGTCCGCGACGGATAAGGCTGTCGTCGCCGCGGTGTTCAGGGACTTATTTGGAAAAGTGTAAATTGCCGCCGCGGTGGCGGAGAACTTTTTTCTCGCTTCCAGCCAGTCGGGTGTCTCGTCCGGCTGGCAAATTGAGACAAGTGTCAATCAGCGGCGGGCAATTTTCATCCGATTATCTCGTATCGATTGCTCTCTCTCTCTCTCTCTCTCTCTCTCTCTCTCACACACACACCCTCTCTTCTCGTGACCGAGCTTTACAAGACGCATATGTGTGCGCGGCCCTTTATGGCGGCTTGTCGCTCGCTCGGCGGTCGCTTTTGATCAACGGCCGCGTTCAATAATTCATCTGCAACTCGATCGTGCGCTGCCCGCACCTTTACACCACTTAGTCGCCCTCCTCACCCACATTGTCTCCTCTATCTCCGCAGAATGGAGCCTGTCCCGGCTAGATAGGAACCCAGGACACCGAACGCGACCAATTGATTTCGAAAAGGCCTCACGACTTTCATCGCCATCGATTACTCCCAGCCCGTAAATCCTTCCACTGCCGACGGATCGAACGATTTCATTCTCAGCTGACAGAGAACAGAACCTGTTCGTCCGAGCCGCGCGATGTGTATATTTCGTTCGATAATCGATTGTCCCTCCGAAATCCTCCCCTTGCCGACCGCGTCTTCCGAGCGGAGAATTTTCGAGCGTGCCGAAGAAAAGTACGGCCCTGCAGCAGCCTCCCGTTGTGGACCGGTTCAAAAATACCTTGGATGCCCGCGCTGCGGGCGACGGGGGAGGAGATGCTGAGGGAGAAGGAAAGAGAAAGCCGAGGCTGAGAAGAAGAGGAGAGAGAGAGAGAGAGAGAGAGAGAGAGAGTGAGAGAGAGAGAGACGGAGCGCAGGGAGGCGCAGAGCGCAGCGAGAGAGAGGAGGACGAGAGAAGCTCGAAAGGACCGCCGTAGGAGGGGGAGAGAATCTCTTTGGTGGAAGGAAGACGTCAGCGACGAGCCGAAGAGGGACGGCGAACGGTGTGAGACAAAGAAGAGGTGAGGAGGGACGCGGTGGAGGCGGAAGAGACAGGCATCGGAAAAGAGACGTATGAGGAGAACGGCGAGGGAGGGGAAGACGAGGGGAGGACGAGGGGCGGCTGGAGGGGGATGGAGCGAGAGAGGGGTGAGTCTCGGGGTAGCAGAACGCGTCTTTATTATACGAACGGACGAAGGAACCCACCGTCGAGGCCTGCCTTCTGATGATGTTGTACTCACGACTCCGGGCCCGCTCGTTCGCTCGTACCTACTCGTACTCGTTTAGCTCTCTCGCGTTATTGCGCGATGCGCGTCCGAACCGCGTCCGAACCGCGTCCGAACCGCGTCGGGGCCCTTTGGGCCCGAGAGGAAATCGGCTCGCTCGTTAAACGGTCAATTATCGCTCCCCCACCGGTCGGCAACATTTTTCTACGTCTTTTGCCTCCCACCCATCGCCCCGCCGCAAGTGTCGTGCGAAGTATTTTGTTTCGAGAGACGAGTCGTTACGGGCACGGGCCCGCTGGCCTTTGATCGTCGGCGAGGAATTGCGAGAGCGATCGAACGGCTCGATGCCTTTTGGCGCCTTTATCTGCGACTGATCGCAATTGCTGTCGGACGCTTAACGAACCGCGAGCGATCCTGCTCATCTCTCTACGAGACTCTTCGCGGACGAGTACGTCCGATAAATGCATCCGCGTATTCGGTCAGAATGTCAGCGAGGCGATTAAGGGCCGACCGCGCTTAATAGGAGACGGGAGGGAGCGTCGTGAAATTGCGTGAAGGAACGACGTAAGGTCCCGGAGTCGAAGTATGCAAACTGGCGAGGGTGTCCCACCGGGCGGACAGTCTCCAATTTGTACGAAGGTCCCTTACGATACCGAAAGTATCGGGGGCCAGCACGGTAGGTACCTAAGGAGGGCCGCGGGCGTGTGCGTACACGCGTACGGCCGCGAGGGAGAGGAGGGACGACGTGGTAAAATGAAGAAGTTGTGTGGTGGCCGGCGCGAACTCGGCGGATCTGGATCCGGCGAGCCATTAGTCGGCCGATGGGCAGACCAATAAAAGCTCGCTGCTGCCGTCCGGCGACCATAAAGTCGTAGGATTCCTTGTTATGCGCCCGCGTGAGCGCCCTGGCCCGGAGAGACGCGGGAGGAGAGAAAAAGTCTCTCTCTCTCTCTCGCTCTCGCTCTCGCGCTGGCCGGAGTGAGAAAGGAAAATAGAGTGGGTGAGCGGGAGAGGAAGAAAAAGAAGCCGAGAAGTCGAAAGAAGATGCCAGCTTCCAAGTTCCAGAGAAAGAGAAGGAGAGCGCGAGGGAAAGAGTAAGCCAGAGAGCGAGAGAGAGAGAAAGAGAGAGAGAGAGAGAGAGAAGGAGGGAGAGAGACATTTCACGGGGCAAAAGGCAGAAAAAGGCGTTAAGAAGGCGCGGCTCTTATAAAATCGTACCCAGCTCCTTTATTGGCATCAGGGCGGGAAATTATGTGTACGTTCCGACGTGGAACCTGTTTCGGGCCGTTTCTCGCGTATAATTGGAACGTTCGGAGCAGCTCGAGACATTACGCGTCCTGCTCGGATCACTCGTTTCTACAGATGCGCCCGTATAACGCTCGCTTCTCGACCTCCTTTAAAATCTTCCCCTCTCTCTCTCTCTCTCTCTCTCTCTCTCCTACCCTCTTTCCCTCCCCTCTCGCTCTTTTCGTTCCGTCCCTTCGCTCCTTCGCTACCCATCTCTTTTTCGCCGTTTCTTGCTCCCTTTTTTCCTACCGAAAAGCTCGACGTACGCCTCCCCCTCCCCCCACCCTCCCAACCCTCCCGACTCGCTCGCCTGCGAATCGTCGCGTAACCGGAGAACAGAGCGCTGACTTTCGACGCTGAAATATCGTCGGCGATTTATATCGCCGGAAGGAGGGTGAGACGCCCCAGTGCCGTGTCGTAGACCTCTCGAGCCCCCCGGAAGAGGAATTCCCTTTAACCCGGCGTCGAGACGATCTTTCGTCCCGTTCGACCCAGCCGAATCGGGCCGAACTCTCGTCTCGACTCGGGCGGCTCAAATAATAGCGAAGTGAGTCACGTGCCGCTTCGACAGTGCATCGATGACGACGCGGACAATTTTGGCAAAGAGACGTAACGGAGTGAAAGTTCGGGAGGACAGAGGTGGGCGCAGAGGTTGGCAGAGGTGGCGTGGGGGAGGGAGGGGGAGGCAAACGAGTCGTGCGCTCCGAGGGTTAAGAGAACGTGTCCGCGAATCCCGGAGGAGGCTCGGGGCCGAAAATTAGCCCAGCGACAACGATTAATGGTCCCTTCAGAGGCCGCTCGCGCGATTTAAATCTCCTCTCGCGCGGCTTCTGGCCCCCGGCCCTCTCCCATCGCGCGAGCATCTGCCGAGCCAGATCTTTTTGCCCTTTCCAGTCCGCGACAGAGACCGTTCTAAACGTTTAGCTCGGAGTACCAGAAGCTGTGAACAGGCTTCGGTCTCGATGCGAGCAATTTCGCTGGCGGGAAAAACTGCCGCTTTCGATCGTAACGTTCCCGAATGACGAATTCACGGTGTACGGAACGTATGCTGACGATAGTTCGCAGTTTTTTCCGAGAGAGTCGTTAGCGAGTCGGTGTTCTACAAATTGGTCGGTACTTATCGGTCGGCTGAGGTAAATCGATCGGGCCGCGCGAGCCTGCCCGATCGCCGTAATGAAATGCCGATACGCCTACGTGGCGAATTAATGAAATCAAAATGGAAGGGCACCCGTCGTTTCTCATTAATCTCCGGGCAAAGTGCTCTCGGGCCAGGCCGCAGCCCGGCATCGCGAGCAAGAAGCAAATGACGGTCGGAGGCACTGAAAAGATGATGGACGCGAATTTTTCAGACACCCCGTAGAGAAACGAACCGGGGGCCACTCTCATGGAGGGCTCTCTCTATCTATCTCCTTCGCTCTGTTTATCTCGTCCTTTATAACTCGGTCTCTCTCTGTTTATTTATCTTCTCCGTAGCTCGCTGGCCGCTTCTCTCTCTCTCTCTCTCTCTCTCTCTCAACATCTTTCTATCTTTCTTGTCCCATCTCTCTCTCTCTCTCTCTCTCTCTCTCTCTCTCCTGCCCGCCTTAAGTGACGGCGGCCATAATGTTTTATGCAACGGAGTAGGCGGATGGGAACTTCTCGAAACCCACCGCGGGCTGTCAACGCGCGATCATAATTATTTGATGCCGCTCGTCTCGGCGGAGAATCAGAAGTGGGAGAGACGGTAGACGAGGAGGGAGAAGGAGGGAGGGAGGCGAAAGAGAGGGGGGAGGATGAGAGCAGAAGTTTTCGTGGTGCGCTCCGCCGTCCGCTGCCTCCGCCGCGTATCTGGCGGGCATTTCTTTTCCTGGAACTACCTGCCGCACGGAATTCCACCGGCGATAAGTCATGGGCAGTCCAGAGAACGGACTCGTCTTCAATTAACGTCGGGCCATTAAGGTCGATTTACATCAGCCGCGAGCAGCACGCGCGAAAAGAATGTACGGCCATTGGCTTTAATGGACCTGTTTGCACCTACCATTCGTACGGCACTGTCCGCACTAACGAGACCCAGAGCCCCGACTTCCACTACGCCCGATGGATTCTAATGATCGAAGTCGAGTCTTCCTCCGCCAGACATCCTCCTGCACTCCGCCGAAAGGTTCGACTTTTTTAATCGTGCCGCCGAGCATCCGCGTTCGCCGTCATTTGCATTCATCGATTCCTCCGATCGGCCGACACGGGAAAGACTCGATTTCCCCGGCGAAGAGTAATTGCCGCGGTTGTCACTGATTGAGATAACCGGGCAACAACGTTGCCGATTTAAATATTGTCCCTTGCGTGGTTGCCGGGCCCACCGCGGTCGTTATTATTAACTCATCGGTACACGATTACGAGCGCGAAACGAGTTTTCCTTTACCGCGAGCCGGTTGCGACATCCGAGTTATGAAACTGGAGTGTAGAATTTTAGCGTCGCGTATCGCGCTCAAGTGCGCGCGCCGTCTGCGAGAGGGCTCTCAATTAGAATAATGGCAATTAGTGGCCTGGAAAAGAAGAGGAGCTGGAAAGCCGGAGGGAATCGTACGGGCTTGTTTGGCCGCGACTGGAAGAGCGGTGGATCGAGTCGGGCACGGCGACGAGACGCCACGGAATTACGTCGGGCTATTTAAATTTATTAATTGAGCGATATCAATGAACTCCTGGCCTAACAGTGCCTTCATTGAATTCGCTCGAACTAGACCGTCTTCGCGGTAATTCCCGTTTCCGCGCCTGTCTCGCTTATCCCGACTCACGATACCGAGACCATTCTTCACCCCCCCCCCCTCTTCCCTCTGACAAAATGCGTCCGCCTGAATTATTGATGACCGGCCTGCTACGCTAATAAATTAGCGGACGGCAAGAAATCATCGCGCGGCCCGTCCGATCTGCGCAGCTCGAGAGGATGATCGTCTCGTTCCTCCTACTACTCGATATTTATTTTCTTAATATACCGAGAGAACTTTTCCACATCTCGAACTAATAATGGTAACCTGCGGGATCGGCAGGACTGCAGTCGCGCGAGAGCGATCAGCGTCGATCGGCGAAGAACTCCGATCGCGGTGCGTCTGTACGAGTTGTCGAGGCGACTTGATTATTGGTGGACCAATCATTTTAATGACTAATGTCGAGGGCGACCGATAACCTCGCGCGATAAAAGGAGCGCTTCTTCTCCGTCGGCCGGGAGAGACCGAAGGCAGTGTAATCATGGTAGCCCGAGCAATTCCGAATTTTTGACTCGGCCAACAGCGTTTTGATTGTGTGTAGACTTACGTCTACAACGTTAACAGCGAAGATTGCCTACAAGACGTGAAGGTCGTTAATGGGCTTTCTACGCTTTCTATCTCTCATTTCGCTCGTCATCAGTGTCGGACGATGACGAAAAAGCTTCTGTCGTCATTGAAATCGGACTCGCAACCCTTGCCAGGCGTTTCGAGATAAAGCATTCCGACGACAAAAGGGGGGGGGGGGGGGCCCTTCCGAAATGAGAGTTTCGGGGTCAGCTTGACAAATGAAGGGGCCGGTAGCGCGACCGAGAGCGAGCGTGAAAGATAAATAAATAAGGAGGCCCCGTTTTTCGGTCGTGAAACGCCGACGAGCATGCCCGCTTAATCCTGATTAATGCGCCTGGAAACTCGCGCTAATGCTAATGCCAGCCGGGCCACGCCGCTCCTCGCTTCATCTCCTCTTCAGACTCCTCTTTTCTTCGCCTTCATCGTCGAGGCACCGCTTCTTACCCTGCCGCCTCGCTTCCCGACCTTTTATGCCCGAGAAATTTTGTGCGCATTGACGTCCGGCCCGCAAAAACCCTTCCAACTTTCTCACCCGGAACGGCCCGCCACTTTCTTCCGAACGCTTATGGCGCTCGATCCTATTTCGAAGAAATCCTCGTCGGAATCTAGGACGCTCCTACGTCCAGCGAACGATTCGCCTCTAATGCAAGAGCGTAGAGGATTTAGATCCTTTGTCTATGGCGGAAGGTGGTACACGAATGAATTTCAGAATCCGTCCGCAGAGTCTGGGAGGAGCGTCGATCGAACCGACAACCCGTTGTGAGAACCCCTTAAGGATCGTGACCGGCGATTGAGTTGTATCCAGCGTTTGTTAAGACTGCGAGAGGGAGAAGCGGAGCCATGAAGAGCGAGAGAGAGAGAGAGAGAGAGAGAGAGAGAGAAGAGTCGGCGCGAGTGCGAGCGAGCGACAGTGCAGGCCTGAGCGAAGGATCCAGAGACGAAGAGAGACGAAGAGAGACGAAGAAGGACGAAGAGAGGCGAAGAGAGACGGAGAGAAGAACAGATCCAGAGATGGAGGGCGAGAGAGAGGGAAATCCGATCGAGACGTACGAGACGATGCATCATCTCCGGTGGGCAATGAATCGAACGGAGAAGGAGATATGATGTGTTTGTGCAAGCGGGCATCGGGCAAAAAGGACGGAGAACACGCACGAGGGCGGAGGAGAAGGCACGCGGCGAACACACGGGACCCGTGTACGTGAGAGACAAAGAAGAGCTGGCCGGAGTACGCTCGCGCGATCTTCGCGGCGAGCGAACCGCCTTCGGGTGTACCTACCTTCGCCTGCGAGCAGCTCTTTGTACGCACACGCACGTGCGTACCGTACACGTGGATCCTTCACCCTCGATCCCCACCCCCCACACAAAGCACTCGAACTCTCCTAACTCTCCTCCCCTGGCCGTCCCTAAATTTATTGCAAAGCGGTCGTGGAAACTTTTCTCGAACTATGACTTTGACGCGCGCGTCGTATTTTGGATAAGGTTGGAGGATGGGAGGGAAATGTCGAGCGGGAGTGCGATGCGCAGAGGCACACGTACGTGCGCCGAACGTGCGACGAAGGTTGTGGGAGTGGTGGACTCGCCCGCGGGGCAAGCATCTGGCCGTAATTACTAAATTATCCTTTAACTCCGCCGTCCACTCGAGACCGTGCCGCGATCTTATCCGAGCAGGGAGGGTTGTGCCTAGGTTTACTCAGCCCGGCTAAAACGATCGTCGTTTATCGTAGGTAATCTCTGCCGAGCTGGAGGGGTGGAGTATATGTGTGTATTAAGCAGATACGTCGTAAGGGGGAGCGGACGAGGCTCGAAATCTTTTTCCAGATCCTGGAAGGTCGAGTCCGGCGGAAAGTGGCGCGCTGCGCGTCGTCGACGTCCTCGGGAACGCCCTCAACTAAAGCACCGAATTGTCAATGTACGATGCAGAGTTCCGTTTCATTGCGCGGGACCCTCCGAGCAGCCCCAACCATCGGCGTAATTACACGCTCGAGCATTCTCCTCCCAACGAATCGCGCGCGGACTGCGTAAAGAGTCCCGCAGTCACGCAAAGCCATGTTTGACAAAGGGCTACAAAGTGCCACTGTCACGAAACTGGCAGCCGGAATGACATCTTAACATATGCAGAGTCGCCCCGGCGGGAGTGGGTATGGCAGTAGGTAGGTAGGTATTCGCGCCTTACCTCCGAATACCGGCGCGCATACCGAGGAGGCTAGCAGCATCCTGCGTGCAGCGACAATTAACGTCACACCATGAGAACGGTTTCCCGAGAATGTGGCCCGAAGTGGTAGCCCGCTGCCTTTTGCCTCCTTCTGGCCCTCCTCCCGCCGCGAGAGCGGGCAGAAAACAACCCCTCGACCCTGAACACGATACCGTACAGATATCGGGCTACCATCGAGCGGGGCAAGATTTACCTCGTGAGCGATCGATCCTGCCAACTTCGTGGGGCAGCTCGGTCATTATTCTTTTTACGGGAACCTCTCTCGCGGCTTTCCGTTCAAGGGTTGGCGAGGGCTGCTGGAGGGAGAGGGAGGAGGAGGAGGAGGAGGAGGTATACAGCGGGTAGGACGATTTGCGGAGGTAAAAGGCCAAGCGAAGAAGAAGGAGGCACCAGGAGGCACGAGGAGGAACGAAACGGAGCGGAACACGGTGGTGAAGAGGTCCGAGGAGAGGGCAGCCGAGCTGTCCGACTCGATGATGCATGGTATCACCGACTCGGTCGTGCTACTCCCTTGCAAACTTCATCTTCCCTGTCGTTCTTCCCTCCCACCCTCCCCTCTCGTCCCTCCACGATCGTACCTATGCCCCGCTTCGCTCGCTGCTCTCTTTTCTCTCCACCGTGTTCCTCCTCGTGGCCCTCCGCGCTCACGTGACGCGCAATATCCGAGCTGCGCCCAGATCAGCTTTGAATACCGCGGAGAATACTCTTTTTCCCCCGCGAATCCAGGCTCTGGAAGCTACAATTCTGGAATCGAATCCAGCCTCTTCCTTCTTCGTACTTCGTTGGAAGAGCCGATTGTGAGTACAGAGAACGGACCGGAGGGCTCGGGTCACGATCGGTGGGAACGATTTATCAGATCCGGATATCTCTTTAATGGCTAGATCGACCTGTATATTCTCCGGATTTAATTGTTTCCCCCCTCCTGCATCTGACCTTTTCCTTATCGGTTCCCGTCCCTTCGCCGGCAATTCCCCCCTTCTCTCTTCGCCCCGTTCACTCCGCTCGTTCCATCACGAATCTCGCACCTGCCGCGAAGAAGGATGAAGACATACCGATCGGCGGCTCCCGCTGCGAGACGCATTAGTTGTTACTCAGGATGCTCCCTCCCTCCTCCTCCTCATCCTCCCCCTTCTGCCATCCTCCTTCGCTCGGTCCACTCCTTCACCTTGTCCACCTCGCACCCGTCGGAGCCTCCATGCAAATGCGCATCCTGGAGCGACATTACAGTTATCGCCCGTTATCGCGTAGAAGCCCGAGCCCTCGTCGATTCGCGGACGAAACTCGTTCCCAATCGTCTCTCGCCGTTTACGACCGTCATTATGCTTCGCGGCGCCCGATAAGCGTCGGTTAGAAGTCGACGACGGTGCCTCGGCAAATCGTCCCACCGATCGATCGCCGATACACCCTTTCACCCCTCCGTTCGACGACTTCGACGATTTCGACTACCGGCGCGCGACGATTTGCGAATTGCGAATTTTTTCGATCGCCGAACTCGCGCAACTTCGACCGGCAGCCCGGACAGCCTTATAATCACGTACAATTAAATAAGGTACCCCGCGGTGGCCCGACTCCGGAATGCGGTTGCGCGGTGGTACGCTCCTTGCCCCGTTCCGGCATTAATGGACGCTCGTAATAATTGTAACAATAACGGTAACAATAATAATGCCCGGTCAGTGTCCCGTAATATAAATTGAGAATGGCCGCGGAGTGGGAGGGGTGGGAGGGGGGCTGGGGGGAGAAAAATGAGAGAAGGGTGGAGCGGGAGGAAGGAACACAAAACTGCCGTATGTACTCATTATCGGTCTCCCGGATACTAATTATGTTTTTAAACGGCGGCCCCATGTCCTCAGCTGCGCGGCAGCAACAAAAAAGGAGAACCCGTTCTCAATCCTTCCCCCTCTCCCTCCCACCCTCCTTGCCGCGGTCGCAGTCGGTGTTATGGTCGATCGAGTGCGAATTTCGTTCGACGATCGTTAGCGAAATCATTGCGCCAATTAGCCGCTCGGGGGGGATTAAAAAATATATTCCTATTACGTTCGACATTTGCCGACATGGCGGCTCATGTTGTTTAAGGAGCGAGAAGGATGACGGGCCTCGCGGATTGTGCGCGGGCCGTTCGGCATATTAATTCCTCGATTATCGAACAATGGTCTCGAATGTCAGGTCGCGTCGGCGAGGGTGGGTTGGGAAGGGGGGGGGGGGGGTAATTTGATACGAAGGAAAGGCGTACGTACCTGGCAAGTGGCGGGAGCGAATGAAAGTACGCACCCGTGCGGCCCGGCTCGGATTGGCCGGTAATGCGATCACGTTTTGCGGTTCGGGGATCGCAGCGCGAAGCAATTGGTTCGCGGTGCTCCGGCGATTGCATAAGGAAATCGACGGCTCCGTGGACTCGCGCGCATCCAATATCGGACAATCGGGCAAAAAAAGGGTTTGGGTGCGTCGTAAATATCGTATCAAACGATGCTTGCGAGCGATTCGAGCTATTCGTGGCCACGGTTTCGTCATTACGCGAAACAATGGGGGAGCCTTTCGGGTGATCCCGTGGGGGCCCCTCACGAGTGTCGGCGAAGGAATATTATTGGCGGCCGATGGGCGAAGGCCCGAGCCCGGGCGTAATCTTTTGTTTGCCGCCGCGCGCGCCCGAGAAGGTTTGTGCTTTTGATTAAGAGGCCACCGTTCGCCACGTGGCACCGTGTTTCTTTGCCCAACATCGGCCCCGAACGCAGTCGAAGCCTCTCCGAGCCCCTCCGGCCGCGGCCATTGTCAATAACGGCCGACTTCTGCCTCGGCGAGCCGAGGCTTAGAATATTCCAGTGAATCCGAGCAAATTGTGCGCTCTCGCTCGGAATCGTTCGGATCGTGTAACGTGAGATAGTACGTGCGCCGTGGTCGTACGCGTTGTAACTATTTCCCCTATGGATGCCTGTACTTCTGAGGATCAAGAGGGGAGTGCGTGCTTCGTATCAGTATGGACGCATGGAATCCCTGAGGATCGGGAATCCAGCGTAATCCATCCGAGAATATTACCATAGGCTGTCCCCAGGGCGTGGGTTGCACCAACAAAGTGATCGTCTACGCTTTTTCTTCTTCTTCCTCTTCCTCCTCCTCCTCCTCCTCCTTCTCCTCCTCCTCCTCCTTCTCCTCCTCCTTCTTTCCAACGCATACGTACGTCTATGCGCTCGCTTAATATGGGCGCAAGACGAACGTGCGCCGGCAGGTACAGAGCATAATTCTGACGTGCGCGCGGTAGTGGGTGGACAGTGGCGTAAGTGTCTCGATCCGACACAGAAAGTGCGTATCGAACGAGCGAAACAACCCTTCAACCTTCTTTCAAATAATCCGCGTTATCCCTCGCGGACATCGTCTCTGTCATCGGATCCTGTCCTTTCGGGCTGTCGCTGGCAGTCAAGATTCTCCTGGCGCGGGGCCCTCGGGAAGACTACGCTACTGTCTCCCGATGCACGGTACGTTAGGACGGGCACCGTAGGATCACATAGATCGAGGATGCTAGGAATGGCTAGGCTCAAGAGGAGAGATTGAGTTACCAAGATAATCGGATGCACGCCCATCGGTGCGGCCACGCATCGCCGTATCTTTTAGGCGCGGTTCACAAAGCACCTCGCGCCGCATCCCGTGATACCCCTCGCCGATGACCCGGGAATATATCCCACGCGACCGAGGAAGCTTCCACAGACTCTACGGACTCCGCAGACTCCACGGACTCCACGGACTCCCGGGCGAGAAATTTCTATTGAATCGGGAGAAGGAAAGATTGCTATCCTTTGATCGTGGCGCTTCTCGTAAGCCGTCCGAAGCGTTTATCGGCCTCGACTTGTTTTTAGCGAGAACTCTTCTCCGTCTACCTAGAAGTAGAATCTACCTAGAATCCACCCGTGGCTGATCCGCCGATACGTAGGTGGAGCTGGAGCCGGAGACGACAGGTAGGTAACGTTAGAAGGGTAGAGATGGGCAGGGCCAAGGGCAGCGGTACAAAGGCGATAAATCAACGCAATAAGTTGCCCGTGAAAGACATACCGAGTCCATAAAGATGTTGGTTTAGGACACGGATTTTCAGAGGCGTCTCTTCGGCATCGAATCGGCCCGCTCGAAGAAAAGATCATCCTCGATGACGATCGCGAAGGCGGGCACGTCGCGAGGTTCACCGCTGGGCCGATCCGACGGATTCTTCTCTTCTCCAAAAAAATGTTTGGACTCAAACATGTCCCTCCCCCCTCTCAGATTGACAATTCGTGCACGTCACGATCGTGGAATTCGAGGAATTTCCGAGGGACGATCGGCCTCGCTGCGCAAAAGGTTTCGATTCGAATCTCTCGAACCTTTCCGCCTCCGTTCCGGGAACGAAGGAAGTCCGTGGCCTCCCGGGGGCTAAGCGGGGGAGGGGGGCAAAAGCCGAAAGATTAAAGGGCGGAGTTAATGGCTCAATTAGCGCGCGCTGCTCCACGGCAAAACATCACCGTGGAACCTCTGCGGCGGAAAAACTCGACTTCCGATCTCTCTCTTTCTCTCGAATTTCACAGAGAAACGCTGCCTGCTTTTCTCGAAACCGCATTTACGTTTCTCATTAGGGAGGTAATTGCTTGCCAATGAACGCGCGCGGCCGGACCACGGTACGGTAACAATGAGTCCGCTGTTCGCTGCTCAGCGAAATGAAGACAGTTCGAACAAATGTCTTTCCGAAGAAAACCTCTTTTTGTCGACAAATGCTCGCGCGGCAATTATTCGAACTGCGCCAATGAAAAAGTTTGCTCTCAAGCGTCGTATGCAGATTTTGAAAGCAGCCATTGGACTAGTTACATACCGTGCGCCATTACGAGATCCGTTTACGACGGAGTAATGGCACGCGTTATATTCGAAACATGGAAGGCAAAATTTACCGTCTCGCGGAGGCAATGACTTTAGGCCGTCGATCTGGCTCGGCTCGAGATTTTCACGAGCCGTTACGCCTTGTCGCCGAACGGCGTCCCAGCTTTTATGGGCTGCCACGGGACGCGCACGTCCCCTGTTCCGTAGGCAGGCCTGAAAAAAGTGAGTCCCATTTATCGGATCTCGATCCGCGATGTTTCCAGGGGCGACGCGGTACACGCAAAGTCGAACCCTCGATCCGTTCGTAGTGCCGATGATAAAATCGAGGACGATGTCCGCGCCCCGATCGCCAGGCGAGCATTAAAGTTGAAAGGGCCCCGATTTTATGGGGCCCCGCGCTACACGGATTCTCGAGTTGCCGAGCGTCCGAGCGTTAAGACGAAGAGGAATGGGTGCCAGGGTTCGGAGAGAGGGTGCTGGAGGGGGTGGCGAGGAGTGGGCTGGCGAGGGGTGGAGAGGGTAAGCGAGAAGCGTATCAGCCGCTTCTGTCAGCTGTCATTACGCGTCGTTAACTCGCCGGTGGACAGAAGTCAATGGCTCGGGCCCCGAGATCGGCCGCTTTCCGCGGGGCCACCCTCCCTCCCTCTTCCCTTGGGCATTACGAGTCGCTCTTCGTGCCTCTCCGCGGAATGGAGCGGTTATCTTTATGCCCTTTCTAAGAAGATTCCCATCTCTCCGCGCCCCCACGATTTCCTTACGATCTTCTTACGCTCGCGCGAACTCTCGCTTCCTGTCTCCCGGCACTTTTTAACGGTCTTCTAACACCGTCAGTGTTTTCTCTCTCCCCCCCCCCCCCCCCCCGCCCCACCCATTCCACTTCGAATTTGTGCTTCGTCGGAGGACCTGTTCTTTATCGGCGCTCGACGGTAAATCCTGTTTCCGAAGTGTGCCTAATTTGACCGGCATAGATAATCCGTAAATTCGAGCTGCGCCGGCTTCGAGGATCGGGGACTAATCCGACGCAGAGGCCGGCCTCGTCTAGCTTTCGGCGAAGATGTACGACAAAAGTCTAACAATCGGATTACGAGGGTGCGCGGGAAGACATCGAGACGTAAAGCGAAGGAGACTATCGGGAGGGAACAGTTTACGTTCGAGAGTTGAATTCAGTCGAGCTCCTCTGTCCATTTATCTATACGTTCTCTCTCGCTCTCTCTTTCTGTCTGTTTTCTCGTACTCTCTTCACATTTCACTCGTCTCCCTCGCTCAACAAGTCCGTACAGCATCTCCGGCTTCACCTTCGGCCACCCTCTCGGCCCGTTCGGCGAAGATTTTCAGAGTGGTAAATTCTCGAACGCCATAACACTGCCACCGTGGGTTTGTTTGGACAAGGGCATTATGAGATTTTATGCGCCGAGCGTGCGCTCGTGCTTCCTACGAAGACCCCGCTTACGTGTTTATGCGCCGACCGAGCGCCGGGAGTTCCTACGATCTTTCAACCCCTCGCATTCAGAAAAATGAATTATCCCCCTTAGCCCGACGTGCCGGATTCGCTCTCCTTCGGCCGTCATCGGGGGCTCGCTTGGCACGAAACGAGTCCGATATGTCGGACGATCTCGTGGAGGTTAAAATAAACATCCGACCGCGGGTCGAAAGTGTTCGGGCATCGGTAGGAAGCGCGAGAAGAAGCACACCTTAAATATCAATTTAACGTCGGACACTGCCGCGCGTCCATATGTCTTTCACGGCGGAGCCGGGCCCTTGCCTACGAAAACTCGGGATGGCCGGGTTCAGAAACGGAGACCTCTTCCTACGCATCTCTCAAAATGTTTTCGTGTCCCCCTCGTGCGCCCCCACCTCTTCCGTTCGAGGAGGAATCCCGGGTTACCAGACGTGAACCGTGCGTTGTTATCTCAGAAAGCGCCAATCATCGTTTTCTTACGGCAACGAGAATCGTGGGATCGATATAGTTCCCGCCTGAAGCTTCTCTCAACTTTCTTTTTCCCTTTCCTCCGATGAAGATGTTCCGATTCACTCGGCATTAAGGCTGAAGAAAAAGGGCGTCAGGGTGGAAGTCAGTCGCGCACTCGTTCGTAGGAACTTTCGTAAACGTTAGTCGACGTTCGAAATTCTATTGAGGAACGAGCGCGGAGTACGAATTACGGATGACAATGGGTCCTCAGACGGCTGTGTGAAACGGTAAATCTTCCTGCGGAGATCTCGCGTAGAAATCTCCGTAAGGTTCGGCTCTCGGGGTGTACCAAAAATAGCGACGATAGGATCGCGTTTGCCGAAGGGAAATTCTTAGCACGTGGCGCGCACGTTTCCCTCTTCTCGGAAGTCCGTCTGTTCGGGCACCCAGGTAAGTCACCGCGATTTTCCCACCCGCAAGGAAGCCAGGGACGATCGCGGAACCGGCTTCAGAATTGATCGCGAGTATCGAAGTGAGCGACTCCGAGAAATGTGGGGTAAAAAGAAAATTGCTTATTACCGACTCTCCTCGAGAAAGTTCCGAGAAGAAGTTCAATGAGAGGACTGGTCTCGATCATCGGCCTCGAGAGGTTCGCACTCGCTGCATTTGGCGCGCGAACGCACGCCCGAGCAGTAATTATTGACAATGCCTGGCCGAAGATAATCTACCGATTTCCGAGAACTGTCTCGCCGCCTGCGCCGATAAGCGATTATTTACGAAATGCATTCGGGCCGCGACAAACACTCACGTAATCTGCGCCTCGGCTCGACCAGACGAAACAAACCCCTCTTTATCGACCGGCGAGCATCGCCTAATTGTCTCATTAAGACGATTAGGACAGTTCCTATCCAGCCACTGCCCAGCGGAGGGGTGGAAAGTTTACTCACGCTGCCATTCCGTAATGAATTTGTCGTCGGATCGAGCGATAGAATGCCGGTTAAAAAGCTTTCCGTCGCGCTTAGAATTCTACGACTCATAAGTCAGACTCGGAAGACGGTCCAGCAGTTTTCCGAGCGTTAGTTATCGACGATCGCCTTGCTGACGTGTTAATTAAATTTTCTCGCGTGAAACTCGAGGACGCGGAGTGCGCAGACTCGGGACGACTTCCCTTGGCGAGCCTCCACGGCTCCGGTTACCTCGAGTATATTACCGGCGAAACGACTTTCCTGCCATCCGATGCACTCCCTTCGTTTCCCACTCTCGTTCCTCGATTCCGATCGACGTCGAAGCTCGTAACGATTGCCGGTGACAAGCTCGTCCGAACGTGCGCGTCTCAGGTTCGAACGTCGTCGCGCACCGATCGAACATGAACCACCTCGGAACGCAAGCGGAGGAGCAGTCGTTCATCGCACTGTAAGGGGAGGCTTTTACTCACCGTACATTTTTTCGTATCGCGTTACAGGCCCGCGTTCGCTGGCGTACGCTTCGCATAATCGGTGCTGTTGGAAAAATACGGGACGCATCTTCTCGCTTACCTAATAAGATCGACCTTTGGCCGACATCATGAGACGGTCTGTTCAGGACTGAATTGTATGAAATTGGTTTGATATCACAGCTTCACACGGTTCGTTCAGGACTGAATTGTATGAAATCGGCTCGATATCATAGTTTTAGACCGTCCGTTCAGGACTGAATTGTATGAAATCGGCTCGATATCACTTTAGATCGTCGGTTCAGAGCTGAACTGTATGAAATTGGCTGGATAACACTTTAGACCGTCGGTTCAGAGATGAAACCGATATCACAGCTTGCTGTATACTCAATGCAAGCTTTACTTGAAGATTCGCCTCTAAAAAGGCCTTCTTGTAGGGGATTATAGATCAGTGACGAAGCGCGTGTAAAACATTCGTTGGGACGCTGAAGCAGCCACTCGGGCAGACGGCACGTTCGGAGGAGAAGAGGAGCGATGAAGATAATTGCCGAGAGTGGGGCCGACGCTATTGAGTCGAAGGATTGTACTTCGCTCGCTTCTTCTCACGCACCGAGCACTCCCACCCCCGACAGTCTCTCTCGGCGTGCGGGGAAGAATCGCTATCGCGACCGTATCGTATCGTGCCCGGGTATCGTGTGTCTCTTCGGGGCCCGTAGTCCGGGCCCGGAGTAGTACAACACACCGGCCAGCGGCGTTATGAATGCGTGGAATTTATCAATGGACGACGCGCCAATGATAAATCGCGCGTGCGCTTCGTATCGCCACGCTCGGCCAAGCAGCTTTCTATTCGCGCCAAAGAGGATGAACAGTTCACCATCCAGGCCAGCCAGCCAGCCAGCCAGCCAGCCAGGCAAGGGGGTGAAGGCTGATAGAGATGAAGAGGAGGCGGGTGGACGATTTCAGAAGGGAAAGAAACGCCTACCTTCGACGAGCTTCTACCGAGTACATCGTGATTCCACGCGACTGACAAATCGACTCTCTTTTTTACCTGCTCGACAGGAATACTGTGCCGGACAGATAAGGCCGAGAGATGCGTTTTCACTCCAGACTCGGACTGGCTAGCTTTTCGAAAGACATCTCATTCCATCAGCTTCTCCGTTCATCTGTTCATCTGTTCATCTTTCGCGACAGGCAGCAGAGTCGGCAGGTGCGCCATCAACAGGTATTCCACGAAAGAGTAGCAATTCGACGGAAGCCGCGTAGGTCGCGCTTACCGTTCCTGCTCGAGCATCGTAGTAGACGTAGACGTTTGAACACTTTCCGCCGATGACGCGCGAGGACAGGGACAAAAAGTAAGAGCGAATACCAGCATGTCTGGTAGCCCGTGCATCTCGTTTATTTCCGCGGCGACGAAGACGACAGCCCGCATCTTCACGATCCGGGATCTCCCTTCCTCGAGGCCCTCCTTCCTTTCGAGACACTCTTCCACGGCCACGTAGCCACGGCCGCGTCCAGAAACCTTGCCCGAAACCCGTGCCCACGCAATAAAGAGATTCATAAATGGAACGTGAGGCGATTCTGCCCTGGCATTGTTTGCGTCCATGTTTTTCGCGACCGGACTCTCCGCGTCCTCCCACGAATCGTGCGTGGGGCCCGACCGGTGTGTCGCGATTATAAAAATCCTTTTTTACCTGGCCGGCAAGAAATCGGTGCTCGACATTCGGCCCCCTCGACTCCTGAACTCTCGGAGCTCGGAACGCGGATTCGCAGGCGACGCTCGTCTCCTGAACTCTCAGAACTTTCAGAACTCGGAACACGGATTCGCAGGCGACGCTCGTCTCCTGAACTCTCAGAACTTTCAGAACTCGGAACACGGATTCGCAGGCGACGCTCGTCTCTAGAACTCTCAGAACTTTCAGAACTCGGAACTCGGATTTGCCTTAGCTATAAGTTCGGACGACGGACACTGCTTATATGGGCAATTACGAGCCGCAGTAACGAGTCGGGGCAATAATTCGAGAATCGTGCCGCTGCCGGGGCGATTGTTTCCTCCGTAATTCACCGGGAATTCCGTACATCATTCATTCAGTCACCGCCATAACAACGCTGAGTACTGTAACGTCGAAAACGCCTCGCTAATTACCCCGTAAATTATCCACGCGCCACTCCGACAATTCTCGCGATCGTCGAACATTTTATGTGCACTTCATTGTCCTTTCCCGCTGCAAGTTCTGCGGCGAATGTCTTTCGAACGACGCGCGAGAAGTAAAAACAGTTTCTACGCGATTCTTCTAAATTGAGCAATGATCAATCAAGATTGCCAGTGCGAAAATGTCTTCCAAGGTATCGCTGGCGAGCGATGAAATTAGCGGCGGCGTTAGCCGAGGATCATCCTACCGGTTCGTTCAATCGTGGGAAAATTAATGGTCGCCGCGACCGGTAGAAAATATCCGGAAGTCACGACCGGCAATGGAATTAATGACAATGGCGGGGCGATGCTCGCAGGCGTTCACTGGCCGAGCGATAGAGATCAGAAGTAAATTCACTCCGGCGCATGTCTCTGGCTGCCTGATGAAAAGCTCTCGCAGCGCAGTTATTATGTCGGCCATTGTAAATGCACTTGACAGTGCCAGCCAGCGTCGGCCAGCGCCGGACTAATCCTCGTGTATTACCGTAGGATAACGAGCCGGCGGTAATTGGGTAACGGCACGACGCGCCGCCTGGAAAATGTGAGATAGCGCGTGTCGACTTTGACGTTATTAATCCAATCCCATCAGCGTCATCCACCTTGCCAACTCGATCCACTGTTCTCCCCATTATTACGTCGGTTGAAATTGACCGTCGAACGGCCGACTCCACGACTCTCTCATCCTCCCCAAACAAGAAGATCTCATTGGGCGTAAACATAAAAAAGCCACCCACGCTCGGAAGAGTCCCGTCTCTCTTACGTCAAAGAGAGTCTGTACTCGAGTCGAGATCGGAGTGCAGTGACCGAGGAACGTCACCCGCGGCCGCGTGACGAGTCAATTCGTTGGCGCCATGCGAATTCGGCCGACGAGATTCTCCGGCCGTGGCCCCTGCTCGCGATCTACGGTCTTCGGGGGCTCGAAATAAGTTTCATTATCGTCGTGGAAGAAACGTCGTCATCGGGACCCGGCTCGCGCCGATATCCGTCGGGCGTGACGGGCAAACAGCGAAAGCAAAAATACACCGCGCGTCTCGCATCCTCGTAAAGAGACGAAAATATCTGCTCGGCCCGCTGAAGATGGGGAAAGGCAGGGATAAAGAGAGAGAGAGAGAGAGAGAGAGAGAGAGAGGGAGGGAGAAGGAGAGAAAGAGAAATAGTCAGAGAGAGAGGGAGAGAATAAGAGAACGGCGCCCGGCGCGTACCATGCATTTTACGCCTGCCGTCGCTCGACGACGAGCGAGCAGCCTCCAGACCCATTGCCGGAGATCTTAATCGAGCTAACCCCTCCCCCTCTCCGCCATCCAGCGTTTACTCTGCCTTATCGGCCCTTGAGAAATGAAATTTCTCACTGTCCGTTATTGTATCCCGTACTCGGCCGCTGATTAATGGCGAGCGACGCCGAGCATTTTTCCCGATCGGCCCGATGCCGCGAATGCGGACAACGGTGAAAGTATTCGTAACTCTCGGCCGGAATCTTTCGACGCATAGTGTCAGACTCGAAAATCAATAATCCGTAATTGATCGCGGCGCCAGCGGGACGTAATGTCCCGTACGTTTATGTTGTCCCCCGCGTTGTGCGTTCGGCGTGAGAAACGTACGAGAACGCGCTTGGCAGTCACGTGTATACTAAACTTTGTCGGGAACCGGAAGATATGGCCTGGGAGGCGTATATTTTCCACGGGACTGGACGGACTCACGTGTCTCGCCTCGTAACTCCGGGCGCCGGGCGCGCAACGACGGAAACACGGCGAACGCGATCACGGAACGTGATAACGATACGGGCGTGCGATAAACAATTTTAGTCGCTGGGGCTCCCGACAGTGGCGAGTTCCATCAAAGGTGGTGGATGACGTAAATTGACTCGGCTCGATTACTCGAGAAAGTATATCTCGATCGTCTTCATTCCGAAATAGAATCCTGCGAGGATGGAGCGTGTAATTCGTAGGATGACGAGGACCGGAAGTCGAACTTTCAACTCTCCCGGCCGCGTAGAGGGGTTTTCTCGCCACTTGTCCAATCTGTCACATAACTCGGGGCGACTTTACGAGAGTCCGCGAGGTCCGTACCCCAGCCTGTAAAACCGCGCTCTCCTCCTCGTAAAGAGACTCTCTCGCCGCGGATCCGCGAGACGATTTTCATGCCCGACATCGTCATCCTCGTCGTTCCTCCCCCTCCAACGCCCCCAAACGCCCCGAGCCGCTTCCATGGCAGACCTTTGTCGAGCTTTATTTTCACCGACGTCCCGTCCATTTACCCGACTCCGTCGCGGAATTTACTGGCCCGCGAACGCGTTTACAACGCGGGCCCCCCTGTCCCAGGACTGAAATTGCTCCGTCGCTCTTATTCAGTATTTTGACGGGGGCAAGGGGAGGGTCCCACTCGCGACAGCCTCGATCGTAACGATCCCGGGCCGTAATAGACGCCCGGATTTCCAGAACGGCGGGATGAAGTCGTGAAGTAAATGCGAGAGCGCTAGGGGGGGGGGGGGCGAGAAGTTAATTTCATGGAAGAGGCGCGGCTTATTTATCGACACGCCGACATGTTGAGGCTCCGAGGTGATTAGTGGCCGGCAACACCTGCCAGATCAGGCGAGAGAGGATCGAGGCTGGAGGAGAGACGGAAGGCGTCGTGGAAAGTGAAAAGTCTCGATGTTCACAGAACAGGTGGACCCGGCTTCGGCTAATTGAACGTCTCGAATTCTAATGGATTGTAAATTGCGCTCGGCGCGGGCGTCGGGATGCCGAGGGACGATAGTTCACCGAGAGAGTAACGATGGAACGTTGATGGATAGGTGTTGTTGCGTGAAAACGGCCACTTAACGTCGCATCGGCGAACGATGCTGTCCTAACTGTATAAATAGAATTTACCGCGGCGGTTTGGATAGATTTTGCCTATTGGCTATCGAGTCTGCCGCGTGCGGAGGATACTGTGATTAACTAGACTGGTTGTGATATAATTAATATTTTGATTATTTTCTGTTTTGGCCCCGCCTCCGAAATATTTCACTTGGAGTACTTCGGTTGCGATTTTTTCCCGAGATATTTTTAATCAGACCGTCTTAATACTGCGACGAATCATGTCGAATTGGGAAACAATTTGTCATGATAATTACTTCTTATCAAGACGTTTCCTTTGCAGCGCTCCCAATTACAGTTTTAATTCGCATTGAACGGCAAAAAGAACGACCACTGATTTAACGAGTGCGCTTCTTTGTTGCAAATCAGAATAAAGCAGAGGAAGATCCAATTATCGTCGTTTTCGTTGGTTGCACAACGTTTCCGAGCCAGTTAGGCTAGCGTCAGCTCACGCGGGGCGGCAATCTCGTTGCGTGCGATCGCGTGTCGTGTTTGCAGAACGTGAAAACGCGTGAAGGGCCCTTAATTAACTCGATTAAGACGTTAAGGCCGCATTCGCACTCCGCACGATTCTCTTTCGCCACTTTTTCCATCGACGACTCCTTCCCGCAGCATCCGTCGTTTCGTTCAAATTTCCTACCTCGAATCCTCAATAAGCCTCGCACGTTTCAGCGCAAGCCGAGCAAATTGTTTTATCAGCGCGCGCGCGCGCGCGCGCACGCTGCTCATTGATTTATCGCGCCACAGCGAGGTACAATTTATAACCAGTTCAGTCGTTCAATTTTTTACCCCACCCCGCCAATTGTGAAATTTCAGTTGTGACTCGCTCCTACCGAACTCAGTAATTACGCCGCAATTTATTACGAGATAAGCGTATCCGCGCGCGCGTACTAGAGAAACGCTATCGTCCCCTCTCGTGAGGTTCGATCGGGCCGGTAACACACCGTAATTAAAGATACACGCGTGCGTGAAGCGGCGAGACAATCTCGGGCCGGATCGCCACGCTCCTTTACCCTCCCACGGACGTTAACATTCGTACGAGTCGAAAAAGCTGGCGCGCCGTAACGGACGACGCCGTTCCCAATCGTAAAGCAAACTCTTACGTGTCCCTACCGCGACGAATGGCAAATAGCTCCCAGCTCTCGAACAATTAACTTTCGACTCTCATTGCGCTGGCGAGAGAGACCGCTGTCAGTTCCACCGTACGAATTCCGGCGCTGGCCAGAGGCACGTGCCAATCGGAAACGGACTAAGACCAAGTTCTTAACACCTAAATGAGAATTATGCGAGACTTACGGATGAGGCGGTGGTGCGTGAAAAGCGGCCGCTGCCGCTGCGGCCGCCGCTGCTGCATGATGCTCCCAGGCTGCCGCTGCGGCCGCCGCCGGATGCGGCGGCGGCGGGGGTGGCCCGTGATGGGGATGAAAGGGCGGCGGAGGCGGCGGATGCGGGTGAGGGTGGAAGGCCGCGTGGAATGCCGAGTGGGGGTGGTGAGGAGGCGGCGGCGGTGGGAGGAGGGAGAAGGCCTCCTGATGATAAGCCACCTCCTTCTCCGGCATCTTGTTCTCGCTGGCTGCTGCTGCGGCTAGGGCCAAGTAGTGGGCCAGGAAGTTGGCACCCTCCTGGTCCAGGATTAGGGACGAGCGCGCTCCTGCTTCCCGGTGGCACGCCGCGTTCGGCACCGAGGGCAGCTCGCCGCCGCGGCGTCTTGCATAGTCCGCTTCCGGCAGCTTTTGACCTTGATCGATGACGATGGCCGTGGGATACCTGCCCGCGCCGCGCTGCTCGTAGCGGGCCAGTGGGACGGTGTTGCGCTCGTGGCCGCTGATGCCGGTGCACTCGAGACTCTCGACGTCTACATCCTCGTCGGCCGACTCGATGATCGGGGCGGCCAGCAGGGAGCTTCCGTCGGCGGGCCAGTCGGCGGGCCAGGCGGCAGGCCAATCGGCGGGCCAGTCGGCACCTCCGCGAGAACCAATTCTGCCGGGTCGAGCTGATGGTCGGGATTACCAGGGTCGCCCGGGACCTAGCGCCGAATCCTTATCGGTCAGCGTACACTGGCCGTCATACTCTTGGGGCAAGGATGGCGGATGACGGCAGACTTAGGCCGCTGAAGAATGTTCACTGGATCTGTCAGACAGATCTTGTTGGCACGATGCTGCTGGACGCTTCAATGAGCGGCAAATCCCGTCTGAATCGTGCGACGAGGTTCACGTGATCGCGGCACCTTGGATGAAAACTGGCACTGGGACATCGGCGATAATCCTCCGAAGCGACGATCGGCAGTTCTCGCAGTGTATCGCACGCGTCTATCGCACTTCATGCCCGATCGGAACGGATCCCGGGGCCACGAGGGGCTCGCGAGGGGTTTGCTCCCGAACAGGGATAGCTGGTAGACTCCCACGGTTGGAAAAACAAGCGCTGAACACCTAACGCTGGCGGACGATAAACAAGTATTCGACGCACTCCGTCACCGGTAATCCAAAAAAAAAAACAACGGTAATGCGACCGTAAACGTTCCGCTGACGAGCGCGCTATCTTTTCGGCCGTCGGCAGAGTTTTAACGGGAGACGTCCGTTTTCGAAAAGGCGCGAGTCAAAACGTGTGGTGCGGGCCTGTCACGGTGCTCGTGCTTTGGCGGGTATGGCGGTACTGAGAGACCACTACCACCACCACCGCCACCACCACCATCACCGTCATCGGCACCGCCACCACCGCGACGGCCACCACTACCACTACCACTACCACCACCACCGCCGCCACCAGCACTACCACCACCATCACCACCACCTCCAGCACCGGCCCGACTATAGAACCAGCACGAGCACCATCGCCGCCACCACCACCGTCTTCTTGGTCGTCGACTCAGTTCGAGGAGGAGAGGTCGGGCGTGCGGCGATGCCCGCGGTCGTACGCTCGAGAGAGGAGTGGGCGTGCGATAGAGAGCCCGAGCGGACGTGGAAGAGGAAAATTGGAAAGGAGAGCGAGAGAGAGAGAGCAAGAGAGAGACAGAGAGAGAGAGAGAGAGGGAGGTGCGGCCCTGCCCCGGCGGAAGGGAGACGGAGGGAGGGAGACGGGAGATGGGGAGAGCGAGGAGAAAAGGAGGAGCGAGAGGGTAGGAGAGAGGCAGGTGGAGTGCCTCCGAGAGAATCGTTGGTGGTGGGGAGTTAAGGAAAGGAGAGGGAGAGGACGACGGAGCGCGCCTTTCGAATGGCTCGCTGAGAGAAAGAGAGAGAAAGAGAGAGAGAGACCGACCCTAAGGATCTTCGGACAAGGAGGGAGAGCGCGTGTCAGCTCGACAACTCAACTATCACCAGCCGTCCCTGACTCCCACCTAACCTCTTTTCGGCTCTTTCCTTCGCATCTCTCTCTCTCTCACTCTCTCTCTCTCTCTCTCTCTCTCTCTCTCTCTTCACTGCCCCTGTCGTCCGAGAAAGGCGTGCAACGAAGTTGACAGAGGGAGGTGCGTGGGTGCAGCTAACTATCGCCGATGGACGCGCGACTCTGCCAAGATTCATCCGATAGGGTTGATATGATCGGGGGATGTAAGCTTCATACCCCCAATCGGCCGACGTTCAGCGAAGAATTGACAGATCGGCGATTCTTCGATTTCAACGGCATGTATTGACAGTCGATAAAACGCGTTCAGACATGGAACGTGTGATAGCGCCTTTAGTCACGCCTCGTCGCCTACGAATCTACATTCCGACGATCGGCAGATTAATCCAGATTTCTCGCCGGCCTCGAAAGGGTCGCCGACGCGAAAATTGCCAGAACGAAAGAACGCGGACCTCCGACTTTCTAAACGTCCTCGACTTCCTGCCCGACGGAGTATGAAGTTTCGTGCCGTCCATTTCTCCGACGGCTTTTCCTTTCTCTTAGCCGGCGTTGTCTCGGGGCTGGGACGGTTGAAAGAAATATCTGGTCATCGGACCGGAGACGAGGGTTTACCGAAAATCCGTGCCACATTGCCACCGCCTACTGTCATCGTGGCCACTTTTTTCCTCCGCACGTTTTCGCCTTCCACCGGTTTCGTGTTTCCGCGACGGCCTGCCGCTGGCATGTGTGACACAAGCTTACTCGAGAGACGCCTCTCTCGGCACGGGGCATAGGCGTCGCGGAACAGTATTCCGCCCGCTTCTTCCGAGACAATGGAGGCTGGCCGGTGAAGAGCACCGGAACAGGTCACTCACTGCATTTGCATCCTGCTCTCGACAAACAGTCACGTTTCCAGCCCCGTTCCTGCCCGTATTTCACGGCTTGACCTGCGAGGGATGAGAAACGCGAAGATAGGCACACGTGTGGGGTGAGCGGGCATAAAGGTTCGAAAGGAGATCCGCCAGGTCCGATTAGAGGAGTTATCTCAAGGGTAGGTAGCGAAACAATGCTGAGACGATGATCGGAACGTAGGATCGATCGTCTCCCGCGGTGATCGATAATTGCGAAGGATTTTAGCGTGGATCGCGAAAACGATGGCTCGATAGACGATGAGCGGAGGGGGGTAGGGTCAGCCGTCGGCCTCGAGCGACAGGATTCGCCGCGATGAAAGGGCCGATAATCACCGGCATGAGAGGGATGAAGTGCATAGAGCCATTAACTAGCCGTCGGCTCGTTGCTCTCTTCCTCGGAGCCCACTTCCGTCCTCGCTCGTAATTCTATCCTCGGAACACCCCTTCCACCCCTCAGCCGCCATCCCCCTTCATCAACTCGAGCGCGTTACGTTCGCGTCCCTAGCAAACACCGTGGTCGCTTATTATTTTGTTGATTTTGCCGACCGTTGCTTTTTCTCTCTCTCTCTCTCTCTTTCGCTCTCACTCCCTTCATCGACACTCCGCGTCTCCCGAGAGCGGCTAATTAACGTCGAACGGTCGCCAATCAGGGCTTAAAGCGCAGGAATAGCCCCGTTCCGAGGCGACTGTCGAGACGCGAACCCGCCGACAGGCAATAATTGCCCACCGACAAATTCGACGCCGTGTGCTCTCGTGCGAACGGGCAGTCGATAGAGCGAGCCGCGTATATAGGTAGCCAGACGCGAGGCTGGATGTTCAGGATAGGTAACCCATCGGGCAGGCAGGCGATATAGGTAGCCGGAGAATCGGCGAGACGTCGGAACCCGTTCCACCTTCGTGACTGTATGAAATGAAAAGTTTCGAACGATACTACCGATCACGGAGTTCCCGTATGGGGTATACGGTACGACCAATCGATCCGTCCTGCCGGCAGAGAGAGAAAGAGAGAGAGAGAGAGAGAGAGGGACGGGGAGTACGGGGCGGAGGGAGGCAAAAAGCGGTTACCTCGCTTAATGGTAGCCGTGTAATCCAGTGTAAACAAAAAACGACGCGTGTTACATACACCGTACGAGTAAGCCGGGAACAGCGTCGCTCGTTACGTACGTATCCCGGCGCAAAGAGGGGATCCTCCGTTTCTTGCCGGGCATCTCCTTTTGCGTGAGCCTCCCAGTCGTCCGCGTCAGGATCGATTTTCATCGTTGCGTACGTACATAGTTACCTTATAGCGAGTATTGGCCGGCCGATACGCGCCGTTCGCTCCTTGCCCCCGTTGCTGTACCGAACGGGCGGCTTCTCGGAAAAATTGCCCGAGAAAAGTAGATCGTCGAGCGTCGAAAGAACACGAGTACAGGACTGTCTTCCGACGAGGGAATACCGATTATCCCGACGTCGGACACTTGTACTCCTTCTTACGCGCGCGTTCTATTCCCGCGCGTGCATTATCGTCCGGACATTTTCAGATCCCTAATTCCGTTCACGGCGTGGCTAGGGCAGCTTTTTTGTCGCTCGCCAAGCTTGAGAGTCGGGGATGTCCATTGTTCTCAGGCCATTTCAGCGGTGGAAACGTTCGGCGAACGGACATCGGTACGAGTCGAAATAGAGGAAGAGGAGCCCGACGGGTCCACCCGAAGAAAGGGCCCTAATCTTCGATGCTGTGGGATCCTGTTGTTTGCAACTGGATTCGCTCGCGAGCCATGCCGAGTACAAGATGTTGGATGCTGACTGCAGAAAAGGGAGAACCCTTTCGCCTCCTCGCGGGGTAGTGGGAGAGTAGGCTGAGCCAATGATGGGACTCCTTATGGGGGGCCTTACCGGTACCTGTTGGTCAGGTGGGGCCCCACTCCTCGCCGCGGACGTACCTTTTCTCCTCTCATCTCCGTCCTCCTCTCTTTACTTTCTTTTTCCTCTCCTCTCTTCCTCCTCTCTTCCTCCTCTCTTCTTCCTCTCCTCCTCCTCTCCCAATGCCCGTCCTCGCGCAGCCTCCCTCATCTGCGCTTTGCCTATCCTCCTTCGCCCACCCTCCCGTGCCCCTCTCTCCCTCTCTCTATTCCATTCCGGGCATCGAAGCGTAGCAAGGATTATTCTCGAGGGTCCGCTTTGATCTTTCGGCAACTCTCGCTTCCCATCGGCGGGGCGAGTTTTTGGAATCGCGCCGTGGCGAAGCTTCCAGGATCCTCCCGTCCGTACATTTCTCAGTGTCAACGACTGCATCGCGCTCCACCCCGTTTCCCATCGTTTTTGCCCCCCAAATCGAATGACGAGGCATCCTCCCGATTGCGTAAGGAGAGCAGGTCCTTTTAGGAGGCACTCTTCCGCGACAGACGATTTTCCGCTTGACTGTCGGCCGTCTCAGAGAGGATTCCCTTCCTCCGGCGCAGGCCGAGAGATAAATGCTAGAATCGGTGTGTGTCGAGGGCCTAACGAATAACGAGCGAAGCGCGGCAAGTGCGGATAGACCGCGATTGCCCAGTTCCGAGAAAGGCGGCGGAGGAGGCTTCGAACGGTGAGCGAAAGAGACATCGAGGGAAAGAGGGTGGGACAGGGAAGGGGAGCGAGATCGGTAGAGAGAGTTAAGGCCCCGTTTCCGAGCCCCCCGTGGTCTTAGCTCATTAACCGGCACCCCCTTCTCCGTCACCTCCTGCTACCCCCCTCGGCTCCCCTCTGGACGTCGTTGGCGTGACGGCGTGCGTGTGTGTCCCTACGCGCTCATCAGGTAAGAAGGAAGCCGCCTGTGCCGACACGCGGGGCGCTAGGCGCTGGGTCAGTTAGTTATCCCGAGAAAGAAGGAGAAACTGGGGCCTGTCCGGGCGCAGGGCGAGAAGGAGGAGGGGTGGAGGTAGCGAGAGGCGAGAGAAGTTGGGAGCGAGGCCGGAGCGGCGGTGGGGGGTGGCCGGCCAGACGGTGGGGCGACGAGTCGGCGGGGCAGTCTGGCTGGAAGGCAGAGCGGGAGTGGGGATAGAGGCCCCGCTGGCCCGGGTGGTGGGGAGTGAGGCCCGCTCTGGGTGGGGGGGGGGGGGGGGGGGAGCACTCGGGCCCCGTTCCCCTCCACGCCTCGAGCCAACGAGCGATCCTCTCGTCGCTTCGCCCGTGTGCCCGTCTGACGAGATAATTTGTTCCTCGTTTCCTGGGATTTCGTGAGAGACGGCATACGCGTAGAAGCCGAGGTAGGACGATGAGGCCCCGCAGCAGGTAGGGAGGGAGGGAGTCCCCGATGTCCACGAAAACGAGCCCGGCCGAAACATGAAGGCAGACGGTACCGGCGAGCGGCGCCTCTTTATTATTAAAGGCTCCGCGCATGGACACTTGGCCGTGGGAAATGGACGCGGGCCCACCGGAGACCGCGATCGACGATAGCGGCTCGTTATCTGGCAGTCTGCCCTCGCTTTCCTTCCTCGCCTCCTACAGCGGCATTTGGCACTCGAGCTCTCGAGCGCCCGCTTGCGTATTCCCGCCGCGGACGGAAGCCAGCCTCGTGCCTGCACGCGCTACCGACAGATTGGAATTTCAATCGTTCGGTAACGAGCGCTACTATTATCGCGCCGCAGCACGGAGCCGCAACTGTTCGCGATCGTCCACGCGATCGCCTCGGAAGTCGAGCGAGTCCACCTCTGCTCGCTCGATGCTTGATAGCTCACTTTCAGCGAAATCGCCCCCTCGAACAAACTGCGCAAAATTGCCCGCGGAGCGCGTTAAGATATCCTTTGAACGATTTCTTGCCTGCTCCCTTTTCTTCTGCTCGGGCACTGTCCGACGATGATCGGAAAGAGGAACGTGTCGTTCTCGGCTTTGTGCCAGGGGGTAGGAGAGGAGAGGGGCAAATAATCTGTTTCTCGAGTTCACGCTGCGCCTCCTCACAAGGCCTCTTTCTTCGACTCGGCACGCGAAGTGCAACCGACTTGAACAGGCAGAGAGGCCGGAATGACTTTGTTGCGTGATTTCCAGCGCAGTTTAGACCAATGCTTGGCAGCGGACGTTTCGTACCGAGGTCGGGCCCCGGCGGAGGCAAGAAGAAGAGGAAGAGGAGGAGGAGGAGGAGGAGGAGGCGGATGGAGAAGAAGAAGAGGACGAAAAAGAGAGGAAGGGCAAGAGGATTGGAGCAGAGGTGGCGCGAGGCAGACAGGTTGGTCCGTTCGCCACCCGGGGGCGCCCCAAGGTGGCCGATGATCGCACGCCGTGCCCAGGATGAGGACGGAATGAGCCAGTTCTCGTTAGACGGACGAGGACGCCGGCTATCCGAAGAAACATGGTGGCCTCGCCCCACGCGAAGACCTCCCGAAGACGGGGCCCGAGCCGCAGCGATTTCGCAGGATGAGCCTTCCCGACGTGTTTGCTCAAAATTTTACCCTCCCTACATCGCCCTGCTCCTCCGCGCGATCGATGAACGTCGAAGTCTCTCAAGATTCTCACTCAATTCCTCATTTCTCATCGGCGGAAATTTATGTCCCTTCCACGGGTTTCGGAGCGTTTCTCGTCCGCGACGAACGGGGACAATGTGTAAATAAGTTTCGGAATTCTATCTGCGATTGGTAAAGGAGTCGTAAATTATTCGTCCGGCAACGGATGGCGGCCGACGCTATACCGAGGCGTCGAGTCGGCCCCGGCGAAGGAACGAAGGACAATTTATTCTCGGGTTAATAGATCGAATCGTCAAGTGGTCGGCGTCGGCGGAATCGGTGGATTCGTCCCGGTCCATACGGATTATCTTCCTTCGCGGGGAAGAGTAAAAAGCACCTGTCCTTTATTTATGTATCCTTCTTTTCGGTCACCCACACCGGCGTCGCTCTCACCACAGAGAGGCGTCCGCCTCCTTCGTCCTCCTCCTCCCTCCTCCCCAGCCGTATCCAGCCCGGAGAGGTCCCATTTACGTCTTCCTTCGGCTATCCGACCGCAAGCCTAATCTCATCCTTATTTCACCTTCGACCGACGACGCCGTCTTTTTCTTACGTTAACTCGGGCCTAAAACCGTGCCCACACAGCGCGCGCGCGCTCCCAGTCGCGTCCACAAAAATGTTGGCCGTGTGTTACTGCAAAATGCGTCCCCATCCCTCCCGGGGCAAACGGGCCCCGCATATGCATAAACATCGCGACCATAAAAGCAGGCCAAAATCCGGCGGCAATCAACTGGACGTACCTTCGGCGTTCGGTCGGCAGAATTCGTTGAAACGACGCTACCGCGAGAGGATACGCGTCGAACGTCGAATTACGAAAGGAAAGCGTATAATGTTGCAACGCTTGATGGGACGTAAATGTGGTCCCGGCGAGGGGCAGCGTTACAAGATCGGAATAACATTAGGATCTGGTCGTGCGTCGAACATTGACGGGGACGTGTTACACGGCATGCGGCCCCGAAAGTGAATGGGTGGGGCGGTGTGGAGGAGGCCTTAATACCGCAGCGGGCCGGTGGTAGGGCCCCTCCCGCCCCCCTCCGTATACGTATGTCCTCTAATCATGGCTGAGAAGGCCGCCGCGGCCCGGGATAGAGACGTTCCACGGCCTAATTGCTATATATATGCCAAGCCGGGCCTCGGCGGTCTCGGTCGGTTATGCCGGGGCCCCACGGTGTTATTAAACCCTCGGGGCCCCACCGACCTCCCCGTCCGCACCCCGGCCCTCCCTCCACCTCCTCCCGCCTCCTAAGATCGGCGAGCTACGGGGAAACGCTCGGTGGGCCCCACCGAATATCCGGCATGGGCGAAAAACTCCACGCGCCGTAATTGGATATCGCGGCAGGCCGATGACTATTAAGTGAAACTCGCTATGCGAAAAATGGGCCCCTGGCGTGACGGTGGGGCCCAGCTCCACGCTATCGAGGCCCCATGCGCGCTTTTATATTCAAATTGTCCCTTTGACCCCGGCCTTTGTCGCTCGCCGTGGAACGAAAGTAGGCGAGTCCCTGCCGAAGTTAATTGAGACACCGAGTGTGACACGCGAAACCGGAGAGCCGGCAAACCGAATTTTACTGCCACCTCTTTCGACCAGGGAGCCACCTGTCCGGGCAGGAGGACGAAGAAGACGCCGGCCGACGCGGTTATATAAATATTTTAATTCCGCGCCCGGCCGAGGATTTTAATCTCGCGCGCGTCGATAATCCGTCGGACGTTTCCATCGGGGCCCAAAATCGACTGGCCCGGAGTGAACGTTCGCAGGCCCTCGGCGCGTTTGATTGAGTCGCTGACGCCGGACAGTGCCACGGTATTAGCATATCGTTAAAGTAAGCGTGTAACTATTACGGCGACGTGGCGCGGATCGTAAAAAGATAGGCGATATATATTTTAGTGGCTCTCGCCTATCTGCCGGCGAGATATCTCGAACGACGCTCGATGCCTACGAAGGAGTCCATTAGCCTCTGTCAGCGGAGTTATTACTCTTTTATCGTCAACCGTACCGCATCGTGTTCATCCGCGTCCGAGTACAACATTCTTCCGGCGCGTACCATCGATTCCGGAACAATCGGATTACGACCCCTCGTTAAGGGGATGAATTTGCCCATTGGGCCAGAGGCCCTGGCAAGCCCGAGACCCTGGCTACCGTGGGCCATAAAAATTTCCACACCGCGCCTCGTTAGGATGACAACCGGCCCGGCGGTGAGGCGAAAAATCGCGATCACCTTTCCGAATGCCGTCCTCCACCCTCCCCGGTGCCTCACCATCCCCCCCCGAGAAGTGACTCGCTGGTACCCTCCCCGTGTCCCGGAGCGTGTAACAGGTCCCGCAGTCCCCGCAGCCACGGGCTCGTAACCGAAGAAGTGTCGCGCGTCGAGGAAAGTCGGTAATAAACTTATAATGGGTCTGCCCGCTAGATTTACAGCCCCATTTACGGAGTTCCTCTCGTTGCTCGGCCGGCTCTCGCCGACGCTGCCCTCCGGCCTCCCCTCCTCGTCTTTTCCTTCGGGGCAGCCGCCGGTTCGCGTTCCTGGCCCTTGTTCGGGGCCTCCTCCTTTTTTCCGCCCCGAGAAAGACACAGGCCCTCCGGTCGCTGCTCGCAGGTATGGGACGAGAGAAGGTTTCGGCGAGAGGAGAGGACGTTCCTCGTTCTCGCCCGCTGGCCTAGTGTGGAAAGAGGGCAAAAGGGGGCCTGGCATTCTTCGCTGAAAAATCTGCCCGGCCTTTTTTCTCCGGACTCCGTGGCCGACGTCGGGCGTCGGCGTCGTCGCTCCCACGATTGCCGACGAACGTACGATTTACGACGGTACCTGACGCTTTCCGGGACACTTTCGGCATCTCGGCTCGAGCCTACCCGCGTGAAAGAGAGAGAGAGAGAGAAAGAGAGAGAGAGGGAGAGGCTGTCGGTGCCAGGGCAGATCGCTTATCTTCTCGGCCGATCTCCAACGGTGGACGTCGAGATACGTCGCGAACACTTTCCGTCCCTGCCCTCCTCCTGCCCAAGTCCTCCCCTTTTCTCTCCGCTCATCTCCTCTCCTCTCCTCTTCATCCCCCCTTCCTTCACCCGCACGGCACGAGGAGAACTTACCACCGAGGTGTCGAGAGTTAGTAGCTTGCTCCGAAACGAGATCCCGAGATAATGCCATCCACGAATTAGCGAGAGCCGAAGAAGTTCGAGGCGGCCTCACGATGAAATTCACACTCCGAAGCACCCACTGCGGTTTGACACACGAAACCGCCTCGGACCTTTTTTCTGAGCCCATTCCCCGAAATAGCCGAAAGATGGAAAGAGAGAGAGAGAGAGAGAGAGAGAGAAGGCAGTAGGTAGTCAGCCGAGGCGTTTGACTTTCGCTCGTAGTTACAAAAGGCGGCACTCTCCCCGCCCTCTCCTCGATCCTCACCAAAGATCCTCTCCTGTCATATCCCCCTTGCCGCCTTGACGCGCTCGCGTCGATGGAAAATTATGTTGTCCCGACTCTCCGCCTAACCGGTTCACCGGGTAGAAGCGACACTCCGTAAACGGGCGATAGCTTATAAAGCGCTTATCAACCATAGAGCCTCACTTTCCATAAACGAGTCGCGGCTACCGGCTCCCAATGATCGTAACGTTCCGGGGGCCCTAACTACCGAGACTCGTTACCATTAGTACTCTCGATGATTGCTTCTAACGAGCCTTCGAAGAAGCTGGGAGAGATGAGAAGAATGAGAGAGAGAGAGAGAGAGAGAGAGAGAGAGAGAGAGAGAGGGAGGGAGGGAGAAATAGGGGAGTGCTAGAGGACGTCATAATGAAAGGATCAGAAAAAGCACTTAGTCAGCCCCTCTTCATTTAGATCCCGACGTCCGGACGCTCGCCGTCGGAGTCGGAAGAGAGTCTAAAATCCCGGGAGGAAAAATTGGCCTAGAGTGAATCGTGGCGGGCAAGGGCAGGAGTCCGGCAAAGCAGCCATCATGCTCGATTTCTTGCCCGCTTCATGGCGAATCAGAGAGGCCGCTCGGCCGAGTCCGAGTCCGATCGAGCCGCCTCATTGTTTTTCCACGGTGAGACCCCTCTCGCGCGGGGGCCTTTATGAGCGCCAAGGGGCCCCACGACGAGCGCTCAGGAGCGTAAGAAGCTACTGCGGCGAAACTTTCGCAAGTCACCCGGGGGCCCCCTTTGTTCCATGTTTGTTCTAGCTGGCAAACGACGGAGATGAAAGAGGAGTCCGAGATGGAAGTAGGGAGAGTGAAGGGAGGGAGGAGGGTGGAGGGAGGAGGTGAAAAACGAAAATTGATTCTTCTTTGCCTCCCCATCCACCGCCGGCCTTCCTCCTTCCTTCCTTTCTTCCTCTCCTTCGTACTTCTGCCATCGTCGTCAGCGTCCTCCTCGTCATTACGATTCCCAGACTCGGCGCGATAATCCGCCGGAAAGTTGCGTATACTCTTCTCTCGCCAAAAATTATGACATTCCACGGCTAATCGATCGAGCACGGTCGCACGCTCTTCGTCCATCGGCCTTACCGGCCTAATGTCCCAATTCTCTCGCAGGTCGAAACGCCTCTTCCTTCGATGACGAGGTCGTAAAGTTCCCTTGCTCCAATTACCGTTCAGTCGGTACGAGTGAAATGTTAATTTTCGACCGTCTCACGTAATAGAGCGATCTTCCAAGGAAAACAATCCTGACCGGCTTGTCGAGCGTCGAGACGGTCGCAATTTTCGCTCAAAGTCGGCCGACGGCGGCGGGAAATTTTCGGCGGAAAGTGGCGAGTTCGTAGGGGGTCGGGGCGGGACCGGCGTCGGTGTTCGACACACAAAGGCGCGGGCGGGGGTGTGGGGCAGCGATTTTTCATTTTCGAACAGGCCGGCAACGCCTGCGCCGGCGAGAGAGTCCCGTGGAGAGCCGGTAATCATCTTGTTCCCGACGCCCCGTGAATAACACAAAGGATCGAACTGGCGCTAATTACGTCGCCGCTCGCTTATAGACGGGACCGAGGTGGACCGAGAAGGGCCCACGAGAGGGGCTGAGGGCTCGAACGAGAGGGCAGCGGAGGGAAGGGAGGAGGAGGGAAAGGGCGAGAGGTTGAGCCCACTGTAACGAATGGCCCGCTTGTAAGCCGGCCGAGTTAACGTTCCGGGGAAATGATTGCCGTAAGAATTCGAGAGGATTTATTCTCGGGTCCGGGGCGTAACGACGCACCGTGAAGATCGACGGGAAGAGGAGCGCGTGACGTCTCGGGATTTTCTGATTTCCCGCTCGATCCTCGACGGTCGATTCGTCGGTGAACTCGCTTTGAGACACGACGAATTCTGTACAGTCAACACGGATCGTTTTCCATGTCCGGTAAAAATCGTCGAAATATCTTAGCGTTGGCGCCAAGGATCCTCGATTTGGGTCGATTTCACAGCAAAGACGATGTGGAACTACACCCAGCGTGTGTAACATCTACAATGGCAAATGTTGGCGACGGAGGGAAGGTTCGGTTGGACAGGACGGCTAAACGCAGCTTAAAGGACGTAATTGCCGGGCTTCCTGCAAAAGGAATTACGACGTCCGCGTACACCTTTGGCCCCGCGGGGCCATTCCTGGCCGTAGATCTTTGTTACGATTCGCCATAAATTCGTTCCCTCCCCCGGATCTATGTAATTTCATGCGGACGTGTTTCTGTTGATTTTTATCTCGCGGGGAATGCCGCCCGATCATTTTCGTACGAAATTTATGACACTTCGCCGCCGTCCGGGATAGATACGTTTGGGAATCTTGCTCGGCGTCGCGCAGGGAGGCAGGTATTTCCAGTTTTCGATCGAAACTGATGGCGGTCCCAGCGTACTAGATTCTCGGAATCGGTTGGCCGATGTTGAACGACCGACGGTCGGTTACGTAATTATTATCGACCGCTCGAGCTGCCTGAGATATTAATTAGACAGTTATCGGCATCTCTAAGGTATTAATCAACCGTCTCGGTCTCCGAATAGCAAAGCACGAGGCCCAAGCGTAGAAGAACAATTTTTCGCGTCGTATTCAACGTTACTCATTATACTCCGACCAACGACAAGCTACGGTCCGAGATTTCGAAAATGTTCCTCTATTCCGACTCGCCACCGAAACTAATGCGGTCACTCGTGCCATTTTAAGCACGACGAACATTTGAAAGGGTGCACGGCGTCGGAACGATAGGCCACCGGTCGCACATAATGTCTCGTTACAAGAATGATGGATCGCATGACCGACTCTCGGCCTCTGGCCGGGGCTCGGGAGGAAGCTGTCACTTCGAAAACGGGGTAGGCGACTTCTCGAGTCGAAGGGGACGGCTAAATGCAGGATCAAAAATGGATGAAAGGCAGGTAAATCCCGGCAAATGACAGGATCCGTCCGGCTAATGTCCTGGCTTTGTGTCACTCATCACCTTGACGGTCGCCGTCCACCGTGAACATCCGCAAATTGCAGGAACACTATTCCTCGGCGTTACGCGTATTAGGACGGGGCCCGCTCGGGGAATCAGGATTCTTTTCTCGGTCCGGGCAACAGGTACCCAGTGTCTTCTTTGACAAGATGATCATCGTATCCGATCATTAACTCATAGCAGCGTCACGACGATGGGAACACAACGTTTCCAAAGAATTTTCCGAAAATCTCTGCCGTCACGACGTTACGTGCAGTTCGGTCCGGCCCGAGAGCAAGAAGGCCCGATCGGGTCCCGACCGCCTCATTATCCCGACGATTTTCGTTGTAACTGTTAAAACTCCACTCGAGAGTCTCGGAGTCTTACATTCTTCGAGCCGAACAATTCGTGTTCCCTCCTTCCGTAACGAGCGGCAGTTGTCTACGTCCGCAGGCCCCGATGTGGCGAAGTGGGCCTAATGAAGACATCTACCCGGTAACCCGGCAAGAGGGAAGGAAGGCTTCCTTGCCCGCCGATTCTCTCCGTCTCTTCTCTTCTTCCTCCTCCTCCTCCTCCTCCTCCTCCTCCTCCTCCTCCTCCCCTCCCCCGCCCCCTCCTCCTCACCATTCTCTCACTGACCCCGTGCTTCCAAATCACCCGCACAATGGCGGACTTCTCCTCCATTGTCGAGCGCAGGGCCGCGGCCGAATCGGCGGCTCACAATGGCAGAAGGAGAGCAAGGAGGATGAGTGGAGGATGAGTGGAGGTGGAGGAAGAAGGACAGAGGGTCTAGTATTGTGTCGCTTCCTGAAAAGAGGGGACTCGGGCCCTGGTGATCTATGGAGCTGGAGCATGGTAGCATCCAGGGCCCTAAGAAGCATATTCTCTCTCCATCTTTCTCTATCTCTTTCTCTCTCTCTCTCTCTCTCTCTCTCTCTCTCCTTTCTTCGCCAGTTTTCGCCCCGAGACCGTTTCACTCTGCCAACGCCCCCGCTCGCGGAACCAAACGCGTGAAAAGGATTTCACAGGAAATTTCGAACGTGAGGGATGCTGGCATTTATGGGCCCGTCGGCTCACGTTTAGTCCCGGCGAACACGGTGTACCTGTTGTCCCGACTTTTTCGGCGGAACGATTCCGCGTCCCATCTGCTTTTCCTCCTCCTAAATCTACGTTCACGCTTCCTCTTCCATCACCCCCGCGCGAAAGTTCGTCAGCTTCGTTTCTGTGCGAAGGCGCCATCGTCTGTGTCGGACGTACGGGTCCCGCGCGGTCGTTGCGGATTCGTTTTATGGCCTTTCGTCAGGGCCCTCCCGCGTGTTTGCCCTGTCATTCGACGCAGCTCGAACTCTGTCACGCCCGATGATTATCGATTACACGCGCGTTAGCGATCTTCATGACTCGCGTTCCATGTACTGCAAAACAGTCGGCTCAAATCTGGTCCTCGATGCCGACTGATAGGGGTAGGTTTTCTAGGCCGCAATGAAAGGGCTGAGAATCTTGGCGAACACGCAGCACGCGTGCAGCGTGAAAGCCTGAGGACAAACACGGCCGCTGATCGTCAGGTGTCGATCACGCTTGATTTACAAACAATGCGTCCTGCGTGCCGACGATCTGCCGCACGAAGAGGCTCACTTCCGATCGCGACCGAGATTTGCTCAAGAGGGGGTGGAAAGAGGAGAAACTGATCGTAACGCGTGTACTAGCGCATGCGCGAGCATGAGTACACGCGTGTTAGCGATCTTCATGTACTGCAAAACAGTCGGCCCAAATCTGGTCCTCGATGCCGACTGATAGGGGCAGATTTTCAAGGCCGCAATGAAAGGGCTGAGAATCTTGGCGAGCACGCAGCACGCGTGCAGCGTGAAAGCCTAAGGACTATCAAGGCCGCTGATCGTCAGGTGTCGATCACGCTTGATTTACAAACAATGCGTCCTGCGTGCCGACGATCTGCCGCACAAAGAGGCCCACTTCCGATCGCGACCGAGATTTGCTCAGGAGGGGGTGGAAAGAGGAGAAAGTGATCGTAACGTACGGAAGCGTGCACGAGCATAAGTACACGCGTGTACGCCGGGGAGTGTCGCCGTGCTCGGGACCGTGCACTGGCCCCTGATAGGTGGTAACTGGTAACTGGTACCTGGTGATTTGTAACTGGTAGCCCCGCCGCGCCGGCTAATCCCACAAAGAGCGCCGACCTCAGAGATTTCTGGACAATTTATTCCGTGGCATGCGATACATAAAGGCCTTAACGCACGACCGGCGTCCATATTGTGACGCTCGCCGAGAGATCCTTCTCACCGGATCCTGAGCTACGAGGCTCAACCTTCCAACCTAAACTCCATCTTTCCTCGCGCTGCGCCCATTATCCGCCATTCTTCTCAAATCGAGCGAGTTCTCGCCCGATGAACAATCCTCCATCTTCCCGACCACCTTTGTTATCGCTCGCCCAACCTGTTCTCCATTTGTCACAGGATTTCCGTCGAATTCCATTGATCCTTCGATCGTAACGGTTCTCAGACGAAAGATCGTATCTTCTGGGCTAGGCGTCTGCCGGAGAAATGGCCATGATATCCACTGTTCTACGAACGTCGGACTGGCAACCCCGAGGAAAGCGACGGGGGGTCGGGCCCCGGACGAGAAACACGAGGCAGCAAGGGTTCCAATTTCTTCGGCGCGCGCAACGCGTCGCAAAAACGCGTCGAGCCTGCTAATTCCTAGAAAAAAGGCAAGTGTCTTTCTTCCAGGTCCCTACGGTCAATCTGGTGCTGGGCATCGGACTTCTGCCGACGGAGGAGTTCAAAGGGAACCGCGCGACACACATGGAAAGTCATCGGGAATTTCCTCGAAGGAACATTCCTGCCCACAAGGTCCACGGGGTCTCCTCCCATTGTAATGTTCGAAGACGGTTGATCAATGAAAGTTGAGTGTTGAGAAGTGAAATAGCTCGACCTAGTTTCGCGCAGTTGCGTTCACGAAGTACGTTGCTTAAGAGGTACATCGGACAGTCCGTTCGCGTAGCTCGACTTCTACGAGCTTATACACGGTGTTCGGTCCCGACAGTCATCGAAAGTTCGTCATCGTCCGTGAAACGATACTGTGGGACAACGGTGCGAATGCGTGTTTTCACGGTATAAGTGCGTCCCTGGCAGTCCGGTCCCTCTTCTCCTCTCTTTCCCTCTTCGAGGGTTCCATTCTCGGCCGTCCGTTTTTTATTTCTCCTCCGTCTCTCTCCCTCGCGTCTCAATCTAGGCCCCTCATCATGTTTTAATTTCACGGCTGGCCCTTCCCCTCGGTCAGGACCGCTTCTTCTTCTCCTGCGGAAGAGGAGACAGGACCGGTGAAAAGGGAAGCAGGAGGGAGGAATGGAGGATGAGGGTTGAAAGGAGAGGGGGAGAATGGGCTTCGGGGAAAGGGAGAGGGAAGAGACGGTTGAAAAAAGAGGAGGCGAATAAGATGAGCGAGCAAGATGAAAGGAGGAACAGACGGTGGATGACGAAGAGGAGCCAGCGAGAGGCAGGGGAGAAGAGGCTGCTGGGAGACAGAGAGCTGAGAACATCGGCGGAACGAGAATGAGCTGTACTCCGGGCGAGAGAAAAACTGTGATCCACTCTCAAGGTGGAGACAGAGACGACAAGTGTCCACTTACTCCCGACCGCCGAGCCAGGTAATTTCTCCTCAACGAAGACATTACCCTGGACTGCCTACCTTACCTACTTCAGAGACTCCCTCTATCCGTGCATGGTCGAACCTGATTTAAGTAAGGCGAGCCAAAAAGTCAGAGACCGCAAGATTCTTCTAGACCAGTATTCCGATAGATGTGCTTTCGCACCACTCCAGCCAACTTATGTTTCGCCGTTTTTGTATTCGATCTTTCTCCATTTACGTCCGGCGAACTTTGCTTTCTTTTGCCCATCTCGAGGGTCCTGATGAAAGGGGGTGAAAGAAGCCGCCCGGCGCGCACGGCGCGACTATGAAATTTCGAATTTCTTGCCTCGACCGAGTCGGCGCAGACCGAAACACGTACGCTCGCTCCTTGACGACTCACTTTTCTCTTGTGACCTCCCAGGCCCTCACTTTCGGCCAGACAGCGTCGCCCTCCGCTAATCCCTGCTATCGTGCACGCCATTACGCTATTTGCACCGGCGTTCGCACCATGCTTTAACAAGCTTGACGACTCGCCGCTTCCAGACGGCGCCAGATCTCTCGCTGACATTCGTAATTCTCTTAATCACACCGAATCCTCATTTCCACTTCTCAGCAGATCTCTACCGATGGATAAAGATTCCGATCTTGGACATATACTACCTTGATCAAAAAGTTCCCGGAATAACCCCCGTGTGGCGCTCCCATCGGTCCGATTTGAGTTCTCTTTTTTTTGTTAAGTGGGTACATCTGTTGTTGATATTCCCTCTAAATATTAGCGTCATAGCTTGACATTTACAAAAGTTACGTAGCCAAGAGTACATCTATCTCTGTGAGTGTTGGCGATTTTTTTAGAAATGGATTGAAATTTGCAACAACGAACTTGTATTAAATTTTGCGTAAAAAACGGATTTAATGGTGCGCGAACGTTGGAAATGATGGAATAGTGTTTCGGCAACGATTCTCTAAAGAAAACGGTCGTTTACCAGTGGCACGAGTGGTTCAAAAGTGGTCGTGAGTCAATCGAAGATGATGAACGCAATGGCAGACCATCGACGTCGAAAACCGACGAAAACATTGATAATGTAAAAGAAATGTTGGTCAATAACCGCAAATTAACCATCAGAGAGATAGCGGAGGGCTTGAACATTGCCTATGGATCCGTCCAAGACATTTTGGTTAATGAATTGTGGGCAGAAAGCTCGTGGATTTTGCACCATGATAACGCACCGTCGCACAGTGCCATCATTATTCGAAATTTTATAACGAATAATGCAACAAATACTATCCAACATCCACCGAATTTATCCGATTTGGCTCCCTGTGACTTCTTTCTGTTCAATCGAGTTAAAAAACCATTACGGGGAACGCGTTTCAGCAGTCGAGAGGAAGTAATGGAAAAATCGCCGGTAGCACTGAAGGACATACCGAAAATCGAATATAAAAAATGTTTCGAGGATTGGATCAAGCGCTGGCATAAGTGTGTTGCAGTCTATGGGGATTACTTCAAAGGGGACAATATAGATTTAGATGAATAAACTTGTATTTTCAATTTTCTGAATACATTCCGGGAACTTTTTGATCAAGGTAGTAGTCGATGTTGCCTACCCGGCATGCGTGCGCCGAGGGCTATCCCTTATTACTTTCTCGATTTTAGAAAATCGGCTGTAACTCCGAAACTAATGCGAATTTTGACCAACGGCAAACGACTCTCTGAATTATTTTTGACCCTCTACAAGATAGCAAAAGGAGAATCTGATCCTATAACTTTCGATTTTTGGCCGGAAAAACGGCAAGGCTAACACCTTACCATTTTCTCAATTTTACGAAATCGGCTGTAACTTCTAACCGGCGATCGAAACCTATGATGCTCATACATTTTCTTGAAGCTTTTGACACGCTGTATCGGATAGGACTATCAGCGAGAACGTGCGAATATTCTATGTCGTTTAAATATTTTTTATTAAGGAACATGAAATGTATATTATTCAAGGGTTTTACAATATATCAGAAATTAAACCAAAATTAGCGTTCAATAGTTAGTTTCCTAACCCACCTATTCCCCATCGTCGTTTACAATAGTTATAAGTCCATCGTTGTTTATTTCGGGAAGTTCAAGATCCATAAAACAATACTTCAAAAATGGCAAGGTAATCAGACACCATTAAAACTCAGGGGAAGCCATAAAGTTCATAAAATTTACTCTAAGTATTATTAAAGAATACTACAAGCGCAGAAACGCCATAAGAAACCCATTGAAACAGATAGGAATTAATTTTTAGTTAGATAGATAAGAATATTAGCAAAAACCATAAGAAAGCCATAAGGAAACCATGAGCTGCACGTACAGTGTCAGTAAAAGCAATCAGAATTACAAATATCCTATGGGAAGTCCATAGAATACGTGAAACGAGCGAGAAAGGAAAATTGGAACATAGAGAAGTACAGAGATTCCGGTAACATTCTGAAAACGTTAATCGTCACGCTTGACTGAACACGCCGAGTTTCGCTGTGCCACCTCTTCGGTAGTTCTATGTTCCTGTTAAGTCGTCTGATTTTGGGTAAAATTTCGAAAAGTTCATTCGTCACGCTTGACTGAACACGCCGAGTTTCGCTGTGCCACCTCTTCGGTACTCCTATGTTCCTGTTAAATCGTCTGATTTTGGGTAAAATTTCGAAAACTTCGTTCGTCACGCTTGACTGAACACGCCGAGTTTCGCTGTGCCACCTCTTCGGCACTTCTATGTTCCTGTTACTTGGTCAGATTTTCAACATTTTTGAAAAATTTGCGAATTTTCACGCTTGACCGATTAAGACCTAACCGAGATTTCGTCCTATCGTATATTTTATGGTTTCTCGATATTTCCATGGTGTTTTGCATCAGAATGGAATTCTCTACGATGCGAAATGAATAGAACAGTCGCTTGCCTTGTTCTACCATGGCATTTTTATGTGGTCCCATTAGATTTTGTCGAAGTTGGTGAATTTTTTACGGCAGAAAGAGGTATGGTTTCGGCGAGGGATATTGGATATATGGGATCTTATAACTAAGTAATTAGAGAACACAGAATTTCGTTTAATACATATATTGTAAGGAACAATAGTATACAGTAAAAAATGTTTCTTACATAGTTATAATCTAATTCCCGTACAATTGTTGTACTTTTCGCATACACGCTGTATACATTATACTCAGACCATATACATACATACGTACAATTTCTTATATAATAATTATCGTTAATAATTTAATATTAATATAGTCGCGAAGGTAAATATGTAACACACTAAAAACTGTCTTGAAACGATCAACACTTTTGCTGTGGAAGCGGCTAAGTAAGACCAACGTTACGTGCCGCATTTTAAGTAAGGAAGCCAACAGTGAACGCAATTTTGGTTCTTTCGGTATACCTACGTACTGTAAGAAATAGAAGAAACCCAATTTTTATCAAGAATAACAGTATTTAATATAAGAATAATTGAATATTAATGTTACCGATTAAAAATCGGCATTCGGCGATCGTCCTATCATGAAGTACGCGTCGAAAGCTTCAAGAAAATGCATGATAATCATAGGTTTTGATCGCTGGTTCGAAACTTACAGGCGATTCTCTAAAATCGAGAAAACAACATACTTATCAATGGCGCTGTTGCGTCGATCGTGGTTCTTAATCGGTAACGTCGCGTGTGACACGAAAATGGTAAGGGTGCTACGTAGCCCCCTCGACGTAGGGCAAAGTTTAGCATTGCACGTTTTGTCTATCCTATACTAAGTCCATGGTATTTCTTCGCGCGTCAGTTTACGGCGAAGTTCGTCGGTAGTCTTCGTCCGTCGGTCGGTTCCCTCCTCCCGTCGAAGGGCAAGGGCAATGATTGGGACAGGACGAAGGCGAGGGTAATTGCTTTCCGACGATTTCGCGTCGCCGCGAGCCGGAGAGGCCCTAATAAGGGCGGCCGGTATAAATAAAGTCATTTGCGGGAGTCCGCCGGCATACTCTTCTCTTCGCGGCACTTCGACGAACGCCGGCGAACTCCTCCTCTTCGGGACACGATGGCGAACGCTGAGCCACTCGGAATGCCACTCTCTCTCCCACCCCCGGCCGCGCATCGGTTTGTTTTGTGGATTAGGCTCGTTTTAGTCCGAAGCTTTGCTCGCGCCGCGACGAATCGAGAAACGCAGAGCGGCGCACGTCGCCGCTTTTTGTCCGCCGCGAGAATCAAGTTGTCCACACTGTACAATGGCGTAGGGAGCGGAGGACGTTGCTCGCACGGGAGGACACCTCGGATTCGTACCTTTCCTCGGCGGGTTTCCGAGGAGAGGTTTTGCGAGCGTCGGCGCGGAACAATGGACTGGCCACGCCAGTGCGTTCATTTTCCTTCATTTCGCGTCTTCGCTACTTCCAGTTCTTCGCAACTCATCATCTCCCAGCAATTTTCTTCTCCGCACGCTGGCACGTACGCTCCTTTGATAAGTGATCCATCTGCTTCGCACGCAATAAATAATGGAGCAGCGAGAGGGAGGTATGCACGTACCCATGCATGTACAGCGTTCAGATTCGAGTAGGTAGACGAGCGAACGAATAAGGATGCGAGAACATTGTATTACTGACTTTTATTAAAAGTACGTATAAGTATACAGGCGCTAAGTATACAAAATTACAATAGCATTACTTAAAGAAGACTTTCGGGAGGAGACAATATGTACAACAGAGTATATCTATACGTATATGTATATATGTATATGTATGTATAGAGAAATCATTTGGACATTGGAAGAAAAAAGGACAAGTTAGTAGATGTACTTCGAAGTACGAGCCCGTCGTCGACTTCCGTTCTCTCGCGGAAAGAAGCCGCCCTCCCAACGATTGCGACTGCCGTTAAACGAAGGGAAGTGTTTTTGGAAGGACATTTTGGTTAAAACGTAGCCTTAAGAGAAATCCTGGTTAAAGATGCACCTGTCCTTTGTTATGCTCTTCGCCTTTTACGCTTATCTATTGAGCTAAGAGTTAAATACACTTTCTCGCCCCCCATTTCATCGACGGTTCGACGATTCATACTCGCGATCGATGCTACCGGAAATGATCCGGCGCTTCATCGAACGCGTCTCCTTCGAGTCTGATTTAGCGACGTTGCCGCGGCTACGTCACAACTTGGACTTGAAACGATAAGAATCTCACGGTTACTTCCAAGTAAGTATTCGAACGTAATTTCTCGGCCTCCCGTACTCGGTGACTCCGTGCAAAAATGATCGAATGTGCGGAATGCGCTGAACAATTTCGTTGCAACGGAGCCGGGGCAACATGACACGACCCATCGCGGTGAATAGACTAAACAAACAAACAATAACAACAATAATAATAAGGTCTCCTTTCGCGGATCGATAAGGTTATAATATGCGGACGTTTCTCGTCGTCGTTTCGCGACGCCTGGCGTCTTCCCACACGACTTATGACACTGTTACATCGCGTCTACTTTGACATAGGCGATGATCGAGGACGATAAAGCCCAGTTCCACGGGTCGCAAATCGATTCGCTCGGAATCCGTTATGCGCGCGCAGCGTGAAAAGGTTTTTTCTTTTTTTTTTTGTTTGGGCGGAAAGGCGATAGATTTCCATCCGGGGCCTCTCCTTTCATTGGTTGTATTTTGGCACGGAGGATATACGCTTCTCCTCGATTCCCTCGGGCCGGATGCCCATTGGCCGAACGAGAGAATTGAAAATCGAGCGGCAAAAGCGTCGTTGACGTTTAGTCGTTGCAGTTCCCTTCATGAGTGACGCGCTGAAAATTCCATTTACAATAGACTATACGTTGCTTTGAGTATAAATAAATAGTCGCAGGATGAGCAGCGGCGCGAATTGAGGTCACCCCTTCTTTCTTTTCTTTTTTTGCAACTGATCCTTGCTCCCCATCGGATGGAACACTCCCGAGGAATAAATAATTTCCCTGCTCGAACGTTTGCCGCAAGTAGAATAATTAAAGCTATACGCATCGTAGACATCCTTTTTGATTCTCCGTGAAGTCTCACAGTGTCCTGTTTAGCAAGCGGCCGCGAGTCTCGCGACGGCCTTGAAGGGGATTTCAATTTTTTTAAATAAGGATCTTAGGCATTCGATAGAGTTGGAAAGAGACTAAGTGTCGCGATTATTTCCTGGCCCCTTTGCCGTGATTTACCGACACACGCGCACACACTCGACGTGTCTCAGCGATTTTGGTCGGAAATGCTGCGGGCACCACCGACCAGCGGCTAGGCCCCGTCCTTGGACTCGGTGTGAGCCTCGTCCGTCGCTGAAGACACTTCCTGCAACGTCTAGAGAGAGTCGAAGTTCGATTCCCGATCGCTGGCCTAATGAGAAAGCAAATTTTTCCATCTTATCACGTTCGTCCAACCTGTCCATGGTTTAGCAAAGGTGGCTGCTAAGTACGTACCCTCTCAGGACTGTAAAGCGGCGGATGCTGGGCCGGAAGTCTCAGGGTGCTGCCCAGATCTCTCTCCGCCATCGTGTGACCTTCGCTCGCGCTGTCTCTGGTATCTCGATTGTCCCTCGTGTCCTTGACGCTGCTTCTCCTAGTGGCAGCGACCTTGGTGGGCGGCTGAATGGTGGTCTCGCCGCAGGATCTGGCCAGAGTGGATCCCGCTTCGCCCAGATCGAGCCTCAGGAGCTTCGTAGGCGCCTGGATCGTCGTCTCGCCGCAGGATCTGGCCAAGGTCGATCCTACGTCCATCGGCAGATCCTGACCGCTCCTGATGACCTTCGTCGCTGCTTCCACCGTCGTTTCTCCGCAGGATCTGGCAAGGGTCGAATCTGCGTCCAAGGTCCTCGTCACCGTCGCTGACACCTGGAAGCCTGCGCTGACGAGTGCGCCAGTTGGAGTAACGGACGACCTGACAGCCTGTAGATCGGCTTCCTTGCAGTCCTTGGTGCTGGATATGCTTTGCTTGCGGTTCGTAGGCGCGTGCGAGCCAGTTTCCAGATAATTCAGGAGCTTGTGATCGTCCGCTGCGAACGTACTCATTCCGGATTTGAAGTTCTGAGGTGACTGAGGAGTTGATCGATATCTCACTCGCGGGATCATCACTGTCAACGATCTGTCACGTTGCTCGTCGCTGATGGGCACTTGGGGAAAATGTTGCGCGTAAAAACTCTCCTCTTCGACAGATCATTATTAACACGTTCCGTGCCGGACCGATTTTTGAGGACTTTCCGTTCAGGCCGCGTGGGGCGTATACGACCCACACTTTTACAATTAAATAAACTCCTTTTTGACGTTCGCCTTACAATTTTTCGATAGTACAAAGTGATAATTAGCAAGAAAGGGGTATCAATATCAATTTAATATGCATTAGACAACAAAGCAATAAATTTAATGTTTTAGGAATTATTTTAAGAAACACATGGTCGAACGTTTACTCTACCAGATGAGGAAGCGAGCTAAGCGGAAAGCGGAGCGTGGGTCGCATACGCCTCACGCTCCGCGGAACGTGTTAACCATACTATATTATTATTAACAATCTGCACTCTTACCTGTCGGCGGCATCATGGCCGCTTTCTTCGGCGGGTTCCTGGGCTTCTGACTTACTTTGCGCGCGGGTCTCTTCGTCGGCGGCAGAGGCGCTATCATCTGCGGCGGGGGTGGCAGGGCATGTGGCACGTGATGGGGGATGGCCAGGTCAGTGACGCTACCCTCGCTGCTGGTGTCGCCGCCGGTTCCGGGAATCATGGCCCTCCTGTCGCCCGTCTTCCGACTGCGATCAGGACGCCGGAAGCATGCCAGGCCGACGCAGACTGCCAGCAGGCCGAGCAGGATAGCGCCAGTTGTCACCAAGGCTATCAATAAAACTGAGAACAGAGGGCGGATGAGATGGAAGTTCGGTCGAAAGGAAGGACTTGGCAGAAAAGGGGAAGGGTGTACCTTTCAGATTGACCTGACAGCGCTGGCCGCTGTGCCAAGGGAAACATTCGCAGACTTCTTGACCGTGAGTGTTGGTGACGCAGTGTCCCTTGTTGTTGCAAGAGGCGCAGCCGAGAGGCGCCTGGGAGCAGACTCTGCCTGGATAGGCAGGATTTTCGGACAGGTCTGCCCAGCCTTCCTTGCAGGAGCACTGATAAGAGCCGCGAAGGTTGAAGCAGGCTGCGTTCGGCGAGCAATCGTGATGCGGCCCGCCATCTTCCGATGCGCACTCGTCAAAGTCCACGGCGTCGATCTGGATCAGAGATGTTAAGTTATTTATTAGATTAAGACACCCTGTTAAGTTCTGTGAACAGTCAGTCACTTACCATGTCAAGGTTCTTCGAAGCGAAGACTTCCGTGCCGCCCAGGCTGTAATTGCTGCCCACCAAGTACTTCCTCAGGACTTCCTTTAATCTGGTTTCGTTCGCGTTGTCGCTCAGCTGGACGTGGAACTCGACCTTCGTTGGATCAGGGGAGAATCCGGCAATCTTCAACCCTCTGTAGACATCCCTCAGGTCACTCTGCATCAGTGTTCGATCCAACGAGTCCTTGATCGGAGTGGCCAATCGTCTGTACATCGGTGACGCTGTGTCATTCAAGGTCATGTCGTACGTCACTGGTTCTTGGCCGATACGTTCAAGGCCGACCTTCACGGTGTAAGTGTACGTCGCTGAAAAGTAATATTTTCCTTGTTATAAATAATTCCTGAAATATGTTTTATGACGAATAATTTAAAGATACTTACGTTTGCAAGGCCTGTCTGGGAACATCCTTGCGAAGCCTGGACGACAGACGCATCTCATTTCGTTTCCTACTTCGGCGCAAATTTCGGCCTTGGACGCTCTGCACTCGGGTGCGCACTGACTGATCGGAGGCTGAAGAGGGACGATAGGTGCACCTAGAACACCGCCGGCGAGCACTCTATGAATCTCGTTTCCTGTCGGATCCTGTTCGTCCCTTGAGATGTCTTCCTCTCCTCCGTATTCAGCTTCGACCTCTTCAGCGTCGGCAGATGGTGGCTTCTTGTCGCTCACCACCACGAAGATCGAGTCGTTATCGCCTACATTGTCGAAGCCGGTCGGCACTCTGGTAATAATTGACTGAAGAATTGTGGAGGTGATGGTGGACACGACACTGGTTGGACGAAGCAGAGTTTCCGTGACAGTTTCAATGGTGGTGGATGTCATGGTGTGCGTCAAGAGAAGCGTTCTGGTCGTCGGTGGTGACCCAAGAACAGAAGTGTCGACTCGCGTGACAGTAGACGTCTTGAATCTCGTTACCTAATATTGTAAAATAAAAAGAATATTGATCATGAATAAATATTAAGTATAATCCAAATTGCTGTCTTATTTTATTATTATTTTTCCTTCTCTTACCTCCTTCGGCTTGATATCCGCACTAACGGAAGTTGCATTTCTCAAAACGACTGACGTCACAGTTCCAATAATTTCCTTCGTCGTTCTGACGGTGGTTTCGTTTCGTTTCGGCGGTACTTTCTTCTCTGGAATTGGAATCTTGGAAGGTGCTAACGTACTCGTTACTTTAGTTATCGAACTGCTGGCTCTGGTCACCGTTATGGGGACTTCCGTTTTTGTACTGTTCTTCTTCTGCGTTTCCGTGAATTCCGAACGATGCGTCTTCGTTATTTGCTCCGTGGTCGTGGTACTCCTGTGCTCTTTATTCTGATCCGTGCCAACGATGTACGTCAAGGACTCCGTTGGCTCTTGCCTGGTTGTCGGCTGAATATTCTCATGACTGGATTCCAAAAATACTGGATGCTCGGGACGTTTCACGGGATTCGGTGGAATCGGCGTGCTGTGCGACTTTGTTGGGATGACTTGATTAGTCGAAGACGCACTAGGAAGAATGTGATCTACTGGCGGTAGCCTTAATTTCGTTGGCATCACTCTGCTGGTTGTCGTGACAGACGTGGGCTGAATAGATATCCTGCAACACACATGAACATTCATAATTTGAAATTATCAATATCTCTCTTAAAACTCTGATTTTGATCGCCTACGCACCTGGACACTGGTCTCGTATCAAATGGCCGCACTGTATAGATGCTGACATGTTCTGTCAATTTCGTCTCGACAGGCCTCAAAATTTCGGGAACGTCAACGACCACTGGCAAGTCGACAGTTCCGTGAATAATCGGAATCTTGGATTCCATATCCTGAACAACCGGAATATGCGACGTTGCGACTGCTGTTGCTATTTGAATCGATCCGGAAACTGCAACTGCTGGCCTGACCGTAGCAATTTCCAAAGGTCTCGTAGTTTTTGAGACTGGAGGAGGAGGCACCATATCCTGCATAAAAATCAAAAATATAAAAAATGCACCCAATAGAAGTGCAAACAAAATCATAGATGTACAGTTATAATTTTACCTGAGAAAGAAGTTCAACCAAGAACGGCTTTGCCATCGATGGCCTTGGACTGGGAGGCACCATGTTAACACGAGGTGGGGGTGGTGTGTTGGTTCCAACGGACTCCTTCAATGGAATATATTTAGGCGGTAATTTCATCCCAGAGTCGTTTGACAGAATAATCGAAAATCTGTCATCCAAGGGTCTGTTCGTTGTAGTAATGTCGACAGGCGGTGGTGACAGGCCAAGGACATCAGTGGATGGCAGTGGCGGTGGCTTCAGGCCATCTTCCTCTTCTTTCTTCTTTTCCAAACTAATCTCTGTCGGTCTCAGCGGAGGTGGCATTATGTCAGTCGATGGCACGCTGGAATCCGCCATCTTCACTCTGATATCTTTCTGCGAATTTTCCATCGGTCGTTGGTTCGTTCCAATTTTATAAGTGTCAGAATCATTCTCATCAAAGTTGGATGTCGCAAAATTTGTCTGGTAGGCTGTTTCGAGAGTCTCGTCATTATGCTTCTTCCCTGGCAAATTGTTCTTCGTTATCAGCATGCTGGGAGGCCTCTCAGTTTGCGTCTTACTTTCAGTTTCCTCGCCCATGGATTCTACTGGCATGGAGAACTTAATATTCGGTCTCTTATTCGAATCGGACTTGGACGGACTACTGGTTATCGTGACTGGCCCGGGAACCTGAGGTTTCGGCTTCGTTAAGATATGAGGATATTCGGGATGAACTCTGGTTGGTGACTGTTCAGGCCGACGATTCGTTGGACGATTCGTGGGACGATTGACTTCAATGGGTTTGATAGGATAATTCTGCGTTGGTCGTACCGCAGTGTTATTAGCAAAATGATCCTTTCTCGTATCTGTCTCTTTATTTTGAAGATTTATTGGTATTTTCTGCTGATGACCGTGCATTTCGGGAAGCCTTCCATCAGCATTCCAATTTGGACGGGATTGCTCGTTATTAAATTGAGTTGGTCTGACATGATCGTGACCAAGTTTCCCTCCTTGATCAAGACTTTCATTTTTGTACACGTTGAACATCACTGGTCTTAGATTCTGTTGGTCCACAGGTCGCTTAATTGGGTAATTTGGTCTAATATCGATCTTCAGTGGAGGCTTCGTAATTATTTCAGGCCTCTGATAGTGTAGAGGTTTTGTGTCTGGCCTTGATACGATGTGAGGCCTGGGGTAAGGTCTGCCAGGTCTCTCAGACTCAGCCGAAAATTGGGGAATGATGGCTGGCGGCTTCAGATCAATAGTGTCATCGCGTTCGTAAGGTTTCGGGGTGGTCTCCTGACCATCAGCGTTTGTCTTATACATGACAGACAATTTTTTGTCGCCGAAATTTATCGCTGGCATTGCCTGCACTATTTCCAATCCTGGACGACCATCTTTGCGCTTGTAACCGTACGGAATATGCGAATCAACGTGATCATCGTTGTACACTCCGAACGGCTTACCTTGAACAACAGGAGTCTCGTAAGGTCTGTTGTTGTAATAATCTGTACCGTAAGGATTGCCCTGAGTAATGAATTCGTCTTTCTTCTGACCATAAGCCGGTGCCTGATTATGGCCGTACGGTTTCTTTTCTGTTTCACTGATTATTCCTTGCTCAACTTCCATTGGCTTACCGACAACTGTGCTCACAGAACCAATCGCAACATAAGAATTCTGCAAGTCCGTCGTCGCATTATTAGGAGCATTTTCCTTATCCACATTTTTATCCTCGTTCTGATTAGTGAAATGATTCTGATATTTTACGTTTTCGGACGCTTCACTCTCCGAATCCGGCAAATTCTTTTCTGTCTGCGGTTTCGAGTGCCAATTTTCTGGTTCTTCAGTCGATGAATGCCCAATGTTCTGTCTTTGCTTCACTGGCTTTTCCTTTGGATCGGACGGATTGTGATATTCGACAGCACCGGTCGGCACGGGGTCTTCGTTCCTTTCCGTTTGCACATTCGTTTTTTCCGGCTGGAAGTGAGGTGGCCTATCCTGAAGGTCGATGGAAGAATGTCCGATCGTCGGTCTTCCATTGACATTTTCCTGAATTCCTTCATTGTTTACCGGTTTTCGTGTATCCTGATGACTCGGCCCATTCACAGCTGGCCTGTGTTGCTGCACGAAACTGTTTTGGGTCTTCGGAGGCTGTCGCTGCGGTCCAGTGAAAACAACCTTTCTGACAGGATGAGACGTGGGTCTCTCTATGTAAACAGGCCTATCATGAGGTCGATTCGTGGTCGGCCTTGGCGGAGGACGAGGTCGACCTCTGTTTCCCAGCGTGATACGCGGCGGTTTCTTGTCGGATTTCCAATTCGTATTCAAAGTAATCTCGTTGACTTCCGGTTTCCCGATGAATATGTAACGATGCGGCACCTCGCTCTGCACCGAAGGTTCTGTCCTCCGTGGTGGGCCAGACTCCGACGGTTTCTGGACTTTCGTGAAGTGTCCACCTCGCGGAGGCAGCTGATGGCCAGAGAACACGTGACTGTGCGGTCGAATGTTGACGGTTTCTGGTCTGTGGTGAACCAGGATCTCTGAGTGGACGTGACCTTGGCCACTTGAGCCTCCGGGACCGTCGGGTCGTTTTATAAGATGAACTTCCGGTCTCTTGTCAGGCCTGATCGCAGGCGCTTCCAGCTTGTCCTGCGGTCTCGCGTATTCGAATCTTACCGGTGACAGGGGGATGGTGTGTGGTTTCGTTGAGCTGCCAACCTTCTGAGACAGAGGTTTGTAGTTCTGCGGCGGTGACGGAGGGACCATGTAGTCTGCCGGGTCGTTTCCGGTCGAATATTGAGGCAGGTCCTCAACCTAGAAACATCATAATATAATACAAAAACGTAATTGTGTATTTCTGATATTTTTCTAATGCTGTTGAGTACATACCCTTTGAATGCCAACGAAGCCAGGACCGACTTCCGGTTCAGGATACGGTGAAGGATCGTCGAAGTATTGTCCACTAATATGTGGCTCGCTGGTATCGCCAAATATTAATGCTTTCGTTCCACCTTGGGGTATTACGATGTTGGCTACTTGACTAGGTTGAATATTAACGAGTAACGGTTGTCCAGTCGATCTGTCGATAACGTGAGGAACCTGATGAACAATAGGTTCAGACGGCATAGGCTTTGAATCCACTGTTTGAACAGCTACAGACGCATCCGAAAGAAGAGGGTCTTTTTGGGCCCATGGAGGATGTTTCTGATCTTCATTGCCAGTGTTAACATTGCCTGACCATGTTTTGTCAATCGGTTTACCAGGACGAACCTTCTACAAATTGTTTAATGACTCGTTAACATTCGTTAAATAATCATGGACAGAAATCCAAATAAAAAGTACGTACCTCCTCGAATCTCGGTGGTGGTGGAAGATTTAGCGGATCCTTAGCGCTCCAAGGCCTTCGGACCTTTTCAGGATTCCACTCAGGAATCTTCAAGCTCGTGCTAGGATTCGCGTACTGCTCTACGTTCAGACGATCCGGCGGTTTCAACAGAGGATCGTTCTCGAGAACGTCGTGCTTCGATCCGATTTTCTTCGGCGGAACAGCGTGCAACTTTTGAGTCTGCTTCGGCGCAGTCTGCGGATTCGTTTCCAGCTGTCCCGAGGCGGGAATCTTCAGGTGCTCTTCGTAGACCTGATGAGCCGGTAAAATTTGTACTTGCGGAACCAGGTGAGTCTGGATAGTGTGTTGCGGCTGAGAGTCTTCGCGATGATCATCGAGGACCTCCAAAATCGGATGAACGGGAATGTTCGGCACCGGCAACGGCGGCGGCTTCATTCCAATGTTCTCATCGTCCTTCAGAAAGGTCTGAGGTGGCCTGGGTCCCATCTTTCCGGGCTTGCCGATAATTACGTCGCTGTTGGCCGTAATGACCTCGCCCGGCGAGATCGGGATTCCGTCCGCCAGGCTGGCCGTCACCTTGTGTCGGGTCTCAGCGATGTAATTGTGATTGAGATTGGCCAAATGCGCGGCTGAAAGACAAAGGGGAGAGGGGGCCTACTTTCTCGATCTATGCTCTAACGTGACCCGGAATAGCGAATTTGCAATTGAAGTCGCCCGCCTCGCATCTCCTTGTAACACTTACCTATATGCTGACTCTCGGCGGCCTCTATGTCCCCATCTGCGAATTCAGCGACGGGTATGTAGATCGGCGACCTCTGGGTGGTGACCTCCTGAGCCTCCGCTACCGATACCGTGTCATTTCTGCGGGAAGCCGTTGTCTTGCCTTGAAGCAGGCCGGCCATCGCCGTAATTACCGGGCCGAGAGCGGAGAGGCTGTTGATTCCTAACGATCCGAGACTCAACAGATTGCTGACTTGAAGATCGCCACCGTTCTGAGGTCTCTTATTGGGCGACAGATCGCCCGACGTCGTCGCTGTGCCATTGTCCTGCTGGATTTTCTTTTCGTACATTTCGATAAATTATCACGTTCAATTATAGTATATAATTTCGTACATCCAATTACGGTATATCGTGACTATCTAATTGTAAGATGAAACGTACCTGATTGTTGGTATGTTCTATCGGACTCGAATTGCTGACTTCGGACGGGGCATCGGCTAGCATAGGTTCGTCATCTTTGTGAATTTCGACGGTCGGAGTGGCTTGAATGAACTCTGAGCTAGTGGTCGGATCGATCTGATCCTCCTCGTCAAAGAAAATAATCGTCGAGCCCGTGACCACATTCTTCACCGGATCCGAGTGGTGAACAGTGGTCAAGAGTGCATTCATGTAACCTGCGTCCAATAAACTTGGGGCTATCGATTCCGTGACGACGTTTTCCACGATATGCGAACGCGAGGAAACCGTTGTCGAAGTTTCGCCATCCGCTCCAGCCTGTTCCAAAAAGGAATTACAATATTTTCCCCTGAATTTAAAATAATAAATTCAGCTTCCATTTTCAACAAGTACCTGAAGCAGCGTTGTAAAGTAGGTGAACGTCGTGAGATACGTCTTGGTGGCGAATATCTGAATCGGCTCCGGGGTCGGGACAACGGTGGCCATCTTCGTGGACGTCTTCTTCACGGGAACTTTCTCCAGCACGACGTCGGTCGACGTGGCGACGTTGGTACGAACGACCGTGCTACCTTTCTCCAGGAAAGTGTTGAAATACGTGTAGGTGATGTAGTAAGTCTTCATTACGTCCGTCATGGCACCGTCCGTGTTATCAAGGGCAGTGAGCGTGGTCGTGACACTCGTCGGACGCGGAGGCGGTGCCGACTCTGTCACGATCAACTGGAGCAAAAAGAAAAAGCCAAGGAAGTACGTCAATCAGTCCCATCAATTAGCGCGTCATAGCACTTCCGGCGTCTGTCGACATCGGAGATTTCCGGACGAACCTGCGTTATGGTGTCGCTCGTGGTTTCCACGCGCGTCCTCCCGTCCTCCATGAAAGTCTTCTCCAACACTCTGGTGCTGAGATACGTGTTGGTTTCCGGCCGCGGTGCCTCGGACGGCTCCAGAATCATGTCCAGGTAATGCTGGGGTGCCGTGACCGTGTTCGCGATGACTTTCGTGCTACTTTCCAGCGCGTCGTCCACGTTCGGGTGATCGGTGTTCAAGGTCAGATACGTGTAGGTCGTCTTGAAGACTTCGGTGCGGAGGGTCGGCGATGCCTCGAGAGTTACGGCTGCGGTTTCCGAGCCGGGCTTTCTGTGACGCTCCTCGGTCGCCGTATTGGCTACGACCTTTTCGCGTAAGATTGCGGTTTACCATTAACAATGACCATTTTCACTCGACCCACGCGGCTCTCGTACGTGTACCGTTTTCGTATCTCTACGTAACGCGAATCGGCGCGATGTTTCGCGAAACGTTTTCACTCGACACTTACGTGCGCAACGAAAGTATGTAATTTACCTGTTGTTCGGTGGAGACGGTAGTCGTGCCGTCCTTCGTAATAGTGCTGAGATACGTGAAAGTCGTCGTGCACGTCTTGGTAACGAACTCATTCGGCTTGTCCTGCGGCAAAAGCATGACGACCGTATCCGACAGCGTAAGTGTCGGCTGGGGATTCGAGTTTTCCCATCTCAGCGCCGGTGTGGGACCGGCGACTATCACTTCGACGCCGTTCGACATCACTCGAGTTGCCAGATTGAATCTTCGTCCTTCCTCCTCATCTTTCGCCTCGTATTCACCTACCGACGCAAACTTGTTAATGCAACCGTCCGATTCTCTTTACACCCTGTCCGTTCTACACTTTGCCGAGTTCAATGATCAGCGTATGGTCGATTGAGAGAAAATTTTCATTGAACCGGGCAAACGTGTGAACGCATCTGTGTCCTAGTGCATTGAAAAAATAAAAACATTCAATAAAACTGCATGCGGGACATCGTCAGAAACTCGGCACGTACTGTACAGCGTCAACGACAGACAAACAACGTAAAACTGTATCCTTGCACATCTTCGATATCCGCACAACGTCCTCGGAACAAAAACGAGCGAAAGAGAAAAAACACACGAGAGAAACATGGTCAAGTAGGTATGTACAAGAACGATTCCGTCAATTTTTTACATTATATACACTTCTTACAGGCGTTCTAATATTTGTACAGAAGAACAATTTAGAATACCAGGAACCAATTAAAAAGTAGAATTCGAGAGAAGTATTATGCGCTCGTCAGTCAGTTTCGTCGGAGAGTCGCTGGATTTCGTCGTCTTGGGGGAAGATATACTTGAAAGTGGGGAAAGATTTAACACGTTCCGTGCCGGACCGATCTTTGAAGACCTTCCGTTCAGGCCGCGTGGGCCTATATGTCCCACACTTTTACAATTAGATAAACTCGTTTTCACGCCTTACAATTTTTCAACAGTACAAATCCATAACTAGCAAGAAGAGGGAATAAAATTTAATATGCATTAGACAGCAAAGAATAAATTAAATTATTAACGACCAGCAAACGGCCTGAGCGGAAAGTTCAGCGTGGGTCGCATACGGAACGTGTTAATAGTCTATCGAGGCTCTCGCTCACAACGATCACTTTCGGCTGACATTGCCGTACGCTCCACTACTACTATTACTATTACTACTAGCGTAAGCCTGAGAAATGATCTATTTTTCCGAACGGGGAGCCACGGTGTTCGTTGCGAGGAAGGCGTCGGCGGGATGAATTGGACTACTCACCGGTAGGTACTGGATTATACACAGACGATACTCGGTCTGCTGACGACTCCACGGTAGGAGCGACAGTCACCGTGACGGGCACCGTCAGCGTAATAGTCGTCACTCTCGGTCTGACCGTCGTCGACGACGTCACTTTAGTCTCCAGTCCGTTCTGTTTCGTCACCACGTACGTGTACGTCCGCAATCTCGTCGACGTCACGACCGTCTCCGTATAGTAAACGCTCGTGCTGGGCTCTAGCGCGTAATGAATCGTCGACCTCTCCGGCTCGGTGACCGAGATCGGTTTCGAGGGTAGGATTTCCGGTATGTCGGGCCGCGACAGGGACAGGTAAAGATCGTCGGCGAGTCCTGCCTCGATGTCCTCCGGCGTCGGGGAACCGATCGTGGTCGTGACCTTGGGTACGACCGTAGGTTCCACGACTCGCGACGAATCGGAAGTAAATGTTCCGCCGATGGGAATCACGCTCGGGATGTAAGAGGCCGCGAAAATTTCTATGGTGGATGCGCGGGGGGCGAGGGGGATCACGCTGGGGATTATGGGGGTCGATGAGATGGTGGTCGTGTCGGAGGGCTCGACCGAGGGGGGGAGGATCGGGGTGGAAGTTTGGGTATGCGCCGATAAAGGCCTGACGGTCAGTGTGTCTTCGTCTACTACGCGTTCGCTTTCCTCGACTTCTTGCGGAGGCTTCGGACCGACTCCGAGGAATTCAGGAAGTTTTTCTGTGGTGGACGATGGCTTTGCTTCTTCGGTAGGTTGTTGCTCAACTTCGGTTGTTGCGACAGACTCGGTGGTGGGAGGGACTGTGGTTGTTTCCGCGGATTGTTCGGTTGTCTGTTCGGTCGTTTGTTCTGCCTCTGTGGTGGATTCCATTGTGGCTTCCTCCTCGGATTTTTCCGTGTGTTCGGTTACTTCGTCGGTAGGTGGAAGGGTAGTTTCCGCGTCATCAGCCTGCATTGTCGTACTGATGACTTCTGCTTCGGTGGACGTGTCTTCATTACTCGAGGTAGTAGACTCTTGCGCAACAGTGGTTGCTTCATCAGCTTCATCAGCTTCATCAGCTTCATCAGCTTCATCTTCCTTCTCGCTCTCTCTACCCTCGCCGGCGAATTGTCGCATCGTTGTAACTTCGGATTGAGCGTCGGGTTCATTTGTAGTTACCGCTTCAGTTTTCTCGTCGGATACAGAAACTGGCGTATCTTCCGTGGTAGTTGTATCGTCAGTGCCTCTCGGCGTGGCAGTCTCTTCCTCATCGACGGTCGGCTCTTCAGTGGACTCGTCCTCGTAGTCCTCGTACTCCTCATCCTCGTCGTCGGATGCGGGGAAGAAAAAGTTGTCCGTAATAATGACCGGTGTAACCGATGAAGGATCATCTGTACTTTGCGGCTGATTTTCTGAAGAATGCCGTTCTTCCTCCTCCTCCTCCGCCTCTTCCGGCTTATTGTCTATAAGATTGGGCGTTTCTTCCAGAAGCGGAGTGTAAGTCGACGTAACTTCTTCCCTCTTCTCAACTTCCTCTTCGATCTCCTTCTGCTCCTCCTCCTCCTCCTCCCCCTCCCCTTCCTCATCCGCATATTCATCGTCATACTCAGTCGGCGCCGTGAAAAATCCGGAAGTTATAATAGCGAACGACGTGGTCGGTTCAATAGGCCTAACAGCCACCAGCTTCTTTCTAGTGATCCTCGCCCTCTTGGCAGCCGAAGACACCGTAGTGGGCTGAATCTTTCGACGACGCGTGATCGTGACCTTGTGTCGTCCAGGAATCGGCGGGACAGGCTCGTCCTCAAAATTCGCACTGACGGCACCGAGCGGCCTGACTCTCGTCACGACGATTCTTCGGGGCCCGGAAGTGGCAAGATTGGCAGGCTGTTCTCTCGTGTAAGGCACCAGCGGCCTTCGTCTGACGACCGTCAGCTTATGCTGCCTCCCGTTCCTGCTCCTGACGACCGGCACCCGGATGCGCACCCTCTTTCGCGGCGCGTCCTCCGGGTACTCTTCAGGGTCGTCGGGCACCTCCCGTCCGACATCGTCGTCCTCGCCGTTCGACCAGGTATTATCGAGCAACCCCGCAGGCTCGCGCCTCGCGTTCGCGAAGTAATAAGGTCGCTCGTCGAGCTCGTCATCTGAAAAGGCGATGGTCGTTTTTCTGTCGTGTGCGTCCCGAACCACGCCGAATATTTCTCCGCTCTCATTCCTCGTTCGTGCAGGTTAACAACGCTCGGCGTGTCTGTTTTTTGTTTGTTGTATTACAATGTCCCGGATTAGGCAGAAAGAGAACCATGCCCGGCAATTTTTTTATTTTTTTTACTTGTCGTGTGGGCGCGCGTGCGGCGGCGGCGGTGGCGGCGGGTTGGCGACGGCTCGAAAGGCTGTGTTAGTAGGAGGAAACGTGTCTGTGTGTGTGGGACGACGCTCGAAGAAGGAAATCTCAGAGGGAGACAGAAGAGGCTCCGAAGACAGAGAAAGAGACAGAGAGAAAGAGAAGAAAGAGAGGACATCCTATCGAAGCTGAGAACCTTTCGCTCATTATCCTTTCCTGAATGTCGAAAGCGTCCCAAGGATCGTCGTGATCGTCGCAGGGCCGTTAAAAGGCTCGTCAGCTTCGATAACGATGAGAGTCCTGAAAGAGATAGGGCGACGGGGAAGCAAAGTGTTCCCAATAGAGATCGTCAGCTTCGAAGAATCCAAGGTGGCTGTTGGATGGGTTTAGCGTGAAAAGAAAGAGAGGGGTGACTGGGGTGGGGGAATCTGGGATGAAAGAAGGATTGGGAGGGCGCTGAAGAGATGTTTAGGTGTGGATGTAGGTGGAGATGTGCCGTCCGACGTCACCCACTACGCTCTCGAGACTCTGGGTCGGCGCGTGCGCTTCGGTGGGATCCTCGCTTCCTGATAGGACGGTCAGGTCGATTGATCCTGCGTGCAGCGAGGGTGGCTGCGACGGATGGACGTCGACGTCGGCGTCCCTCCGCCTCCTCGAGGCGCTCACTTCCTCGGTGGCCTTCACCGTGCTCAGCACGGTCGTGAACTCGCCGGGCCTTCTTCCGGACACGTAAAGCGTTATCACGCTGTACTCGGCCTTGGACGAGGTCGGATGCTCGTCCCTCTTCTCGTTCCTGCCTCTGCTGTTCCTCGACTTGGGCGCGGGCTTCTCGTACTCCTCCTCCTCCTCGTCCTCCTCCTCGGAGTACTCGTAACTAGCATCCGGCTTGTAATCGGAATCAGCCGGCTGATGTCTCCTCTCCACTTCGCCTGGCAGCGTATTACTCTGCGTGAGCAAGGGTGCGGCCGCGAAAAGTGGATCCAACAAAGGATTCGACTGCTGCTGCTGCTGCGGCTGCTGAAGCAGGAGCAGCAGAGAATTGAGATTGGCAGCCGGAATGGCCGCTGTAGGAGTGACCACTACGGTGTCCGTAATGAATTCGGTCGCCGTGACGACGTCGGTCGTCGAGTCCACCAAGGTCGTGAGGATCTCTTTCCCGCGGAAGGTGAGAGGGATGACGGTACTCTGATGTTTCGTGATGGTGGTCACGTAGGACGTGGTGCGTGTGTTGTACTGTGTCGTGGGTGTGCCCTGCGGCTGAAGCAGAGGATTCGCCTGGCCGAGCTGGCCGAGGAGTAGCTGTGACAACAAAATGTTCGCCAGGGGGGAGTTGCCGGGCAGGGAGGGCTGGATGGTCGAGACGACGTTCTCCACCGAGTAGATCGTCGACGGGATGATCACCGACTGTGACGCTCTTCGGCCGCCGAGGGTGGTCAGGGTGTGGGAGACTCGAGTGGTGGGTGTTTCGTGAAGGAGGAAACGAGTGATTTCGGTATGACCTTGAATGTTCGTGCCGGTTACTTCGCTAACGATCACGACCAGCGGTCGTCCGTCGCCACCGACCACCGTGCTGTACTGAGACGGTTTCAGGACTTCGGTGCTGGGTTGGGCAGTGATGATGTTTCTGTGCTCGGTCACGCCGTTATTCACCACCGGAATGGTTACTTCGGTTGGGACGTAGTGAGTCACGGTGATGGTGCCGTCGAAGTCGGGCTGAACGAAGGGAGTGTCACGAATGTCTTCGTGGGATCCCCTGCCTCGCTGGGATGGCCTCCTATTTCTGCTGGAGGATCTGGTGGACGAGCGAGATGGGACTCTTCGGGAAGTTAAGGGAGATTCTGTCTGCGACTTCGTTCCGCTTCTCAGTCTCGGAGGTCGGACTCTACTTCCGGACTCTGTCGACTTGTTCGACGACCTGCTGCTGGACCTGGACGAGCTTGGTCTTTTATAGCTAGACCTGCTACTGGAAGGAGTGTCCTTCTCTCTGAGCGTAAATTGTCTGCTGCTGCCTGATGCAGGTGTTGGTTTTATTCTCGACGAAGAAGCTCTAGTGCTCGGTTGCTTCGTCCTCGTTCTGGCCTTGTTCTGTTGGCTCGAATTTTCAACGGACTCCGCCGAAGCTTTCTCCGGCTTCGATCCTGAATGCGGCCTGGACGTAGTCAGAGATCGACCGCGAGAATTATATCTTGAGACTGGCTTCACGGGTGTCTTTCCGCTCTCCTCTTTGCTGACGGAGGTCTCACTCGTATCAGACTTGCTGTCTTCGGCCTTGGCGGTCGCTGGATTCGGCCTGCGGAACCTTGAAGACAAAGTTCGAAGCTGACTCGCCTGTCGGCGAACTCTCCTTCGACCATATCCAGCAAACGGTCTGATCTGTACGGTCGGTGCAAGTGCTTTTCCAGACCTTCTGTTGACCGACGAAGAAGCTCTGGCCTCATGCTCGGATCCCTCGTAATCATTATCCTCTATCTCCTCAACCGGATCATCTTCAAAATTCTCATTGTCCTCTCCTTCGAACTCGTCGTTCAGCTCCGCCTGTTCATCAGCTGGCGATTCTTGCTTTCTGCCGAACAGTCCACGAGGTGGGAACAGGCCAGTGCCACCTTGACGTGGCCTCGTCGAAATCGGAGGAACAGTTCCTCTGTTGTTCGACCTAGCACCGTTGGCTCTGTTAGGAATCGTCGGAGTACTGGGTCTGTTCAGATTTCCATTCCTCCTGCTGGTCGTTGAACTCGGTGGCCTTGGAGTCGTACTGCCTCTGGACGATCCGTTCAGAGTCGGTGGCCTGCGGAATCTCAGCAGCGGATTCGTCGACCTTCTCGAAGGTTCCGTAGTCGTCGTCAAAGGAGCAGTAACTGTTTCTCCTCCATCCGTATATTCAGTATAAGGAGTCTCTTCAGTTACCAGAGTGGTCGTCGTAAATTCATTCGCATCATTCTCCTGATCATCGTGTCTCACGGTCGACTGTCCTCTCTGCAGGGTCGAAGAAGGTCTGATTCCTCTGTACCTCGAAGATGCACCAGGATAGACCGAACTGGATCCGCGTGCAGCGGCTCTGGTCGACGATCCTCTGACGGAGGAGGGTCCGCGTCTACTCCCTTGATAGACCGAAGACGCTGAAGCTCTAGACTGACCTCTGCCTCTGGTGCTTGACGAAGCGTACGAACTTGAACTCGTCGGCGATATTCGCCTCCCGGAGAACCTTCTCGAGTTAGTCGGCGCTGCCGAAGAAGAGTACGGGCCGATCGGCGACGAAATCCTTCCTCTAGAAGACGCGAATCTGTTTCCTTTTCCGGCCAAGGTCGCTGTTATGGTCGGTGTAATATCAGTCCTCGTGATAGTCGTTGCGGCTTGGGCACCCTTTCGCTTAGGATTGAAGGTGGGTCTGTTCCTCGATATGAAGGGTCTAATGACAGGAGTAAACGTCCTCTTTCTGGTAGAGAACGTCAGTCTAGACTTCTTCTTGGAGCTAGAGCCGTCATCATCCTCCTCCTCTTCCTCGTCATCCTCTTCATTCTGTTCCGAATCCTCGCTCAGGTCGGCCGACTCGGTGGTCGCGTCCTCCGACAAGGAAGACTGTATGACAGCTGGTGAGGGTGACACGTCTGGCAATCCCGTGGGCTTCGTCGGCGGCAGGGTCGAAGTGGGCGAAATGTTCAGAGTGGGAGTGGCTGCCAGGAAACTGGAGGTGCTCTCAATTATCTGGGCATAACGACCCTCGATGCTGGTGCCGATCACCTTGGACTGATAGAAAGTCGTCGTGCCGTTGTTCTCGATCTGTCCTTGAATCAGCCTCACCAGTCCCGTGCGATGTCCGTGCGTGGGAGGAATGGTGGATTTCCTCTCCTCGTCGATCTTCGTGCTGGACGTACTCTCGATGACCTTGGCGTAGAGTCCGTCGAACAGTGTTCCGATCTGCTTGGTCGTGAAGTAGACTGTGGTGACTTCATCGGCGTCTATTACTCGGCCTTTGTTCAGTGACAGAACGCCTGTCGGCAAAACTGGCGTGGCAACTGAAGACGAAGAGGATGGCAACGTTGGAGTTTCAAGTCTCGTAGTACTCTCCACTATCTGAGCGTACAATCCGTCGATGTACGTCCCGAAGACGTCGGTCGAGTAATGCGTCGTGGTGCCATCGTACACCTGACTAGATCTTATCGTCGAAATGAGACCGGTCTTCGGTGCCTCGACTACCTTCGACGGCGTGGTAGTCTTTTCCTCGGTGTTCAGAGATTGCACGGTGTAAACTGGTCCGTCGATGGCGCGGCCAGTTACCTGCGGGGCAACGGTGTTCAGAACCGGCGGGATTGAGACACTCGTTACTGTTTCCAATCTGCTGTTCAGTATCGTCTCGTTGCCAATATACGAGGTCGTGAAATAAGTATACGTTGTGTAGTAAGTCGTGGGTTCCGGCAAGGCTGTGGTACTGTCGGACAGGCTCTGATTGCTGGAGCTGGTGGTGAGTTCGGTTAAAACAGTAGTATCTTCGACTATCGGCTTTTCCGAAAGAACGACGTCCGAAGGTGTCACTTCGTTGTCAGCTGTTACTTTCGACTCTTTTCCTTCGTTTGGTTCGACCGGAGTGGGGGTCACTGTAGGCCTGTAAGTCATTATCACTCCCAGTTCGACAGTGGGAGTGGGTGAAACTCCCGGTGTTATCACGTTACTGACAGTCTCCTCCCTGCTGGTAGTCAAGGTGTCCCCGCCTTTGTAGAAGGTTGTCCAATAAGTGAAGGTAGTGAAGTAAGTGACTGGCAAAGTGCTGGTTTCCGCCGACAGTACCGCTGATGGTCTTATTGTCTCTGTCACTATGTTCGTTACAGTCTCCAGTCGACTATTAACTGTCGACTCATCTCCCTTGTACATGGTAGTGAAGTAAGTGAAGGTCGTGTAACTCGTCTGAAGTAAGAGAGTCGGCGCTGGCTCCACTTCGTGATGGTTCGACTCGGACAATTCCTGATCCTCCGGCACTGCGTTTCTTTTGTCCATAATGTCCAGCACTGTCTCTCCGCCGGAACTGGAGGAAGACACGACATCCGTCACCATCGACCCCAAAACTTCGCCATCGAGGGGTGGATTCGGCGTGACCTGAGCGTTAACTTGAAAATCGTGGAAATTCTCTGTCGAGGATCTCTGTTCCAAGGTCGTTGGGAATTCAGTGGTTGCATCCGTCGTCTCTTCGGTGGTACTATTAGGCTCGTTATCTTCATCCTCGTCATTCTGTTCGCCAGAATTTTCCTCCTGAACCTTTTTCGCTAAAATAAAAGCTTCCTCCTGAGACTTCTGTCTCTGCAGAGCTTCGAGGTATGCCAAAATTTCCGGAGGCACCGCCGGTTTCGGAGGTTCCGGCTTCGGGGTCGTCACGGACGTCGTTTCCTGAGTAACAGGAACCACCGTGGGCTGAATAGTTTCAGTCACCACGTTGGTGAAGACCTCGGTCCTCGTCTCGATTTCCGTCTCATCGTCCACGAAAATGGTCGTAAAGTAAGTGTAGGTCGTGTAATACGTTTTCACTTGTTCTTTGTAAGATCGTTCCGTCGACATGGCCGGAGTCGGACTCGGCTCGAGATCGGTGATTATCTCGTCAGTAGTTTCTCTTTCCTCGTCGTTCATCGTCGTTGGGAACTTGTCCTTGAGCGTAGTTTCCCGATCCTCGACGGTCGTGAGAGTACCTTCAGTAGTCTCCTCCATGGTAGTACGAGAATAGTCCTCGGTAGGTTCCCTTTCGTCTTCGTATTCAACCGTCGCGGAAGGAGTGACATCCTGAATGGTGGTCGGCGATATCAAAGTAGTCTCGTCCCTCTCGAAAAGTCCGGCGACCGCTTCGGACACTCCATTGGGCCCGACAGTTTGCGTAATGACGTTCGTCTCGACGACCTCGCGACTCGACACGCTGGACGTGTTTTCTTGGAAGAATGTGGTCAAGTAAGTATAGGTCGTGTACAGCGTCTTGAAAATGAGCTCGATCTCTTCGTCCTCCTTGGTGGTCTGCTCCTCCTCGGCCTCATTGTATTTCGGCATCTTCGGAGTGGTGGGCAGCTGAAGAGGAGCAGTTGGAAGAGTGGCAGTCTCCGTGGCACTTGGCAGAATCAATTCCGTCAGATAGGTGACTTCCGATGAAACTACCTCCCTGGATCGAACGGAAGTAGTCGTCTGATCGTTGTCGTCGGAGATGAAGAAAGTCGTGAAGTACGTGAAAGTGTTGTAAGTCGTTGAAGGAAGGAGTCTCGTAGCCAGAGATTTCTCTTCCTGAGCGCCTGAATTTTTGTACCCTTTGTTGCCCAAGTTGTTCCTCTGGAAGGCTCCTTTGATACTTCGGCCTTGGGGATCGACAGGGACTATATCATTAGCAAGGTCATCGTCGATCGTGGGCAGGGCAGACTCGGTCGTCCCAAGAACTTTCCTGGCACTCTCCAGGATATCTTTCAACGTAGTCAGGACACTATCCGTAGTGTCCTTGAAGGGAGTGGTCAACTCGTTCATCTCCTGCGGAGTCTCATCACTTGTAACAATAGTCCCCGGAGTAGTTCCAGTAGTCATTTCCAAGGTGGTATCCTGTTCCTGTTCCTCAGGATCACTATCAGGCGAGGTATAGTCAACGGTGGTGTCATCGTTGTAAGACGCGGTGGCGTCATCAGGGAAGAAGTAAACATTGGACGATGTGTGAATGATCTGAGCGTAATTCGTGCCGATGTAAGTGCCGTAAATGAGACTCTTGTAATGAGTCGTCGTGCCATCAACAGCAGTTGTCGAATCCACCACCTTCAGCAGACCCGTCGGCTTAACGGAACCAGTTTCTAAATCAGGCAGCAGCAGAAGCGGATCCGTGGACCTCGAAGACGACTCCGCCTCCTGTTCTTCGGTGACACTAGGCTGAATGTGGCCACCGTTAATGGCCTCCAACAATTCATCAGTCTCACGTTCTTCGGGCATCTGCGTCTTCTTATGCTCCGATAAAACACTCGTCGGCCGAATCTTCATGACGGCCACGCCGTCGTCAGGCCTCAAGGTCGCATCGCCCTTGATCGTCGTCGCTGGACGACCGACCGGTGCCGGAGAAGTACTCGGCGAAAATACGATGACAGTGTCGCCAACAGTCGTAGTAAAGTCAGCGAATCCATGATAAGTGACAGTGGCCAGCGGCTTCGAGTCCGCTCTCCTCTGTGGAGGCGTCTTCGGCTGAGGCTTGAAGATCTTCGGCAACCGCGGCCTGAACTTCGGCTGATCGTCCTCGAACGGCTCCGAGTTGCTCGACACATACTCAGGCTTCACCGTGTAGGTCGGCAGATTATCAGCAGGCCGTACCTTCGCCGGCTTGAATCTTTGAGAATCGTTGCTCAACTCTCTCTTGCTGAAGATGTCATTCTCTCTGGACAGTTCATCCAGCCTCGAGGAAACGTTTCCGGGTCTGTTCCCATTGTCGTAGGTCACCCCGGACTCGCTCGAGTCTCTCGGTGCCTCGATCTCCTTGATGGCCTTGATCGGCGCGTTATCGAGAGCTACCCGGAGCTGCCAGTCGTCAAGCGGCGGCCTTGAGGGATAAACGACGTAGGGACTGACGGGATCGGGCGAGGGTTCCTTGTCGTAGAAGACTCTGCTGGAGGTCGACAGTATTCTCGCGTAGAGTCGGCCGTTGTCCAAGGTCGTGCCGAGCACCTGAGTCGCGAATTCGGTACTGGCGCCGTCCTGCACGAAGGTTCGCGCGGTCTTCGTCAGGACGCCTACGGGCGGAATCGACTTGCCGGGTCGCGCGGACACTAACAGGACGGTTGTCACGCCTGATTTCGAACGTGCGGGAGGTGAGGGAAGCGATTTATAAAAATAAAAAGACGAGTCGAGGTCCGTTCAGCGTATTTTTTCGTAATTTTTTGTCGGAGGTGACGATTCATAAGAGCATGTGTATGAGAGAAAGACAGATAGATAGACAGAGAGAAAAAAGAAAGACAGAGCGGTCCAGTCACGATTCGTTTCGAACGTGAAAAAAAAAGCACGAGTCGTTCGTTATGATTAGCAAAAATTGTACGTTGCAGTTATGTTACGTAGGTCGTCGGAGAGACGGAGTGGCGGGCGGACGTTGGAGGCAGACGGCATCCAGTTGTTGAGAAGATTTTGTAGGCGGGGAGCAGGCGGGAGCGATAACAGAAACAGAAAAAAAGAGAGAGACGTTCTTAGTGGGCGAGCCTTCTTCTCACGTGGCCTAAGGACAGCTGCGCTCGCGAGTTGAAAAGAACTCTTCCCCTTCGTTAATTCGTGTCCTTTTCCTTTCCTCGCGTTCGGCGATTAAGTGAACTGCTCCACATTATAGCGATAGGCAGCCTGGCCGAAAAGAAGCGAGGGGGACCTCGCGCGTTCGCTGGCGCGAGTGAGTGTGATATGACGGAAGATGAGATTACAATAGTGTTAGATCCTTATGTACAGTCCGAAGGACCTGAAAACCATTCGCTGTCTCGGCGCTTGTTCGCCGATCGTGGATAAATTATCTGGCGATTAATTGATCGCTCGATTAAACGTCGCGGATTAAATGAGCTGTCGCGAACGTGACGCGCTGACGAGTCTTCAGCGACTTTCAGGTCCTCCGTGACAGAGTCATGCAGCGGTCTTTAGAAGGACTCGAACCCAGACACCGCGAGAGGCGCGACAGGCAAACGAAACGTGAATTGTGAGAGAAGAAGGAAAAGAGAAAAGTACATTGAAAGATCGTTATGTACACGGCCGCACCTCGCGTCAGCACGCACATGACTATTAATCATTTAAACATGAACGTTAACGACACTCGAATGTTGGAGCGGGGTTATTCGCTAATAAAAGACAAAGAGAGAGAGAGAGAGAGAGAGAGAGAGAGAGAGAAAGAGAGACAGACAACAAAAGAATGAAGCGAGAGATTTACTTAGCCGGGATTGCGCTCGAAACACAGATATCGTTGGCGCAGGAAGCTCGAAGCGATCAGTGGGGGGAGGGAGACGAATAATAATTTCATCGTAAACAATGTCGAACGGCGGAAAGAGATCGCGGCGGGAATTGGAAATGCATTTTCCGCCGCTCGTTCCAATTTACGCAACAGCCGTGGGAATATCTCGTCCGCGGCCGATACGCGCTCCAGATTTCATCTCAAGTGCAATCCCTGCCGATAGGCGTGTCTGTGTGGTGGCTTCGGTGTGTACATGCCACTGAGTACGTGGTCGGAACAGACGTTATGTATCAAAAGCGCACATTGTGGATCGAGACTTACCCTGCAGATCCCTCTCTATCCTCGTCGCTTGGATTCTGTCGTTCGGCGCGTCACCGGCTGCAAAAAGAAAAGAAAACGATCGATGAACTACTGTTCCGAGGCGTCCCGTTACGAGTCAATTAAACGCCGCCAAACGAATACGGAGGAGTCGGCTAACATTAATTCCGTATCGCTGACCCAATAACCGGCCGATTAGACGTCACGCGCGCGAGCGCGCTAATCGTACAAGGTCACTCGGTGGGCTCCCGGTGTAACAGGAAACGGTAGGTGGTGAAAGGAGCCGGCGCAGATGCCGGACTCATCGGGCATCGTTCGCAGTATCGCATGAGTCTCGATAGCTGAGGATGTGTTTCGAGCGTCAGCCGTATGTGACCGACGGAATCTGAATCAGTGGCAGACCGCATCTCGAATCCGACCTCGATTCGGTCGCAGGCCCGGTGGGGGTATACCGATCAAATCCGTGCCTGGGTCACGGAATCGTTCGCCTAGCCGAGTCTGAGTTCCTCGTAGGAGCTGGGAGGTGGGAGGTGGGAGGTGAGAGGAAAGGCTGGCGGTAGAGGAAACGAAGTGAGACGAACGATCGGGCTCGAAGAAGCGGCGGAATATCTATGGGAATGGGAGAAGAAGGGATCCCACCAGGGCCTCGAACGCTAAAGATGTCGTCCGGGAGGCCGCGACGTACAGTTATCTGACCGACTCCTTTCCGCGCGAGAATATCTCCGGCCATCTTGACTGCACTCGAATGCACACACGATACCGTATCGTCGAATGCGTCTCGCTCGGCGTCGGCGGCGGCGAGGAGGGGGTGGCGGGGAGGGGGGGGGGGAAGGAGGAAGGCGACATTCCTGAAGGCTCTCCTAAGTGTCGAGCGTGACCGTACGCAATTTCTTTATTGCCCACGCGCCAGTCTTCAATTGACACGCGTGCCCCGCGAGGGATAAACGCGGATGCGCGGAATCGTTCGCGCGCGCTCAACGGTATTTCCAGAAATGGCCGAGAGAGTATATTTATTATGAAATGAAAATCAGACGCTGAATTGCCGGCGCAATCACGGTAATGTTTCAATGTATGAGGAGCTGATGAGACGGTTACCGGGCAGTTGCCGCTGGAAATGAAATTCGTTTACAGTTGCGAGTGGCACGGCGCACTCGATACAATGAGGCCCGAGATACGATCTTGGCACAGTACGCCGGCGTTCTAATGCAACGCGATTACGGATAGGAGGCAGATTGTTGCGTTGCGGCTGGAATCGTAATGACTCCTTGTACTCCTCGTGTCCCTACTTCCGCGTGACTATCCGAACAATCGCACCTACCATTCGTCCGGCCCGCTGGATCAGCTATCGCTCGGAACATATGTACGGGCCAATGTACCGATAAGTGCGACTCGTCTAACGAGTCGCTTCATTCATCCGAGCCGATCCATTTGCGGATCGGTTCAGCTATTTCGCGGAAGCGGCGCGATGACCTGGCGCACGCTGTACCGGGTTTCTTTCGATTACGGTTAGTCTATCGGTAGACTGAATTCAGGCGCGGTCGCGTCTAATGTCGCGAAGGCGCACGTGATTAGCGCGCCGGCGAATCGGTGACCGCGCACGAACGACGCGTCGGGTCGACGTCTTATTAACGGGCACGGTTCATTCTCCTAACGTCCATGACGCGGTTTTGTCAATGGAGGCGCGGAGTCAAGCAGGTGCAGGTGACATCCGGTTGCTGAACGGCAGAGGCAATTCTTGGTAGCGTGCCAATCGGGATCGGCGTAGTTCGAGGCCACCCGAGCCGTCCCCGGGCACATTGGGTCAGCTGGTCAGTCTCGTATCGGCCTTCTTTCGCGTCTGGCCGCCGGCCAAACGGCCAACTTTTCAGTTCAACAGCCCGCGCCGTTGTTGCACAACCATTTTTACGTAGTGTCGCGATCTTAACGCGCCACTGCGCCATACGCCACCGTGGCCATTACTTCATCCGTCTCCACTCTTGCGTTATAAGAAAACCGTCGTTTTCTTTGCCTCTTAAGAAGAACGCGGCTCGCGGCGATTTTGAAAGATCGTTGCCGCCAGCGAGTGGGTTTTCCGATACGTAATTACATATAGATCGGTGCGCGCCCGGCAGGACGTGAGCGATTTGCACTGCACGCAAACGGTCGCTCGTTAATTATTCTTTTCTCTTTCGCGCCCGAAAGTCGCTCTCTGTAAATGTCTCTTGGCGCATTTACGGAGTTTTAGAGGAAATGGTTCACTGAGCTAAATTGCGACGTGATTAGCATGTAGCAGGTGACGTAGGTGCGAGCAAAGTGGCGCGATGATCAATTTCTGATCAATACAGCGAAGCAAGAATGAGCTGTAAGAATATGTACGGCAAGTATTCCTGCAACCTGCAAGACGGGTGGGTGGATTAGTTAGTGGAGCAATGGGCTCATATGTAAAGGGGCCCGAGTTCGATCCTCGGTACAGCGGTCAGATGGGCAAACATATGCAACTCTTCTTCTTCTTCTTCTAACTTCAATGCAATTCATTATAAATTATCCTCTATCGAATGGTGCAAAGAACAGGAAAAAAAATATGTCGAATTTTAAAGCAGCAAGTCTCGCACAATAATAATATGCACGCCAATTATCCTCTCAACCCAGAAGGCAATCGACTAAACTACTCAGCACAACGCCTGATTCACGACAAAAAGATTCGAACCGATCACCACCTCAACAAACATCAATCCATCCGAGCCAAACTAGAAACTACAAATTACACCTCAACCATCAACCAACAACCAAGAAAGAAGGATAGAAAGAATCCGACAAAAAGCTCCAGAGTCAACCTTCGCACAAAGCCACCGAACCAACACAATCCGCCATTCTACTCACCTAAACGTCTACTGTCAATCGAAAATATACTCTCGCTAAGCAAATATTAATTAAATCCTCCCAGACACCTCTCGCAAAAATCCTCTCCTCGCAAAAACTCCTCGCGTTTCAAGCGTCGTATTAAAAACGTCGCCGTGCCCATTCTTTTTGCGGTTTCCGCTCTTTCGAGGTCCGCGACGGCATATTGCGATAGACGACGGCTTATGGCAGTAGGAAAGAGTGGGAGACAGACGACGGCACGTGCGCCTGACGATCGGCATCCTCGAGTGCAAGAGAGCAACTCGAGCTGCATAGGCGGCGGCTGCCTTGAGCTCCTTTCCTCCAGCTAAACGCTCCGAGTGAAATCCCGCGGGCGCCCTCCACCTTTCGCAACACTCTCGTCCATTCATCTTGCCCCCGCACAAAAAGTACGTTTCCAAATTTCCTTTTACGTCACTCGTATTCATCGTTCGACGGGCAGGAGGACGGAACGGCGAAGAATGCCGCAGACGAGTCTCGTCCGGAATGCAGACGTGACCGTGCATGAGATTGGCTGAGATTTGGCCCGAAAAAAAGGTCGACTCGCGATGCCGGTGTCGCAAGTTTTAACTATGCTTTCGAGAGCCGAGTCGAGGAACTTCAATGCTAGTCGCCGAAACTGGTCTCCGCGGGTCGAAAGAGTACGCGGGATGACGCAAATTCGAGGAAAGGAATACTGGCTTAGAACGCGGTGGCAGTAGTCGCTCGAAGCGGGCAATACTCGTTCTCAACTAATTCTTATCACCTCTAGCCATGCGTAAATGCGCCTGGAATGAGAGCAAATCCTGTCCTGCCGGAGTCGGAAAAATGTTGGCGATCCGCTAGCCGCCCGTCGAACGATTCGATAGACAGACCCGGCAGAACTCGTCCAGTCGCGGAACGTGAATTCGCGGAAGTTCCGTCGGGTAAAAAAGGCCGGCGATCGAGAAGTGATTGACCGCAATTTGTCGGGCGTCGGACGGCGTCCCGATGCCGGTGAATTAGTTTGCGGATAGAGTTAGCTCACGTTAACGCGTAACTGTCGGTCTTACCGGTTACGAGAATGCGAGTCCGATGCGTGCGCGCGTCTGGCAAACCGACAATAATGATGATTACTCTCACTTGCCCAATGACTGTCCGCAAGCGGCCGTAAGTCAGCGTCGTTCCTTATTCGGCGGTCAAGTCGGAGATGAGTCGAGCCGCAGACGAAATATCCCACGAGTCCATCGATGGGAAGCTGCTACCGACTATTTAGGACTCGCGATGCTCGAGCGAATTCGGATAAAGACGAGGCGGATGATAGAAGGCAGAATAAATGGCAACGTTCATCCGACTGGCTCTGAATAAATTCCACTCGGCAAAGATTCCGTTCCGTCGAAGATTAGGAACGCGAATCGAATGGAAACATCGTCGATAGATCTATTCTTCGACGGTATCGGACAGTTCGATTCTCTATACTAAGATTACGAACATTAAGTGCCGTAGAACGCGCCAGTACGAGGCTGGTTCGAGAGAGAAAGTGTTCGATCGTGGGAACCGGTAACAGTGCCGGGCAACGTCAACAATCTTAGGATATTAATTTCTCAACGAATCATTTCTGAACGTACGCAGCTAACGACCAGTTTTACGCTGAAACGTACCTGAGAGAGATAATTATCCGATAATGTTTGTCGTAAACTTTAAACTCTGGCATTCGAGATTAGCCAGCATCCTGTATCTCTCTATCTCTATGGACGATATAGAACCCACGGGCGATCATTATCTAATAAAGGTTTTTAACGCCGAGCCTGATGTAGGCAAATTGAGTTCACGACGCCGATCGCCTGGATCCTCATCCGACGATCGTTCGCGATCCAGGCGAGGGAGAACGAGAGCAAGAGGAGAGGCAGGCCGCGAGCAAGACGAAAGAAAATGACGAGGAACGCTTTTAACGGTATTGCTCGCTACTCCACTTCGCGGCCGCTTCAATGAAGCCGGCGAGATCCTTGTTCGCGTCCTCGAACTCGAGTGACCGATAGACAGAACCTGCATGTTCCTTGCCTACAAATTATCGCTCCCCTTCCCCGGCCAAATCGCTTTATTTTAATCCCGAACACGTTTTCCGATCTATACCGGGTACCGTTAGCCAGAACAGACCGCTCTCCTTTTTTGTTCCCACCTAGTTTGTTTCGCGGCAAAGGCGTGAGGTCGCGTAAGCAAATCGATAAGTGCACATAACTTTCGCCTTTTTGTCCTGCAAACCTTGACCGTCGACCGAGAGCAGGTCGGAGAGGTGCGGCCGATAAGTCGAGATGCACCGACTTCTGCCGCTTCTAGCGTGAAATTGGGGTCAATCGTGGGCAGATAAGAGGCGAGTACGTTGCGCCAGTTGTTTGCCGCAGTCCCATTCGGATTATGGCAAGTGTACTCGAGCGTACATCTGGGTACATTCTACTCTCGGCGTGTGCAATTATCCGAGAGATTCTTCGCGAGAGTTCTCGGAGTTCTCGGAGTTCTCGGAGTTTCGAAATCGTGCGGAATCCATTCTGCGCAGGTACGTCGACTTATCGCGAACCAGCTCGATGTACCAGGTTGCCTTTCCCTGCCGATTTTCCCGGCGCCACACCCGTGATCGCAAGATCCGCGTCAGATGATACCGACTGTATCCGAGTGTTAGACGTTCGAGGCCGGCAGCAGGAAATAGACAGCCGAGCGTGACAATCGACTGGATCCCTGACAATCGGGCCAATTATCAAACTCGCTCGACGAGTGGACGACCTTTGCGAATCGGCCACCTCGCATGTGGCGGTTTGATAAGGAGTGTCCGAGTGAACACACATGTACACGATCTGCAATTTGCACAAAGGACCCCTCTAATTCCGTCAATTAACATTTCGAGCCGAAATCGACCCAGCGTTCGCTCAGCGTCTTCTAGTGGTACTATTGACTCGTTCGATCAGGTTTCCCAACTTTCTCGTCCGTCAAGTGGCATTTGCACTCTGCCGGAGCCAGACGGAGACGGAGACTCTTATCAGGTGCGAGCGAACGTATTTGCATAACGGTTCGGTCCGCGCGCTGGCGTCGGGATCGACGAAGGGAAACGAAGTAAGGGAGGTAGGGGGGTGGAGGAGTGAAAGAAGGGAAAACGACCCTGGAAAAAGTGCAGCTCACGCCATCACGTTTCGACCTTAAGCTGCCTTTATCGTTGTCGCGCAATACGACATGTAGAAATGTACACCGTCGGCGAAAAGTTATCTCGTTACTCCGCGGAGGATACGATTCTATCGAACGACGCTGCGTCAGCCTATTCTTTCCTTTCGTCGTTCGATTATCGACCCGCGCGCCACACGCGCTCTCTCATAAAATTGTCATCGACGGACTGACGTCAAGGGGTCGGAAAAAGCGCCGTTGTCCACGCCGATTAGAAAAACACCATTGTCGCGCGCCGTTCCGCCGGTGATGCAAATCCTGTTTGACGAATGCATGGATTTCAGTGCGACAATTTTTTACTCGAAGCATCGTAGCCGAGTGCGTCAATTGAATAAATCAAGCTGACGCGTATGCGCGTCATCGTACGCGAGGAACTGAATATTGCGGCAGGAAACGGTGGATCCGAAACTTTGAGCCGACAGTGTATATCGCGTGAGCGAGACCGCTGCCACGTGATCCGTTCGACAGCACGTGAACGGAGGTAGGTGGAAAGAAAACGGGAGAAGGAACGAACGGATACCGCTTGTCGCCGCAAGGACCTTCGCCTAACATCTTTCTAATCCTCGATCCGCTTGCGTCACACCTGTGCGCAAAATAATCGGAGTCGTCTGGCGCGTCGGAGTCCTCCTTTTCCTCGCGGACTCTTCGTCCCAGAAGTAGCTAACTGTAAGTCCGCTCAATCGGCCTCATCTAACTGTAACTCCCGTAGGCAGGATTTGAAGTGGTTCGATCCACGGATCCGCGAGCGTTCGCGCGTGCAACGATAATTGCGAGGCCGTTTCGTTCGACCGAAACTGCCGATCGAGGAACGGACCCCTAACAGTCTGAAATATCTCCCGCCGAAGGTATCGAGTGTCAATGTCTAACGACGGAACAAGCTTTCATCCCGCTTCCTGGAACGTTTAACGTCGAACCCCGAGTCGTAAAGAGGGTGGCTTTTCTCTTTTCTTGCCGATCGACCGTTAATCGTGGGAGCGGTTCGACGGTCGGTCCTTAAGGGGTCTGGCCACCATGCAATTTTTTTTATTTCATTTTTTTTTTTATTGTGTTATAATAATCTTTGAAATGTTACGCATCAGTTAATCCATAGTTGGTACTGAAAATCGCAAAATTGCAAAAGTTACAGGTGTTTCTCGGTAGGAAGGTCGAGCCGCTGCGAGCGGTCGACCGCGCGGCTCGATCAGTGTATGCAACTCGCACGGTTCAGTACGTGCAGCTGCCCTATTGTATCATTTGTATGGGTTAGTAGAATTGTCTACTCGAATCCATACGAAGAAAAAGTGATGAAAAAAGAATGCGTAGGTCATGTGCAGAAAAGGATGGGCACACGACTTCGTAAAATCAAAAAGGAAAAGAAAGGTCTTGCTGGCAAAGGAAACCTCACCGATAAACTAATTAACGAGCTAATAGTTTATTACGGTCTCGCTATTCGAAGGTTCTCTAATTCTAAAGACGAAATGAAGAAAGCTATTTGGGCAACATTCAAGCACAAGAGCTCGACCGACGAAATCCCGCAGCATGAAAATTGTCCACCGGGAGAAGACTCGTGGTGCTCTTGGCAAATATCAAAAGCGATTGGCACTTTGGATGAATATCTACACAAGAATCCTCTGCCTCAAATTGTTCAAGATGCCATTCGACCTGTTTATGAGGACCTCACTTCAGATGAATTGTTAGAACGGTGCGAAGGAGGCTTCACGCAAAACGCCAACGAAAGCGTCAACTCCGTCATCTGGTCAATGGCTCCAAAAACGAGTTCCAGCGGTGCGAAAACCGTCGAAATTGCCAGTTACATTGCTATCAGCACTTTCAACGATGGGTACAACAGTATTTTGCTGATGATGAAACTCACGGATCTAAGCATCGGAGATCGCTGCTACGATTTGTGTAGGGCAGCCGACGAGGAACGTTGCGCTACAGCAAATGTCCGAGCGCAAAAAGGTACGAAAGAAGCACGCCAAGCACGTAGATCTTCGAGAAAAGACGCCCAGGATGCTCAAACAGCTGCCGAAGAGGACATGTATGGATCAGGAATCGCTGATTGAAGGTAAGACTCACAAAAACCGCGCCGTCAGCCGAATAACCGCACCGTTACTTTCTTTTGCGATTATCTCGAAACTACATTTTTCGAAACGGTTCCGAATAAATCTCGTAAACTATCGGTCCGATTACTCTGAAATTTGAACACAGTACTTCTAGATACATTATCTAAAGCGTAACGTACGATTTTTGCGATTACTTGATTAGTTTTTTTTTAATGACGTTTTTTCTCGTGAAATTTCGGTGAAAATCGTGAAAAAAAATTCTTCGGCTCACCATAATTTCCCTAATGTAAAAAAAAAAATTTCCCTACGTTCCGCCCTTGCAATAAGATCCAGGAATAAGCTAATTTTTTTTATTTTTTTTCAGATGCAAAATGAAGCAGGTAGTCATGGAACCGCCCACGTGCGTTTCGTGCCGAGGGCCTTCACCAAAATGAACGAAACGCCGGTGTTTTTTATTTTTTTATCACAAAATTTTTTTCACTTGTTCACTAAACCGTTTTCTAGTATGTGACAAAAAATAAAAGAATTTTGTGCTTTATTTTCGCGTTTATGAATTTTTAAGAATAGTACTCATCTGGCGAGCGCACATGGTGGCCAGACCCCTTAAAGCCTCTCTTTCAACGGACGACGAACGCCGGGCGAAACGGGCTATATCGTCGGCGGGCTCGTTACTCGACGGTGAAAGTACTCTCCTCTCGTCACAATGACATGTCCGCTCTTAATATCACCACGCTTTCGACTGGAGACGTGCCACCTACCAGTGGACGATAAAACTCAGATAAAACTCGGATAAAACAAGAACAAAACATCGCTACGTAAACAGCAATATTTTTATAACACTAACCCCCTCTGAAAGAGAAATCTCAAAAGAAATGTCAAAGAAAGGAGCTGTTCATCGGATTTTGAGCCGAGATTCTCCTCGGCACGAACGACACTCGTCTAATGAGACGCAATCAAGGTAATGAGACGGACTCTCGCTGGAGCGGGCGCGAGGATTTCCTGGAAACGACCCGTAAGCCTCGCGGACCCGCAGCTTGGAAACGTGCCTGGAGCGACACGCTAAACACCGTTATTAGCGAGTCGGTACATGCGCTACGTATGCAACGCGCGTTCCACGGTGTCCCATGATTCGAGTAAGAGTGTCGCCGAGAGAGCGAGGGTGAAAGTGCGAGAACCGTCTGTTCCTTTGTCTTGTTCCAGGTTGGGGTGGGCCAACGTTTCTCCCAAGAACGTGCCAAGTCCGATCCGAGACCAGTGGCCAGCTGACAACGTTGCACGGTCTCTTTACTTTTCGCCGACAAAACTCCGCTCGCGTGTGCGGTCGGAAAAAAAGCGAGCGGATAATTAACGTAATAATTAGTCGTGGCCCGACGTCGAAGTAAGAGGAACTTGATGACTCCTGCAGGATGACCGGCTTCGATAGACACGCGACTCCCCGGAGGCTTCTGGTCACGCTGCCTGGGTAATTAATTATGCGCGCGTACGGCCTTTCCGCGACCCAAATATCGGAGCTCACTTTCTAACTCCGAGCGGTGAAGATGCGCCATTGGCTGCGGCCAGGTACGGACGCTGAATTCTGCTCGATTATTAACCGGCCGCTTCTGCCGGCGGTCGTTCGTGAAGATTGCCGAGATAACGGGGGCCATTGTTCGTCGGCGATCGATACGTGACCGATACTCCCGTTGATAAGAAGGAAATTGTGAGGAGCTGACAAAAAATTTGCCCTTGCTCCAGGATGGAAGGATGAAAGAGCCGCGAACGCGAGAGTACCTTTGCATTCGGGTCAGATGTCATTAAGCCGATTGGGTAGCCGATCGATGTTTTCCTCAACCTAGATTTTACGATCGACTTCCGTTTTCTTCCCGATACTCTCAACGATGTGTATTAAAGCTTCGATGCGTGGCATTAAACGACCGCGGTTTGCCAGTTCAAATTGCAACTCTGAGGTACTGAATTAAGCGACTGAGATAGATACCGATCGGCCTGTCCGTTTTATAACGCATACAGACAACTTCCGAGCTTGTCGTGAAATCATTTCCTACCCGGCAATTTCGCAGCTACGTCTCGCGCGGAACCGACGACGCGGGCGAGGCCGAGGCAGTTGAAAATTACAGGATAACAGCATTACCCTCCAAATCGTACGTCCAGCTACGCTAATACACGGTTACCGTTTTCGATTCGACTTATTACTCGACTTATTGTAATTAATCCCGCGATTAATTTCGCCGGGAAAAAAGCAAAGTAACCCGTGCAATTTTGTCCGGCGCTGCACTCTCGGCGTGTGCCGAATAAGTAACGGGCCGTGGAGAAAATTTCACGTGCCGTAGAGTGGCGGGTGAGGAAGAAAAAGGCCATCGGTGGCCGCGGAAAATGAAAGAAGAGGCGGGCCAAGGAACGCTGGCAAGATCCACATTGCCGATATTCACGCTCTGTCGCTCCGGCAGCCAACTTTGAAATAACTCCGCCGCTAAGTGACTCGTCAATAATTTATCGCCGGCAACAATTTATATGCCGGCTCCAGCGTGCATGTTTCCCGTGAGCGGCCATCGCGACAATTTGCCGGACCCTCGCGATTAATGACACGTGAAGCCGAGCCCCGGGTCGACTCTTCTTCAGCATCGCACGCTGAACGTTCTCCGGAATTATGCGGTCCACTTGCCACGACCGCTGCAATACGTTGCAGTTGCCCGGGGACAATTATCGACGGGAGAGTAGCGGAGCGAAGGAGTCGAACGGTGCTGCTCGAGCGATGGCAATGAAAAATACGAGGCGAAGTCCTGCCTACCGACTTTTTCCGACAAAGTCGGTGGCAATGAACACACCCAATTTCGCAGCGCAAGAATGTGGCTGCCATAAATATGTGGCTGTATAAATATGCGGCGCAGTCCTCGAGTGCCACTTAGTTCTACCCCTCCCCCTCTCTCTCTTTCTTTCTCTTTCTCTCTCTCTCACACACACTCTCTGTCACAAGAACCAAGAATCACTGGATCGCTATTAGATACTCAGCATTATCCATACACGTTTCCGCTGAACGTTTGACATTAAAGAACGCTAATGGACGATTGCACGATCGGCGGCGAGTGCGGAGTGACCTTCTTTCGGCATCGGAAGGTGGCCGCTCTTTTGAGTAACCGCTAATAACGTTTGATACGGGATCATCCACCGCGATCATTACGGGGACGCTAAGGTAACGACATTTGTAGCTCGGATAGGATACGCACGGGCTAATGAGATGTATCGGGGACAAATTCCGATCTGCGCAGTCCTGGAACCAGTTTGTCTCGAAAGTTTCGCAGATCGAGATCGCCCCATGGCTGATCTACGGTCGCCAGCGCCATAAAGTGCTTTTTCAAATTATTCCAGTTGACGCGATTGCATGGTCGCGTGCCGCTCGAGGAGATACCGCTGACGGATAGAGTGAACAGGGCGGGAAGGCAGGAGGAGGAGAAGGGGGGGGGGTGAGGAGAGTACGCAAGGCGTGTTCAATGGACCGAGATTTTTCACGTAGGACAGACATTATCATCCCAGCACGCGTCGGCCACTCTGAATAATGGAGTCGTTCGCCGGAGGTCGAGCCGACGTATACCGAGCGTGGAATTAAAAGCATGCGAACGCTCCTAACCGTAACTTCCACCCATGGACGAGTTTCGCGCCGGGCGTGATCGATAACGGGGTAGCGAGACGTAAAGAAATGACTTCTGGACAGTGAAAATAGTCTAAACGGCGCTGTCAGGTTACGCCGGTTTCACTTTTTACCGGATATTCCCGTGGCGATCGAGGAGAGGAAGGAGGGGGCGAGGGGGGGAGGGGGCGAAGATAAATGGCCGTTAGAACGAATGGCCGGAAATGGGTAAAAAGGAACTGGCGGCGGTATGGAAGTCGAGGAATTGGAACGGCGAGCGGAAGTTCGCGCCAGCGCGGAATGCGTTTAGGCGAGTGTCGTAAGTGCGAGATGGATCGAGAAATTGAACGAGCATTAACGTGTCCATTGCTAACGTCTTACGGGGTAGTCTCGACGTAAGAACGATGGAAATCGTAACGTATTCAGACGCTCGAGACGAGTCGCGATGGTAGGTAAGGTACGCAGCAAGAAGATTGCAACTTAAGTGGGACGTTAAATTCAGAGCAGAGAAGGGGATGAGAGAGAAAATTGCGAGCGGACGAGCGCGCGCGCGCAAGCGTTGGCAAGAAATTTCAAAGGCAATCGGTATTCCGCTCTGGCACGAGGCTAATTTATCCGGTGCATCGATTATGTCGGGATCGAAGTTGCAGGCCTGCAACGCGGCCTGGCACGCAGTTACGCAAAGGAATTTGTCTCGAACGCAATGAATAACGGAATTCGATCGCGTTTAATGAACTCCGAGCGAGTGACAGAGAGAAGTCTCCCGTTTCTTAACGCAACTTGCCACGCTCGATCCTTCGATCCTGCGAGATCAATTCATCCGATTTACTCGACTTGTTCGAAATCGATTTTCCGGCTGCCGTACGACGATCGATTATTGAAATGATCGGATGGTCGACGCGTTCATTCGAGCCGGCGGTCTAATTAAAGCGACAATTAACGATCGACGTAGCGATTCTCCGATCGGCGAACTTATCGGACGCGAAGCTTTGACCCGACGAAGCCGATTGTTGTTCTTTCACGAGTCTAACCTCCTCGACTCGCTGACCCAATTCGCAGGCCCATCGGTCGTACCCCGCCGATCCACCTGTGGCAGGACCGGATCCGAGAGAGAAAATCGCAGGATCTCCCTCTCTTCCCGAGGCGAAAGGAACTTCGCTCCGTCCTTGACTGTTTCGAAAACACCTACGTCCAGATGTAAATATGAGTCACCGACGAAGGACACCTTCTAACGTTCCGCGGAGTTCCACTTCGATACGGCATAGGAATCGGAAAAAATCGTCTCTCGCTCCCCGTAATGGACCGGTCGCGGAGTGCGAATGACTTTCGAGTACAAAGTAGAAAGTGGAACTTGGGCTTCGGGAATTCGGTGGATCGGGTCAAGTGGCCGGATCCGTCGAATCTCGACTGGCGAGAGAGTACGTCCCTGGCGAGTGGGGCCCCACGTGCTCTTGAGGCGCATCTCGGCAAGGGGCCCGATGTGGGCCGCGTCTTCCACCGAATTCCCGACAGCCTCGGGCTCATAACGGATCGACACACTGACTCCTTCTTCATCCTCTCCGCTCCTCTCCGCTCCTCTCCGCTCCTCTCTGCTCCTCTCTGCTCCTCCTCCGCTTCCTCCTTACCCCGTAATTGCTTTATGTAAATATTTGCACCCTACCCAATAGCGCGCGCGCGCGCGGCATACCGATGAGCTCTTTGTATTTCGCTAATGCATACGTCGGTCCACGCCTTCTGCGTTTCATTACAGCCGAGCCAACTCCCATCGTTCCCTTTGTTCGATCGGTCGAACGAGACTTTCGTGAGGGACGCTGGAAGCCTCGGAAGATGGCCGAGTGTCACGCGAGAGTCCGGCAAACGAATTCATCGACCTACGGCTCCTTCTACTCGACTCGAATGTAACCGATCATTGACACGCGCGTGGACCGGGCTCTCTGCGCCAGCTTTCTCCGGCTTGTCCGCGCGGAATCGAAAGCAAAATCGGCCCGACAGGTCCTCTCGAATCCATGGGTGAAGACCTCCGACAGCTTCTCACGCTGCCAGATAAACGCGCGCGTCTCTCCACTTATCTCTATCATTCGATAATGGGCAAGCGGCATTAGCCAGCCGCGAGAGATGCACACACCCTTCGCTCATCCTCTGATTCTTGATGCGCCGTCGGTCGGAAAACTCAGCCGGAGAATTGCCTGGCCGGTTAAGGGACTGACGGCATCGCCGCAGAAATTGAGACCCAGGCGAACAATTAGCGTACGTAAGCCTCGTTCACGCTCCACCGGAGTAGTTTGCGGTCTCCCGGACTTTTCCACGATCCTGGCTGCGGACTATGGGAAAGGAATGGGCGTTCGCGTGACTTTCGTTCCTCCGTTCCCAAGAAGAAACTCTTGCCTTCTCCTCGGCGGGCGAGGAGCGAGTTCGCCGGCCTGGCTGGATTTTCTCGCGCCAACGGACCCCGATGGAAAAGCGCGCACTTCGTCATTCCGATAGAGCAACAGCTCCAACTCCCTCCCGGCTCTTTTTTTTCACTCTCCTCTCAGAGATCCGAGCCCATAACGATTCGTGAACGCTCGCCGCCCGAGAGAATATATCGGCTGCTAACGTAGAAAGGCAAACGGTATTTGTGCTAGTAGGTCGTTCGTGGACCAAGCCCATCGAAGTTCCTCGGCAATCTAATGGACCCGCGTAGATCTCACAACAACGGCGTAATGCGCGATCGCACGATGTAATTTCCGTTTCTGCGTTCTACGGCCGCAATTGAAAGTACGCGCTCAGATGAGACTTGGCTTACCGAGCGGGCAATTTTTTTCGCGAGCGATCGAGTGCGACGGAGTTCCGAAAAGGAAACGCGGCGCCGTCACAATGGGACCGTAGTCAGGTCCTTAATTAGAAATCCGCGCGAGCGTCGAACCGAGCGTGGGTAGCGGCTCGAATTCATTATCATAATAGTCTGCGGACGCGTGCATTAGCGTAGTGGCGCAAACCGCGACGCGCTCGAAGCGTGTGCGTGTATACGTTCGGCGCACGTTCCGCGTACGTCGCGCCTTCCGAGCCGAAGTGAAAACGCTTTCTATCGGGAATAATTTGAATTCCGTGCCTCTCAGAATCCAGCCGAGTCCGTGATATTTATCTCCCACGGCCGCGACGAGTTCCGGATTCGCGAGAGGCGATCCGGGAGTTAGCGAAGGATGCTGTCATAGGCCGTGAGTGACATTCCTCGAGAGTGGCATTGTTTGTTCTCAGATGGAGAAGGACGAGAAGGTCTTCGGGGAAATGCTTCCTCGGTCGATTATTCAGTATTATACAGTATTGTTCGCTATTATTCAGTTTTATTCAGTATTATTCATCTCTTAAGCCTTGAGATTCCGAAACGGGCGCTTCTGTTTCACCCTGAAGATGAAATCGTCAGCGACGATCGCGGAACAATTTGACCGGCGGGCTCCGTTTTGCATACGTTAGCTCGTACAAACGCGTAAGGCGGGATTACGCGAGTTGTTTTCAAGCTCGCTTACGCGATCGCCTCCGAGCGTTTGCAGATTCTTATTCATGAGCGCGCGGATGCCTGAAATGACTCGCGAGTCGATCGATCGATTATCTCTTCCTGCCTCCAACCTATTCTCATCGCGTCGTGCCGAGGCAAAAAATTCCCTCACTCTCCTCGCTTTCGTTAGCGCCGAGCTAATCAAGTTAAAAAAATTCTATGAATGAGAATTGGCCGCATTAAGACGTAACGAAACGAATGAATTTATCATCCTCGGCCCGATCCTTTCGATTTTCGAAGACCGTTCGCCGAGAGGATCGCCATGCCACTTTCACGATGTACTCCCGCCTCTCGACTTTCTCGATTGTCGAACTTTGCCTTCTCGTTCGCGCGCGCGCGCGCGCGCGCGTTCACTGCAATGTCCCGACGTCCGGGTGTAAGATTCTTGCCCGGCGAGAAAAAGAATTCGACGCGGCTAGGTGCAGAAGCGGTGTCATTCGATGCGAGAGCAGATTGCGCAACGCGCAGGTATTAGTTTCACCCGGGACTGGTAAAGTATCGTTACACGTACGCAAGTGCGCGATAATTGTCGTCTGCCGAGCAGACGGGGGCAATGGCTTGTATCTCGGAGTGGCGAGGAGGAGAGAAGAAAGGAAAGTTGACGGCGAAAACTTCGCCATGGCAAAGATTAGATTTTACGCATATCACTGTTCTCCATTGGCCACATTGGCGATCAAGTAGAGAAGGCAGGTTCGTCTAAAGCTGGATCCACTGACATAAGCCGTACTGAGTCAGTGGATCCGGGACGAAACGAATTTTGGAATACACTGTCTTTTCCTTTTCCTTTAGTCTCTTAAAAGTACCATGATCGAATCGGCCAAAATACGGTATGATTACAAGTATAGGTTGCGAGGTATGGTAGCAGAGATAGAGCTTTAATCGAAGCGTGTCTAATTTTGAATCGCCGAAAAGTGACTCATTTCGCTGATGAAGCAGACTGTCGAAATGACGAAATTAATCGGTTGTACGAGTCATACACGGATCAAAGTGAAAAGTCAGTGGATCCGGGACGAAACGAATTTTGGAATACACTATCTTTTCCTTTTGTCTCTTAAGAGTACTATGATCGAATCGGCCAAAATACAGTATGTATGATTATAGAAAGGTTGCGAGGCATGGTAGCAGAGGTAGAGCTTTAATCGAAGCGTGTCTAATTTTGAATCGCCGAAAAGCGACTCGTTTCGCTGACGGAGCAGAGCGTCGAAATGACGAAATTAACCAGTTCCACGAGTCGTGCACGGATCAAAGTGAAAAGATCGTCGGGCCCGTACGTTCCCGGTGCCTGCCTCGCCTACGAAATCGACTGTGAAACAGTGGCGTTTGGCATTCGCGTCGAATATCCCAGCAAGAAATTCCCATTGACGATTCAGGAGGGAGCCGCCCGATGCCGGCGAATTTTCAATGCGACGTCGCCCGTCTGCGGATTCGGAATCTTTTATGACCCAAGAAGGCCGTTCAGGCGAGCATGAAAGTTTATTGCGGCGCATCCGTCGCATCCTTCCTTAAGGGTGAATTTATAGGCGGGACCGGGATCAAACATAGGAGAGATCGTAATTCAATCGTGTCGCCTGCCATAAACTATATTCACTACCTTTGATCTATATCGCCGATGATAAAATTAGAATGTTACAATTTATCGGTGGGAGGCGTACGTGTATCGCGTAATTTAATGCCGAAAGTGGAACTGTGCGAGTCGGAGACGATTTCCAGATTGAGTTTATGTCGGCCTGTTGTTGTTCGAGCCTGCCGAAGAAGGAGAGACAGACAATGTACTCGAATGCAGAACCGCACCTCGAGTCAATTCCCTCTCGTGCGTGAGTCAGAGGCCATCCCGTTCGCATTTTGCATCTAAGCAAGTACCGGCAAGAAAATGTCAGTGGCAGGGGCGTAGCAACGTGAGTCGCATCCAACCGAAGGATGCACTTGCACTTTCCAACTGCATACCTCCGTAGACGTATCTCGCCGGAAAAATCAGCCGCTCGCGGCCTGTTATGATCCCAATCGCGCGCTACTTGAAATTTAATTAATATATGTATCTTAGGTCCCAGTCGTTCACTTCCAGCAGCTTCCACGAAACTAATCTTCCGTAGAATCGCCGGATCGGCAATCTCAAAGGCCTAAGGGGATTAACCGAACGTTTTCTAACCAAATTTCCCGATAACGAGCGATCTCTCCCGCGCCAGATGCACTCTCGCGATCTTAGGCTAACGAACGCCGGGTCGCAATTAGTCGCGTGCGATATTGTTATCCGGACGGGCCGAGTGAATAAAAAGTGAAACCTGCGGAACGTGAAAGTCATTAGCGAAGGTTTCTTGGCGAGTGACATCGGGCGAGAAGTCACGAACGGCGTTCGATAGCTCGCGTGACATGGATGTGATAGCGAGCATCGAACAGAGGTGCGCACACGCGAGTTTCGCAAATCGACCGCGAGCGAGGCGAAAGAAAAGGCCGATCGTGGGATCGTCTAACGTCGGACGGGCACGGAATGAAACTGCCATCAATCAAAACTCCGCCGACGATCACGTTCGAAAATTTCTCAATGGTATATTGTGACTCGAATTCCGAACGCCCCGCGATCGAAACCGATCGCCAGATCCTGACCAGCGAGAGAGATCGGCTCCGATCGGAGCTACACGGCTTTTTCATCAGCTGAAAAATCCGAGAGAAAAGGCCGATGACTGAGGAGGGAAAGCCGAGAGAATTACGTCAGGATCAGGCCTCGCATCTTCCTTCCCAGTTTCCCAGTCACTTTCTACGCAATACGCCGTCGGTTTCGCATCATTAAGGGCCGCCGCACAGCGGACGCGAAACGCAGCGAGGAACGGAATTCGAACGTCTTCCTTTGTCGAGAAATACCACTACCCTGCTTCCCCCTCGCAGCCACTACGACCGATTGCGACAGGGCCCAAGACGCTTATGGACATTTCGCACGGGATTACGGGCGGAATTCTTTGCAAATTATTCCTCGAAGGGAAGCGTTATTACGATATGCCTATTACCGCCGCTTGCGAAACTCTTCACGCGGCGTTGGACTCAAAAGTTTCGTTCGCCTTCGTTATCGCATATTATTGTAATCGGAGGGGCCGAAGATTGCGCTTAATTATTTTTCCCTCGAGCGAGCTGCGTACGCTGCAAACCGTACGACGAGATAATGGCGCATTCAGGCGGAGAGTCCTGTTATTGACTGTGTATCGCGCGTAAAACACTTTCGCCGCGCCGCTTTAAGGCGGGAGCGCGACATAAAGTCGAGGAGATTGTCTAGTTCGAGTGCGATCGACCCACAGCCTCGGGATAAACCTTGGCAGGAATGTCCAAGGAGTGCACCTTTCCTCTGCCGTTCGATGTCTGAGCGAACTTTTTTTCAAACTCGTCAATGTTTCTGCCGATCGTTATCGATTAACGAGCCACTCGCGGATAACGAAACACGCCTTTTCACGGATTCGTATTTTCATTAGCGTAGTCAGCGTCGTACGCAACGTGCGACACGATGCCAAAGGCTCGGGCCGTTTTCACGAACACTTTCGATCGCGTCCGTACGTGCGTCGACTCGAAAGAGTTCGACGTTTCACGGGCAACGGCGAGGAATTAGATAACGTTGTTACGTTAATAAACGGTCATTAGACATTCTCGTGGGCAAACAATGAGCGAGCGGAATTGAAAGTAGGGATTGGCGAAATAATGGGAATCCATTGTCGCGCAACTTTCGAGCGTGGAAGTGAATGAACACTTACCGCGATGACTAAAAATTTACATTTATATACCTGTTACTAGAGTAACGAGAATCTGTTCGTTAGATAATAAGTCTCTCCCTTATATTGAATTTTTCGTTCTTTCTAAATCATCATTATTGAGCGGACTTTTTAGATTATATACCGAATTGTGTATCAATGTATGTACAGAAAAAGCTGTGTGACCGTTAATAAATAAATGAATAAATTTATATCGATGGCTACTGAACGAAATGACACGTCAGCGAGACATCTACCCAGACTTAATTGCCACTCACTTCATTCTCCGACTACGAACGTTCAACAACGAAATACGTTACGGCTAATGAGCGGTGGAAGAGGGGGAGGCATCGGCCCGAAGAGAGAGAGGATATTAATTGAGAAGGAACGGCTAATGAATTGCTCAGGCGTCGCCGGGCAAAAGGGAAGTTGTCGGCTGTAAAAAACGGGAGACGGAACGGTAGAAACGAAGGTAAAACTTGACGTTACAGCGCTCGCATGAAGGCGCGAATCGCGTTACACGCGATCTCGTTCGCGTGTAAAGCTGCGTTTACATGGTTCGCGGAGCACGCTGCGCGAGTAGCATCTTTACGATCTTATCGGAGTACGCACGATCCACGTCCTCCATGGCCGTTCGAGTTCGGAATTTCGGATGGAAAAGCCCGGAGGAAAGTAAGAACAAAACCGTGCAACATGATTCCGCATATTTGTCTCGAGGCGATGAATTCATAATTTTTTCGCTGCACTTAAATCCTTCCGGGGAACAAGCAAATCGGAAGCCTGAGGAATCCTCGAAGAAAAGGTTCCTATTACGGATCATTAACGTTTCCTCCGTTTTTGCGGGAATGAATTCGTTCGGTAAAAACGGGACGCTTTTTCGTCGTTGCGAAGACGAGTTCGTCGTTGACCGAAAATGTCGGCGTGTGTTAGTATTACGGTTAAAGCTGGAATTGCACAACCTCGTTCGCGAAACATCGGATGCTTAATTGGTTATTTAATGTGACGCTTCGCGCATATAAACGGCCGCCGAGATATTTTCGTCTTCCCCCACCAGGCCGCTTTATCGCCGGCTGCGAAGTTGAAACTGTCGGGCGCCGTCGGACACGACTTGAATTTTACGAGATAGGCGGTAAACGTCTGAAACTGGAATTAAGTCGGACTCAACATTAATTAGCGTTAATCGCTTTACCGCCGATATACGTGCACATGCCCCGGTCACGGAACACTCCGCGGAAAGATACAGCCAAGTATTTCGGGCGATCCGAATGCCTGTAGAGCGAATCACGTGGACGCGAGAAATCTGTGTGCGTAATACGGACCGTTTACTTAAAACGGAACAATGACTGCGTAACGGCCCCGAAGGAAGTCCTAAGACGAATTTTACGGGAAGACGGCGGTCCGTAAACGCAGGATGACTCGCCGATTTCGCAACGAGAATTCTCCGGAAGCGAGTGCCATCCTGGGTACGGACAAATTACACTTAATAATCATACGCGCATTTACGATTTCCGTGAGGCGAGGTCTTCGCGTATCATCCTTCGACGGCTCTCCCTGAACACGTACGCGATTGATTCTTCCGGCTCGATCGACAGTTTCAGGAATAGAAAGGATGGCAAGATCGCTTGGATTTCCTTCCATCGATAAGATCCTTCGGGCTGAAAATTGGACTGCGTCCGAGGCTGCTATTCGCGTAACGACGTTGTGACATTAGTGCGTGGAACAATGATCAGGCCTGAGCATTGTGCCAGGATCAATGGGACTTCTTTGGCGAGAGTCCCACGGTACGCATCGGGGATGGCTTCCATCTCGCCACGCTCATTACGGTGTTTTCAGCCGAAGAAGAACGTCTCCGCGCCACGTAACCGTTATTATTTACTCAGTCAGTCGCTACAAGGTACTTTCATCCTTATGCAACGAGCCTAGATGCTATCTGCCTTCCTCCGGCCCGACGCCTCTCTCGCGCCTTGCGAAATCGTCCTCCCGCTCTTGGGAACCGTTCGCAGAGAGCTTCATCTTCCTTCGATCTAGTTTCGTCGTGCCGGTCTCGCTCGATGGATCAGGAAACAATCCGGACGTCTCATCAGGCCGAGGCACAATTAGCGATCGGCCGTCGACTCATTTTCCGCCCCAACACGCTTCTCGGCCCACTCCCCTCACCCTCGATTGGCCGGCGAAAAAAGTCGGTCCCGCAAATTGCGCGAAACGCTCAGCGACTTTTTCCACTTAAAACCGCGCCGGCATAAATAGCGATTTATAGAACTCGACTATCCGCCTCGCTTGACGTAAGCAAACGGCGTCCAGCGGCGGTAGGTGACTTTTACCGATTTTTGCCCAGTGCCATTTCGTTCGCTGATCGGCTAATCAGCCCGCGCGAACCTTAGTCCGGTTCCGATCGGCGAACGTGACATTTGTCGACACCCACGTTCTCATGTGTGCGTAATGCCTAACGGGAGCGCGCTATTCTTCGCCTCGGACGTCGGGCTCCGTGAAACGAACGCCGACACAGTTTTGCTTTCGCCGATAGGTCCGCAATATTTAGGTCCCCACATTCTCACGAATTCATCCTGCGAGACGCCGTAGAGTCGCGCGCGACTCGTAAGCGCGGACAATGGGACAGAATTGTTTTACGGAGTCCCGAGTCTTACCGCCGGTTTCGGGAAGATCTACTCCGGACGATCTACTTGATCGATCGAGACCATCTGAGATCGTGCCTCGGCTACCGCTTCTCCCGGCTTATCCCGCTCGTTATACACAGTGTTCTCACTGAAGCGTATCGCGAAGGTGGCCGAGTTTATTTTTTTCCTTTACGGCCAGGCGCACACACGTGCTCGCGCGAGCAGCCAACGTCCGCACACGCGGATCTACGTCTTGTGGGAGGTTCACATATACGTACGAGCAACGAACACGTACCCGGAGGCACGTGTAAAAGGCGCGAGACACAGGCTGCTATCGCGGAGGCTCAACAGCTCGTGCTTTTACTGTTAGCTGAATGTGGGATACGAGGTGGATACTTCGCCGTAACTGCGGGCTCCATTATCGTGCAGATGTTCTAACAGCCAATTTCTGACGCTCGGTAATTACCTGATTTGTGGCCAGCGCGAGCCTCTTCTTTTCCCGCTCGGACATGGCGCCTCTTCTTACGGCCGATCGTTCGACCCATTATCGTCCGCGGGTAAATCATACGCGATTAAGCTCGACGCGCATTACATTATCTCTAAGACGGGCCATTAGAGAGATTTCCGATCCCGGTCGCGATCGAATGGAAGAGAGAGGAATCGATTTCTAAGCGTAATACGGTCTCGGACGTAAGCCGGTTCCGTTGCGAACCACACCGCGGCCGCCAGATTATTACTTGACTCATGTGCGAGCCATTGTTGTCACTGAGGTAATCTGCCTGATAATCGTTTGCTTCCCGATCGAACGTCGAGAACGTTGAACCGTGCCAAAGGGGACTGGTCTCACGTGGCCACTCGGTGGGAAAACTCATATGCCGCTCGTCTCGATAACACGTTTACGTTCTAGAAAGTGGTTAACATTTTGGCCCCCTTTTTACAATCGAGCCGCGGCCTGCCTCGGAGTGGAGCACCGACCTGTCGCACAGTGGATACGGGAATAACGCACACGTACGTCCGTGCGAGTGAGTCTCTTTCCCACAGACCCGTACACACGAGACTTCCACCAGAGTCAAGCTAATGTGGGACCATCCCGACGCGGATTCATCCTTGCGAGCCTTCTTTCCGTCGGAAGAAAGTATGAAAGATTCATGCGGCTCGCATGCCGATTTCTTTTCTCATTTAATTGCGCAACGCTCTTACCGTTAATTGATAAGCAAACTCGACCACAGGATTTTTATCGTAACGAAAATCTGACGTCACTGCGCGACAGCAGATTCCACCCTATAGAATTGGCATACGCCGAATGGTCATTTACGATGTGTCAACCTGACGGCGCATTGAGGATTTGTCTGGCACGGCTTGCGCAATTGCGAATGCGGCGACGGGAAGATTTTGACTCCTAGATCTTTACATAACGGTGAGAGACGGAATGTCAACTTTGCCGGCGAATGCCTTCTTCGCGACGCTCGTAACGGTAGTGTCTGCCGTGCGAGGAAGCGAGAGAAGTCGAATCGGACGAACAGCCGGCCGCCTGAATATCGAAGCTCTTGTGCTACTCCGAGATTCTTGCACCCAGATAATGCGATGCGCGAGCTTATGCTGTGGGACGAGAATCAATGCGCGCCGCATTCAGCGCCGTGACGTTTCGAGCGCGCGGAGCCGCGCCGTTTCATAATGGGAGACGAAAATAATTCATTGATATCGCTGAACGCATCGGACTCCGGAATGCAAAGCGAGCCACTTTTATAATGGTATTATTCGAGCCGGCTATATGCATATGGATTAAAACTGCGTACATATGGATCATCGCGCCGGTAATTGAACGGCTAACCGAGTGAAGCGTGTGTCAGGCGCACGCGCGAGGCCACGAGCGTCAGACATTTTTTACCCCACCCCCGCGGCATAGTACGATTACCGGGAATCGAAAGTGGATCAGTGGGACGTTAGCCTCATTCATTTGCCTTTATCCTAGTAAAAAATTGATCTTCCCACTCCTCATCTTTCGACCTATTAATTATCGTACGCTGCTGCTTTACTTATTAGCGTGAAAAATGTCATTGTTCGAGATCGATGATGATTACAACGGACGTGTAACGATACAGAATACACGTTCGCGAATGACTGTGGTGGAAGGACTGAGTAACGTGCAGGATTACCAGAGGCCGCGGGTGCTTAAAAATCGACCGGTTCAACCGGGCAACAGTGGCAAACGAGACTTGACGTAGACCGGTCCCAGAACGAAAAGCCGCGTCGATTCGAAAGTTCACGAATGGCAGCTCCGGTATTGGCCCGCACGCCGGGGCAGGAAGAAAATTCTAGAACACTCTGTTATTCCACCCGCCGGATATTGATCAATATCCCCATTCGCTCTCCACCACGAAAAATCCTGAATGAACTGCCCTGAACGATTATCCATCCGCCGTCGGAAACGTCCAATTCCCAACCCATACATGTCCGCCAAGAGCCAACCTATACCCGTCCGGCAGTTCGTATTCAAATCGACGTCGAAGCCGTCCCGCCGGCAGCGCTTCGAAGAATTCGAATCCTGCCGAGGGAAAGCAGAGAGTTCGTGATGCTGCGAGGAACGAAAGTGCAAGACCGTGGCGTGATGCAGTTAGAGCGTTGCGTCGAGTAAAAGTTGTTTCAGACGCCCACTCGGATGGCCAGCTCGCGTAATGAACAATGCGCCGATCGCGACGCTAATTCCTGCGGCTTGAACCTCGACACGATCCTGGCCACGCGATGGGCTCTGATGCGCCACCAGCGATCGACTGCCAAGGGGTGGGGAGGTAAATAGGTGTTAGGTGTAGGCAGAGAGAAGCACGTGGGCAGGTGAGATGCCAACGACATACCGAGACACGCCCGTGAGCCTCCACGTGTTCGCCATCGGCGCATACACCGATCCTGATCCTTCGTCCCGACGGGACTCGTACTTGTCCTTGGAACGATTTCCGTTGCACTCCGCTGCCTATCCCTCGGGCCATGCCGAATAGTCGGCCGCTCTTGCGCAATTTCCAACTTTCGCAGCATTCGGAACTTCGGAGCGGGCGCGTAAATCTCTCGGGGCATTCCATAATGACAGGCAAAGACGATGTCGCAAGGCTCGCCGAGTTTTCTCCGAAGGAGCGTGGCAATTATTCGCCACGCTCCGGCGTTCTAATTCGTCGGCAGCGACGGGTGGCTGCAACTGCCGCTGACAGTTATGTCATCAGAACGCGGCGGGATATACCGGCCGCGTTAAATGTCCCCCTTTTTATAACGGCGCGGGTATATGTTTTAATTAGCCGGCCTTCCCTTCCAATGATCGAAGTGTGAGTTGGTCGATCGGCGGCGACGAAGAAACGTATTTGAAAGGCAGTGAGCAGTTCTAATCTGCTGGAAGAGTTCGTACTGAAGAGGGGTAAGAATGTTGAGTCACCGAGTGGAGAGACATTAGATTCTACAATTAGAGGCTGAACAAGGTGATAAACTGGCTGAGGAGGAGCGAAGAATTATCCGTTGCGGGAAGAAAGCAGGAAAGCGCGATTAGGCTGGCCTAGCTAGAAATTGCACGGCTGCGATATCGGGGCCCTGGTAAAATATAGGGTGATAAAAGGTTTACGGCTGGAGGAAGATCGTTTCGGAGAAAGTACGATGAAACAGAAGCTGCTGCCAGCGAGTGACTAATGGCAGCCGCTGAAGCTGGAACATCCCGCAGTGCCAATCATCTCTGCCGTCTCGCTGCCAATTCATTCGGCGATGATTCACGCCTATGACGAAAACCGTCTCCGAGGAAAGCAGGATTCGTCTTTCGCCGAGGAGGGCGACAAGTATCCAACCGGATGCGGACGAAGCGATCTAGCGACCGATCCGTGGCACGAGTTCAGTCCGCGTCGTGTGTGAGACCCCGACCATTCCGCATTCCATCCAGATTATACGCTCTCTCATTTTTCTGCATAATAAAAGCCCATTTGCCTATACGCTGCATTCGGCGCCATAGCGCTCCAAGGATGATAATTATACTCGCGGTGAGAATGATGATCCGAGCCATTACCGTCATCGTTATTCGGAAGGTCTCCCATCATGTTTTCCCATATGAAACGACGTACGAAACGCGTTCTCGGCAGGAAAGTACGAGGGTTGAAAAAGGAAATGAATCGAAAACGGTGTCGAGGAGAAAATGAAGAAGCGGGAATAGCTGACGACTCCGGAAAAAATTTCTCTTCTCGCCCAATGCCCATTCATGGTCAGACTCGGGGAAGATGTCGCGGACGGAGATACTCTCCACCTTCCTATCTCGCGATCATGAGAAATTGAAGGTCGGCCATCGCAATTACACGGCTGCAATTTCTACCGGTCATTTGTCAAAGCGCTTTCCTGCTTCGGTGGAACAAAGCGAGGACGCGGAGCGAGAGGATCGGGAATAAAGCAGGATCGTTGAATTAACATAAATGCGACCGGATCGAATGATCGCGATGACTCTCGAAAAATCCGGTCGCTCGTCCCGCGTTCGCCCATTATCGAGTTTTAGAAATGGCGACTCTGTCACGAACAATGATGCACGACGGCTCCGCGAGCGTCGATTACGCCATCGTCAGGGAACGAAGGTGGACTGCGTGGGGGGATTTTATTAACGCATCGTAGAAATTGGAAACTGAGATGCTGAACCTCAGCTGGGAAGAGAGGCGGACGCGCGTGCGGAGGACGAGAGTCTCGTTACAACGGTAAACGTCAGAGTCCTGGACGCGAAGGACGTCGGCCAACATCCATTATGAGAGGCAGATGATCTTAAGAAGAATATAAGAATCGTCCGACAATCACGCGACTATCAAGCTACGACAGGATAATCGCGGATACGGACAATAATGTCAGACGGTACCTAGACGTAGCGGGATACAGAATTAAATGAGTGATAGTGCCTGCCGATCGACTTGGAGGAATGTTCGTTATCGTGAAATTCTGCCCGGTTGCGCCACGCGAACGAATCGCTCTCAGCGATTGTATGTTCAGGTTGTTCGTCAGTGAAGCTGCATCTTGCGATGTGCCGCTCATCCAGTCACGAGGCTGGGCGGGGTCGAATTATTGGCATTGTAGAATAGATCACGAAGCGGGAAACGTGGAAAGGTTAAGCTGTTCACTGAGTGGGTGGCTCGCAGATACTGGATGGAGAATAGTCCGCTCCGCTCTTCTCTGTTAAGAAATATTACGGTACTCTGGATGCCTCTTTCCGTCGGGTCCATTCCGTTGTTAATAAACACGGCGCAGGGCTCGATTTCTGGGATAGGTTGAAAAGGGCGAAAAAGGGAGATGGACGTTTTATGCCTTGCGGTCCTTGGTCCTTGAGTGCGTCGTAAAGGATTAGATGGAATTTATACAGCCCGGTCGCCCACCGGACCCGAGCTTATCGAGGCAATCATCCGCGAGAAGACGTAATTTCTTAGGTGAATTCCTGCGATTTCACCGAAAATCCAGAGTTTGCTCGTACGATGGGGCAGTTTACTGTCGGCTGGCGAGGTAATGTTCCTTGCGGAGTGAAAAATGTCGTGCTTAGGTTTTAGGCCCTGCGGCGAGTCTTCCAAAAACAGGACGTTTCGGACGGTGCCACCTGCAGGACTGGCCGAGAATGTTCTGTTATTATCCTTGTTTTCTCGAGAGTCGATTGCCTTGGACATCCTTGCGCGTGGGTATTAAATTATCATCGTAGCTTAAAGGAAACCGTATACCTGCAGGTTGAATCGATGTCGTGGATTTAAAATGGACAAAAATGGATGATCAATGCTGCCGGGTCGTTTGTAACCGAAGATCGTAGTCTCCGGCTTGTTTTCACGGAGAAAGCCGTGCCTTCTTTGGTCCGGATAGAGAAAGAGAGAGCGACTTTTTTACCCGGCTTCCCTATCGCGATCGTTACATACCGATTCCACTTTAATTGCCGGCTATAGTCGTCATCGGCGTACAACACTCTGACACTCTGACCCACATACCTTCCATCGCGTTAAGATAGGCCCGTCCTGTGTCTAAAATCTAATTTTTCTCCCGACGACAGTGGACCGGTTTTAATCAACCTGAGAATTCTGTGTGTTTAGACAATATGTAAAATAGGACAAACTTCTCAACTGCTGTATAGACCATATACTATTTGTGTGCTAGCTCCAGCAAAAAAGTGAGGAAAATTTGAAGTAGCGCTATAAATGGTCGAAGAATGAGTATTGGAGAATTTCTGTGGTGAGGTGAGGAGCAAAATAATATATGGAGTCGATGTGCGTGATACGTGGTTCGTGTTGACACTGGTCACGCGTTGTCTTTGCCCTCTGCCGCGAGCGCACCGCGATTTTCGAGTCGGCGCTCTGCCCTGCTCACTCAAGCGTGCTTTTTCTTCATTTCTGAATTTTGTGCCGGGAATCGAACCCAGGTCCGTTGCCTTATGAGCCAAGTACTCTACTAACTAACCGATTATAAAACATTTCAGAGCATTAAGAATAAGTACCATAGATCATAATATAAGGCTAATTCATTCTTTATTAGAAAATTAGACCATTTGTAATATTAATTGTGACCGACAGCGAAAGGTACTTGTAGCGAGAAGAATAAAGGCGGATTGAAAGTAAAAAGTAAGCCTCGATGTTCCATTAAGGTAACCTAGATACGATCGCCAATCAGGAAAAGTCAGAGAGATCCGATCGACAAGAGGAGATCCTGTTTTTCAAGATTTCGCGCTAAATGGAAGGAGAGAGTACCCGGTGCTCAATTTCAAGGCCATCACTTAATACCCCTGAGCAACGGGATGCCAGAAGAAACTTAATTTCACGCTCGGCATTGTTAAACTGTTCCACCCGCATTCGATCGCTGGAAGAACGGAACGTGAAAACACCATGCCGATACACCGAACACGGACGAAAATTCGATACTCGCTAACCAGAGAACGCGACACCATATCAGGACGTCGATCGTTCCCGATCGAAGTCGAGTCTTTTGGAGGTCGTAACAGTTCTAGCATTCGCACGATTTTAAATTCACGGCGAGTAGCCGATCGCCGAGGTCGCTGGACAAGTTTTCAGGCGAAACACGTAAATGGGTTTGTGGCTTGCGGGGTTCCACCTAAAACCTCGTTTTGGCAAGGTGCGTCAGTGGGGAAAAAAACATCAAAGATCAGTTTCACCGACTCCCAACAATACCATGCGCATGTCACGGATTTTGTACAATTTCCTCCTGAATTCAGGCTAGATCGCGGAACGTACAGTTAAGTTGCACAACTGGAGGGTGTCGTATCCATACCGATTACGCGGAAATAATTATGGGCCGCTCGTTAGGCCGTATGAGAGTCAGCGCAGCGAAGAGGAATGGTCCGCGATGTCACGTAACGCGAGGAGTCCGTTAGCTCTTTTGTTAACACGGTTGCATAAGATTATGCAAAGAATTGGGTCGTCGCGCCGACGGCGAGCGAAATGATTGCGGATCGACGTACGCTTTCGTCCGCCCATTTATATCGTTTCGTCCGCCCACGCGCTGCCTTTGTTTAGACTTGGGACACACGACACGTCCACGTGGATCCGTTATGTTCTCGGACCATGTCCGATCTGTCATCGTGGGCATACCGACGCTGAATGAACGCGTTCGGAACTCGGGCGCGCCTTGTAATTCGCCCGCCTCGACTCGCTCATTATCCTCCGAGCGTGTCCGAGCTCCTTCGAGCCGTTTCTCCCTTCGTCGCATCCCGACAAATTCCGCTTTTCAAAGAGAATACTCAATCCGACAAATACTTTCGTAATTGACGCAACGCATTGCGCACGCACGCTTTGTACCGATAAGCCAGCGTCGGTCACTTATCTCGTGCGGGAATTTTGAAATGGTCAGGATGTTCGTAAAGGACGAAATTATGGGAAAGCAGTACGCGTAAAAAGTACTCATTAACACTCTTCCTCTCATCCTGCAATTCGGCACGTACGCGAGTGAATATTGCGATCGTCAGGCGGCGATAAAAAAAAAAATGTCTGTTTTTCTCGCCGACGACGAGAAGGCACGTGAAATTAGGCCCCGGTCCTGGATCGAACCCGATGGGGGAATGCAGACTTTCATCGCCCGGAGCTCTGCGCAGACACCGCGCGAGAGTGATATACACGTGTCCACTTTCGTGAATTAAGATCTGCCTTGGCACATTTTTCTCGCCAGCGGACACGCGTGCGCGCACGCCTGGCCGAATACCGAGAAATGAGGATTCCATAGATCCGTTCCTGCCGGATTTCACGGGACGCGGAATGATCGAGGAACGAGCGCGCGATCTACGCAGGCACAATGTCCAGATGTTGAGAGCTGGGTCTATAGCGTCGGCCGATAGAAAGGCGAAACGTCAATTGACGTCAGTGGTGCAACGGCGTCGTAAACGATGACCGTGACACGACGTTCCCTTCGAATTCGAGTTGTCCTTGGCTTAAGGCGGCCGTAATCTGTCCCACTGTTCGCTTCGAGCGCGACGGCGGACTCTGGTAGCGATATGATCCCGATTAACGGCCGACTCTGGCTTCCTTCTATCTGTTCAATTCTCGGACTTTGCAACTTGCGATACTTCGGTCGCGCTCATGCGAAGCATGAATCTTCGATGCTGCACGAGGCGTGGATCTCACGTCGAAAGGTCGGACCTTCGAAAGCTGCATAACGAGCAAATGTCACGAAAATGTCGTTCGCATTGTCTCTACGCGCGCAGATCAGTCTTCGACATGATATTTGCATTTCTGAGCGAGAAAGATCCTTCAAACTGGTCGAATCTTTCTTACCTCGTCAAGTTAACGTATTAGCTGCCACGATCCGCATTTGGGGATTTTGGAATCTATATAATTATACTGTTACACAACTTTTTGTACATATGTACAACTTATTTGGCGAAACATTTCACAAAATAAATTTGGTAGTTAACGGGTTAAGGAAGGTGCGTGGCCTAACGATGACGATCGAATTGGCAGAATACATGTACAAGCTTCTATATGGCCCTGCAGAAATCTGCAGCCTCAAATGCTCGCCATCGTAAACGTTACGGTTACGGCATGCGCTCGCAAATGAAATGGATCGCGCCAAAGGAAATCCATCCCTTACGGGGTTGCCCGCCAATAATTGCGCAAAGCGAATTCCGAATACGCCGACAGCGCATGTCAGGCCTCTCGGTGAGGGAACGAGTTAGTTTTTTGCTAACCGCCACGGAGAAAGTCCGTCGTCGTCGTCGAGCGGCAACGCGGAGGGAACATAAAGAAAAGTGACAAATAGCCATGAAGGAGAGAAACGAGCGGATTTTCCCGCGCGTAGCGCCTGGATCGACACGACGATCTAGCGATTGCGTCACAGATCCATGTTATCGTTCGACGGAATTCTATCGACGACGTAGGACGCGGACGAAGCGGGAACGATAACCGGAGGGCATTATGGAGGTTGGCAGGATGACAGACGGCGGACAGGACAAGCGTGTAATTGCGAGCGAATGCAGCAATGAAGGATAAACGATTTTTAACGATCCAACGGACGTTCCAGCGGAATTTGCGTGCGCTCGGCCTCTATCGGCCGGATTTCGTAAACCGGGAATTACGCAGCAAATGGGGAGCACATATCTTCGCGTATTACGTCTGCAAGCCGATAGACCGCCGCTACGCTTCCCAACCGGTATTTACGACGGGACAGGAATTCAGTCGCGCCTAGTGTTTGCCCAGCCGTCGAGGTATAGAGGCAATTGGAAAAATAGAGAAGCTCGAAACGTGAGCGTGGCCGACCCGTGTGCTCAGCGATTAGGCCGCCTTTTTTTCTCCCCCCATCGGGCGGCAGTATGTTAATGGATTCGGTTGGAAAAGGCGACGGAGATCCGAGCGGCTTCATGATAGTCCCGGATTTCTCGGAGAGCTTTCCAACGAGCCCGCGTTCGATTGTCGCCCGTCGTCGATCAGTAACTTTCCCCTCGCGTGAAACTCGGCACAGTCCCGGTATTCACGAGCGACGCACTCCGAGGCACGAACTTCTCTCGAGACGCGAATCTCTTCGTGTACCGGGACGACGACGGTGAGAGAAGACGTCCCGACGCTCCACGGACAGCGATCGTTTCTTAATTTACCTGCGACAGCGTATCTGCGAGGACGGCAAGAGGCGAGTTAGACGTGGAATGAAAATTGCGGATGTACTAACGTGAACGATAATACGCGAGCGACGGCCATTAGGTTACAATAATGTGAGCGTAACCGAGAGGCGAAGAAGTAAGCAGTGGTTACGGTATTAGCATGCTCAGACTCGTTCATGTATGATGCACTCGGCACTTACGTTAAACGCGTAGTGACAGAAAATAAGGCGACTACCAAAGCGTGTAACCATCGGCAGTCAGCGAATACACAGTCGGCGCTCGCCGTAGTCGTGCCGAATTTAACATACCGTGTAAAATATGCTGAGGGAGAAAGAGATGGAGAGGTAAAAAAAAGAGAGAGCAGCTGAAAAGGCGGAAGACATGAAACTGGCCGGCGTAAAAGCAAAGATTTTAGCCTCGGATTCGGCCTCGACGACATTTTGCAATCTACGTGCAGCGGTGTCTAATCGTAAATTTCACCCGCGAGGGTATGTGTTTCGCTCACAGGCTCGCGACTCGATTATATGAGAGCCCATCGCTGGGTCGAAGATGAACGGCGGCCTCGCGAGCAGCGAATCGAGCCACGTTAGAGATCGGGAGACTCTCGATCTCTCTACCATTTCGCAGTTGGTGAACGTAAGAATCGGCAAAGCTTGCAAGGACAACCGGCGACGATGACGAGGAGGCAGGATCCGTCGAATTAACCGAGTATGTCTCTTTCATCGTAGATTTCCTTTCCTCGGCGACCATAATTAAAGCCCTGGCTTTTCCATCATAAATGGATATTCCGGTCTCCGAATTGTCATACGTTAATTAAACGCGGCCTTATAAGCTGCGTTGACCGTCGGGACGCGATTTAATTGGCGGCTGACGTAACCATATTTTTTTTATTCCTCGCTGGCAGTGCCATAAGTTAGCGAGGATCGAGCGTGGCAGATTCTTAAGTGATTCTCGATTACGCGAAGAAAGCGACGCGCACGAATCCGGCTAGCTAGACACGTTCACTTTATGCCGAACGTTCACCGCGATTCGCGAAATAATATGTGGACTCTGGATGCGTGGTACGTACGGCGTGTTGACGTGGCTTGTCTTTGCCCTCTGCCGCGGGCGCTTCTCGATTTCGAGACGGCGCTCTACTGCGCTCAGTCAAGCGAGCTTTTTCTAAATTTTCCGCCCTGCGAGTTGTACAGTCGTTTAGCGTACATATTCTTACCGGGCGAATATTACTCGACTATGTCAACGTTGTTCGTTTCATACCTATAACATTTTACGTCTACTTGCGAGACTTTCTTCATACTTTTGCATCATTTTACATTACTTTACACTACTTTACATTGTTATATCTAACAATTGTTGGTTATTTGGCCTTTGCTACCTGGTAGGGGGTCAAAAATAACTCAGAGAGCGGTTTCCCGTTGGTCGAAATTCGCATTAGTTTCAGAGTTACAATCAATAAACCATCGAAAAAATGGGGGTCGAAAAATGGGTAAAAATTAAAAGTCTTCCGATAGACTTATGGATATGCATATCGATAGAGAATCGAACGAGGATTACAAAAATCGCAACCCGAGCCTCCTAAATGCAATAGTTTCGGAGTTACAGCCGAAAATGTGCGTAAAAAGAGCGAAAAAACGACATTTTCCCAGCAGTATCACACACAATGTTATTTCACTAAACTATTAGGATATACAAGGAAAAAGTAAAAGAAAACATTCACAAAAATCGCAAGCAGAGCCTTCTAAGTGCAATAGTTCAAAAGATACGCGCAGAAATGACGAGAAATCAACATTTATTACACGAATGAACTAATGTGTCACTCAATTCTTCCCCAAGCTTCAAATACCGATATAACGTCAGTCTAAAAGACCGCAGACAAACCTTGCCGTTAATGAGGTACCAACGATAGAATTAACAGAGCGGAGACAGAGGTCCAAACTCTAACATCGCTGTCGCAAAAGGTGATATTAAAGAGAACGCTATGCCAGGAGCTACCGTACCGGGTGGGCAACGTTAAGCCGTGAGAGGAAAGGCTCGGTCACGGTGAGGCCTTCTAACTTTCATCGACGATAAAGTCGCTTCCCAGCTCGGCGTTATGCTCGAGCCTCGGAATTTCGAGCGGCCGACGCGCGCTAATCCGCCTGATCCGCGCCCGGTTTCCGGGAAAAGCGCGCGAAGTTCGTCGGTCCCACTCCGGTCCCGAACGAAAGGGACGTTGCGCAACAATCGTCACGGGAAAATGCCTTTCGCGCCGGTCGACGGTGACGACGAGGAAAATGATCGGCGAACTTCCAGACGAGAGGAAGCGTGGCTCTTTCGAAAGCGGCGCGAGAGGCGAGTCAAGAGATTCGACTAAAGCAAACGACCGACGACCGGCGCCCAGCGTCCACTATGCATATTTCCCGAGCGTAAGAGGCATCGATAGGATATACTGGTTCCGATCCGGGATATCGGAGAAGCGGATGCGTTGCATAAAACAGCCACCGGCCTCCACCACCGTTCCGCGAGACCGTTACACGCCTTGCAACGCGCAAAGCGTAAGTGTTATTCCCGGCGCTCTTCCGCACTTTCATGCAGATCGAATGTCCAACGAGCCGGTGGAAATGATTGCCCTCCCCCGCGCTTGTCCGGTCAGTCGGAAGGCTCGTTGCCTAATTAACCGCGATGCGCTGCGACGCTCGTAGAAGAGGAAGGAGAGGAAATCCGAGGCAAACTACAGCTTCTGGGTAGTAAGTGGTAAGTAGCCGTGAAAGGCCGGGCTTGCGCAATCAGCAAACGTTCCATCGACCCCCGGGCGACCACCTTTTGCCTGGCTTTTCCATCCAGACTGTAAGGAGTGAAAACGAACCCGAAGCCGAAGCTTTGCACCTTGATTTCTAATTGGGCGCTAGTTTCCTGATAACCGAGCAGTCGAGGCACGCGTTACATCTCGCTCGCTTTTAATTGCCAGAGAAACGGAGGACGGTTGCACAAGTCCGTTTAATGGCGCGGATGTCCTTTTAACCCGCGGTCGATCTGTCAGCGGGATCTCGCAGGGCCTATGTCAAACGTCCACCAGACGTCTGGCGAGTCCAAATATAAGGCGCCGCTTTCTCTTCTTACCCATTATTGCCGCGGTTCAGTTGCATAAACAGTACGTCGTATTACTTTTCGCGATCCAGACCGATATCGGCGAGAAAGAAGTGTGTCTTTTTTTTAACTGGAACTGACAGTGGGAAGCGAGTAGGCCGAGTGTATCGCGGGGGAAAAAAGAGGGCACTGCGGAAGAACAATGGCGGAGAGAATTATCTCACGTGCGGGTCGTTTCCGCGTTACGACAGACTGTCCATGTTGTCTATCGATAGTTTCGACTTCGCGGTTAGCGATCGGCGGGAATGAGTCGGCACGAAAATACGCTCGAACCGCAAGAGGCGAGTGGTTGGGAAAAAATTGTGGCTCCGCTCGGGATCCGGACGAGTAAGTTTCCTCCGACGATAATGAGACGTGTGGAGCGCAGGGGGAGGGACTCGCACGAAAAATTCGCCCGCGAACTCGAAGCTAGACGTTTCCCGTCCTCAAGAATGGTACCGCTAGTCAGCGGCTTTATATCGTCCGAGGCGATAACGCGGTTAACTGAACGCAATGATTCTCGCCATATGTGAACGACGATGACAGAACGTCGAATCGAACCGTTCAACTACCGATGAGCGAACAGCTTCGGAGTGTTCAAAGTTCGATCGTCAGCGTCTCTTCCAGCGCACGTCTGCGGATTCGTTGTTTCGCGTACTTTTCGCGCGGCCTGCGTGAGACCTTCCCAGATCTTCTCACGGATACCAAAATGTACCCGCGTAGTCGCTAACGATCGACCGTTAGCTGGAAGCGACCTTGTTCCTCAAATCGGCTCTCGGCGATACCGATGTTCTCCCGGACGAAAACTGGCACGCGCGGACGAACGTGACAGAACTTGACAGTCGATAGGAAACTTACCCTCGAAGTGTGCGTCCGCCGACACTGTCAGCGCGGCGAGGCTGATGACGAGCAACTTCGTAAACCAAAGTCGCCACATATCGTCGTCCATCTGGTCAGACTAGCCAGCTACGGGCACTGTTTCTCGTTCCTCGGGTACGACGCGTCGAATAACGTGCACTCTCATGTGAAAACCAACCCCCTTCGTAAATCCACGTTTGCCCGGCTTACATGGGCCCTCGCGTTCCTCGTCCTGTCCGTGCTTCCCGGGGCCAAAACTAAATTTTGCGCCCTCGCCAGTCACGATCGGATGTCCGATGAGAGGTCCGCCGGTAATCCGCGCACGAAGTAATCGGAAAGCCGCCGTGCGATAAGCTTGCGAGTACGAAGATTTCCGCTTCCTGTCGCGCCTCCACCATGCGAGCGAGGGGCTCGGTGTGTATCGAAAAAAAATCGAGCTCGACCGAGAGAGCGGTTGTCGCGATTTGCTCCGTGCTCGACGAGCGGAGCGACCGACCGATTGACCTTTCTCCGGGTGCGTAACTTTGTCTGTGTCCCGGTGAGGACTGAAGGGGAACCAAGGCCCGCCGGGTGTTGGGAACCGGAGAAAGGTGTATCGAGAGACAGAGAGAGGGCCCCGCTCGAGTAGGAAGGCCTCCTTCTCTCCCTCTCTCTCCCTCTTCTTCCTTCTCTCGCAACGGCTCTCTTGCCTTCCCTGCCTTCACTCCCTCGCCTCCCCTCTCTCTCCTGCCCTTTCCAGCGGGCCCCACTCTCTGCCTCTCTCTTCCACGGGGCCCGATCCCTCCCCCCTCCAGACCTCCTCTTCTTCTCCGTCGTCGTCTTCGTCCTCTGTCTCTCGCTACCGATTGGTTAGCTTGTGTGTACAGCGGGCCGGCTCTGCTTTAAAGGATCGCGTCCACTCGCGGAAAACGGGGCCCGCCGACGGGCCCCCGCGACTTTACGGTACTGCGTGAGCTACTCTCGGTTTGAGGTAGTCTCCGCTCCCGTCCTCTCGCGCGTCGCGACGCCGACACCTCGAGGACCCTCGTCCTCCGCCTACTGATTTCCATCGACTTTCGAACGTTTAGCCTGTCTCCCCCCGGAGAAGAGTTTGCGAGTTCGATTCGGAATCGTCGAGAGATCTCGTCAAGGTTAATTGTACGAATATCTGAAAGTCGATTAGAAAATAGCGGATAGAGTACATGAGAAGAGAACTGTCGAGTTGGACGGCCGATACCGTCTATTTAACGATTGCAAGGCTGTCCGCTAATTATCCCCGAGTTCTTTCGAGCGAGCCACGAATCGGGGTCAGGCAACCGGACCCTTGTCCCCCAGGTGCGCAAAGGTTCCGCGCCGTTCGATCGCCATTGTGATAGCCGATACGATTATCGCGCCGGTCGCACGCAGAAATTACTTACTTGCGCACTCGGTCGCTCGCTTAATCCGCGAACGTGTGAACACATCAGCGACTGTCGGCGTCTGTCGGCGACAAGGCGCGCGACAAGTTCGCCGGTAATGACAATAATGAACGATAATTTCGAAAGAACCAGCCGACAAAATCTCCGGCAGTCATTTGCAGCTTTCATCTCCCGCGCGCGCGCGCGCGCGCTCAGTCTTTTAATCTCCGCGGTATTGGGTCATGGCCTCATAGTCAACCGTGCGGTTATGCGAATTAGCAACTAGGTGTCAAGTCTCGTATACTCGCCTAGGCGAATGCCTCACCATCGGCTGGCAGAAATTTCGTGAGCGCTATCGCGGAAGTGGAGTAGGCGGACGTCGGGGCGCGCGTACTTTGAATGGGCACGTATATTGATCGGTATGCGGGACACCTGTTTTCCGTCCTGAATGAACCTGGGGAGCCTCGAGGCCGGCGAGGAGAGGGGTGGAGAGGGCTGGAGGAAGACACGACCGTGGGAGGGACGGGAGGAGGGCGGGTGCTGTTCGCGGGGCAAGGCACTCTTGAAACGGCCTATACCGTACTCCGTGACGGCACGAAGCGGCCGGAGGTAGGGGTTTCGTATTATAGGTGTCGACCCGAGGACCTACATTCGCCCGGCACCGCAAGAGACGTCGGAACACACGCTCCTCTCTTTTGAGAGACCCCCGTAGCATCCTCCGCGTATTCGTGTCGGCTTGGTCAACCCGGCGAGCGAGCGATTCTCGAATTCCGTCGTCGAGATTCCAGCGGAGAAATTGTTCCTGCCCCTCTCTCTCTCTCTCTCTCTCTCTCTCTTTTTCTCTCTCTAACTCTCTTCCTCTCCATCTCTGCTTGTCTTTCTCTTGACCAGCCTCTCGAAGCTTTTCGCGGCGATGACCGAAGTCGTGGGCCGAGAACCTGTACGATTAAATTTCACGATAACCCAGCCTCGAGATCGGGCGAGTCGAGTCGGCGGAATGATCCTCAATTTCTCTCCGAGCCGCGGATAAGCGGCCGCACTTGGCACGTTCGAGGGCACCGATCGCGCGCGATGGGAGAATTGAATATTCCTGAATCGCGTAATAGTCGGAGTCAGTCGCAGGCGTAATTCCGTAACATAATGTCGGCGCTCACGCTCGCGGCCGCGCTCATCCGCCGTGCCGGGGAAATATTTGTATTATACCCGACGTAACATTTTCCGTAATGAGCCGTGCCTGGCGCGCAGGAACGGGCATAGGTATTCATAAATTAGAGGTACGAGCGCCACGGTTTCCTTCCTGATTTCCTTCGGCCGCGAAAGGAAAAATTCTTTACCGTTCGGCGGGCGACGCGAGAGAGAAGAGGCCCAGGGGAAGGAGGGGAAAGAGGAGGAGGAAGAGAAGAGGACGGCGTCCGCTCAAGTAGAACGAACGATAGGACCTAACTCTTATCCGGCGGAATCCGCGGGATGTCGAAGGACGATGAAGTGAGGCTGAAGAGGTAACGGCCCGTTGTGTCTGAGGCCGTTCGGTAATGCGCGAATGTGAATGCCGAGAAGAATCGAGAGAGTCGAGAGAGTCTCTTGCACCTGACGCCGCAGCGTGTTACGTAGGACGCACCGGGCAGAATAGGATCGCAATTACGCCGCTTTTGCGCTCCTCTTCCACTTCTCCCGGCATCGTTCCCTGCATCGTTCCCTGCAACGTTCCCTGTAACGCTCCTTGCAAACGCTCCCGCGCCGGACTCTCCACCGTTAGGTCTCACCGTGCGCGGCCAGACTACGCCAATTTCACCGAGCGAATTTCTTTTTAAGGCCGACCTAACCGTCGCCTTCCAGCCTCAGTCTAGTTTGCCCCCAGTCTTTTTCTCCTACCGAGCGTTCGCGTCGTTTGCACTCGGTCATTCGCGAGTAATGCCGAACCATCAGCATCAGTCGACGATGATCGTATTTCAGGGTCGCAATAAGGGAATCGGAAGGTCGCTCGCGCCAGGAAGCCATCGAAGGATACGAGCCTGGAAAGCTGCTCGAGGATTCCAGAGACGCTAATTCCAGCGTCATCAGCTTCGCTGGCATTAAACATTCGTTCACCTCAAGGCTCGTCTTCCTCCTCATGTCGAGAGTTCCATTTGGCACTGTTTCGCAGTCGATTCTAATTTGCTTACGCTCGCCGACGTTGCAGGCGTGTTGAAGCACGACAAGCGACGCGTAAAGTGCGCCGGTAAGCACGTCGTGCCTGAACGATGTGGCAGGTCTACCTCTCCTCTTCCGACAATGTGCCCGGAGAGTACCTACGTACAGCTGGACGTTCCATTAGCGAACGCAACTGTCGTCACCGCATTCTCCAACGCGCGCAATACTTTTTTCTAATCCGACAACGGTTATCCGTCATTCGTGTCTATTAACACGTTCCGTGCCGAACCGATTTTTGAAGACTTTCCGTTCAGGCCGCGTGGGTCTATGTGACCCACACTTGTACAATTAAATAAAGTCGTCTTTGACGTACGCCTTACAATTTTTCAATAGCACAAAGTCATAATTTGCAAGAAAAGGGTATACATTTTAATATATGCATATATCTGTATCTTTTGTCAACCCTGTGTTTTTAATTTTAAACCAAAGAAAATAAATTTTAATATGCTTTAGATAACGAAAAATAAATTTAATTTTTAAGGACTAGTAAGCGGCCTGAGCGGAAAGTTCAGCGTTGGTCGCCCCCACGCTGCACGGAACGTGTTAACGACGTCGATGCCGACGCATTGTGCGAATATTATTATTGAATATTGGACACACATTTGGAATATTGGACGCCGTGCTTTCGTGGCCAAGGAGAATCGAATGGCAATCGCCATGGCGTTATCGCGGACTTCCACCGTTAACTCTCTCGCCATGCACCATCAGTTCTGGCCGCTCGGCGAACATTACGCTTTACCGGCGTAAAACATTTGCCATCCGCGAACCATCCAGGCCTTGCATAATCTCGATACGGTTATGCGTGTATACTGTTAGCCCACGCGGGCGTCTCGGACCGTCAGGCCGGACAGGCGATGTGGTTGGACGTAAACTTTGAGAATCGGTTCGCGGAGTGAAATGTTTCCCGAAAGCGGAAGAAAGTCTTCGGCGAAGGTGACCTCGGATGATGACCCTGAAGAGATTTTCGGCTTTGCGCGTGACTACTCTTCTCACGAGCGGCGCAAGGGATATGCACGTATTGGGACTGCCGAGGTCACTGATTCTAGGGCTAATTGTTTGAACCTCGCGCTCGATTACCGCCATGTACAGTTAGGACGATCTTGGCAAAACGATGGCAGACTTTTCGTGTTCTACAGTTATTAACCTCAAGGTCGCGGAACATTAGGATACGGCCGAGTCGTATAATATTGCAAGTTCAAACAGGAAATTGCATATTAACTGCGCGCGGTGAGCTGTTCATAATGGTTCGACGAGTGCGTGGATATCGTGAGTCGAAATCGGCATCACGCGCAGACAATTTCGCTCGGCTGTTGATATTGTTCCGTTGTTTCGATTCACGACCGCGATTTCCACTAAGTGCAACACCTCCGGCGAAGCCACTTCATTATATCGACAATGATTGACACTCGGTGGCCTATGCAAATATTGGGATAATGCGGGAATATGTAAGAGGTAGATTCTGAATTATGGAGTCGGTATGAAAAATCAATCGTGACGATTAACGACCGGGGATTCAGAGAAATGCGTCCGACAGTTCGATTAGGTAATCACTCAATTACGTTTGCCCAGTCATGCACTCAATTGATTCATTTAATTGCCTCGGAATCGCAAGAATTCTGAAGATAGAAATAGCGTTTCGGCACAATGCCATTGCGATCGAATCGGCTCGACATAGAGACACGAGTGGTTTTCTATCTAATGATGCTTAAACATGGAAACTGGATCCGCTAATCAGATTTACATTCACATCCGTCCACGGCGGATTAATCTGTCGAAATAGGAGCAATTTACTCGCTTCAAATATGGCGCCAACGATGTGTCGAACGGGCAGGAATTTGTTTACGAGTAAACAACAATAAGATACAAATTGGTGAATTTGAAACTGAACAAAGATAAGATGATTCTTCTCGTTGAGTGACCAATTGTCGAAAACACGTGAGTTGCCCTGATCTTTTGATTCGTTTCTTCCGTGCGCATTGACCTTAACTGAACTGATTGGAAAATGGCACGCCTCGGTGCAACATGCCTGTGCGCCTCTCATTATCGGCACAAAGACACTGGGTGCACCGACAATTTAACCGGGCAGGCCTCGGAAACTTTCACTCTTACTCACGTGATCGTCGTCCTCCTCTCTTTCCAGCCGAACGATCCGACGGCGTCAGGAGAAATTCTTAGCCTTCGCAATAAGCGCAGGAAGTCCGCATTTCGCGGCAGCCAGACGATCTTTGCCGATCGCCTATTCTTCGTCATACCTGTAATCCCTGTTGCGCGATACTAGATCGACAAGCTAGTTACGTAGAAATATGCGCCCTTGCCGACAAAGAGCGAATAGTTTTCCATACGTATTGGAAATGTATTTATATGACAATATAAATGATCACAAACTTCATCTAATAGCAAACTGTACTCGTAGTAAGAAATAAAATGATAGAGGTTAATAAAAAAAAAAATGTTATCGACTCTACCACCCTACCAGTAACTCTCTCGCGTTAAGACGCACTTATGGCTACCGACAACGGGCTATGTCATTACGCGAATCGATCGGAAGTCATACGTTACGGAAGTACTCTCTGGCGGAAAAAGAACGGGTGCGCGTGAGTCGAGTAAAAGTGCAGTGGAGCAACGAACAGACTACGGTGGATTCCTTCGCTGACCTGTCAATGCGTTTCGCTCATGAGAAAGCGGAAGTTACGCCGACTTCGAAGAACTCATTGACTCCGTTCTGGCCTAAGCGTTCCAGTTCCGCGCTGCAACGCAATTTCGTAATCCGAATTTTTCTCTCGCGCCGACGACGCTGTGCTTTCCTTCCTCGTAACACCTTTTGTTCGCCGGATAAGGGCAAATAGGAATTAAGTAAGAGGCGTGTACCCCACGCACCGAGTTTTTCTCCTGCCTACTACGCGCTTCTCTCAACTGCGACGCAACAACGAATTCTTATCCTCCTATTCGAAAACTTTTCACCTATCGCGATGCGCCGAAGATAGCTTATAACTTTCTTACGAGGGATAATGAGAGGCGAACGTAAAGAGGTAAGGAGGTCGAAGCTGGCCTCGGGCTTCGGAAGACTGCCAAATGACGACAATATAAAATACGAATTATCGACGTTACGCCCACTTTGACACCCTATCCGACGCCGGTACCGCGATGCCATTAATAATACTGAGATCGTGCTATTTTCTTAAGCTAATCTCGCTACATTCGGAGAAGCGACAATTTACGGCAGAAATTCCGACCGTGGATTGGGCGATTACGGTGAAATTGCACTACGGTTAATGAGAAATGGTCTTTAGACGAATTCTGTGTACTACGCAGAGTGGAGAGAAGGAAACGACAAGGGAAAATTAAATTTCGGGTTTTTTCAATCTACATCCATTTTATTATCATTCACTGTTGCTGTGGTAGCTTCTGTTTCTCCAGTTCCATTTTCCTCGGATGCCTCCGCAGACTTCGGGAATTCAACTGGTTCTGCGCTTTCTTCCTGGTGACTTGATTCAATTGCTTCAGTATTTACAGACTCTGTTTTTCCTTCCTGGTTCTTTGGCAGTGTCGGTTCAGAATGTACTGCCTCTGTTTTCATTTCATTACTTGCTTCAGCAGAATGTGACGTTAACAGTTTTTTCTCTGCTTTCAATGCAAGTTTATTCTCTTTCTGTTGAGCCTCTTTTACGTGCTTTAAGCCAAACCTTCTGAACTTAAAGTTTGGCAAGAATTTTAACTCACCGCCCCATTTCCTCAACATGTCACACTGTGACGGTATCAATATGTCCGGAATTTCTAAATATACATAATGAACAAAACGAATGAACTGAAATATACCTAAACAACTACTATCGTCGAATATCTATCCTTACCGATGCCACACGTTCTATATTCCTCTAACTCTCGTTCCTTGGCCATTCTCAAAATATCTTCCCTGCTAGCATGTTGCCTACCTCGCTTTATACCTACGGAGCGTTTAATAGCTATTTGTTCCATCTCCTCATCGTTCCTTGCAATGTACCTTCACGTCAACCCCAACGTAGAAAAGAAGAAAAATGCATACAACACAAATATTCCTCTTCACCGATTTAACTTACTCTATACACCAAAAATGGATTGAAAACCTACTGTTCAAGCAATTCTGCTGTCATTTCAGGAGTATAAGGAGATATATCGACCATGTGTTGTTGTATCCACAACATTTTCTCCCCAATTAAATTTTGTTTTATTACGCCGCCAAGTTTTGCCTTTTCCCTGTTCGATATTCTACGAAAAATGAAAAAATGCATTACCTTGTCGTTGAAGGAATAGGGCAAGGGAATTTGGGTTTTCTTTACTTTTTCGCTTGCTTCGTTATTGCTAGAGATTTTCGGCTGTTGGGATGCTGTACTTTCTTCGCCTTTGCGAATTGTTTTTTCATTGCCGTCGACTGTAATAAATACAAAGATTAGATAGAGATTCACAGAATTGTAGATTATACGAAAAATAAGGGGTTACGCACCATTTTTATATTGTTTACACGAACTTTCGACGTTTGCACATAACCTATCACAACACACACGTGTTAGAAGACCGACGTCACTGACGCACAGAAGGCGCCAAGCACTGTCGAAACTGGTCGAAACCGGTTGGTGCTGCCCTCTACAAGTTCTGTGAACTACACAAAGCGCTTCCAACTTTTTCTACTTAATTTGAAGAATCGCACTAAAGCGTGTGACGTTCAGTAACGTTTCACGTTAAGGACAATACAAAATATGTTATAGATAATTGACAATTTTGAAAATATTGACATACGATTACTTTGAAGCAGTTATCATCTGATGATTACAGCGTCTCAAAACCATATGGCTTATGCAGGCGAGTTAATGATGTCCCTTGGTCCTACACCCTACAAGCGGGCAAATTATACAAACAGTATCTGTTATCTTCCGATATATCTAAATTCTCACCGCAATTACAGTATTACAACAAAAATATCTGAAATCTGCTTGTAGAAGCGCCATCTCGAGGAATATTGTTTTAATCTAGAGCTGACTATTGGAAACACATTTCCAACATATCCACCTTTGATCTTCAACACTTTTTACATTATTCATGAACGTTAGTTTGTATAACTTTAACCTTATTGCACGGTGACAATTTTTTTACGTTATCTTTATTGACTTTAATGCGTCACAAAGTAGTAGTTTTTCTGCTATTCTTGTGCTCGTCATTTTCCGTCGTAACGAGTTTCGCAGGCGGAAGAACGGGTAGACGCGAAATATTTGACAAGCAAACATGTTGTTGTTCGAAGATTACCGTGCAAGAAGTAGCCGACACGAGCGATGCGTCGGTGGACGCGCATTCTAATTGCCTGCTGGCAGGCTTCGGAATAAGCGAAAAAATTCCGTACGCGGAATTTTCATCGTCGAACGATGCAATCGACATTAACTTTTCGTCTGCCTGTCTCCGCTGCGGCATGTGCCTAGCAATTGCAGAGCAAGTACGATCAAAAAATGCTACATTAGTTTTCCGACACATTTCTTTATTCGTACACTCGTAATACTGCCGAGAAAAGAACAGATATATCAGATAATTTCCGTTCGCAGTTGAATCAACGTTTATCGGACATCAATCATGCGACTCCTTGTCACGCTTGTCTAGGCGAGAACGACATTACACGGATTTTAAGAGCTGCGTGCAATTGTTCCTTCGAACAGTACGTAACGTAAATCACCCCTTCCCCTGGGGCGTAAAAAGATCGTAAATTTTTAGTTACAGGCTGCGCGAAATTGACGGGAAGAGATTGATTTGCGGCCGGACACCTGGCGCCAATCTGATCGCGACGTCGGTGGATCATTTGTGGGAAAAAAGGTAAGCTATTCCTCGAATCATGAGATACGGAAAGCACGAACGAAATCTCTGGTCAGCTTAAGGGAGACTTGTCACGGTTACCTCGACGAGGTTGGGGAGGTACAGTTGTACAAACGATGGAGACAATGGTCGGCCCGCAATGAAAATGCTCCGGACGTGGCAACGTTACTGTGCAGGTAATATATTCCCAATGAAAATACTTTGTCTATCCTACGGTAAACACTGTACAGTTGCATAACGTTTCAGGAGTGACGTCGGCATGACGCGAGACTGCAGATGCGTCGAAAAAACCGAAGAAACGGAGAACTCTACATCTCCGCCGGAAAAATTCTGCAGTAATGTGAAAATCTCATCTCGCTGTCCTCGTCATTGATAACATTTTATACCTTTGACATTTTGTACCATCTATGAATCGTTTCTAACATATGGAAAATCTTTAATTCTGAAATGGAAAAACATTTTCTTTGACGTGCCCGCCATCGTGAACGGATTTCCGCATTTTCTTTTTGGACAGCCCGGAAAAAGATGCCCACGACGATCTCTTTGTTTTTCCGGACCTCTTGCGTGTCGTTGCTCTAGCGTCGTCGGTCTGACGATTTTGTGCTATGTCTGAACCGTTCATTCTCTGCATCGAACTGTTACTGTGCTCCGAGTAGGGGTGGTTCTGAAATATGGGACCGTAAAAGGGCTCGTAGCCTGGAATAGGCTGACTTTTCGAAATCGGCGAGCTGCCAAGCGCTTGCATCATAGGGGGTGTCATTTGGTACTGATGCTGTTGCTGAGGATGATGAGCGTGTGCGTGATGATGAAAATGAATGTGAGGAATGAAGTGATGCTCCCTTATCCCGCGAAATATGGTTTCTTGCATCTGTCGTCGTTTGTTCCAAATTCGTTCGAATATCCCAATCGAGACCGCTGTCACGAGGCCGGCCATTAAGATCACAAATGCTGAATAGACATCGGCGAGTCTTGCGCTGTGAAATGTCGTCGGTGCCTTGCACCTCGGCATTTCCGGTAACATTTTCTCGGCTATTCTACTCAGAACGCCGCATTCGTGTATTCGCAATATGCTGAAAAAGCGGAAGATACATTTGTTTCCGAACGTACCGGAAGATGAAATCTACTTACCTCAAATTGATTATCTTCTTGTACGGGCACGAGTTTGCCATGGGAAGTGCGACGAATGTGAACGTCTGACGTAAAGTGAGTTCCTTCAATGAGCAACGTTCGTGAATTAACGTCGTTCGGAGTGCGTGCCTTGCCAAGGTGGCACTGACGAAGAATCCGTAACGGCCTTGGACAGCTTTCATTAAGCCAGACGTCGTGTCCAGTCGGGACTCGCGGCTGTTAAAAGCTTTAATGTAAAGCTGCCTTAAATTAGTGTCGTTGACGTCCTAAAAAATGTTTCGTCAATACAGATTGGCACATTGAACCCCAAAAAAAAAATGCTCACCCTTATGTATTCGTCGTCGGTGACACTGTATCCCAGTTTGAAGTTGTTGAATAGCAGATCGGTGATGGATTTTATTCCACTTGCTTGGACGGACAAAATGGACGTTATAAAACCTGCGTAAGCGTTGTAAGTGACTAGAGCGAACATTAAGCTAAAGAGTAGAAGAGTCTTTCCTGACGGCGTTCTGGGAGTCCACGGAGAACCTGATCGAACAAACAATGTGTACCGTTACATTGTATGTTAATCGTACGTCGATCAACAAACGATCGTTTTTCCAGCACCTTGCATGCACATGATGCTCATGCACCAAAGTGCAGCCTCCCCAAGGCCGACGTGCGTCTCCTCGTCGTCGTGAAGCAGAGTTTTGGCAGCGTAAATGATAATACCCATCGAGATCAATATAATAAGGTAAGTAGCGGCCACGCACCCCAACAATCGATTATTGAAGGGTTGCAAAAATATGTCTCTCATCGTTCCCGTTTCCAACGGATGATAGTAAATGTTTCTCCTATTAAGCAAATTGATTAGAGTGGGAAATTCCTTTGACGGACCGTTGTTATCGGATCTACTGACATGTAACGTATGAGAGGGTGGCTGAAAGACATTTCCGACTGGCGCTCGTCGTTAATAGTTATATATCCCAATCCGATGTCGACGGCGCCCGAGACGACGTCCCCTAACAGGTTACTCCAGACCTTGTTAGTCATCGTGCCCAACTTTTCGTGCGGCACCAATTCCATGCTGTAACCGACGAAACGTACATTTTCCTCATTTTTTTATTTTGGGATTTTGACGGCCTGTAAGGACCATATGGAAAGAAACAGTTCTATTCTTTCATCGAAGTTTCGTACATTTTCCTTATTCCGCTTACGGTATTGTGTCAGTGACTACAGACGAAACCGTTCCATTCACAAAGCTGTACAGCACATTATTTCTCATTCACCGGGTGTATCCGACGAATTCGTCAGCCCAAGCCCATAATTAATTGGTAATCCCAGCGAGGGAGTATATCTGTCAACCGAGCTTGTCCGACAAGTGGCGTGATGCTTACGTTCGCAACCAAAAACCAACGATAGAAAAAAGTCGCGCTAGGAACGGTGAAAGGAAAAGCAATAGATTATGGAGCCTGCCACGTGCGGTTTGCGTCACGTGCCGCGGCACAATTCGCAATTGAAATCAGCGGGAACGTCGCGCGAACTTTGAACCCGCCGGAAGGCCCGTACCTTCCCTATTGTTTCGCACACTGCGAACTGGATCGCTCACTGTCGATGCATTGTCAATGTCGATCGCCGCCCTTGCATTATCCCTCGTAAGTTCGTTAACTTCTGATCGGACGTACCTTGCGTTCAGATTGTTGGTGACGAAGGCAGCAAAATCGAGAAGCGGCGCTATGTCATTGGCCTCCACTTCGTCTATCACGTCTGTCTGGCCGTCATTGGTGCCGTTCAGTACGCCGAATACGATCGGTAGACCATTGAAATTGTTCCTCAGCTTGACGCTGACCGGACTCCTCATGGACGAGGTTCCGGGATTCCACCAGCCGAGAAAGTTCGCCACCAGACTCGTATTGTCCGAATTGCGTACCTTGTACACGTGGACAAAGAAGAACGACACGGTTCTGTTCTCGAGGACGACGTAATTTAGGTTGATGATTGCGTTCTCCGAGACTCGTCTTGGCGACGGATCGCGGAAGCGAAAGCGTTTCCCGTAGCGCCAGAGAGTCGGGCACGTTCTGTAGAACATAAGGATCCGTCTTGACGGTTGCGAAACGAGAATGATAATCTCTCTGATCACCTGTTCCAATTGCTTCTGTAATAGTTGGAGGCCGCGACATCGGACAGGGAAGATGTGGCGACGATTACTTCGCTATCGATTCCGATGTTAAGGTCTCTTAGGACGGTGTCGATGGTGGCGTCGGTGTTCCTGGCCGTCACCATGAACCAGGAGATGTAATAGTTGTACAATAGCTTCTGGGAGGCCTGCGGAAGGATGAGTCAGTGCGAAGGCGGGAGCATAGGTCAGAAGCTTCTAGGGAAGGAAGGAAGTAGACGATACCACTTGCAGCACGTTTTCTGGTGACGTCAGGTTCAGGCCGTCCAGTAACACGATTGAACCGACTCGGTGACGTCTGATGACCAACGCTTCGGGTATATTCGGATTGGTGGCCGACTGAATAGATACGCTTATGCCCCTCTCGCCGAAGCAGTCGATCAGCGGCCTGGCATAATTAATCGCGCAATCTGGAATTGAATAGGCAAAGTAGTCAGGAGAGCCAGCCACGCTAGGTGTATTGCGCACGTTTCGCTATGACACGTCATTTCGATATAGATTCCTTGTAAACAGGGAATGCGTATACCTGTGCACCCAAAGGTCGCTGCCAGCGTCGTTTGGCTTGGTCTTGACCCGACAAAGACAATACACATAATGTAATCTAAGAACGCATTATGCAGCTTACGCTCATATAACTGAATGCATAACTCTAACTACGCTGTGCTACGTATTGCTCCAGATCACCAGTCGACTTGCTTGTAAACACCGTTTGATTGTATTGTATAGATATAAAATGTCATGATTTAATTGGACCCTGAATCAGTGCGTAATTAGCAATGAAACGCGGGGAGCATGTTGTTCGAATGATTGAAAATTTGCTTAGGCTGTATAAGAAACTTGTGAATGAAGTTGAAGGGCAAATTTCAATGTTAGGTTGAATGAATTTAAGTCGAGGAAAAAAGCTTTGGTTTACCCCTGGAGAGATTCTGACACGATGAACTTCTGTCGCTCACAAGAATCGCGACAGAATACAATACAGTGATAATAGTTTTACGTATAGAGGAACAGTGACGTAAAACGTTGCAGTATCAAAATGTTAATTAATGCAAGCAACAGTTCCCAAGGGACATTGTTTCCAAACATGTCCAAAGCTGTTTCTAGTAGAAATACAACTTCGCGGAAATAAAAGAACGTTCGACAAATACAACGACTGCGGCAGGAAACGAGAATTTTGAAAGCAAATCGCTGACTCAACTGATTAGAAATAGAATGGGCAAGTTCACGGCGTGCAGTGTATGTGTATCAATGTGGCGAACACATGTCACGGGCACAACTGCATAATTAATCGCAACTGCGGTAAGCGGTATGCTGAAATCCAGATATAAATAATGAAAAGGGTCTCTTCTGTGACTGTTGTCCAGAAACTGCTTTGCGAACAAACAGCAACTTTTTCGTAACTCTGCGCAACGACGCCTACTTTCTGACAAACGCTAAGAACAATGTTCGAGAGAATTTCAAACGGTTCACCACCTGTCATTATGATATGGCACCACTTGGGGGAGCACTACTCCTGTCACACCTACATAATCGAAGTTTTCGACTGACAGAGGAATACACTTACCTGGCCCGTTAAAGGTCCCTGGCCATCGATGAGTACTCACTTCTTGCAGATTAACTACTGAGAGCGACGGCTTTACTTACTGGTGGGTCCCAAATTATCGAACAGCACCACTTGGTCCCACGACTGCCAATCAGCGTATTCCAGCAACAATTGCAAGGTAAGCGGCGACGGTGGTACACAAGTATTTGCCGCAACGCAAATAATTGTGGACAATGCGACCAGCCTCTGCTTCATTTCTTCCCGATTAAGACATAACGCGAGTTCCCGACAGCGGCCACTCAGATCTCACGTAAAAGAGTGCAATCCTTCACGACGCATCCCAGCCGTTCACCCTTCGTTCCAAAGATTTCTACTGAACTCTCGTTGGCCGCAATCGGCGAACGACCGCGGCTCGCCGCGCACGTCAGACCCTTTTGACACCCGTCAAATTAGTAATTTATTGGACGAGGCCAGTCTTATCGTGCAGGAGAAGGTCTTGGCGTACGAGAAAACTTGACGTTAATAGCCGGCCGAGCGTCCGACAATTCGGAATATCTTATAAGGCCATTGTCGCCCCGTTCTCCGACCGGGTATATTGAAGTTATGCGTCGGAAGTTTTTGGTACTCTTTTTACCGGCCGATGAAGCGCTTCCAGGGTCACGGAAGCTGTTTGCGAAGTGTCGACGTGGGCAGCCGACAGTGCGGTGGTAGTGCTCTTGGCAAGCTGTCGACACGTCTGACACGACGATCGTTCGGCAACTGAGGATCATTCCATAAAGTTTCCGTCGAATCGTTCCCAATACGAGGCATAAAGTACGCAGTAGGAATTAACTTGGCCGATAGCGATCGGAGCGTACCCTCTTCCACGGTAAATTAATTGCCGAGCGATGTCGTTCGTCGCCATTAATAGCCGATCCCGGGGGAAGCGCGAGGAAAGAAAGAGAACCGGCTGACAATTCGAAATCAACCGAGCACCTCTTCTCGGGCAATTAATGTAATTGCACCGTGGATTCCGTTTCGTTCTGCGTTCGGATGAACGATGAAGGGCGGATGCACGATGCGCGTAGAATCGACCTTGATGATTCGGATGAAAAAGAATTCGACTATCGATCGGGTGCAGGAGTGGAAAAGCGAACGGGGACTTCGATTAACGTTCACTCACTGATTGTCAGAACGAGAGTTGGCATTTGGCAATTCTTTCGTTGTTCCTGCCGTAAGATTACGGCGCGCAAGCGTCACGATGGGAAATTTCACGTTTAAGCAGGTGGCATTGTAAGCTCTCAGTTCGATCGGCTGTTTTTAAAAAATGTAATGATCCTTCCGTTTAATGATATGACACTGACGGAAATCTAGTCACGAACTACCTCCAACGACAGTGTGTACGATTGTAATTACAAATACAATATATACGTGCGAAGTACCTAGCGTTTATTTTCAATACGGACACTTGTAAGCTGCTCCTTGAACATTTTCAAGATGCTTCAGTTATATTGCGTTTTCCAAATAATTTTCGACGACAATCTTTGAGTGTAGTAAGGGTAGCGTGAGTCAATGTCAGGTGATATAGGAACTGTCATTCCTGCCAGTGTTGGGGAATACTTTACGTAATTAAACTCTCTGGCATCCATACTCATTGAGAGTTGACGTAGCAGAAAACACAACTCATAAAATCAGTGTTGCTTGCGAACAGCGCGCTAATTAGCTTTTGTGTACTGGCGGAAAACGAATAACTTAACATGGAATTGTGGCATTTCTTTTGTTTTCTGCAATGACACCGATATCATTGAGCGAATTCTATTCTGACATGCAGGAATATGGTTTATCTACTTGACATGCAAAATTACCATACCAAAATAGCATGCGATGTATGAAAATTTGTGGGGTCATCAGTAAAAACACGAGAATGCCTCCGATATCATTGAGCGAATTCTATTCTGACATGCAGGAATATGGTTTATCTACTTGACATGCAAAATTACCATACCAAAATAGCATGCGATGTATGAAAATTTTTGGGGTCATCAGTAAAAACACCAGAATGCCTCAGTTCGAAGTCAATCGTCTTGCTGGTAGTACGAGAGTGAAATTGTCATCAGTAAGGTGACCAACTGTACTCATTTACTGAGTTTTGTACTCTTTTTTCGCACACCGTACTCTTTTCAAATCCTGTACTCTGAAAGTACTCATTTGTATAATTTTATACTCATTTATATTTCTAAAACATTTTTTTAGATTATTTTATTTCAATTTTATTAATATCATATCCCACATGAAAATTTAAAAGTTTTAATAGAAATTTCCTTATGTTGTCCAGGCACTAATGCTTCTGTTGAAAGAGTATTTTCACTAGGGAATGATTATTGGAGCAGTGAGAAGTCGCAACTTTCTGTAAAAACATTATTTGCCGTCTTAACAGTCAAATTTAATATGCAAAATGAAAGTTGTTCGGATGTGGCTACATTATTAGACGAACATCCTCATTTAGCAAAAAAAATCCACTCCGAAGAAAAATATGTTTTTAAAAGAAAATAAAGTTTTTATCGTTTTTTCTTCTATTTTTTCACCTATGAAATACTTGCAAAGTGTACTCTTTTTGAACAAAAAATAGTTGGTCACCTTATCATCAGACTTCACGGTTTCAACAAGTTCAAATAATTATTCGTACAGAAACGTATCAATTCATAGTCATTTCAGTACCTCAAGTACGGGCTAACTAAAGGGCATAGCCGGGTAAGACAGTGAAATGTGCCTCAAAACTGATTGAAATTCTGAATGGGCCATTCGATAGCTTATGAAAAAAGAAACATTTTTGTGAATTTTCAACTTTGTATCTCGTCCGTGGGGGGCGGGGGGGTGTAAAATGTACTGTCCGCTTCTTCCACCATTTTCTCGGAATCTAGTGCATAAAAAAATTCTAAAAAAATCAAAGCCATATCTAGCAATGGCGCACATATTCCAGATTTTTTTTTCAGATTTTTACATAAAAAATCCTTTTGGTAAAAAAATAAAAACCGAAAAGTCAATCAGAAAAACATTTATTTGATACCGAAGGAGGTCCGGATCAGTGATACCGCTTTTTTCTGTAATGTAATATTACAATCAACATCTCTCTGATTTTTTTATAATTTTTGCTCACCGGCAACAGCGTCGGAAAAATAAAAAACCCGTTTTTTTGTCAGTTTTTGGGTGTCAGAACAACGTATGAGGTAAACTTTGGTTCAATTTTTGTCACATAACTATTTCATGTAATGATTAATGTTATTGATTACATTGCACAGTCGTAATAATGCAAGAATGGAAGAAATCGATGTCACAATGTATGCCTTATGTTCTGAAAAATTGAAGATCAACCAAAGATCGTTGGTAGCGACACGCGTAAGGTGACAGTCTGTTTTGTCGAAACAATCTTTTTGCCTGGGTTCGAATCCTGTTAGGTGCCTTTTTTTTAATCGTTTTTTTGTCCTTTCTTTATGCAGCAATAGTTATTTATTCATAGGACTATTCCACCGTCGAAAAATCGACTTGTTTCGTTTCTGGCATATGGCGAAGGTTGGCACAACTATCATCATGTTTTCCCTTGGGATTACAAAACTGCGGAATTTGGTGACTACAGTCTCAATTTCACGACGATGTTCCTCGACACTTTCGCGAAGATTGGTTGGGCCTACGACCTTAAGCAGCCAACGAAAAAGTACATTGACATGGTAGCCAGCAGGAGAGGAGACGGAACGCGCGCCATTTGGACCGAGGCCCCAGACGAGAACTAGATTAAAGTCAAATAAAAATAATTATTACTAAAAAATATGACATGTACGATATGGGTTGAAAATTCAGAAACCGGACAGCATGCGGAGGAATAAACATTTTTGATCAATTTATTTAAGTGAATTCCAGTACGAGCATATTCGTATAGCATAGCATTCCCAGTACGGGAATACGACGCCGCTCGCCAAACTATTTAATTATTTAAGAAGTATGTTAATTAAATGTAAAAAAAGTATCGTGTTAACTTGATTGCTAGAAAACAGACCGTCTCGTTATAATATTTTTACATTTGGTAGACGTCGATTAAGACGTTAAAATTATCAACTATACTAGGTATAACAGGAAAATCCTACTCAAATGTGTCAATGGAATAATAATGTCCAGGTTGACGTGTTATGTTTCTATTATATTCATCGTATGCGTGATAGTGGTTCGATCTGAAATATTACGTGCATGCTTCACTTTGCATCTATGTAGGCGGTCTAACGTGACAAAAAACAACAATCCTTCACGGCACATTCCCTCCGTCTTAAGCTGATAATGAATCGCAATCCCGCCCTTAACCCTTCAATCTAAATATTTCTACTGAATTTTGGTTGCCTGCAATCGGCGAACGCCTGGGCTTACCGTGTACATCTGACCGGGTTAACACTCGTCAAATTAGTAATTTATTGGATGAGGTCTGCGTTATCGTGCCGGAGAAGGTCATGGCGTTCCAGAAAAATTGACGATACTGACCACCTGACCGATCGACAATTCAGAATAACTTATGAGCCCTTTGTCGCCCATTTTCCGATTGAGTGTGGCATTAGTTATTCTTCAGTTTTCGGCACCACTTCCGATTGATGCGATGCAGTCCTGACAAGGACGCGGAACATTTGCGAAGTGACGATATTGGTACCTGATAGTTTAGTGCAAGTACTACTGGTAAGTTGACGACACGACTGACATGGCCATCTATTAATAACTGAGTATCGGAGTGTACCATCTTGTAAGCTCTGATTGTAAGCTCTGAGTTTAATTGGTTGTCTTTAAAAAATGAAATGACCCTTCCGTTCAACTGTATCGCACTGATGGTAACCTAATCGCGAACTCTCTTAAACGGCAGTGTCGGTTGTGACAACACGTGTAATGCATACGTACAAAATATCTTGCATTTATTATATAGACATATGACTGAAAGGTGCAGCACGCACTTGCGCAAAATAGTTCAATGATGTCGCGATGTAGAAATTATGTTCGACAATAGACTTTAAGGATAATAAGGGCACTGTGCGTAAATGTCGGGTCTGATAGAAAGCACTGTCATTCCTGCCACTGATGGTGAACACTTTTCCAAAGTAAACTCTCTGCCATCTGTACACATTGTTGACGATTGACGTAGAACAGAATGTCAATCATTGAATTGGCCCTATTCCCGAACAGTGGGCGTATTTATTGTATACGCGAGGAAGGAGAAGTATCAACACATGTGCTCTCTATTGCGGTTCAAGGCTCACTGGCTTTATTCCCTGTTTCCTAAAGCTACAGTAGTGTTATGGATACGCACACACGCATGTCGCATATCCTACGTCCTTCCCCGTTTTATTTAGATATAAGGTTGCTAACCATAATAGGCTTTACAAATAATTTGCAGCGTCGTATGGTGCTACATTTCGCTTTAGCCTAGTTGATTTCCTTAAAACTATTGGTGAACGTTTGCAGTTCACATTATCGGACTTACTTGCGACGTGATGACTGATATCTTCTTCGCTCATATAATTTTCACAATTCCGCCAATGTTGCATTTGATCATAATGTCTTTTATGCTCTTTCTCTCCTCCTTCCTTAAATCTGATCATACAATTTCTAGGGGGTAATTTTGACACAACTTTTGCTTCCGACATTTTTGGGTGATATTTTCGAAAATCCCTTGCCATTATTACGTCGCCTTCCTCAAAATGTTCTTTTCTGTTACCCCTGAAGTTCTTCTTTTGCATGTATTGTTTTGTTTCGACATGAGATCTCCTTTCCGGCCGTAATAATAACAAAGGAGTTTTCAGTTCTCTCTTAAATAATAAATTAGCCGGAGTTTCATTAGTTGTCGCGTGCTTTGTTGTTCTGTATGAAAATAAAAATATTTGTATTGCCGTTTTAATATCTACTTTTGAGCTTTGTACAATCGCTTTAAGTTTACGCTAAAATGTTTTCACAAAGTTTTCCGCAGCTCCATTTGTCGCAGGATGTTTAGGCGCGGAAAAATCCTGTGTTATTCCCAACTGCTTAAGAAATTTTTTACATTCGTCACTCGTAAACTGCGCGCCTGAGTCGGTTACAATGTGATTTGGCAGCCCGTGTGTCGTGAACATTTCTCGGAATTTCTCGATCGTTGCGTCTGCTGACATATTTTTCATAATAAATATTTCGGGCCACTTGGAATAGGCATCTATGACCAGGAGGTAAGTTTGTCCCATATATGGCCCTGCGAAGTCCGCGTGAAGTCTCTGCCAAGGTCGGCTAGGCCATGGCCATGGAGTTAATTCCGTTCTGATTGGATCATCTTTAGTTTGGGCACACCATCTGCAATATTTAGATTTTTCTTCTATATTTTTGTCTATATTGGGCCACCAAACTACCGACCTTGCCAAACTCTTCATTTTAACTATTCCAAAATGACTTTCATGCAACTGCTCAATTACCTTTTCTCTTAATTTGGGTGGAACAATAACTCTTTGTCCCCACATTAAGCATTCTTTTTCTGTGTTAATTTCATCCTTACGTATTGCATACGGTTGCAGTTCATTGGGCCAACTTTTAAGATTACATTCGGGCCATACTTCAATTACCATTCGTTTTACAATAGATAATGTTTCATTTTTCGCAGTTTCTCGCGCTACTGCTTTAAAATTCAAACATGTTATATTTGTTGAATAGACATAGTGTAAATACGTAAATCTGCCTTCGATATCTAAAATATCATTACTCTGTACATAATTCATCGGTAATCTTGATAAAGTATCAGCCACTATATTTTTTTTTGTACTGATATACTCTATTTCGTAATCAAATGCCGATAGAAAATAACTCCAATTTTGCAATCTACTCGTAGCCATTTTTGGTATACCCTTTTCAGGAGAAAAATTCTAGATAATGGTTTGTTATCCGTTTTTAAAATAAATTTACGTCCAAATAAATAATCATAAAATTTGGTTACACCAAATATTATCGCGGCTGCTTCTTTACCAATTTGCGAATAATTTTCTTGCGCGGTGGTCAACCTCGTTGATGCGAAGGCTACTGGCCTGTCGCCATCTGCGTACGGCTGACTGATATATGCACCTAACCCTTTTGAGGACGCATCGCATGTTAATTTTAGTGGCAAAGATGGATTGTAGTTTACGATAACGTTCTTTAACTCTACTTTCGCTTTTTCAAACGCCTCTTTGCAATTTTTATTCCAGTGAAAGTTTTTTGCATTATTACAATTATATAATGGTGCTAGAATTTTTGCACGATCTTTAAATAGTCTCCCGTAATAATTGATTTTACCTAGTAGTAACTGTAATTCTTTGTGATTTTCCGGTTCTTTCATTTCTATGATTGCTTTATACTTTTCTTCACTTACTGTAACAGTGTTATCCCTTAACTTATATCCTAGATAATTAACTTCATTTTTGAAAAATTCGCATTTATTTACTCGTCCTTTCAAACCACATTCTTCTAACCGCGTTAATACTGCATCCAAATTTCGCAAATGTTCCTCATCATCACTTCCCGTTACCACAACATCGTCTGCCACCACCGCTACTCCGTCTATATCTTTCAAAACTTCTTCAATTTGTTTTTGAAAATAGCCAGGTCCTGATGATATTCCATACATCATATACAAGCATTTAAATAAACCTTTGTGAGTATTAATGGTTAATAAATGTTGAGAATTTTCCTCGACAGGAACTTGTAAAAATGCTTCCTTTAGGTCAATCTTCGAGTAGCGTTTCTTACTATTATTGGTTTTTTCTTTTGTTTGTAATTTAGCAATTGCATGATCAAAATTTGGTGGTGCGTAACGAATCGTTTTTAATAATGGGTTGACAGTGACATTGTAAGCTCCGCAAATTCGAATATCTCCATTCGGTTTTAATATCGGAACAATCGGAGTAGCCCATTCACTCGTTTCTACTGGTTCTAATATTTTCTCTTCTACTAATCTGTCTAATTCTTTTCCTATTTTGCCCTTTAATGCAAAAGCTACAGATCTAGCTACTTCATATATCGGTTTAGCATCTTCTTTTAATTCTAACCTAATCTTTGCCCTATTAAATGAACCTTTAGAATTCTCAAAAAATTTAGCATGTTTTTCTAAGATTTTATTTAGCTCCTCGTTACTATCACACTTACTTTCAACCTTATATAGGTTTAGTTCCTTAAATAGAGGCCATAGTCCTAGTGCTTTGAGCCATGCTCGACCTATAATCGGCGGTCCGCACGATCTAGTTATACAGGGTGATTCTAGTAACTGGGCCAAGCGATAACTCTTTTTTAAATAAATTTAGAACAAAATCGTAGAGGAAAAGTTTGTATTAGGTGAAAAGCTCTATCATCCTATGCACCGACTTTTTTCCCAAGTGCATTGGTGCATGTGCAAAGTGCAGTTGCACTGTTTTTTTAAATGGAACCACCCATTTTTTTTTACATAAACACGTTCCTTAAGCCATTCTGCAATAAAAACGTATAAGGGAAATCATCGAAAAAACAATAGTTTACGAGATATTTCACTTTATTCAAACAGGGTGATTCTAGTAACTGGGCCAAGCGATAACTCTTTTTTAAATAAATTTAGAACAAAATCGTAGAGGAAAAGTTTGTATTAGGTGAAAAGCTCTATCATCCTATGCACCGAATTTTTTCCCAAGTGCATTGGTGCATGTGCAAAGTGCAGTTGCACTGTTTTTTTAAATGGAACCACCCATTTTTTTTTACATAAACACGTTCCTTAAGCCATTCTGCAATAAAAACGTATAAGGGAAATCATCGAAAAAGCAATAGTTTACGAGATATTTCACTTTATTCAAACTCTTATAACAGATGCCCAAACCGTTCACTATCGCATTATCTAAACGTTTTTGGTCAGAGTTACGTTCCAATCATGTTTACTAACATCTCATACTCAAGGATAGGAACGTATTAAAAAATGTTTGCAAGCTAACGGTGAAACGTTCGAGTATCTGTTATAAGAGTTTGAATAAAGTGAAATATCTCGTAAACTATTGCTTTTTCGATGATTTCCCTTATACGTTTTTATTGCAGAATGGCTTAAGGAACGTGTTTATGTAAAAAAAAATGGGTGGTTCCATTTAAAAAAACAGTGCAACTGCACTTTGCACATGCACCAATGCACTTGGGAAAAAAGTCGGTGCATAGGATGATAGAGCTTTTCACCTAATACAAACTTTTCCTCTACGATTTTGTTCTAAATTTATTTAAAAAAGAGTTATCGCTTGGCCCAGTTACTAGAATCACCCTGTTTGAATAAAGTGAAATATCTCGTAAACTATTGTTTTTTCGATGATTTCCCTTATACGTTTTTATTGCAGAATGGCTTAAGGAACGTGTTTATGTAAAAAAAAATGGGTGGTTCCATTTAAAAAAACAGTGCAACTGCACTTTGCACATGCACCAATGCACTTGGGAAAAAAGTCGGTGCATAGGATGATAGAGCTTTTCACCTAATACAAACTTTTCCTCTACGATTTTGTTCTAAATTTATTTAAAAAAGAGTTATCGCTTGGCCCAGTTACTAGAATCACCCTGTATATAAATCCGCTTTAATTTTCTTATTGTTAAGGCACACGGTTACACCTTTAAACATTCCCGCAAGCTTATTAACCGTATTATCGTGATTTCTGAATTCTATATCTGATTTGTACATGGTTTCCCCGGGAAAACATTTTTTTATCATATTCTCTGGAATTATAGCTGGTTCCGCGCCCGAATCTATTTCCATTCTAATTTCGCAATTATTTATTTTAACCGTCACATATTGAGGTTCTACCCTAGTTTTTCCGGGTACATACACACTGTACAAACTTCTTTTATTATCAATATACATGTGGCTTAACTCTCGCGACATTTCTCCATCGGAGCTACTACTACTGTCGCCTTTACTTACGTGCCCTACTCGTGGCTTTTGCCTTGCGTCCTTTCTTTCAGTGCAAATTCGAGTAGTGTGCCCTTTATTACCGCACGTATTACATACCACATTTTTGCTATACATGCAATCGTTCACAAAATGCCTTGAATCTCCGCAACGGTAGCAAGCCGAACCTCCCGGTGTTGGTTGTGGTCGCGGCTGAGCTGGTCCTCGGCCTCGGCCAAATGCTCTTCCCCTTCCATTCCATGGCCGCTGTTCTTGTTTCTGGTCTCCTTCGTGCTGCTTACGCCAAAACTTTCCGCGATTTACCATGTGTACATCTTGTTTTTCAATGCTTGTTTCTTGCAATGTTTCTGCGCCCTTACTCGCTGCTTCTGATGCCAGAGCTTTTTTTAATGCTTTTTCCAAGTCTAGTGCCTCCGTTGTTAACAATTCCGCCGTTATTGCCTTATTCTTGAGGCCACAAATCATTTGATCTAGAATTTGTTCGTCCTCATTTGTAAATGTACATTTGTCTGACATAACCTTCAGTGCTGTGACATATTCTTTTATACCTTCTCCCTCTAATTGCTTCCTCTGTCTGAATTCATATCTATACACTAGATGTGACGCCGGCGGTTTCAAATAATCCTTGATCTTATTTACAATCTCTTCATATGTTTTGTCCTTAGGTTTAGCGGGTTTGCAAAGGGTCTAGCCGTGTTACAATGCAAAAAGTGCCCCTAAACCAAATGAGACGTGTCATACGCCATTCGATAGCTTATGGAAAAAGAAACATTTTTGGAGATTGGAAATCCGAAATCTCAACTGAGGGGGTAGTTATAGACAAAAATCAAAAATATGTTTCTTGCCCAATCATTTTTACTCCAGTGGATAAAAAAATTTGAAAAAATTCACGAACGTATCGGCTAACGGTGTACACGTTACAGAATTTTTTCAGATTTTTTGGTTGAAAAACTGAGCTGTAAAAAATTAATAAAAAAATTTTTTTTTGAAAAATGGCAATTTTTCATCGAAGAAGTAAAGTCTCCACTTTTATATTTTTTGTATAGGTACCTATTGTGAATACTAACATACTGAATTTTTTTCAGATTTTTCGTAAACCTGCGCCGTTATAAAAAAAATTAAAAACCGATTGTCCGGTTGCTTTTTGCGTGCCCCACCTATTTGTACAGTAGATCTTTGCATTTTTCCCAATCCACAAGTGTATTATGCAATGTGTAACGCTGCTCGAAGTCTAGAATTGGCGCAGGAGTTGATAAAGCCTTAAAATAGCAAATCATGGAAATTGCGACCAGTACGTTATATTCCAAAGTGTAAACCGAAATTCCAATGGCACCGGTGTGTACATTTTTGCGCAAGTTCGAATCCTTATAGGGTTATCTGTTTTTCACACATATTACTTTTTATTCAGAATTTAAAAATACATTGTTCTAATTAATGCTTACCCTCATACGTCGTAAAATCACATGGTTTTTTTAGTTATGCAACATACTATTTTCAAGCACTTGTGTGCTATTGTTTCTTTTCATTATCTTTTAATTTTTAGCAAGGGTTAACAATTCTTAATTATAATTAGTGATAACATCCGTGTTTATTGATTGAAAAGGTTAGAGTAACTGCGATATTTTTGATCTCATGTCAATGTAGATATGAATACTGTGCCTAATATAATCCGTACGTTTTGATAACGCAGTTTATCCTCTTCAGGGAAGAAATAAATTGACTCTGTAATTTAAAGTACATTGTTTTAAAAAGATTATTTGATAGAAAAAGTATTTGGAACATAGATACGGGTATTCACCATTTATATTTAGCATAGATACTTATCTTTAAAGAGTAATAATCACGTATATATAAAGCGACATGACATCCTCAGTGCAGAATTTTGTTGTATCCTCCAGTGTCCTGTGAATTATATAGTTATTTATATATTCTAGTGTTGAGCGTATATACAGTTTTTGTTCTGATAATACTTATCTTTTCGATCGTTGGCGGCATAAAAAGATAAAGTAAATGCAAAACTTTTAATCTTCATCACTGTCCTCATTAATAACTGGTACTATGTTGTCGCTGTTAAATATCCTACTTAATATTTCGGCTGGTCGTACAATCGGTGACAGATACCTTGCATGTGACAAATAATAAATTATTGCTGCTGTATGCGAACAGCATCCGACGGTACGATTGCCATTCGCACATTGACAACAATATCGGCGAATTCCAGAACAACCTATTGAATGTGGCACGTATTCTATGTAACATCTGTATACTTTATTATTAATATGTCTTGACTTCACTTCGAATTTAATAATGTTTTCCTGATCTTTTAAGTAACGGAAGTTAATATTGTTTTCAGCTCCATCATTTCTGCTAAATAAGAAACTGCCTGCGATAATTGATACGATCCAGTGAAAAGAATTTTTAGATCCCTCTCCGTCATATCAGGAAAATCGGGTAACTCTGTGGCTGAAATTGGTCTAAATGGAACTTTTCGAATATTCCATCGCTGAAGATCGACCTCTAATGATAATGAATTTTCAATTGTTTGATTCGACATTATTTTGTCAACTATTTCTTTAATCATCCCTACATCTGAATGTAGCCGTTTACCGAACGTGTTTTGTAAAAAACAAGCGATTTTACGACGTATGAGGGTAAGCATTAAATAGAACAATGTATTTTTAAATTCTGAATAAAAAGTAATATGTGTGAAAAACAGATAATCCTATAAGGATTCGAACTTGCGTAAAAATGTACACACCGGTGCCATTGGAATTTCGGTTTACACTTTGGAATATAACGTACTGGTCGCAATTTCCATGATTTGCTATTTTAAGGCTTTATCAACTCCTGCGCCAATTCTAGACTTCGAGCAGCGTTACACATTGCATAATACACTTGTGGATTGGGAAAAATGCAAAGATCTACTGTACAAATAGGTGGGGCACGCAAAAAGCAACCGGACAATCGGTTTTTAATTTTTTTTATAACGGCGCAGATTTACAAAAAATCTGAAAAAAATTCAGTATGTTAGTATTCACAATAGGTACCTATACAAAAAATATAAAAGTGGAGACTTTACTTCTTCGATGAAAAATTGCCATTTTTCAAAAAAAAAATTTTTTATTAATTTTTTACAGCTCAGTTTTTCAACCAAAAAATCTGAAAAAATTGTGTAACGTGTACACCGTTAGCCGATACGTTCGTGAATTTTTTCAAATTTTTTTATCCACTGGAGTAAAAATGATTGGGCAAGAAACATATTTTTGATTTTTGTCTATAACTACCCCCTCAGTTGAGATTTCGGATTTCCAATCTCCAAAAATGTTTCTTTTTCCATAAGCTATCGAATGGCGTATGACACGTCTCATTTGGTTTAGGGGCACTTTTTGCATTGTAACACGGCTAGACCCTTTTGGCGATCTCCTCATACGTCTCTGCATTCACTTTGCTTAACAATATTGCCCTTTTTGCTCCGGCATCTGTTACTTTATTTGCAATAAAATATTGCTCTAATCTATCACAAAATATTTCCCAATCATTCTTGCAAATGTCAAAATCCAAATTTGCACTGCGTTCCATTATGTTAATTATATTTACTTCGTCGTTTGCACTTTCTGGATCACTGGTTCCCACCGTACTTTTATCTACAATGTCTGCTATTAATACTAAATTTTGTTGACCGATATTAATGTGGGATGTATAAATTAAACGTGTGCAAGCGAGTATGAAAGTGTTAATGTGTGTGTGAGTGGCGCAGCGAGATTGGAAGCGAAGGCGATGCGTCGCAAATAAATATTAACGACGCACCAAAAGGGCCTTGAGGTGGAATTTGGAGGTAAAGGGAGGTATCCCGCAAGAAAGGGGAAAAAGTCGCGTAAACAGCGTGAAACAAGAGAGTCGCGAGAAGCCTCGCAGAGCGAGTCGCGAAACAGTGAGTGTCAGAGCGTTGCGTAGAGTGTACGAGAGTGCGTAGCGAGAGAGAGTTAGAGAGAAAGAGTTAGAGAGAGAGAGTTAGAGAGAGAGAGAGAGAGAGAGCGACAGAGAGACAGAACGACAGAGAGACAGAGAGACAGAGATAGCGACAGAGAGACAGAGATACAGTTATAGCGACAGAGAGACAGAGATACAGAGATAGCGACAGAGAAATAGAGATACAGAGATAGCGACAGAGACAGAGACAGAGATACCGAGAGACAGAGAGACAGAGAGACAGGGACAGCGACAGAGACACAGAGATACAGAGACAGCGACAGAGACAGAGAAAGTGAGAGAAAGGGAAAGAGTTTAATAGAGAAAATAGCGCACATAGTGAGAAAGAGACAGTATTCTTATTAATAAACAATTCATAAGTAGCAGTGTTAGTTTCAATTATTAACCACGCAACCCTTAATCCCACATTAATTTTTTCTCTCACAAAATCTTGAAATTTTTTCCGTAACTCATTGATATTATCATCGCCACACTCAATATTGTTTAATTCGCACAGCTTTTGCAATTGTTCTTTCCTTAAGCTTTGGATCCACGCGGTTCCTTGTATTCCACTCGACATGCCAACACGTTATTTCGTGCAAACGAAACTTCTAGAAGTATACTTTCATCCTCGTCGCCAGTTATTGGATACGCGAGGAAGGAGAAATATCAACCCATGTGCTCTCTATTGCGGTTCAAAGCTCACTGGCTTTAGTCCCTGTTTCCTAAAGCTACAGTAGTGTGATGGGTACGCACACACGCATGTCGGATATCCTACAGTATTAAAGTTTGCAAATTGGGAAAAGCTTAGAAATTAACATTGAACAGTGGCATTGTTTTCGACGATGAAGGCCATCTCATACCCATATAAGTACCCACACGCCTCAGTTCGAAGACAAGCTTCTTGCTGGTGGTACGCGAGTGCAACTGTCCTGGAATTTCACGTATTGAACAAGTTCTAAATATCACTCGACCGTAAAGGTACCAATTCACAGTTATTGCAATGCGTCATGTAGTGATATACTAAATTGTCACATAATATATTACAATAACATTGACGTCATCAGGAAAAACGTTATTGATTCAGAATCAAAATTTTTGCGTTAAAACCCCACATTTTAAACAAATTTCTTTCGCTCATAATTTTGTCGAGCCAGTGACTGATCCAAAGAATGTGAAAATTGAGTTAAAGCCTAAAATTAGCTACTTTTTATTTTATACTCTTTATTTGATCCTATTTGATAATTCATAAGAATGAGAACGATTGATAATGAAAATACAATTTGAGTAGTTGGTTTTGGTTAAAAAGATCTACAAACGCGCTATTAAAGATGCCGATATCATTTCACCTAGGAAATTGATTGCTTTATGTTTCGCGGAAAAGGATGACGCTCAGTGAAACAGTAAGGAAGATATACCTGGAAGAAAAAATAGACAAAGATGTGAAGGAACCCGTGCAAAAGACGAAAGTCCTGGCGGATGATAAAAAGGAAGGATGGGTGTATTTCGAGCATGACATCGTCTGGCTACTCGTACTTATTTTAACCACGTTGCACGTCGGATTTCTGTATTCTCTCTTCAACTTTTCGTTTACACAGAATTTGAAGACCACGTTGTGGTGTAAGTTCATTGTATTTCAATGTGAAATTCGCGCGATTCAAATTATCAGCAATTAAATGGAGAAGGCGAAAAAGGTGTTATTGAATAAATGGATCGTCGTTTCAGTGTTTCTAATGATTGGGCCACCGATGTTTGGAGTAACAGGGGGTGCACATCGATTGTGGACACATCAATCATACAAAGCAAAATGGCCTCTCAGAGTTATTCTTTTGACGTCATTCTTAATGACTGGCCAGGTGAATAACTCTACCTTACCACTGTAGTTGAATGACATTATGAGATTTCTCCTACTGATTGTCGAAACTACCCGATATTCGTTAGAACCGTTTATACGCCTGGGTAAGAGATCATCGGGTTCACCACAAGTACACGGATACCGATGCCGATCCGCACAGCGCTCGGCGTGGTCTTTTCTTCTCCCACGTCGGCTGGCTCATGTTAAAGAAACATCCAAAGGCCATGGAAAAAAGTCGTGAAATTGACATGAGCGACATATTGGCCGATCCCGTTGCGCGATTTGGCGACAAGTAAGTGCACACCGAGACATCCGCAGGAAATACTTTCATTAACAAATTGAACCAATTTATCTCCTCAGGTACTTCTATATCTTATACCCATTGTTCACTTTTATAATTCCTGTTCTCATACCTGTCTACTTCTGGAACGAGACTTGGTCGAGATCTATAATGTCTCAAGCCTTCCTGCGTTACGTCGCTACGTTGCATTTCACCTGGAGTGTGAACAGTCTGGCTCACACATGGGGCAGCAAACCATATGACAAGTATGGAAATCGTCAAGCTTTTGCCTCTTAAATTCTCAAAATTTTTATAATGACTTATTAATTACTGAAATTCTGATTCCATAGGTCTATTGCACCGTCGCAAAATAGACTTGTTTCGTTTCTGGCATTTGGCGAAGGTTGGCACAACTACCATCACGTTTTCCCTTGGGATTACAAAACTGCGGAATTCGGTGACTACAGTCTCAATTTGACGACGATGTTCATCGACATGTTCGCGAAGATTGGATGGGCCTACGATCTTAAGGAACCGTCAAAAAAATACATTGACATGGTTGCCAGGAAGAGAGGAGACGGAACACGCGCCATTTGGACTGAGGCACCAGAAGAGAACCAGATTAATGTCAAATAAAAATAATTATTAATAAAAATGATGAATAAACATTTCTGATCAATTTATTTAAGTGAATTCCAATAAGAGCATATTTTGTAGTATGAGGAAATCAGACTTTTACTGCGGCAAAGTAAGGTTACTGTGTAATCAAATGTATGCTTATGTATTAAATGTTTGGTGCAAATAAGCAAAAATCGGTGTACAATATTAATCAGAAATCCTTTGGTAAGCGAGGAATGCTGAATCCGAATGCATTATTGGCGAAACCTGGGTAGTATCATGCGGTGGCCGCTTTCCTTTATTGATAAGCAAATGCAACGATTATATGCGGTGACGTAACGGGTTGGACTACACGAGTTCACTCTGCGGTGTTGGAGAGATGTATGCACGAAACATGTAAATTATTGCATGGTAGTGCGTGAGTTCCCACAGGGTAAGCAGACACTATTTTTCAAATAATGCATGGGGCGCAACTCAAAGGGCAAAAAGTGACAGGATAGTTTTGCACCGTCACATTTAACGTGCTGACTGCCACGCGCGTCGTCGATGCCTGACTTGGCGGCACCCGTGTTAAAAAATTATCACAAGAATGAGAGGAGATATTTCATAAAACACTTATCCATTGCTCGACTATAGTCTAAATAAATTACTTTTTTCAAATTACGCCGGCTACTTCTACGAGGAAGGCACGTTGGCGAGATATCGACAGTCTGAACCTTGACACCGCTATACACCTATCTCCCTGAATCCTTTTTCTATCACATACCCACAGGTGGTGGCTCTCCCCGCAATGCATCAGAAGACTGTTTTTTGGATGTATGTATTCCGTTCCATTCTGCATCCCGTTGGAAACAACGAAGGCGGATACGGAGGTGCAAGTATCGGCGCGTAAAATGAATCTTGATGCTACAGACAAATAAATTCGACTATTGGTCGAATGAATGAGTAGCAAAGCGAAAAAGGCTAGACTTACACATCGTCTGATGGAAGATTGGTATTTTGCAATTCTTTGGTCATTCCTGCTGTAAGAGTATAATATGCATACGTCAATGGGATCATTATTGTTTGCGTGTAACAGAAAATATAACAATTATGATTCAACAGTGGCATTGTCTTCAACGATAAACACTACACCTACATTCTATGATCAATGAATAGCATTTTCCGACAAAATTACAATATCGAAAGGGAATAAATTTCATGGCAATATAAAAAACTCCCACTAAAGACTCTGGAACGACAGTTCGAAGACAAACTTCGTGCCTGCAGTACGCGAGTGAAATTCTCCGGAAAGTTCACGGTTTCAACAAGTTCATATTATAACTCGTATGTAAAGGTACCGCCTCATGTACGAATGATTGTATTTTCTACAATACGCTGTCGTAATAAGACAACAAACTACAAAAATGTTAACATCTTCAGAAACATACTATAATTTAAGACCAAAATTTCTGCTGTAAAGCCACACATTTTAATCGAAATTCTTAAGCTCATAGTTTTTTTGAATCAGTGACCGTTCTAAAAAAAATGTGGAAATTGACTTAAAGCCCAAAATAAACCACTTTTTATTTTCTACTACATATAAATTTATAATAATGATAACAGTTGATAATAAAAAAACAATCTGAGTAAATGGTTACGATTAAAAACATCTACGAGTGTGCAACTGAAGATACCGATATCATTTCACCTAAGAAATTGATTGCTTTTTGTGTTTCGCGTAAAGGAATGGCGCCCAATGAAACAGCAAGGAAGATTTACCTGGAAGGAGCACTAGAAAAAGAGGCGAGGAAAACCGTCCAAGTGTCGAAAGTTCTCGTGGAAAATAAAAAGGAAGGATGGTTCGATTTCAAGACTGACATCATCTGGCCACGCGTAATTTTTATCGCCACGTTGCACCTCGGATTTCTGTATGCTCTTTTCACCTTTTCTTTCACGCAGAATTGGAAGACCACATTGTGGTGTAAGTCCACTGTATTAGACAACAAAATTCGTGGGGCCCAAAGCAAAAGAGTATCAGGGATTAAAAAGAGAACGTGAAAAAGTTGTTAATCGAAAAATGGATCCTTCGTTTCAGTGCTTCTATCGGTTGTACCACCGATAGTCGGAACAACAGGAGGGGTACATCGATTGTGGACACATAGATCGTACAAAGCAAAATGGCCTCTGAGAGTTATTCTTTTGATGTCCTACTTAATGGCTGGCCAGGTGATTAACTCTGCCGTAACATTGCCGTTGTGACATTATTAAATTTCTCCTCCTGATTTTCGAAACTACCTGACATTCGTTAGAAACGTATATACGGCTGGGTAAGAGATCATCGGGTCCACCACAAGCACACGGAGACAGATGCAGATCCGCACAGCGCGGAGCGTGGATTCTTCTTCGCGCATGTCGGCTGGCTCATGTTGAAAAAGCATCCAGATGTCATCGAGAAAAGCCGTGAAATTGACATGAGCGACATATTGGGCGATCCGATCGTGCGATTTGCCGACAAGTAAGTACACATCGACTCATGCACATGCGCAGTATATAATTGCATTGACAAATTAAAACAACTCACTTCCCCAGGTACTTTGTTATCTTATTCCTTTTGTTCGTCGTAATAATTCCTGTTCTCCTACCCGTTTACTTCTGGAACGAGGCATGGTCAAGGGCTATAATGTCTCAAGTCTTCCTGCGTTACGTTTTTACGTTGAATGTCACCTGGTGTGTGAACAGTGCAGCTCACATTTGGGGCAGTAAACCTTATGACAAGTATGGGAACCGTCAAAGTTGTTCCTCTTGAATCCTCAACACTTTCACAATGACTCAGTACTTACTTAATTATTGAAATTCTGTTTCCATAGGTCCATTGCACCATCGGAAAATAGAATTGTTTCGGCTCTGGCATTTGGCGAAGGTTGGCACAACTATCATCACGTGTTTCCTTGGGATTACAAAGCTGCGGAATTGGGTGACTACAGTCTCAATTTGACGACGATGTTCATCGACATGTTCGCCAAGATTGGATGGGCCTATGATCGTAAGCAGCCGACGAAAAAGTACATTGACATGGTTGCCAGCAGGAGAGGAGACGGAACACGCGCCATTTGGGCTGAGGCCCCAGAAGAGAACCAGATTAAAGTCAAATAAAAATAATTATTACTAAAAAAGGTGGCATGTACGATATGAGAGAATTCAAAAACCGGACAGCTTACGATGAAATAAACATTTCTGAACAATTTATTTAAGTGAATTCCAATAAGAGCATATTTTCTTGTAATGAAGAAATCAGACTTTTACTGCGTTAAAGTAAGATTACAGTGTAATAAAATGTGTGCTTTTGTATCAAATGTCTGATGCAAGTGAACAAAAATCGACGTGCAGTATTATTCAGAAATCCTTTGCTAATCGAGGATGCTTCGAATTCGAATGCATTATCGGCGAAGGCCGATTGCACGTGGAATCGATTCGATCGCGATAAGAATAGACTAACTTGAATTATGACTAGACTAGAATAACTAGACTAGTTTGAATTATGTAGCTTGCTGTTAAATTGATTATAAGCACCTTTGTCCACTTAGGGCTTATCGAACAATACAGCAGACAATCGAATACGACGTCACTTACCATTGATTTAATTATTTAAGATGTCAGGACATAATGTTAAATAAGTATAAAAACAATATTGGTAAATTCCAACTTAAATGTGTAAATGGAATAATAATGTCCAGGTTGACGTGTTATGTTTCCATTATGTTCATGGTATGCGTGATAGTGGCTCGATGTGGAATATTACGTAAATACTTTGCTTTGCATCGATGTAGGAGATCCTAACGTGACCAGTGTATATCTATAGAGCTCATGCAAAATACAACAATCCTTCACGGCACACCCCCTCCGTCTTAAGCTGATAACGAATCAAAATCCCCTTCAACCTAAACATTTCTACTGAAGTTTCGTTGCTTGCAATCGGCGAACGCCTGGGCTTATCGTGTACATGAAACCGGTTTGACACTCGTCAAATTAGTAATTTATTGTATGAGGTGTGCGTTATCGTGCCGAAGAGTCTCATGGAGTTCGAAAAAAATTTGACGTTACTGATCTCCTACGTGACCGACAATTCAGAATAACTTATGAGTCCTTTGTCGCCCGTTCTCCGATTGAGTGTGGCATTAGTTATTCTTCAGTTTTCGGCACCACTTCTGATTGATGCGATGCAGTCCTGACAAGGGCGCGGAACATTTTCGAAGTGACGATATTGGTACCTGATAGTTTAGTGCAAGTACTACTGGTAAGTTGACGACACGACTGACATGGCCATCTATTAAGAACTTGAGTATTGGAGTGTACCATCTTGTAAGCTCTGATTGTAAGCTCTGAGTTTAATTGGTTGTCTTTAAAAAATGAAATGACCCTTCCGTTTAACTATCTGACACCGATGGTACCCTAATCGCGAACTCTCTCAAACGGCAGTGTCGGTTGTGACAACACGTGTAATGCATACGTACAAAATATCTTGCATTTATTATATAAACATATCACTGTAAGGTGCAGCACGCACTTGCGCAAAATAGTTCAACGATGTCGCGATGTAGAAATTATGTTCGACAATGGACTTTAAGGATAATAAGGGCACTGTGCGTAAATGTCGGGTCTGATAGAAAGCACTGTCATTCCTGCCACTGATGGTGAACACTTTTCCAAATTAAACTCTCTGCCATCTGTACACATTGTTGACGATTGACGTAGAACAGAATGTCAATCATTGAATTGACCCTATTACCGAACAGTGGGCGTATTAAAGTTTGCATATTGGCGAAAGTTTAGTAATTAACATTCAACAGTGGCATTGTTTTCAACTATGAAGCCCATCTCATACACATATAAGTATGTCCATATTATGACGGGGGAGGGACATGATTTTGACAGCAAGCAAAATTACAATAACAAAAAAGAATGTAATCGGTGAAAGTATGTAAAACTATCACCACACACCCTCATGTCTCAGTTCGAAGACAAGCTTCTTGCTGGCAACACGAGAGTGCAACTGTCCTGGAATTTCACGTATTCAACAAGTTCTAAATATCACTCGACCGTAAAGGTACCAATTCACAGTTATTGCAATGCGTCATGTAGTGATATACTAAATTGTCACATAATACATTACAATAACTTTGACGTCATCAGGAAAAACGTTATTGATTCAGAATCAACATTTTTACGGTAAAACCCCACATTTTAAACAAATTTTTTTTCATTCATAATTTTGTCGAGCCAGTGACTGATCCAAAGAATGTGAAAATTGACTTAAGGCCTAAAATTAGCTACTTTTTATTTTATACTCTTTATTTGATCCTATTTGATAATTCATAAGAATGAGAACGCTTGATAATGAAAAAATAATTTGAGTAGTTGGTTTTGGTTAAAAAGATCTACAAACGCGCTATTAAAGATGCCGATATCATTTCACCTATGAAATTGATTGCTTTTTGTGTTTCGCGTAAAGGAATGGCGCCCAATGAAACAGCAAGGAAGATTTACCTGGAAGGAGCACTAGAAAAAGAGGCGAGGAAAACCGTCCAAGTGTCGAAAGTTCTCGTGGAAAATAAAAAGGAAGGATGGTTCGATTTCAAGACTGACATCATCTGGCCACGCGTAATTTTTATCGCCACGTTGCACCTCGGATTTCTGTATGCTCTTTTCACCTTTTCTTTCACGCAGAATTGGAAGACCACATTGTGGTGTAAGTCCACTGTATTAGACAATAAAATTCGTGGGGCCCAAAGCAAAAGAGTATCAGGGATTAAAAAGAGAACGTGAAAAAGTTGTTAATCGAAAAATGGATCCTTCGTTTCAGTGCTTCTATCGGTTGTACCACCGATAGTCGGAACAACAGGAGGGGTACATCGATTGTGGACACATAGATCGTACAAAGCAAAATGGCCTCTGAGAGTTATTCTTTTGATGTCCTACTTAATGGCTGGCCAGGTGATTAACTCTGCCGTAACATTGCCGTTGTGACATTATTAAATTTCTCCTCCTGATTTTCGAAACTACCTGACATTCGTTAGAAACGTATATACGGCTGGGTAAGAGATCATCGGGTCCACCACAAGCACACGGAGACAGATGCAGATCCGCACAGCGCAGAGCGTGGATTCTTCTTCGCGCATGTCGGCTGGCTCATGTTGAAAAAGCATCCAGATGTCATCGAGAAAAGCCGTGAAATTGACATGAGCGACATATTGGGCGATCCGATCGTGCGATTTGCCGACAAGTAAGTACACATCGACTCATGCACATGCGCAGTATATAATTGCATTGACCAATTAAAACAACTCACTTCACCAGGTACTTTGTTATCTTATTCCTTTTGTTCGTCGTAATAATTCCTGTTCTCATACCCGTTTACTTCTGGAACGAGGCATGGTCAAGGGCTGTAATGTCTCAAGTCTTCCTGCGTTACGTTTTTACGTTGAATGTCACCTGGTGTGTGAATAGTGCAGCTCACATTTGGGGCAGCAAACCTTATGACAAGTATGGAAATCGTCAAAGTTGTTCCTCTTGAACCCTCAACACTTTCGCAATGACTCAGTACTTACTTAATTATTGAAATTCTGTTTCCATAGGTCCATTGCACCATCGGAAAATAGAATTGTTTCGGCTCTGGCATTTGGCGAAGGTTGGCACAACTATCATCACGTGTTTCCTTGGGATTACAAAGCTGCGGAATTGGGTGACTACAGTCTCAATTTGACGACAATGATTCTCGACATGTTTAGGAAGATTGGCTGGGCCTACGATTTTAAGCAGGCGTCGAAAAAATACATTGACCTGGTTGCCAGCAGGAGGGGAGACGGAACACGTGCCGTTTGGACTGAGGCTCCAGAAGAGAACCAGACTAAGTACAATCAAAATAATTATTACTAAAAAAGATGGCATGTACGATATGAACTGGGAATTCGGAACCCGGACAGCTTACAAAGGAATAAACATTTCTGAACAATTTATTTAAGTGAATTCCAATAAGAGCATATTTTCTTGTAATGAAGAAATCAGACTTTTACTGCGTTAAAGTAAGATTACAGTGTAATAAAATGTGTGCTTTTGTATCAAATGTCTGATGCAAGTAAACAAAAGTCGGCGTACAGTATTAATCAGAAATCCTTTGAGAATCGAGGAAGCTGAATTCGAATGCATTATCGGCGAAGGCCGTGTTACCGTTGGGTTTTTTGTTTTAATAACGAGCCGCTGGGCGGAAGGCTGGGTTATTGAAATTCCTTTTTATTGCGCCTAAATTACAATAAGATTAACTTATTTCTATCGACGCTTGCTCGCGACTCACCTGTCTAACTTTCGCTATTGAGGTGCACAGCTCTGCAAGGGGAAATCTCCTTGCAGGGCGACAGGTTTGACTCTACAAGCGGATTAGGCGAGATTAATGACTCGATTGTTTTCTTAAAGCAATGGTTAATGGGATTAGTTATGTGCTCGTGATTCCCCTGCACAAAGCACATACACCTCAAGAATGCTTCCACAAAACACACTCACACCCACACAAGCACACTGCTTTTTCATCCACTCTCCTTTCAAACACCCTTGCACTCAACTTAACTTTACGCGGTTCAGACAGGTAAGTAACCGCCTCGCTCGTCCTCGCTCCTTCGGCGCTTATTTTCCTCTTGAAATAGGGGTGGGAGTGACCTCACTATTGCTAGTGATTCCCTCTTTTAATTATACAGGGTGGTTTCGATCCGATGGTACAACCGAAAAGGAGGTGAATCTACATGAACGTCACCGAAGATTGTATGAATTATGTAGGTTGCTGTTAAATTGATTCTAGGCAACCAAATCGACGTGCAGTATTATTCAGAAATCCTTTGCTAATCGAGGAAGCTGAATTCGAATGCATCATCGGCGAAGGCCGATTGTACGTGGAATCGATCCGATCGCGATAAGAATAGACTACAATGTAGCAAAATGCGCTAAAACACGTGTCTATATATGCAAATGCACTTTAGAACCGTAACGTCACCGGATTGTAGTAGAATTTGCCTAAGATTCTTTGAATTATGTAGGTTGCTGTTAAATTGATTCTAAGCACCTTTGTCCACTTAGGGCTTATCGAACAATACAGCAGACAATGGAATACGACGTCACTTACCATTGATTTAATTATTTAGGATGCCAGGACATAATGTTAATTAAGTATAAAAACAATTAAATATAAAAACAATATTGGTAAATTCCAACTTACATGTGTAAATGGAATAATAATGTCCAGGTTGACGTGTTATGTTTCTATTATATTCATGATATGCGTGATAGTGGCTCGATGTGGAATATTACGTAAATAGGTACTTTGCTTTGCATCGATGTAGGAGGTCCTAACGTGACCAGTGTATATCTATAGAGCTCATGTAAAATACAACAATCCTTCACGGCACATCCCCTCCGTCTTAAGCTGATAACGAATCAAAATCCCCTTCAATCTAAACATTTCTACTGAAGTTTCGTCGCTTGCAATCGGCGAACGCCTGGGCTTATCGTGTACATCAAACCGGTTTGACACTCGTCAAATTAGTAACTTATTGTATGAGGTGTGCGTTATCGTGCCGAAGAGTCTCATGGAGTTCGAAAAAAATTTGACGTTACTGATCTCCTAAGTAACCGACAATTCAGAATAGCTTATGAGTCCTTTGTCGCCCGTTCTCCGACTGAGTGTGGCATTAGTTATTCTTCAGTTTTCGGCACCACTTCCGATTGATGCGATGCAGTCCTAGAAGGGCGCGGAATATTTGCGAAGTGACGATATTGGTATCTGATAGTTTAGTGCAAGTACTACGTACTGGTATGTTGACGACACGACTGACATGGCCATCTATTAAGAACTTGAGTATCGGAGTGTACCATCTTGTAAGCTCTGATTGTAAGCTCTGAGTTTAATTGGTTGTTTTTAAAAAATGAAATGACCCGTCCGTTTAACTATCTGACACCGATGGTAACCTATTCGCGAACTCTCTCAAACGGCAGTGTCGGTTGTGACAACACGTGTAATGCATACGTACAAAATATCTTGCATTTATTATATAAACATATCACTGTAAGGTGCAGCACGCACTTGCGCAAAATAGTTCAATGATGTCGCGATGTAGAAATTATGTTCGACAATAGACTTTAAGGATAATAAGGGCATTGTGCGTAAATGTCGGGTCTGATAGAAAGCACTGTCATTCCTGCCACTGATGGTGAACACTTTTCCAAATTAAACTCTCTGCCATCTGTACACATTGTTGACGATTGACGTAGAACAGAATGTCAATCATTGAATTGACCCTATTACCGAACAGTGGGCGTATTAAAGTTTGCATATTGGCGAAAGTTTAGTAATTAACATTCAACAGTGGCATTGTTTTCAACTATGAAGCCCATCTCATACACATATAAGTATGTCCATATTATGACGGAGGAGGGATATGATTTTGACAGCAAGCAAAATTACAATAACAAAAAAGAATGTAATCAGTGAAAGTATGTAAAACTATCACCACACACCCACATGTCTCAGTTTGAATACAAGCTTCTTGCTAGCAACACGAGAGTGCAACTGTCCTGGAATTTCACGTATTCAACAAGTTCTAAATATCACTCGACCGTAAAGGTACCAATTCACAGTTATTGCAATGTGTCATGTAGTGATATACTAAATTGTCACATAATACATCACAATAACTTTGACGTCATCAGGAAAAACGTAATTGATTCAGAATCAAAATTTTTGCGTTAAAACCCCACATTTTAAACAAATTCTTTTCGCTCATAATTTTGTCGAGCCAGTGACTGATCCAAAGAATGTGAACATTGACTTAAAGCGTAAAATTAGCTACTTTTTATTTTATACTCTTTATTTGATCCAATTTGTTAATTCATAAGAATGAGAACGATTGATAATGACAAACCAATTTGAGTAACTGGTTTTGGTTAAAAAGATCTACAAACGCGCTATTAAAGATGCCGATATCATTTCACCTAAGAAATTGATTGCTTTTTGTGTTTCGCGTAAAGGAATGGCGCCCAATGAAACAGCACAGAAGATTTACCTGGAAGGAGCAATAGAAAAAGAGGCGAGAAAACCCGTCCAAGTGTCCAAAGTCGCGGTGGAATATAAAAAGGAAGGATGGTTTAATTTCAAGACTGACATCATCTGGTCAAGCGTGCTTTATCTGGCTACGTTGCACCTCGGATTTCTTTATGCCCTCTTCACCTTTTCTTTCACACAGAATTGGAAGACCACCTTGTGGCGTAAGTTCATTGTATTAGAAAGTGAATTTCGTGCGGTCCAAAGTGAAACTGTGCCAGTGATTAAAAGGAGAATATGAAGAATATGTTAATGGAAAAATGGATCCTTCGTTTCAGTTTGTGTATCGACTGTACCGCCGGGAATTGGAGTAACAGGGGGAGTACATCGATTGTGGACACATAGATCGTACAAAGCAAAATGGCCTCTGAGAGTTATTCTTTTGGTGTCGTACTTAATGACTGGCCAGGTGATTAACACTGCCCTATGACTGTCGTTATGACATTATGAGATTTTTCATACTGATCGATACTATCTGACATCCGCTAGAATACCGTATACGACTGGGTAAGGGATCATCGGGTTCACCACAAGTACACGGAAACAGATGCTGATCCGCACAACAGTCGACGTGGCTTCTTCTTTTCCCATATCGGCTGGCTCCTGCTGAGGAAGCATCGGGAGGTCATCGAGAAAGGTCGTCAAATCGACATGAGCGACATATTGGCCGATCCCGTTGTGCGATTTGGCGACAAGTAAGTACACATCGACATATGCACATCTGCAGGCAATAATTGCATTGACAAATTGAAACAATATACTTTTCCAGGTACTTCCGTATCTTAAGCCCCTTGTTCACTTTGATAATTCCTGTTCTCATACCCGTTTACTTCTGGAACGAAACTTGGTCGAGGGCTATATTGTCTCAAATCTTCCTGCGATACGTCGCTACGATGAATGCCACCTGGAGTGTGAACAGTGCGGCTCACATGTGGGGCAGCAGACCGTATGACATGTATGGATCTCGTCAAACTTTTCCCTCTTGAATCCTCAGCATTTTCATAATGACTCATTAATTATTGAAATTCTGTATCGATAGATCTATTGCGCCGTCGGAAAATCGGTTTGTTTCACTTCTGGCATATGGCGAAGGTTGGCACAACTACCACCACGTTTTCCCTTGGGATTACAAAGCTGCGGAATTTGGCAACTATCGTCTCAATTTCATGACGATGTTTCTCGACATGTTCGCGAAGATTGGTTGGGCCTACGACCTTAAGCAGCCGACGAAAAAGTACATTGACATGGTAGCCAGCAGGAGAGGAGACGGATCGCGCGCCATTTGGACCGAGGCCCCAGAAGAGAATCAGATTAAAGTCAAGTAAAAATAATTATTACTAAAAAAGGTGGCATGTACGATACGAGAGAGTTCAAAAACCAGACAGCTTACGAAGAAACAAACATTTCTGATCAATTTATTTAAGTGAATTCCAATAAGAGCATATTTTCTTCTATGATGAAAGCAGACTTTTACTACGGCAACGTAACATTACAACGTAATAAAATGTGTGCTTATGTATTGAATGTTTGATGCAAATAAACAAAAATGGGTGTACAGTATTAATTAAAAATCTTTTGCTAAATAACAAATTGATTTTGGAGAAATATATTTCTGATATCCTGCCTGCAGGATAACGCAAAATCTTCTGCAGTATTCCAGCATCGCCTACCATCAGAATCCGTGGACCAATTCATCCGATCCGGATACAGATTGCCTAACACCCAGTAAGGATTTACGTCTAAGGGGGGCTTTCCGATGTAGATTAAATTCCGAAAATGATCGTTATCGATTTGCTGATTAATTTGATTTTCGTGTTTTTTTCACTGCGCTGTCAGATTAAACCAGAATAACAATAACCAATTATGCGTGCAGTTTTAATTAAAAGCGCGAGAAAACAACTTGACGCTATATTTGCCAATCAATTTAAATTAAAAACAATGAGTCATCGATCCATGTGACCGGCAATTGTGCTTAGAGAACCCGTCTTGACACCGGAATATTTTATGGAGGCATACGACCGCTAGCCCAGTAGAATGACTCATTCTTTTCGTTCAGACCGAAGATTGGAAAAAATGTATATCCCTCCCGATACAATTGTCGACCGCGCCACTATGAATAAACAATATAGAAATAAGAGATGAACTTTAGCTCAGTTTTTCCACGCATACGATTAAGCGTAATAAAGGATTCAATTATCATGAACTTAGTCAAACGTAGTTTTTCTCACAGTCAATAACTTGCAAATGCGACTCTAAAATCGTATCGCACATTCTGTTCAATACCGAAGCGGTGCGTGAAATCGAAACAATTCCACAATCAAACTGTCCCGCTATTTAACATGCGACACAGAGTGACGTCCGATCGCGCGACAGACCATTGCTACAGATTACCGCTTCAATTTCGAAATCTCGACATTACTCAAAATTTTCTTCCTCTGCCCAGAGAAAGCGGGCTTTAATAATATTCTCGATACCACAAACATACTGACAGTTCTGAACGGCCTCCGTGGAAGCTGTTCTAATCACGGCTCGTCGAAGCACACTTTGCGCGCGCGCACCGATCGATCGAAGTGCAGAAGCCGATGTTATCGCGAAACTGTACCAACGGAGCAATCGTCGGCCTAGGGAAATTGTCGAGACGGTCGTCGGCAGGAACCACCGACGAGATATACTTAAAGACCGCTAGCCCTGGGTAAAATTTCGGGCACGCAAGGGGGCTCAAAGGGGCCCAAATGCTCTGTCGGCACGGAAGAATTCCGAGGTTCTAACTTTGTAGGTAACACCAAGCACCGACGAGGAATTCCTAAGAACCACTGTCGTGACGGGCGTGGTGGGGAAAAGATGTACATTGAGATGTATGTATACGTGCTCTCAGTCAGCGAGTCGTCTACTACGTACCGAACGGAGACAAGAAATAAGCTACGGCTCCGACTCCTCTCCGACACGATTGCATACAAGTGTTTCCTTTGGTATAAGCCAGCGGTATTAAAATGCTTTTTGTCCCTAACCTAACCGATAATCTGATAAAGTATCTTATTCGAAGGGTGATGATGGGGCTCAAAAGCGATCCCAAAACAATTATAAACCAAAAACGTCATTCGAAAGCTTATTAAAAAATTCCCATTTTCATCATGTGTTAACGTTGAATCTGCAAGGGCGATGGGCAGTGAAGTGTAAATTGAAAACTTCCCTTTTTGCTCATTTTTAAAAAAGGGGTGTCAGTGAAAAAGTCAAGATCATCCTTTCTAGTCGTTTACTGGCGTGTTAAACTAATTTGTAGAACGAACTTTTATACTTTATCGAATCCCATCACTCCCAATTTTTGTATCGTGATAATTTTAAGTGCTAGCAGCACCGACGAGGTTGAAAATGTTACAAAAAGTACTTGTTAATTAAAGAAGTAAATGCCTTCCAATACACTTGCTCTCTTACATTGATTATTGTATTCCATTTCATACAAATGATCGGAACATGAGAAACGAAACGACCCTGTCTGTACGCAAAACTTGTTTATTTCTATCTTTGCAATTCTAAAGTTTTTCCGTTGCTCGTACATACATCCGGTGATTTGACACGAATGTCGTCTCTGCGCCACGTTGCCGGCCACGCTGGGCCACGCGCCCGTCTCTTTGTAATTTGCCGACACCGCCAAACGTAGGGACAGTTGATATAGAAAGAGGGAGTGAAGGTGAAGCCATTGTTGAATGATTGAATTCCACATGACGATGAGGCAACACTAGTGCAGCGAAGAAATTTTTACAACTTTGAATTTTTATGAATAAAAATGTCAGTACCGTATTGCTAATATTTTGCCAAGAAAAATGAGACCAAACACGAAACCAATCGGGTTATATTTTGTTACTAATTAAAACTCCTATTTACATATAAAATTGCTTGCCACTTTATTTGCGTATGAGGAGTTTAAAGCCGTCTAAACTGTAGCAGGATCCCTGTGTGAGTTTGTGAGGAGGCACCTGCCAATGGTGTCCCTACACGGTAAGAGACGCAAAAAAAATGCCGCCAAATGGGCTTATAACGAATAGGGGACATTCATTCCACTCAAGAAAACTTTGTTTCTCATCCAGCTCCACGGTAAGCGTCGATTCATTCGCCAGGTACTTGATTCCATCGAATAGAAGTTCCTTCTTCACACCACATTGATCTCGCGACGTTTAGGCGACAGTGTGTTTGACAAGCCAGAATAGCGAAACCAAGTGTCGTAACCATTTCGTATTTGGTCTTATTTTTATTAGAAAAACGTCTCCAATATACCAGTAAACTTCTTTTTACCGAAAAATTGCAATTAACAATTTTTGATTTCTTAACTAGGGTTAGTGTCTCACCGATAGACCGCGTCGCTGTTCAATTGTCAGCATCAAAAAATGCCACTGCGATACAAGCGACGGGGAACCGCTCGGCCGACGACGACCCCTGTTTGTGAAAGGGGCATCCGGGGACAGATATCGTGTAGCTCAAATCGGACTCATACATATAGAAAATCTACTGTAGTCGAATTCGTTCGTTTGCTTTTTGCCGATACGGATGATCAGAAGTAGAAACGGCAGATAAGGAAAAAAGACGGACTGAAGACAAAACATATTAGTAATATTATTCCGAGTAAAATGAGACCAAACACAGTACAACTCGGTTTATATTTGTACTTATTAAAACGTTTACATATTACACGTTCGTACATATGTACATAGTCGTTGCTGTAACAAACGCAAGCCGGCGCATGTCAATGGACGCTAGAGCTGGCGGCCGCTGACGTCACCGAGCAGAATTTGCACGAGGGGAGGCGCGAAGCGCGTTTCTTTCCGGACGGCACCGGACGGACACGGACGGACAAGGGATATAGCATTTTGAGTAGTAGAGCAGAGCAGATGCAAGGAAAATCAGAGTTAAACCGAATAGTAGTTGTTTTCTCGAAAATCACCTTACATTACTTATAAAATTATCAACTTTTCACCACGTTACGTTAGTATTCAAAGGAATTACGCTGCGATATCAGGCGTGACAGTTGCCGAATGCGAGGGGGAATCCCGCCTAGTGGTGGGGTTTAAGCGTCAAAATTTATCTGGCAGATCTCAGGAAAAATTCATCGGGCCTCCACTGTATCGCCTCCGCGAACTCTTAAAACTTGGCAACTAATAAATGTTAATAACAATTTATGCAGGATCGGAAAAATTTCACACTCAGATGAGGAGTTCTGAATCGTAACCATTGGATCCTGAAGCCGGCCAAGTACATTTACTAATAGACATTTCGCATATATATTAATGTTTTTCTTGTACAAATACATTGTAAGAAGAAAAACATAAAAATGCACGTAAAGAATACGTCGAAAATATGACAATCGTCAAGAATACGACAATCGCATGGCGGAGGGGTGTCCCTATGTCTAGTGATCTTGAGAGTATTGAATTCGTGCGCAGATACCGAAAGTGTAAATGTAAGTGGGTACGTGTTCCCGGAACGCAGCAGTGGGAAGGTTTGAATCGGTCCGGTTAACATTAAATGCGCTTGAACATTACATGAAATATAATTCGGCGCATGCACCGCATTCGTTTTATGCGGGGGGCTACAGAACATGGGTCAAAAAAAGAAGCTGGCTTTAATTTCTAATTGAATATAACTAAACCTAAATATTATGTTAACTTATATCTAGGAAAAAGAAAAATAAAGGATAAAATACAGAGAGATTATGCTGCACACAAAAAGAAGAAAAAGAAAGAAACGACAAAATAATAATAATAAACTAAAGGAAAAAATAATAAAGAGAGCAGTACTGAGAAAAAAGACGTTATGCCGTTGTGCAACCGATAATATTAGCGGAACTACAAATATTTTAGGATATAACAAGCGCCATTACTACATATTCTCCTTGTTTTAGCAGTTTTCTTAGCATCTATATTTGTTTATTGTACCCCATCTCATAGCATTGAATATTGCATAATATACTTATCTTATAAAGGATGCATGAAAATTCGTTCTACAAATTAATTTTAACACGCCAGAATCGGCCAGAATTCTTGATTTTTTAACGGACATCCCTTTTTTAGAAATGAGCAAAAACGAAAGTTTTTAATTTACAACCTACTGCCCCTTGCCCTTCTAGATTGAAAGTTAAAACGTGATGAAAATGGGTATTTTTTAATGAGCTATCAAATGACGTTTTCGATTTATAATTGTTTTGGGAACACTTTTGACCCCATCATCCAACTACACCCTTCGAATAAAATACTTTATCAGATTATCGGATAGGTTAGGAACGAAAAAGCATTTTAATACCGCTGGCTTATGTCAAAGGAAACACGCATACGATCGTGCCGGAGAAGAGTCAGAGCCATAGCTCATTCTTTGACTCCGTTCGATACATTGTAGTAGACGACTCGCTGACTGACAGCACGCATCTGAACTTTCCCCCACCACGATCGTCACGGCAGTGGTTCTTCGCAATTCTTCGTAACTTGGTGTAAAAACTGGAATCAGTGAGTTCGTTGCGTTGCCTTGAGTTTCCTGATTCGGCCGCTCTATACGCCGAGAGGGCGTCCCAGTACGGCTCAATTTTCGTGCGACACAAAGCACCGACGAGATATACTTAAAGACCGCTAGCCCTGGGTAAAATTTCGGGCACGCAAGGGGGCTCAAAGGGGCCCAAATGCTCTGTCGGCACGGAAGAATTCCGAGGTTCTAACTTTGTAGGTAACACCACGTACCGACGAGGAATTCAGAAGAACCACTGTCGTGACGGTCGTGGTGGTGAAAAGATGTACATTAGATGTATGTATACGTGCTCTCAGTCAGTGAGTCGTCTACTACGTACAGAACGGAGACAAGAAATGAGCTACGGCTCCGACTTCTCTCCGACACGATTGCGTACAAGTGTTTCCATTGGCATAAGCCAGCGGTATTAAAATGCTTTTTCGTCCCTAACCTAACCGATGATCTGATAAAGTATCTTATTCGAAGGGTGTAGTTGGATGATGGGGCTCAAAAGCGATCCCAAAACAATTATAAACCAAAATCGTAATTTGATAGCTCATTAAAAAATTCCAATTTTCATCATGTTTTAACTCTGAATCTGCAAGGGCGATGGGCAGTGAGGTATAAATTAAAAACTTCCCTTTTTGCTCATTTTTAAAAAAGGGGTGTCAGTGAAAAAGGAAGATCATCCTTTCTAGTCGTTTACTGGCTTGTTGAACTAATTTGTAGAACGAACTTTTATACATGATCGAATCCCATCACTCCCAATTTTTGTATCGTGATAATTTTAAGTGCTAGTAGCACCGACGAGGTTGAAAATGTTGCAAAAAGTACTTGTTAATTAAAGAAGTAAATGCCTTCCAATACACTTGCTCTCTTACATTGATTATTGTATTCCATTTCATACAAATGATCGGAACATGAGAAACGAAACAACCCTGTCTGTATGCAAAACTTCTTTATTTCTATCTTTGCAATTCTAAATTTTTTCCGTTGCTCGTACATACATCCGGTGATTTGACACGAATGTCGTCTCTGCGCCACGTTGCCGGCCACGCTGGGCCACGCGCCCGTCTCTTTGTAATTTGCCAACACCGCCAAACGTACGGACAGTTGATATAGAAAGAGGGAGTGAAGATGAAGACATTGTTGAATGATTGAATGCCACATGACGATGAGGCAACACTAGTGCAGCGAAGAAATTTTTACAACTTTGACTTTTTATGAATAAAAATGTCAGTACCTTATTGCTAATATTTTGCCAAGTAAAATGAGACCAAACACGAAACCAATCGGGTTATATTTTGTTACTAATTAAAACTCCTATTTACAAATAAAATTGGTTGCCACTTTATTTGCGTATGAAGAGTTTAAAGCCGTCTAAACTGTAGCAGGATCCCTGTGTGAGTTTGTGAGGAGGCACCTGCCAATGGTGTCCCTACACGGTAAGAGACGCAAAAAAAATGCCGCCAAATGGACTTATAACGAATAGGGGACATTCATTCCACTCAAGAAAACTTTGTTTCTCATCCAGCTCCACGGTAAGCGTCGATTCATTCGCCAGGTACTTGATTCACATCGAATAGAAGTTCCTTCTTCACACCACATTGATCTCGCGACGTTTAGGCGACAGTGTGTTTGACAAGTCAGAATAGCGAAACCAAGTGTCGTAACCATTTCGTATTTGGTCTTATTTTTATTAGGAAAACGTCTCCAATATACCAGTAAACTTCTTTCTACCGAAAAATTGCAATTAACAATTTTTGATTTCTTAACTAGGGTTAGTGTCTCACCGATAGACCGCGTCGCTGTTCAATTGTCAGCATCAAAAAATGCCACTGCGATACAAGCGACGGGGAACCACCAGGCCGACGACGACCCCTGTTTGTGAAAGGGGCATCCGTGGACAGATATCGTGTAGCTCAAATCGGACTCATATAGAAAATCTACTGTAGTCGAATTCGTTCGTTTGCTTGTTGCCGATACGGATAATCAGAAGTAGAAACGGCAGATAAGGAAAAAAGACGGACTGAAGACAAAACATATTAGTAATATTATTCCGAGTAAAATGAGACCAAACATAGTACAACTCGGTTTATATTTGTACTTATTAAAACGTTTACATATTACACGTTCGTACATATGTACATAGTCGTTGCTGTAACAAATGCAAGCCGGCGCATGTCAACGGACGCTAGGGCTAGCGGCCGCTGACGTCACCGAGCCAGGATTTGCACGAGGGGAGACGCGAAGCGCGTTTCTTTCCGGACGGCACCGGACGGACACGGACGGACAAGGGATATAGCATTTTGAGTAGTAGAGCAGAGCAGATGCAAGGAAAATCAGAGTTGAACCGAATAGTAGTTGTTTTCTCGAAAATCACCTTACATTACGTATAAGATTATCAACTTTTCACCACGTTACGTTAGTATTCAAAGGAATTACGCTGCGATATCAGGCGTGACAGTTGCCGAATGCGAGAGGGAATCCCGCCTAGTGGTGGGGTTTAAGCGTCAAAATTTATCTGGGAGATCTCAGGAAAAATTCATCGGGCCTCCACTGTATCGCCTCCGCGAACTCTTAAAACTTGGCAACTAATAAATGTTAGTAAAAATTTATGCAGGATCGGAAAAATTTCACACTCAGGTGAGGAGTTTGAATCGTAACCATTGGATCCTGAGGCCGGCCAATTACATTTACTATTAGACATTTCGCATATATATTAATGTTTGTCTTGTACAAATACATTGTAAGAAGAAAAACATAAAAATGCACGTGAAGAATACGTCGAAAATATGACAATCGTCAAGAATATGACAATCGCATGAAGGAGGGGTGTCCCTATGCCTAGTGATCTTGAGAGTATTGGATTCGTGCGCAGATGCCGAAAATGTAAATGAAAGTGCGTACGTGTTCCCGGAACGCAGCAGTGGGAAGGTTTGAATCGGCCCGGTTAACATTAAATGCGCTTGAACATTACATGAAATATAATTCGGCGCATGCACCGCATTCGTTTTATGCGGAGGGCTACAGAACATGGGTCCAAAAAAGAAGCTGGCTTTAATATCTAATTGAATATAACTTAACCTAAATGTTATGTTAACTTATCTCTAGGAAAAAGAAAAATAAAGGATAAAATACAGAGATTAAGCTGCACAAAAAAGGAAGAAAAAGAAAGAAACGACAAAATAATAATAATAAACCAAAGGAAAAAATAATAAAGAGAGTAGTACTGAGAAAAAAGACGTTTTGCCGTTGTGCATCCGATAATATTAGCGGAACTACAAATATTTTAGCATAAAATAACAAGCGCCATTACTACATATTCTCCTTGTTTTAGCAGTTTTCTTAGCACCTATATTTGTTTATTGTATCCCATCTCATAGCTTTGAATATTGCATAATATACTTTTCTTATAAAGGATGCATGAAAATTCGTTCTACAAATTAATTTGAACACGCCAGAAACGGCCAGAAAGGAGGTTCTTGATCATTTCACGGACACCCCTTTTTTAGAAATGAGCAAAAACGAAAGTTTTTAATTTACAACCTACTGCCCCTTGCCCTTCCAGATTGAAAGTTAAAACGTGATGAAAATGGGTATTTCTTAATGAGCTATCGCATGACGTTTTCGATTTATAATTGTTATATTATGTTATTTTGACCCCATCATCCAACTACACCCTTTGAATAAAAAACTTTATCAGATCATCGGATAGGTTAGGGACGAAAAAGCATTTTAATACCGCTGGTTTATGTCAAAGGAAACACGCATACGATCGTGCCGGAAAAGAGTCAGAGCCATAGCTCATTCTTTGACACCGTTCGATACATAGTAGACGACTCGCTGACTGACAGCACCCATCTGAACTTTCCCCCACCACGATCGTCACGGCAGTGGTTCTTCGCAATTCTTCGTAACTTGGTGTAAAAACTGGAATCACTGAGTATGTTGCGTTGCCTCGAGTTTCCTGATTCGGCCGCTCTATACGCCGAGAGGGCGTCCCAGTACGGCTCAATTTTCGTGCGACACAAAGTCCCATAAGGCTAGCGGTCTTTAAGTATATCTCGTCGGTGCACAAAGTCCCATAAGGCTAGCGGTCTTTAAGTATATCTCGTCGGTGCAGGAACTCGCTCGCGGCAATTCCTACCGATGGCCGGCGACCCGAAGAGGGCGCCTTGCTTAGATGCCGAGTTAACCGGCCTTTCTATTACTAGCCGCCCGAGCATCGCCTTGACGGAGCTTCGTCTAATCCCCGCCTGGTGCCGCTCCAATCATCCGCAACTGACACTCGCCTTCCCTCGCTGCTCCCCCACCGCTCTTATTTAAGTCTCACCGCGTGGACCCGGCAACTCAGTCCGTAAGCCACTGTCAGATCGTGTACCAGTTTTTATCTGCCAACGAGTGCTTTCCTCGGGCAACAAATTCGAGTCCGTCTCATTCGGCCAGGGAGGAGAGGTTCTGTCTCGAACGAGAGGAGAGAGAGAGAGAAGATAGACACGAGGTGCGCAGTGTCTAGCCAGGAACCGGCTTCGTCCTCCGCCAGCGGGCTGCGGACAAAACCACCCCCCCTCAGTCGCCAGCCCCGCTTCCCCTGGGAGCCACCCCTTTCGCCGAAAGAAGTTCCAGCCACGACTTGGTCGGGGTGCATCGCGCTCGCCGAGGCCTGAGGTAGGTCAATAAATTAAGGGAGTGTTAGTCCTTTCGCGACCGTAGTCCTTCGGACTGTATGTCGCATCGAATAATTTTCATTCGATGTCCTGCGGACTCCTCGTTTCCGCCGCAAACATTGTCGGTGGTGCAACTGTGCGTCGGTCGAATCCGTCTGCTGAGCCGATAACTTTCGCATGGGGGTAATATTGGTGGATGGGAGAATGGGGCATTGCGAAGGACGAACGGAACGAACCCCCATTTTGCAATGGGGGCTGCTCTCCGCTCGGCTCAGCTGCGTACGCCGGCATTTCGAGCTTTCCACTCGGCCGGTCGATCCTTCGCTCCGCGGACAACAATGTCGGCAGTAGGAAAAGTACGAACCTCGGAGTCTCGCGAAATTTTCACTCGCCCTGTGTCGCCGAGAGACGACCTCGCAATTTGCTGGAAGCGAGCGTGTTGTTATTTTTTGTCCGCGCGGGAATCCTTCCTCGACGTAGCTTTTCTGACCTTGCAGACGTTTCAACCCGCGTAGACGACGGACTACGTGACCAAGCGTGGTGTACGCTTTCGCTTGCCAGGCAAATGACCGTGTAAACGTGCGATCGCTGTTATAAACACTCGAGTTTGCGCGATTTTGCCCACCGTATTCCAATTTCTGTCCGGAGCTGAGTCCTGCAGATCGTACGAAAAGCATCGCTCCTCGAATTACATCAGCGAGCCTCACGCGGAAGTCGGTCCGTTTCTCATTGAATTTGCTCGCAGAACGGAGCAGAATGGTTGGCGTCGATTCTCGCGCAATGCGAACAAGCGGGTAAAAGTGTTACGGGAGCAAACAATAGGGACAGAGCAAGAGCGGAGTGTTCGCAATCGCTGGAGAAATTCCGTGTTTGAGCTGGCTTCGAAAATAATAAGGAATAGTAGGAAATAGTAGGAAAGGGAGTTACATAATTTGCGCGCCCGAAACGACACGGAGCCCATGGCAGGATGGATCCTTGATTTAGGATGGCTGACCGGTTGTCAACCGGTCGGAGTTCCGCCGATCCTGATGATACAATCATGTACGGATCTCGTGCTCCGCGGACTTTGTCGTACCGATCCCAAGCGGGCTTCGAGATATCGACGGTCGAAGCTTTCCCATCGCGGAATCTTCCACTCGACTGTTACTATTTTATTGCTAATTGTCGAACGCTTCTTTCTAAGCGACTCGAACTTCGATCCTCTTTGCAACGTATTGCAGGCATCCGACGCTAATTGAAATGGTAACTCCGTAAATGGAAAATATTCGAATGCCGTTTTAATCTATGGTACCTGGGTCCTCAAGTATAATCAGTGATGGTTGTCTAAGTCTTTAGATTGAATAAACTTGACATTTTTTATGGAGACAAACACTTTGAACGTGACCGCTCATTTTTTGCTCATTATCGGTCATTAAGCGACAGTGACGATAAGAATTATTAGAATTATCAAATATTCAATACGGCAGTTAGAGCCGGTTTATACCTTGTTTTGTTCAATAACTGCGACTAATGCCCAAATCTGAATTCAAATCGCCCATTGAATTTCAATTTGACCGAACTAATGTAATCGTTTGGAAAGTGATCTATTAATATTAAGTGCCACCTTACTTCCTAATGTGTCCGCGCACACTTGTTGCATCGCACGCACTTACGTAAAGTGACAATATCGGAAGCGCCGTAAGAAAAAGATATCGTTTATTTGCGGCTCATTTCTTTTAATCAATTTACGTTTGTTTTCTCATACGCTGTTATGGCCCAGCTCGGCCGCGATTACGTCATAATTATCGCGCGATTATGCCATAATCGAGGGCGCTATCCAATGGATACGGGAAAAAACACGACCATCGGGTGTCAACAAAATATTTGTCCATACCATTTCCAGATATACTCATTTCCCTCGCGCGCTCCACTTGCCGCGCCAGAGATAAAAGAAGCGGGATGAGTCTGAAAATTATTCCTCTCACGTTCGACCCTCTTTAAGGAGTCGAACCGCAGGAGCCTCGCCGAAAGTCAATAAATCGCTAATGAGCGCCGTCCAAAAGGAACGTTCGTATTTCAAGCAGAGATTCTTACCACACCTGAGTAATCCGACTTCGATAAATAGTTTCTAAATACCCGGAAGCGCAGCGGACAATGTTGCTTGATTGTTTAACGACAGTTTCCTCCGATTGTAATGTTAATGCGGGAACGAGGAATATTGATCGAGAGCCCCGATCGGATTTCCAATTCTAAGTCGGACTTATCGTCTAGTCGCCTTTCATTGAATACAATCGTCCGCGACGGCGGGACAATATTCCGATTTTGACATGGCCCGGGTGTCGAAAGAAAAGTGTCAACATACTCGGACGTCGATTGTTCCGACCCGTTCCGAAATTTGAATAATTTAAATAAGTACCCAGCGAGCGGAATACGTTCGGCGTCCCGTGAGACCTTTTTTTTTCACATCCGAGTCCTTTCGTCCAGGATTCGGGGTGTAGCGCGTGGAAATGTGAAAGACCTCGGTAGTCAATGACTAATCGGCATGTAGGCATTCAATCAAAACCCGCGTAAAACTCTCGGCGATCAATGGGAGAGTATTCCTAGCACGCCCAAGGGCGGAGGACGGCCTCGTTATTGTCATTCAAATGCAAGCGTTGTCCAGTCGGAAAAAATATTAATATACCCGTACCATTTCGCTGGCCTAGGCTTCCTTGCAGTAAACGGTCGTTCGTCCTGACGTAGCCGGCTGGTACTTTTGTTCTCGGTCGTCCGACTCGCCCGACGCTCGTAGCCGAAGCGTCGTAGCGAATAGGCGTCTGCGCCTTCGGCCAATCGAGACGCTTCTCGAATGTCTTCGGGACGACGAAAGTCTTTCGCGCTTCCGCGATGAGTTCGCGTGAAAGGAAGCAGGTGTTACGAACTCGATCAAGGATACGGAGACTGCCTGTCCCAGCCCAAACGTGGGCGAACATAATTACGCTCCCGATCGGACCTTATTAATTTGCGGAACGACCTTCGGCCGAAAGCGCTCGATACATATGAATAGGACACGTACCGGCGATCACACGCTATCATTGTCCCGCAAACTTACGTATCAAATTAATTAATATATGCCCTGATTGACGCAAGCTCGCGTTATCTTAGTTTAAAGGTAAAGTTCCGACTGCAAAGGTGAACTTGGGGCAGGGACTTGAGGCTGCTCAGCTTACGTCTATTGAAAACCGGTGAGTCGGCGAACGGATCGGGGTCTACAATGGAGATGAAAATTTTGTCCCACGGTCCACCAAAGGGAATATTAATGGCCGGGCTCGTTCTTTGGCGGGCACTTGGCGGACGGTCCGTATTTTTTTTCTGCACTCCGAGGCGCGCGGTCGATAGGACACGTAAAGTGATGCAATGCCGTTTGATAACCGTTGGATCGGACTACGGTTTAGAGTAATGCGGATAATGATTCGTGCGAGTGCACGTCGACGGCGCTTCTTGACGACAGATGGACAGATGGACAGATGGACGGACGGACGGACAGCTCGGACCTAAAACGAAACGACGGCCGATTAGCGGTAGGAAGTGCTAACGCGCGCAGCGTATCCTTGCACCGATGACTTATGTAATTGCAACAAATATCCGCTGCTGTTTTCGGAGCCCAGGAGCCGACATCGGGCGATCGATCCAATTTCGGCGTCGGTGCCGCAAGCCGAAAGGATAAAAACCGGCCACCTAGACGACGGTCGTGAATTCGAGTCACGTCACCCGAGATGAACCGAACGTGCGCCTCCGCGCCGTCAGAAGCGCATCGGGCTGACGCGCGTCATACGGAACACGTATGCGTACTAAATGCAACAGAGTCGATGCGTAATAAACTGTTCGCAGCGGAAAATAGTCGCTTCTGGAAAATTCGATCGCGGTCGTCCCGATACTTTCATGAAAATCTTTACTTCTTCGGTGCACGTCTCCGAGACGTCACGCGTGTCCATTATCATGCATATCGTGTCCCAGAGTTGTTGTCGATACACTTCTGCGTATTATTGTCGCATGCGAATGTAAAATTACGTAATGGAACGATCGGGGGGAGATCGCTGCGCCCGGTAAGAGCAATAATTCCCGAAGACAATGGCAAACGATAGGCGACCTTTAGTACGTTTTCGAGAATCGTACTCTTTCCTTCACCCTAACTGAAACTGCCTATGTCACGTATCGTGCGCCACGTGCAGGTCGATTCGAGCCACGCACTCGGCCTGTGACTCGGGCTCGGGATTACGTCTTTATCGCCGATGCAATTAATACGGCCGGTGCTTCGTGCCAATCGGCGGCGCGTTCAAAGGTTTGCCACGTCCGTTCATCGGTCTCTACCCAAACTACCGTACTGTAGCGTATGCCATCGACTCTACGAACGGAGAACGACACAGTCTCGCATCGTGATTCGGAGTTGAGAGGCACTGTATAGCGCATAGCGACGAGGAAGTGAAGCCAAGTAAGAAGAGGCCGCGTGATCCGCGCGTAATATCGCGAATTGGCCGTCCACGCACTGGTACACGACCGTACACAATCATACACGAGCGAGTACGCATCGTTGACGGCCGAGATGCGCTTCAGCTGACTTTCATACGCCTGCGTCGCATTGGCCACGTGCATCCAGGCTGCGTAGCTCATAGCACGCAACGGTCCTCGCCAATGTACCTATCCTACGTTTTCAATATGTTACCTTCCCATTTCGCGCGTAATGCCGACGCGTCGAGTATAATTAGTAGAACGGCTTCGTAAAAGTCAGTTTTCCTGGAAGCTGAAAGCGTTCGTAGTTTCGCTCTGCGACTACGTACGTGCCCGTATCAGCGTCGGGTAAGCGTGTGCGGCTGTCTGTGTGTGTGTGTGTGTGTGTACGTGCGTATGCTCTCATATGAGCACGCAAGCGCATCTCATACGCACACGTGTACCGGCATAGCGCCACGATTGCGCGCAGGCGCACGTCGATAGACTCATTGTCAGGATACACGCTCCTCGCCTTTTCGTTCCGACCCACACCATTCGCCGGTTTCAGGTGGCGAGAGTCGTACGATGCTCTCTGATTGGCTCCGACCGTCTCAGCTGAGCCTCAATCCTCTAACCGGCTGTCTGCTCTTTCTGCGTGCGCTCCCGCGCGCACAATTTTGACGGTCAATCAGGCCTGGGCCTCGCGCGATTATCGCGATTCGAGATAACCGTTTTCTTTTCTACCTACTCCACCACCGCCTTTATGGGCTGTTTGGCTTCGGAGGGCGCATAATTCGGCCGTGGAACAATGGAACCGGCTACGTTTCCGGTTAAGGGCAGCCTACGATTTCGAACGAACGCGCCTCGGCGTTTGCGAAATATGCGAGAACGTTCCTTATGGGATCGGCTGTATTTTTAATGAGCCGCTCGTAGATTAGCAACGTTATTCGCACTTACACGCTACTGAAGACGATCTAATGGTTTTTAGAGTGGTCAATTATTTACGAAAGCGACGTAATTCCGATTTTGCGGATAACGGCGCGACGCGTGCAGAAATTGTCATTGTTTCTCGTAGATAGGCCAGAATGACGGTGGTAAGACGTAACTGGCGCGTTCACGTGAACGGCGATAAAAATAAATCGCGGATGAAGCTTTACGCGGCGAAGAGACTCGGCGCCGAGGAACTATAGACGAAATCAGCTGTTCGACGGAAATAGATTCCGATTTCGGATCGCATCGCCACACGTGCTCAATTGCGCGAACCTCCGTGAGCGTACCGAGCGGATATTTTTTTTCTTTTTATCCCAGTCAAGGATTCGGCACTGAACCGTGATCGTCTTCGCCGTCGCTCGCCCGAGCAAATAAGAATCAGGTTTCGTGTTTTCGTCGGCTTTTCAGCTGCCATCTGCGTCTACCAGCTCTCACTGTCATAACGCGTCATATTAAATCGCATTTTTGTTCGATACCGTCTTGCGTCTTGGAGCTTTTGCGAAACTCAGCGATCCTCGTGGCGTGCTCGCCGATCGTGCACGCGTCAGGACTTAACGTTTTGCCTTCAACTCTGTTTCGCGCAAGATAAGCTCTTGGCCTTTCCTTGCCGACCTTTGTCAGCCGACGGCCTCACGGGGTCTCCCAGAAGCGTGCAATTTTGCTGATTAAGTTCCGCTTATCAATGTTTTCTCACTTTTACGATTGCCGATGGCGTGACCAGTCCTCGATTCTGCACCACCTGAGTCAGTTTTCTCTATGGCCGATAGCGCTTAGAAGCCAGCTTACGATTACGATAGGTCATGACAGATGAGTGTCACGTTCGTGGCAGGGTGTTACGATGCTGTCGACTGATTAGACTGAACTTGAAGACGGGCGATTCGGCGTCGGGAGAGGTTTGAGAGGCTCAGTGGACGGTTAAAGGCGAATACGTAGCCGCTTTGGCAGTGAACTTAGATATCGTATGCAACGGGCGGAGAGCGAGAGGAAGTCAGGTATACATATTCAATATGTCCGCAATGCTGTGATATTCTGCCCTCCTATGGCTTATTAACCGGTGGACTTTGTAGCATAATGATAGTGCATACATATTGCTCGTTGTATTTTTCCGCGGTTATCACAAAGTTGTAACTGACCTCTGGTAAAAAAAAAAAAATAGAAGAAGAGTGAAATACGTGTTCCATTGATAACATTCGTTGAAAGAGTCTGAGCGACGAATTCTATTACTCGGGTTTGAGCTTTTCAGAGTTTGTCAATGGAAAGTGGTTGTACTTTACGACCCGAGCTTAATGATTTTACTTTGTTTTATGCTAATTTACGTTATCTCAACTATTTTTGAGTCACCTTATGTTGATTTGTTCTGCTACTTTGCACTATTTTTCGATTTCCAGCTATATAGGGCATAATACCCTTTTGATATCACATTGAGGGACGGACGTAGAATAGTTTGATATAACTTTATGTACTGAAAAACGTTCAAATCCTTAAAAAAGCTAAAACCGACAATAAATCATGGATTTTTATTACCTATCCATTCATGCTCTACTATCTCTGGACTTTTATATTATTTGACATGTACCTACTTAACTTTTTACGTATTTTCACAATTATTTTACATTACTTTACATTAATTTACATTATTGTATGTCATTATTTTGTAATTTATGTGTCATTTGGAGGGTATTAGTCGTCAGAGTTGCAGGTTAGCTCCAATTTGAACCCAGTCTGACAGGTTTATCGCTATAACATGACATTCGGCGACCAATGGGGGGTACTTTGGCACCATTTGGACCTATTGAAAGCTGATAGAACCTTAAAAATCGTCAAAGAACGCAAAAAAAAATTTTGGTCTTAGAATGGATTTATAAGTACCCTATCCCATAGATTTTAACTCGCCCTGAAAGTTGGTCGCAAGCAAAGTTCCGAATTCCTAATAGTTTCGAAGTTACAGTCATTTTTCGGAGGAGAAAAAAAGTTTTTTGAAAGATCGACTTTCGCCGACAGTCCTATCTTAAAGTACGCGTCAAAAGCTTCAAGAAAGTGTATGATTATCATAGGTTTCGATCGCCGGTTCAAAAGTTACAGGCGATTTAAAAAATCGCGAATTTTTTAAGGGGTACCCCTTCTCATTTTTGCCAAAAATCGAAGGTGGGCGCATCCGATCGCCCTTTTGCCACCTGGTAGGGGGTCACAAATAACTCAGAGAGCCGTTTCCCGTTGGTCGAAATTCGCATTAGTTTCGGAGTTACGGTCGAAAAACCATTGAAAAAATTGAGGTCAAAAAATGGGGAAAAAATAAAAGTCTTTCGATCGACTTGCGGATATCCATACTGAAAGAGGATCGAATGAGGATCACAAAAATCGCAACCCGAGCCTTCTAAGTGCAATAGTTTCCCAGATATGGTCAAAAGGAGGTGAACAAATGCTAAATAATTCAAATTTCGACGGCTCTGAAGCGTATAAGTCTCTACTTCTTAATTTATTCATCCGCCACATGAATGCGCAGTTAGAGAGCTTCAAAAAAATCATTGCTTATGTTCCTAAGTTCAATATTAACAGAGGTACGAGCATAAACAAGTGCGCAAGCCGTAAAATCGATGCTTAACCGCGGTACAAACATCGAACGCTCCTTTAAAATTGACTCACATTCGAAAACAGTGAAAGATGATCGAAATCGATTCGAAAGCATCCCGACAACACGTCCGTACGCTCGAGGATCAATAGAAAATACAGGGAAGCAGATATTTTTTTCAACAAACCGCCGCGCGCCTCGACGCCGGCACAATGGCTCAATGTCAATAGAAAATACGTGAGATGCGGATATTTTGTTGAACAAACTTCCACGTGCCTCGTCCGCGTCACAATGGTCGACGTGGGCCTAGGATGCTCGCACCACGCCGTACAGGCTCAATCCCTGACGTCCACGTATCGCGCTTAGCTCCTTTCCTGTTATTGTATATTTGCATTGCGCTTACTCATACCGGAGTGTATCGGTGATTCAATAATTGCATCATGGTTCAACAGCCATCGGCCGCAATCTCTCGCGTTGCCGATATCCGCGCACTCTAGTATCGCTGAACGTAAGACTAACCCTGATACGATGCAGCCTTGGCACTGACTCTGATTATGTGCGAAGCTAACACATACCGAAGCCGGAGAGACAGAGAGTGAGAGAGAGATAGTCGACAATGCTCTCGAGTCTCGATCTCAACCTTGACCGTGAATCCGCCGATTTCTCTTTATCGCGGAGAGCGGAGCTTTGCTGAGCGGAGCTACCGCCCACGTAACTTACGATTAGAACAGAGGATTCGCCGGAACAAAGTGAGCGCCGAAAGCCAGCGGCACCGAAGCCAGCGCGTTGACACTAAACTCTTGATCCCGCTAGATCGTTCCCTCTTACCTTTCTCAGCCTCTTCAGCTTATTCTCCTCTTTGGTTTGCCTGCCATGAAGGATTTTACGTGCGCAAAAAGTGGCTCAGGTACACTCGTACAAATGCCCAACGCAAAGTCCCAATTTCCTGTTCTCGATCTGAGCGATGACTTTTCATTCCGATCGATTGAATCTATGTCGACGCTTCCTGGAGTTTCCATGTTTTCCGACGACTCACGATACAAAGTTCCGCCGGCTAATTATCATCGCCGCTTTACGAGCTAATCCGGCCTTCGACCCGAGCATATGCGATTTGACAGATCGCAGGACGGGCAGGTGCGTAACAAACGCGTCACGTGACCGATAACAGTAACTCGGCCCGGGCCAGACAAAAAGTGCCAGTCTCCGAACGGATCGCGGCAAATTCCATCGTTTCGGTCGGAAGTCAGGATCGTCCGAGATTCGCGTAGAACAGTCGGGCCAGCGATGAGTAACAGTGAACGAACGGTCAGAGAGGAAGAGGAGGGGTGAGTGGAGGGGGAGGGGGAGGAGATCCGCACCGTAACGTAGCGGGGCAGAATTCGCGTGCGTCGGTGAGAGTTTGTCGACCCTTCGCTACACCGCGAACGAGATACCCGGTAGTCAAATGTAATCTTCCTCGGCGTAGCTTTATGGTTAGGTGCGCTGTTACGACCTTCCGCGCGGCGAGCGAAATTGCGAGGGACCCGGCGGCCAGTCTCTGTGCCCCATATTCCGTTGCCGTTCGATAACGATATTCGACTCGCAGTGGCAGCGGCCGGCTGGGTAAGGCAGTGGGCTCTACGTAGACGGATTGATAGCGGGCATCCCGGTGGCCGGTATCGGTAGCCAATCCAATTTTCTTGGGTTACGCCGCGGCAGCCGAAGATCATTAATTCATGAACGCCACTCCAGCCTTGCCCTTGGCAATCCTTGGCAATCCTTGGCTCGAACGCGTGAACTTTCTATTCTCGATACGGCTCGCAGCGATAATCAGCTGCGGTCGATAGAACCCTTTCAATCGAGTGCCATCCTAAGAAGAGTCTGCCAGCTCTGGGCGGTCTGAAATACATTGAACCGATAAGGGAAAAAATCAATTCCGCTAACGAGCATCGCGCGTCCACTGTTTTTTGACTTGGCCAGGGAGGGTTGCGGGGACGAGGGGAAAGAAAATTCTTGATCAGCTGATCGTGTCTTTCGAAAGAGACGCGGCAGACAGCTGGGAAGGGCAGCGAAGGGGTAAGAGATGCGGAGGGTTAGGGACGCTGGGGAGAAAGGATTGGGGAGAGGTGGGAGAGGAAAGTGAAACGAGGAGAGAGAGGGAGACGGCCGATGACGGCGTCGACAACGGCGTCCCGGCGCCGTGCAAGCCTGCGCCCTGAACGCGTCTCTGCGTTCATCCGGCCGGCAGTCGATAGAAGGCCTCGCTAGGGCCTCGGTCAACTCTCCCTATCGCCGCCAGTTTCTCATCCATGTTACTCGATTCGGCATGTAGGCGGTTCCTTCGTCCTTTCCAAAGGTACGAAGTACGTACGAACCTCCTCGTCGTCCTGCCATCACTCACGTTCACTCTTCATTCCATCCGTGCGTCCATTCTCATCGCTTGAAGCCCCTTCAACCCCGACCGCTCCTCTGCCAAGGGTGTCGCTCATTTGGCAGCGCGACGAATCGCGAGGAATCGCGCGGAAAGTTCGACCACGCCACTTTCTGGAATCCGGCCCGTAATCGCGTCCAGCTCCTCCTGCGTCCTTGACGTCGCGCGTCACGGTGCGGTCGCATGGAACGAGCGGCTCTGATTACTGCTTTGGATTTCACCGTGTCAACTCTGGCCCCTCCGCCTCCCCGCGGGAGGAGGTGGTTCGTCGGTATGCGGCGTCAATGAAAACTTCAGCCAGGTGTCGGGAGTGTTTCGATAAGGGATAAGGGCATCGGGGTCCGGGAGAGGCAAGGCCGATCGTTGACAGGGCCGAGCAGCTGTCAACTCGCCGTCTCATCGAATTACGCGGACGCCCACGCAATTCGGCTCGTCCGTCAAAAGGTTGCGCGCGTGCGTCACGCGATTTCCTCTTCGAGATTGCTTCTACCCTCCCCGATCGACTCTCTCGCGGCACGATTTAACACATTGCGCAACCGTGGGCTGGAAATTCGAGGAGGAAATTTTCTTTCGGCGCGCCGCCGAGCCGATCGCGTCACGCGTTTTCACGTAACGCGCGCACGCCTTTTTTTACGGTCTATTGAAATGCGGCCGAGTACGATTTCAGCCTCGACCGTCCGCGGGAACAATGGCTGTTGCGCTGGGAATTATCTGTACGCGTCTCCGGCTTACGCGTATATCGCGGAATTACGACATTCTTCCTTATCGCACGTAGTAATTTTTATGCCTCGTTTGCGACTTTCGAAGAAGTGCAGTCGGTTGTTCGAAGTGCGGGCAAGTAACTGGACTAGTGAAACAGATTAAATGAATGAGGAGGCTGTTTGTAATCGGTCGAGATTGTAAGGATGACTGTCACGTGAATGGACGTAACCTGAACGTAATTTCGAACGTAACGCGAACGTAAGTTTCGAACGTAACGAGAACGTGAGTTCGAACGTAACGCGGGTCGCCAATTTCTGGCATATCGAGATAACGATGACACGCGGCTGAAAATCGCATCGGGCCCCGAAGCTATTTTGACATGACGTACCCGTATCCATATCGCCGACATGCCTCGCTGTCAATCTTTCGGAATCGAATAAAGGCTTGATTAGCTCGCGTCAATCATACTCGCGGATCTTTCCGCGAAATGTATCAGAAATAGAATCTCGAAATTGATTGTTCGCCCGGTCGAAGATGCATTTCGTCTGAGCGTATGACAAACATAGTTTTTTCTACTGTAATGCGTCTTTCACATTAGTATCCGCCACGCAAGTCTAATGTGTATGACGCGCATAGCGTTTTTTCGTAATGCACAATGACTCTTCAGCGGTCGAGGCTCGCTCGCGCGCACGGTTTTGCGGATCGGGTAGAACTTTTTTGCTTCATTTATCGTTTCATTGATACGTTTGCACTTTGGTCAGCGTCGCGCTCTCGAACGTTCGGCTAGTTCCGACAGCCGACAGAAGCGATCGGCAAAAGTTTGTCGAATGCGTCCAACGTCGCCCTGACGTCCACCCACTCTTTTGTCCGCAGGTTAGCAACAAACATGGCGCCAAATATCACGAGTTCGCCGACGGGGGTGCTGTTCGAGAACGAGCAGATCGACGAGCAGAATAAGATCGGCGAAGGCAAGGAAGAGCCAAAGTATGAGACGCGAATCGTCTGGAGGAATGTCGCTGTATTCTCTTACCTTCACCTTGGCGCACTTTACGGATTGTACCTCTGCTTCACATCGGCCAAATGGGCCACTATCGTTTTCGGTAAGTACCCAGTGATATGAAATATTCGCCATACAATTTCAAATTACAACTACTGCAACTGGGCAACCGTACGCAAAACACTCCTTCGATTCTTACGCAATTTGTCGGTACGGATAATTTTCCGGTAATTTTCGGCGCTGCCGATTAGCTCTAAACGCGGATAGGTGCAACGACAGGAACAATGTTATAGCCGTGTGTTGACAGGAAATAGCACACCTGTTGATGCACACGCGCTTTCTAGGCTTCTTTCCCGCGACGAACAAATACTCTCCCAATCGTCTCTCTAAAAGTTTCGATTTCGGTCGTCGGTTAAAATTGCCGATTTATTCGAGTAATTACTTTGTTATTCCAATGTAATGGTCTTCGCGCAGCAGTTGGCGCTTCGCATTCGTAAGAATGAACTGTATGCGGATGCATTATGTAGGAGAGCCACTTAATTCCGCCTAGGCGGAGTTGACTAGCCCGAGTCGTAAATGAACTCGCGTTCGCACGTTGCTGCTCATTACTTACGATATTGAGCATTGTTGGCTCGTGCCGGCGATTACATCGTACATAATCCTGCGATCTTCTCGTTCGCAGCGTTCCTGCTCTATCAGGCCAGCGGAATGGGCGTTACGGCGGGAGCTCACAGATTATGGGCACACAGAGCTTATAAGGCGAAGTGGCCACTTCGATTGATTCTCGTTATCTTCAACACAATAGCCTTCCAGGTAAGTCTTCGACAATTCTCAAATTTCATCGGTCCTACCCAACTTTGTCGCGTAGGAAATTAGACTCGCTCATTTGCGAAGTAAAGTGCTGTTATCGATCGTTTTGCATAAAACATGGCATTCTTTTTTCAATCGAGCAATATCGTATACTGTTTGCTGTAAAATTTTCGAATAGCCACGGTTTCGTTTCAGAGTCAAAAGAAAGTACCGAGTTGATTAGATTGTCGAACGTTTGCGCTTAATTAAGACGAGACAAAGTATATTGAGTTTAGTACGGTTACTTCGTGAGTGAGACTCGCCGATTAATTCGACGCTCCGTAAACGTGTTACGACAGGATGCGGCGATCGATTGGGCCAGAGACCACAGGGTCCATCACAAGTACAGCGAGACCAATGCCGATCCGCACAACGCGAAGAGAGGCTTCTTCTTCGCCCACGTCGGCTGGCTTCTCTGCAGAAAACATCCGGACGTGAAAGAGAAGGGCAAGAACATCGACTTGAGCGACTTGAAGCAAGATCCTCTACTCAGGTTCCAGAAAAAGTGAGTCTCATCTCCTGAAGAACATTTCGTCACCGCCTTACTCGATACTCAAAACAGAATCTCAATTTATGTACAATTTATGTCTCAATTTATGTACACTCTCGTCTAGAAGAAATATGGAAGACGTTTTATTTTTATATGATATAAATAATAACATCAACTGTCCTGACTTGATAGCTATGATTAAATTTTTCAATACCTGCGAAAAATTTGAGAGGAAATAATACATTCCTCTATGTTGTGGATTATAAGACGAATTATGGTGTAAATTTAACCATATCACGTCTGTCTAGACTAGGTAACAAATGCAGTGCCACAATAGACCATTTTTCAATATCCAAATCTCTGTTAAACACTGAATTATACAAACTGTTTAGCTGATAACATTACATCTTTCGCAACTCTCTTCTGTATTTCTTTTTTTTTTCCTTTTTCATTCTGATGTCTGTATCAACTGTATTCTATGTATCAAAGGCGTTTTGCAGTTAAACAAATAATTAAATAAATAAAAAATCGTTGCTCTTCCGATCCACAGGTATTATCCAGTCCTAATGACGTTGTTCTGCTTCGTGTTGCCCACCTGCATCCCGGTCTGGTGCTGGAGCGAGACGTGGACGAACGCCTACTTCATCCCTGCGGTCCTTCGCTACGTGTTCACGCTGAACACCACGTGGCTGGTCAACTCCGCGGCTCACCTGTTCGGCAACAAACCGTACGACAAGTTAGTATCCCTATTCTCTGTTCTTATTCATAGTCCAGTCGGCTCCCACGCGCGAAATTAGCCTGGCCATGACCGACGTACGAACTTCTGCGTAGAACCATCAACCCTGCGGAGAACAAGGGCGTGGCCATCATGGCCTTGGGCGAAGGCTGGCACAACTATCACCACGTGTTCCCCTGGGACTACAAGACGGCCGAACTCGGCAACTACAGGTTCAACTTCACGACGGCGTTCATCGACTTCTTCGCGAAGATCGGCTGGGCGTACGACCTGAAGAGCGTCTCGAAGGAGATCGTGAAGCAGAGGGTGAAGAGAACGGGCGACGGCAGCCACGACGTCTGGGGCTGGGGTGATCGCGATCAGCCGCAGGCCGAGAGGGATCAGGCCATCGTGACGAACTATCCGATTAAGAACCGCAGCGAGTAAAGTACTCCGTCGTTTTCACACAGGACGGCGCAACGCCGTCCTTGTGCGTCAGAAGTGGGTCCACACGGCACGAGAAGACGCGCGTTATTCTGGGAACATTTGGTGGCAGGATTCTTCCTAGTATCTTATCCTCGTCCATTTCGTCCAGCGCGGGGAAGGACGACTCGCTGTGAGGCGTCCGTTCTTCATGAAGCGTTCGCGGTCGCTCGACTCGCCGTTCTTTCATCGGCAACGGGGGTAAAAGCGTCAAGTTTGGCCGGTTCCATATTTTGATCCACCTCCCCCCCGCGAGCCGCGAAAAACGTCCCTCCTGTACAATCCGCCGTCGATTCCGAAGTTACCGGCAGAACGGACGATGACAGTGCGAAGGCCTCGATCGCGGCCGACCGAAGGCGATCGTCTGAAGGGTTGGTCGATCCGAGATCAGTTCACCTCCAAATTTCGCAGACACGAAACAGTCGTACGTTCGTCCATTGTTCGCGAAACGTCGCCGATAACTTCGGAACTGAGAACAGAGAAGCAGCGAACTTGCTAAGAGGAAGCGACCTTCGGCTGTCCTTCGATCCATTCAGTCGCAAGGGTAACTTCTACTTTGGGTTATTCGGGTTTGGCTTTATCTCGTTAGTTCCTACGGAAGAGACGGTTGTTCCTTTAATTCTTTTTGTCCCGCGGTATCAAGCTCCGTACCGATCAGCGTCAACGTTTATTATTCCGATACGATCGCTCGAGGAGGGCAAGAGAGAAAGAGACGTAACGAAGGAAGTGTATATTAGCTACTACTTAGATCAGGATTAAGAGGTGTATTTAATAAAGTCATGAAAACAATTGCTGAGTGATTTGCCATTTTACATAACGCATCTGTATATATCGATGAATAATTTATATGCTCGGCTCTCCGCGACCACTGTAACATGTCAATGACATTGCGCGTCATCGTACCGATGACGACTGTCAGGTATGCCAACGGCACGCACCGTACGTCTCAGCTTCCTTCATCGCGAAATATCTGATTATGTTGTTTCTCTCTACCCCTCGTCCGCTTCCATTTCGTCGTTGTAATGCGCTTCTCTCTTAGCACGTAACGGTAATAGTCTGCGAATGGTTCGGGCGAATGAGCCATCGAGCGACAGTCAAGTTAGTCAGTTCACGTACTATATCGCACGATTATCTCTCCAGCCCCGCTCGGTCGATGTTGCTGCGTTCAATAAATTATTCCGTCGCGAGAACGGTATAGCAGGAAATTCCGAGGCAAGCGTGCCGGCTATTATCGTCGGAACGTTCGCGCGCGATATTTGTCAAGAGTAATACCTTCGGCGATAACGAAACTTTTTTTGCCTCGTCGCTCGCGCGAGCCGGCCAGATATCTCACGAACGCCTTCCTACATTTTCGAACGTTTTTTCTCGGCGAGCGCGCGCGCGCGATCTAACGAAGCGTCGATCGATTATCCGTACTTTTTTTTTCGATTACAATCTCTACACGTGCGCAGTGCGTATCGCATCGCCCGCTACGTCGCAAGGTGTACCGAACGTTAAGATAAAAATATCCTACAGCCCGGAAGTACAAACTCGTCACAATCTTTTACTCGAATACTTATATGAGTCCTTCTCTCGACGTATTCCGGGGGGGAATGCGTTCGCATTCGGTGCACCCGTTATCGGAGTATATTTTCGTTCGATGTAGATACGTTGACAGAAATATTTTGCATGTCAGGTATACGCGTACCGTAGATGTACGATCGCACCAGATTTTACAGAAGGCACGTATCGTCACCGCTCGCATGACAACGTAACGGGAAATCGCTGTTCGCCGATTTTGCAATTAATTATTAGCGTCGTCGTTACACTTATTACTATTCCTGTCACGCGTAAGTATTCGTATAACTCTATCGTGTATCATACAATGAAACGAGCGCATTATTATTAATAACACGATGTTTAATAAAAGTATATTTTTAAGTAAAAGAGCATCGTAGACCTTGTTATTTTCTCTGTTTCTTTTTTTATTTTGCCTAAAATTCTTACACGAGTTAGACGCGTGTCAAGCGACACAGAGTGTACATTTGCCCTTCAACATTGTTGCGTACGTGACAATTTGTCGTACTAATGGCATAATGCCGCCATTGATCAGTGATAATGTCGAAGCTTTTGATTGTCGGCATCCTTCTCGGATATTTTCCGCAGATCGGCCAGTATGTCCGTGAATTTCGCTGTCGACCGCGTGCTCTGGAAAAGGGCCTCCCTTATGTCCTCACTGGAACTGGTCTTGAAGCCGTTCACCAGGCCCAATTCGTGACAGATCTTGATGATGAACGTCGTGAAGCCATTCTCGTATCCGCCGAACTCGCCGGTTTTCCAGTCCCACGGGAGAAGGTAATGATAATTCGGCCAATAGCTCTTCGATACGAAGAATACCGAGTTATCGTCCACCGGGTATCTGTAAATGAGTGAAAGGCAAACATTTTACTGCATTTCATTTATTCGACTCTTCCCCTACAAGGTTACCCGTGCCAACTACGCATATTCAGAGAGTTCGTGACACGACCGGCGTAGCAGTTTAATTCCGTTATCGTGCTTCAATAAATATATTTTTTTCCCCCCGTCTCCTACTAAGTGGACTATTAGTTAATTTGTACCCTGATACCTTTGAACTGAAAACGTGAGCGAAAGAACTGCGGTTCGACCGATCGAGATAACCCGAGATGTCTGGCACTTTTTAATCGCCGAGACAGTTTCTTTCTCTCGAAAAACATTTGGATCGTCTACCGAGTGCGTACGCCGTCCATGTCTATCATAACGGTACCGTGACTCTTTGGCATTTTGAAAAACAGTTTATATAAGAGACTGAAAGAATCCAGGACGGTGGCTAACTTTGCTCCCTTTTTCAGGCCCCAGACGAGCATGCTGCTGTTGACCAGCCAGGAGACGTTCAGCGTGATGGCCAGTCGGAGGAATCCGAGGATGAAGAAACTGTTCAGCAACGGCTCGTCCCAATACTCGGTGGGCGCGTTTATCGGCAGTAAAAGGCAGACGACGATAAAAAGCGGCCAGTACAGTCTGGAAAACAAAAGGAAGCGAACAATCGCCCCACGTCATCGTCAGAACTCTTAACGCCTCGATCGGTAAATAAATATGCAAATCGACGATCGTCCTAACGCATGCAAATTTCTCGAATTCAATAGAGCCCATTGACGTAGAAGTATACTTTTTCTGGAACCAGACGAAAAAGTCCAGATGCATGTCGCGCATGTCGATCTCCTTCTCCAGCTCCTTGTCCGAGGCGTAGTTGGTCATGAAGTTGGTGAACAGATGGGAGTACCAGAATCCCTTCTCGTGATTGTACGGATCCTTATCCGTGCCGTAGAACTTGTGATGGAGTCTGTGGGCCAAGACCCAGTCGTATATCGGCCCCTGGAAGAAGCACGAAACTGCGGCGTCACTTCTGCTACAGTTCGATCCATATTCAAGATGCATTTTAGCCTGATTAATTTCGCTGGCGCGCGTAAGCATCGAGTGAGGCACGTAGGCATGTCCAATTCGAATTATTGTTGAACGTCGCAGAGATCGCAACGTTTTGGAAAATATTTTTATTTATACGTACCACGCCGGCGAGAGTGTGAGCTAGCATGAGAAAGAATCGCATACGCTTTGACGCCGAAAAACTCTGATGTGCCCAAAGTCTGTGCGCACCCATGGTAATGCCGAGGGAAGCCACGCTCGTGATGAATATCGCTAAAAAAAAATTGGGTGAAAGATCACACGCATTCGCGACACACTTACATGCAACGTTACATTCGTCCCTCGATCGAAAGTCCGATTTCGTCGCGTTCGCTGATTAAAAATGTTTCTTACCGAAAAACACCGTCATCCATTTCGCTTCTACGAAGAATACCCACAGCCCGTAGGGCATCAGCAGGAGTAGATGAATGTACCATAGAATCTTGGCATAGTGCAGATCCCTCTTAGTTTCCGTCTTCTTATCAACCTCCATTTTTCCGAGTCTACAACCTTTCCTACACTGACGTTACGATCGTTTTTACCACACATGCATTCCTCGCCACTATTATCGCGTATTACGATGCCGAGCGGAATAAGTGCCGGAACTCTACGGCCAGTAGCATTGAAAGAGACTTTCAGTTTAAATTCAATGAGTTTCCCACCGTTATTATTAATTCTTCATTGAAATGCGCGTCAAGCGTGAGCTTCTGTTCACTCACCGGGAGATAAGTATGCGCCTATCGAGATCAACGTCCTTCCTTTTCCTGAGCAACCTCGCCCGTTCCTGCCGATCACATGGAGCTCCTCGTACGCAGCGAGATCGTCTTCTGGCCCGACCTGAAAGTTACTAATGTCGAAGACAAAGTGTGGCCGAACGGCTCGATTGACCCCTGCGACACCGAGCTGAATTACATTATTGGCCGTGTTACTTTTCCATCGTCATTTCCTCCTCGATTCCACGAGGCCACGCCAGCCGTGTGAAGAAACGGCGGCACACAATGAAGCGTGTTCGCCGACGTGTTCCTATCCTGACGTACGGCGACGCTCGCCGACGCTTGTTTGTATGCGAATACAAATGGGGCGAGTGTCAATTTGAAACCTTCGTTTATTTTCCAAAGTGACGATGACAAGGGGGGATAACAAGAATCCATACACGAATGCAGAGTGAATACTGTTAGGTTATAATACATCGATCGCATAAAACACGGTTACATTGTAAATACATTTTCGCGCGTAAATGTAATGGTTCCTGGGCCCACGTGTCGATCGGGAGAAATGCCCGTGAAAAACTCTGCACGATCGGAGGAAACGTTTCCTAGCGAGGCTCGTCGTACTGTCCGTCGGACTGCGAGCGAAGAACGGAGACGAAGGCACTTTCCGGAGGAGAGCGATGAGAGAGGTACGTGTCGTCGGAAGAAAGTACTATCTCGGGGATCGGTAAGATTGGGCGAGCGGAGGAACTTCGCCTGCGGCAATAAAAGTAAATACACCGGGAGCAGGAGAGCAACTGAGGGCTAAGAAACTGTTTGCCACCGACAACGATGTATATCACTATATAGACTCTACTTACAAGGTACGTAACAATTCTAACATACACGCATCAACATTTTATATTCATCATATACATACATAATAATGTATATATATTCCGTATGAAACGTACAGGCCCGGCCGTACGAGACGAACGAAAAGTTGGACGCAGGAACGGCGGATGGTAGAAGGTGTAACGAAGAGAATCATAAAAAAAGAAGGAGCAAACTACCGTATACATGCACCGATCAATATATACTCTGTTGGTCTTAAGCTAAGGATCACCGAGGTATGGACCGCAGACTATGTCGCGAGTTCTCGAAGCTACACGAGTTATGGGGTCCCATTGCGTTTCACAACGTTCGAAAATAGAACCGTAGAAGATCGACTTCGTATTTCTTGCACAAGGTCAGACACTCTGACAAGAATGCTCGCTTCTCGTTTGAATACAGCTCGTTACAAGTATCCTCGAACGTTTCGCGACTACGGTTGTTGCAATCTCCTAATGGGGAAACGTACGTGACGAGCACTGCTCGCAGCTTAGATTAACGTTTCGGCCCGTTCGCACCTAAAGCACCTTCTTCTCCATTCCCTCCAGCTCCCGCAGATCCTCCTTCTCCATATCCTTATCTCCGTAGCCCCAGACGTGACTTCCGTCGCCGGATCTGTTCGCCCTGCGACGCACCATCTCCGGCGAGACGTACTTCCGGTCGTAGGCCCAGCCGATCCTCGCGAATCCGTCGATGAATCCCGTCGTAATGTTGAACGAGTAGTCGCCCAGCTCGCCGGTCTTGTAATCCCACGGGAACACGTGATGGTAGTTGTGCCAGCCTTCGCCCAAGGCCGCGATCGACACCGCGATATTCTCCACCGGCGAAATATTTCTGAGAAACAGCCAGACGTTGGATCAGATATCATGGCGAGAGGTAGAGATCGGTAATGATAAGTATACTGTCAACAAAACACTGACTTGTCGTAGGGTCTCTGGCCCCACATGTGAGCGACGCTGTTGACGAAGAAGGCTATGTTCAGCGTGACGCAGAATCGAAAGTTGAAGTTCACCCAGAAGGACGTCCAGAGCGACTCGTCCCAGAAATAATAGGGCACAGCTACTGGAAGCCCGATGGCCAGCAAAGCAAACAGCGGTATATAGAGCCTGAAACGAACGTAATACGTGGTTAGTCGTCCGTCATCTTTCCTGAAGGATCGGCTGAAGGATCGATCGGTGCGTCGTTTTATTGACCTTTTTTGCCACATAACGATCGGATCGCTTTCCAGATCGCTCATGTCGACAGCCTTCCGTTTGGCCACCACGTCCGGATGCGGCGTGGTGAAGAGCCAGCCCACGTGAGCGAAGAGGAATCCTCTCTTGGCATTGTGAGGATCAGCGTCCGTCTCGCTGTACTTGTGATGCACCCTGTGGTCCAGCGCCCACGCGTACACGTGCCTCTGCGCACACGGAAGACGGCTAATTAATCAAAGGTGGCAGACGGCGTACGCCGCGGCCCGTAATTCGCGGAAAATTTACCTGTCCCGTAACGGTGAAGAGGAGGACTAGAAGAAGCCGCAGCGGCCATTTTGCCTTGTACGCCCTGTGCGACCATAGTCTGTGAGCGCCGGCGGTGATGCCGAAGCCGGACGTGTAGATCGTCACGAAGGCTGAAAAGTACAAACACCGATTTCAGATCCGCGCCTTTCGTTCTCCGCGCGATCTCATCTCTTTTTGTTTTGCCGCCGCGTCGAGAACTGTGTCACGACAGTGCGATCGCACGAACGTTGCGATTATCTCGATCGGCAGAGATAACGAATATTATGCCCGCGACCAAGGTGACATAAAGGATAAACTTTCCGTTTTACCGATTCAATGTAGACTCTCAACTTCGTCAACGCCCGAAGGGAAACGGTAGAATCGTAAAGCTTACTTCTCGCGAGATCGATGTAGCTGCCAACTAGGCCGAAGTCGGTTGTTAGGCGAATCGATTCACTCAACACCGCGCGCGCTGACGAACGGGAGAAACGCTCGTTAGTCACTTTTTTTTATACATGATACCGATCTCGTAACACATTGGTTTACGGACTGCCGACGGTCTCTCTCTGTCGGGCGTAATCGATAAGCGGCGGAGTAATGCGATATTGACAGCGGCGGGTCGCCGAAGAAATTTTGACGGGGCCTTTCATTATTTTAATGACATCCCGATGCATTGACGTCACTTTATAATGCGCATATCGATCCGCGAGGTGTGTCGGTGCTCTGCCCTCGCGCGCACGGGGGCAAATTAGAATTTCGCCAAGTGGCCGAGCAATATAGTAAATGACGCATCGTCGCCGGGGGCGGCATCGTAAAAATGTCTCGGACATTATCCTGCCAACGAGCTGCAACGCGATAGCCCCGTTGACACCGGGCCCGTAGATTGGACATTAGAGTTAATTACTTAGCTAAATCACATATTGCGAGAAGCGCGCTGGGGGGTCGGCCGTGTAATTGAAAAAGGAGCGTTACGTAAGTGGCACACGCCGTCAATGCATCTCTCACGCACCCCGGCCGTATATCCCGCACGCCTACAGGATCGTGCATAAATCGTGGGCCGATCGATAACGTACGGCGTAAAAATTCGTCCGCTCGGCGAGCTTAAGTTCCTTCCCGCGATTGTGCTTCGGACGTTGAAGAGCGCTCGTAAGGCGACCTTCGAATCTTTATAGGGCGTCGGAAGGACGTTGATAAGGGAGCCGCCGCCGTCCCGGTGTCTGGCCGACACGTACGGGGTGGCGCGTTAGTAAGGGAAATGTCAGGCGCGTGGCTCCTGGCAGTCAATCGTTGCCAACGTTCGAGAGATCGCCGATCACGCCATACGATAGACACTTTGATACCGGCATGACGAGTTCGACCGGCCGATTACGATAATTACGGTACCTCCGAGCGTGAAATCGTAAGTGGACTGCAATTTCTTCGCGGAATCTACGATCGTGGCGAGGACGGGATGATCTGGCCGATAATCCTCTCCCCGGCTCCATTCACTTCCCCTCGTCACTTCACGGTCAGTGTCACGTGAATCGGTCGGTGTACAAGCGAATTTGAATAGCGGTCGCGTGACGGGAATTTATTTCGTGCCGCGCGTCCTCGGCCGCACGCTTAACGTCGGCGTTCCGTGTCAATCGCGACCCACGACTCGTACCACCGCCGAAGTGCGTCGCAAATTTCGAGACAGGAAAGTATTATTGATCGTCCGGCTGAAACGTGCGTGCCGCCCCGACGACGCTCCTTAAAGCGTAATGCGTAATTAACTGTCCGATTGATTCTCGAGTCGCGCGCGCTCGCGTGCGATCGCGCTCTCCTTAAAACTTAATGCCTGATTAACTTCCATCGACCGAACCGTCCGATCCTCCCGATGAGACTTCCACTTCCGCTCGGGCGCGTCGAACACTTCAATTATTTTCTTGCCAACGTCATCGGCGCGACGTTAACGTTATTTATTGCCGAAGGACGCGATTTATTTTGGCGCTGCGAACTGTAGACGGCACCTGTTACCCAATCGGCAATGCCGTTTGGTCCGTCAATACGATCGGGGCAGCCGTGTGTACGAGGAGGCGTGCGTACACGCGAATATTCTATAAATATTCGTGGGAAGACTTGCAACGGGGAAGCTGATTCACGGAAGAAAATTCTTCCTCCCCTTCCGTTGCCGTTCTCGCGGCCGACCTCGTTCGCGACTTAAAATAATCGTGGGTGGCATTACTCACTCTTAATTCCAGATAATTCTTTGCTCAGCCAGAGTCGCGTAGCTTAATCGGCCGCGCACGTAATCGTTCGGCAAGTTCGAATCTCGCGAAATCGGTAGATTCCAAGAGAAGCGTCCGACAGATTTAATGCCAATCGTATCGGTCAGCTGGGCGACTCGGCGTCATTTTCCTCTTATCGGCCGACACTTAAACCCTTATCGGCTGACAGTCTTTTACGCGGAACGGCATGGGACAGTTGATGAGTCTGTTTTTTCTCTCGAAACTCGATCGCTCGCCTTGCCAAGATTTCACGGTAACAGGTGCCGTTTGCGATAGCCGACGTTTCCTCCTTCGCGAGATAGACGCTGGGATGACCTTGAGCGATTCGAAGTTCATCGATACGATACGCTCGTCCCGTCGTTCGCGTGCCGGATTCTATCATTATCGAAGCATCTCAGTCTCGCGGATCGATGCAACTTTAATACGACTTAGGCATTATACACCGTACTGGATGAAAAGAGTGGGAAGAGCCGAGTGCTCCGGACGTTTCGTTCAGAACGCACGGCGGTCCGCATTCGAGCCAACTCACTCGCTCGTTTTATTGGATTTTTATTATATAACGCAATTCGTGCAGTTCCGAAGCGTTCGCCAGACGGAGTCTTCATTTTCCGTCACGATGAATATGGTAATGGCCCAGACGCCGAGGCGCAAAAATCAAAGTGGCACGACAATGTCGTAGGTTTCCGATTGTTTACCGAAAGACACGGTAGTAACGTAAGATCGCGTAATGTATTCGTCTGGGCGTACGGACCGGTTTTCCGTTTGAGTTCAGTCGATCGATCTCGAATCGATGTCGCTTTGGCAAGGAATGCGCACGAACGTGAATCATCGTGAGAGGAACGGGAAGCACGGAAATATTTTCTCGCGGCGAAGATCGGATAACGCAAGATTACATCGATCACGCCGATGTAATACTCAATCGCTACACTAACTCGTAATTACTCGAAGCGCAACGCTGACCCACATTTCCATGCTTATTTGCTCGGCGACAGCGTATTATTTTTCGCGATAACTGTCCTTCCCGGCGTTGCGAAGTGAAAATCGTCGAGCGCGAATGACTGAAGTTCCGACGAAAGGGGCACACGCATTTTAGCCCGATTAATTCCATGTATATTACTAATACTCGAGTGGTGCACTTAGGCTTGGCCAATTCGAATTGGCCGCCGCGATGGCAATATTTTGGACAGTATTTTCATTTATACCACGTCGGCGTGGGAGCTAGCATGAAAAAGAATCGCATCCGCTTTGACGGCGAAAAACTCTGATGCGCTGAATACATATTCCGTATTATTTTTCGCGATAACTGTCCTTCCCGGCGTTGCGAAGTGAAAATCGTCGGAGCGCGAACGATCAGAAGAACTTGGACGTAAGGCACACGACGCGATGAACGTAATGACTTAAAGTTTTCCGTTCGGTCCGGCGAGCGATTAAATTGCGAATTATGTCACCCGGCCGGGAGTCGAACCGAAAGAAATGATCTCATGCGCTGAACATACCCCAGAGTGACGTGAGTAGTTTGGCCTGCGTGAGCATGAGGTAGAGTCCGTACAGACAACCGGCGTGAATGAAGATTTGCACGGCAAGGTCGGGCCACTTGATTCTGGGCTCGTAATCGGTCCCCGACGAGGGATGATCCTTCGACTCGTCCTGATCGTTCGCATAGTTTTGCACGATTCGTCCATTTTCCCGCCTTTCGTCGCACCGATCCTTCTCACTCGTAAACCTATCGTTCTCCTTGACTTCGTGCTCGTCCTCATCGTCCAGCATGGTCACGGAAGGTGTGCACAGCATCATGGGTACCCTGTCCTTGTCCGGCGACATCATCGACAATATATCCCGCCACTGCATTGGTAAAATCGATTGCTCTCCTGACAGTTCAACCTTTACTTTGCATCTTACGCCCCCGCTAAGCTTATCCTCTTCTCTCTCCCGATTACAGCCACTTCGGGTTATCTGTTGCGCATCGATGCCTCGCAATCGAGCCTCTGCAATAAAGAAACGAACATTCCTAATCACTGCCGCTAACGAAGCGAATAATCGAATATCGTCTGTGAAGCACGTGAGTCATACGCAGGTGCCGGACGCAACGGTAAGATTTCAGAATTTGTCACGAATGCAAGTCACAGCCTTGCCGTTCCTGCGCGGCCTAAGCCCGACGCTTCTTTCATTTCGTAAGAACGAGATGTCGCACGGTGCCATTAATTCGTCGACTGTCCCATTAAAAAGGCCCATTATCACTCGTCTCACGTAACGCGCCAGTCCTTTGCGTCTCCTCCCGAGGACGCGTGGGAAAGGAATCGGACGGTCGGGCCGCGACGGTAAAGCTCTCCGTTTAATCGGGAATTCTGTTATTAGAGCCCTTCGACGCTCTCCACTTTCCACGCTCCGTCCCTCTCCGATTGTCCGGCCGTAATTCGAGCCGTCGGAATCGAGCCCGAGAGTCTCGGGAACGGAATTTCACGCTCGGGCGGCGAACGCACGCTTCAGATACACTTCCGAGAAGGCTTCGGCCTGATTATAGAGATTCTTAGCTCTGGAAGCGTGCGTTTCCGTTTGCGCAACAGGCCGATCGGGCGATCGACTGCAATTTAGGCCAGTGTTCTACGCCCGCGCAGTGTCTCTCGTTACACAACGCGTATGAGAGCAAATTTGTCTACCCTGCCACGTTCCCTCACTTCGGCCAATATTGACATTATCCATTGAAGCCGTGCCCGGCTCCTTTTCCGTCCTGCCCAAGATAAGAATAGCGCCAACTCCGCGAAAGAAACGTTCGCAAAACTGTTCTGCTCTCATTTACATCGATAGTTTCCCATTGGTCCTTGATTCCTAGTTTAGAAACTATTAATCTACGCTGGCTTTTACAATGGTCCTCTTTGTTCTATGCGATAATGACTCTAATGCGCGCGGCAAGGTGAAGCGACCAATTCATCCCGTTCGATAAACATTCTCCACTCGCTGCCAGTCGGAAAATCCGCCGGCCAATACCGATGGGACGACATCGTTGTGGCATTGAATTCCGTTCGATGGCGGATGAGAGAGCTTGTGGACAGGACGTGCGAAGCTTCGAGAAACGAAAGGACAGGGGAAAAAGAGAAAGAGGCGGCAAAGGACGTGGCAAAGGACGTGGCAAAGGACGCCTTAATTTCCGACTCCTCCGCGCCCACTTCTCCCGGTAATCAATTTGCCATTGGACTAATGGCGCCTCCCTTTACGGATGTCGAGCGAACTCTGACCTCGCGTTGGCGTGCAAAGTCGCCGGCTCGCGTATTGAATTAATCCTGCTTCCACGCCGAGACGTGCCGAGAGGATTGATCTTATTCGTCTGCGATGGATTCCCTTTTTAGATCCGCGGGTCATCAAAGACCTCAAATAACTTTGCGGCAAGCTTGAAATATATCCACGCTTTGCATTCGATGTTGCGTTTTAAACCGTGGCTCATTTAATTATTCCACCCAATCGTCGGCGTGTACGTTAATTGTATGAATTGAATCGACCGTGCCTGGGCTAGGCTTGAATATGCGAAACTGTTGATTCGCGTGAGCCGGGCGCGAGAGATGTCCAAGGCGTAGGCGTTCCATGTTGATATTATGTATTCGAGCATGTGACGTCATGTCCGTCTTCGCAGTACTCCGATGATGTAGTGCGTCGTAAAAAGTGAGTACCTGCCAGTCGGGCTGCCCGGTAATGAGTATGAATCCGCTCGGAACTGTATACAGGACGTATATGTGTATATATGTGCGCGCGCGCGCGTGCCTGGGCTAGCCTGCGTTTAATTTTCCATTCCCACTTCCGACAAACGAGCGATTCATTCCAGACGCACGTCCGCCGTCCATCCTTTTTATCGATATTAAAAGCAACGTCTCATGCTACCTCGCAGTTAATTATCCTTCGACCCACTTATGCGCTCTTGCCACTTGCCACGAAAAGGACACCCGGCGACGTTTCTTCGATCGTAATCTGTCCCACGCGTGTAACTTACACCTATCCATCACGGAGGTCACGCCCGTTTGCAATGTGGTGGCGCGTATACTTTTTTCGTTCGATACAACGTTTCTGTCCTACTCGATGGAAGAATATGACGAATATTTTAGTCCGCTGTCTTTATCGATGGTTCGGCCTCACCCACTCGGGCACACAGCCGACTCAATTTCCCTCCCCGTCTTTTTATCGAATGCGATGTAATCGATTACTTTGTAGGAACTTGCCAGCGACTGATTAGCAACGCGAAGACGAAATTTCTCTTATCGCTGGCAATTAAGTTACGCGAGCTTACGTGCCGATCTCTCGAACGCCGATCACGGATCGTGTAAAACATCGGACGAGTCACGTAAGGTCGATATGTAGTGCGAGAGTATCCACTTTCGTGCATCGAAACTTCAATCTTTTACAATCTGACGTGCCGCCCCGCACGTACATTGTTTCTATGTCATGACCGATGTTGTAACGCGAGAATTTTTTCGACTATGACGTTCCGAATCCATCGCCTTTCCTTCCCAGAGTACGACTATACTAGAATACGAGTCTACCGATTTATATGCAACAGCATTGCGTAATCAAAATTCACGTGTTTTGCATATTCCGAGCACTCGTCTTACGCAGAGTTACTTTATCGACATGATGCAACGGGACTGGGATTATCAATTCTTATCGTTAGCACCGGAGAGAGTCTCGTTTATTTTCGTTCGAAGATGTTTGTCGTGTACACCCGGTATAGTGACAAGGGGAGGGAGACGGCCGGTGCCGGTGGCGCCATGGGGCTTAAGTACAGAGGGTGGATTTGACATTCCTACGCCGCTATAGATGAGAACTGCCGATGATGCCGGGGCTGTATATTATAGAGTGAAAAAACATAGGATACCCTTTCGTAGTTGCTCCAATAAAGATGACACCCTCTGCCCATCTATCTCCACCTCCCCCTATATATCTCCACCTCCTCCCCTCATCGGTCATAGTTTCCCTCTTTACGAGCTATCGTCTCGCCGTACGATTCCTTAATGAGAGATGTGTTTCGATCAATGAAGCGAGTCGCGATAAAAATAGCGAATGATCGCGACTGGAGCCAAGCACGCCGATTGGCCGGGGATGGTGTTCTCGGTAAACCGTCATCGCGGAGTAGGCGATAACGAGGATATTATCGTGAACGACTATCTGACACGTACCGTGTCCGATTTTATCGTGCCGACATTCGGAATCTAAAGACAAGATGGCGTTGATCGGCCGCCGACGCGCCCGTATTGACACGGACTCGTTATCGAACGGCGATAGCGACTAGGAAATGTAGTCGTCGAGTGCTTCATGGAAAAGATGAGCGTCGGGCGCATAATACTAATTTAGATAAACCGGATAAGCGACGCGTTGGCAGGAATCTTAGATGTGTGAGTTCCGTCGATCGATGAATCGTGTGAGCGATCGGGAGCGAATGATCCTGCGAATTGTTCACGTTGCCCAGTCGACGTGGGCACGCAACTAGATAAAATATCGATCGACTCTCGATTTTTCAGTCTCGGAGAGTTTATCGCGCGATAGGCTGCAGCTGTGAGTCACCGTCGACTCGATTCGATTCGGCTCTCGCGTTACAACGGCGGAACGGCGTGTTTGCACGGTAGATGACAAGATCGTCGGCCCGTCTTCTCGATTTTCATTCAGCTGATCAAACGTCGATCGATATTATCCGGGTTAGCTATACTTCGACCGACAGCTACTGGAAACAGTAGTTTTCGTACGTCGATCATCCTGTTTTCTGTGTCCGCCACTTGTCGGTTTAAGGGATATTGCACGCGTGTACTGTTATCGTGCGACACGTGCGACATTGTTCCGTGTTGTTTTACATTATTTTCGACTACTTTGCGTTGTTATTAAATTGATTTATGTTCTTATTTGGAGTGTTTGCAGAGTTTGGCGATTGTCGCGGACTTTGACGAATATTTGAGAGTTCTTTGATTGGATTATCCTTTTGATATGACGTTGAGGGACCAATGCAGGGTGTTTTAGCGTAACATATTTGACAGAACGTACGATACGATGCGATAAAGTACGATATAAACGTCAAAATGGCTAAGAGATTACCGAATGATTCTTCCTCTATTATACTAGTGCTACTTTTCGTATTTCTTTGGCATTTTAGATTACCTGCGCGACATTTTAAATACTTCCACATTATTTTACAGGACTTTATACTACTTTGCATTAGTTTATCTTTTTCTATCACATTATTTTGCAATATAAGCGTCGTTTACGGGGTTTTAATCACCGGAAACACAGTTTAGCCCCCATTTGGAGTCAGTTTGAATGGCTTATCGTTATAATATGACATTGAGCGACCAATGGGAGGTACTTTGGCATAACTTGGATCTACTAAAACACGAAAAAACCTTCAGAACTCGCCCTGAAAGTTGGTCGCAAGCAAAGTTCTGAATTCCTAATAGTTTCGAAGTTACAGCCATTTTTCGGAGGTGAAAAAAAATTTTTTGGAAGATCGACTTTCGCCGATAGTCCTATCTTAAAGTACGCGTCAAATGCTTCAAGAAAATGTATGATTATCATAGGTTTCGATCGCCGATTCAAAAGTTACAGGCGATTTAAAAAATCGCGAATTTTTTAAGGGGTACCCCTTCTCATTTTTGCGAAAAATCGAAGGTGGGCGGATCGGATCGCCCTTTTGCTACCTGATAGGGGGTCAAAAATAACTCAGAAAGCCGTTTCCCGTTGGTCGAAATTCGCATTAATTTCGGAGTTACAGCCAAAAAACCATCGAAAAAATGAGGGTCGAAAAATGGGTAAAAACTAAAAGTCTGCCGATCAACTTGTGGATAAGCATACTGAAAGAGAATTGAACGAGGATTACAAAAATCGCAACCAGAGCCTTCGAAGTGCAACAGTTTCGGAGATAAATGTCAGAAATGGGTCTAAACATGAGGTAAAATTCGGTATATTTTTTTTTCTGTTCTTTACATCATTCAACAGAGAATAATTTATAATGAATATTAGCATTGAAATAAGACGAAAAAGAAATGTCTATTGCCATATAAATTAATAAAATATTATATAGACCGTATATACTACTTGTGCTCGGGTTGGGCCATTTGCCTGTGTTATTGTCCATATGTCCGCGCTCGGTACTGTTTACACATCCGACCGCTGTACCGAGGATCGAACCCGGGCTCCTTTGCATATGAGCCAAGTGCTCTACTAACTAATCCACCCGCCCGCCTTGCAGGTCGCAGGATCATTTAACGTACATATTCTTACCGGACTATTCTTACTTTAGTTACTTTACACGCGTCTACCTTACTTCCTCCGATCACAAGATATTCTACAGGATTGATGATGAGTATGAAGGCATATTTTCATCAATAAGCCAGTCAGGGTTCAATGCTTAGCTTGATCTACTGCGCGTTCGTTCTTGCAATAGATAATGATTGTGAGTGTCTGATCGATGAAGTGTGATTTTTGCTACGAATAAGGACACGCTGTATTTCAATACTTTAGGCAACCTTGTGAAAGATCTGCCTGAGATAAAGCGACGAAATATGTCGTCTACGACTGCTGAGAGGTTTATGACGTTGTTTCAGGAAAATCAGAAACAACTGCCCGGAGTGAGGGCTGATAGAAAGTGCTTGACAGCGCTAATGGTATTGCAAATGGATAGACCGTGTTTACGGTAGGCGTCTATTTACGGTCATCGCGAAAATCTATTGTCCCTCGATTACCGTTCTCGACGTTCTTCCGCCCTGGGTCCAATTAGATTGTCGCGCAAAATTACCGCACTCGCCCACCACCCCCCGGTCTCCTCACCCCTTGTCTCCGCAACGTCAATCGGAACCGCATTTACAACTCTCGTTATAGGATCCTGTGATTGGGCATAGTGACGTACAGAAACAAGCTCGGCTTCTGCCGATTGTCCCTGAAATGCGATCACGAGAGGCTGACAAGTAAACAGCGATCAACGATTCAGCTCTTTCCAGCTTCTACTCCGATCGATAGTCGCGTTCAATTAATACCCAACCCCCGAGAAAATACACTGAGCTCACGTAGTGTCTATCAGCGTTCTAGTTAACAGATCTTGCATAAAACGGCGTTTCGCTCTCACGATTAAATTGTTTCGTTACGCGACCCGTCCGAGCCGGCTCGCCGCCATTGGAAGAACAATTTCATCTTCGGAGAATAATTCCGACGTGCTCCGTCTCAGTGGGTCAGAAACGTACCGGGTGTCCGACTTCGAAGTATTTTTTGCCGAGGTCAAAAGATACATTTCTTAAGAAATTTCTGACGACTGCCATTTTTTTCGACTAGAACCTTCTCAAAAATGAGACTCACGTCGAAGTTCAAAGTAACGTCGTTGTCTCGTTGTCTGGCAATACAAATTGAAGCTTTTTCGAGCGTCCATAAAAGAATTCTATACGACTGTCCTTCGGACAGGATGCCAGCACCGTCGAGCGTGACATTCGGTCGCACAGAGTGTCGGAACGAGCACGGAAATTTATCGCAATCGATTGCATTACCTCAAAGCTTCCGTTAGAAAAGATTTCGTCGCACTCCCGCTCTCGTCGCCGAGATAAACGATGTAAAGCGGTTAATTAAGACACTGTACGTCTGGACAATTAGCGGCGAGGACTTTAAGAGTGAAAGCCGCCTGATCGGATCAGCCGATCCGGAGACAATTCGAGGGTCAGCCCGGCGGACAATTTGAGAAGCGACTCGTCGCCGGCAACGAATCCCGATCGTAAACTTCGACTTCCCGCCCGAAGGAACGCGACGGCAGACGAAGTCCGGCGGGCGCCTCCTCCGTTTCATGCATAGGCGGCCTTTAATCAGAACTTATTGTTGGGAATTTATAGTTCACGGTCGAATCGTTCGTCGCACCGCGTTCGCGCTCGGCAAGAAATTCCGTGTACCGGTCGGGCCTCCATTTATCGGAGCCGGCCGCGGAACGTGGCACCGGAAAGAGGCTTAATGACATCGAACGCGAACCGCAACTACGGCGACGATGACAGCGATAATATTGCAGCCTCGTTAGGCGTCGTTTTTCAGCGTTAAGGAAAATCTCGCGTACACCGGCTCCGTCGGAAAACAAGCGTCGTTGTCGGCGTCGGGCGCACGGTTGCGTCATGAATTTTAACGTCGTCGGAGCGTGGCTACGATTCGGGGAAAGGATGTGCCACATGAAAGTCCTCAGCCGTGTTTTCGAACCCACGCCAATTGTTACGTCGGTTACACAACTGCGCACTCTACGCCGAAGAAAGAGAGACAGAGAGAGGGAGAAAGATGTCACAGTTAAAATGTCGAGCCGGCTGATGAAACGGTGAATCATGGCACCGTGAGCCTAACTTATCCGATGTTCACGAGGCGTTGGAAAAAAACTTTGACCGATCAACGACCAAGCGACAACGTGCAAAAAAGTCGGCACGTGCTTTTGTACAAGAGTGCATTTAAATGCGTAAGTCTAGGCATCTCGCTTCCTTCCTATTCTAGGACCGAAGACGTCAAGGCGGCGAATAGGTTAAAAATCTGTGAGCTCGAACGTGCTGGAGGTCGTAATATCGAAGGAAAAACACCGGCCGTCCGTGCCGAGTTGGCTTAGGCTAGGTCTACCGTAAGAGTAACTGTAAAGGAAACAATAATGTTGCGTGCGACGAGCACGTGGGAATTTATGTTCGTGGATACGGCATGGTCAGCGGTAATCACAGATCAAACGCGACTGACAATTAGAAAGTCGTACGATGGGGACATTGTTTTTCAACGTGTCACAGATGCTAGTCTCCGCTGTTAGGCTGTCTGTTATGATTTCTGCGATCGGCGATCGTGATTCAATGTCGTCCGAATAATCAGACGCCGAACCTACTTTTCAGGTTTCTCGCGCGTATTCGATGCATCGGTTGTGTAATGCCCGGCGTCGCGATTATCACCGGAGCCCCGCACGAATCCACGAACGGATCAGCAAACCTTCCTATCTCGTTCCAGGACATACATAAGCACCGGTGACATTTCTCCCCCACTGTTACCCGCGATCGAAATTTCCACACATGGCCGACAGACTCGACCGTTACGTCCTTTCATCGTAAACGTACGAGCAACGTACGAATTCAGTTATCAAACTTCCACTTCTGCCCACCGGGAGACTTTGGAACAGCTCGAGTGTTGCCTCCTTCAGTTCGACAGATCGTCAAGATTCTACGCTAACGGTCTCGGAACGCGAACCGGCGAAACTTGCGGTTAGAATCCTACGATTCAACAATCCGGTCCGAAGTCCGTCGACGTGATTACGGATGACGGACTCAGAGCCGCGACCGCAACTGTCAGTAAGCGTAGAAAAGAAGAAGAAGAGGAGGAAGAAAGGAGTCGGAAACGAGGAAAGACGGAATTCCGTTGACAGCACCGTACGAAATGGCAGGATAAGACTCGTACCTGGCAAATGGCTGGAAAATCGTTTCGATATCGTGGTCTCTCTCGAGGAAACAAGGATCAGAATCCGTTCTCTCTCTCTCTCTCTCTCTCTCTCTTACTTTCTCTCATTCTCCTGCTTTCACTCTCTCTCTCTCTCTCTCTCTCTCTCTCTCTCTCTCTCTTTCTCTGTACGTCTTCCTCGCTCACCTTTAACGAAACGTCCGAGGTCGATCGCGGTTCGCACGAGCGGTCAACTATCGAGATCGCCGATCCTCGGGATCGGGATGATTGGCGGCGATGGACGTGATGGTAAGCACCTTCCCGTTTCTCTCGGCGCCTCCGGCGTAATGGGCGCGTGGACACGGACTGAGGCGGCGTGGTTGAGGACGCGGTTTCCGCGCGGAACCGCGCGCGGATCGAGCTTTCGAAAGGGAACGTCGGCCAGCGTCTGCGCAGCGCCACCCGCCGCGCGACCACCAATCTTGCGCCGAGAAGCGTTCGTTCAAAATCCGACCTCGCCAGACGATTCGAGACCATTTTGCATCCCTCATTTTTCCATATTTTTTTCCGGCGCATCGATTCTCGCGCGATCTCAATGAATTTTTCCTGCGACCGCTGGAGTCAAGCTTGCTTCTAATCTCGTTCATCCTTCTCGCACTCCTTCTGCATCGTTCGCAGTCCTGTCTATCTCTGACCGACGCTTCCTCCCGACTACGTCGCACGGTACGGGCCGTCTCACGTTCTACTCGCTGACGTCTTCGCGCCGTGGCACGCGCTACGCCGACAGAATCCCAGCAGCGTGCCAAGACTCGGCAGAGCAATTCGGGAAGGGAATTCTTCGCCGAGACGATACGGTAAACGACCGGCCCCGATCGTAGGATCACTCACTTCGAAGCGTCGAACTTCGCTATCTGCGGACCTTCGGCTCGTATCGATAAAGCGATTCGAATCTTCGGCCGATCTCGAGTTATCCTTTCGCTCCTCGATCCGGCGAACTTGGCAGTCGCGAATCTCTTCTAGCCAGCCGCTCGGTTGCGTAATCGGGCGGGTTAGATCACGGCGCCGCGAGCGTTCGAGAATTATGAGAGACGACGACATTGGCACGGAACGATGCCGGAGCGATGAATACGCGCTGTTACCGAGCGCTGAGGAAGGAAAAAAGTCGCGCGAATGCATTCTTATCGTCGCTCGCTCGCCCGCCGATGGCTGAGCCTATTCCGGTGACGTAAGATGACATTGCTCGTCGGCAAGATAAGGATAATTACATTTACATTGGCACCGTTCGCGTGCCGCGTCCCTGAGCTCGGATCGTCTCTTCCGAATTTTGCCCGGCTGGCTATAGTCGAACCGATCTCACGCCTATCGATCCTTCAGTGGATCATCCGTAAGGTTCGTAAATCTTATCCGGCTGATAGCGAGGCGCTCGTAAAAAGAACTCGTTATGACATCCTCGGTCAGACTAACACTCGCCGCGTACGGTTTCTACTTTTATCCGGCTGCTCGTCGAAAATACGAGACACCTTTTTAGAGTAGCTGAATTATACGTTAGGCTGTTATATGCGAACGTTAGCGTGGCTGACAAAAGGAGGAGGGCTTAGGAGAGTCTGTCTCGGTGCCGGGAATTAGTCTGGCCTGTCAAAGCAGACCGCCACTCGCCGGCAGGCTGTTAGGTCTAATGAAAATTGTAAACCAGCTTTATTAATGCGCGACCGTTCGAACTATATCTTCGCTCGCACGCGACACGTTCCGATAAATCTTGAATCTTTATCGCCCGACGGAAGGAATGCTTAATCGAACGGCCATTTTTCATTTTTGTTAAACGACTCTTGCACTGCGTTCAGGGGCCTGTACAATGTACAGTTGCTTAAAATGTCTTCAATTTTGTTCTGAGTCGAGTTCCACCGATGCCGAGGGTGCTAAATGTCAACCGTACCGGGAAAACCTTTATCGATCGTTCCGCGAAGTTCGTTAGAATATTTCCGTCATTATTTTTGTCACGCTAATCGCCCGATGGCGGCTAGGAAAATATTCGAAGATTCGCATCGGTGCATTACGTGACGCGCAGGGTCGCATCAGCATTTCAAATCGGTGCCGATTGATAGTGAGTGATAAGAAACGCTGAAGTGGTGTAATATGGACGAGTGGAAGCCGTAAAATAAACATTGTCACGTAGCGTCGGTTCAAAACGCTCGGTCGGTCGATTTGTTTCGTCCGAGATTCCGGGCTTAAAATTCCTGTTATCAGTTGTTTGAGCATCGTTGTGCCTAATTAACAATTCGCATCGAACGTATGAGGCATCGCGGCGATTTAACGCTATCTCTGAACTCCCGCGATTAGTATTCACGGTGTGACGGCGATGTTTCATACAATCGGCCGCCGCGAAAGTCCGAGCGAGCCCGATATGACATAACATCGGCACGCCTTATCGTGTCAAGTTTATACACTCTATTAACGGTCCGCCGAACGACCCTGGTTGCCCAACTATTTCGCGAAATCGCAACCGCGCGTCAAATCCGAATCCGATATTCTGCCGACGCGAAGGAAGACTTTTTCCTTAATCGCACCGGGCTGAAAATACATCGCGTTTAAAATGCGCATTCGATCGTGCGCGCACGTGCGCCGCGAATGCAAAAATTCACATTTGATATCGAGCTTTAGGCCTAGGGACCTCCGCTCATGACATTTAGCTCGGATACATATATGTGTGAATACAGCTATGCTCGGAGGAAAGTTCAGGAACCCCCGCGAACGATTGCGCAATCTTCGCTAAGGCTTTCTTTCGGTTCACTGGTACGTGACATTGACCAGCTGACTTTTACCATCGTGCATGAACGGCAGTGCGTGTCACGAATGCCAATTGTCGGTCAGGTGTTTGCGGTCGACCGCGGAATAATGAGACTGTAATCGCACGGGCGCACATGACTTTACCGTATGTCACCTGCTCTCTCTCTCTCTCTCTCGCTCTCTCCCCCAACGTATGTATCTGCCAAATAAAGTTAAAACGAAAAATCCTCCTACACACGTAGCTACCTAGTTACGTGTCATCGTGTTTCTGTGGTCGCTACTTAATTGGCACCGTTTATTTTCCAAACTGATGCGCTGCTTTACTTCACGCTTCCTGCGTGAACGCTTTCAATGCAGAGTTTGCAAAAGCCATAAAGCTAATTTACGGCGCACGCATGTTCAGTGACGACAAGTGGCGATCTTATTGAGGCAAGGACGGGCAACTATGTTCCGAACGCTGAGGCGATGTCAAGGTTCGATAGTTAGCCGGAGCACAGACTGAGGACGGAGTCTAACACAGTGTCATCTTCCCGGCGAGGATTGCGAAACTCTAAGATGACGTATCGCGATCGATGATGTTACAACTGGCTCCGATTCGCGCCCGTACTTCAACCAATTGAACGCTTATTGACGCTGACGCGTATGTCGGCCCGCTACTTCACGAGTATCTGGCCTGAGTATCATGAGATTAATACTTTCACTGTTGACTTCTCTGCGTCAGCCTGAAATCTTTTCGTTGAGAACCGCTAAGCGGTGGGCACGCTATCTCGACAGTGAAAACGTCACACGATGTTACGAGTTATCTTTTCCCGTACGTTGCATAAAAAAATGAGAAATTAGCGATGATGAACGAAAAGTGGGAGTAATGACCTTTTAAGCAAAATCGTACTAGCTTCAAATCGCGAGCTTATCTTTGTCAGGAAATAATTATGCGGTACGCTGACGCGGAAAAATGGAGTATAATCTGTGCTCGTGTATTCGCAGTAAACTGTACGCAGAGTACGGGGTGTAGGATATTTAAATTCGAAATCGATTTTATAATAGTTGGGGTAATCGTATTGGTTAAGCGAGAAAAAGCAGGAAACTGTGTTTTGGATCTTGATAACGTACGCGTAATTACATGAACAATATGTTCTGCGGGAATGTTTGTTCTTCGGCGCCTTTGTAATTTCTGTGTGTTGCCATTGCTTTCTCCTACTCGTCCAGTGTTATGACAACTGATGTCGTTATTGTCGCGTCATATTGTGTCGACAACTATGGACTATTTCACCTCATTTTTTAGAACTTCGCAGGAAATGTGTGCGGTTCGTTCTATTGACTAATTTGAACTGGAATTAGTATCCGGCTTATGGATTTAAGAGATATTTAACGTACTTACGTTTACTGGACGAGACTTACAGCAGTTATTTATTTATTTGCTATTATATTTTGCTCTGTAATTTTAACGTTACTCTACATACATCTACGAGTCTTTCTACATACTTTCACAGTATTTTACGTTACCGTTATGCTATTTAACATTCCGTTAAATGATTCGTTCCAGTTTTTTTACATTATTTGATTATTTAGCCGACAAAGCTGCAATTTCGCCTCAATTTGAAGTATGTTTGACCACCCTGTGCTCCTTGAACTTGATATTCTTGATACTTTTTCATTATTTTACGTTGGTTTACACAGTTTAATGTAGTTATTTGTCATAATTGATGGTGATTATCGCCTTTCGAGGGGTTTTAGGCCACAAATGCGCATCTTAGCCCCTATTTTAAGTACATTTGGCTACCGTGCCCTTCTAATATGGGACTGAGCGACCAATGGAGGATACTTTGGCATTATTTGGACCTATTGAAAGGCAATAGAACCATCAGAATCGTCGAAAAACGCAAAATAAATGTTGGTCTTAAAATGGATTTATAAGTACAATATCCCATAGATTTTAACTCGCCCTGAAAGTCGGTCGGCGGATTGGATCGCCCCTCTGCTACCTGGTAGGGGGTCAAAAATAACTCAGAGAGCCGTTTCCCGTTGGTCAAAATTCGCATTAGTTTCGGAGTTACAGCCAAAAAACCATCGAAAAAATGAGAGTTGAAAAATGGGTAAAAATTAAAAGTCTTCCGATCGACTTGCGGATATGCATACTGAAAGAGAATCGAATGAGGATTACAAAAATCGCAAGCGGAGCCTTCTATGTCCAATAGTTTCGGAGATATGGCCAAAAATGTGCTAATAACTGATGAAAAATGGACATTTCACCGGCTCTTCGTCATATGACAGCTTCTGTCACAATTATTTCACTATAATATGATAGAGCAGTCAAAGTACTTAAAAAAAATCGCAACCCGAGCCTCCTAAGTTGAATAGTTTCGTAGCTGCATCGAAAAATGTCTTGAAAAACAGTGAGAAATCTACATTTCTTCGGCCCATCGAGATATTACGTGTTTTTGCTAATTTATTCTTGCATAGAATGAAAGAGGAGGTAAATTACTTCAAAAAAATCTCAACCCGTCTGCTCAAAGTGCAATAGCCTCGGAGGTATAGGCAATAATCAATAAAAAGAAGTAGCTACCAGTGGATTGTCCATCAAGTTCCGGCGCATAATCACCCCAAGTGATTTACTGCCTCTAATACATCACAGTATAGCTATCGAAATTCGGAAAAAAGGCCAGCCTTCTCCTCTACCTACTATACCTTCAGCCTTCCCGCCAGACACATCTACGGCAAGACGAAATTTCAGCCGCGCGAACGATCATCGCCCGAACCAGAAGCTACGGTCAAGACGATACAGTAGAAAAGCACCGTATCGACATCGCCGCCGTCCGACCAACACCGTCCGTTACCACTGACAGTGTCATGATCAGTCCTGCATTGCCGATCCGGCGTCGTCTCTCGCCCGACGCCGGAGAACGCCGGGCGCCGCCGTCGGCGACAGCAGTGGCGCTGCAAATCAATCGGACCGGCCCAGCTAACCCGGGTACGCACTGCCTTTTACTATCCGCCAAAATATCAACCCCATCGTGGTGGAATTTCGACCGAACAGACGTGCGACGCGTTGCCGATTGAAGCTGTGTAGTTGAAAGTAACGCGTACGGTTCGAACCCGTCCGCGTTCGTCCGGTTCTCGTCCGGCTCCTTGAATCCGGAGGTCGGACAGAATCGGGGGCTGGTGTGCTCGGGGCAAAGGGTCGCGGGAAGGGGCTTGCTCGATACTCGCACCCTCTCCCACTCCCGGCACAGGGAGCAGGAAGGGTAGAGGGCGGCAACCGAAGCCCGTTCGTCCTGTCTGGACGCATTCATTCAACCCCTAACCGGGACGTTCGTAGAGAGACGCGGTGCCCGGATTTAAAAAAAAGAGTGACGGTGACGTTGACTTTGAGGCGTGCACGTGGACTCGGCAACAATGGTAATTATCGGTGCGTAGAACATCCCCCTCCCCCGCCAGGCCTCCCGAACAGCTAAAGCCGTCCTCGGCGACTTCTCACTTCCTTGCGCCAGGCATCCGCTGCCCAGAATTGTTTGTAAGACGTGTTTGTTTGCGACGTGCGTCGAGGAGAACTTCTTCCCCCCTGCCGATCCCTCTCTGCCAGCCCCTCGAACCCCCTCCTCATCCGTTCATCATTCTCGCAATTTCGTTCCGTTCTATTGCCCTGCATACGAACGACCGCGCAGGCACGACGTCGTCGCAACGTCGTCGCGACGTCGCTTCTCGAGGCGGGGTTTGTTAGCTTTTGCCACCCCCCCCCCCCCTCCCCCGCGCAGCACAGCTTTTTGTGTCTAACTTCCCCCCCTGGCATGGCTAGCTGATCGCGAATGCGCGCGACGTACCTTGACTTTTGAGCCTGAGCGTTACACTTCTAAGGATGATACTCGGCAAAGAAAGAATAAGGACGCGTAATTGCGCCGGGACGTTTTTTTTTCCCCGATTTGCCGAGCAACGGTCCGTCACCGGTTGCATTCTAACGCGTGGCTAAGAAGTTCGTCGCGAATTTTTAACGGGTGCGACCGTAAGGCGATAAACGGGCAGGCCTACATTGTCGTAGGCCCGACGAGGTCCATAAATCCGTAATGCCAGGCCTCCGGTACGAAAGAGATCAGCTGCGATGGAATCCGTGCACCCACTTTCGAAAGTGGTACACGGCTCTACGATTTATTTTCACTCGCATCTCGCTCGCCCGATCGTCCGGCGTCGTCCTCGTCGGGCGTCGTTGACGAGCCGTCGGCAATCGTCGGGCAGAGAAGTACCGTTTGACAGCCTTTAAGTCGCCCGAGGCACTCGAAAGTCTCCGGAGCAGTTTCGTTTTGAGCTGTGCTTGTGATAGACTCGTCCCGTTCTCTGCCTACTTCTCTTTCGCCTTCGTTCACGGCCCCCTTTGTCCCCTGATCCTCGTCTTCAGATAAGACTCAGCAGCTCGTTCCAATTAAAGCCGCTCTCTTTCGGAACATCTACCGACGAACTATGTTCGAGTGGCGATCGTCTCGCCGGCGGAAAGTAAATAGATTTCTGTCCGGCCACGATAGTCCGGGCCGCGAATCCTTGCAGCGAAAGAATAGTTTATATTTGCCTAATGAGCGTTTGCTTCGCAGGCGTGAGCGTGTGAGAGATGTTAATGATCGAGTGGTCACATTTCATATAAGTATATGGCTTCCTGGTAAAAGTATAATAACCGCGTTTTAGAATTCACGAGTCGGCACATGCCCATTATGTGCCTTTAAGAGACGTTTAAATTACAAGAATATGGAAATGTTACCGAGATGCGACGTGCTTTGTCGCACAGCATTTGTATCGTGCCGGTCAACTGTGCTGAATAGCTCGTTTATTGACTCTATTTCCACGATAACGACCTGACAGCCGACATCATTGTGCCAACTTCTAATACGGCAATACGGCAGGCTCATCATTGTATCGCGAATCGTACAGAACATTTGCCTCCCCGTCAGTCTGACAGATTTAAGAAAATGTTGTTTGAATTCACGCTTAGAAACGTTCTGCGAGCAATTTTGACAGTCTCTCCGCTGGCGTCGTTGCGTCATTGACGGAGGTGCTAAAATGATTCACGGCGAATATTACGTGCAAAAAACGACGAATTTCATGGCTCGTAGCGCGAGGCCTCCATGCGGGCTTTTACGGCGCGAATTCTCACGGCGCGCGAATATTGACCGGTGCACTGGAAGTTTGCGCGGCGCAAATGTTTGACAATGGTGCCTAGAAGAGGAATTGCAACACGCTTCGCGGGCTTTTCTCCTCCGTTATCGGGCCCCGGGCGGGCGTTATCCCTGGAAAACCTTGAGAAACAAACCTCCTCTTGCTTTCTAATGACAGAGTGCCATAGTCGACTCGGCTTCGTCGGCAACGCGACAGGGGAGAATTTTTGGCATCGCCGGAAGTATGGAATAAGGTGACAGGGCCCACTCGATAACTTTACAGTCTCGAATGCGTCGGCAGCACTCGCCAAAAAAAGTCTAAGTTAAATCGCTATCAGACATATGTTCGCTTGTTCGCCTGACGTGCCGAATCGAAACACGATTAGTCACGGCGGCGTGTCGTTTCCTTCATTTCAGAAAATTTATTCGGTTACGAAGAAAGGTTATTAAATACTTACTCTTCATCGGTGTGCTAATATCTATAACGCGCAATCCCATTAGAAATACACACTTTGATACGGTACGTTGACACAGTTCACACGCGAACGCTACAACGTTATGGAATTGACAATTACTTATGCAGTTGGAATTGATGACTATTTAGAAGTGACAGTGGCGTACGTATTTCTACGCTTGTATAATTAAGGGAGCGGCCATGATGATTGCGGAACGTATTGTCTTCGAAATGGCAGGAATATCGCAATCAAATCGTATATTCCCTTCGATAAGTGATCGAAATTAGAGCCGGTTTAGCGCACATCCAAATCGCCTGCAATTTCCGGTTGACTACTCGGCGGGCATAGTGAAAAAAGCAACCGTCGCCTCTTTGTCCTCCAACCCTCCTCGCCGTTGCAGAATTAAGCGGACGGCACTAATGAATATGATAATGCCGAGTGCATCACGTTCTTCATTAGTCGCTTTTGTTTGTTATAAATACGTGAAACCTTTCTAGTTAATGAGCTGACTTACTCATTTTCTTTTCGCATCGCGGAATATTGCGTATTCCGATATATTCAAATGATGGCCAATCGACTCGTGCTCAATCGGATGACGTGTTTCGACTTTTCAATGATGAATATGAAGGTATCCATTTTTTCCCATCTTTCCGATGCCAATCCTTTCAATATTGGCCCCGTAGTCTTACCCGGCCGCTTTCGCAAAGGACGGACGCGTGCCTTATCCGCTTCAGCGTTCACTCGCACAGCCTCCTTGCGTTCTATTTAAAACCCATCGATCGTTGACACTTCCCAGAAGGACCAATAGTGGGTTAGTGTCGGAGAAACAACGGCAAAGTTTCGCCAGAACAAAACCATTAGAATCCGCTAGCCAAACGACGAACGCCGAAGAAGCTTCAGGCGTAAAATTCTGTGACACGTTTTGTCCCTTCTGCCGGCAATTGCCGCCTTTCTCGGAGTCGAGGAAAGAAGGCCGCAAAAAAAAGTCGGGCCCGATATCGATTTTGCAGCTGTTCCGGTAGCCTACTCCCCGCTCCCCTAATCCGGCCTAGTCGAATGACGAGATCGGAAGCTGGTGAAACTCTTCACAATGACGTTAGCATATTCACACGTTGCAGATTAGTTTCATATCCTCGCCGCGAGACGCATAGAATCTACCGGCCGAGCGGCTAATTTCGCAATCGTAGGTCAATGGTACCGCGCATAGCGATGGATCGCATAGTTTCTGTATTTCGTTAGAGGTGCCTCAAGAGGTGGGGGCGGGCGTGATGAGGGGTGGTGGGGTGGCATGTCGTCGTTCATTTTCTTGCCGTCAGTTTCGTTAGCCTGCCGTGTCGTTAAATAGCCTATACGCAGTTGCATCCGGCCACTTCCTCGTCAACCCTCTTTCAACGCGGACGCACAGTGGTGTCAGTCTTAACTCAGTGCTTGACCGGATCCGAGGATTGGTCATCGACTAGTCGTCGGGCGATTCGATAGAACAAATATTATAACTTTGCCTTACGGATTAATCGACTGTAAGTAAACGACCTACATATGCATCCGTACATATAATGTAATGTATATCGTACCGTACCGTAACCGTAATAGAGTATAAACGTACGATTAACGTAATTGTGACATGACAGAGTATTGGTTGGTAATTCCTGCCTCCTGAGTAATATGGGCAAATTCTTAGTTAGTACTTCACGGTAGTTTGAAAGAGTACCGTAGTGCGTTATACACATAGACAACCTGCGCGTACGCATTCTGCATCGGAGTGACACGTTCCGTTTGCGCCGAGCGTACGCGGCCGAATGGGAAGCTCGCAAGTGGGACGCATGCCTCTGCATTCGCCGCACTTCCTAGCGATCGGGACGCGCGGCTAGGATGCGATCGCCGCACACCTGGCCCTCGGCAAAATGCGCTCGATCGATTGCCCATTTCGCAGGGCCAGCCCACCTCGCGACATTCCCGTTCGCCCGACGTACTCGGTGGCAACCGAAAAACGTCCACTCATCACCGTACCAGTAGACTCACTTAGAACGTTCTCGATCGGCGCCTACTAATCGGCAGCCGCACTCGGTTGCACGGCTAACATTTCTCATATACGAAATCAATGTTCTCGAACGCTGCTTGAGTGTATTCGAAAAATTCGCGAGTGGGCAATTTCTTTCGCTTCGATCTCATCCTGCGCGGATCGCGCAGCCGAAGAAGACGCTCGGCAAATGGCCGACGCCGGAACGTAGTGGAAAGAGGTAGAAAGGCGGACGGAAGAAATCGAATTCGTTTCGATTTCCGAGCGGCCACCGAACGGAGGACGGAGCACTTTCCGCGATCGTCTAGAGAGACTCGCAAGGGGAGTACGGCGTGCGTGCGCGCGCGCACGCCTTCTAGTAACATGAACGGCCCGCTCGTTTTTGAGGGCAACGGGAAGGAGGCGCTGGACGTTTTGTCGAGTCGGTTTAACGGGGCGGCGCGAGGCTATAATAAGTGGGCCATGCGCTCCTGCATCTCGGTATTTCGTTGTGAACAGGCCGTCGGCATCGGACCATCGGAATCGCTCCTACGGAGAGCAGGTGCCTCTCGCGATATCGTTCACTCGTCACGAACAGTTCGCGGTCACGCACGCGTGCCAGGACGATCATCCAGTGCCACACGCCGTCAGCCGGGAACAATTGACAGTAAGTGAACCTTCCTCGGACCACGTCGTATTTCGGGAATTTGTCAACGTTTGGTGCGTGGTAGAATTTCACTCGGGATTACTCGTGATCCTTTTTTTTACCCCCTTTGATCGCGCTGCGGATGAACTCACTTGTTGCGCGAGAGTGCTTCGTCTCATTCTTGCGGCGGGAAGTCGGTTTTCGTTTGAGTAACAGCGGTTTTTTTGGAAATTCTGACCCGGCGCGTTCGGCTAATTAATGTCAGAATCCGTGTTTTCAGTTTTTTTACGGCATGAAATGCAGGAATGAGAGCGGCAATTCGCAGCTGGCGCGGCGCGTGCGCTTCCGATTACAATATTTTTTTTCATACACAGTGTTTTCTCTGTAACCGATTCTTCGCGGCGAACCTCTCTGCCTGTAGAAGAAGAATTTCTCGTTTGCGGCCGCGTGTTTACGATAAACAAAATTGCGCTGGCACACTTTCCCGCACGCCCACTCTGCTTATTGGAGTGGAATTTCAGTGTCACGGATTGCAACACGCCGATAACGAGCGCTAAGTCGAAACAATGTGCGCTTAACCGAAATCTTGCCCAACACATTGAACGAGTGGACGGAGAAATATTCGACGAGCCGACTTTGGCGCTCGGCCGCGTTCGCAGCGGTGGAACATAGGCTGTCGGCCAGGCTCCATTTAGCGCGACCGGAGAAAAGGGGAGAAATGTATAAATCTCTCGCAGAACAATTTCACTTTAATTACATCCTCCCGCCCGGCCGATTCCGTCCGTCTCACCCGGCGGACGAAAGAGAAAATCATTTTTATATTCGTCGGTATAACTTGCGCTTTCTTAATTGTTGCCTTCGAGTCACCCGAAAGGCAGATACGTGCTCCAATCGCGCGCCGCAGATTCGCTCGCGAGATTGAGGATGATTCTTTTAACGACATTCCGCGGCTCATTTCGTTCATTAAGGAACAGGCGAGCGAGGCTAACCGCTCGGAAAGGCACCTGGCACACAAATTCTCTCCCAGTTTCGAGTCCTCCTGCGCCTCTTCTCTCTTCTAGACTTTCCAATTGCCGTAATTGCCGCATCGCTATTACGAACGATTACGGCCGGTAGCCGGCGAAGGACGCGACCGAATTGCGAATGGGATCCTGAAGTCGCGAGGATCGCGAGGATCAGGACACAAATTCTCTGGCATTGCCAGTTTCCTCCTTCGTTCACCGATAGACAAATTCCGTGCCCGCGCTGCCTTAATAGGCTCGAAAGCAATATCGAGCCTACCCGGTGTGAATCATTTGAAGACAAGCGGACGCGTTCGGCCTCTCATTTCTCCGCAGTTACGCGTAGTCGTTAGCGATCATTAACACGCTTATCGGTTGGAAACGAAACTGCCACACGTATCCTGCGACCAACATTCGCCGAGAATGGCCGAGGGATAGACCTCGTTAGGCGAGTACTTTCTAGCGAGTACCCTCATTCCTTTTATTATTCAATACTGCCCATTCACGACGGGCTCGTCGATCATCGCCAACGAAAGAAACTACGAATCCTACGATCCACGAAGTGTCAAAGGATCGCGGCAATTAGTCGATTCGCCAGTAACGGCGGATGTTGGCCGTGAGATCTATGGACGATCGGGATGAATTCAGTCCGTGATTGGCAATGACCTCGATGGCGCCAATGACCTCCTTTCTGGAAACCCGTTTACGCTCCTCTCTCGTTCTCTCGTCTCTTCCTGTTTCTCTCTCTCTCTCTCTCCCTCTCTCTCTCTCTCTCTCTCTCTCTCTCTTTCTCTCTTTCTCCTTCCCTTTCCTTCTCGCGACATCTCACTGTCACTCGTCTTCTCTCCGTTCAGTCGCCTACGGCTTTCTCTGTCTTCGACTCTCGACCGCCTCTACAGCAAGTTACCGCCTCGGAGTCAGCCGAGCGGAGCACTTTTCCTGGAGAGTCTCGACGGGTACCTGCTTTACGGTCAACTGTTTGCCTACGGTAACCCGTCCGGTTCTAACGCCTACCCAAGCGGACGGACGGTCCTTCGGTTTCTTCGGCTGACGATTCCGCGCTCGTTGGGGGACGGGAAAAAAAGTGTCGGGTCATCGTACGGTGCTTTGTTAAAGAGACGTTGGCTCCCCTGACCGAGATAAGGCCGTTTCGGCCTATGCCGGGATCGGTGGCGAAAGTCGCACTGCGGCAGATTATTATCGTACGCTGTATCATTGACCCAAAGCATTCCGCTTCCCCCTTCCCCCTCCCACACACGTCCCGACCGTGGTCTGAGATCGTCGATCATAATGGATCGTCAGTTCTCTCTTATCGACGTCTGAATTGATCGTTTGTCAAGCGGGAGACACTCAGATGCGCAAAAAGTCAGAGCGGATTTAGCGATGCTAATTAGTTCGTAACGGATCGATTCTCTGATCGGAAGGAAAGAATCGCGTGCTTTCTGTTCGATTTTCTTTTTAGCGCGTCGGACGTGGACATTCCGTTCACCGTCTTCGGCAGTGCATACCGGACTGACTAATGACAGGCTGGAAACCGTCGGCTGATAAATTATAATTACGCAGAGCGCGATAAGTGTACGCCATCAGCACGGTGCGTTCACAGTCCACCTTTTCGAAGGCAATGGCCAGGTTCGATTATCGCGGATGTTTTACGGTCGGCTCGGACTTCCGGCAGGATGATGAACCAAATTTTTCATACCACCCTCGTTCGTGCGGGTTGACTCGGAGAATCGAAAATGTGCCAGTGGAGCTTTTATCGAAGCAGGTTGAATCGTTCGTCATTGGGGGGATACTTTCGCTGGCTGGTGAGGTTTACTGTTAAGATGGTAGTGTGTTCGCATTCTGGTGGGATGAGGATTGGCGTTGACGGTTCATTAATCTATACGCTATTCTCGACTCTACCGAACTTCTTGACCCATCCGGTACTGCTCGACGGGGTAAAAAAATGGAAATATTTCGAAATCTGGGGCACCTACATGCGTAATTGGTGTATCGAGATGAGGAAGAGAGCAACGGGATCTACCGAGCTCGACCCATTTTCTACAGCACGACACTCCGGTAGTCATAGCGTAGTGCTTCTTTGCCGCAGGTGACAAAAAATGTTCCACCCGTGACGTACGATTCTTGTCAACAATATCGCTTTTTTATTCCCGTTTGTACCGGCTGCGCCGGACAATGTCGTAACGATTCCCGTGCTTGGTTGAACTTTTTTAATAACACGCACTGTAGCCTGCTTGTAACGCTATGGCTGACATGTAATCCGATATCTGATAGTGGGTAGATAGCGTTTGTGTTCTCCTTAGCATGCCGAGAGAGGTGTATCGCAACATTGCCGGCGTCAACAATGTTGTTGTTTGCGAATAAATTAATTGAGTTCAATGTAAATTTCGTCTGCAAGAACATGCGAAACTTTTCCAACGTTTTCCAATGGCGTTGGTTATACGAAATTGAAGCTCCTCGCGTTCGCGCTTTAAGGATTTTTAATTATTTCGGTCTGAAAAGAGAGATATCCTGGGGTACGAGCCGGGACGGCCATTAATAACTATTCGCATGGGTAAATTCCACGAATTTACTACTGACCCACATTATTTCTTAGAAGTTACTAGACGTAGCTACTAATCGGCCGAGTGGCAAGTGCTGTGAAGACAACAAGTCATAGAACTAACTTCGGATGCAAATGTCATCAGTTCTTGTTATCGTATTGACATGATGAAAACTGTACTTCAAAGATAAAAACTATTACACGTGGCTCAGATGTTTATAATGTAACTTTGTTGAAACCATCGGTAAACCAATCTCATTCATTCAGTTTTTTCCAAGTATCCTGAATACAGAGACGCAGGATTATGAAAGTTGGCAAATGCGTCGTTTGAGCAATTTCAATCGTATTTTCTACTTAAGCGCCTGAGATGAGTCAGACGAAGTCCACTTCGCAGAACATGTACCGAATAGATAGTTTCAGAACAATGTTCATCTTCGAAGACAAGAATTTCCACAGAGCTCGACAAATTTGGCACGTAAAACGAGTGGAAAGTAGCATAAGTGCGTTGCAACGGCAATGGGCCGAACGATGACGAACGAACACTTTGATCTCGACAGGCTCACCTAAGCAATCACGAATCCATGCCGTCCGTCGGCCTTAACAATTACTCAGCTTTCACACTCGGCAAAAGAGGGCATAAGTAGGACGATGTCGTTCCAACGTCTTTGCATCCTAATGTCCGCCGAAGCCTGATTATTGATACTAAGCTATTCCGGCTTTATGAATCCATTTTTCGCATCAACATGTTTTTGTTCCAATTCGAAGAATCGTTTTGAAAATTAATGAACTTGCTGCCATACACGTCTATCGGCCATGTCGTACGGTCGGCAGAAATGTATGAACAGGCGCAAAGTTACGTAATCGACGCCTCCCTTCCCCCCCAGAACTGTCATCGACATGGCGCCAAACCTTTTTGGCAACTCCGCCACCCTCTACCTGGAAGCGTCTCAGCAGGATGCGCAGCAGGAGAAGTCCGCGGAGAAGGTAGCCCAGAAGATACCCACTCAGAAGGCGCAGAGCCAGCAGCCAAAGTATCAATGGAAAATCGTCTGGAGAAACGTAATAGCATTCGTCTACCTTCACCTCGGCGCCCTCTACGGCTTCTACCTATTCTTCACGGCTGCCAAATTTCTCACGTTCGTCTGGGGTGAGTTGCGCTCTTTACGTAACGATTCGAACTGTTCAGCCTCGTCGAGGTGTAACGAGCGTTACACGGGGGTCAGTGCAAAGTACAATGATAAACGTATGTATTGAACTATCGCGACACGTCAGAATAGATAATTAGCAGTATTTCACTAACACCCGAGTATATTACCGAAGATAGTGCAAACATAATTGACCCCGCTATCGCTGCTCGGCGGAGCGCGACCTGGAAAATTATGGGAGGTCTTCAGGGACAAACTGTACGCTCCATCGGGCTAATTAAAACTGTATCATGCTCGTTGCATCGGGTCATGACGCTATACCGTGACGCGGAACGAATAAAATACTTTCATCTTTTCAGCAATGGGCATTGGCCTAACGGCCGCACTCGGAATCACAGCGGGCGCTCACAGATTATGGGCGCATCGGTCGTACAAAGCGAGATGGCCAATGAGATTCCTGCTCATGATCCTGCAAACAATCGCTTTCCAAGTAAGCAGTTGCAGCTCTTCTAGTGGCCATTGTCTTTTGGTCAACTTACGCATACGTCGATTCTTCGTTTGTAGAATCACATCTACGAGTGGGTCAGAGACCATCGAGTCCATCACAAGTACACTGATACCGATGCCGACCCACACAACGCGCAACGCGGATTCTTCTTCTCGCACATAGGCTGGCTGATGCTCCGCAAGCATCCTGACGTCATAAAGAAGGGAGCCACGATCGACATGAGCGACTTGGAAAAGGATCCCATCGTCGTCTGGCAGCGAAGGTAGGCCAACATGTTTTTCAATTCGGTACATTTGTTCATTAAAAGTGCGAAGAACGCACATCGAAGTTCACCTTTACGCATCCTTTCAGACTGTACATCGTCCTCATGCCAGTATTGTGCTTCCTGCTACCCACCTATGTGCCGATTTATTTCTGGAACGAGAAACCAATGATCTCCTGCTACACGACGCTCTTCCGATACGCCCTGTCCTTGAACGTCACCTGGCTAATCAATTCGGCGGCCCACATGTACGGCATGAAGCCGTACGACAGGTACGTACATGCAGTTCGGCCTAACAACCGACCTTCATCGCCGAATCACCGAAGTGCGTCACAGCCATTGGTCGCGAATTACACATGTCATTAGCGGGCCTTTATCAGCTTTCAATGCACCTCGGCTATAGGTTCGCACGTTTCCGACGCTTCGCACAATAGTTTCACTCGAACAAAACACTCTCATGATTTTTCATAAAACTGTTTGTCGTCCGCCAAATCGGGAAATATAATCGCGTGACGGATATCTGTCCAACGCACAATGAAAATTGCATCCTCTTGTTCAACAGAAAGATCAGCCCCACGGACAGCTTCAAGGTCGCGCTGCCGGCAATGGGCGAAGGCTGGCACAACTATCATCACGTCTTCCCTTATGACTACAAGGCGGCCGAGCTTGGCGACTATCAGGCGAACCTTACGCTCGGCTTCATCGACCTGTTCGCCAGGTTAGGTCAGGCCTACGATCTGAAGACGGTGCCGAAGCAGTGGATCGAGAGACGCGCCAAGAGGACGGGCGATGGCTCCCGATGTCCGCAGATAGAGGAACACGAACATTCTCACGAGGGTGCGATATGGGGCTGGGGGGACGTCGACATGAGTCCCAGCGACGTGAATGAGACCTTCATCATCAACAAAGGGGACTGAGTTCGCCGCTCAAACGATGACGTTTACGTCGACTCGACTGGAACAAACGGTTACTTGTCAATGGCGTCAATTAATTATTTATTTCTTTTTAAATGTTGTCGATCGGCCACGATGCCGTTTCTTCATCCGTTTTCATCGAGCTTTACAAACTATTCTTATCATGAGCCAGGGACCGATTCCCTTCGTAGCAGAAAAGACTCGCTCGGTGGGTAATTGCTTCGAGTTACCGATTCCCGCTTCATCTTTTTTTTTTTTTGTTCATCGCCCAGAGGTTTGTTATTAATTCATGACAGCGGTACGATTACGAATCCGAGCTGTCGAGTACGGCCGCGTGTTACATCAATAGAGCACCTTGACACGTTGATCCCTCGTAGGCCACGTTCGATCGGGAGTGTTAGGACTGATCGATGAAACGTTTATCGTTGCACGATTCCCAGAGAATACCTCAAATTTCGACGACTTTTTGTACGGCGAGCGCGGACGCGTCCTCTGTCAGCACAAATAGCCCGTAGGTACCGTTTTACGATGTTGACCGAAGAAGAAGAAAAGGGGGGGAGGGGGGGGGGGGGTGTAGAAATCTTTAGGAATAAGAGCGCCACCTGTCCTGTCGGAAAGGAATAGGTGCGTAATCGATGACCTTCGACCCGATTCGATTCGCTCGCTATTTTTCACCGACCGGCGTCGCGGAGTTGCTAACAGACGTTACCAAAGCATAAGCGAAACCTATATGAACTCAGCGATCCAGTAGTACGTAGGGTGCGATAGCAACTCCGTATGCTTAGACGACCTTGACCGCGACGACGACGAACGACCGTTACGATAACGACCCGACGACGAGGACAACCACTGAGTGAGAAGCGAGACACGAATCGATGCGATTCGAGCCCGAATCCCGTTTGTCTTCCGTAAAAAAAAATCTTAATAAGGATTCGGCCTCGATCGAAGCCTCGCGCGGAAACTTTTCGATGGGGTAATTTCCATCCGCCTGGGACCATTCTCGAGTGCGCGGCGGAGACACGAGTCAATTATTGGGGAACGGGAGGGTGAGGCGAGCTCAAGATTTTAGGTAGGGCGCCGTCGAACTCGAGAAGCGTTCTTTCCGCAGCCATCGACAATCCGATATATATCGACGATTTGCCTTAAGATCACAAAAGCCGCCACGTACGAATTCGCTTGGAGCAGGACGATTCCATAATTCTCGTATTACGTCAATTATTGCTGAGTCGCGGATTCGGAATTTGGATGAATATCGATCGCGGAAGAATTGTCCGAGAAACGTTCAAGCGTGGATTCGTGCGAAGATAAAATTCGTCCCGCGTAGAAGATTGCAGAGGATGGTCTCTGAAACTTTCAAATGGCTGTTTCAAGCGACGAGTAATTTTTCGGCTAGTGGCCCCGTGAGGCTCGTAGTAGCGCGTAGAGGAGATAGAATGGGTTTAAGTATGTAGAAGCGTCTCGAAATGAACGGTGCTTCGTTGCATTTCTGTTCTATTGTTCTGTGACATACAGTTTGCTATGACAATATCGACATTTTCACTGTATTTATAAATAAATTATTGTTATCCATGATATGCCAATTCATTTCCTCGCCCAAGTGACTCGACAATCGGTTCGACAAATATGGCTGCAAATTAATATATCGCCGTCGTCTACAGGCTGCATGTGTGCGAAAGTGAACGGTTATTCTGAATTCAGTCCCAGAGTCTATCGCTCGCCGACGACTGATTTGCCGGAATTTGTAAATGAATTTATGTAACAGTCACGCTTTCGCGAGTCGCGCTTATACATTCTGCGCTCACAGCGCGCCACTGCGCGAAGGTGTCATAGTCTTGTCGTCGAACGATCGTGTAACGTGCGCACGGCGGTCGATATATGTAATAAATTCCGAACAGGCATCGGTGACGCCGGATTCGCGCAGTAGTCGTAAGAGCGGCGATAAGAAACTAATTTCTCGTATCAAAGCGGCCTTGTTTGCTGCACTTATCGTCAGCTACCATCGTTGACTGCTCCTTTATCACTGAAGTTCTGCGCACATTCCTCGATCCCGTTCTTCGGACTTCGTAAAGCATCTGGACCGCCTCGGTGCGTCATATTCTCGCGAACGAAAACTGAGCCGACCACGTGGACAGCCGCGTCAGTCAGACTCGAGCTAATGAAGGCGAAAGCTACGTAATGCTAATTCGTCTCAATTGCTAACGAATTCGAATGCAAGACGGGTGCGCATACGCACCGGGTCCAATTAAGAGCGCGGTTTGTCACGATTTCAGGCCCCCGATGCCTTCAGCCCGATTCAGCCCGAGGAAAGGCACAGTTCTGCACGGATGACTCGACCCGAAGGTGTCCGCGGAGCTGGAAACAATGCCGACGTTCCAGATATTACGTTGAAGTAGTTACTCGCGGCCCTAAACCGTTTTCGGACAGTTCAGCCTGAACTTGTGTACTCAAACGACAGACATGAAGATGAACAATCGATGCCGGACAAGTCCTAGTGTATTACGTCACTACGTGGTCGTTTGGCATTGGCGACCGTAACGAGGCGATTTCGAGAGGACAAAGGAGGAAAATAACTATCGACAGACGAATGATGCTGCCGCTCGATGATTATTATCTGCCTGGCGAAGAGTAACTAGCCTTATCGGAAGCGAGAGTGATCGCTCATTCGGCGTCAGTGGGAAGTGTGACGGACGGGATGATCGACGGCCAATCGATCTGACTACTCGAATTTCCAATCAATTCGCCGCTCTGGCGTCGTAGAATCCGGCGCTCGTTATTTCGCGAGGGGGAGAGAGAAAAGAAAAGAGAGAGCGGATAAAGGCGTTACGTTAAGACGTGTGCCAATCATAATACCGATTGGCCGCGCTGCGAATGGTCCGCGTTTCGCCAACGTAATCGAAGTGACTGTCTCGATCAGTGTCGGGCCTCCTCGTACATTGCACGCGTTGCTCCATTGTCGGAATTCACTCTACGAACCGTAACCGCAAAACTGTTGACCCCCTGCGACCGTCGGAATCGTTGGCAGTCTCGGAACCCAATCCGGAGGCAGCGAATTCCCAAACTATCAAGTACGTTTTTATGGATTTTACGTTGACTTTTGCTCGGCCGCTTTTGAAAGCCGACCGACTGGTACGTTAACACGTTTTGTGACCAGTACCCTTCCAGATCGGTCGCCGATGCTTATTAGCCGGTCTAATAGCAGGTGCCCGCGCTTTCTCTCCAGTTCCGATCGAAAGTGAATTTGTCTCGCGACCGTTAGCCGACAAGCCACTCGGCCCGTTAGCGGATCGCGATAAGATCGACGCAATAGACGGACGAGGAAAGTTGACAGCGCGCTCATCGAATTTTGCGTCTTCGCGGAAATCGATTGCGCGTCGATCGTTCGTTGATAGGACGGACGATACCGATACTCGGCTGGAATCTTGATGGACGCGAACTTCGTGTCTTTCACCGGCTGATCTGGCTTCGCGATAAATGCAGGCATCCGCCTCGCCCGAGAGCGCACCGTAACCGATCCAATCATAGTGCAATTCTGTATCACGTGCAGGGGACCCATACGCTGCCGGGCAAGTGCATCTCGTGCAACGGACGTAATTGAATAATAAGGGGAGAGCGCGACACGGCGTTTGTCGGCAACTTGACAGGCCAGCCTCCTTCGCATCTCTACGTTCGCGTAGGGTCTACGTCTTGCCAAGGTACAGGTCTCTTCAGCCACGTTCCAATTCGTCAGGGTCGTACTCTATTACGTATTTGACGACATCGTGAGACGTGACGTGAACGATTTAAGGTGTACTGGGGTAAATCTATAAATGGGGCAAATCGGCAATAGGCCCTAATTTAATCGAATGTACGTTGCATTGTACCAACCGTAAGGTAGAAATCTTCGGTTAGTATTCAATGGTTTGGATAGTATTCAACACAGATAGTCGCCATGTATTCTGTGATTCCCCCGTTTAAGTTCGACAAAGTTCGTATTGCTAATAATAATTCCGCTTTTGCCCCATGATTTAAGGATAGAAGATTCAATCATTTTTAAACAGGTTGGGCGGTTTTTCCCCACTCCACCTTAATTATACCTTACGTCGCCCACGTGGGGCCACGCTAACGATGCAATTATAACATCACCGTGATCCTTGGCCCTCCTTGACCAACGTAACGACTTCCTGGGAAAAGTAAATGTTTACTCTCCCCCCGGACGCACGCCGTTTGCAGGACACTACGATTCGGACACGCGAGTGCCGCGTGACACGCATTGAAATCTTCGAATTCATGGCGGAAAAAAATGACCTCACTCAACTCCTTCCGCGACTCCAATCCCGTACCAAATACCATCGCTTTCATTTTTCGTTTAATGAGAGTGAAAAAGCTCAAGCTCTCTTCAAACATTCAATGTATTTAGAATCGAAGAGATTCATATATCTAACATCCGCTTTCTGTCCAAATTTCATGATTCGACCGACCTTAACCGGTCCACCTATTACGCGGGGAAAATTTGCCGTTCAGCACGTGGCGCATGCGGCTTCGATGGCCGGCAAGGTCTCGCTACAACCGGCAGAGGACGCGACGCTTCGCGAGGTGAAGCCGTCGGGCAAGAAGAAGTCGTCGAAACGTGGGAACGCCTGCTCGGCCCTCATCTGCTTCGCTTGGAGCGTCTGCTTCATCCTAAGCCTGGTCTGCACCTGCCTGGGCACCCTCGTCGTACTCCTGCAGCAAAAGGTCGAGGCGGCTAGCTATCGATACGGTGAGGTACACGCGTCGAGCGGAGCTACTTTTCTTATCACGTGCTGCGTACGGCACGACTGTCCCTGCCCGCACGCCGAGCAGCGGGAAATTTGAATCATGCATCGGCTCATCATCGGCGCCCGTCGCTTACTCGCGCCTTCCGCTGTCCAGAGGAAACGTTTTAAGTTCATAGGTGATGCTTGTTTGTCGAGTGCTGATTTACGATCCGTTTTCGTCTACGTCTTTAACTTCTGTTGTGAGTTGACGTCCGTTTTGAGGAGGGGCCGTGTCGGGGAGATAATTGATAGCGTATCGTTCGGCCGGAACCGTTATCGGGAGAGCAGCTGGTGGAAGCGTAACGTTCGCGTAATTCGGATTCAGTTCGGTTTTCGAAAACAGCGATTCGGGGCCAGCGGAGTCCTAATCTCTTGATGCGATAAATCGAGGAGCAGACGGAGGAAAGTAACAGCAGTTTCTGTACGCAGATCCGAGGCAGCTGCAAGCGTTCAGCGCCATGAGCACCGAACCGGTATCGGATAATACTTTCAAGCTACCGAAAGAGGTAAAACCAGTGCACTATGACGTGTACTTGCATCCGGATTTGGACAAGGGGACCTACGATGGGAAGGTGACTATTCTGATCGACGTGCTGAACAAGCGAAGCAGCATAGCTCTCCATCAGAAGGATCTGAACATCACGTCGGCGAAGCTGAAGACTTACGATCGCGAGGAGAATTATGAGATCGAGATCGATTCGTTCACTCACACGAAGTACGAGATATTCGTCGTGGCGACGAAGAACGAGATCGACTCGGGCCTCTATAACTTGACCTTCGAATTCAACGGCGCTCTTCAGCCGGACAAGATCGTCGGATTCTACTCGAGCAAGTATAAGGACGCGCAAAATAGGACGCGATATATCGCCACGTCGAAATTCGAGCCGACTTACGCGAGAAGAGCGTTTCCGTGTTTCGACGAGCCGTCCTTCAAAGCGGCCTTCAGCGTGAAACTTGTTCATCCCACCGGAGATTGTTACTCCGCGCTCTCCAATATGAACGTCGAGGCAAGTGTTTCGCGCTATTTTCGTTTTGATAAATGGAACTCGCCTGAGAACTCTTTTCTCCTTTCAGAGCACGCAAATAAATCAGCCCACGCCCGGTTTCACGACAGTTACGTTCGCCAAGAGTGTTCCCATGTCCACGTACCTGGCCTGCTTTATCGTTAGCGACTTCGTGGCCATGAGCGGAAACGCGAAAGGTCTGGAGGGTAGGGAGTTTCCGGTGAGCGTGTATACCACGAGGGCGCAGAAGGAAAAGGTCTCCTTCGCTCTGGAAATCGGAGTGAAGATCATCGAATACTACATCAACAAATTCCGCATAGACTATCCACTTCCGAAGCTAGGTGAGTAGAATGACTTCTACTCGGGTTAGGAGAAATCTTTGTGGCACATCGCCGGTGAAATTCGTTTCCAGATATGGCGGCCATTCCGGATTTCGTTTCCGGCGCGATGGAGAATTGGGGTTTGGTTACATATAGGGAGTCCAGATTGCTTTATGATAACGCTACTAGCTCGACCACCAACATGCACGACATCGTCACGGTGATAAGTCACGAATTTGCACATATGTGGTTCGGCAATTTGGGTAAGTGAATGAAAATTAGTCGGCGAAGGAGAAAAATCTGATGCATGAATTAATTGTTCGCTATAGTTACGATGAAGTGGTGGAACGATTTGTGGCTTAATGAGGGATTCGCATCGTTCATGCAGTATAAGAGTGCCGATGCCATTTTGCCGGATTGGGGCTTGGTTAGTGGCATCTTTGGTTGACGGAATGCCAATGATTTTCATGAAATTAATGTCTTTACGATTTGACAGATGGATACCTTCTTAATCGATCAAATGCATACGGTCTTTGTTACCGATGCGAAATTAAGTTCTCATCCGATCGTGCAGACTGTCAATAATCCGGATGAGATCACAGCTATCTTCGACGAGATCTCGTACAAAAAAGGCTCGTCTGTCATTCGGATGATGGAGAATTTCGTTGGATCGGAAGAATTTTACGGTGGAATAACTACTTATTTGAACAAATATGCCTACTCTAACGCCGAGACTGCCGATCTCTTTGCCATTCTGCAAGACGCAGTTGGCACTAGATTCAATGTCACTGCCATTATGGATACGTGGACGAGACAGATGGGATTCCCAGTTGTCAGTGTCAAGAAGTCCGGGAATTCGTACACTCTGACGCAGAAACGATTCTTGGCCGATCCGGAAGCGGAGTTCGATCCGTCCGATTCGGCTTACGGGTAATATGTCAATTACATTTTTTTAATATTACCAGTTTCAGATCAATTTCGATAGCGTAGCATTTTTTCTGTTACAGTTACAAGTGGACGATACCCATCACGTATATCACGAATAAGAATGAAACGCCAACTCTGGTCTGGTTCAACAAAGATTCAGACAATTGTAATTATTTTACACTGAAATTTTCATTCATCATTTTCGATATTAATTTTCTATATATCTAATTAACTATCTGTCGCAGTGGTGATAGAACTTGAAGAACCGGTTGAGTGGATCAAATTTAATAAGGATCAATTTGGTTACTACCGCGTCAAATACGAAGACTCAGAATGGGAAAATCTGAGCAACGTTCTCAGATATCATCATAAAGTACGGATTTGAAATTACGCAATACATTTTACGCTAACCCACGAACGAAATGATAATTCATGACACTCTGCAGAGATTTTCCGTTGCGGACAGAACGCACCTATTGGAGGAAGCTTTCAGCTTGGCCTCCGCAGCTGAAATCGATTATGCCGTTGCCATGAACATGACTGCGTACCTTCCGCAAGAAACCCACGCCGTGCCTTGGTCAGTCGCTGCCACGAAGCTGATGGCTATAGATACTCTTTTATCGTCCACCAATTTAGCAACGAACTTTAAGGTAAAAATTGAGCGATTCACCTTAGAGTCTAGTCTGATTTTTTTTAGTTGATTACTATATTGTTTTGACGCAGACGTATGTCAGAAGAATGGTGGATAGCGTATATCACGATGTTACATGGATGGTTACCAACACCGAAGACCACGTCTCATTGTGAGTACGAACGATCGGTGATTACTAGGAATATTGTTTTGCATTACTTTTCTATATCATTTTTTTCACGTTACAGGCGATTGCGTTCAACAGTTTTGGACCTGGCCTGTTCAGTGGGCCACATAGAGTGCTTGGAGGAAGCAGGAAATATTTTCAGAACTTGGATCAACTCTGAGAATGCCGAACGACCTCACCCAGACATTCGAACCCTGATTTATTATTACGGTGAGCAACAAATCCGCTAACAAGCGCATTCTCTCGAACAGCTGTCTCATCTTGCCTTCCAATTTTAGGCATGAATCACATTGGCACGGAAGCCGAATGGGACAGAATGTTCGCGATATTCACGAAGGAGACCGATTCCACCGAAAAATTGAAACTCATGCGCGGTTTGACCGGCAGTCGAAGCAGCTGGATTCTGTCACGGTAAGTGTTCCCAACTGTAATCACGTCCCGAATTCGTTAACGACCAAACTATTCCGTACCCGTGCCAACGTGATTAACCATTATTCGCAGACTCATTCAAACGGCGATGGATGAGAATGTTGTTCGAGCTCAAGATTTCTTCAGCTGTCTCGTGGCCATATCGAACAATCCGGTGGGAACACCATTGGTCTGGGACTGGGTCCGATCCAACTGGGAATTCCTCGTGAACAGATACACGCTGAACGATCGTTATCTTGGCCAGCTGATACCGAGCGTGACGAAAACCTTTGCCACCGAAGTGAGACTGAACGAAATGAAGGCTTTCTTCGAAAAGTATCCCGAGGCCGGCGCCGGTGTGGCCAGTCGTGCCAAAGCGCTGGAAACGGTGGCGAACAACATCAAGTGGCTGTCGAAGAACAGCGACAAGTTGGAAGATTGGCTCAACCAGCACGTGCGGAAGTAATTCGGCTTCCGAGACTTTTCGTTTTCCAGAGCGATTAAAGAAAGAGATCGGAAGCATTTACGAAGCCGCATGGAAGCCCTTCGAAGATCGTGGGAGAGATCTAGGAAGAGATCGCGATCGAAAATCGTGCTTTCCTCCTCCAAGGAACGTGAGAAGATTTGTAATTTATAGCCCTAGCGGGATGAATGGGGTTCGCGAAAGAAGAACAGTTGTTTGCTCTTTCTGCATTTATATTATATAAATATATTTGTACATATACATTTTTTACATAAGCTGTCCTTATTTCTCACTAACGGTTAGTCGCGTTGCACGTCAGGAACGTTGCTCGAAGTTTACTTCGTTCGTTAGAGCTTACAAAAATACTGTTCGAATAAATACAATCTGATTTTGCGCGGACGAGTTTCCGTTCAAGTCTTAAACGAGGCACAGTCGGCCTCGTCAAAAATTGCATTGCAGGTCTCTGATACTCGACGACCCAGTTCGTGAACGAATCTGTGCGCTGTTTTATCAACGATCGTTCGTTTGACTTGGCAATCTTTCAGATTTCCCTCGCAGGCTCGATAATGATGTAGAAGTGCCACTGTCGGATCAACATTTTTCGCTCCGAAGTCTGTAATCGATGTGAAGCATTTAAACGGTCGTTAATGTTTCATGTTAAGATTGACTTACATGCGATTTCTGGCGTTTGACCTCGAAACTCCCATATGAAGTGATTTCCCAGCTCCACTACGTTCTTACTGCGGACGATGTACTTGCTTCTAACGTTCACCCCGTTCGGGAAAAGAACTCTTTTTGTTTTGGCTTGAGTCGATAGATAGGGTATTCCTGCAATAAAAATTACATGAGGTCACACTGAGGGTCATTGAATTACGCTCAATACATATGTATTTTATGCAACCGACCGGCTTCCTTTCCCTCCTCATCGTCGGCATAAAACTCGTAAAAGAATGCATTTCTGATAATGAAGGCAGCATGATTATTCCGCTTGTTATTCGTTGACTCGAGGTGCGTTATCATGTGCGAAAAATTGTCCTGCTTCCTAGGGACGATAAATTCGTCAACGTCCACATTAGCGACGTACTCGTAATTGTTGTAAAATGAACTCCTGTAAAGACAGTCGTTCAAGGCGGCGAAAATTCCTTCCACTCTGAGCGTGACCTCGAAAACGTAGTATGGCGGCAGATTCCATGGCAGAACCGTAATGTTTCCCTGATCCTCGTAGAATCGTAGCACTCGATCCACTCTCGGCGAAATCGACGAATTGTAGAACGTGAAGTGACCGGCTCCCATCATGTGATAGTATTCAATGAACTCGATCAAGTGAAGCGGCCGATCGTAATTATGATGAAAAACTGCGAAGAAACGCGTTGCTATGAAAACATATCCGCAAGATTACGCTTCTAAGCTTGTGTCAAGCCGAACGTCGGTCTGTTTACACCGAGCTTGCGTGCTCCGCGCTTACAGCATGTTTCTTTTATGAAAACACTCGTCCCACCTGGAGTGCAGACTGCCAAAAATTCACGATCGTCATCCGCAGGCCGTAGACCTCGTCTCGGATAGTGAATTCCGACAAAAGATTCTTCCTCGACCACCTCGTTAGGCCTGCTCACGGTAACGGAAGTGGGCAGAAAGTTTCTGTCTAAATCTTCAATCATACTCTCCCAATTCTTCGGCACGGTCAGTTCGCAGAGGACATAGAAGGCGGAATAGTTCATGTTCCAGTTTTCTCTAATAGCCTGCACGGATACGGCCATCTTTCGCTTTGTTTTCGGACCATTTCCGTCAACCGCATCGTACTTGTACACGCACTCGTAATTGTTTCCTCTGTAATCCGTCGGCATAATGGCGATGATCCTAACTTCGGCCCAGGTCAGTTCGTCCGTCGATCCTTTGTAATTCGCGATCACCTCGGCCCGATCATCGATGTACGCCGAGAATATCATACTGTCCTTTATATTCAACTCTCTCCAACGATCCTCCGCCTCACTTTCCTCGATGCCTTCGAGAACGATGTCAAAGATATTCTCCAGCGGTTCTTGGAACTCGTACGTGATCCTGATGTTCTTCATATTCTGCACAATCGATAGAATTCACAAAAATCACCGTTATCGAATCGCTTTATCTAATCTCCACAGAGGAGAAAGTATAAGGAAGCAATTTACCGAACAGCGAAGAAAATCCCGCGTTTCGTTGAAAGCCGCACATCGCGTCTGATTTAATTGACCTATTCAGCGTCTGGAGGGACAATTGACTGGACTTACCCTCGATTGATCGATCATGGCCAGTATCAGGAGCAGGAGTACGGCCAGAACGGCCAGAACTTTGATCTGCCTCGGCACCGACGGCCATCTCGAGGTCGCCGACTTGAAGAGCCTGTAGCCAGCCTTAGACATCTCTGCCAGTCTTCACTTCCTCGTCGCTCGTCATCTCCTGACCGACTCATTCGCCGAGGATGCTTGCCGCCGACTAAGCCAAGTATCGGTTATCAACACGAACAACGCGATCTTATCCGTTAAGTCAACATTGGCCATGCTATCGCTCTTGACTGTCGGCCGCGCACTGAGTCGTTCCTTCTTTCTATTTCGTCGAACTCTAACACTACGACAGCCACCCGCACAGACGCTGTTTGGCAACGAGACGATCATCGGCCCGTGCAGGAGCGGCAGTTTTTCCTCCCGGAGGCAATTAAGAGGCTGAATTGACGTTCGGGACCGACGGGGGAGACCATTAGCGGCCCACGCATTATCGTTGCATATAATTGGACGTAAACAACGGCGCGCGGGTTCGTTTATCCGGCCGATCAGTTTCATTTCCGCGAGATTAACGGATGATGAGTCTGTCGGCTGAACGATGAGCATCTTCGGACCTTATCTCCCTTCGACGTAACACTCGAAGGACTATTGCGTCTCGGACGCTAACGACTCGTTTTCTCGCAAAGACGAACTTGCCTTGTCGGGCTTGAAAATTGTTCTCGCTCTCTCTTGTGCCGACGAAACGACCGCGGCTCGGAAGTTGCGGCAAGTCGGATTGAATCACGATTAGGCCGGCAGACCCGTGACAGCTTACGGCGGTCGCTAGGCGAGGAGTGGGAAGTTCTAATCGCAGATTTACCGAATTCGCCGATGTAGAGCGGAAGTCGGCTTAAAGTCGGCGAGCCAGAGCGAAAGATTCATCGCACTCGCTGTCTTCCGGTTGCCGAGGTGCGTTACGACCGCTCTCTCCCAGCGATGGAAAAGTAGAGGGAAAAGGGCGATAGCGGCATCGGGAACGGAAGGAAAGGGAGAAGAAAATAATTGGGAAAGTTTCGCTTCAATATCGTGGCTCGTTATACGAGCGCGCACTCTCGCCCCGTCCAATCTCTAATCTCGAATTAAGTCCCTTTCAGTTCCTGCCCGACAGCTCTCCCCGTATCCGTAGAATCCTTTCATCCGTTCGCATTATGATCACTGGAATTAGCTGACGCATCAATGCTACGCCGACGAACCCGCCACCCGGGCCTAAAACTGTACGCAATGCAGTAGGTAAGAAGGTGAGTAAAATCTCGCCCCGTATTCTTGCCTCCGGTATGCTAATCGACGCGTCCCGAGCGCGAAATAATGGCCGGTTGCGATTCGATGGAAATTTGCCGGCGAGGGGAATAAATTGAGAGTGGAAGGGAAGCTTACTTGTACACACACTCCGTGCCACCTTAAAGTATCCTTTTACGCACGTAGTCCTTTCCCGCGCGGATTCCTTTTCTTCCCCCTGGCCGCAGATGGCGGCTGCCGAGCATAATAATTAATCGTGCGACCGTCGCGGCGTGCGTCGAAAGGGGGCGGGGGGAGGGGGAGGAGGAGGAGGAGGAGGGGTAGAAATTTGTGCTCGTTGTTTCATGGCCATCGGCAGCGGTCGGGCAACATAAGTTGATCCAATTTATTTGGCAATAAAAGTCGCCGCGTCGCCACTTCTTCTCAATGACGGCCTGGTCAATTTGCCGTCGTACGGCCGATCGCAATTGCTCCTCTCCCTCGTCTCCTGGACAAAGTGAACGCTTATCTAAGGGCAGCCTCTAGGACTACACATGATCGATGACCGTGCCGAGCGCCGCGACGCATTAATCTATATTTCATTCAGCCCCCGGCCACGAAACAGTCGCTTCTCTCTCTATATATATACGCTCCTGCCTGCGCCACTTATTCAATCCGCCAAACAGCGCCAGTTGTTCATTCATAAAAATCCGATACAACCTGGCCCTCGCTCCTTACCTCTTACTATTCTCCGCCTCGCGTATCGTAACTCAGAAACATAAAAATCTCCCCTTTCCTCCGCCCTCGAGTCGAGACAGCGGTTCGCCGAGGAATATTGCGCTACCCCCCTTGCCCACCGAGTCGCGTGTTTGCCGTCGATTTCTCAAACACATCGCGGTAACTTCATCGATGCCGTGTGCGTACCCACCGCAACGGCTGACGAAAATAAATTCACCGTCACGTATAACGGATTCGTGACGGCGGTGACGAGAATAACCGATGCGCGGACGGCAGAATGTGACAGAGCATTTGCTTCGTCGTCGGACATGGCTGGTATATATTTATCATTACGTCATTCTATTACCGACTACCGGGATTTCGCGCATCCGTTAATAGACGAAACTTGTCGCTGCTGGTTCCTTTACGTCGGAGCGAGCGTTATTTTTGGCTCTTTCGGACAATGCGAGGGTTCGCCGATGTCCAGACCGGTCGGACCAATTGGTTGGATTCGGTTACGGTTTGGCAGCGGCTGTCCTCGTGAAAGGACCTCGCCATCCGTGGGCGGAGGATAACCGCGATCGGCGCGGAATTTCAGAACCGGTCCAGTCCCTTGCCAGATTCCTTACGATTCTGCCCGACGACTCCTTCGGGATTCGCTTGTTGGCATTCGCTGCGGTTAAAAATTCAACGCCCTCGCATCGGATGAATCAGGATTTTCGCGCAGGACCGAAAATGGCCACGTCGAATTCCGTCGGAATATGATTATAAGAGTACGGAGTAGGATGATAATTTTGGCTATGGTGAGTTTCGGCGTCGTTCTTGCGGCCACGCCTAACGGTGAATCGAAGTCTTCAATTTTTCAAGCCTCTTCAAGGACGCCGCTTCACGGCCGCTTTGTGTCAGGATCATTATCCCGGCCCTCACCCCCCCCCCCCCCCCCCCCCCCAGACAAATTTTCCGTTTCCACCTCGATTCCTCGCCCGACGCAATGCGTCGCCCGTCGAGTGCTCGGCCTGCCCGAGGGCTAAGTAACGAAATTACTCAGCATAATAGCGCCGGCATCGATTGATTCCCAAATTCGCTCCCTTAACGGCGGCGCCCACCGACGTTTAAGTCCTCATCGTCCGGCAACTCGAATTTTGCCCCGCTCCGAATGAAATTTGCCGATTTCTTCGCCAATCGACGGCGGTTAGGTTTAATGCAATTATTATGAAGCGGGACTTTATTGGCTTATTCGCCGGCGGTTTACGATACGAGGGCTCTTAAGCGACGGTTTATTCCCTGGAACCTGACGTCGCTGAGTGTATAAAACTCTGATCGATCGCGTCGGCGTCAGGGCGATGATCTAATTTTAAGCCTCGATCCGAGCAGGAAAATTGTAAGTGTCTTAATGGCTTATTTCGCAGTTACGTCGCTCTCGCGGAATAACGCGGCGTAAAAGATTTGACGGTACCTTTCGCAACATTGTCGTCGATGAAATACGTCGGGGAAATTATGAGATAAGGGCTTACGATCGGCTTTTAACGGCGACACGTGCGAAGCCGTTCCAACGGCGGAAAGGTACCTCGGATATCTATGATCGATGAAAGAAGCATTAATCACGAAATTGCGAGGGTTCAGTTTTTGTATAAAGAAGCCGATGCCGGAGCGAAAGTGTGTCACTCGCTTTTTTTCACAAACTGTCTTCCAGGACGTCATGACGCAATCCGTAACATTCGACGACGTCCAATGCTACACTCTCACTTTCCGCTAGACGACGACGCAACGTTCGAAGGACCCTCGTGCAGTCTGCAATTTATTTCGGATCCTCGACCTACACCACCAAGATGACGCGCATAATTCATCCGCCCGCCGAAGGTCCCCGAGATGGTCGTAAAGTCTGGCCGAATGGAGGGAAAGGTTGGCGAGGAAGATTATCAAGATCGCTACAAATTTCCACTCGCTTATTACGAACACTAACAGCAGCCTGTCCTAATCGCTCGATCGATGTGTCGCGAGAAATTTTCCACGTTATTAATTATCCTCCTCCCCCGAGTTCAATTAGGCGGCGCTAAATAATCGTCTACACCGTGGAATATCATCCAGCTCGGACTCGTTCGCCGACACCGTACCTACTTCTCCATTCAGGAATTCCTTTATTCCATTCCTTCGAGTCCAATACCGCACGTATCTCGGCGACAATTCTTTATCCAACGTCGAGGATGGCCTCCCTCGAGTGCCACTTTTTTTCTCTCCCGCCTCCTGATTGTCACGCGGACGGCCCGGCCGCATTGGCAAACAGTTCTAATGCATTCTTCGAAAGGATCGAAGTTATCGGGCTGGGCAAAAAAATAGCTTGCTGCATACCCATCTGGGTAAGTACGTACGCGGTTATATGCGGCCGATACCGGCCTAACGTTACCTACGCGCCATATACTCGCGATAAGATATCCTCTCGGGCTTCGCTCGGGTCACTCAGCAGAAATCACTCCGGCCTCGTGAATTATCTAGCCAGACGAGGGCCTACACCTTCGAGGTAGTGTAATAGTATACCTCTTATAGTACTGTCTGGGCGATCCGGCGTTAGGCCGGGCCAGACTACGATTCGTCCTTAACGGGCCGCACGAAACTTTAACGATTCGACCTTGCACCGACCAATTGGCCTTAGCCAGATAATTCGACGGCAAGGGCAACATCTGGCAATTGTTCTCGTCGCCTCGCGAAGATCTATCTTGATCCGATCGAGCGCGGACAGGACGGTCGGCGAACAGCGCGGCGAGGAAGCATTTCGACAGAGTTCGGTGTGGCGAGTTTCGACGGGAAAAAAGGCTTGCCACCGGGAATTCATTGGAAATGCCATGCGTCTGCTTTATGACGCGAGCCGCGTATCCGTGTTGGTAACGGACGTGTGTCAGAATGTCGTCTTATTTTTACGATAGTCCCGAGCTATTCTCGGCCCCCCGACCGTCTAAGCAGAGGGTAAGGGCAAACTGTAAAGAGCAGGTTGGAGGACGCGACTCACTCCCACGAGCCTGGGACGACCTAGCGAACGGGGTCGACCTCGTGAGAACCCCATGAAGGTATCACGAAATGAAACCCTTTCCCCTTTTACGCGATTTCGGACGACATCCGATAGCCGGCTAAGACCTCTCAGCGATTGTATTTGTCCATCATTTTTCGTAGCCTCGGAATCGTCGGCCCCACTATCAACGGGGTGTGTCTATTTATTTCCGATCGATCCTCCGCGATCGTCGACTTCCTCGCTACGATGAGATTACGCGAGAATGCGTAAACAACGTATTGCTTCTTGCGTAAGGATGTACACTCCCACGGGAGCGTGTTCCGACCGTCTACCGTATATCGACCGACGCACTTTAATTCACGGCTTTGCACGATCCTCCCACGCGCTCACCGCGTTTATTATTCCGAATCCAGCATGAAAATACGCCGACGAATGTTAGTTCTGCTCAACTTCGCGTCACATTGTCTCCCTCGGCGTAGGGTAGGGAGGGGGAGGGGCGAGAATTTGTGTGACAAGGGATTGCGGGGCGGCCGAAGTGGGTCGAAAATTAGACGTGGATTTCGAGTTAGCGTATCGGGCCACGGGGGCGGCCCCTCGTTTTCCACGGGAAACGGAAAGTGCCGTTATCCGCCGGCTGTCCCTCTCACATTTCTTCCGCCGTATTCCGCTCGAGGTCTGTCGTCGGGCCCATTCGTCTGCCGGGTATCCGTGGATCCGTATCAGCCTCGATCGATGTAAATTCGGCTTCCCCGAGAGCGGCTTCCCGATTTTCATGAATTTTCATTCATGATCCTTCCCGCAACGACTGATTCACGACGCGGGACTTCTTCGCTGACTCGAAGACGAGTCGTCAGGCAAGGGGGAGGAAATGAAGAATTTATATTTCGCATTCGTATTCCGAGGGTAATTCCGAGGGTGTTGCGGCCATTTGGTCGGACGACGTTTCAGTTTTTTTTCTTTTTTTTTTTGCTCTTCGCGGACACATTAATTGCCAGAATCCTTCTCCGCTGAAGAGGGGATGATAAAGTTACGAACTCGAGAACGAGTTCGCGCCACTTACGGTCGCGGCCCCGACGTTGAATTACCTCATTTGCGCCGGCCGCCGGTAAATAATGTGAGAAAATGAGAGATAATGCTCCATTCGTTGCGCGGACGTTAGTCTCGCGACGTCCGAGACGTTTACTTCCGGCCCGTTTGCCGTCGAGTCCCGACTTCTCTCCGACGATCCGCTCGACGATCCTCCCGACTTTGATCCGAATCAGTGAATAGCGTTGTACAAAGTAGCTTAACCGGATTAAGGAAAATTCGACGCGGCGAACAATGGCCAACAATGCGGAACTTTTCCCGAACGTACTCGGTATCGGTCAAATTTTTCGCCCGGGAACCTTCCTGCCAGGTGGGACTGTCGATCGATCCCTTATATGGCAGTACGGTCAGGCGAAAATCCCATCCGTAATCCGATATCTCTATTCGTCCAGGACCCGGATCCATTTCGGATCACTCACCGGACCAATTTCCCTTCGAAACGGACCGCGCACGTGTCCTTATGATAATTAGCATCGAATCCGCAAATCTCGTCGAAGCGCGTCGCGAAATTCAGCCGCGCGAAGATCTACTTCTCTCGTAACGTCGGAGGCCGATAAAGAAACGAGACAGGGAACAGAAACAAAAACAGGATAATAAAAGTTTGGCGAGCGTAGGCTAATCGAGTTGATGCGCCTCTAAATTCCTCCCAGGTTCAGGCCCACTTTGCAAATTGAATCTTCACCGATATTGAATTAAGGTGTGCGTGCCGATGCGCGGGAGAATAATTCTCGAATCTTCCTGTCCCGACACGCGTAAGAGTATACGCGCCGCTTCCGGGTTAGGAGGGAAGAGGGTAGTTTCTATTCAATAGCTACCCCTCGATGTCGCATGGGGAAGTGAAGACGTTGATACAAATATGGGTGTAAATGTAACCAGGTGCAAGATATCGACTCGAGTCGCACTCGGGGGAGGAAGAGGTAGAAAGAGATTGAGAGGGAAAGAGAGAGAGAGAGAGCTTTTTCCCTCTCTCTCACTGTATGTAAAGGAAGAAGGCAAATTCGAGAGAAACGTCGCTAACGAAAAATAATGCCGGTCGTAGAATGCTAATTAAGAGCGGAGTAAAAAGGTTACAGAGCCGTGACTCTGAGGGGTGGACGAATAAAGGGTGGCAGGAAAATACGATATTGGGAGAAGATAAGAGGCTCGGATTTAAGCGAGGGACGCTCCTGGACCGCTCTGCCAACGGTACGTGTTTTTAACGGTAGGAATTATTATCAACACTGGCATCTGCTCAAATTCCGGTGCCGAACATTATTGCAATGCAACGGGTGCAATTAACATACATTACCTCGAACTCGCCTCGCATTTATTCGACGATACTGACGTCAAGCGAAATAATATGGATAAATACAACGAAACATCCGCGACGTTATCGAATGTGGATCACGATAAGATATTCCGAAGGGATGAAGGGGATGAAGTTTTACTGAACTCTCGAGCAGGGTCCAGACCCATAAAAAGAAATGAACAATAAACTTGTAAGGCCAGGCCGAGGAGCCTAAAGTTGGTCAGAAAAAAAATGTCGAAAACTGCAAATCCACGATTCGTTACAGCGGTAGAGGACAATGTGGGAAACGAGGGAAGGGAAGAAGGAATAAAAGACGGAAGTGAGCGGGAGCGAACGAAGACGAGGACGATCTTTTCGCGCTGGCGCAAAACTCCCACCATGGGTGCATGGCACGCGCCTCGTCCTCGGACGAATCGAAATTCCTGCGTCAAATCGAACTTGGTCGCTTTCCTGTCCGGTCCGTTCCAGAAATCGTCGCGAACACGCCGCTCGTCGCGCCGAAAGGGAATCATCGTGACAGATTATGTATAAGAACGGGGGTGGCGGTCGAAGCGGGGCGCGAACCTTTCAATAAGGACGAACACAAGTAAGGAGTTACACAAAGCAAGAGAGGAAAAAAAATATATTCGTCGACAAACGTGAGAAAAAAGCCGACCGCATTCCGAAGCTCCAAATTCAGTGTCAATTAGAATTCCTCTCCTACCCATCGGCGGCAAGAAATATCGGGAATTGTTTTCCAATTTTTTTTCAACCGCCAGGATGGGTGTCTGTCGCGAATTTAGCGCTAATTAAAATTCCTCGGCCTAAACTAATTTTCCGGTAATAACCTCGCGATCGACGTTTCGAATGCCGTGCGGAGAAGTTTGTCATAGTTTACTCGGTATTCTGATCAGTGATTCGAGCGTCGATGGACGCGACGTTTGATCCGATTCGACGGCTCTCATGCGTCAGTACCCCCCTCTGAATTCTTATTGTCTTCTTTCCCGTTGACGTCTTTGTCCGGACGTCTCGTTTAACGTGCGATGATGTGCGTCGGCCGAAGTCGACGGTGCGAGCTGACTTTCGATCAGCGTTAAGGATTATCCAGTGCACCTCTCCGCGTGGGATCCACCAAACGCGGACTCTCGGTAAGTTACACTGTGGGCCGGAAACCGGCTAGAAAAAAAAGCCGCCTCCGATAGCCGCCGAACGATAAATATCCTTGACGGACCGGCGTCGACTTTACGGCCGTGCAACAAGTGAATCGGCCGGCCTCATTATTTTTATCATGTCGAACGACGGAAGTGGCGTCGGGCGCGACGCTCGAGTCCCCGAGCGTCGTTCTTTCCCATTTAAGAGCTCCCGAAGGCGACAGGCTGCGTCGGATGACTCGGCCGCTTAATATCGTAATAATAATACGACGCGCGAAGCAATATCGCCGGGTCCCGCTGCCTACGTCCGGGGTGACCGGGTTATTTTTATTTTATTCCATAGTCGCGAGAATAGATATTTCCGTGATACGACGGCGACGCAGGGCCTGTCGCCCAACTCGCGGCACATTATTCATTTTTACGCCCGCCCGTAAAAGAAGTCGCATGTTTATAAATATGGAGCCGTGTTATGCCCGGTGGTCCGGCAATCGTCGCTCGTCGTTCGTGAATTGTCAGGCCTGACGTCCGACGAGTTGACAGAGGGTACCATCACGACGACAACGAAGAGTCGCTCCGGTTGTAATCAGCCGTTCGCTGCCAGTGGCGACGGTGGCAGGACCAATGCCAGCGGGCGTAAACACGTCATCTTTATTACCTTTCCGTTACGGCGTTGTCATATTAAACGAAAATATGATCGGCCCGGCGCCGTGCGTCTACCCGGTGGGATCCTAATCCGCGATCGATACAACTAATTCGCGCGTAGAGGGTTGACGTGAGCGACTAAATGACGCGTGCCTTGTGAAATATGTATGTATGTACTGATGTGCGAACAGGGTAGAAGCATCGTTCTTGAAATTCAGAGTTTGACGAACCGTATCACGACGCACTTGACCCGCTCGGTAACGAGTTCAAGTATTCGATTAGATAGAAAGTGGCTCGCTATTCTCGGGCCTATGAGAAAGTCAAGGCGATCGGTCGGAATTCGTTTCTTTGCCGGCGCAATAGATTCCGTGATCCGTCATGTCGCACGAACGACCTTCGGCGAATAACGTGTGGCACGTAATTCGGATCGTACGAGGGATAATTCGTTTAATTCGATCGGACTGTTCATTGAGAACGATTGGGTCGCTTTTGACAGCCTCCTTTGCCGACTCCGAGCCGCCACGTGTCCGCATGCTTGTCGCAAAGGTGGAATCAATTTTCCATATGGCGCCCGAACCCCGACGACGGAGCCCGTAAGCGTACCGAGATACTAAAAAAGAATGTCGTTCCTTTATGGGTCAACTTTGAACGGTGCTCCTTAAGCGCGCGTATCGGCGGAATGTATCCTGAACATTCAGTTTTACACAAATGGTACTCTCGATACATCGGCTGTCGGATAAAGGAAAGTCTTCAAACTTCGAGCCTTGTATTCATTCCATCTCCGAAGACCAATTTTACTTAATATCCGACGAGCAGCTAAATCCGAGCGGAATCAGAGTGACAAAGGACCGGATTTCGAGCTTAGTCCAAAAATAGTCAGAAATCAGCTAAAAATACCTAAGAAACGACCGCGTTAAAAAATTGACTAGTCCGACCGTCGGGCGATGCGAAAAAAGTCAAATGTCGCCGGAGAGATCGTAGCATCGATTTTGTGCAGTGTACACAAAGCATTAGCATCTCATTAATTCTGGTGAGAGATGAGCAGATCGGCGAGACGACGTCGACTTTAACGAATATCCTCTCGCCTTGCGAGGGTCGGCCCCGGTAGCCGGGGGCTAGAGCTATCACCGAATATATCCTTTTTTTTTCAGCCAGCCCAGAGATAATGGTGGGAGAGGAGGCAGACGGCGAGCGGAGGCAACGGAGTGCGGACTTCGCTTCGTCCCGGTGTGAGAGCCGCCTAATTTAACGTAAGCCGGAGCGCTCCTTCGAATTCGCGGGATCTCGTGCCGTCCAGTTTCTCGCCGGCGCCGGTCCAGGCTACAGCTACCATGGACGCGCTTCCAAGATGAACTTCTATCGTCTAACACCTCCAACACTTCGACCACCTTCCGATCCGACGTCGAATCCGCGAAAAAACATCGCTCGTGCAAAGTTCGTCGAACAGGGAAGTTTTTCGGATCGTTCGACTTAGGGGATGAAACAAGTGTGCGCGCTCGACTGTAATCTGGCCGGAGGAACGTTCCCTCGTCAGTCGTAAAGTCCGGGTAATGGAACGATCCTGCCGCAGGATCTCGTTGCCTGATTGAGATTGAACGTTTTGACATGGGGCTGATGGATCTCGGCGCGAGTTCGCGATTCTCCTAGCGTGGAGCACGTGCCGATTCAGGAGGCGAGTCGAGAGGAAGATCGTAAGGAGGAAGAAGGATTTCGTTCATTCGCTCGGCAGGATCATCCGATCGACGAGGATAATCGACTTGCGAAGAATTGTTTTCTTGCCATTTCGCGTGCGAAGCGGAAGATTTTAGAGTGAAGATCAGCCTGTAAAGATTGAAGATTCCAGCCCTGCGGTGGACTTCGAAAAAATCTTTATTCTGCGGGGCGAAGTTACTTGTTTTCCCGGAATAATTGACGGAGCCTATTGATCATTTTGTGCAAACCTGGAGAATGTCGCGGAAAGCCATTGATGTGCTCCTTTATTTCGCTCGAAGGAAGGAATGAAACAGTGGACTTTTCTCGACTCGAGTAAAAGTCTATAGAAGGTCATAAGGCATCTACGCGATGAAAAGACAAATGGCTATGAGGGTTACGGTGAACAATGGGAAACCGTAGATGATTTGTGACGAACGCCGCAATAATAGATTACAATGTGCAGCGGAAGGCCGTGCGATCAATAGCAACCCTCGCCTCATGTGGAAATCATTTAATTGAAGTACTAATCGTCGCGGCAATTACGCGAATCAAGTTTTCTCGCTCGGAGTATTGTCGCAAAACAGTGTACCGTCCGACGTTCCGATAAGCGAATCGAAAACAGGGAGAGACCAAAACTGCGTGCCGTTCGATTTTAATGCCACCGCAAAATGGAACGACTGTTTTGACACAGTTGTTAAGCGCCGCAAATTCGAACGGAAACAAACTGCGCGTCTGTGCAATTTCAACCGCGCGCCACTCACAGCGTGCGTTTACGGAAAAGCCCGGAAAATCGTCGAAAATTGAGAAAACGATTTCTCAACAATATTTCGCCTCATACAGGGTATGTCAGCGTAAGAGCATCGAGCTTGTCGTACCTTCACTTCGTAACGACACATTTTTCGGTCGCACGAGGGTGACTCTCAGTTTTGCAAGAGGTCTCGTATTTGGGACGGACGTGACAAAAGCGGTGAAATCTGACGAGCGATGGGAGGAAATTCAATATTTCCGTACCCCGCGTCACGTGAGTCAGAGAAGAAAATTATCGGCAGCCCCTCGTCCGGTAATTCCTATTAATAAGATCTGTCTGGTCCGCCTCTGACGGTATCCATTCTTCGCGGCTATAAAAACAAACCGGCCGAAGAGGCCGATCCTAAGGGAAACGTGCAGGAATGCTTGCAGCCGGCTGAAATTTTTTCACGTGGAACAATTGCCAGGCGAGACGACTGCCCGTTAATTGGACTATTTACCCGGGACAGCACGTACGCCTACGGCGAGACTTCAATTCGCATGAATTGGCCGAAATTAATCGAATCATCGCCCTACCCTGGGAAAGTCTGACTTGTCGCTCATCGACCTAAAGAACTTGACTTTCCTCGCATACCGGGGACTACCTCAGAAATCGTGCCAACCTCCCAATCCGCTGACGTAAACAAACTCCGCCATTCATATTCAGCCGATGAGATAGAGCGAGAGAAGAAATGATATATGCCAGGTTTCGGAAATTTGAAGCTGAGGTCTGACACGCGGCGGACAATTTGGGAGTGCTCACCTTAGAAGCGGAAAGATGATTTCCAATACGATAAGCAACGCCACGAGCTTGAACTCGCACGGCCTGATTGGGAAGACCGATTTCGCGGACGCCGGATCTACGATCAGCGTCGTGCAAAACATGACGTCTCAGGTGTCGCTGAATTATACGGAGCTGATCAGGAACGTTTTGCACGAGGAGGAGCAGCGACGGGACCCTCTCTACGTCGTTCTGCCCATCACGGTCATCTACGTCGTCATCTTCTTCACGGGGGTGATCGGCAACGTGTCCACCTGCGTGGTGATAGCGCGCAACAAGTCAATGCACACGGCCACCAACTATTACCTGTTCAGCCTGGCCATCTCCGACCTGGTCCTCCTCATATCTGGACTCCCGCCAGAGATGTACTACATCTGGTCCCACTTCCCGTACATCTTCGGCGAGGCCTTCTGCATCATCCAGAGCTTCGCTGCGGAGACATCAGCCAACGCCACGGTCCTTACGATCACAGCCTTCACCGTGGAAAGGTAAGAAAGACCGTACCTTATCTTCCGTCAATCCAGGCGAATATTCGAGTCGAACATTCATGGCCGGAAACGCGCGGGCTCCATCTCGAAAGTAAATTGTGCCATTGTCTCTTAGCAAGAGAGGGCAACAGATCTTGATACCCTGAGTCTCTCCCCGCAGTTTTCCTATCCGCTGCCTCTGCCAACAGAAGCGACAGTAAGCCTCTGTAAACGGTAAAACTGGCTAGAAGCGAGTCATCGCTCAGCGAAGGCATCCGCTCATTACTTTCCCGGCTAAGTAAGCAAGGAGAGTGGTGCGCACGCCGCGAACGGAAGTGGCCTGAAAAGAGCTGGGAGGAGAGGCCCTCGACAGAGACTAATGACCCTGTCCCTAAAGCGAGACAATTCTTTCCCGGCCAGGTACGTGGCGATCTGTCATCCCTTCATCTCGCACACCATGTCGAAGCTGTCCAGGGCCGTCAAGTTCGTCGTGGTCATCTGGCTGCTTGCCCTCTGCCTGGCCGTTCCGCAGGCGATACAGTTCGGCGTCGTCTACAACGACGACGAGAGCGGCGCCGCCATTCCCGAAACGGCGAGATGCGCCATGAAGTGGACTCTCATCAAGCACGCATTTCAAATTTCCACCCTGCTGTTCTTCGTTCTGCCCATGACGGTCATCACGGTACTCTACGTGCTGATCGCCATTAAGCTGAGAAAGTCGAGACTCTTGACGGCCACGGTCAAGAGACAGCACTTGCCAGGCAGCCTGAGCCACTGTGACAGCGGCAGAAAGAACGCGGCGCAAAGAAACGTCATTCGAATGCTAGGTGAGCAAAGCCAATTTCATTGAGCGTCATCTACTGTAATCTTGATGCGCGGAAGGAATTTTGATAAGAGCGGTCTGGCAGTTTGCGGAAGTCGTTGGCGGTGTCATTGGGTTGTCTCCGCTGTCATCGGTATCTAGGATAGGCACTTCGCTTAGGTCGTAAAAATCGATTCGCCGGAAAAAAGTTATTTCGGACCGGCCACTTCCGGGCCGCCACAAGGCTGCCGGCTTAGGAGCCTCTCGCTTAGTTTAAGTCCGCGCTATAGTAGTCCAGCGGTTTCGGCGGTAATTGCTTAGACGAGAGGGTAGTTTTTCGATAAGGACGGTTTAATGAATCATTTGCAAGCGAGGACATAGATTCCTGTTGAGAAAGTGTGTCTATCGGAAATCGAAGAACTTCAAGATGTCTGGAGCGAATGTATGCGCTGACACGCTGACAGCGTCGATACTTTCGAAGATCTGCCCTTTAAGGGAGTGGAAGTCGTCCCCCAGCTTTCTCTCGCTCCGTCGAGTTTGACGGCCCGAGTCGGGTCCAAATCCGAAGTTATGACCGCAGTTACCGTTCCATATAGTAAGTAAGGTGACGGAGACTGGCCGACATTAGGCAATAAGCGCAAAATGGAAATGGGAGCATTGACATTCCGATGGACGGAGATACCGGGCGACACTGTCGGAAAATTATGGTAACGGGCCTCAGCCCTGCTCCACATTGGCGATCGATTGAATATGGAGATCGGAGGAGCCTCGAGGTCGCTGAACTTTCGATCCATTGACGGATGGGCCAAGGTAGCCTGGATCCGGCCGGAGCGACGTCTCTAATTTCGTAAAATCCCTGCCAGCCTAGTCCAAGGACAGTCATCCTGCCTTCCGCAGAAGACAAAAGAGTCCGAATCAAAATTCCGACCTACATGCGTAACCTGACGAAGACGGTTCACTACTGACACACTACAACGGACTGTTTTCGAGAGCACGAATCTTAATCGGCTAATTAGTATGGGCCATGGGTTCGCGGTTTACGTCCGAGAAGGAATATCTGATGGGTCTATAGTGCTGGCAGCTCTTGGGCCTCTCAGTCGGCAGACATTGTCCCGGGGGACCGGCAGGTGCAAAGTCCGACGGATTCTGTGCCTTTCGGCTTTTCAATCCGAACGACGTCTGTGCCGCGCGCACGTGGCTCTCGCGATACACATTTGAAATTCACCTCTACGCACCGCGGCCGACCGACCCTGACGCCGAACGCCACGAATCGCAAAATATAACAGATTTCAATCACTCACGCGAGAGACTCCCGTCTGGCCACTGCATTTTTTGCCGCGAGTCTCTCAGCGCGCGCGAGCCCATAAATAACGATCCGCGAAAGTAGATTCTGTCGATGACACGCTCGGCTTTTTGTGTCTTCGTTGTCGGCCTGTCGCGCCTTTTTCGCGTCAGCGACGTTCGTCACCCCCCGCTAAGGCGGAGGACAATTTCAGGCACCTCGTGCGCTGCCATTTTTTCCCCCTCACGACTGTAGTTTTATCTTAACGTTGGACGAAGAGAAATCGTCGCGGGCCGGGCTCTTTTTTTTGAGGAGATTTTCGGTGGGATCAACCCTGTCTGGCCAATATCGTTCATCGTAGGTAGCGCCGGTCGGCTTCGGTTAACCAGTATCGATGCTGTTGGCTGCCAGTGGCGGTATCGACACCACGGTGTCACGAGGTTTCGGCAAATAACCCGCAATCAGAATGACGGCGGTTCAATTTAACGACAATGCGCCTAGTTAGCAACCCCACCCCTTGTACGTGGGGTCGAGACGGCGAAACATCGAAAAAGCGCTCCGAGACCCCCACGAATCCGTCTTCAACTTTTTCTGCCCTCCTCCCACTCAGACAGGATTATTACATCCCTATCCGGCGAGGAATATCTTTATGAAGTGCCGCTGGTGAAAAAAGTGACAGCGCGTTTAAACAGAGGCTCGCGTGTACACTTCTTTACGAGGCGATAAAAACTTTTGCTCGGATAAACACGCATCAGTGTTTCGGAGTCGATTTTTGCATGTGGACGAAGTGTTGTACTGGCGAGGAATAAACACGGCCGGTGAGGAGGAGGCGAAAAATCGGTCGGAAGCGGGGGGTGCTTCGGCAAGATAAACGAGGCGACAACCCCTCCCGCTGCTGAAATCATCCCCTTTACGACTCCATCGGCAAGCTAATGCATCCGAACTCCGCTCCTATCTTTATTAATGACCGCCAACGTTTACGAGAGTCCCGCTCGAAGGCCGAAAGTGGTCACTGATGCCGAGATTCAGTCTGATTTACCGTGGCCTTTCGATCGACAGCTACGTGGGGTTGAAGGATCGATACAGTTGTCGATCGAACTCGACGAATTACGACAAATTTTTCAGTCGACGTCACTGCAGACGTTCGAACCGCTCGAGTCGTCTTGAAATCGTCTGAATTTAGCGCCTTTCGCGGAAACGACATTTTCACCGCCCCCGATGGCAGCGCGAACGTCCTGATAATGACAGAGTGAAACAAACGCCCGACGGTAATTCACCGTAATGTTGCCGCAGGGCAGCTGGAGTCGAAAGGATTATGCTGCCGATCTGAAAAATGGCCGCCGAGCGCCGCGCGTAAAGCTCTTAATTCCTGCTCAACTCGAACTGTCAATAAACTCGATATCCGTAACGGAACGCTGCCGGTAGGTTAAGGAGAACGATTGTTGGGCAAGAGTGAGGAGGGTCGACGCGTTTGTTTCGACGATCTCCTTTCGTCGGAGATAAAAATTGATGCGGTCGTTAGCCCGCGAAAGTTTCGTGCCGCGGAAGAGTTTGTTCCTCTCTTTCTTCCTGCCTCACATTCTTTCGCTCTCATCCTGGCGGAGGACCAAGATAAAGCCACAGATTCGCGGGAGAAAAAATACTCTTTTGTCAGAGATCCCACGGCGGTAATTTGTTTCTCCGTTCGATTCATGTACCCTCATTACGTTCAAATTCCGCCCTCCGCAGCGAATTCTATTTATCTCTTAACCCGAGTTCAGCCGTAACGAGGGTATAATTAGAGTGAAAAAAAATAAGGGAGTCCAAGGGAGGACTCTATTGGATATCGGGTGAGATAAACGAAATTCGCTGCCTGCGAGCGTTGTCCGTCGTTCCGCGACTCGTTTGTTCAACAAATTTCCCGCGAAGCGAGCTCAAAGCGAGCGGATCCTCTCGCGCGAAACTAAATCAGGAATTAACCAGAGACCCGCGAAGCAAGAGCCGTCGGCAGTTGGTCGGTCATTGTTAAATGCTCGGACCTAATTAAATGTTCAAAGTTCGAATGACATCTGTATCACTGCAAACTCGATCTACCCCGCTCCTCCCCTTGCTACATCGCAAAGGGAGGAGCGAACTCAATTATTACGGGAAGTTGAATGTTACCGGACAAAAGGTATCTGTCTCGGGCGACAGTGAAAAAAAAAGTTGAGGATTGCTGAAAGAGGCGCTTGCGTGACTAATCCCGCGAACCTTGACGGGACGTTTTTAAAAAGTCTCATAATCTCCCCGATATATTTATAGGCCTATTGGGAGTACAGCGGTATCGGAGCTCTCTTATCCCGTTCTCGCTTCGCGCGCGACACGATTGAATCGAAATAAAATATCGCGCTTGTTCCGCCCACGCCACTGTCCCCAGGCAGTATTTTCACGTCGCTCAGAGAGGGTGTATCAAAAAATGATTTTTTTCTCTTTCGCCAGAAGTCGATGCCAAAGTACTGCGCTAAACGATGTCGGATCAGCGGCGTCGAAAATGTTAAGAACGAGCGTGCTCGTCTTTGATGTTTCGTGTAACACTTACGAGAGACAATTTAACGTTCCCCGAGGGTGAGGGGAGGGGATGATAGTCTTACGATCGTAACCTTTACACAGTTGTCTGCGGGCTCACCTCGTTATGTCACCGAGCGAGGGTAACGCTTTAACGGTTTAATAAAAACAACGGTAAACACTCCCTTGGCCTACTAGGCGACTGTCATTATTCGTTGCACGTTTCGCAGACCGTCGTACGACGAGGCCTGCCTCTGCCGCAATGGCAGGGCTCGATCGGGTTGGCAATAGCGCACTTCGTTCAATCTTCGTGCGCACGTAGTCGACTAATTGCGCGGCTTGCGAGGGCGAGAAGAAAAGTTGCGGGAGAAACGGTGCTGTTTATGCGACGGCCGACGACGGCCGACGTAGGTCGACATCGGGCGACGTTCGAGGAAACGAGCGTGGACAAAGAGGCGACGGAACAAAGATAGGTCCCCCGAGTCGAAAAATACGCTTCCCCGAAGTGTTATTAACAATGGGTCCGTTTCGAAGGTTCTCGGTCGAGTATATAGAAATAGTTTGACACTTTCTCGATTCTCGGTACTGTATGACAGCCCGATAGAGTTCGATTCGATGTTGCGCATCGAATTTTGCTATTCGACGCTCTAGCGCACTCGTAAATTCGATCGTCCTCGGCTTATTTTCGGCGTTTCGGTAATCAGAATTTATTCTCGCCGATATCGGCGGCCGATGAAAATTGGCGGCCGCCTGCGATTCGACGGTGTCCCGAAAATTCGCATTTTTCGTCTATCTTGGGAGCCGATTGCGAAAGACGTCATTCTCATGCGCAAACACTTCATCCCTGGCCGAATCCAGAATTTAATGCCTCGTTGTAAATATTCGCGGATGCATCGCCTGGCGAAATTGAAAGCATCGACGCATTTTCCGAATGAGTAGACTTGGTTGGAAGCTTCGACGGAGTTCAACTGCGTCTGTCGAGATCTTGTCGGAATACTGGCGGAAGCTTGATTGAGAGACTGACAACGCTAGTCTCGATTGAATCAGCGCGTTGTCAAGGCAGTACAGGCGCATTCCCGTACATTCGTTTTAATTAAATTAACAGATTTAAGCGACGGGAGGGTTATTTGTTTTCCGCTTAGCGCGGTGGAAAATTCGTCTCACTCATTTCAACCCCTGCGCGAGTGTGCGTAACTTAAACCCGAGCGTAAATATTTCCTCGAACGCGTTGCACTGCTGTAAAATTCACAAAGAGGGCTCTCCCTCTAGACAGAGATAGAGAGAGAGTATCGGTGAAACTTTCGATGTATTTGAATGTATTTTGAAGCCGCAACCGGTCGGCAGCCTCCGATAGCGAGCTGCCGATCGTTTTTAACGGGCTCCGCTAAATGTCGCCAACCGGACGGATAAAAAGGAGATAAAAAAGCATCCGGCGCGCATCGATACCGCTCGCGTATCGCGGCTCTCAATCTGGCATCGATCCAAAACGCGTACGGAAGCGGCAATAATGACAAGCCAGCTCTCATATTTAGATTCAAGAGCAACATGTGGTCCGACCCCCGCGATCTTCGTACGCTATAAACGTTTCGCGCGAAACATTCTCGAACGGTGAAAATCGAGCCTCGATAACCGGTAATTCGCCGAAATCACGAACCTACCTTGATTCCCAATTAGAGATACTCTCATTATCGGTCATTTTTCTTTGCAAAGTGGTCCTCTCTATCGGGTCAAAATGATCAGCTCGCGAAATTGACGGTCCAGCTGACGTGTATCCTCGCATGCGACGAAGGCATTCTCGTTCCAATTATAGAGTCGAGCGTCGATAATCGGTAACAGACGCCGCCGTTACGCGAATCGACCGGTTCCATCAGCCACCACCCGTTAGACTCCTGCCGGAATTTCGGGCGCAGACAGGAAACATCGCCGGCGACGTAAAACGTTTGCACGGCCAAGCGAAACGCATTGTCGGCTAAACAGAAGCTGACCGACGACCATAACTTACGGACTTAGGAGCGTCGACGACGTCGTTCCGTGATCTTTGACTGGCGCGATGCCAGTAATTAATTTTCCAGCGGGAGGCTAGCTGCGTCGAGCGTTCCAACGAACGTTATCGGCCGACTGTGTCACACGCGACATTCTCGGCATTGGGGATCGGAGAGAAAAAAGGTACACATATATATATAAAGGTATATATATATTAAGGTATATATATAAATACGGGGAGTGATAAAATCGGCGCCCGCCAACTCCTACGCGTGTCAGCGTGACTCGTTTCGAGAATGGCAGCGGCCGAAGAATTCGGCGCTGTTCAATTAACCGAGTTATGTTTCCTGTCGGAGAGGCGAGTAACAGGCTCCGCTGGCCGAGAATGAAATAACGGAAGAACCTGTAGAAGAATACCGAAGGATTCGCCGCTAACGACGGCTCCCAAAATCAATAACAATTTACTTTACGCCTCCTTTGTTTGACGCGATAAGATACACTTATCGCGCGGCAAAGATATTCTTTCAACCTTCTCTGCTTTCTCGTCGACCTTGTGCACCTTCCTAACCTTTACTGCGACGCTTCGACCGTTTTAATTTTCTGGGAGCAGATATCGGTGGGGAAAAGTTCGTCTCAGAATTGAGAGAGGACAAAAAATTCGTTTTCATCGAACGGTGCAAGGTAACCACGGGTCAGAGGGAGGTTCTCGACAAATGAAGGTAAATGGTCCGCAGTGCGATTTAATGAGACCCATGCGCCCGGTTTATTGTCAGGCGGTGTGTCAATGTCGTCAAGAGATTCGCTCGGCATCGAGTTAAATTGAAAATTGAACGCGGCGTGCAAAGAATTTGAGCGCCGTCTCTCCTCATTTACTTAATTACCGATTTTCGTACTTTAAATTTTGGGAGCAGGGGCTCTAATTCGGCCTCTAGCTCGGCCTCTAATCGCTGCTCTCATTTCAGTGGCGGTCGTCGTTGCTTTCTTCATCTGCTGGGCACCCTTCCATGCCCAGAGGCTGTTGGCAGTCTATGCCCAGGACACGGAAACTCACGACGCCCTGGTGGTGGTCTACACCACCCTCACCTACCTATCCGGCATATTTTACTACCTCTCCACAACCGTGAATCCGCTCCTATACAACATCATGTCGAACAAGTTCAGAGAGGCGTTCAAGGTGAGCTCCAGTATTACCAGGCTGCTTCTCGCGTCTCGTTAAAGTCTTACGAACAGATATCGTCATTTCACTTCTTTTACATAATTTATTGCGGATTCATGCCATATTACAAATGTCTCATCCGATCCGTGGATCTTCAAACTTTTCAGTCTATGCTCTCGAAGCACTGCGGCAGGACATGTTCAGCCAGCAAGCCGAGTCCTAGAAGAAGGGAGAGCAGCGTGTCCCGGTACCAAAAGTCCATGACTCGCCGAGTCGACGATCGGAATCATTCGGCTTCGTTCTCGATGAGCGAAGAAAATCAGCGACTGACCAATGAGACTGGAACCAATGCCAGTCCCAGCGAGCTGAACGAAATGAACGGCCGCAAGGACGGACACGTGACGAGAGGTCCCACTCCTCGCGCGACAAGGCTGGATTGTCGAGAGTACGCCAGGAGCGTGTCCAGGGGTTCCTCCAACTCCAGTCAGCTGACGGTGATGACATCGATAAGCAAGGGCTTCAACGAGGGCAATAACAACAAGGCGGCCGCCTGCGTCAACGAGTGTTTGCTCAGGATACACAGGCCACCGAAGGCCGTTACTTTAGGTGACTCTCTTTATTGGTTTTCCGCGGAAAATGTGACACCTGCTCGAGCCTCGAGTGAGCTCGAGGGCACGGCTTCGTTTTCCTTCGAGAGTTCTATCTGATACACGGCTTGAACTGTACCGAACTGTACAGTATAATCACGGAGGGAATGCATTCTTTATGAACGAAGTTCTATTGTATCGATCTTCATCTTACGAGGAGTAAGCCAGCTCGAGGCTTACACGATTTTTTAGTTGTCACAGATATTTCGCAAAAAATGCCAGTTTCTATCGTGGATATTAATTATATTCAATTACATTATAAATTATATTCGATTATAAACAGTATAATCACGGAAGGAATGCATTCTTTATGAACGAAGTTCTATTGTATCGATCTTCATCTTGCGAGAAGTAAGCCAGCTCGAGGCTTACACGATTTTTCAGTCATCACAGATATTTCGCAAAATGGTCCAGTTTCTATCGTGAATGCAGCAGATAGCGTGTACCCTTTTTCTATTTCTCGAATCGATACACTTCCACTTGCCGTTTGGACATCCGATCTGTCGAGAATTCTAGGCACTCACAAACAGTCGATCGTTCCGTAATCTTTTCCTTTAACTTTTCCTTTGAGAGAGGTCGGGAGGTTTAATGAGATCGGTATTCAATCATTTAGCAGGGATACTCGCCGAAAGGTTGCGATTCGGGACGAAGGAGCTGTTCGCCACCCAACGTCGAACTCCCGCCAGCCCGAAAGCGATTCCTCAGCTGACCAGAACGGCCGGCCAACGTTTTCACAGCCATCCCAGCATCGACAGTACGAACACCATCAGCAATTCCAGCCTACAGGACCTGGACGAAACGGAATTCACCGGCTCCGAGCTGGCACAGTACATGGGCGAGCTGAACTTCGACCTGATCACCTGACGATCCACCATCGTTCACCAGCGAGTCCCGTCCAGTGAGGAATCGACGAATCATCGTCCCAAGGAAGCTCCCCGAGTCTCGCAGGACTCGGCCGCCTATCGCAGGGAAAGTGTAATATAACGTCCTTGAAAGTGCGCGAATTCTCAGGAACTGTCCCAAACTGCAATCGGAAACTTTTTCGAGGGGGCAATTGGCGGGAAACTTATCCAATTAGAACGCTGGGCGGAGGGGGTTGGGGGAGGTGCCGCTAAATTGTCGCCGAGATTGCAAAGGGTGCTCTAGAAGAAAAAAATCTAGTCAACGCTCGTCGACGGTCGGAAAGATTTCGAAGTCGACGGTCGACCTACGCGGACTCATAATAATCTTGACAAGGGACGAATCTCGTAACGGCTCTCGTTAGAGAAGATCGTACTGTTTAACGACCATGACGTCTGACGCGCAGTGCTCTTATCGCGGTTGTCGAGTGATTCGAAGTCACGTTCGCTGACGAACAGTCCCCTTTTTTCAGTTGTCGTCGAAGCACCCTCGCGTCCGATCGAAGATTCGTTCGAATCCGAGATTACAGTGTAATTGTTTAGTTACATTTTTACATACTGCCTGATGTACAATGCAATTTCTCTCGGACGTAGCAAATGTATATAACACGCACACACCCACACACACACATATATATATACATATATATATTTACATCGTTCATTTCATAGTGCTTCGCGCGTCTAGGCGCGCAAGAAAATAGTGATCTATTTATTTTTCTACCCGTGCGGTTGGACTCGTTGATCGGGCTCTTTTATTACATTTACCGTAACTAGCACTAACGCAACACGAGTGTCTGTATCGTCGATGTGCCATACCGTTTGTATTCTGTGCTTATGTGATTTCAAATAAATCTCAGTGTGCGCATCCATGCTACCGATCACGATAGGAGTAAGATCGTTGCGAATATCCTTTTCACATTTTTTTATTCAAAAGAAAATTGTACAAGAACGAAGTAATCAGGACAACAAGAGTGAATACTGTTGCTAGGCAACGAATCGATCATGCTGCAATGCTAACGGATAGCGGAGCAAAGCGTGTCTGTACCGATCGAGTTAGTACAATTATTAATTGTTGAGTTAGTCAGTTAAATCTGTGGGACTTAGATCTGGGTTTGCGGACGGGTGGCGATGTAGGCCTTGATGTTGGGCAAGTTGACGACCTTCTCCGTGAGTTTCTTCAGTTCTGGGTGGTCCTTGTTGAAGTCACCGTCAACGACTTTGTTGAGATACTGGGTGTAGCCGGCGTACAGGATATCCGCCCACGTCAGCTGAAAGTGGCCAGAAATAGTTAAGTACATTGTCTGTAATCGGAGTGATCAGTCGAAGGTACCCAACTGACCTTGCCGCCGACGAAATGTCCGCCGTTAGCCTTCACCATCGCCTCGAATTTCTCCAAGTAGACCGGAAGCTTCTGGTAAGCGATGCCCTTCAGTTTCTCCTTCAAGGCCGCGTCCTGTTCCCAGTAGTAGGTCGACAGGGCTGTCAAAACAAGTCGACCGTTACACTCGACGCTCTTGAAACTTTAATCGCGTACATTTTCTGGTTTTCGCTTGCAAAAGAAATTACCCAGTCTCAGATCGTCAATGCTGTCAACGATCGCGTCGATTTCGAGAGCCTCGAAATCGTTCGACCCGTAAAGATTGTTCTGCTTGGCGATGAAGCGACCGATGGCCTTGGACTGATGGTACTTCTTGCCGTCCACCTCCAGAACGGGCATCTGACCCATTGGCATTTCTACGGAGAGGACGTTGAAAAAACGACCGAAAAATAAGAACTCCCGTAACTCAGGTTGAAACGCGCAGAGGCAAATATCGCTTCGGCGAAGTTGGCAGTGGGATAATGCAAATACGGAGGGAAACTGGCGGAACGGAGTCTCGTGTAATTCGACGTTCTCTTAAATAATTCAAGGGCTCGCCGGTAATTGATTTACTCACCGGGCTTACGCTTCGGCCATTCCTCGAACGACAGCCGCTCGTCCTCGAACTTAATTCCGCAGTGGTGCAGCAAAAACCTAATTGACTCGCCGAGACCGGTGACGTTGAAGTAAGTCAGCTTGTACGACGGCATTTTGTCTGAAAAACGACGTTCCCACCGTAAGCTCTCGTCAATTCACAATGGCCGCGTAACTCGACAATTTGCCGCGCGCGCTACAACGTCGAATGATTCTTAGAGGTCTAAAGTTAAGCTTTTCACGAATGCCAAGGCCGCTGACGATCCAGTCGACGAGAAAAAAATCACTGTTTCACGGAGATGAAGATATGAACTGCGCAAAGTAAATTCACACGTAAGAAACTGTAGTCACGCCTACGCCAGAAGCAGAATCATTCGATGCTGTACACAACGCGGATTCGCAATAATACTTTGCTCGTACTTTTGAGATGTGACGTGTAACGGGCGATCTAAACCGGACTCGCACGCAGACTAGAAGCGACTGGGAGGAACGGGTCCTCTTATAGCAAAACGCAAGTTAGTATTGGTCGGCGTAATCACATGGGACGTTATATCACCCGGCGACTAGTCGGTGATCCCTACCAGTTTTATACACAATCAAAATGAGAGCCTCGATAGGCTCGTGGCGTATGGCTCTCTCTCTCTCCCTCTCTCTCTCTCTCTCTCTCTCTCTCTCTCTCTCTCTCTCTCTCTCTCGGTCTGGCTCGTTACACGTAACGCCGCTGTAAATCGACATGCGAAACAAAATCTGCACGCAGCCGTGCATATCGAGTGGCCGATGCATTTTCATTCGGACGCACGCACCTGACGAGAGATACAAATGCAATTAGCTCATTCCAGTTGTCACGGTATCCGATCTCTCTCTCTCTCTCTCTCTTTCTCTCTCTTTCTCTCTTAGGGACATATAACTTTATTGAAGCATCACGATGTCGTTACATTGTATGGTGCAACAGGTTCCCTCGATCCTCCAAGCATGATTATCCGCGATTACATGTTCTGCTGTGTAATTGTAACTCTACGTTTACGCTCGGCCGCGATAAGACAGAAGACTGCTGACGAATGAATGAAGCTCATCGCAAGGAGTATACGCCGAGATAAAATGAGATAAACGAACCGCAGGGACCCGGGAGCAGTTTCCAGAAATTATCAATCAGGCCAAATAGCGTCGAATCATCCTAACGCGCGTCTAGAAAGTAATCTGTCCAGAATGTTTGTACATAGGTATGATTTGCAGAAATCAACATCCGTCACTTCGCTCGATTGAAAATAGCAGAGAGTTAGCGACACGTTGCGTGTCGATATGAAGAAGCTATCGAGATCGTTTAGTCATCGGGCGTTTGAGAGGCGAGGAAGATTTTTGCACCGATCACAGTACAATTCCCAGCGGGCGCTGTACACGAACGACGAGTCACTCGAGATTCATTCGAGCTTCGTTCTAGCTGTACCAGAACGACCTTCAATGCGTTCCCTCCCGCGTTGCGGCTCGCAATTACACGGCGGGCAAGTAGTTGTCGTCGCTGTCGAGTTCCACCGACCGCAAGACGTCACGAGACTCCGGTAGAAGCCATTTTTTTTCCCCCCTAAGGCACCACTATCTCTCGCAATCGAACGGAGAGATTAATTTCCGCCACCTTCTCCCTCTTCAGATTTCTACTCTCTCTGCCTCTGTCAAGTCTACAGGGACTGTACAGTTTCTTGACCCGCGCGTATATTTAACGGGCAAATTTTTGTTTCGGCAAATAGACTGTCTGACTATAGAGCGTGAGTCTCTTGCCGAAAGAGGAGGCTTTCGGCTGACAACCGTTATTCCGGACATTCGCGAGTGTCAGCGAATGATAGACAGTCATTTTCGCTGCGCTGTATCTCGGTCAGGCTACGTTGTCTGCTATATTCTCGCCCACGCACGATACGATTGCATACTAAGCGTGGCTGTAAATCAACGAAGCCCCAAATCCCTCACCACTCTGAGAAAGCAAATTCTCAATTAGCAGTTCCAGACGTTGGACAGGAAACCGAGGAAGTACAGGAGTATATAATAAAATGAACTATATTTATTAGAATACAAAATTACAATTTGAGGAAACAGCCTATAATCTTAGAATCCCTAGGATGATATTTCGATATCAATAATAACGTAACGTGAAGTAGGAATTTCTATGAGTATGGCGCATTCGAGGGTCGCGGATACTGGCACGAAAATTCCGAATGCTCAAACAATCTCTCGGTAAATGGGTAATAATGGAGTCCTGGGCGTCGTTCAACGACGTTCCGGACTTAACAGTCGGATTGCGGACGTTTTTCGACCCAGGTCTTGATGGCCGGGATGTCGAGGACCTTCTGCTTGAGCTCCTTCAGGTTCTCGTAGTTCTCGATGATGTCGGTCTTCATCATATGGTTCAGGTAGTCCAGGAGGGCGACGAAGGTGAGGTCGGCCCACGACAGAGTGCCGCCGACGAAGTATCCGCCATTCTTCTTTACCTGAGCGTCCAGACGCTCGCAATAGTACGGCACGAGTTCCTTAGCAATTTCGTACTTCGACGCTTTGGCAGCTTCGTTCGTCTCGTAATGGTAGGCGCCGATTTCTGAAATTACACGCATCGTGATTCAGCCCGCCATAATCCGCACTTTATTTAAAATGGAACATCATTGAATCGGGGAAAGGATCTGTCGAAATCGTCATCGTTTCGATAAAATGCAACGGAACTTAAGAGGATACCGGAATAGAATGCTGTTATGCTAATGGCCCGGTCCTATCATGCAAATCGCGGATGAGAGGGTCGTCGGTTTTTAAGTCCCAATTCGTTGCGAATTCCAGGCAGCAGCTGTCACTTAATTAGCTCGAAGGCGTCATCGACAGACGTTGATCCCTTTTCGATTTCTCTGATGTGACTTATAAGCGGTATGCGATTAAGAGGCTTACTGGCGCGAAGATCATGAATGGTGTCGACCGTGGAGTCGATTTCCAGGGCTTCCATGTCACTGCTGCCAGCGAGTCCGGCCTGCTTCGCCAAATAACGGGCTATTGACACGGACTGATGGATCTTCTTGCCGTCGATCTCGAGCACCGGAACCTGACCGAATGGCATCGCTGGAAAAAGTGATTTGCATCGTTAAGGCCCAGGCGAATATTTAACTCCATATTCGGGCAAAAAAGGTAATCATGGCAGATATCCCATAGAGATTCTAATGCAGCTATCCTCGGAGCATTATCATAAAATACAATCGGGGAAAAGATTAAGGGTATATTATCCGGACGCCGCTTCAATAGGCGTCATTGTCCGCGGCTAACAATGCCGATTGTACTGCACGACATTCGAACGGAACGATCAACATGGGACGCCGTTCTTATTTTCGCAAACATCGCGCTGCTCTCGAACGGGCTTCTATTTCCAGCCCCGATCTGATAGACCTGAGGCAAAGGGAACGCAACTCTGGCAAACTATGATAGATTAATCTCTTATCGGTCGGCCGTTAATCAGCTTTCGGTTAGTTCCATCGATAAATTGAGATCGAGCATTTTTCCCGAAAAAAAAAATGCGTAAATAAGTCGAGTCACCGGCTGATAAACACTTATCGCGACCATATCGCGGTCCGTATACTCACATGGCTTGATTTTCGGCCAATCGTCTCTGTTGAAGCGATCATCCTCGAAGTCGACTCCCATGTAGTTGAAGATGAATCGGATCGGCTCGGCCAAGGCCTTGACGGGGAAGTAAGTCAGCTTGTAGGACGTCATGGTGCTAAAGCGAAAGAGTAAAATTCCCTCAATTACTTCGATCGAGAATTCGCACCTTTAGGGGAGTGGGTGTGGAAAATCTCATTTATTTCGTTCGGGGCCCGATTTGAATATCGAGTTAGCCGTTGAGTGACGTTCCACAAGCCGTGGCCACGTGCACTTTTTGTAGGTGCCCGATCACAATGGAGCGTTCGCTCGGCAGACGTAGGAAATTCAATTGCGTAACGGACAGCTCACGATGCCGCAACCCGGCCGGCTTTCCAGTAAAGGAAAATGGGAAAGAGGAAAAACTCACGATGATTTGCACATTTCGCTCAGAATAGAATTCGCGTGCCTAGGCGATTGACAAAACGTTCACTTAATACGCACGTACTGAGTAAATCATAAGTATCGTGTATAAGTACTTTAAGTATGCATTGAGTGAAAGTAATATCTGTCGAGGACATTGACCGAGTATCAATTACAAGATTAATGTTGCAACTTCCTGGGGGCGTTTACATCTTGAACTCGGTCGGAAAAATATGTTTATCGAAAAATGATTCTTATAAGATGTTCAATAGAATTTCTACGAATTTCATCAATGAACCGGCCCAGTCTCATGATACTCGTGTGTAAAGACGCCATTTGGCGTCTGTCTATTCTCGGACAAGGGCAAAAACGCCGGAGTCATATCTGCGGGAGGCAGATAATTCCAGCCGTTAATTATAAACAGAGAAGGACGTTCCCGGCCAGTTACATCACGACATCTTGTGAAAAACGTCAATCGGGCTTGGTTAATTGACAAAGGTACGTTCGCGAGCCGGCTCGCTGCCCGGCGTAACGACCGGCGTCTCGATATGCAAATATCGCACGGAGTAGACTGATAACTCCGGATCAAACTGGAGCGGATACTTCCTACGCGGTAGAGTTTCTTATTTACTTACCTTTGTCGGCGACGTACGGGAAAAGTCAAACGTGCAAACGGTTGACAAATGAAGCGAGCTCGGCTAACGAGAGCAAAGTGTACTCCGAGTTAGTATCAGCGATTGGAGTGGCCTTACGGCTTACTTCTATTTATCGTCCCCCACCATGTCGATCCGACCGACCGACGCCTCATTGGCGAGTCTCTCTCAGCTCCAGGGGAAACTCACCAGGAAAGTTTTGGTAAACGCTAACTCCGCTTGCCGAGCGTACGTGGGTTATCAGTCGTCGTAGTCGGAAATATTTATTCAGCCTGATAACGGCATTAAAAAATATGGCCCTTCCTACCTATCAGATACGATCGAAGATGGCTATAATAAGCGCAGGTAGTTCGGCGTGCGTTAGGAGCTTAAGATCAGTACGGAATATACAGATAACGTCATCTGGGCAAACAGTTTCATTCTGTGATTTTTTACGTGAACATTGTGTGACTTTAAGATGATAGATTGGAAGATTATGAGGCTGTATGAGTGGGCGGTGAATCATGCTTCGAGGAAGTCGTCGATCGTGTCGTGACTAATCGAAATTATAAATGATATTTCTATCCGGGCTGACCTGGGGCTGACTTCAACTACTGTGCTGCCACGAGCGCGTACGCTGGCGACACTCTCTCTTGGGCAAAAGCCTTCGCCAACCATTACTACTTAAATAATTTTTTTAAAGATAGTCCTATCGAGTAGAGCGCCTCAAAAGCTTCAAGAAAATGTATGAATATCATAGGTTTTGATCGCTAGTTCGAAAGTAACAGGCGATTCTCTAAAATCGAGAAAAAGGTGAGCTCTTCCCGAAAGGTGAGTTCAAACTTTGACGTAAGGATGGCGCGACATGTACTGCCCGGGAGGTGCTGCCACCGTTGGGGAAGCCGTGAACTGCGTCAGGAGCCGAGTGAGTTCTGACTGTGTCGTAGAGGTGGCGCCACATGTACTACCCGCGAGGTGCTGCCCCCGGCGGCCTTCTTGTGAACTGCTTTGGTCAACACGTGGAACGGGTTCAGCCGATTCCGTACAGACGGCACAACGTGTATCGCCCGGGAAGTGCTGTCCCCTCGTGGTTAACTCCTAAATCGCGTCGAGGGTAAGTTAAAGAAAGACGTGCTCATCACCGATTTGCATGAAACTTTGCAGAAACACCAATTTTGCATAAAAATACGATCTGTCAAAGCCAAAAAGCGCGCTCTCGTCTAATTAAAAAGTTATTAAGCGTTAAAGTATAGTCATAAAACCTGCCTTACCGGCAGCCTGAACGACATCTGCGCATGCGCACGGATAAGTTTGCAGGTAAAGTGCGCGTCTTTGAAATGAAATAATATTGAATTGGCGAAGGCTGGGTGCGGGCAAGGCTTCCCTTTTATAATGTTTAAGAGTTTTCAATCAAACAATGGTTCGAGAGTAGGTTCGGGTTAGGTTCTAACTGCCCAAACTGCAAACAATAACTTGACAATATACATATATTAATAGTATAAATAAATCTTCCGTAATACTTGTTGTTACTCTCATACTAAAAACTTATGCATTGCAACTTATTCATTCTATCTACATTCATTAGATTGAAGTTAACACTTGATAATGAAATTTTGCTAGATACAGAGCTCATAGAAAAAAAAATATATATATTGCTGTAAACCTTGGATAACAAATCAGTTGCCAACTGAACTAGTAATCTATTTTCTCTAATCTCTTGGTTTATTATCACCTTTTTATTGAATGGATATTAAGAAAGATATAAAGATTATAACAATTGAGAAGTAAAATATTGTATGTATGGATGAATGCACGTATGTGGAGTGATTATTATGCATGTAGTGTGTACACACCAAAACAACGATTATATAGAAATTAATGTTCCAGTGTCTATGATATTTTATTGTATATTATATTTCCGTACAATATATGTATTAAAATATATTTTGTGTTCTCTAATCACTTTGTCATAATATCTCATAGATTCAATACCCTGGCTGAAATCATACCTTTTTCTGTCGTAAAAGAATCAATTCAAAAGGTCAGAGACTGTTCTATTCATTTCGAATCATAGGGAACTCCATTTCATTGTAAAACACCATAGAAGAAACTGCAGCACTGTTGTAATATTTCATTTTGGTGAACAACACCATAGCAATAGCTAGAAGCCATAAAATATACGGTAAGTATCATTAATGGTAAATGAAAAAACCGAAAAGCAACGTAGAACACGTAGAAACTTAATGAGATCGATTTTGAGAAAGTTAGGTCAAAATACGAGAGTTAGGTCAGAAAAATGCGAGTGTTAGGTCAGAAAAATGCGAGTGTTAGGTCAAAATGCGGCTTTTGCAGACCTTATTTTTATGCAAGTTAATGTTTAATATAGTCAGATAATAATAAGTCAGAGAACCGTTTGTCGTTGGTGAAAATTCGCATTAGTTTCGGAGTTACAGCCAAAAACAATCGACTTGTTTAACCGCGTCCGATCAATGCTCGATCAATACTACTTAAACACTTATTTCGCCTGTAACTTTTGAACCGCTGATCGAAACCTATGATAATCATACACTTTTTTGCAGCTTTTGACGCGCTCTATCGGATAGAACTATCGGCGAAAGTCGATCTAAAAAAAAATTTTTTGATGTTTCAAGTCAATGTTTGAGTAGCTGTAACTCCAAAAATAAGGCAAATATCGGGGAACGGAAAACGGCTGGCTGAGTCTTTATTGACCCCCTGCCACTATCTCAAAGCGCGATCCGATCCGACGACTTTCATTTTTTGGATCAAAAAAACGGCAAGGGGTTAGCCTTACCATTTTTTTCGGTCAAAAAATCGAAGTTGCCTTTTGTTTGCTACCTCGTAGGGGATCAATAATAAGTCAGCGAGCCGTTTGTCGTTGGTCAAAATTCGCATTAATTTCGGAGTTACAGCCAAAAAACCATTAAGGCAAAACCCTTGGCAAATCATTGCCTGAATGAAATTTTTTTTTAAAGGTCGGCTTTCGCCGATAGTCCTATCCGATAAAGCGCGTCAAAAGCTGCAAAAAAGTGTATGATTATCATAGGTTTCGATCAGCGGTTCAAAAGTTACAGGCGAAATAAGTGTTTAAGTAGTATTGATCGAGCATTGATCCGACGCGCTTGAACAAGTCGATTGTTTTTGGCTGTAACTCCGAAACTAATGCGAATTTTCACCAACGACAAACGGTTCTCTGACTTATTATTATCTGACTATATTAAACATTAACTTGCATAAAAATAAGGTCTGCAAAAGCCGCATTTTGACCTAACACTCGCATTTTTCTGACCTAACTCTCGTATTTTGACCTAACACTCGCATTTCTCTGACCTAACACTCGCATTTTTCTGACCTAACACTCGTATTTTTCTGACCTAACAGTCGTATTTTGACCTAACTTTCTCAAAATCGATCTCATTAAATTTCTACGTGTTCTACGTTCCTTTTCGGTTTTTTCATTTACCATTAATGATACTTACCGTATATTTGATGGCTTCTAGCTATTCTTATAATGTTGTTCACCAAAATGAAATATTACAACAGTGCTGCACTTTCTTCTATGGTGTTTTACAATGAAATGGAGTTCCTTATGATTCGAAATGAATAGAACAGTCTCTGGCCTTTTGAATTGATTCTTTTACGACAGAAAAAGGTATGATTTCAGCCAGGGATATTGAATCTATGGGATCTTATGACAAAGTAATTAGAGAACACAAAATATAGTTTAATACATATATTGTACGGAAATATAATATTCAATAAAAAATCATAGACACTTGAACATTAATTTCTATATAATCGTTGTATTGGTGTGTACACACTACATGCATAATAATCACTCCACATACATGCATTCATCCATACATACAATATTTTACTTCTCAATTGTTATAATCTTTATATCTTTCTTAATATCCATTCAATAAAAAGGTGATAATAAACCAAGAGATTAGAGAAAATAGATTACTAGTTCAGTTGGCAACTGATTTGTTATCCAAATTTTACAGCAATATATATATATATATATATATTTTTTTTTTTCTATGAGCTCTGTATCTAGCAAAATTTCATTATCAAGTGTTAACTTCAATCTAATGAATGTAGATAGAATGAACTCTAAACTCTATATAAGACACAAATTGTAGTAGTTTAATTATTGTATATCAATGCATAAGTTTTTAGTATGAGAGTAACAACAAGTATTACAGAAGATTTATTTATATTATTAATGTATGTATATTGTCAAGTTATTGTTTGTACTTTGGGCAGTTAAAACCTAACCCAAACCTACTCTCCAGCCGTTGTTTGATTGAAAACTCTTAAACATTATAAAAGGGAAGCCTTGCCCACACCTAGCCTTCGCCAATTCAATATTATTTCATTTCAAATACGCGCACTTTACCTGCAAACTTATCCGTGCGCATGCGCAGATGTCGTTCGCGCTGCCGGTAAGGCAGGTTTTATAACTATACTTTAACGCTTAATAACTTTTTAATTAGACGAGAGCGCGCTTTTTGGCTTTTACAGATCTTATTTTTATGCAAAAATTGATGTTTCTGCAAAGTTTCATGCAAATCGGTGATCAGCACGTCTTTCTTTACCCTTCCCACGATCTCATCTGCCTCCTCTCCTTCACATAGTTTCCAAATTGACCACGATAAATCGTAGAATGCGCTCGAAATTATCTGCTTTTTCGTCGGGTCGGTATTTCAGAACATGGGACAAAAAACACCCATTAGCTGATCAGTCTATTCAATTCTTAGTCAATGATGAAATTTTCCCATTACTCCGCGGATAAACATTCTGTAGAATGGAGTTACAACGGTGTATGGTGCTCGTCACAGTGATGACATCACGTAAAAATCTGTTACTCTCGTAGGGACAAGTGGCAAACCTTTTTCAATTTCGTGTAAAGACAAGCAGCAGCCGAGTCAGATGGAACATAATAATATAGAGAACCTGGCTGTGAAACAAGAAAACAATCTTTGCCGCGTCTGCTTGTCATCAAACCAAAGTAACCAATGTATCTTTCGCACAAATCGGAACTGTTCAAACAATTCTGCCACACTAGATTTATCTGCAAAAGTTCGGTTGTGCAGTGGCGTGGAGGTCAGTTCGTAATGTACAAAGAATTCACCTGTTATTCACATAAATATCAGATGAGAAACGTTTTATCCACAGATCCTGGAGGATGATGGATTGCCAAATACTATATGCCCAAAGTGTGTAATCAGAGTCAATGCTGCTCATGAGTTAAGAGAACTATGTCAACAGTCTGATGCTAAATTAAGAGAACTATATGGCAAAGATTTGAAAAAGAGCAATAACACATCAAACAGTGTGGTATGTATGTATTGTATGTTATACCGCCTGACATAAGTTTTTGACAGTTACTTTATTCTTTCCTATAGGATCAGTACTGTCAGACTGACTACCTTCCAACAAGTAGCTTTATAAAAGCAGAAGAGTATGCCCTGGCACACGAACAACCAAGTGAACGCGAAGAGGAGAATGCAGCCTTACAACCTGATGATATTAGTAGTGATTTCAATGCCACTACAAGTTGTAAAGGAAATGTCTTTGAAAGTACATATGATATTTGCATTGAGCGAAAACAGGTTGAACAGGGAACACTTGTGGCCAAGAGGGAGGTTTGTAGAACCAGGCGACTAACTGTATTCAAACGAGTGACATCCATGGAAAATTTGAAAAATCATAAAGAAAGGCAGAGACAACATATTAAAAAAAATGCAAATTCAAAGCGTGATTTTTCAGAAAAAGACAAAAATTTGGCTAAGCCTGCAGATAAAGTTTATACAAACTCTGAATCTATTTTAACTTATCAGTGTCCTATATGTGATAGATCGTATTCAAACAAAAAAGCCTTAGACAAACATAGTTTGTCCCATGATGAAAAAAGATTTAATTGTGAAAAATGTGAAGAATATTTTTTTGATGCTGAGGAGTTGTCTAAACATAGTAGATCACATAAAGTGAAAGAAAAAACAAAACAGGTGTCTTGCAAAATATGTCATAAAAATTTTCGAAAGACTGACACCATGGTGAGGCATCTCAATGTTCATAAAAGAACAAATCCAAAAGAGGTTTTCTCTGTGTTGAAGGAAATTAGAGACAAGCGAAAATTAGAGAACAAAATATCAGTAGAATGCGATTATGGTACAGAGAAAATACTTACAAGGGAGGAGTCAAGCTTAACTGACGACTCCAATAACCGCACGAAAGAAGTATCACAATGCGAATTTGAAATAGATCAGAAAATGAGCAGCGTCGCTCAATCGTTGGATTCAGATTCCAATAGCGATAGTATTTGTGATTCAAATGATAATGGCTTGCTTTATCGTTGCGATCAGTGCACAAAATGTTACTCAACGGAAAAGTCCCTGCAAAAGCATCTTTTGGTGCACAGTGAGAATAAATTTATCTGTAATGTCTGCAACATGAAATTTTTTCGGGAAGACCGTCTCAAAAGTCACAGAGATCGGTACGGTCACGATGAAGGAAAATCGTGCATAGAGCCTCAAAAACCACCGGACGATAAATCAGCGATCAAACTGATCAATAGTTGGATCCGAGAAGAGTTGGATTCCGACAACGAAGGAAAGGGTTTCCCGTGCAAGGTATGCGGAAAATCGTACGATACGAAGAAATCGTTACTTAAGCATCAAATGAACGTACACGAGGGATCGCAGGACGACTGCCCAAGCTGTGAGAAGAAATGTACGTGCAGAAGCAAGCACAAAGATCGAGTGCTGGATATCGAGAAGAAACATTACACTTGCGATGAATGTGATAAATCTTTCGAGAAGGAGATAAAGCTACAGCGACACGCTCGGATACACAAGCGAGCGAAGGAGCAACAAAATTCCAACTTCAAAAGATTCCTCTGCCACATATGTAGTAAAACGTTTAGACAAAATACCGGTCTCATGTTTCATATGCGGACCCACACGGGCTACAAGCCGCACGTGTGCAAGTATTGCGGCCGAGGATTCACCTCCAATTCGAACTGTATCAATCATGAAAGAACGCACACCGGCGACAGACCGTTCGTCTGCCATTTTTGCAGCGCGGCATTCGCCAAGTCCTGCACTCTGAAGGCTCACATCACCACTCATACCGGCGAAGCGAATTATCATTGTAAAACGTGCGGCAAGTCGTTCAGGCGACTCAAGTACTTGAAGGAACACAGATTCACGCACACCGGTGAGAAGCCGTACGCTTGCAAAATCTGCGGCACTGCCTACAGTCACTCCGGTAGCCTGTTCGTCCACGAGAAGAAATGCAAAGCACAATACGGCAATTACCAGCAGAACGCACAGACCTATTGTCAGAATCCGGCGGTGACAGTTAGCCACGGTGCAGTTACTACGGCTATCACCACCATCACCGCCGCTCCAACGTCCACAGTCGTTCCTACGACTGCTCCAGTAATCTCTCCCCTAATCGCCCCCATTATCGCTACGGTGCCTCACTTAAGCGGCATGAATAGCGTTAACGCCGCACAGGGTAACAAAAACTACATGGACGGCGTTCAAAGAATGAACGTACAAACTAATAACATGCACGCCCATCCGAATGCTGATATCGGAGACGTCGCCTCGGCAGTGAGAAATTTCGCCATTATAGGTCAAATGTTTCACTCGTAAGGGGGAATAAGGAAAGTTTCGATCGGACGAATCGATCCAGAACCGTTCTGTGATAAACATCTGTTTTTAAATAGCTAGACTGTCGTTGAGTATTAGGATATCTTAAGATTAGGTTGCGATAACGTACTCTTCTTTTTTTTTATCCACGCGCGCGTTAACGTTTGGTAAGATACGTATATACATTATATATACATGATGTAGTACATTAGCCTACGGGAAATGGGTAAAGAAACGCATATTTCTATTTTACGTGTTTGTAGCTACGAGGTGAGATAAGGATTTATTACTAATGGTACGTGATGCGCGTGGCAAAGCGCGGCAGCAGTACTCTCATGCCTTGGGATGAACGGTGACGTGACACTTGCAATATGTTCATTGTACATAGAACCGTGTAATCGTTATACAGATAGCATGGCTGTCTAATAAAATGAATCATGCTTTAGTTAAGGCTGACGCGTTAGAAACATTATAGCAGACTCTCATCCTCCTTACAGTCCTTTGCTTCCGTTCCTATAAGAACGTACAAAGGACCATACAAATTGTCTGTTTGCGACAAGTCGTTTAGATAGATATTGCGCGCGTACCGGACGCTATCGCTTAGACCTTGGTACCCACGACACGTGTATATTTCTATCGTCTGGCATCTAGATGATTTTCACAGTGACCAATCATCTATATAGGATCAGGGATTCAGTAGTAAAATCAAAGTTCAACGCACGGTATTCTTGTGACGTAATGTAAGGTATCGACGGTGTCGGTGATATATTTACATTCATAGGTTAAGTCGCTTTGAAAGAATGGCCTGGACCATGATCTTCAGTCTTGCCAAGTGGGTTCGTGCATGCACAAGCGGTAAAACCCATCGGTACTGCATAACAGTGTCATAAATCCCCACTACAGGTCGCTATGTGGCCAAGTGTAGTAACAACAATTTCTTTTCTGTTTGCAGTCTAATTGATCGTGTGTCACATGGTGCTCGTTCAAATGGCTTAATGTGCATTGTTTGTAAATAGAAGTGAATAATCGCTGCCAAGCGATCGGAAAATGCAATTTGTGGTAATGATACGCGCACGGTACTATGAATTTTCCACGTAATTTAGTGAATCACTAACGTGCATTTCATTCATTCCGTTTTTATACCGCTATCTGACGATATATATGTATATGTATCATGAGAGCCATTGTTTCAAATTCTGCGGATATGCACGTATCAACATGCTCGCTTGTTTAAATCGTATGAGTTGAGCGATTTATACGAGTGAAAATGAAGTCGAGCATTATAGAATTATTGAAGGATCCGTACCTAGTTGCTACGATTCAACGATTCTTTGGCGTTAAGATACATTATAGTGATTTAAAGAGAGATAAGCAGAAGACAAAATGCAGTCAATCAAATAATGATCTTTCAAAAAATGAGAGAGAAAAGACAAACGGACACTATAAGTTGATGGATGATGAAATTGTACATGAAAATATACAATGTTGTATAGATAATAAGGAAACACATAAACATATCAGTAATCATCAAGAAAAATGTCAAATGCAATCAAATTTTACCGTTACCAATCATTTCTGGTACTATCTCTTCCTCTTTGGTACAGAATTAGGTGACGAAATTTTTTACTCTACATTTATACCCTTCTGGTTCTGGAATATTGACGGGCCTGTAGGTCGTAGAGTTCTTCTTGTTTGGGCCATTGTAATGACTATAGGTAAGGATGCAAGCCATTTCCTTTATATTACAGTGTATTGCAACCGTAAGAGAGTATACCACTTGTAGACCTTATAAATTTCTGTAGGTCAAATATTAAAAGATTTACTTCATTGGCCAAGACCTGCTTGTCCACCTGCTGTCAGACTACAAAGTAAATGGTCACAAGAATATGGAATGCCATCGACCCATGCCATGGTCGGTATTTCAATACCCTTCAGTGTAGTGTTATTTACAATGAATAGATATATTTATTCCTTCCCAGTTGGTTGTTTAATTGCCACACTCTGGTAAGTAAGTGTAGGAGCATGAATGAATTCTAAAGTTATCAAAGTAAAAAGTAATGTATTTGCTTCTGTAGGTGTGCTCTTGTTTCTACAAGTAGGATTTACTTAGGTATGCATACGGTACTAGATATTGTAGTTGGTCTGTTATTAGCCATCATATTGATGATTCCACTAGTACCTTTAGTGGATATTACTGATAATTATATCATATCAAATTTTGGGGCACTAGCAATTTTACTTGCAATGAGTATTGCTACCGTTATCTATTATCCTAAAAGTAGTAAATGGACACCAACCAGGTAAATGTCATATAAAATTTGGAATATGTTTGGAAACATTTTACACTGCATACAATTGCATTTGTTTTTTATCTGCTAAACTGAAGATTATAAGCACTGTATATTAAAAAAAAAAATATTACAGGGGTGACACTACAATGGTAGTATCCGTCACTGCTGGGATACATGTTGGAGCATGGCTTAATTACTATACAGGAGTACTATCCATTCCATCTACAGAACCACCATATCCTATTATATGGCCATCTTATTTTGTGCTCAGTCGCGTGGTACTGAGAACTGCATTAGGTTTTTCTAGTGTTCTTGCAACAAAGGTTGTATGTAAACAGATTTGTTACACTGTTATGTGTGCCATATTAAGAATTAATGTTAAGGATCTTGTCAAAAGCGAATACGACTTGAAAAATAGGAATAAGATCGTGATTGACCTAGTCTACAAGTACATTACTTGCTTTATGATAGGTTTTAATACAGTCTACCTATTACCTATCGTTTTTACCTTGATTGGTATTGAACGACCGTCATTCTACAGTGAAACATGAATGACGTTTCGATTTACTCACATAGTTTGTCGAAGTTTTTCCAATTACAAACGCTTAACGATCTCTTACCATTGCGCATACGGTGTATTGCGATGCTTATTTGCCAACCGAACAATTTTGATTAAAAAATGTATCGAGCAACGAAAAGGGGTAATAACATATCTGCCAAATATTTTTACGAAGTTCATATTTATTGCAATAGAAACAGTAATTCATACTCACTAATAAATATCTTAAAGCAAATTGAATGTATTAACGATGTCGCTCCCTTCATTTTAATTTTACGTAACCGGCATGTTTAATCGTAATACCTAAAAATTTGGTTTCACTTTATGATTGCAATAATTTTAATATGTTTTTTAAAATTGTAAAATTAAAATGTAAATTATATTTTTTTTTATAACGCATAATGTGGTTCCTCACCCTAAGATTTTTATCGAGGTATCCATCTGTTGCCTTTACATCTATAGTGTGGGGAATATAAACATCATATGCAACATCTGAACCATCTACCGTTATTACGATACGATCGTAATCAAGAAGTACTATTAAGTTTTCCTTCGAAACCTAATAACAGAAATTTACACGTGCATAATAATGTTTTATTCAGCTCGAACAAGCTTATTATCTTACCATTTTTGGCATTTGAAATAATCCTATTAGTTGTTTTATAGAACCATTTAAAGGTTCCTTTAAAATCACATATGGAGTGTTCATTATACTCGTTTTCTGTTTATTCGACGTATTATTTGATCGAGATGTTTCATGCTTTGAAAATTTGTTACTTGATATTTCCTCTATCAATGGTTTCGGAGGTTGAGGCGGTTTCCGCACTTCGCGGTTTTGAATTCTATGTTGCTGCAATTTCCCAAAAACCGTCCTGTTTTTCAAAATTACGTAACCTTCACCAAGATCTTTTCCACATTTTTCGGATACTCCATCAAGTATGACAGAGATGGTAAATGTCATGATAGTTTTGTTTTCTTTGCAACGGTCAAAGAAAGTGGAATTGATTACAACATCATAGGTTGTACATGGATTACCACCTAAGACAGAGTGAGACTGTTTTTATAATGTAGCACTGGAGTTGAGTACTTATTTTATACCTTTATCAACTTCCAATCTATCAATGCCAATACTCATTGGTATGGTACAAGAAGGTATATCATCTTCTGACAATTTTGATAGATCTGTGAGCTTTTCTGGTAGCCCCTGTGGTTCTGGAATCTTTGGGGACATACAGACGTTTATAAAAACCTTCTCCCCGTTTTTTGTTTTTGCTTTCAAACAAATTCCTAAAAACGATTTATGTATCAGATTGATATGGGGGATAATGCAGATGATTTGAAGATACCTACCAGGCTTTGGGTGGATGGTAATGTAAGGTTGAGAATCAAGTTGTTTGATCATCTGGCCAATTTCATGTTCTTCTGCATTTTCCTACACAATGATAAACAATTTTATGAAGGATGCAACAATATATTTATTTGTATTAATATTCTTACCGGCAGCAAAAGATTTTTCACCATTATCGAATCGTCAATATCCAAAAACGAATTTGCACTCATTATGATAGATTTTCAGAAAGCAGAAAATTAGTTGGAGATCTACATGTAACCACGTTGCGTTAATGCTAAATATTGTTTTATGTCATTTTGATATACATTTTTACTAAAACATATCAATCATACAGTATACCTTAACCAATTGGTTTCACATAAACAAATACGCCGCTATTGTCCGCGTATGTTCCGTCTTAAAGAGTGTACTCGTATCTCTACGACGTTTAAATGACCTGTATTTATTGGTCCTCTCAGTTTTGTCTCGACAATTTCACCGCTAAATTTTCCTGCGTTGGTGTAACCTGCTAGAATACACGTTTGCTTGAAGCAGTTCATCTAACCTAGTATAACGTGTTTGTCCGGGCTCTAGGTTACGAAGTACAATTCGAATAAACCAATATTAGATCTATTAAAGCTTGCATTCTGGTGAAACCAATAAAAATGGCGAAATGCATTGATATTTCAGAGGGATTTACCCTCAAGTAAGTCATTATCATATATAATTATATACATTACTAAAAGTATACTATCAACATAATTAGTTGAATTAGAATTTGCCGTATTATATATCGTTGAAGACATTTTTCTCGTAATACTTTCTATTCTTTGAACAAACGTTCAAAAAGTAGTAAATCAATATCTTTTTTGCAGGGACGTATTAGCAGAAGATGGGGTAACTTTACAATTCGATGGTGAATGTCTTGAAGGCGAAGAGGAGGAATTTTCCTTTAATCCTAATGTGCACTTAACTAATGAGGAAGCATTAAATATGTTAAATATGGAACAGTTTGAAGATGACACAGAAGTGAGGGATGAAGGAACATCTTTTATGCCTTGTGGTACCAGTTTTGAAAAACTTAAGCAGAAAGCAATAGATATTAGCGGGGATGGCAAAGTATTCATGTTTTTATTCATAAATATAGATAAAAACATGTGTTTTATTTATGTTATATTTGTATTATATTACTTATAGGTTTTAAAACTAATGAAAAGGGAGGGAGTTGGAGAACCAGTAACACATAATGCCCAGGTCACAATACATTACATAGGGTATTTTGAATATAGGGACGAACCTTTTGATTCCACTTTTATTCAAGGCGTACCAAGAAAAGTACGTGTACATGATGGGGAGCTGATATTAGGTTTAGAAAAGGGCCTTTCTACAATGAAGAAGCATGAAATTGCTATATTCATTGTGCACCCCGATTTAGCATTTGGGGAATTAGGATGTCCACCACGTATTCCACCTAATGAAGAAGTTCTGTTTGTTGTGCATCTTCTTGACTATCTTGACAATGGCTCTGCAGACACATACGAAAACTTAACTGTGGAAGAAAGAAAAATATTTTCGGTTATTGCAAAGCCTGTTAACGATATGCTTCTGACTGCTAAAGATACGTTTATACGAGGAGGAATAAAGCAAGCTGTGAGAGAGTAAGTTATATATCACCTTGTGATATCTGTATAGTTCAAGCAAAGATTTTTACAGATATAAGAAAGCCGTAGCATGGTTAGAGAATGCAGGTTTAGAGAATGACGAGGAAGAGGCACAAATGAATAAACTTCTGTCAAAAGCTTATTCTAATCTCGCCATATGTTACAATAAATTGGACATGCCGCGACGGGCATGCATATCTTGTAACAGTGTACCCATAAAGTCAGCCAAGACTCATTTTAAGTATGTCTTGTTGGTTTAACATTAATTACACGAAAATTTATATATATATTCTTTTTTGCAAATTATAAAGCATATTTTGTTTTGTTCTAGTCATGGTCGCGCTTTGTTGAAAATGGGTGAATACAGCAGAGCAATGAAAGAATTGCAGATTGCTAATACGATGGAGCCCGGAAACAAATTTACGATCAAAGAAATACAGTTGGCAAGTTGCCCAATTTCAAAATGTGATTTTTTAATATTACTGATTTTTGTTATGTTTTTTATTTGAATTTCAGGCTAATGAAAAGGAGCGGCAGTATCGGGAAATGACAAAATCTCTTTGGAAGAATTGCTTGAAAGAATCTGGGGGCGCTACGGACGAATCCAAATTTCGAGCAGCAGCGCGCAATATGTGTGAGAGTTTTAATTCCGATGCGAATCTTTTCAGGTATCCTTTACCTGAAGGTTTAACTCCAGAAGAAGAAAAATATGTACGCCAGGAAGCTGCCGCTTTGGGATTATCTGTCACAACACATACTCGATATGGTAGAGAAGTGGTTTATTTGAATAAACCGAATTACTAAATCATGTTGTTATCAAGCTATGCTACGTTAAAGTTCCTATTTTTTGTATTTTTCTAATAAATGTATAAAAGTACATGTATATTATTAATGTTGTAAAGAATGTTTCCTACCGTCCATGTTCCTTGGTAACTTAGATAAATAACACGGAAAATAATCATTATGGAAGGCATTGCAGGAACAACAGCTATTTGCCGTCTCGTTTGTATCAAATAATATGACCCGTAACAAGAATGATAATGATACAATGTCACGCTAGGCCAGTTTTTGCCGCATATACATAAGGAAACTCGAAGATCACGTCAGTCGAAAAGTTTGCCTACATGTTTCTTCTTGTAGCGACATTGAATCTTATGTGTACGGGAGTTTCATATATTTGTATTAAGTGAAATTTACAAAAAACTGGCTGTGATGTGCCGACAGGTCGATCATTTTTTCAAATCACGGTTTATCATTTTCACAGGTTTCATCCTGTCGGTTCGCAGTGATCTCTTAGACCATCAAACTGTGTCGAAAAATCTGAGAAATTACTTGTTACAGGAAGTGTTTCAAGATACCCTAATTAATCACATGCCGGTGTTACAGGAAGATTATGCCATTACGGGGACTCTTTTCGATCCCGTTTTAGATGCTGACGACATTACTTTCGAACTTTATACGAGAGATAACATTGGCGAACCTTTTATCCTCAAAACTAGTTTCTCAGATGAGTTGAAAGACTCACCGTTTAATGGTAACCGACCTACGAAGATACTCGTGCACGGCTGGACCGACAGCGGAAATACATATTGGCTGCATGATGTTAGACGAAATTATCTCGCAGTAGCTGATTGCAATATTATCTGCGTTAACTGGTTCCCAGCATCGACTAAAGAATATCTTGTTGCTGCACGGCTTACACGTCAGGTACATATGTAGAAATTGTAACCCGCCCACGTCTTTGTTTCCTTTATGCTTCTGAATTGTACAGGTGGGAACGCATTTAGCAGACCTTCTAAGGTTTCTAGTTACCGAGACAAATCTTACATTAGACAACGTTCATGTACTTGGGCACAGTTTGGGTGCCCATGCAGCTGCTGCGGCTGGACTCGCTTTGTCAGGTGAACTCGGAAGGTACTCTTATCTTCATACATTTGTTCTCCAGTTTATGAGCTTTAATAAGTCAAAGTACGTTTCCCGATAGAATTACAGGTCTTGATCCAGCGAGACCAGCCTTTGAAGTACCGCGGCTGAAGGATCCGAAGGATCGTCTGGATCCGACGGATGCTGAGTTTGTTGATGTCATTCACACGTGCGCAGGAACACTTGGTTTCGTCACACCGATTGGCGATGCTGATTTTTATCCGAATGGTGGCAGCTTTAGGCAGCCCGGTTGCCCTGTGATCTCTGCTCGTAAGTTCTGCCCCAATTTAAATCGATCGTTGAACAACATCAACATTTTTCTGTGTTCTCTCCGAATCTTGCAGAATCTTGTAGCCACGACAGATCTCATCAGTTTATGGCGGAATCAATTGTTATCCCGGAAGCCTTTGTGGCGATACAATGCGATAGCTGGACGGATTTCAAAGACGGGAAGTGTAGCAACAATGTCACAACAGCGATTCTTGGCGAGAGTATCAGTTACAGCACGCGCGGAATTTTCTTCCTAGAAACTAATCCGCAATCACCTTTCGGCAAAGGCAGAGTGTAACGAAGACGGGCGGGAAAGTTGGTGGGAAAATTCGCTACTCGGTTGCGAGTGCTTGTCAAACAAACTAGTTGTTTGCTGGAGATTATTTCCTTTATTAGAAGTTTACTCGAAACAAGTACAAATACTTGATAAGTTACGGGGTAGGTGCGTGTTTCCTTGGTCGTGTACGTTCTGCCCGTTCGTGATAGGTGAAGAATGAGTTTAGCGTTGGGGGAACATTCTTCTCGTTACCGTTACGTAATTCGCGGCGATTACGGTGATTTGCATGAATGTGTCGTGCGGCGATCGAGAATTCTTCGTCCCGCCGCTTACGCACCCTCGATAGGATCGCCGCCGGATGGCTTTTCCACCTCGTCGCCGAATCGCATTCTATACTTTCTACGTACGACTTCCCACTCGACCACGTTGTCGATTTTCGCGATATTCATCAGAGACAGTTGACTTCCCAGCGGACTCGAGCGGAGTCGCGAAAAATTGACGCCCTCGTTCTGGCGCTGCAGAGGAAGTACACGTCCGGCCTACAAAACGGAATTTGTCGTGAGTTTATAATCGTCGCCGACACGCGATCTTATCGATCCCCCCCCCCCACCCCTTCCTCCCCATACGTACGCGGAAGAATGGACACTTGGAGAAAAAGTTGCGTTCGGCGGAGCCGTCTATGCCGTTGGCTTGATTCTTATCCGCCGCTTTCTTAAAGCAGAGCTTTATGAGAAACGTTGTCCACGTGCTGACCAGATTTAACGGTGATGGCGCTGTTTTTGTCCTGCGGAAAGAAAAATATGAATATACGATATTCTGCGTGAAGAGTCGTAACGTCGTAACTCCTCACTTCTGCATGTTGCGTATGAGCTTGCTGAGACCGTACTTCCACTCGATGTCGCTCTGGGATACAATGCTCTGATACGTGTCGCTCATCATGGCGATTAATAGATTAATTAGAACTATGACGGTGACCAGCATGTATAGGGAGAAGGATACCTGCGAACGTAAAGATGTCTTATCGTCGGGCCAGACGCGAGCAGACGTCCGAGCAAGAAGTCTGTCTGTCTCACCTTGTAGAGATACAATGTCCAGTTGGGCTGCATCTTTCGTTTGTACGAGACCGCAAAGTCGTCCGTTACCTTTTGCCCGAAGATAGCGAAGAAGAGATTTTCCGTGATATCGATCGGGCTGACTTTCACTGTAAAATGGGAAGAAATTCTTATTGGCGGCAGACGGCATCGCGAATGGACGAGGGTCCAGCTTAGTCTAACAAACAACACATAAACAACAGGCGTCAAGAGCAAAACTTGAAAATCGTTCATTCGATGAAGACCATGCGCGATCGCGACACAATGTTGAGAGCATTCCGGAACGGAAGAATGCGTGCAATGAGATGAAGAACATGGAGGATAAGAAGAGCTTCAGTCAGACGATCTTGCACGGCAAGGTGATCGATACTTCCAGCGCATATCACTCGCATTCAATGAACACACACGTGGGCGCGCATATGTTTAGACACAGATGGGTGAGGGTGTACTGATGCAACGACGACATCGCTTGCACATCTAATCGTTGTAGGATCGTTGAGGTAAAAAAAGACAGAAAGAGGTAGAGGTCGGGTGCGGTGTTGGAGGGGGTGCTTTGTAACATTACCGATCCGACGTCTCATGCTCGATCGGCCGATCGAGAAGAAATCTGGCCGTCGCGAAGGCTATCAGAACGCATGCCATGCGTCGAGCAGTGTAATCACAGGCAGACGGGCGGAAAATCGTGACGGCGGAAAAACGTGTCGAACATTTCGCGCCCGACGCTCGGCCGAACGTCGCCGTCGTGGGAGGGTTTTCTAAATCGACCTGGCGAACAGATCGCGAGCTAATCCACCCAGGGTGGCCGTCGGTGGACGTCATCGCGTCGTGGCTGGGCATGCACCGCTGTGCACCAAACTCATCATGCGTTCGCTGCGCTGTACAGTAGGTTGCTTTCTATGCGCTTTCATGTTCCTCAGGGCGGTGTAGCGACCGTGCGATTCGTCGCAGGCGCATACGATCATTAACGTATGAAACAGTGTACGTGAATGGAGGGGGGGATGCGGTAACATCGTGCCACTAACCGTAACGCGTGCCCGCGAAATTGGCCCTTCCTGAGATAGAGAGAGAGAGAGAGACAGACAGAGACAGGGCGCGCGCGCGCGCGCTCTCGGCTTTCATTTCCACGGGCAAGTTCAAACATTTCCATTAGCTTGAAAAAGTGGGCGTATCTCGTACGTATGCGCGCGGCGTCAACGCGGATAAGCGTGTGTTGCGATCGATGCGGCTAATAGGTCGCTGGCTGCGGCAGTTCTCGCTTCGTTCCATCGTCTCCGGGTATTCTACGGTTCTCCTTCTCCGGGAAAGCTGATCCATCGTCGCTCGGCTTATGCTACGCCGCGAGGAGCGACAGCCAGAGGCTGTGGGGGCTGCTCGAGGCTTCTTCCTGTCAGCGGATTCACGTCCATGGTGGGGAAGGCGTTGGTGCTCGATGGCGGATTGCTGCTTTCCTTGCTTTCCGTGCTTTCCCCGTAGAGGTCCCTGTACTTCTTCCTCACGGCGTCCCAATCGACCACGTTGTCGATCCTGAGAGCGTTGCCGAAGGACAGCTGGCTCCCGAGCGGGCTCAGATGGACCACGGAGAGTGCGACGCTGTCCTTGTGGGCCAGCTGGGTCTTCTTCACTCTCGACAGCCATTTGGCGCCCATCCTGGAGCGTGGCGACATTCTTCCGCCGTGCAGGCCCATCAGTCGCACCAAGGACGAGGGCTGCTCGTTCTTGGCGCGCTTCTTGCACAGCTTGAAGAGATGCGTCAGCCAGGTCGTCAGGAGGTTTAGGGGTAGCGGGGCGGTGGTCGTTCTGCGGAAATGTAGCCGGTGAGACCTCGGTTCCCGATGGACTCTCGCCTCTCGGTCTCTCGCGGTCGACGACCTTGGGCAACCTTCTCGGCAGCTAACGAGACTCGGCGCCGAGGGTCGCCAGGGGCGAGGATAGTCTGCGAACGGAACTCTGAACTCCGGAATCTCGGCTCTCACCTGTGGATGTTCCTGATGAGCTTGCTCAGGCCGTACTTCCACTCGATGTCCGACTGAGCCTGTATACGCTGATAAGTATCGCTCATCATGGCGATGAGGAGATTAATGAGAACGACCACAGAGACCAGCATGTAAATGCCGAAGGAGAGCTTGAAGAGGACCTTGGTCCACTCCGGCTGGACAGTGGCCACCTTCAACTGTTCGTGCGTGGTCTGGCCGAAGATGGCGAAGAACAATAGCTCGCCGGCCTCTATGGGGTTCATCCTGACTGGAAATATGGGGGCCAATAGATTTTGGCTGGATAAGAGGTCCCACGCGGACGGGGGAGCCGCGTGCACGGGCACGCCGAGACACGCGCGTGTTCGTTACTTCCGGCTCGTTATCATTCAGCGCTTCGTGCCACTGCCAACTACGTCTCATTGTCAGCTAGAGAGCTATATTCATTCGTAAACGGCGTCTACGGGGTCTAAGGCTACGGAAGGCGGTGGATATCGTTGATGTCGGACGTCTGGATGCTTATAGCTCGCGAGTGCGTTGGATGATGGTAGCACGTGCGCCTTTCGGTCCCAAGATTTAGGCGCAACCGTCCGAGACAGATGGGGGTCTTAGTTGAAGTTCGATAGAATGAGGGGGTGGACGAGTTATGAACGAATTGAGCTTCGTGAACCGAGGTACTCGTGCTAGAACGTCGTGCAACCGGCAACACGCCTTCTCATGCGTGCCGCGAACTGAAAATGGGTCGAGGAGCAATGTCGTTCACGTACGAATCACGGATCCGCGATCGAAACAAAACGTCGGCAAGCTGCTGCTGTTCGCTGATGAGACGTGAGCTCGGGGACAGACGAACACGATGAGATCTACCCATGAAAAACTCGCGACTCCGTTTCATGCTGGAGAAGGGGTGTGTGGTCAACTTTTGGCATTCACGCCGTATAAGGCACGATGACGTTTATTTCGTACACGTACAAAACACGCGCGCAGAAAACGCAATTCATGGTGTACACATCGATTATCTAACATTCTTCTGGTAATGCAGTCACGTCGGCGTTACTTACATACATCCTAAGGGCGATTAGTCGGCCCAGCGGTTCGCGCTGGGATCCTTCATCTTCGACGTGTATAGAGAATAAAGACAGACAGTAAGAGAGACAGAGCGAGGAGAAAGAGGGGGGAAAGAGAAGAATCGAGAAGTAGAGTTGAGAGACAGAGAGAGACAGAGCCAGAGACAGAAGAGAAGTATGTAGAAATAAGTTGAAGGACGGAGAAGGCTAGGTACGGGTAAGGGAAGGCAATTCGGTGGTTGAAATGGCCTGAGAGCTTCGAGATACCAGGTTCGCTGCCGAATTAGGAGTGGCATACACGATTTTACCCAGGATCGCGTGAACGCTCGCTCTCGACTCGGATCAGTCTCTACGTTCTCGTCGGGCTCCTGAACGGTTATCTCTTCGGGGGTTGCGACAGTCTGAGATCGGAGCCGGACGTGTTTTTTTTTTATATCGGCGGCGTGGCGGCGGTCGCCGGCACCGTGGACGCGTTCGAGGCCGTGGGTCCGTTCTCCTCCTCGTTCTCGTCCTCGTCGTCCTTGTCGTCCTTCTCGTCGGCCTCCTTGTCCGGCTCGTTGCCCGTCAAGGCCAGATACTTCTTTCTGATGGAATCCCAGTCGACCACGCTCTCGATCCTCGTAGCCGTGTTGAACGACAGCTGGCTGCCCAGCGGACTCAGATGAACGACGGACAGGGTGACGCTGTCCTTGGGTCGAACCTGACCCTTCTTCACCTTGGCCAGCCACTTGGCGCCCATCTTGGAGCGCGGCGAGAGTCGTCCCGTCCGCTGAAGGCCCATCATGTGGACGAGCGATGGTCGCTTGCGCTTAGCGGCGCGCTGCTTGCAGACCTTGATCAAGTAAACGATCCAGGTGGTCAGCAGGTTTAGCGGCGACGGCGCGGTCGTCGTTCTGCAACACGGAATCGCGTTTCCAGCCTCTCCCCTTCCCGTATTCTCCGATGATTTTGGCGAGTGTCGTGTAGGTCGATGTGTTTCTCTATTTGTTTTTTTTTCGTTTTTTTTTTCGATAATTCACGTGTTCGGACGGGTACGTTCACGGCTTTTTCGATTGGGTAGCTTTCACGTTTCCGATTCTCTTTTCGTTCGCGTTCTTACGATAATAAGACGGACGAGGGGCAGAGAGTAAGAGAGTGTGAACAAAGGCAAGGAGTCTGCACCCTTAGGTCGCGGAGGGGGTCGGTTACTTTTCTTTATCGCGACGGAACCGTTCTCGCGGATGTCTTTTCTTTCTTTTTTTTTTTTTTTTTTTTTTGGTGCATGCGTGTGAGTCTGGATGGCACATTTGGCGCGGGCGCGAAACGCTCGCATGGATCTCTTACCTGTGCATGTTTCTGATCAGTTTACTCAGTCCGTACTTCCACTCAATGTCCGACTGTGCCTGTATCCGTTGGTAGGTATCGCTCATCATGGCGATAAGCAGGTTAATTAACACCACTACCGAGACCAACATGTAAACGCCGAAGGCCAGCTTGAAGAGGACCGAGGTCCACTCCGGCTGATTGCTCTCGACCTTGAGCTCGCTGTGGGTCGTTTGGCCGAAGACGGCGAAGAACAGATACTCGAAGGCGAGTATCGGATTCATCTTTACTGGAATTCGAGGCACAGAGGTGTTGTTTCACTGCTCGTACGGTCCCACCCCGTCGTGGTCGTGGTTCTCTTAGCGTTCTCTATACTTTGGTATTTTTTTTTTTTTCTGTGGATTCGCTCTCATTCCGCTGCTTTTTTTTTTTTGTACATTTCGTGTCGCGACAGGCTCGCTAGGTGCGATGCATCTCTCTATTCGCAATACGTTACGCGCAGAAATACACGTACGCGTGTACAACGAACGAACGAACATGCTCATGCGATATTACGAAGATGCGGCCATGCTCGAGCTTTGCTGCTTGTTCGGTATCATTGCGGGCGACGCACAGTCGTATGTGTACATATATGTATATGCATATGTTCCGCGGCCGGATATGCATATACGTATACGGTCATATACGTATGTAATTGCATGCCGGACTCGTCGTGGGCTTCGACTCCTCACCGTGATACGCTTCGCTCTACTACTGCTCTCGTTCATAGGTGCTTCTTGCACTTATCTCGTTGCCTGTGCACTGTTTTTTTTTTTTTCTATTATTTCGCTTAGCCGTTACTTTCGCATCTCTCTATCATTCGCCAATATGGTTACTGTTTTTTTTAACGCATCTATTTTATTATTGATATTCGCGAGCGACGAAGGCCGAGAGCCACGTGTTGTCCCGTGCAAAGAAACACATTCATTTTTACTACCGATGCAATGGGTTACGATTAAGGCTTTCGTTCGGTGCACACTAGGGCCACGATGCACCAACTGTATAAAAACTGTATTCTTGAAAGGTCCAGGCGCTTTCTAGGTTTCTCAACTAGCGTACGTGCACGTACTTATGTTCGGCGTCATTGTCCTCCCATCGGGTACTCATCTGCGGGGATCATGATCGAAATCTTCGCTGATCGTCCAGCTCCGGTCGACGAAGGCTTAACAACATCCTCTGGTGCTGTCGGTCTGTCTTTTTTTTTTTTTTTTGCTGTTAACGCGCGAGTCGATTCTTTCTCGTGCCGAAACACACACACGTGATTTGGCGCTTGCTGTGGGTGAGAAGAAAACGTGGGCATGCAGATCGGAGGGGAGGGGGGAGGCGGCTCGTTCACCGAATACTCTTTTTTTTTGGTCGTCCACAGTTCCGTCCGGTGTCATGGGGGTGTCGAGCATGCATTTTCAACGAACTGAGAGGGGGATTTGTCGCCGCGGACGCGTATCTCACGCTCTCGACTGATAAGGGGATGAAGGACGCTCGCGGTGGGGAGGGGGTAGGATTATCGGGGCTGGTTGTTCACAGGGGAGGATAGAGTAGAGCGAGACAGATTGGCAGAGAGACAGACAGAGAAAGGAGGGTGGGGGGGGGGGGGTGAGAAGTAGATACACTGAAGCGCGTGCTTCCGGGTTCGCGCATTCTTCGAACTGTTTTGCTACCCTTCGCGACGGACACCGGGTACGTAGCTTGGCGCGCGCGGAAAAGCGCTGAAAGGCCTCGAGAATATTTGAAAGCGAGTGGGCTCGTCGGACGAGCTGATAATGCGGACTTTCCTTGAGAATATCGCGGACCTTCCGAGAGACCTCGGGTCTCGAGACGGGGCGAGAAGGTGATTCAACGTTCGCGAGAGGTAATGAATGAAGATTGTCCTTAGATACGAAGCTTGTCACGGGAACGCTTTGATCCGCGGACGCTTATCTCGTCGCGTCGAGTTCCCTCGTTATCGAAGAGCGATTCTTCCCGTCTACCGACGTCCGGCGGCGATTAGCGTTTCAATAACGGTATATCGGCCAACTATCGGTACATCGGCCAATATCGAATATGCACGTAAGTCGGACAGCGACAAAGGAGGCAACGTGAAAGCAGGGGGAGCGGAACGCGCGCGGAGATCAGAAATGCTGACGAGAAACAGACAGGCTACAGAAAAACGAGTGGCAGGTTGTGACAGGTTCGCCGTGGCTCGAGGACGGGCCACGGGCTGGATAAGACGGCGAGAGGGGGTTGCGGGGGTGGCTCTGGAAAAACGGTTATCAAGATCGAGTGCGATTCAGGGCCATTCGCGGACGCTCGCAACGTTTGCCGGGGCTCAGCTCGAGAATTGGCCGCGGCAAACGTGTCAGGCTGTCGGGAGCTTCGAACGGTCGGGATGGGACAAAAAGGGGGAAGAATAGGAGGAGGGCAGGGGGAGGGGGGGTTGGGGTGAGATCGAAGAAGACGTCGAATGATCTGAATCGCAGCGTGGACGTCGAGGTGCCAAGTGGCACGTACTCTCGGTTCCTCTCTCGATCTTCTTTGTGTCAGGCAGCAGACTTAAGGCAGGCAACACGCACGCACACACACACATGGCGCACACCACCCGGGCAAAATGCACGATGCAAGACGAGACGATACGACACCGACATCGAGCGTGTGTCCTGCATTCAACGTTTTTATGCATACCGTGCCGTTGCTGTTTCTTAACAAAAAAACATCTTTCGATCATGTCTGTTATTCAGTTCTTTTTTTTTGCGGTTACGTCAGACTCTGCTCTTGTAACAAGGAATGAATCTGCATTGCTTTTTTTTTTTTTTTTCGTAACTTTTGCTTTGTTTTTTGTTTGGACTTGCTCAAAATCAGTCTTACGGTCGGCAAAACTTACAATCTCGGGAGTTATCGTCACAACACTCATTCTTTTTCTTGTAGCGGTTGTAGCGACGAGGAGGCGCCGTTGGTGGCGTCTCCATCATCCATTCCGTATCATTGGCCATCAACAAATCTATCATCGTAACGTATGATCGATTAACGCGACTGCTCCGTTCACCGCGTCTCTGGGTTGGAGATGAGAAGAACTTTTGTCGCTGCGAGACTTGCCGGGACCGTTACGGATCGATTTCCCATTTACCCGGGGTTCTTTTTTTTTTGCCGATTATTTTGTCGCACACGCGTAACTTTCCTTTACTTTCTGTTCACATTGAGAAGTCAAAAGAATTCGCGAGCCCGCGCCATTCGATAGTCGCGCAGGGTCGACGCTTTCGGTAGAGAAGTGCGATCACTCGACTCGCGGATGAAGAAAATGCAAAGACGGTAGGGTCGGAAATCGTTGTTTAACGGTCGCGCGCAAGAAATAATGCAACGTTTGGGGGGGGGGGGGGGGAGGCTAGTTCGTAAAAAGAGTATCACCTGCAAGGCCGGGACGGGACGGGACGGAAGGACGGGCAGAGTTAGGTTCCGGGACGGGGGGTTGGGCAAAAAAAAAAAAGAAAAAAAAAAGAAACGGTCCCTTGTATCTTATCGTAGGGGGAGACGGCTGGTCTCACTTAAAATTTACAAGAGCCTCACTGGGAGGACGACGTCCGCGAGAAAGTTCTTACCAGCGATAAAGCGTCCACTTCTACGTCGCCTCCGTTTATGACGGAACGGCGAGTGGCGTGGATAAGCGAGAGAGTCATCGAAATCTAAGATCTACCCCTACGTAGAGCAATCTACACGCTTCGGTGAAACCGCACTCTTTTCGTTAATACGTACGTATATTACGTGGGAGTAGAAGTGACGGATAGATCGGATTAACAGCCGATTCTCGCTGGCTCTCGAGCGGCAGTTCAAAGAAAAAACGAGCGGAGGAGGAGGCAGTAGATTCGTTTTTTTGGGGAGGCAAGTTTGCTCGAGAGCAAAATTTTCAAAGGATATCTATCAAAGCGAAGGGGGACATGGGGTTATAATCGGGATTGTGGGAGAGGTCGCACGACTATACTATTCTTTGCTAGAAACTATTCAAAAGAGAGAGATAGATAGATAGGTAGATAGGTAGACAGATAGACAGATAGATAGACAGATAGACAGATAGTTAGAATAGAATAGAGATACAGGTACGCCGAGATAGAGAAGGAGGAATGTACGGCACGTAAACTCACCGTCGTAAAAGGCACCCTTCTTCTTCCGGTCGTCCTGGTACGCCTCCTGCGGCGTCTGATTCTTGAATTCCTGATTGAGGGCGACGAAGTGCATGGAGAAGCCGAACACGAAGATGGCGAGGACGGCGAGGAACCTGGCGAGGTCCTTCATCAGATTGCCGATGATGATGGCCCAGGGGCCGAAGAGGTGATGGAACGAGAGGAAGTCGAGGATCTGCACGCAGGCCAGCAGGAAGCTGACGGCGAACAGCTGATTCCTAAGGTACAGAAGCGTCGGCCAGGAAGGTCGTCGCACGATGACGAAACCCATCAGATGAAACGCGACGCCGAATATGCCGAAGAGGAGGACGGCCAGCTTTATCCAGCCGAGGCCACTCTTGTCACTGGGATTGGTCAGCTCGAAGAGCAGCAGGCCGGACAGCATCACCAGCAGGCACCATTCGTACCAGTACGGCAGCAGACTGGCCCTCACCACCGGATAGATCGGAGTGATGCCGACTAGTTGGAGGAATAGCATCAGGTAGATGTGGGAGGTGAGATAGGACATGAATTTAATGATCGGCACGTTGTTGTATCGATGGCCGAGCGGCAGGGCAAAGACTACCCAGACAGGCGGGCAGACTAGGAAGGCGATGAAGAGTAGGATCGTTCGGAAGGCGTTCCAATTGAGACTGCCTTGCCACAGTTCCTGAAGATAACGTTGGACCACCGTATGCGCGATTACTTCCTTCTGCTCGTTCTCAATTAGAACATCCAGAAATTCGACGTTCCTTCGGTCCATAGAGGTTAATATCCTACCGGCTGAGTCGGCGCCAGCTGCCAGGGCGAGAAGTTCGGTGGCCATTGCCTCGCATTGTTTCCCGGCGGCAATTAGGTCTTTCGCCCGCTCTTTCTCTTTCTCCGACAGCTTTACGTAGATGTTGGACAGTTTCGCCGCCGTGTCGACCGGCGCCGGCGACACGAGGACGAATTCCTCGATCGGCTTGTTGTTGTTGCTCTTGCTGCACACCATCATGTTGTAGACGAACTGGAAAGGTCCACGGAATTTGACAATGAGAAACGGAACGACGAATGTCAGACCTCGAAAGGCGTCCAAGCTGACAGGATAATAAACTTTTCAATATACCCATGATAAAGACGAAGTATGGAGCTAACTCTACTATTCTACTCTAATCAGTCAGCTCTATAGATTATATACCGAGTAACTCTTATTTCTATTTTGTCTAACCATTTCATTACCATAGTACCGTACTAATATCAATGTATTTTTAATTGTACTCAAAGGCGGTTATGCCGTTAAATAAATAAATAAATAAATAAATTAATTAATTATTTAAATAATAAATAAATAAATAAATAATCGTACCCTGCGATCCTCCATGAGGGCGTAGGTGTCGTGCTCCTTTTCCATCAAGTACTTGAGAACGTCGTTGTGTCCCTCCGAAGCAGCGAACCAAATCGGCGCACTGCCCAGATTCGTCTCGCTCTTCGGCGACGCTCCGCTCTCTACCAAGAGCTTCACGACTTCCAAAAAACCTGCACGCGCCGCGCAATGCAGCGGCGTCCAGCCATTTTTGTCAGTCGCGTTTATCTCGGCACCCTGGCCCAGGAGCACTTCCACCATCTGATAGTGGCCGTGAGTGGCGGCTATGTGTAGGCCCGTCTTCCCGTAACGATCGGCGCTGTGCAAGAGTTCGGCCGATCTGCTAAGAAGTAGGCCAACGACCGTAATGTGCCCGCCGAAGCACGCCAGGTGCAAGGGATTGAATCCGTTCTCCGTGGTGGCCGCCTCGACCTTAGGCGGCGAAGTTGGTAATTAGACGACTACGGCTGTCATTCCCGGGCGATCGATCTTAATTAATAGCCACCACCACCCGCCTACCTGGACGCCGGCGGAATTCAGGAGAAGTCTGACGACGTTCTCGTTGCCCGAGTACGCCGCGAGATGAAGGGGTGTCATCCCCGATTCGGAGCCTAATTCGCCGACTAACGAGCCGCCGGTCGGCGGATCAGACTTTACGGTTCCCGGCACATGGGTTAGCAATTCTCGCACGGTATCTGCAAATAAAATCCGCCGGGCTCGATTTGAAAGGGAAGAGAATACGGAGAAGTAAACGACTGGCATGTTTGCCGCGCTTTCGGACGGGCAGGTTTACGGTGAACGAGAGGATGATGGAGTGAGAGAGAGGGGGGAAGAGAAATAGAGACACGTCGTAGGCGTTGTCACGCGAGAATCCTATTTCCCGGCTGACAACGGGGATCAGAGATGAAGCGGATGTAAGGGACGAAATAAGGACGGGGATACTGGAAGTGCTTCGAGGCATGCTTTTCACCCATCGCTCGCTGCAAGCACGAATATTATCGAACGAGGTCTAGCCGCCGTGCCAGCTACGTGCCAGCTACGTGCCAGGTTCCGTCAACGCATAAACGCATTGACACGATGCGCCTACATAGGATAGGATAGTTGACTGTAGCAGGCGAAAAAAATCGGACTCGGGTGGGCCGGGATTCGAACCTTATGTTGCTTTATCCAACTAAGCTACCCAAGCCCTTATCCGAATTCTTTCCGCTCATGCCCTTTATTCCGGCACGTCATCATCCATCCTTCCTCTACTACATGACGATTACGAGTCGACTTACCGGCTTGACCGAAGTACGCCGCGACATGAAGAGCCGTCACGCCTAGCTTCTTGCTGGATATCCTCAAGGACTGCGAGGACCTCATCACTTCCAAGACTTGGCCGTGGCCATGCTGGGCAGCCAGATGCACCGCCGTGAATCCAGCCCTGTTCTCATCGGCGCACGACGCCCCGGCTCTGACGAGAGCCTTAACGACCTCGGCGTGTCCACCCTCGGCCGCCAGCTGAAGAGGGGTGGCCTCCGTTAATTTATTCCTCGCCGATATAACGCCCTGCCGATCGAATTTCATGAGCTCCTCGATCACTCGCACGCTGCCCTGCATCGCCGCTATGTGAGCGCAAGTGTTCCCGTCCTTCGTGCAGGCCATCACCAGGCTGGGATGTCTTTGGAGGAAGAGCTGGGCAACCTCGGCGTAATTATTCATGGCCGCGGCGTGAATGGGCTTCTGGCCCTGATCGTCGGTCGCGTCGATGCTGGCGCCCAGCTCGAGGAGAAGCTTGCAGACCTCCAACTGTCCGGCGGCCGCTGCCAGATGAAGAGGAGTCTGCTTACGGAGGGTCAGGACGTCTATCGCGGCCCCGTGATCCTGGATGAGGAACTTGACCAGATGCGTGTAGCCGTTCATGGCCGCCAGGTGAAGAGCCGTTCGGCCCACTCGGGATTTGGAGTTGATAAAGGCCTTGTTCGCCAGGAGGGCGTCGCAGACCTGAAGGTAGCCGTGCTCGGCGGCCAGGTGGAGCGCTGACCTCCCTTCTAGATCGAAGACATCGACTCGCGCATGGTTCGCGAGCAGAGTGCTCACGAGCTCCATGTGTCCGCGATGTGCAGCGATCAGAAGTGGCGTCCAGCCGACCGCGCTCTGACGATTGAGTGCCTTCTGGACCTCGGTGGCCGACATGTTACTGATCATCTCCTGGAGCACCTCGTTGTTGCCGGCCAAGGCGCAGTGATGGAAGGCGGATTCTTGAGCCTGCTTCGTCTGCATCGATACGTCGGCTCCGCCTTCTATCAAGGCTCGGACCACCGCCCTGTCGTCACCCGGCGTGCTGACCTCCGTAGGCTCGATCTGCGCAGCGTAATGAAGAGCGCTGGCACCCTCGTTCGTCAGACTGTTCACGTAGGACATCGCCATCTCGGCTCCCTTCTTCTCCTTCACAAACTCGATCAGATGCCTGACCACGTCCGCCCTGCAGCCCCTGCAGGCCAGATGCAGGGGCGTCTCGCCGTTCTGACAAATCATAACGCGCTCTGAGATAGAACCTAGGATAGACGCGCTATGAAGAAGAGAGAAACGTTGACGCGTCGTTTCGAGAGCACGAAGAGTGAGAGAAACGCAAAGTGCCGTGCATCGTGCGAGAGGCATTCAGAATAAGTGCGTCCGGTGAGCGTGAAACGAAACGACCGAACGATGAAGAGAGCGAGAAGGCGCTGAAAGGTAAGGGTATGTTGTACTTTCGACTTGAACATCGGATCCCCGCCGTCCTCCAGGAGTAGCCTGAGGGTCGCGAGATTCCCGTGACTGGCGGCCACGTGGACAGGCGTCTGACCATCGTCGGTGGTCAGGTTGGGACCGGCGCCGGATTTCAGCAGCATCAGAGCGCACCGATCGCCGTCAGGCACTCTGGCCGCTATGTGAAGAGGCGTCTCACGAAGTTTACCGCCTCTCACGTGAACTTCCGCTCCGTAGCCCAAGAGGGTCTCCACCACGGCTGGCTTGGCGCTTTCCACGGCTATGTGAAGCGCCGTGTAATTGTCGTTCGTCGTGGCGTCCACCTGCATTCACGAAGACGGGTTAGAGCGACGCTAGGTTGAGACTCGAGTCGATTAGGATGAGCGAACCTTCTCGCCACGCTGCAACAGGGTGCTGATGATGCCGACGTGGCCGTATCTGGCGGCCGTGTGAATCGACCTGGCACCTCTCTTGTTCGGCATGTGAAGGTAAACGCCCTTTTTGAACAACATGGTGGCGCACTCGGAGTGGCCGTTCAGGGAAGCGATGTGCATCAGGGTGGAGCCGTCCTTCGTTCTCTCGAAGATGCTCGCCTTGAACTTGTCGGCCAGCAGCTCTATTATGGATGCGTGTCCGTTCTCCGCGGCCAGATGCATAGGCGTCCTGTCCTGATGATCGGCGATGGACGCACTGGCTCTCACCCCGTAGAAGTACTTGACCAACGTCTCGTCGCCTTCAGCGCTGGCTATGTGAAGAGCCGTCTGACCCTCGCCCTGGAACGAGAGAACGGTACTCGTTCCTTCAGCGGAAGCGTCCCGGTGAGCATCTGATGGCCGACTAGCGAGAATCAGAATTGTCGTCGGGATGCCTGACGCAAGTCGTCGCATTGCGACAATTAGCCTCATAAATTAAGCATGCACAAGGTTCATTCTTTCTCTCTCCCTCTACCTCGCTACGCGCTTTATGACGATGGCGATTAAACGGAGGCGACGCAATCAAGCTGCGTAATGCGATCGTAAAGTGTGCGGCTACCCCGAAGAGCCGGTCTGGCAAATGTACCTGGTGGAACGGTAACGAGAACGTGCGTTTTATTTGTCTTATTTTTTTGATTTTTCGTATTGCGGGGTTTCTCATAAGGGGGAATTGACTGGGATTAAAAAGCCAAAAAGTCTAGCAATTCCGCCCCCCAAGCCCTTTACTTGGCCCCCTCACCGCCTTATGGACTTAGGCATTACCTGTATTTGAAGTAAGATTTTCCTTATCGGATTAACATGAGATTTATAAGAATCGGAAATTAAAGGACGTACGTTCTGCGTGTCGACGGCCGTCCCATAGTCGACCAGGATGCGGACCATGTCGACGTCCCTCCTTCTGGCTGCCAGATGAAGAGCAGTGTCGCCGGCCGGCGTGGTGGCACGGAGCTGATCAGGGGCTTGCTGAGAAAGCAGCTCGCGGCACATGGACTGGTTGCCGGCCTCGACGGCCAGCAGAAGAGGTATCTTCCCTCTCTGCGAACAGACCGTACCTTCGATTCCTTTTCCATTCTCACTCTAGCTGTTTCCATCAGGGACGACCTTTGGGGATGACACTGCGTCACGGAGTTATAGCGGGAGTATCGACTACCGATAGAGCCGATGCAAGGTTCGAGAAGGGCCGAAGGTGCAGCGGGGTGAAGAAAGGTTGGCAGGGGGAGGAGGAGGAGGAGGATGAGGAGGAGGAGGATGAGGAAGAAAGGTGCGGCGGGAAGAGGAGAGGCTCGTGTGCGCCGGAGTTAGTTCTGTGCCAGGCGGTGATACTCTCAACTATGGGAGGGTCGGATGGGGGTGTGGGTGCAGGGGGTGGCTTGGGAGAAGCGGCGGGCCTCTGTCACGCGAGAAAGTCGGAGCGAGAAACGGGAGCATCGCAGAGGCAGAAATTGCAGAAAAATCTTTATCTCCCCTCGGATCCGAAGTTTTACGGGCGAAAGTCGGGCGCTTGGCGAAAACTCGGCTTCCTACGACTGCCGATTCTCGGGCCACGCAAACGTTCCACTTTCGAAGTTTCGTGCGAAGGGCGTCGTTGACCTCTCTCTCTCTCACTCTCTCTCATCCCTCGATTCGACTTACTGTCCCTCTCGCAAAACATACTCCGGCCCCCTGCAAACCGCGGCCTGTTTCTCGCGCCGCAAGATGAATCCCTTAACGGCCGCGAGCATCCCTTAATTGGCCCCGCTTAGCCTGGAAGGTAGGGATCATTATACTCACGCCGTCGACCTTCAGCCGGATGTCACGACCCGCCGCGGCCAGCAGAGCTCGGAGAATGGAAGTTGCCGTTCCCGTCTGCCTCGAAGCCACCAGATGGACCGCCGTCTGCTGCCTCGGCTGAACATTACACGCTGTTAGAATTCAACGAGACAATCGTGGGCCACGTCTATGGGCCCAGCTACGTGTTCGACATTATTGCGTCTCGATAAAAGAAGCGCACTCCCACTCTCTCACTCCCTTACCCCGCCAGTGGCGTAAGGATCGACGCCTTTCTTCGACAGCAGCAGCTTAACGACGTCCTCCCTCGAATACATAGACGCGATGTGAAGGGCATTGTAATTATCCTGAAAACGACCAGTTCGCGTAAAGCAATTACGCGCGGAAAGTTGAAAGGGGCACGGGGCTGGTAGGGGTGGTAGAGGGGGAGGGGGGTGGGCGCGGGTGGCTGATTATTATAGTTGACGACTGAAAGGCGCTTTAAACGAGTCCCGCTCTCCGATCTGACTCACGCAGAATTCCACTCTCCCCAACCCCCTCCCGTCGACGTTACAAACACTTTCGCCGAAGTAGAAATAATAAGGTGCCGAGATCGTAAATCGCATTACGGGCGCGCCCCTTTCCTAATCGGGGTCGAAGCCGTGATCCAGCGCACCTATGACGGTCACGCCGTTCCAATCAGGGGTTTATTACGGTGCAATTTGAAATTTATGTCGGGGTTAACGCCGAAGAGCGTCAGCGGGCTGACAGGGGGGGGGGGGGGTGGTGGTGGTGGTCGTGAGCAGAGGAGCCGATGGGAGCGGTGCCCGAGGTTGGTCGATATCGGCGGGTGTGCAACCTGCACGCACTACGAAAATCCGTTTCACGCCACCCCTCGGCCTATATTCCACCTTTAATCGCTCCTTCCCAACCGCGATTGATCTCATCTTGAAATTCGCGGCCTCATAGGGCAAAGGTATGCTCGCCAAATGCCGCCCCTTTCGCTTTCGCCGGTACCGTTCGCGTGAACGGTCCGGATGCATCGAGACGGTGACTTGGGAAATTAGCTATTTCGGTTGGCAAACGCTTGGCAAGCTTCGGCTTCGGCTTATCTCGTGATCGCGAGTGCATGACAGAGAGAGAGGGAGAGAGAGAGAGAGTGAATGGCGTAGGTGGTCAAGCGAGCTTTTAATCTCAGCCGTAAATCGAACTACTTTTTCGTCCTACTGACTGGCCGCGGCACGGCCTACTTGCTCGCACACGTACTTCCCTCCTCGCCTAAGACCCCTTGGCCTTGGCCCTCCTTACGGCACCCTCGTCCCTCTCTCTCGGCCACCCTCTTTCACGCAACGCTGGCCGGCCAGAGTTGACTTTAGCACGGATTACGGGGAGGTAGATCATTAACGGCGTACGTTCCGTGGCTCGTGAGCTGGCCACGGTACGTACGCCCCCCTCCTGACACCCCCTCCGCACACCTTGCCTTTCCACCCCGAGGGCGGTCAAGTCAGGCTAATCCGCCTTCTCGGCCCGTTAACGACGTAAGCGCGATCACGAATCGACCAACGCCAATGTCAACCTGACCGTTCGCCGCCACGTTCTGCCTAGCTAGCCTTCCGCTCAGTCACGACAGGCCAGCACTTTTATCCCCCCGGCGAAGAAGGTCGGGGAGTCCGTGCCCCGGACTTGAGGAACGCGAGCGAGGCCGAGCCGAGAAGGATCGAGAGGGCGGGAAACGAGCGGAGCCCACGTTCGCTCGATAAATCCTCGACGCTTGGGGAGCGAATTCCACGGAACGCTCCCGCGTGGCTAGACCAATCAGTGCAACCCTCTGTATTAATTCCTAGATAGGTATGCCGCTGTTTCCCTCTCTCTCTCTCTCTCTCTCTACCCTTCCCACTTCGGAAACTGATACTTGCGTTGTTCCGAGCGCCGACGTCAGCACCGAGCTCTATCATCCGGTCCAGCAGTCCAGTGCGATTGTCCTTGACGGCGTACATCAGCGGCGTCATGCCAGTCGTCTGCAATTCGTTCCCGGTCAGAGAGGCGGGTCCGAGGTTCGTTAATTAAGGGAAATGGGAGGACGCCGAAGAGTGGTATTCTGACGACTAACCGGATCCATGAGTCCGGCGAGAGGCGCCACGAAGCCATCCTCTCCCGCGCTTTGGACGGCCTTCTCGAGGGACTTGAGGAGCTGATCGACTGGGGCCCATTCTCCTCGAGCGGCGAGTCCCAAGAGCCTCTGGGCTCCCTCCCTCGCCGTCGCTCCCGCTGAACCTGGCTTGCTACCCGGCTGCGAGGGTTCGCCGTTCGCGCCGCCATTGCTGGCCGCCGACGCCGAGCCGCCGTCATCCTTTCCGCCAGCGGGACTCTCCTCCTTGCTCGAGGGGTTCTTCTTGTCGTCCTTGCTCGCGGCCGACTTCTTGGTGCTGCTCATATTACGCGGCGGGCATCAGCATGGCCACCCCCGGAGCGTCTGCTCGCTCGCACGGCACACGACGACCTGGCTACGTTGTCTTCCGCAAGGTCCCCGGACCCTGAGGAACCACCAAGCCACCAAGTCTGGAATATCGTCCGATCCGGCTAAGCTATCATGACTGGCCGAGAAGGTTACCGGATGTCGTTGACGCTGGAACTCTTCGATCCCTGATGCGACGTACTACCGCGAAGAGGAGTATCGCTCCCTGCTGATGGGAAATGACACTGATCACGAGAAGGACACGGGGGAGACTGAACGATCGGTCCCGGATCGCGGTCGAGCTTCGATAGGTTCAGACCGGCGGCAAGGATCGCGTGCTCGCGACGCCGTTATCCTGACGATTCTGAAGACGGAGGAACGGTCGAGGAGAAGGGTTGCCCTCGCCGTGAGTCGGTACCCGTCCGAGGATCGACCAATCGCAGTGGCCCGCTCCGGTTAGGGTAGTTACCAACACGCCGTCGTTCGTTCCCTACTTGCACCGATAATCGTCCCTCGCAGCAGCACACTAGCCCGATTCCAGTGACGTGGTGGGCCGTGGTAAGCCGTGCTGGCCGTCCAGGAGGCCAGAGGAGTCTGGAGGGTGGGGGGAGGGTTCTCGGCGAAGGCAGGCCGGAGGAGGCTAAGGCGCTCGGCTAAGGTAGTCGGCGAGGGTTCAGGGAGTATGGTTGCCGCCGACACGCGACTTCCGGTGCTAGCTCGGCCGACACGCCATCCGCCTATCTCGAACCCCCTGGACTTCAACCCCCTCTCCCTACCGCCCCCCCCCAGAGTCGTCTCTTTACTCCGACTCTTCACGCACCTCCACCCTCCTTCCTCCCACCCCCTCCTCCCCGATCTGTTGCGGAATTTAACCGCCGAGCTCCTTGAAGCGTCTCTATGCAAAGCGGCAAACTTGTTATTGTACGCGCCGTGCGACGCATGGCGTACTCATTTAAATTTCAAAATTTCCCCTTATCAGGCGGCGCCTTCGAAAGTCTCCCGGCCGTCGGAGGTGCCCGAGTGGGATCGGAATTTTGTAGGACCTCCGCTAATGAGATATCGCCCCCCTCCTTGTCGCTTGTTCGAAAGGTCGACGGAGGTCAGGCCCCGTTATCAGTTCTCATACTCCCTGCTTCTCCCACGCAGCATTCGACGCTTCCATCCGTTCGCGGCCGAGCTCGCTATCTGTCTCCAGGCCGCGACGGGCCGTTGAAGCGCGTACGCGATCGAGAGAAGCTTTCTGGCCGCGGCAGGCCGATAAATACTTTCGCATTCGACTCGTCCTTTTGCAAACCGCATTGCAGTGGGAACCGGATGTGCTCGCGGCAGTGTCCGTTACTTACGCGAAAGACGTCCGTGCACGCGTGTCGCCCCAGACTTGTCGGCTGTAAATCAGACGACCCCCCCCCCCCCCACCCTCCCCTCCCCTCCCCCGCCACCCCATCCTCCCCAAGGGTCTTGTGATTTATTCGCGAAAAGAGAGCGTGACACCCGCGAGACGTGTCCGGTAAGTTTTGCTGCGAGAGGGGGCGGAGCGATATAGAGCGACGGCCTCTTCGGGGCGAGAGGATCGAAGCGTGTGTGTCAGGCCGAGAGTCTATGCACGGTCGGGAGTCATTGTTCTAATTTCGGTACCGCGACGCCAATGACGGCCGCGCTCCGTCAATGTCGCGCGCGGATTAACTGGTTATCCGTTACCCGCGAAATCGGGCTTATCGTCGGCACGCGCGCTGCAAAACCTGTATGATTAACGTTCAGGCGAGAGGCAGTGACTCATCCGACCTGCGAATATGAGAGTCGAATCTATTCGTCAGCGGGGGGTTCAATGTAGCTGGCCCTCTTTGGGAATCGATCGTGTCTTGCATTCGGATAAAGTTCGGCCGTCAGGGGAAATGTCGGTGACTTGACGATTTTCCAGCCGGACCCGAAGGTTTCCCGGTACTCGATCGATGAGCTGACGCGGCGAGAAGGCGCGGATAAGGTCGCGCCTCTTACGCTCTCGCGGTCTGATTTAGACATTGCGTGACACGGATACATACTTTATTGCGCAATGCGCTGTCGAGCGCGCTGCTCTCTCGCGGTTAGCACCACCTTCGAGATCTCTCGCCCGAGGACGCTAAGTCAGCCTCGCGATAGCGATTGGCTTCACGGAATACAAGCGGTATCGTCCTCCGTGCGAGCAGACACGCTCAGAAGGTGTCCGGAGGTTCGTCCGTCCATGGAGGTCAGTGTTTCGGGGACTCCTGCGATCTTGATGGGCGAGGCCTTGTCCGCGATTGTTTGTTTGTGTAGCGCGGTGGAAGACGGCGCTCGGGACTTGGCCAGATTAGATTGGCGTCGTCGCGATTAGATTCGTGCACACCGAGCGCATCGTTACGTTAGCGGGCCCCACCGCCCACTGGCACGTGAGTTACTTACACATATCCTTCTTCCAACAGCGTCGCTTCGTCTGTAAGAGGTACGGAGCTAGCGAAGTATGCTTCTACCGACGATGATGTCCGCATCGCGTAGCGTCGCGTCGGTCGGCGTGGGTCAGCTTCCGCTCAAGTACTTGCCGAAATCGAGGGTCGACCTTCGCGGTAAGCTCATCAAGGCAGTCGTCAGGCTTCGGACGCGAACTTGACCGGTGCCGAAGTAGAACGGCGAAGTTAGCCTTGGCAAGGCTGACTCTTTCGATAGAAACGATCAGGAAGACGCTTTTGTAGGAAGACGGACCTACGCCAGGGCCGTCGTGCAGAAGAGCGAGGGCAGGAGTCATCTTCTCTATCAGACCGAGGTTCCTCTACTGGATAAGACCGTAGGACAGCTTCTCAGGGAGGCTGCGAACGAATGGCCGAATCGGGAATGCGTCGTGTCGACGCATCAGAGCGTCAGGCTGACGTTTGCGGAGGTTCTCTCGCGCGCGGACAAATTGGCCGCCGGGTTGCGGCAGCTGGGCATGAAGAATGGCGACCGACTGGGCATCTGGGGTCCGAACGACGTCGAATGGTTCATCAGTCTGATGAGTGCCTCGAGACTCGGTTTGATCGCCGTCACGATCAATCCCGCCTATCAGCTGAACGAGTTGATCTACAGCGTGCAGAAGGTCGGCTTGAAGGCGATCGTCGGGGCGCACAGGTTCAAAACGCAGGATTACGCGCAGATGGGACTGGAGGCTAAGAGGCAGTGTCCGATCCTCGAGAATATCATTATATGGTCCGACGAGCATGTTCCGTAAGAGAATTTTTTTCCTCAGCTCACTGCTGATTTCATTGTCCGGTGTGAGGCAGGCTCGCAGAATGAGACGTTCGCAGGTCGAACGGAAGGCTGGAGACAGTCTTCGCTCTTCTCAGCCTGCTTCAATCAGGGCTCCTCGCGCGATTCATGAATACTCATCGCGCGTGCTCGCGACGACGCGGAATTCCCTTTCGTCCGCCTTCATACGAAGCCCGGGAAATGGGTTAAGTACACTCGCCGCGACGATTGCATCGTACGGATTTCTTTATCTGCCCGTGGCTCTCCGACTCCGTCGGATGGAATATTTTTGACCGCGTCCGCCGAACTTCCGAGGTCGCGGGATCGGAGGGCCGAATAGGATCGATCGGCGAGCCTTGCCCATGCCTGTCGACTAAAATCAGCGTAAATTAGGCTAATGGCGCGCGCGCGCGCTCGCGCCCCCCCTGACTCGAATGCGCGGCCCGCGATCGAAGGGCAATATCGAAAGTAGTCGCATGCACACACACACGTACACACACTCGGCAATTTTTCATTCCCGCAGCGGAACGCGCCGCTTCTGCGACGTCGAGAGTCTGGCGTCGAGAATCGAGGTCGAGGGAATCGAGGCGACCCAGGGAGACGTGTCTTGCCACGATGGATCTAACATACAGTTCACGTCGGGGACGACCGGCAAGCCCAAGGCCACCCTTCTCTCGCATAGATCGCTCGTAAACAACGCGCGACAGGTTTTACACATTCCCATTAATCCAACTTATGCAGCCGATAGAGCTAATTTATCGCTGCTCGCCGAACGAACGACGGCGTAAAACCGGTTTTTTACGCTGACGCTTTTTAGAGCGCGAATATTTCTCGAGTGCGACGGTAAAGTAGAGAAATTTTGTCGAAAAACAGGCGGTGGACAGGATGGAGCTTCAGGTGGGCGAGAAGATCTGCATGAACGTGCCCTTCTTCCACGCGTTCAGTCTCATCATGTGCCAGGTGACCACTCTTCACGCCGGCACCACCATCGTCCTCGAAGCCAGATCCTTCGATCCCACCAAGTCGGTGGAGGCCTTGGCCAAGGAAAACTGCGCCGTCATGTACGGCACGCCCACGATGTGGGTAAGTTCGAGGAAATATTCTCGATTCCCCCGAAAGGACGTCGATAACTTCTTTTCCTCCTTCAGATCAATCTGATCGCCGCTCAGCAGAGAATGCGCGTCCCGACCGGCAAACTTCGGACAGGAACGACCGGCGGCTCCCCGGCACCGCCGGAACTTTTCCGCAGAATCCAGGAACACTTCCGATTTAGCGACATGAGGGTAAGCATCCGACCGTTCCCATCGAGGCGTATTCCCTCTCGATTTTACTTGCCGATGCGGTCTGATCAGAATGCGTGTTTGCCCTGCACTCTATCTCCGTGCCAGTTTTTTGTCACGATTTCGCTGGCGCATATATCGGCCCATTGAAGTATCCATTAAAAAATGTATGAGCTTGTTTGCATCCGAGACACAGAACGGGTAATTTTAGTCGGGCTTCCGACATAGGCGTCCTTCGGATTAGCTCGGCTCCGGGCGCAATTAATATCGACTTTATAACGTGACGCTCGCCTCTGGCCGCCCCCCCGCGGACGGGGGATGGGGGTGGGGAGTCGATCGGGAGGGTCGATGACTTCTGCATAAACGTAGGTATGCATAAATGTACGTTCTCCCCCTGCATAAATACTCGCGGGGCCAGGAGGAGAGGATCGTGTCGCTGGAAAATGTCGATCGATGAAGGAGATTCGTTCCACTCTCTCTCTCTCTCCCTCTCTCACTCTCGGCCACGATCGGACATGCATTCATATACCCTGCATGTACTCGGACTTGCAGACGATATACGGGCTCACGGAAACAACGGCGATTGCCTTTCAATCCATGTCCGGCGAGCAGAAGGAGCTCAGGGAGACTACAGTAGGCCACTTGTCCGACAACATAGAGGCGATGGTAATTATCGTTACGGAAATTGAGCTTGAACTTCGGGGTTGAATTTAATGCCGATAAGCCTCGGGGAGCTGACTGTTCGCCTCTTGCGCAAAGGTCGCCGACGAAAGCGGCGTGCCGGTGGCCTTCGGATCGCCCGGCGAACTTTGGATCCGAGGTTACTGCACCATGATGCGATACTGGGCCGACGAAGAGGCTACCGCGAGGACCGTTACGAAAGACGGCTGGCTGAAGACGGGCGATCTGTTCGTTCTGCAGGAGAACGGCTACGGGCAGGTGGTCGGCAGGATGAAGGACATGCTCATTCGAGGGGGCGAGAATATATTCCCCAGAGTGAGTTTTCGTAGTGGGTGTGCAGGAGGATGACGCTAAACGTACGATGGCGATCTTTCTGTCATTTTATTTTGCAGGAAATTGAGGATTTCTTGATGAGCCATCCTCTGGTGTCGGAGGTTCACGTGATAGGCGTCGCGGATAAGGTATACGGCGAGGAGGTCTGTGCCTGCGTGAATCTGAAGCAGGGCGCCAGTCTCACAAAGGACCAGCTGAGGGCCTATTGCAAGGGGAAAATTGCCCACTTCAAGGTCCCGCGCTACGTGGTGTTCGTCGACGATTACCCGAAGACGGCCAGCGGGAAGGTGCAGAAGTTCCGACTGAAGGCGGACCTGGAACAAAGAGGCATCATTCCGGCCGAGTAATGGCTGTCGTGTGTACAAACTCAATGAGCGGAGGTTGTCTAGGAAAAACGCAATCCCAACGCCGGATGTTTTGCATTTCTTTAAATGAGCTATCTATTTCACCGTTCTCGATAAGAGTTCCACCGATTGCGCCAAAGTCGCGGTTAGATTTGCTTTTACATCAGTTTTTATCTTATCTTTACCATAATTACTGCGCACTCAGCGGTTTTTAACGAAGTCGAGACAGTCGCGAAGAATGGTCTTATCTTATCGTAGCGATCGTTTGTTTCTACAATATATTACTGCTATGTGGGGCATTGTTTCGTAGCGGCGAACGAGTAGAATGGACGCGAACCACATGCGTGGGCTGGACGTCGTTATCTGAGGATATGATAAGCTGATAGATTCGGCGAGTCATAAAAAAGCTTCAAAAGAGGTCGTGTGGCAGCAGCTTCAAAGAGGTGGTTAATTGTTCCAATGTTGAAACTTCTCGGGAGCACCAACGTTTGGTAAGGGAAATTGAGTGAACGTGTAGCGAACGGTTGGAGCCACGGATAAGGACGGTAGTTCAGACGCAAACCAGTTTGCCTTTGCTTACCAACCACTTCGATCTCTTTATTACGATGTGGTAACGGTGTCGGGATTTTATACTGAATTGAGTCAGCACTCAAACGTTCTTTCAAACGATTGCGGACAAGGTTCTAGTCCACACTAAGTCTTCCTGTTAAAATATATGCGGATCAGCACGAATGACTGCACCGTCCGCCAGATATGGTGGACGCTCTCAGGATTTTTTGATAAAATGTATATATTTTATAACATATACGAATTCCTGTTTTTGAATTCCAAACGTCTATGTTTCTATGTGCCTATATGTGGTCATTGCTCACTCTAATCACTAAATGAGTTTCGAAATCGATCCTTTAGTACCGATCTTATTTAATGTCTCCTACCTCACTCTTATTCCTTCAAGTAACAAGGCAATTGAAATAGATAGTTATTTTTCTTTCGAAACATATCCTAAAGCGAAAGTAACCAGACGTAGATACATGTGGATTGATGCAACGATCAGAATCCCGAGTCAGCAAAGACGAGTAAGGAGGACCCGGTAAGAATATGTACGCTAAGTAATCCTACAGCCTGCAAGGCGGGTGGGTGGGTTTGTAGGTAGAGAACTTGGCTGACATGCGAAAGACCTGGCTTCGATCCTCGGTACAGCGAACGGATGGGTAAACAATACCGAACGCGAACATATGGACAATATAGACGGGAAAATGGCACAGCCAACGTGCAAGTAGTACAGGGTCTATATAATATTTTGTCAATTTTTGCGGTGAAGAACATTTATTTTTATTAAAATTTAAATTGCGATGTCCATTATATATTCGCCTCTATCGAACGGTGCAGAGAATAAAAAAAAATTGTGAAACGTGGAAACGTTTCCAGAGCTATTTTTGGCTGTTTCGCCCGATCCATTGAACTTAAAAGACTGCGGTTATGGTTTTTGTGAATAATTTTCATCTCACTTTCATATTCTAAATGAATAATCGATTTAAATAACATTGTGTGGCAGCTACTCGGAAAAAATGTCCGTTTTTCACTGCTTTACTACGTATTTTTTGAGGTAACGATGGAATTATTGCAGTTAGAACGCACCGGTTGTGATTTTTACGAATAATTTTGATCCCACTTTCATATCTTATTTGAATAATTGTCTTGAATAACATTGTGTGCCATATAATCGGCAAAATGTTCATTTTTCATTGTTTTCTTACCTATTTTTCGATGTGACTACGAGACTATTGGACTTAGGAGGCTGTGGTTGCGATTTTTGTGAAGCGTTTTAATCACTCTTTGATATACTAATGAATTAAAGGACCGGTAAAACATTGTATGCTGTAGAGCTCTCAGAATATCGATTTTTCACCATTTTTTAGCACATTTTTGGCCATACCTCCGAAACTATTGCACTTTGAAGGCTCGGGTTGCGGTTTTTGTAATCCTTGTTTGATTCCCTCAGTATGCATATCTACCAGTCGATCGGAAGACTTTTAATTTTTACCAATTTTTCGACCCTCATTTTTTCGATGGCTTTTTCGCTGTAACTCCGAAACCAATGCGAATTTCGACCAACGGCAAACGGCTCTGTGAGTTAATTTGGACCCCCTACCACGTAGCAAAAGGGCGATCCGATCCGCCGACCTTTGATTTTTCGCAAAAATGAGAAGGGGCACTTAAAAAATTCGCGATTTTTTAAATCGCCTGTAACTTTTGAACTTTCAGAAATTAAGAAAAAGCACGCTTGACTGAGCACGGTAGAGCGCCGACTCGAAATGGAGAAGCGCCCGCGGCGAAAGGGCAAAGACAAGCGCGATGTCATCACGCACCGCGTACCTACTACGCATATCGGGTCTATATATTATTTTGCTTCCCACGTCAACCACAGGAATTCCCCAATACTCATTCTTCGGCCTTTCGGAACGCTACTTCACATTTTCCTGACTTATCTATTGGAACTAGCATACGAATAGTATATGGTTTATACAATATTTTAACATTTTCTCTTTTGGCCATACCGTGAACTTAACAATAGGTATATACGATCTCAATTGGAACCATCGACTATCTCATCAAACCTACCAATTTGCACAGCCAAGAAACGCGTCGAAGTAAAGTAATATAAGCTGCAATAATCATACGAAATGAATATGTAAGCTAAGCATCCCATAAACCGACCCAGAATATAACTGGGTTGCTATATAAAGTTCCAGGTTGACATACTGCGGCCATAACTTCGATTTTCCAGTATCTTTCGAAGTGTAAGTGATGACCCGCTATCATATTTTGGTCTGCCGGAAGCGCACGGGGAGGATAAGGCGGTCAAAGAATTTTCAATCTTTCGTTAAAATGCACCTGCGCTCGGCCGTCGATAAAAAGTGAAGCAAATATCGTAAAGCGACGTAATATAATAATGTAGAATTATGTAAAATAATGTTAAGCAACGTGGTAATCTGAGTCTCGTGCAAGTAAAGCGCGGCAAGTGTCGCCGGGTAAGAGTACGTAGGGCTAAATAACCTCTAAACCCGCAAGGCGAGTTAGCAGCTGGGAACACGAGACTCACGGCACAAGAATTCGGAACGAACCCGCGTTCAATCCCGGTGCTCCGCATTCCGAAATCGGATCGGGAAAAACGGGGAGTTGACCGGCATCGAACGCGAGAGCGAGTCATAGAACACGGTAGCCAACTAAGAACAGCGGCCGCAAACGGTGAGCGAGCGGCAGCAGATGGCAGATACGCGAGCAATGTCACACACGAGCGACCGAGCAAAAACGTTGGCCATGGACATTTAATTAATTTGACCTTTTTCAATCCATCCATTCGCGCGTATTCCCGACATCCGCTGAAATATTCCTTCGTTCCGCAATAATACCGAATCGACAAAGAGGTGTTCATTTCTCCCTCTAATCGTGGCGTTGTTAAAACAGTACGCGAGCGTAAAATGCGCCAATCAAATATTAAAGCCACTCATTTTTTTCCCCCTGCTCAATATGTAAAAATTTCCCGCTGGAAACACAGCGGAATACCTCGACAGACGGTCAAATTCAATCCGACCGCATTCTAAATAAATGCTCCGCGAGATGAGGAGAACATTTGCGGTTAAATATTTGCGACGTATAAATATTGAGGGAATTCAACATTGCACGTGACCGACACTTTCGGCGTCTTAGCGCGATGCAAACGAATAAGATGGAATAAGATGGAATGGTTTCCCGTCGATTACGTCGGTTTCTCGCATGTCTCTCGCAGGAATCAGCCCGGCTGTCTCGCGTCGGCCAACTGTTGCGCGATGGGAAGCAAAAAAAGAAGAGTCGCGGAGTTATCGAGGGATCGAAGAGCCGAAAGGATGGAAGACTTTCGGCATTCTAGACTGGGCCGAACGTCGCGATCGGTGCATTTTGCCGCGGCACGTGTTTCGACGTTTCAGGTGGGTCCGGGCCCCGGCGGGGCCCGGGGGCTGCCTGCAGGCATCCAGACTCGTCCCGGGCCCAGGGACGAACAGGCGTACATCGTACGCGGCAGATGGCGGTCGTGATTGCAGCTGCCACGGGATGCAGCACCTGCCGTTTTCTCTGCCGAATATCTCGACGCACCAAATCACTGGCACTCCCTCGTCCCGCCGCCGTCTCCTCGCCGCTCCTCGCCACTCCTCGACACTCGACGCCTCGCGACGTGGCCCTCGATTTCTCTCGCCCGACGCCTCGGCCTTCGAGAAATATCCTCGTCCCGCGTCCCGACGGCGTGGACACTTTGTTTTCGGAACGTATAACGAGCGCGGTACGTAGCCTGGCCATTTCGAAGCAGCGGGGAAGGACGATCGTTAAAGCTGAGAGACAGGGGTACCCGATTGCGAAGGATCGGTTCGTCGACGAACTCGAGGATGACGCCCGCCAACCGAGATACGACGCGTCATCGACGCTTATTGGAAGCCTTTCGGGGATTCCCAGACTTTGACGGCTCGTTAGCAGCTTTTCCGACGAGGGAAATTTCGCCAGGGCAAACCTTCCGAGTTTCTCGTTCCGGGCTCGGCTCCCTCGTTCCACCCCCATCGGGCCCTGTTAGCGCCATTTCCCGGATCAATCCCTCCTGTCCCTCCTGCCCTTTCTGCACCTCTCCCTCCGCGCGCTCCAGAACCTGGCGCCGTCCTGGTTCCTCTCGCGCACCTCATTTTTCGCATCGCCTGTCGCTCGCGGACTCGATTCTCTGGCGAATGGCCAAGATTAATTATGGTCCCCAGACCCATTCGAGGAGAGCATTCGCGAGAAGTACGTCGCTAGCCCTTCCGCAGGCACCTTCCGTCCCACGTCGAGTCAGGTGGAAAGGCCGCGGGCGGAAGGAATTGAAAGTCTTCCGGGGATTCTTCCGCGGGGCGTTCCGCTAACGAGCTAAATTAGTAATTGCGAGCTTCAGCCGGATTTCGAGCGAACGTTCGGCCGGGATGTGGGCCGAATCGATTAAAAGCGCACGAGGCTGAGTGACGGTTTGACGAAAACAGTCGGTGAGTTTTGGTTTTTGATCGACAGTCGACAAAATTGTGGACGCGTTCGGCGACAACGCTGGTGGAAGCTGGTGCGAAGCTGATGCGAAGCAGGAATGAAGCTGGTACGAAGCTGATGCGAAACAGGGTCGAAGCTGGTACAAAACTGATGCGAAGCTGGTACGAAGCTGATACGAAGCTGATGCGAAGCTGGTACGAAGCTGATGTGAAACTGATGCGAAGCTGATGCGGAACAGGGACGAAGCTGGTACGAAGCTCATACGAAGCTGATCCGAAGCTGATGCGAAACAGGGACGAACCCGGTACGAAGCAGGCACGAAGCTGGTGCGAGGCAGCGACTTGAAACGACCAGCGGGCAGCGGGCCAAATTTCGGGTAGGAATATGTGCCCCCATGCGTTCGGCGGTCACTGCTCGTTGCCTTTGCCGTAAATGATCTACGAGTAGGAGGCGGAGGCGGAGTCCCGAAAGGGCGGCGAACTGTGTGCATCCATATGGACGATAGAGAGGAAAAACGGGCCGTGGACAGTTTTTGTTTCCCCACCCCCTGATCCTCCCCTCCTCTTCGCACATTGAACGGCCGTCAGGCAAAAATGGATGAACCTTACCTTTTTTTCGCGCACACTCCTCCGTACGACGCTTGGCCTAAAAATGCGGCGCGTAGCGTTTCGCCCCCCAAAAACGGTCGAGATCATATTTCTCCGCGTGGGTATTTTTGGCCGTGTTTCAAGAATTTCTTGCCACCGTCTTTCGACAGTTTGCCAGAGTTCGACGGTTGTATCGTTAGCGTCGAATCTAGGCGAATGCCTTTTCATTACATCGATTCGCTTCGACAGACATTTGTCTTCTCTCTTCTACCTGGCCAGCGCGCCGGCGACAAAAAGATGAGCAGCCCGGACGCCATTTAATCGTGGCTGGCGCAAACGTTCGCCTATAGAGCGGGCAAAAGCCCGATTGAATCCTTCGTCCTGCCGGATGCTAGGTCGGGCGGCCGTTCATTTTCAAATTTGCCAAAGAGTCACCTTTGATCAGGCCGTGCTCGGCTAGAGAGTACGGACGCTCGCGTGCGCGCGCGCGCGCGCCCGCGCTTTCGGGAAAATGAAACGAGTGGATATCCACGGGGTAAAAGAGAGGAGTGGAAAAAAATGGAACGTACGGAAGAGAGGGTTGCGCAGTGTTCGTCATCCTAATCGGCGAAACGTCCGTACTCCAAAGGGAATCGAATTTGCCGTTTGATACACGCTTCTTTTAGGAGTGGCGGCCGCCCAGCCCGCCAACAGAGCCGGCCAGCCGAACCGGGAAAACGGTGCGGCCGGGGCCTTTAACTTTCCGTTTAGACCGTTTGACATCTTCCTCTGTTTGCCCCGAAACGATCCCATTTTATTAGCCGATTATTCGCAAACGATCCGATCCGTTCGCGACGCGATCGTCGGCAGCGTCGCGCTTCCGATGACGATCCCGTTTATGAGGAGGGATCTGGTAAGGAATTCCGATAGACTCCTCTTTTTTCATCGGCCGCCCAGCTCTCCTCGCCGACTTCCGACGTCGGCTGGCGAAGATAAAGAACATCGTCGCCGCCGAGCGCCAGCCAGAAGGAAGAGGTTGGCGGAATGGAGATCGCGGGGAGGTTTGGGAAGGATGAGGGAAGGATGAGGGAAGGATGAGGACAGGATGAGGGACGGATGAGGGTAAGGAGGGAGGAAGGAAGTCGCGGCACTCGGGGGAGTCTCGAGGTGGAGTCCTGCTCGGCTGCGGGAGAAGGCGAAAGGATGCGATTCCTCAGGAAGAACGAGAGAATAACGGTGAATTTAATATGGCGCCCCGGGGGCTCGTTTAATCATTTAATCGAGTCTCCGGCATCGCCGCCTTCCGCCCACCGCCCCTCATCCCCTCTGCAACCCCCCTCCTCCCACCTCCCTGCCGCCCGGCTGCTGCGAGGCTCACCCTACGGCACGATGAAAGGCCCTCGAAAGGGCCGGCAATTACTTAAAATCCCTGCCACCCCGCTTCCTGTCCGATCCTTCGTCCGCGCTCTTCTTCGCGTTTTTCTTCCCGTTCGGCAATATCCGCGCGAAACTCGAGGGTCCATCGACGCAGGGAAGGGGGGAGGAGGGGTCGGTCTATCGACTCTCGAGGGACAAAGACAGGGACATTCAAATACAACGGTCGCGGCTGCCGGCTGGAGAGCAGGGCAAACACTCGTGGCACCCCTGTCGGCGGATCGATATGCTAGCGATAGGCTAGCGATAGGCTAGCGATAGGTTGGCGATAGGTTAGCGATAGGTTAGCGATACGGTAGCGGCAGGCTGCCTAGCTAATCAGAGGGGGCCACCGTACGAAGATCGAACGGCAGGTATCGTACGCTGGCAGCTCTCAGCGTTTCGAGCATCACCGCTGGAAGAGGAGGAAGGAGGCAGGAGGCTGGAGGTTGGAGGTTGGAGGTTGGCGGGAGAAGGGACGGGGATAAAGAGGAAGCTGTCGATCGCGAGGATCCGCCCGCGGCGTACGCTAGCTTCGATACCGTTTTCCCCCGGTCGAGCTTAATTATTTTCCCCGCTCGACCTGACCCAGGGATAGAGCAGGCGTGGATTCGACTTAGGACGAACGAGGTCGCGCATCTCGGGGCGATGCGCTCTTTGTGCCGACTTAACGGGCCACTGGACCGAACGACAAGACGATCGGGGCGAGTCGCCCTGGCTCGGCTGGGTAGCTGAAAATTCAGCCTTGGACTGGCGTGGCCCGGCCGCGCTGACAGTGGGATCCCGCGCGAATTGCGGTCATGTCAAATATGCTCCGCGAGCCAAAAAGCATTCTCCGCTCGTGACGCTACCCACCCCCCCTCTTCTTCCCTCAGCTTCGCTCACTTTTCTTCTCCTATGTATATAGATACATACGTACGTTTCTATCCTCGTCCATCTGGCTGTACTTTCCATCTTCTCTCTCTCAATCCCGAATCCTTCCCTCTCGTTACATCCCCTCCCGCAGTTTTTACTTCCCTGCCAAGCTGCGCGACAGATTACGCGGGAGGCGAGAGGATGGAGAGAAAAAAGGGTGGGAGGGAGAGAGAGTGAGAAAGAGAGAGAGAGAGAGAGGTGAAAGGTAGAAAATGGAGAACGCTCGGAGCGAATAATAATTCGCCGCTAAATGCAGAGAAAAGCCCAGCCACGGTCTGACGGTTAGTAGATGCCGGTTGAATATAGCCGCGAGCATAGGCCACCGGCGTCGTCGGGCCTCGTCCTCCCCTCGCGTCGACGGCAGGGAATAATAAAGGGACGCCGGGTCCGGGGAAATGTTTCGAAACCTGTTGTCGGCGCACTTGTAAATTCGCCTTCCACCGGCCGGGCCGACTCCCATGAAACCGAGAGTGGCGACAATCGCGACAACCGGCAGGCCGGCTGGTAAAACAAATCAGGATGGACGAAAATGAGAAGACAATCGCGGAGCAGGACTGTTCGACGAACCGCGCTTCACCTCCGCGACTTCCTCCTCCTCCTCATCTCCAATTTCTCGCTTGTCTCCGCGGCGGACGCGCGTGCTCGTCATACCGAGAGCGCGGGAACAACAGGATTTTGTATTCGACCGGCACGTGAGAGCGCTGCGCAAAATTGCCGCTCAAAGAGAGTGGAAAAAAGTCGGACTCGCGTCCGTCCTGGGCAAGAAGGCGTACTCAAAGAACCGGCGGTCCAGTTCCTCGAATCTTTCTGAAGGTGTAAATTGCGCCCGGTCCGCTCGCCCGGGCCGACAATGTAATTAGACCCGACAGCTGACGAGCCGGACACCGGAATAAGGTTCCCCCGGAAGCTGGAGGCGTGATAAGCAGTCCGTATTCTTGGCCAGGCGCGTGCCGGGTCGCGAGTCCTCCACCTTTGGTCCAAGCCGAGAATTTTCATCAGCCATCCTGGCGCTCGCACGCCATCCTCGGCACATGGCCCTGCCGAGAAAGAAGAACGCGCGAACTTTTGCCGAACTATTCTCGAACATTATCTCCGGCAATGAGTCGCGCGCGATGGTAGCGAGGAGGTTAAAAAGGGGGACGCGAATCTCTCGGAATCTTTGAAAAGGGGGGGAAAAAGGAGGAAGTTGGCCGAGAGTTAATGGAGCGTGTCGCGCGGCCAGAGGAACGATCCATCGACGAGTCGGGATTCCACTCCTCTCCATCCAGCACCCCCCTCCCCCGTCCCCCTCAACCTCTACCATCGTTTTTACTCCGCTTTTCTCGCGACCCTGCCGGATGAAAATGATTGCGTCCCGAGACGACGTTCGACTCCGGACTCGCAGACTCATAGACTCCCGCGAGAGGTCGAGTCCTGGAACGGGAAAGCTCCTACTCTCTCAATCGTATCGCGCACTGTCGCGTTACCCCCGTCGCTTCCTTCCTTTCTATTTGCCCCCGTTTCACCCGAGCCACCCCCGCTCAGCCACCGTTCCAGCTTCCGTCGAGCACACCGGCTCCCGAGCCACGTCAATTCATCTATTTACTTGCGCCAGACGGGTGGGGGAAGCGGAGGGATCTGCTCGGGAATTAAGGTCGAAACCTACTTACTCACTTACTTACTGCCTATTCGAGCGTCTTAACCGACCCGACTCCTTAACCCTTCATTTATCTCATCCGCTCGCGTCGGCTTGCGCATTCCACCCCGGGACAGTTTTTCTCCTTGCCGGACACTCGGCCGAGAAGCGTCGGAGCGGACAGGATAGGAATAACAACGGCGTGGCTAATGAAATTCGTTAGGTGCCCTCATGAGGTTCGTCCTTTCTCGCCTCCTGCGTCCTGCGTCGCTCGTCGTCCCGGCTCGGCCGACGGAAAGACGAGAGGGTTGCGGACGGGGGAGAAAGACGTCGGACGGCAGAAGCTAGGGGTCGAGGGGAGGTCGGAGGGGACCCCGTACGAGGTCGGGTTTACGTATCGTCTGGCGGCGGCAGGCCGCGGGGCTAAACGTAAAATATAGCTGGAGGTGCACGCCCACGCATCGAGGGGCTTTCGCGGCCGCTTAAATAGCTAAATACCGTCAAGCGGCCGGTGCCCTGCTGTCGCAATGCACCCAATACCTGCCCTCCCCCACCGTTCCCCTCCCCTCTACCACTACGTCCTCCTCTCTCATCGTTTCATCCCTCAACTCCTCTTCGCAGCATCCCTCAGGCGTGTGCGAGCGGTCGTCCGATACGTGCCCACGACATGTTAAGCGATTAATCGCGCTGATTGGATTTCAATTAGCCCGCTAACGGCATTCCGTTCGGAGTGAATGGTCGACACTCTTTCGCCCGATGGAGAGGCCGCGTCTGGGAGGAAGCATAATTCGCTCGTTGGCGCGCGTCGAGTTATTGCGACTGTCGAGTCTCGCGCGCGAATCAACCCGATCGAGGCGTCGGGGACTCTCGCCAGTCGGTTCGAACTTGAAAAATGCCCGACGCGACGTTATGCCAGTCGGCGGCCTTCGACGATTTCCCCCGCGTGTTCGATCGTCGAACTATCATTCTCGATACTCCGGGCGAGAGTCCCAGGCGGCGTGAATCGAGATGGGGGCTGCAAATTCAAGTTTGACGGAGACGCTCGGCGTCGGTCGCGACCGAAGCGATGAAAGAGAGGACGTTTAGTCGGCCGCAGATGCCACTAGGTGACCGGGGGTAGGAAGGTGGTGGAAACGGGGTGGAAGGGAGGAACGGGTTCGTTTTCATTACCCGTCGAGCATCTAGAATCGCATCCGACATCGGGCTCTCCTGCGAACGGTGGGCCCTCGTTGGCTAACGAGCCCCGCTGATCTCGTTCGGTACCCAACCTTCGGCCCAAGCCCACCTTCGGCTGATCCTCCCGGTCCGCATGCCATTAATTAAATTCAGCCTCCTCGAAGCCGCGATGCTTATGATTATAATTACGGAATCGCGACGGCCGGATGGGTCCGCACGGTTTGTCCGCAAGACTCAGACTCCGACGAGGCTAATACGGCGCTTGGTGGAGGACGGTTGTTTATGGGCCCGTCTATATCGAGGCCTTGAGAGGGCAGACTCGGTTACGGGCACGAGAGGCGGCTGAAGGCCGAGGCAGGCGGGGAAAGAGGCGGAGGAAGAGGCAGAGGATGAGAATGATATCGATTCGCCGACGTTGAAGGAGGCGAGTTGGGTAAGGAAGAGAAGTTCCATTTGGCCCTGATCGGCGGACCGAGCGAAGCGGGTACCGTTCCCCGAGCCTCTCAGGGGCGACACGTCGGAAGAAAAGCGGGCGTCGAAGGAGAAGAGAGCGGAAGCTTACATCTGCATATAACCCGGCTTCTCACTCTCGGCCGAGTCACTCACGTTCGGCGGACGAACGACGAGGAACGAGGGACGGCCAGCCGAAAAGGTGGGACGCGGCTTTTGCGGAACGAGATCGAGGGAGAAAGAGGACCCGAAGAGAAGATAAGAGTGAGGCAGGAGGGGGGAATGGGGTGGAAGGGTAGGAGAGTGAGTGCGGGTTCCCCCGGGAAGTGGCCAGAGTCCGTAGCCCGTAGTCCGCTGGATATCCTGGAGAAGACCGACCACTCCCGAGGGAGCGGACTAGTGCTTCTCAAACAGTGGCCAGCTCGCCCTCCATCCTTCATTACCTGGCTTCTCGTCCGAGCCTCGGCCCTGGGTTAAGAGTTCGCGTCGAGTGGACACCCACGTGCCACGCAAACGTAAACGCGATGAATCCATCGGGCTTTAACGGCCGGTACGCGCTGCTCCCCGCTGAAATTCATGAAGGACGGAGCCCTTTTAAACTTTCACGTGCCAGGATAGAAGAGGCCTATATGTAAGTATAGGAGTCGGAGAGGGCACCGGCTGCTTCCGTACGAGAAACTATTAAGAGTGGCCGACGGATGTCGAGTCAACGAGCGAATCGTCGTACGACTTTTTTCCACTCCTTCTTCTTCGCAGTCTTCTTCCTTAGACTCGGCGTCCAGCTGACCGGAAGAGGATGCGATCGAGCAAGAATATTGAAGGATTCGGTATCGGGTCGCCTGGGCAGGCGCGCACGAGCGAGCCAGCTCACGGACGATCTCGCGGACGATTGCAGCTGTCGAACGGTCGAAGCCCGCCAAGAACTTGCCCGTGGCAGGTGCCAGGAAGAAAAAAGCCTCCTCGACTCTCGGTAATCGCCTCTCTCCTTCTCTCGTCGAGCGGAAAATCTAAACCTCCTTAGGACGCGCTCCTCTCCCTTTCTCTTCCCCCCGCCATCTTTCCTTTCTCCATCTCAACGTTTCTGTCCCTCTCTGTCCTTCTCTGACCCTCTTTCTGTCCCTCTCTGACCCTCTCGCGAGAGTCGAGGCGGCCGAGGGGAACCTTACCTGGCAGAGCACCCTTTGCCGTGCAGACGTTCGCGCAGACGGTCGCTTCCTCGAATGTAATCCGACGAAGCGTGCCGGATAATCGATCCGGCCAGCTCGGTGGCCGGACGCTTCGTCGGCCGGCGAGAGTACCGAATTTTCGGGCTCAACGGGTAATTTATCGCCGTCTCTTCTCCCGGCGCGCAATTATAGCGCGGTCAACAGCGTGTAATGGCCGTTTCGCGGACGGCCAACGCGAGTGGCCGGCGCGCGAGCTGGCAAAGCGGGCCGAGGCAATGTAGCCCGAGTGGAGGAGAAGAGTAACGCGATCGTCCGGCGATAACGGGCGCCTGTTCCTGATTCGTTTTACGACTTAACACGCGGTCACTCTTATGGGACGGTTGCCGATCGACTGCCGGACGTTTATGTCCGCTGTACGGACCGACAAAATGCTGCTCCGTTAGACGAATAGTCCTCCCATCCTCTTCCTCTCCCTCTCTCTCTCTCTCTCTCTCCCTCTCCCTCTCTGTCTGCCTTTCTGTCTTTCTCTACGCTTAGGATAATATCCTCGACGGAATCTGTTCGACTCGCGTAGCAATTCGGTAGGCACGCCACGTTCCACTATCGTCTATAGTAGCCAAGCAGCTCCTCCATTCTTCGCGATGATTCTCTCTCTCTCTCTCTCTCTCCCGCTCTTTCTCTCCGCTTCCCTACTTATTCGAGTCCCTCTACCGTAAACCTATCGATTCTCCCGTGGGACATTGCCGCGCGACACGATTCGCATCATCGACTCTTCAAAGAGGCGAGCACGAGCAATTTCTCTCGTCTGCGCGGCTCGTTCTCCCCCGGTTTCTCGAGTGGCTGGAACGCGCGCGCGCGCACACGCTGGCAAGTAGGATCTTAAGTAACGTATATCTCGCTCATTACATGCTAACATGCAGCGCGAGTGCCTCGAAATGTAACGCGCAGAAGTATGCGCGATTTTCATACATTTACGTCCTCGTCCCCTGCCTGATATACGCTAAATGCAAATGAAGCGCGTGGCATGAGGAGTGGCCGGGGAGGGTGAGGGGGGGGGGGGGGGGTGTCGTTTTAATTTCTGGGTCGGAAAATCTCATTCGACGCGCGACCTCGGTAATTCCTTCGCCGGAGAACCGACGCTTTAGGGAGGGAGGGAGGTGAGGGTGGTGGGTTCAGCTACCTTGGAGAACGCGCTCGAATGATTTTTATTCGAACGTTTCCGGCGCCCGCCGACGTAAACGAGCGATTTAATGCCGGCCCGCAGTTAGCCCCGAATCGTCTCGTAGAAGGGTTAACCTTCACCCACCCACCTCCCCCTCCCCCCGTAGACGACGGCCTGCAGGAGGCCAATGCGATCTTTTCCCTCTAATAAGAGCCGGCAAGCTCAGCCCTCCTACCTCGCCCTGTTATTCGCCTTGTTATTCGCCGCGTTATTCGCGATTGGAGCTGCGAGATGAGACAGGGACGAGGCTGGGATAGAGATGAAGGTAAGAAGGGGTTCGGGAAAGGGGCATCGGAGAATGGGGAGGGGGGCGATAGTTGGGGATGGGGTCTACGGTTTTATCGAGCCGCGACCGACCGAACGAACGAACGAACGAACGAACAGGCAGAGAAGGGCGGGGGAGGAAGGTGGAAGAGTCGCGCGTAATCGTTGGAAACAATGCCGGATTTGCGGGGGGTTATTAAAGGAGCGATACGAGCGGAGAAGCTGGGATATCTGTGCTCGCATTATCCGGAGTGCGGCAGGGAATGCAAACGAGCTTTTTCGATGGGACTCCCACGGCGGGAGCGGGCCCGACTTACGGAGACAATGCCGACGCCGACGTCGTCGGAGTCGTCGGAGTCGCTACCAACGTCGCCATCGCTTCCAGATAGAAAACTTCTGACGGAATAGCGTCGCGCGTCCTTCCGCGTCTCCTTGAGCGCCTCCTTGAAACTCTCCCCCGACGTCTCCTTCCGCGCAATTGCGCTCGGCGGACATCACGCTCCCTTCCCCCTGCCCACCCCTGCCCACCCCCTCTCCTGCCAGAAGACCGTGACTGACAACTCGTTTACCCCCGCCGTGCGTTTTCTTCCCCGGGGCGACGGCCGGGTCGGGAAATTGTTCGATTCCTTTCCAGTTTCTCCCCCCCTCCCCCTTCCCCTCTGTGGACCTGGCGAGATTCTCGTCAAATGTTTTCGCGCGCTCTTTGTGCCCGGCCGACGATCGGCCGATGTTCGCGATTTCTCGTTTACGGAGGCCGGATGCGGTTGGGACGTCGTCAAAGACGATCGTCCCGGTGATTCGTCGTCCCATCGACGTCGATCCCCGGCCGATCGAGGAACGTCGATGGCGATCGATTCGATCGTTATCGGCTTAGGCGGAAGACGTCGAAGGTGGACGCGTCGGATGACTGACTCGATAAAGGGAGAGCACGGCCGTAATCTTTATTCCGGAGCCGCTGGCCGCACCGTGTCGAGGACATCAGCTCGGACGATAGGGTGGACACGGCAAGCCTGGCTTGGTCATCCTGGCCATCCTGGCTCGGCACGAGGACGTCTATGGGCGGAAAAAGGCAGGCGCAGCGTTCGGGCAACGCGGCGGCAAGAAGAAGGAGACCCGAAGAAAGAAGAGAGGGAAGAGAGGGAACGGATCGGTTAGAGGGCGGAAGAACGGAAGGAAGGAACACACTCCGGGAAGCAATCTCGGCGGTAATTGTCCGTAAGCGGTGCAAAGATTGCGGCCAATTTCTGCTCCTCCGTGCGTGCGTCGAATTATTTTCCTTTTTTTGCCCCGTTTCGCCGTCTGCGGCCGCGCACGCGTACTCACCCCTGCATCCTTGTGTCCTCGCCACCCCTCCCCCCCCCCCCAGCCACCTCTGCACCACTCGTCCCCCATATTCGGCAGGCGCATTCGGCCCCAGCCAGCTGAACCGGCCGCTGTCGCACCGACCATTTTCTCCTCTTTGTGCCGCCGGCTACGTCCAGCGTCGATTCCCGCGCACGTAGGCGCAGACTTTTGCCCCGACGCATATTTTTCCTCCCTTTCCCTCCCTTCCCTCGTCCCTTGCCGCTCTCTGCAGGTAAGCACGTATGGAGGGATTTTTGGACGCGAGCCAAGTTCCGCTCGAATCCTGGACGCGTACAAAGCCGCGGACGGATGAAGCGGGGGAGAGGACGCGTGCGCGAGCGGACGCGATCGGCAAGACGCAGGGGGTGGGGGGAGGGGCTCCGAGTCCGGGAAAATGGAAAAACGGATGCGGAGTGGCCGCGAGCGCGGGGAAAGCTTTTGAACCAGTGACCGCTGCTTTTTGCGCGGCCTGAGGTTCGGACCCTGGCCTTTCCACCGCACTCTCTTCCCGAGACTTTTTATCCCTCCGCCCCTCCTCTCGAGCGCTGTATCTATTTTTCGCTTCCATTCTCAATTGCGTCCGCTCTCCCGAAAATCGTCAACGTCCCTTATTCTTCGGCTCGCTTCGATTCTCCAGACAGATGTAATTTGTAGTAAAGGATGGATGGATGAAAATCTTAGTGTAGATTTTTCATCTTCTTTTGTGTATTCTTATCCTTTCTTTCCTTTCTTCTGTTTTCATTTTGTATTATTATTACCAAACTTTGTATTCGTGTTTTTTTCTCTTGTGTAAAAATGGGAATCTGCCCGTCAAATAAATAAATAAATAAATAACGTGTCAGAATAAAGGGCACGAGCGGCGAGAATTCGGATAAGGGCTTGGGTAGCTTAGTTGGACAGAGCAGCCGACCGGCAGTCAGGAGACCCGGGTTCGAATCCTCCGAATTCGACAAAGCGCCGCGTGGCGTCGGGAGGATTAGGTCGCGGCTCGTAATTCGTTACAAACGCGGGAACTATGCGTGAGAACCCGTCCGTCGCGACGTGCCGCGGAATGCCTTTGTGCGTCGGGCAAGGAAGTTGTCTTTCCCTGCGGACGTCGAGTCCTGTCGCGGGCACTTCCGACAGGGGCTAGGGACGATAGCACGTCGGAAGGTATGCCGGGCATCTCGAGACACGAAGTTTCGGGCTGGCGACCTCCGACCTCTTGCGGGAAGTTCGGTGTCGATAGCCTCCGCTGCCGCGTGTCACGCCCGTCCGATTTCTGTCGTCGGCCCGACCAGAGAGAGAGAGAGAGAGTGGCTGACGAGGACGACCGACGAGAACACCACCGACGAGGACGATCGCCGCAGAACGGGAAAGGACGAGAACGCTGCGGAAAGGGTGGAAACGGGGCCAATGCCGAAAATTGGATACTCTGAAATATTCATGGCGTCATCCTATCGTCGGGGATCCCGCGAAGCCCGGCGCATGGCTCTCCGGCGTAAACTGAAGGACACGAGAAGTCGCTTTAGACTTCATCCCTGGACCCCGCGAGCCACGTACGTGCCGCCGAGAACGAGCGGCGCATGCACCGGCTTCATTTAGATTTCCGCTTTGACTCCTTTACGGAGCCACGGCCGAGAAGGGTCTCGTGAGGTAGCGAGGGGAAGAAAGCGCGGGGGGGGGGGGAAGGTGGCGGAGTATCGGCTAAGAACGGTAAACGGGGCCAACCGCTGAAAATTCCATATCCCGAAATAATCATAAAGTCATCCCGCGGCGCTATCGTTCTGTCGATATCGATTCGAGCCGGATTGCACCGTGGGTATATGGGGTGGGTGGCGTTTGGGGGAGAAGGAGGGCGGGGGAAGCAGACATTCGGCAAAAACGAAATCCCGCGGACTCGATATAGATATCATTTTAAAATCAGCCCGGAGCGCGCGCGCCTTCGTATCGTTCGCGTTCCATTTTTAGCCCCGACGGCACATGTGTCGAACAGTGAATATTTTCACCCTGCTCCCTCCGCCCCCCCCCTCCCCCCTCCCGCCGACGAACCGACGCTCCTGCGGAAGACCGCCGTCATTTGGCGTGACACAGAAAAATATCCCGTCTCCGATGATGACGGTATTTAAAAAGCTCCGTGCTTCGATTCGTCGGCGCACGTGTGCGGAGGATCGAGACGAGGATTCTGCTCGCGAGCGGACAGGCGTGGATGGGAGCGGACAGGAGCGGACGGGAGCGGGCAGGAGTGGACAGGACGGGACCGGAATAATCCGAGACGGCCACTCTGTGCGGCGACATCGACCGCGCTTCTCGAACGTATCTCCTCCTCCTCCTCCGCCTCCTTCTCCTCCTCCTCCTTGGCGTATTGAGATTAGGCGAGCTAATAGTACCGCGAGGACATGCTCTCGGAGTGGCTGCCGGCGAAACACCGTGTGCTACGGGGCTCATGATATGCGCATTATGCGCGCATTATACGCGCTCGACCCCCCTACTCCTCCTCCTCCTACACCATGCGCCTCCGGCGAAGTGCAGCGCCGGCAAAGCTTTTAGAAGAGGTTCTCGTTTTTGTGCGCGCACCTCCGCGGGGAGCGGCGTGTCGGAACAATGAGCCGGAACTTTCCCGGTCGGGGGCCGAACTTGATAAGCGCATTTGCCGCCACCGGTAGCAGACATCTATATACGCCGTCCTACCCTTGCCGGAGCGAGTGGCTGAACCCCCGGCGCCGTTACGAGCGGCCTCAAAGGACATAAAGGACGTTAAGGGCATCGGGAGAGATAGACGAGCGTTTGATTCCTTCGACTCGGCCCTTTCGCACTGACGCACGACGCGAAGGTCGGTGGTTCGTCTGGCGGTGGTCTGGAAAATGGCGAGACGTCGCTTAGGTAGATGCGCCTTTTAGCGGAGGGTTATTACGATCGCGCATCCCTGCGGCACACACGCGAGTGCCTACGTGAACGCACGTACGCGTAGAGGAAAGTGTGCACGTACGTGAAGATGGAAGTGTGCACGTAGGCGAGTACGGCCGTAGCTAGGCGTACGGGGCGCCGTACATCAGGCCGCGTTACGGTTTACTCCCGTGCTCGGCCCCGTAATACGTATGAATCACGACGGTGGACGAGAGTGCACATTGCCGGGGATTACGTGCGCTCAGATACGTACCTGGCCGCGCGCGTCCTCGGGCGTCTCGCCTCTGCGGCCAAGCGTGCATATGCGCCGCGCACGGCCCGACGCATATGCGACGAGTCGCGCGGAAATGCGCGCGAAGGCTATTTCAACGTCAGCTTCCCACTCTCCTCATCCTCATCCTTCTCTTCCTCGTCCTTTCCCCCTGCCCTCCCTACTCCTCGTCTTCCGCAGCCTTCTCGCATCTCGCTCGGCTGCGGAATTATGCCAAGGTGACATCCCGGAAAATTCGAGGGAGATCCGCTCTACGTACTCACCTCGTTACGCGGCCCGTCGAAAAATTTCGCCCCGGCATTCTTCATGCCGGGGATTTCCGTCGCTTCCTTGGCGGGCTTTATAACGGGAAGAAAGGCCAGGACGTCGGCGACGACCGTCGGCGGTCAGGGAAGCGGACGGTGTCTGGGGCGAAAGTTTCGCATCGATCGAATTAAGTCAAAAGAAGAACACGTAAAGTCGACAGTGTCGATGGACAGTGTTCTCCCCCGAAACTTCTCCAGGAGTCTGCCAGTCCGAACCTCCTAGGCCTGTAACGGCCATTAGGCGAAGGCCGGAGAGAATTACAGTGCAGGCTTAGCGCGAGGCCTGTTCGGACGAGTTCGAAAGTTTCTGACCGTGGTTGGCCAGCGGAAGAATAGCGTCGATGGAAATAACGCGGCGCGATGCATTTTCGGGCTCTCTGGGTCGGCTCGCTCTCGAATTGCGCACGAACACGCTCGCATCCGTCTCGAATGGCGAGCGCGCGACCGTAATCCGATCTCTTTCCGATTCAGCGAGTCTAGGCGCGCGCGCGCGCGCTCGCGGCCGAACGCTCGTGAGCATTCTATATCCGCAGCTGTCTTCCTGCTCGCTCCGTTCGCAGTGCGGGCCACTCTCGCGCGCCCTCTCAGTCGCTAATTAATTCGATAATGTGCCGGCTAATGAAAATATTATCCGGAGCCGTATTTAAGCAATCCCCTATGGCGCTCTTGCGGCTATTATTGGCAGGGACACACTCCGTCGGTGCGTAATTACGGGATACGACCTCGGCCTCGGGATACGGTGGGCTGCGCGTTAACGTACGGACGGTAATTATTAAATGGGAATTATCGTTCGTACGGACGTTAATGCGCCCCGGTGTAATGCCGCTGTCGCGCAGGCCGAATCGGGACAGCGTACGCGACGTTTAAGTATTTCAAGTTGACGAGAGGCCGACGTTCGGTCCGGTTATCCAATTCGGTTGACGCCAAATTGCATCTGCTGACCCGAATGGAGCATCGCGCGTATCGGCGGTATCGAGATTCCGAGCTTTTTCCCTTCCTTCGCGCGGCGGCAGCGCTGCGCGGCCGGCGAAATTAATTAGCGATAAGATTAATTGACCCCGAACCTTCCACTGCGTTCTCCGTTGATAGAGAACGATGCACGGGGGCTTGGGTCCCGCTCGCGCTCACTATATGCTCGTATCTAACGGAATGTCAGTGTTCCCATTGGCACCGGCCGCTATTATACGAGCTACTCGATTACATCTCTATGGTGATTGGCTGCCGTTTTGCCGTGACCGTCTCTCTATCCATCGTTCCAGGGACGAGTACGGGCCTCTCTCGTACGGTCGGCCATCGTACGGACGTATTCCACTTAGGTCACGTCGGTGTGCGTCCGCTGTACTGCCTTATTGTAACGTATCTCACGGCCAGCGGGAATTGCTGTTTGTTGGAAATGTCGAATTTCAGCGACGGACGACGTGTAAATTCATGGATGTCGTGATGATTGATCGAAATGATTTTTACCATTCTAGTCTATTCGTGTTGTAATATATACCCTGTAGTGGAATCAGAAGCCGGAGTCAGTAGAGACGAGTAAGAAACCCTCGGTAAGAATATGTACGCTAAATAATCCTACGACCTACACGGCGGGTGGGTGGGTTAGTTAGTAGAGCACTCGACTCATATGCAAAGGGGTCCAGGTTCGATCCTAGATACAGTAGTCGGATGCGTAAACAGTATCGAGCGCGGACATATGGACAATAACACGGGCAAATGGCCCAACCCGCGCTCAAGTAGTATAGGGCCTATATAATATTTTATTAATTTATATGGCAATAGACATTTCTTTTCTCCTACTTTTAATGCCAATATTCATTATAAATTATTCTCTATCGAATAGACCGAATTTTACCTCTTATTTAGACTTATTTCTGGCCATATTTCGTACTATCGCAGAATAAATGAGCAAAAACACATAATATTTCGATGGGCCGAACAAATGTCGATTTTTCACCGTTTTTTGACATATTTTGGCTGTAACTCCGAAACTAATGCGAATTTTGACGAACGTTAAACGTCTCTCTGACTTATTTTTGACCCCCCACAAGATAGCAAGAGGAGAATCCGATGCGCCCACTTTCGATTTTTGGCCGGAAAAAACGGCAAGGCTAACCCCTTACCATTTTATCGATTTTAGAAAATCAGCTGTATCTTTGGAACCGGCGATCAAAACCTATGATGATCATACATTTTGAAGTTTTCGATGCTTACTTCACGATAGGACCATCGGAGAAAGTCGATCATTGAAAAAAATTGTTTAAGTAGTCAATGGTCAATAAAGTAACATAAAATAGTGCGAAGACGTATAGAAAGTTTCGTTGGTTCACGGAATTATAAGCTATCCTTCATTGAATAATGCACAGAAAAGTAGAAAATGGTAAACGAACCACACAGCGTAAAATCCTTAGTCATAAAAACGTAGAAATGAACACAGACTGGTGACAAGCAACGTGAAAAGTGTGCGGTGAAAATTGGAACGCCAAACATCCGTTAAACCCGTAAGCCGGTGGAGTGGATCGATCGGAAAAGTGACCGATTCATAACAGAAAGATTCCGAACGAATCCGGGTTCGATTCCAAGTACGGCAATTAGCCTAAAGAAAACCGTGGTAGACAATATCCGTTAGCGAGGATGTGACGCAGGATGGAAAATCAAGGGAGAGCGGAGGAAGGACAAGGCCAGCCGCAACGGTGAGCGAGCTGCAGAAGACAAAGGTAAACCGCAAGCGGAGTATCAGGCGGAAGCGACCGCAAAGTAGAATAGGGTCCATATATACCTCACTAATTTGGACCACCTGCATTTTATTTTTCATTTATCTTCAACCGGTCCGCCGAGACTGAATACTTCATCCGCCGCAGTCAGTCGTACTGCACCTAAATTTAACACATTTACCAACTTAACCGAAAGCGCACTGCCCGCTAAAACAGTCTTAAAAAAGCCGACACCTAAATCGTCGGAAACAATTCCTTCCGCCTCCGAGCGAATGGGGGAATAAAACGTGAAAAAGGTTTGATTAAACCCCTGACCTCTGATTACAGATCGGCGAAGAGTCGGGTTGCGAGGACAAACGGAGTAAAAGCGTCGAATTTAAAGAGCCGAACGTATCAGGGTTGGTTAGCCCGTGCTTCATGAGCGTAGAATCTATTGAGGACGGGGGAAGGGTAGTAGGGGGGTGGGGGGGTTGAAATGGGGAGCGAGAGCACGAAGACGATAGCAGTTCGGTGGTGAGTCTAATCCGCTTACGGCAGGCGGATCCTTCCGCTTTGCCACCGCCAAGGAAACATCCTCCCCCACCCCCTCCCCCCAGCCCTCCCACCCACCCTACCCACCCTCTTCCCTCCGGCGCCTTTCCCTCGCCTCGTCAAACGACGGTAGCCGCGCTAGCCGACGTAACCGAGAGCGAGAGACCGGAAACGGCCTTGAATCGGGAAAATCCTAACGACGAAGGTGCCTTTAACCGTTTCAAAGGCCCTCCTCCGTACGAATCCGCTCATGTCCGACCGAACTGCTGGCCAGCTTCCTGTAAGCCAGCTTGATTCGTCCGGTTTACTCGCGCGAGGGCGTGTTCGTACGGAGGTCTTACCCTCCTGCGAATCCGTCAGATCAGGATCTCAAGCCGGGACCCGGCTCCGCCATCAGGGGCCAGCGTCTCGATATTGTTTTCCACCGAGATTCTCACGGTCCTCCGTATCCCGAGAATGGACGAAGTACCCTCTTTACGGTCAATGTGCGCGTTGGCCGAAAGGTGCGTGGAGAGGAGGGTGGAAAAGTTTTCTCGGCGTAGCTAGTCGAAGTTCGAGGGAAAGTTGCCTGGCCGGCCTGATCCTCCCTTAAGGATATCAGTTTCGCTCCTTAAGCGGATATTTCGTTAACGCCGCGCGAGAGAGCCTTTTAATTTGATGGCACGGCCAGCGCGTTTCGTCTAACGAGCTGCATGATAACGTAGCGGCGGTGCGGGGGATGGCAGGGGTGGGGAAGTGGGAAGATCAGCCGTCGAGATTCGTCGGCGGGAGACAAGGCCTTTGAGTCCTGATGAATACTCGGTCGGCGCGTGCTCCTGTCCCGGGAGCTTTCCTTATCCTACTGTACGCAAAGTCTTCGTCTTCCCGGGCCAGGCAGCGTCGGCACAGATCCGTCCGACCGATGTATTTGCACAGAGGCAGTATAAGCAGCGGGCGAATGGCCGCGCAGTCGCTCCTTTTACTCGCGGGCCAAAATAGACCCATCAACGTTATTACGGTAGCCAGCGCAGTGCCGTGGCGCGCGGGAGCTCGAGGCGGCTGATAAGATTGAGAAGGATGACGGTGGACGAGGCGAGGACGTAATAAATATTAACAGCGATCCCTGCCCAATTTCGTCCGCTCGTTACAATTTAGCCTCCTTCCGAACCTAAAGCGAGCCGGAGTTGTGACGAAACTGAATTTACGTAGCGAGTCGCTTCTTTTCCAGGCGTCGAGTACGGTGTAACGGGGGCCGTCCGAAGGAAAATTGATTTAATCGTCCTCCGTCCTACCGGCAAACGTCTCCTCCGCCCTCCTCCTCCACCTTTTCCTCCTCCTCTTGACGCCAGGCGCGAGGAGCGCGACGTTAACGAAAAATACCGAGGCGCCAGGAATTCGGAAGGTGGAAGCTGAAGGTGAGCGGGAAAAATTCGATGCCCGCGATTTTCGGAACCCTGCAGGATGCCAGGACGCGAGCGTCCTTGGCCAGCGTCGAACGAACCAACTTCCCATCGAGCCCACTCCCGTTCGCCTCGCGAATTAGGTTTACGAGGGCGGGAGGACGGAAGTATAAAAGGCAGTTGCGGCCGCGAGGGCCAATTTGGAGGAGAGTCACGTCCGCGCCGGCCCGCCCTGGGAGAGTCTGCGGACCGCTGAACCTAACGGGCGAATCGAAGGTGGAGGGAAGGTATAAGCGCTCGATTCCGCTAGCCGGAAGCGGCGGAAATCGTCGACGAATCGGGCCGGCGTTCGATTCGCGTCCCTGTCGCCCGGAAGTACCGAGAAGAACTGGGAAGAACCGGGAAGAACTGGGAAGAACTGAGAAGAGCCGCGATTCATCGGGCCAATGAAAGTGGGCGTGCTGAGCGAGGAACGCGGCGCCCGGTAAGGAGTCCTCCATTCTCGGACGCGAAAGATAGAGATTTTGAAGGGAGGGCCGAGGACGGCGATCGCTCGTTCCGCGAGGACCACCTACCGAGATTGTTCCCAAAGTCTATTTCTTCCTCCCGCCGTCCGCACCCCTCCCACTCCTACCTTCCCTCCCGGCCACCCTCGGCCATCCACAAAGGCGTGATCGTCGGATTTATGCTCTCCGCGGGGTATCCTTTAGCCGTGGCCGTCTTTATCTTTTTCTTTACGGCGCAGTTCGCGCTTATAATCTTCGCCTTGTAATCGCTTTTCACGGCTTTACTTTTATACGGTGCAACTTGGCGCCGCTGCCGATGTGTTAAAGCGTGTCTCGGAGGAGGGAGAGAGAGATAGAGAGAGCAGGGTGGAGAAAGAGGAGGAGGAGGAGGAGGAGGAGGGGGAGGAGGCGGAAGAGGAAGGTGTATTCGAAGCTTCGCCGGTCGCGCACCGAAACTCGAGGCAGAAATGGGCTCGCGGAACCATCTGCTGCGGAATCGCGAGCACGTAGCTTGTATCGCGCACGTGCGCGAACACAGCGGCACGTAGGTAAATGCCGCCGGGGGAGAGGCCGACGCGATAATTACAACGAATCGGAGAGTGATAATGCGGAATTATGTGTAAGCCGAGTTCAAAACGGGACGCGGCCAGGCAGCCAGGCAGCCAGGCAGCCAGGCAAGCCAGGCAGACTAGCTAGCTGACTGTCCTCTTTCCGTCCCCGGGGCTGCCTGCGTCACACTCTTTCTCACCCCCGCCACACCACGTCTTCCAGCCCGTGATTTGTGCTTTGGCAGTCGGCGAGGGAAGATCCGATGCGGGTACGATAATTTATCGCCGTAAAATATCATCGCGTCCCGAAACCCGCCGCTCGTCGCTCAACGACGCGGAAAGTCCCGCCGGTAAATCGTTGCCAATTACGCGATCGTACGTAGTCGATGAAATCGAACGATATGACCGGCGGAGACGTCGGGTCGCCTATCGAAATTTGAGAAGACGCGGCCAGCTTTTTGTCCGCCAGCCGTAGCCGAAAAGAGACGGGCACCCTCTCGCAAAGCGGTGGGGGGTGGAATGGGGTGCGAGGAGGACGACGAGCACGATGGGATTTCAATGAGGTAAAACGGAGGCCATCCAGGGCTCATAGAACGGAAGGAAGCCCCCGGACGACTACGTGAGCGCGAGCCGTCAAATGCAATTTCGGCGCCGGGGCGCAATTTCGGGGCGCGTGCGATTCGTCGATACGGAGGGGGGGAGCGAGAGCGGCAGACTCGGGCAAGGAATTACGAGGGGTTGCGGGCGCCGATAGAGAGTTGGCAGGACGCTCCCGAATAATGGATATCTCGTTTGGCTCCTCGCATAACGATGCGAGTTCGGGCCCCGGTGCTTACGGGCGCCGAAAGTGAATCGATCTGGAAGTCGGCGTTGTGCCGGGCGCCGATTTGCGAGCGGCTTCCGCGCCGTCATCCAGCGTCGGAATCGAATGACTCGCAATGTTCCTTGAATCCTCGAGAATCCTGCCTACGACGTGCCCGGATAAAGGATTCGTTACGGAAGCTGTTACCACTGGCCAGCCATGGAAACGATCGGTTTCGCCGATCGGCCTCGATAGCTCGCGATAAGCGACGAATATCAAATTAAACTTGTCGCGCGGCAGACAAATTGATCGTCCGCTCTGTCCGGGGGGCGTGACAAGTATCGCGTCCCATCGACATATCGCTCGCCGGGCCATGATGCACACGCGCGATACATAACCGTAGCGCGCAGCGTCGGGCTATTATTGTACGCGGCCGTTTATACGCGCCCGTTTGTACCGGGAGCCACGCTTCTACGCGGTCGCTTCTACTCGCCTCGCTTCTACCCCTGCCCCCTGTCCTCATCCCAGCAGCCTCCCCCTTTGCACCGTCCACCCCTGTGTACGCACGTTTCGAGCCGCCGTACTCGGATATCCAGCGCGTAGCGAACCTAATTGCATCCACCGCAGGCTCGCTTTATTAATTCGCGCCGAACGACGTCTCCCTTCTGTCCTTCGTCCCTTCATCCCTGGCTCACCCCTGTGTGTGGCTGCTGCTTCTGCCTCTGTCGCCGGCCTCGTCAGGACTCGCGGCAAACGAGGTCGGAGGAAACGGAAGAGATTAAAGGGTAGCAGGAAGGCTTTGTTAAAGTTCTCGGAGTCGTCATCGTCGCCCGCTGCCTTCGTCGACGCCGACGCCGACGCCACCACCGCCGTCGTCGTCGTCGTCGGCCGCTGCCAACGTCGAGGGCGACGAATTTCCTGGCAGGAACTTTTTGTGCGTACCACACTCCGTGCGCCTGGACCGGACGGCCGACGTGTGCGGAATGAACGCGAGCGTTGACTCGGCCGCCGAACTTTGCCAACAATCGCGGGCCATTGCAAATTCCGAAATAAACGAGAGAGGGAGCGAGTTAGTAGCGACGCTCGCCTCCGAAATTGCGATCGCTAGGTCGTGCCGTTGGTGGCCGGAGGTGGAAAGGGGGAGGGCGTGCGGGAGGGTGAACAGAGGAACGCGCCAGTTTGTCGGGCGCGGAATGAGTCGGTCGATTTAATAAATTTCGACCTCTATCTTGAATTTTCTTTCCCTCCCCCGCGCGACCCTCTCGGCGTCGGGTGGGAAAGCGTCGGTGGAAAGCGTCGGTAGAATCGGCGGCGGCAGCACGTAGCGGAAACTTTCCGATGCCGTTCCCGGTCGATGTATATCTTCGAATCCAGCTCGTACGGACCGGCAAAGGGAGTTGGGAAGGTAGAGGATGTAGAGAGGCGAGGGGGGGGGGGGGTGCGCTCTCGTCAAGGGGATATCGATTATCCCCGAATCGAGAGGTAGCGCGCCAAGGAGAGGAGGATTTAACTGAGGGTAGATAAGGGAGCGCGATGCGCTCGGCGTTCCGTCGAATTGGCTAATTTACGAAAGATCGCCGGGTAAAACTCGTATGGCCGGGGCCACTCGAAGATCCGGACTGAACGGGGAGGGGGCCCCTCGATCCTCGATATTCCCTCAACGAACCGCAGCCTCGCGATCCGCTCTTCGGACCCGGCGGACGTCGTGCTCCTGCATTATAGAGCCATAAAAACGACCGCCAGGAGGAAGAGTACCGGGACGACGACGACGACGACGACGAGGACGACGACATCGGGGGGGAATTAACGAGTTCGAGGATATCGAAAAACGGCCGTAAATAATATCGACATCGAGGACCGCTCGCCAGGGGCTGATAACATCGGGGGAACAAAAGCCGCTGCCCGTCCGACGTGCCTGGCAGCGCGGTCCGCTGTTGGACAAGGGAAAGGAGGAGGAAGATACATGGCGCTCGTCTGCAAATTATCACTTCGTATTACTGAGCGGCGCGTGGAACGCGGACACCGCGGTTCGCTTCGCGCGAGCTATATGTATGTACTGCGGAGAGAGGGACAGAGGTGAGAGAGGGAAAGAGAAAGATAGAGAGAGAGAGAGAGAGAGTTAGGGGAGCGGACGAAATGATAAGCGGGACAATGCAGCGCGTGAAGCCCTGTGACTCGCAGCGGCGCGAGCTAACGACGGCAGAGAACATATTATTACCTCGTACGAGGGACGAGAGAGTGTACCATTTTTTCTCGGCTGGGACCGGCGACGATCCTCCTCCCCCGCTCGCTCGTCTCCTTCCTTCCCATCTGGCCGGCACTTCGCTGCCTCTTCTACGGCCGCTCGTCGCTCAAGAGTCGCTCCACGAGAATTATCAGCGTCGGTACGGCCAGGCAGGCTGGCAGGCAGGCAGGCAGGCAACCTAGCTGGCTGTTCCTCTCGGCCTCGCCACCTGAAAGAGCGGTTCTCGCTCGATAAGCGTGCCGTAAAACGGCCTCATCAGGGCTCATCGGCGCTTTTTCACGAGGACACTCCAGAGAACGTCTCGATCGCCACTCGTCCAATTGTCCGACACGCGGGACAGAACGGAAGGACGAAGGACGACGATCGGGTCAGAAACGCTTCCGATGAGGACGTATCGCCCGTATCTGCAAAACGAAACAACTTGCCCTGAACGTTTCGTGCTTTACGAGGGGTGTTCGGAACAATCGAGCTCGATCTCTCGACAGAAGGGTGGGAGGGAGGGAGACGGAGAGAGGGCCGAGACGTCGAGAGGCCCGTAAATCCACGGCTGGGATACGTTCGTCCCTGACACATACGTGCTCCCGACCTCTGCTTCCTTTTCCCTCCACCCCATTTTTCGTCCCTTTTCCGTTAAACGGCAGGTGGAACGAGGGGCGCGAGGCAGGTTTAGAGGGCGACCGGCTTACAAAACATCGCTGAAATCGTAAAGCGCGGATTATTACGTTACAAATGATTTTCAGGCGTCGTCGTTGCGGGCGACGTTGCGCGCAAAATGCGGCACATAAATCTAAGGGAGAGTCGTGCGCGACGGGGCTCGGCCGCGGGTGCGTGGGGGTGTATAAATACCGCGGTCGCCCGGTGAAATATTCAAACGGACATTAACGCGTGAAATATTAACGTCGGGAGCGGGCGGGCGCGGGCGCGTTCCGTCGAAGCGACCGCGTAAAAGCCTCCCGCTCGCCGTAGGTGAGAAGGGGGTGGCTGGCTGGGGGGAAAGAGAAAAGGGTGAACGAAGGAAAGGGAAGCGAAGGGACGGGAAGGGTGGTCGAGATAGGGCGACGTACACGTCGCTTTCGCGAAACGATCGCGACCGACGACGAGCGATCGAGCTCGCGTGCCTGCGACGTCCAACACGAAACGGTCAGATTTCGCTCGCCCGCGTAGGATTCCTTTTCCGCTCGGCCCGTTACTAACCCTCCATCCTTTCTTCCCACTCCTCCCTCGTGGCAGCCACGAAAAGCCCCCCGCTTGAAGCGAGGCCCCTCCCCTGGGGCCGCTATCCGCTCCGAGTCCGCTCCCGAGGTCCGGGAAGCCGAGAGTGGCGTACTTACTTAATTGCACGCGCGGCTTCGCTCTCTAACGCTACGTTATGCTAATGAGACGAGATTTATGGCGGGGACGTTTAAGAGTTCGCCTCGATTAAAGGCGAGGGACGGCCGCCGGCGAGCAGGGAGGCGAGCCTCGAGGTACGAGAAGCTCCTGCTTGCTTGCTTGCTTGCCATGTTGCCTGCCTGCCTGCCTCTGCCTGCCTCTGTGCTACGTGCTTCCGGGTATTAGGCGAACGTCGACTTTTTTCTCCACTCTTTCGGTCTGCCCGGAGATCGGACTTTCGGGCCGGATAGATTCTCGACGTCGATCGTCCCGACGACTCGCCCGCGAGCGGACGGACGTCGTGCACGGATAACGATCGTCGACGCCCAGTGCGCGCACGCGGTATAAGGCTGGTCTCGGGGGGTGAGTCGGATGCACGTAGGTCGCGGGTAAGAGGCGGTGGAAACTGCCCCGATGTGAGGGAGACTGGCGCGGGAGGGCTGAGGGGGGGTGCGGATGTTAAATAGCCGGCCGCATGTCAGCCGACGCGATTCCGTCGGGCTTCGTGTCGAGCCGTTACCATAATAATACGATGTCGTTGGACCACGCAAAGGGGCAGACTCGTCGGGTCTGACTCCGCTCTAACGTATAACTGGCCGTGGGCGCACTGCGAAAGGAAAGGGGCAGGAGTGTGCTCGCGCGCGCGCGCGAGTTCGAGCGAGACCTCTCGCACGTCGCACGTCGCACGTCGCACGTCGCACGCCCGGAGGTTCACGCACGGACTCTAATTGACGTTGATTAATACCCGCCATCGCCACCGCCACCGCCTCCTACCTCATCGCCGTCCCGATCGTCGTCCGCGTCGTCGGCGTCGTCGTCGCCTGCCTCGCCGTGCGACCTCGTGCCCCCGCTCGACGCGCGACGCCGCTGATCTTTCATTTAATTCAATTTCGCCGGCCGCTTATCGCGATCGGAGGGTAAGTGGAAAGTGGCGGTCGATCGTCGGCACGACTCGGCTGGGGTCAGAACGCGCGGCCGCGGAAAGGTTGGAATTTCTCGCGACCTCCCGTCGACGCCTCGACGAGCGCTCGTGGACTACATGTAGGGCCTGGAATTTCGGCGAACCGATTCATATCGAACCCCGGCTGGACAGATCTCTGGCAGAACTGGGCCGAAGCCCCGAAACCGTCAGCCGCCGATCTTTCATTTCGGGGGACGTTTCCCCCCCAACCGACGCCGACGCAGCCGCCGCCGCCGCCGCCGCCGCCGCCGCTGGATTTTCCATTTGCGCCCTGGGAATTTCGGAGTGACCGACATTGCGGATTTCAATGGAAATTCTCGCCGCGACGCCCGCTCAGCGTCGCCCGACCGTTACAATTGGCAGAGTAAATTATTGAAAATCTTTGTTGGCCACCGCGCTACGGGGAAAATAAAATGTTTTCGCTCATGTATAATCGATCGATTCGGGCCGGGAGTGCCTTTTCAGCGAGGGGTCGCGGAGGGGCTCTCTCTCTCCCTGCCCGCTGATTGCCGAGGGTATTTCTAGGCCGGGGCAATTAACAGGGCGAGCCCTTCAGTGTTGTTCGTCGAGCGAGCCAGTTTGCTCGGGCCGCTTAATGCAATGGGACCTAACCCGTTCTGTCGCTTTCGCATCGGCCCACAGGCTCGTTCCCCCCTCCACCTCGCCTCGTTCGTCGGCGATCCCTCTCATTTAGCGGGACCTCCCGCGATCGGGGTAAAAATTGACGCGGTCAAGGACTGGGAAGGGTGGCTATCGGCAAAGGTCGTGCGATAAGCGTATTCCATTCGAAGAAGTCGGACTCAGGTTAGATTCGACGTCCGTTTCTCCGATACTCCACCTCTCTCTCTCTCTCTCTCTCTCTCTCTCTCTCTTTCTCCCTCTCTGCGTATCGGTTAGGGGCGAGCAAGGTAGTCGAGGGCGGTAGTCGTCTAGCATTCGCAAATCTCCCGTAATCCGACATGCCAAACGGCCAAACGGGAGAGCTCTAGCTTCGCAGAGGGGCTTCGTTCGAGGATGCAGTTCTATTTTATTACCGGGCAGGCACGGCCCAACCGGAAAGAGGAAGTCGGCGAAGGGGGTTCGAGGGGGTTAGAAGGGTGGGATGGCCCCGCCGAAATAAGACGAAAAGGACAGGCGGGCTTCGTTTTATGGAAACGCTCCGACTGTCCGCCTAGCTATCGAACGCCCGCGCGATATCATCCTCCGCATTCTTCCTTTTCCGCCCACCCGCTCTTTGTTCCAGCCTATATCCGACTCTGCCGCCGATCGCATTGCATCTTCACATTGTTCCGCGCCTCTTCGACTGAAATCGAATGAAAGGACCGGAGGCTAGTCGGTCGAATGTTCGCTTTCATCTCTCTCTCTCTCTCCCTATTTCTCTCTCTCTCTCTCTCTCGGGCCGGATAAGCGGAAAAATCCCGAGCGGCTCGCGACCAAAAAGTTTCTCCCTGCACCCTTGCGGTCTTTAAATTAGTAAAAGTTCGTTCGTTCTCCAAAGCCATACGTAATGCTCTCGTAATCCGTGAGGCGTAATCGCGGTTTAATAACGGGTTGCCCGAGTAACGACGAACGATCCAGCTTTCCCGCGGCTGCCGCCGACGCCGACGCTGCCGGTCGACGCCGCTGGCCGCCGACGCCGTCGTCGTAAATATAGTCGCCCGGGAGCCGGATAAACTCTCGAAGGCGTCGGCGCACGCGTCGACCAGCATATTCGCCGGTCAGTGAACGTCCGAATGAGTCGATCAACCGAGTCTCAACGAGCTGCGCGTGCCGTCTAAGCAAACATCAGCATAGAGAGAGAGATACAGAGAGAGAGAGAGAGAGCAAGAGAGAGAGAGAAACGAATGCAAACTGCCGTGAACACGAAACGTACACCCTCAAGCCAAATAAACGACCGCCGCATTTTTAGCCAGCCGTGTAATTGTAACACTCACCATGCCACGAATTTTCTGATAGATGAGAGAGAGAGAGACGGCGCGATGAATTAAGTGCAAGGGCGAAAATGTGTGGGTAGGAACGTCGGCGCTAGCATCCGAGACTTCTGCGGAGCATCCGGCAGATACACGCCGAATGCATAAATATTTAGATTCGTACGATTTCCATAGGCGGCCCCTCTCCACCGTCGACGCTTTATCCATCTGGCTCGGCCGGCTGCGATTTTTCTTCCTTCGCCTCGCACTCGCAGAAATGAAACGTCCGACGAGACGTCTCTCCTAAAGAGAGACAGAGAGAACGAGAGAGAGGGAGAGAGAGGGAGGGTCGATTCGAAGCTGAAAGAGAGGAGAGCGTAAGCGGAAAAATCCGGCGAGAACGACCCTGCGAGGGGGAAATAACGTTCCTTAAAGTGCAATCGCTGAGAATAAAGGACGGCTAGAATGCCGACGGCCATTACGACGATGCGAGAACTGCGGTTCAAATTCGCCGGCCTGGATCCCGATCCTGATCCTGCCCGCGTGACGGATCGCGCGCGGCCCAGAAGCGTTTCCGACACGATGTGGCGAAAATTTGGCGCCGCCGCGAGAAGGGCGCGCGAAGGTTCCCGATGAAAAATAAGGCGGCGGCAGCTCGAAGGCGCGACAAAAAGCTCAGACTTTTGATCGCCGTATTTGATCGCGCTACCTCCCACTCCCCTCCGTCCTCCTCTCTCCAGCCCCCTGGGACTTCTTTGGCCCGGGATAAGGCGGACTTCGGCGAACTTTCGTGGCACCGCGATAATGACAGCGATATTTCTCCATTTGGATGGTTTGGCGCTGTAGGAAAGGGAAGCCTCCTCTCTCACCCTCTCTCTCTCTCCCTCTCTCTTCGAACTCTCTATTCTCCCCGTCACCCTCGCTCGCCGTCGATAAAATTCGGCGCCAACGACTTCCCGCGACGGTCATGCGCAGCCAGGATCCGCTTTTAATTTCCCATTCAGTCCTTTCCCACCGAATCCTGTCCATCATCGACTCGCCCTACAAATCCGCGTCGATCGAACGCCCTCACCAGCTTCCAAAAGAAATCGTCGATTTTTATTTCGAGCCTAACACCTTCCTTAGGCCGACGTTCGCGCAAGCGGCACAATGAACGGTGGAGGAATGAAAGCGATTCGGTTCGGCGGAGTACGCGCGAAGTCTTTGAGGAAGTCGTAGCTGGAGAAATTACTTCTCGTCGGGAGGTTCTTTTTTCGCCGGGTTCTGCCTTGGCGCCGTCGAGGTTGCCGGGCTAAATCGGGACGTGGGGAAGCGAGACAGCCTTTGTTCAGTCGATTTGCGAAGGGCAGCCTCCCGCCGTCGGCGTCACAGCCATAGCAATAGCCATAGCCCTGTCGACGTCGGCGTCGTCGGCGTCGTCGGCGTCGTGGTTGTCGTTGACGTCGGCGGCGTCGTTGAGAGCCTCTCTGAAACTGGACGCTCGTTGCCGAGCCTCTGTGTGACGGGAGCGTCTTAGGCGTTTGCGGTGCATAGAGCGACGATGGCCTTGTGCCGACTAAATCGAAACTACATATTTAATCCTGTGCAAAGACGTCCCTCTCTCTCGGCGCCGGGAGCCCGACGTCGGCGCCGCTCTCTCCTCCGGCGTAGGTTGCCCCGGCAACCGGCAACACAAAGAACCCACTAGCCGCGAGGGACTTGAAAACTCGCAGTGCGCGCCGCGCTGAGGAATCACGAGTGGAGGGTAAAAGAGGGAGGGTGAAAGAGAGAGGGCCCGGGGTGGCCAAGGAGATGGCGGTGATGACGGGGAATAGTGGTGTTGGAGGGCCGAGTCGCGCGAATCTGAGTGCCGGGCGCGAAGAAGAGGGTGGCAGAGGAGATGGAGGAGCGAGAGAAAGAGGAGGAGGGGGAGAGAAGAACAGAGGGAGAGGGGAAAAGGCTGGGAACGTTCCGGCGACTCTTCCCGTTTCTTCCCCTCGCCATTCGACGACGTCTATTCGTCCGTTGTTGGGGGCGAGATGCTCGGGCCAGATGTCTGGCTGCTTTGCGTACGTGCGAGACCCGCAATCCGCACTTACCTTCCACCCCTCTGTTTCCCGCCTCGTCTCTCACGGCCCGTCTCAGCGTCTTACAGTGTCGTCTTCCTCGGTTTCCCTAAACGGCCGCGTTGACTTTAACCCCCTCCCATTCGAGGGATGTAAGCCTCGAGCGCACCGATATCAGGAGTCGGCAAAGCGACGGTACGGCCGGGCGAATGTGATCGAGCTCGGCGTCGACAGAGGCCGAAAGGGGTGGTAAACGCTCCGAAGGGAGGAGCGAGGAGAGGACGGAGGAGAGGAACGATTCGTTCTATCGGCTATACTCCCGTAGCAGCGCCTCGCCGTGGACCGAGTCCGCTAATTAGTGGCACGTAAATTCTCGGCAGATCGCTACGCGAGGTACGTCGCTTTCGAGTCCATCCATATAGAGGGCCCGGGCACGGGCACAGGCACACACGCAGGCACACACAGAAACACACACGCAGCCACACACGGCAACACTGACGATCCTTCGGCATTGCGTATATAGCGCGTTGCCGAGAGCGTCAGTGGCCCGGCACGTCCCGTACGAGGCGCACATTTCCACATGAAACAGCGTCGGTTTAATCTCGTCCCGATATAGCCTGCAATCTGGCCGGCCGGCTGCCGAGCGAGCCCCTTTTGGCGTACCTTCCCGTTTGACCGCGGTAAATTATATCCGCGAGGAAGATCCTGTCCGTCGGTAGAGGGAGGGTGGCGGGGGGAGGGGAGGCGGCGAGAGTTTCTGGTACGCTCGTTCGCACCGGCCAATTCGCCTACTTGGCGCGGTCACGCTACCTGCCATTCCCGTGCGGACCTTTCCGCGGCCGGCTAATAGCTCGGCAAGTCGATGTCGCTCGCATGACGAACTTCTAATTGTCCACACCCTCACCGCTCCGCCCGAGTCGCCGACTGGCTCGTAAAGTGCGACAGGCCACGGACAAATGAAACCTGGCCGAGCGTCCCGTGTCCCGGAGCCCAGACTCTTCCAGTCGGAAAAAAGATGCTACCCGGGACGGTTGGCTCGTTAAAGCGGAGTTTCGACGGACGTTCGTGGGTTGGCTGTGAAGGTAGGGATCGTGTAAGTGTGCATGTACTGTTTGGGCGAACCGCGCTTGTCAAATGGCAGTGAAGGTAATTATTCCGAGGAACCGGTATCGTCCCGGGTTTACCATATTTTCATAAAACCTCTCTCACACCCCCGACGTGAGACGCCGTACACGCCGGCTGCTCTAACGTGGGAGTACCTTACAATTAGCAGTAGTAACTCCTCCGTGCCGAGGGAGCTCTCACGGATAGAACCGCTCGCGCGCACGCGCGCGCGCGCTCTCGCGATGCTTGTATGCGCCCTGTACGGTGCAACGGATTCCGGACTCGTTATTAACTCGAGTCAGGGCGAATTATCGTCGGGGCGTTGACACATTCTGGCCCCGGCGTCGCGATTCAATTTCGAAAAGTTTCTCTCCTGTCTTCCCCCACCACCCACTTCGACGTTGTCGTCCTTGTCGTCCTCCTTGCTGACGAAACGCTCGGATAAACTTCGCCCCGCAGATCGATGTAATGGAGAAGTACGAGTACAGAGAGGCGCAGAGACGGCGAAACGGATAAGGGATAGGACGGCGAGTGGCGAGACGTCGTCGTCAATCAGGATACGGTCTCTGCACGACATTAGCGGCACTTAGCGGTAGCAAACCGCTGATTCGTCCTGACGCCGATCGGCCAACATCCGAGTTGCCGACAGCCTCGGCCTCGATAAGGAGCCACGCCGTTCACTACCCTTCGGCTTGCGGAACGAATTACGGAAACTGGCCACCGCCGTCGAAATTGCCGAAATCCATCCCTCGTCCCGCAAGAAGAGAGCCGGGCCATTTCGTAGATCGTCGGCTCGTTAACGGCCTCTGGCCGGTTGGCCGGACTCCTGGGCAGGATAACGAGCAGGTTGGGAAACGCTGGCAAAGTAAGTTCGGCGGGGCTCCTGTCGCGGACGCGCGACCGTTAGGCAGTGGTCTAGGCCGGTCGCAGGGCGAGAGATTAGTAGGCATTAGAAATAGATGGCCGGTTCGCAACGTATCCCCGTGGGATAGTCCCGAGGATCCCGAGGAGATTGGAAAGGATTACGCCGCGGATTAGGCCTACGAATCGGCGAATCCTCCGATCGACATTCCGCACCCTCGGGGTCATTCCGAGAAAGGAGCCCTCCCTAACGAGCGGCCCTTGTCTCTTCCCACCCCCCCGTGGCACACGCCCCCGTCTCTTTTTTATCGTCTCCACTTCGAAAGCGGGGAGCCAGGACGAGAAAGATATACCTATTTACCTCTCGACGACGGGATCCTTCCGGGACGCCATGTGCGAACGGGACGCCTCTTTCGATATATTAGACCTGAGCGAAATTTGGTTTCGGCAAGGGGCGACTTTCGGGAAGCCGCGTCCGGGCGGGTGGCAACGATGGCGGCCTCCGGGGTTGCACGCCGGTGGCGGCGCGTTAATAAAGAAGATGCGGGATGGGATAAAAGGGCGAAATAATGGGCCGGGAGGATGATCGAGAGAGCGCGTGCTGGCGTTTTGGCAAGCGCCGGAGGTGTCGGCTTCTTCTCTCGCCCGATCTCCAGGCTTTACGGTTCATGCGAGGCGTATATACGTAATCCCGATAGACGCCATAAATCTCGTTGTCATCGTTGGGCTCGGAAGAGTAGTCGAGACCCTTCGTAAGTCATCCGAGCGGGGCGGCACGGGGGCGGGGTGGGGAGCGGTCGGTCCTGGTGGCGTATGGGGGATGGTTCGAGGGGATGGCTCGGGGGGAGGATGGGTCGAGGATGGCTTTGCCGCCGGTATCGGTATCAACGGAGAGGCGAGTATCAACAGCGCTCGGGGTCCGTTGTTGTTCCCTGGAAGTGCTTTAAGATGATTTATCCGGGCAGCGTGCGCAGCCACTGTGCGGGACAACCGAGGTGGGAAAGAGAAAGTAAACGACGTTAATGTGATAAAACGATGAAATATAACGTTAATCGTCCTCCGCGGGGCGGCAACGGTTTCATAAGCTAATTTGCCGCGGCTGATGTGCACGCGAGCGCAGACGGCGGCGAATGCAGCCTGCGAGGATGAAGCTGGGGGCTGAGAGGTGGACGAGGGGACAATGGGGGGAGGGGCGGTGAGAGAGAGTGTTCGTTACGCAATGCCGCCGAGCTTCTTTCTTCCCAGAGACGGAAACAAAGAGATGGCACTGACGAGGGGCGCGACTGTCGCTGGCAGGTTCGCGGCTTTAATTGCGTCGACGAATCGAAAGCGAGACGGAGATGCAGGTCGCATTTATTTTGACGAGAGAGGCCAACGGATAGGGGTAATCATCGGAATAGCCCCGCGGTGCCCCCGAGCCCGGCCAAACCCTCCGGGGCTGCATGTCGCTAATCCGCAGACGCCTATATCGGGCATTACGGACGGGCCTAGATAAAAGCCGAAGGAGGGTGAAAAAGTTATCGGCGAATCGAACGAACGAACGCCCCACGGCCCGGCTCCGTCGAGATATATATTTCATTCCCAACGAGAGTGGGATTAGAAGCGGGGTGGCCTGCGCGAGGGTTGGCACGGGGAGGGAAGAGAGATCCTAACGTCAGCCTATTAACGGTACATTACGCTAACGGCCTCTCTCTTTCCCTGGCAGTCGGTCCCGCGCGCTTGCGAGTCGCAGACTCTTTTAAAGGGCCCCGCACGCCGTTAGTATTGTCGCGCACTGGCGCGCACTGGCGCGCACTGCCTTCCAACCCACACACGCGTCATCCCTCTCGTACGAGCGCGCACCGTCCCCCGCTGAAGCATCACCGGCGAGGCATCCCACCCGAAGCATCGATGGCACAACAGATTTATGAAACGCTCGCGAGCGCGCGTTCCCTGATACGAGGCGGGAGATTATTAAATATACGTTGACCATGAAATATTCGTCGAGAGTGAAAGAGAGTGAAATACGACCGCCGCGGATGGAAAATCGGCCGATCGGCCGCTCGTTATTTCAACGATATCCAGTTTCGGGCGAGCGGACCGCCGAGAAAGGCACGAGTCAATTTTCGTTCGGGATCCATCGTAGGGGTTTTTTCGCCGCTGGCCGCGGCAGGGGGTGGATCCGAGGGGTAGTCGGAGGCTGGTAGGAGAAAGATCGCTCGCTAACGAATCGCAATCCGCTTCTTTGTTACGTCCGATAGACTCTCGATGCTTCTCGGCAGTAAGGGCGATCGTAAAAACAACTTCTACCCATCGAATCGGCAATGGCAATCCTTCGTCTTTCCTCTCGTCCGAAAAAAATACGGCTCTTCCATCCCTCGACTCCCATCTGCGCCCCCTCTCCGGAAAGGAAGGCCGATTCCTTCGCCCGATGACGCATTAACTCGAGTATCCTCGACTCTTACGCTTTCCGGCTCGACTCGGAGCGCGAGCGCGCAGCGAGGCGTCATTATTGCGGACCTTTCGAGGACAGAGACCCCGTTTCGTTGTTCGAATAAATTCACCCTCGAGTGGCGAGCTCTTTCATAGACTGCGTCGCGAGCCTCTGCTCGCCTTTAACGTATCGATCTTCCCCGTCGCAGCCTCCCGTTCGTTAAACGCTGCAAACTCTTCCAGCCTTAAAAGAAACGAAAGCATCGTCGGTCGCTACGGGCACGTTTCGCTCCTGTCGCCGATTAGTCGGACGATTAGCACGAGTTTTAGCGGTGCATCTCTCTCTCTCTCTCTCTTTTTCCCTCTCTCCCTCTCCCTCACTCCGTCGGCCAGTGCAGAGCTGCAGGCTCTGGGGCGAGATTCCATGAAATATAGCTGCGGCGCGCGTTGCACGGTACCGAGGCAGCCGTTGAGTGCGCGACACTTAATACGCGAATTACGGGCAGCCGGTAGTTTCTGCTTCCGGGCTAATCCCGGCCGACCTTCCCCGCGGCTTTTTTTTTAGCGCCCTCGGCTGGAAAAAGGAAAAGCAGGCCGACTGGCGCGCGCCGGAAAAAATAGTCTCCCCGCGCGTTAGGCTCGCGCGCGCCGCATAATTCAGAACAGTACTCAGCGACCCCAACTCTCTCGCGTAACTCATTCGCGGCCGATTGACTGTCCATTTTTTTTTCTCTGCCGGCCCCGTCTCCCCCCGCTTTTATCACCGCGCCAGACGATGCCGAGATATCGGTCTCTCGGCACGTCGGGGCGACGAGCGGATAAAGCGTCGAACATTCGTCAAATAGACGCGCGCTGCCGGGGATAACGCGCGTTATCCGCTACGACGATCTTCCCCCGGTTGGCGGAAAAAAAATATTATCTCCGATACAAGGACGGGGGGAGTGAGGATGAGTCGTGGGAGGTCGGTCGGGGGTGCCGACTGCCGAGCCACCGCCGCAGCCCCACATTCAATCCCCAAGGGGGCCAACGTCGGAATCGTCTCTATGGGCTCCCATTGTATTAGGGCGCCCTGAGCCTCAGGGCGTTCCATCATCGGCCATTATGCCGAGATCACGACCCTCGAATTTGCGATGCCCGACGCCGACGTTCCTAGACGCCCGAAACGCCCTGACTCCCTTACGATCGCCCGAGTCGAAAGATTCCGGCCAGACCGCTGGGATCCGAAGGTGGGGTAGCTAAGATGGAGGGAAGGAAGGTCGAGTCGCGAACCTGTTAAGAAAACTGAGCACTACCGGTGCGATTTATGCGCCTTCCTTCCTTTTACTCCACCGTCCCCGAAGGACGGAATTATTCACCGAGCGGCGCGACGTGCAACGAGAATTAACTCGTCTGCCGTCCTTCTCGTCGAACGGCGATCCGTCCGCTCCCGCGCGACAGATTCGGAACGATAACGGGGCCTTTAGTCCAGATTGGAACGGCGGGGGCAAAGGTATTTGCCCCCGAGTCGCGGGAGGGTAGATAGTCCTCGAAGCCGAGGTACCGCAATTACAAATAGATAGAGGAAGGTAGTTTTACAGAGGCTGTCCTTATCGTCGGGAAAAAGCGGGCTCGCGATAGCGGTGGAAGGACGAGAGTAAGGGGATGTAAGAAGCGTTGGAAGAAGAGGGGTAAGAAGCGCGGAAGACGGAGGGAAGTAAGTGGAAGGGTAAGCGGGAACCGATGTGCCTTCGGGTGTTGTAACGCAGCGGGTGCGCCAGAATTGTTTCGGACAGATCGTAATAATGTTCGCCTCGTTGCCGGCCTTGGGTTGCCGTGGGATGGCTCCGGCAGGGATGGCTCGGCAGGGATGGCTCGGCAGCGATGGCCCGGTCGGATGGTCTGGCCGGATGGCTGGCTGGATGTTTGGTCGGATAGCGACGCGGGACGATGGGACAATGGGACAAAGAGAGGCCGGGAGGAAGGAACGCGAGGCGAGCGGAGCTGCGAGCTTCCATGGCGGGTGGCGGAGCGCTTAATGAAACGCTCCTCTGTCCGAACACCCCCATGGCCCACCCACTCCCCCTCGGCACCCTCCTCGACTCTCGTCGAGTCTCGGCGTTATCCGACGCAAGCGGCAAGAAGGAGCACGCGAGATTATCCGGCATATTAATTTCGCGCACACGCTTCCTACCCCGGGCCAGCTTTGGAAGAGCAGCCGGGGCCGAGGCGGCGGGACGACGTCCGACGACGTCCGACGACGTTACGAATAAAGGAGGAAATTAATGCTGACGACCGGAGGAGTAACCTCGTCCTTTAACGTCGCTGGACGAGGCGGCAGCAGGCTGCAGAATACACCGGTATGAACAACGATCTGCGAGGTTAGTCCACTCGCTAGTCTGCCTGCTAGTCTTCGTGCTAGTCTACACGGTCTTCAGGGTAGTCTGCACGGCAGCTTGCGCTTTCTCGGCCATCGTCCCGGTCCGGGCGTCCCTCCCGGTAACGGTACGTAACCAAATTATCGCCGCGAGAATGCATATCTATGCGCGACGAGGGCGGGGGCGAGTGCTTGGGGGCGCTCGGGAGGGTGGCGAGGGTGTCGCGCGTGAGAGACCTACCCTTAAACGAGATTATGCCGAAGCGTCCAACGATGTCGCCCTCCCCGCTCTCCGGCTATTCGATTTGTCAACGTCGACGACGACGAACTCCTCTCTCTCTCTCTCTCTCTCTCTCTCTCTCTCTCTCTCTCTCTCTCTCTCTCTCTCTCTGTCCCTCTCTGTCCCTCTCTCTCGCTATCTCTCCCTCTCTCTCTCTCTCTCTCTGTACTCCTCCCGTTTCCGATTTTATCCCTGCTCACTCCATTCCCCCAACTCTCCGCTCGGAGACTTCTTAAGAGCTACTTCGTTCCGATATTTTCCTCGACTGCGAGCGTACCCACTGTCGAAAGAGCCGACGGTGGCAACACGATATTACCTACGCCGTCGAACGAGACCGGATTTCGCTGCCGGATGTTGCGTCGCACGTACTTGGAGAATGCCCCCTTTTCAAATCGTACCAGTCAGCTAAACGGTCCCGAAGCCGTCGTCGCACAGATGCACTGTTCCTCCGCCGACGCGGCTTGCGAGCGTACGTTAACGTACGCAGACATATTAGCGCTCAGAGGAATGTTTCCGCCGGGCGAAAAAATTAGACGGCCGCGGTTAAGTTTCGAGCGAGCGGAGCGACGCGAATTGATGTGTGTCAAGTGCGGCGATGGCTTAAGGGGTCGATTGATATCGTCGGGCACAAGTGACACGGATATCCGCGCCACTTCCATCGCTTAATTGCAGCGGCGCACTTCCGCGAATGTGATCGGGGTGAATGGAGAGGAAAGAGAGCGTCGGAGAAAGTGAGAGCGAAATGCGGCGAGGGAGAAAGGCAGAGAGAGAGAGAGAGAGAGAGAGAGAGAGTGCAGGACGGGTTAGCGGCACAGAAAGGCACCGGCAGTCGGCTGTCTCGAGTTTTCCACCGTTTTCCGCCCCGCTATTAAGGCCGATTTTTTGTCCCCCCCCTGACGCCGATCGGTACCCCCCACCGTTTCCTAAAGAATCTCTTTTATTTATCCTGTTTTTTCTCCCTGCACGGCAGATCGAGTACTCGAGGCGGCGAAGGGGTTGGAAGGGAGGAAGATCGGTGCACAGGGGGGGTGAGTGAGGGGGTGGCGTGGACGGTACCTACCGGTCGCATACATTATCGATCCTTGGCCGGCTTTAGCGGGAGAGGCCGCGATGCCAAAGCGGATGTGAAATTCGACGAAGACCGAGGGAAAATTTTCCATGCCTCCCGGAAACCTATATGGTTATTGCCCTCGAATAACCGCACTGGGGATTCGGGAGGGGGTGGGCGAGAGTGCGCGGAACAGGGGTCGGCGTGGGGGGGGGGGGCTGACCTGTATGAGGGGCAGGCAGTTCATGTGCGCTATCCCAGGCTTTAGTTATAAAAGGAAATCGCGCTGTACCCGCATATTTGCCGATATGGTATCGAGACGAATTTTCCTGCCCGACAACAAAAATTCCACCCGGTGTAATTTTCGATCTACCCCACCCTCTTCCGCCTCTCTCTCTCTCTGTCTGCCCATGTACCCGGCTTCATGTATATTCATTTTATATCGGTCCGTGACAAGTTTCCGAGCTCGTCACGATATTCGTAACGCGAGATACAGGCTCGCTAAATTCCGTGAACGCGGTTTGACCGAAGCCCTCTTTCGCGATTCGGCTTGTCTCTTACGTGGTTTTCCCTCCGTCGAAACTGCGTAAGTTCTCTCGCACAAAGTCAGAGAGAGACTGAGATAAAGAGAGAGAGAGATGTATATCTACCATCGTAATGGCCCGTAGGAGTGCCTCCGGGACAAGCGAGGAAAAATACATATGTATGACCGAGAACTCACCTCCGCCTTCTCCGAACCGTGGGGGGGAGCCGACCTTCTCGAGCTTTCATCCCTTATAGATTACCAGCCGTCCCCTCGGAGTTTGCGTTCGCGTAAGCGATTCGGCGCTTTGTTTTGCTATCGCTTTATTTCATTTGGCGAGCACCCTCGAAAGTACCCCGCCGAGGGACTACTCTGCCTGCGGGCTATACGGCCTGAGACTTGCGAAGGGGGAGGGTTCCCCGTGCGCGCAGCCAGCTATTCGAATCGCGCCGTTGGCGCAATTATATACACGGGGTGCTCGGAGAATGTCGCATCCAATTCCGCGCCGGGGAAGCTCGAGCGCGCGTTCCGAATCCGAGCGGAGCGTGGCTGCTCCCAGCGTCGGTACGCGCGCACAGTCTGAAACAAGCCCGATAATGGCTGTCGTGTAATTATCGACAGATTAACCGGGACGATTGAACAGGGCGAGCGACTACGACACGCGCGGTCCTTGTCAGACTGACATTCGCGGAATGCGAGCTGCGCCCCGAAATCTGCCCGACTTTCGGGACCACCTCGCGCTCTCGCCGAAGACGACGACTACGCGGCTTCCCGGTAATCCGCAGGCACGCGGATCTTGTGCCAGCCCCGTTCACGCTCGTGCACGAGAACCGAGCGTGTATTAGCGCGTATCGTTTGCTCGACACACTCCATTCGCGCCGGCTTTGCGTACGATCGGCAAATGTTTACTCTCTCCAAGGGGGTTGCAGGGGTCGGGGGAAGGGGGCTGAGGCTGCGGTGGAGACTGGGACGGAGCGAACTGCGGGGCAAACGACAGAAGAGACGAAGGCATCGTCGAGTTCCCGAGAAAGCTCTTGCCGCAGCGAGTAGGTTCGCCTATGTGTCGCTGGCAAAGCGTATCCCTCTATCTTTCCCGTGTCTGCCCGTCGAGTGCTCTCTCCGCCTGCCCCATCGGCCGCCATTCCTACCCTCTAACCCCTCGCCATCCTCTCCTGAGCCTCCCTCCTCCACCCTCCGCCCTCCACCTCCCCCTCGGTTGCGTACGTCACCTCGCAAATTGTTTTTCCCGGAAAGCGTCGTCGTTTCCTTTTCGGCGAACGGCCCTTGACGACCAGCGAATTAATCTCTCGCAAAGGGGCGGCGGAGGGCCGCGCGGGGTGGGTGGGAGGTCGGGGCGAGAGTCTAGCGAATGGATTTCGCTGTGTAGAAAATTAGATGGGGAGTTTTTCAGCGGCGTGTCCTCTATGGGAGTCTCTCTGGAGGAGCGCGATAAAAAAGAGTCGGACGAGGGAGCGGAGAGGGTGGGTCGCTCGTCGGTGTCTCGCCCGACAATGCGTACGTTGAGGCGTATCAGGCGTGGGAGAAGGTTTTTCGGGGCGAAAGCGCGACAAATCCGAGCCGCTCCCCAGTGCCAAAGCGTCGTCCCACACGTTACGACAACCTCTCGCTCAGGGCCATCGCCGCGTGGATAATTTGCATTATTCTCTCGTTGGCACCCGACGCTAAGGCTCAGCTTTTCCTCTCTCTCTCTCTCTGTGTCTCTCTCGCCCTCTCACTCGGTCGGCCCTATCCACCTCTCGATTCCCTCTCGCTTCCGGTTCTCGCCTCTCCCGCTTCTCAGCTCTCGCTTCAGCCACGTCGCGTCGTAATAATGGCATTCTATACCTGGTGACTACCGCCTACGTGACTCGCAATAATTCACGAGCGAATACTCCGCTCTCTCCACCCGCTCGACTACGAGCCCGTAGGAACACGCGACTGCCTAAGCGTGCATGGGAGGCCATCGGAACCCCCGTAACGCGCATGCATAAATTTGTACGGCGAAATGTATGGAGCGTTAAGACGGTAGTCGAGCAACGCTCGTTAACCTAATAAACTTTCTTCGACTCTCTTCGATTCACGACGGCAGGTGGACGTCGGCATTTGGCAACGTCGCTACTTTCGGTCGAGAGTGCGGTAGGGGTGGCGGTGGCAGCGGTGGCAAGGGCTGGACTGGGATGCAGGTCACGGATATCGGGATAGGGGATCGAATATTAGTTTGTCCCTCCTCGGTTCGTAAGGGAAGATTATCCGTCTGTCGAGCTTCCCCTGGCAACACGCAGAAGCGTGCAGGACGTAATCGCGCGCACGAGAGCGATAGGGAGCGGATAGGCAGCGATAGGAAGCGATAGTCAGCGATTAGATCGAAAGTCACGCTTCCCGTTCGGCCGCCACCTGCCGAACGGTAAAAAGGCATAAAGGTCGGAGGGCTCGAGAAGAAAGGCGAGCACTTCCTCCTGTTGCAGCGTTCGATTCTTCATCCGGCATGATTCACGAGCGTTCCCCGCCCGAGGAAAACTTTTCGTCCTCTCGCACCGGCCACGCTACGTGACCGACCATTATTCAGCCCGGATTACGTTCCCGCACCGGGAGAGCGACGCTTTTCGCGAATTCTGAGGGCGGCCGTCGATGGTAAGAGGAAGCGATACGATGCCTCGTAAAAGGCAACGATCTTCCTTGAAACCCGCGCAGCGCCGTTCCGCGGTCATCAGGCATCGCCGGCAAATCGATGTAACGACCTCTCAATTTCTGTCCCGTTAGAAGCCGCGCAATTCCGTACATTCAGCCGGGCAGGCATTCAAGCGGCCACTCTATGCGTATCGCGTCGGAAGATCGAAATCTGTACGCGGAAAGCCACTTGCCGTACGGCGAAGCCTCGGATAATATTGGTCGGACAGGCAGTTCTCAGTATACACACACACATATATATATATATATACCCGCGTCCCGGTAAGAGGCATGCAACGACGCGAAAGAGTACTGTCGTTCGCACTGGCAAGCCGAATGCCTCGCCCGAGTGAGCCACTTTCTTGCTCACCCTCTCGCTCCCGCCCACGCGTCGAAGATCCACGCTGAACGAGGAGAACCTTATAAACGGCGCCTCTATATTCGAGAGCCGGAAATGGGAGTAAGGGGCTCGTAGATAATGCGGCGGTCGAGCAAACTAAGACGCTCTCTGTCTTCCTCCCTTCTCGACTCCCGCCCGGCGATAATGTAACCTTCGGAGCCGCAAACGCAGTCCCGATCCACTTATCTTCCTTCGGCGCGCGACTATGGAAGTCCTCGGCGAGCGATTCATGGATCTGCCCACTTGTAGCCGGTCGCGAATGCATTTCCAATGGACCGTGTCCCTCCTTCCCTCCTCGCTCCCCCCCCCCCCCCCCCCCCCCCATCCGCCAGCCCGGGCTTCGATATTCCGCCATCATATAATTCAGGGACACCTGCTGTCGAGGACAGATTTAGCCGACGCATCGGTACGCGGCCCAGGTTCGTTCGCCTCGTCCGTTCGTTGCGTCACGGCTGGAGGACGGTAACAGGACTATCCGCGTAATGGAAGCGTGTAACGAGAATATCGGAACTGGAACAATTTAGGGGAGCAGCCCCGGGGGCGCTCGCCGCTCCGGCTTTCGTTGCTCCATATCGTCGGGATTGATCGTGAGGAGAGGTTGCGGAGTTCGGTAACTCGAGAAACGATCCCTAGCCTTCGGCGGAATCGCGCGTGCCTCTCGCCAACCTCCTCCTTCTCCGGCCCTTCTCCTCCTTCTTATCCGCGGTCCTCCTCCTGCTCCTCCCGTCCCGGGATATGTAACCGGCGAATATCGGGGCGCGAGATAAGCTACGATACCGAACGCGATCGGCATCGGTTGCCGGTCGTGGCCTCAAAGGAACCGACTACCCTTACACCGAGCGGGCACGTACGAGAAGGATCCTCTCTCTACAAACGAGAGACCCGCTGCGGCTACCCAGGGCTAATTCTCGACACGTATCGAGCCTGACTGGCCATCCTCTGGCATCCGAATTTTCCGACGGAACGGACGTACGCTCCAGACACTTACCAGCGTCTGGAAGAGAGAGAGAGAGAGAGAAAGAGGGAGAGGGGGATTGAGAGAGAGAGAGTGCTGCGGCGGCTTTTTCGATCGGCACTCGTCGTCGGACGAGACGGAATAACGAGTTTGACGTCGGTTGAGCGGCACCGTTTCCACTTGTTGAATTTCCGCTCCTCTCGGGGTAAGCGGAGACTCGGTTATATCGCGCCTCTTTAACCGCCGTGTCGCACACTCGAAAGGGTCCGCGACGGCTATCTAGATATGCGTCGACGCTTTAATCCAAAATACGCCTCTCCCTCCGCCTCTCTCCATCCTTCGCTATCTTCCCCTTCTATCCTTCGCCTCTCTTTGTGCCCCACCGCACCTCTTTGTGTCCTCCCATTCTGCGGCCCCCTTCTGCCCTATCCTCCTCCCTTTGTCCGTCTCTCGTTCTACGTCGTCCGTTCAAGAGCCGTACCGGCCGAGCCTCCGACCCCGTAAAGCCCGAATATTGGAGGTAAAACGCGAGCAAACTACCGACTACCTTGGCGCGAGACGGCCGAGCCGTGTTCCACGATTAATTGGAATTTATGAAAGTGGCCAGGGGTCACGGACGGAAACAGCTCGCGCGTCGGCCGTCCCGGGAGAGAAAGGGGGAGAACGGGAGGGTAGAGGGAAAATTGGAGAGAGGGCAGCGAAAGAATCGCCGGCCAGTCTACGCTCGTTCGAGCGAGCCGGAAGTTCGGCAAATGACCGGGAAATTTTAGGCCGATTTTTCCGAATCGTCCGCTCATCGAGCCGTGCCGAAATAAATGCGGAGTTCTTTCGGACAAAAATCTGGCATTTCCGCGGAAGCTACCCCTGTCGATGGCATTCAGCGAGGCCAGCTGCGGATCGCTCGAACGACTCATTGTTTGATCGTCGAGAGTGCGATCAGCGATCCGCTTCGATTCTCGCTAATGTCGAGGTGTCGAATTTTTTGGCCTCGACGGATGAATGGACGAAGAGGGCAAGGGTTGAAAGGAGGGTAGAATGAAGGGAGACGGTGAGCGAGGAGGAGAAGGAACGTCGAAGTGACTTGCCTCTACCGTCTCATTTCGCGTCCGCGTCTATAAAGCACCGCCCGCTGAATAAGTGCTCAACCAGAATTATACTCGCGAAAATAATAGCGAGCCCATTTCGCTGAAAGCCACGCGTACAAAGTAATTAGTCTGATTTTCCGCCAGCATCACCATCATTGCAACCGCCAGCGAGGCTCCCCCGCGTCGTCTGTAGTCTCGGCTTACCCGCGCTCTCCCTCTCTCGCTCTCGTTATATCCGTCTGAAACTCGACCCGTTTTTCTCGTTATCCTGCTCCGTTGCCCCGTCCGTCATTGGCGTAACGAAACTTATGAAACGTCTATCGGAAATGTCAACCATCGGGCATAACTGTCAACGAAACTGAGCCCCGTTCCCTCATTAGTCCGTGTCTCTCATAATGGAATTGGAGCGAATTGCTCGATCATCTGCCTGACGGAGTACGCAAAAAGGTGTACCGAATAATCCTGCTAATGCGATCCTTCCATCCTCACGGCTTAGCGTGGAAAACAGGAGTTTCCGCGAGCGCGTGCACACTGCCAGGTAAGGAGGTGAATTTTGACTACGATAGAAGGTAAGTGCGCGGCGAAGGCAATTAGTATGCCGGCGCGGGAGTGTAACTTTTGCCCGTCCGTCGTGCAAACGTTGCTACGCCGCTGGGAAAGTCCGTCTTGCGGTACTCTTTGAAGTTTATTCGGATTCGCTTAAGCGTGCGGTGCGCGCTGGCGAGCGGGGATGTGGCAACGGCAGGAGTACACCACCGGCACCGGCACCAGCGGTGGTAGGAAGATCCGCAGAAATTCCAGCGGAAAATTCTCATCCTCCGTGCGTGCTCATCGTTGAAAGTTCCGCTGTGCGTGCGGCCTCTTTCACGACTCTTTCAGCTCTTCGCCCTGCTCGGCGCTGTAAAGAAGTCGCAGGCCATCCCTGGTATTAAATTGACGCGGCACTCTGATTACGCAGGTCATCGAGGCTGCCATCCAGCCTGACGTGGTCGCTTAAGTCCTCCTCGGCGCTCGATATCGACCTGGCGGAAAGCATCGCGGAACCGAGCGATCTGGAGCGAGTGCGTCCTTCGTTACGGACGACGTCGCGTCCAGCAGGCTTGGAGGGTCGTCGCGAGGTTAAAGCGGCGCATTATTTACGCCGACGGGGGCCCGAATGGCCAAAATAGCCGGAATGCCTGGCCCACTGGGAGAGCGCGATCTGCCTCCCGGAACACCACGGGAGTACGACGACGAGAGGTGCGCGCCGGCGGCCTGCTGCTAGCCGCTTCACTCCATTATTACCGCAGTCCCGTGGATTATTCCGACGGCTTAACACTCGTCCGTTAAGTAAATCCTGTCCCACGAGCGCGTCCTATACCGGTACATGACACTTTACCCGGATCTCCGCGTAATGCGTTATCCCACCTTCTTCCTCCCGAGCACCCCGACCTACCCTCGACTAACCCCCCGACTAACCTCCCCCGCACTGCCCCCCACTCTCATCCCCCTTCCCGACTGCCGAGGCTACAGCATCCGTTTATTAACGTACGGCCCTCCCTGCGCGGCCTCGACCCTCTCGGACATTTTCGTCCGTTGCGGCCCAGAGCGCTCGATAAAGAGCTTCATGGCGCGTGCGTTTAACGTCGCTCGCGAGACGGGACTTGATTTATTTCTGTCACTCCAGACACATAAAATGTACGCCCCCTCAATCGCGACCGAATTAACAGGTGCCCAGCGGACGGAATTTGCGAACCGGGATCCGTGAGATTTCTCACGATGCGGGTTATGATCGGCTCCCGAGGGAGGATCGCGAGAAAGATCCCAGATGTTCCACGGGAGCTGCACGTCCTTCTCCCTCCTGTGGGACGAGGGAGGGGTACGTGTGGGAAGTGTATACGGTCTCGCGACGAATGAATTACAAACGAAGGCTCCCTTCTGACTAAGTTCGATCGATCCCTACTCACCCCTCGTCCATCGAATCCGTCTCGTGTCCTCGTCGACGCTTAATTCGCCGTTAGCACTCGGCGAGGATTGCTCCTTCGTCCATTTTTCGCCGAATCGTCAGCGCGCTCCACCTCGGTCGCGATCTTCCGTCCATAATGCGATTCATTGTTCCCGACGACCCGACGACTCTCGTCGCTGGCTGTCTCTCGACGTCCCGAAATTGCAATTTGCTCCGCAAACTTTGTAGAGGGAGAATAATCGTCCGTAAGTCGGCCCGGGTATTTGAAAGTCGTCGATGGATGTCCTCGAGGATTTTTGCTCGCGCTCTTCGCCGGCTGCTTTCATCCGGCGGCGGGAGCCCTTAGACGAGTTCAAGACGAAATGACTGAAAACGGGAGAGAGTCGTTGTCGTCGTCGTTGGGCGCTAGAGATGTCTGTCGAAAGAGTGAGAGTTAGAGAGAGAGAAAGAGAGGGAGAGATTGAGAGTGAGACGAGGGAAATAAAATGCGGCACACTTTGTTATCCGACTCGCGTTCTCCCGCACTCGGCACTCGCCATCGTTCGCGCTATTATTTGCCTTTTACTTTTTCCTTTCTCTAGGCGCCGCAGTCTACCACGCTTCGTACGACGTCTACCACCTTTCTTCGCGGCATCGCGAGGTTCGCAGAACCGAGCGAGAGAGAGAGAGAGAGAGAGAGAGAGAGAGAGAGAGAGAGAGAGAGAGAGAGAGAGAGAGGAGAGATGAAAGAGGGCAGAGGGAGAGAAGTAAGTATTCAGGAAGAAGGGAAAACAGCGCAGGGAAGGAATGAAAGCGGAGAAAGCGAGAGGGGGAAAGTGGCGGCGAGGGAAAACTGGGATGGAAGTAAAGAGAGTGAAGGGACGGGTGAAAGAAGTTTTCAGGACGGCGGGTGGGACGATCTTTCGAGTTAATCAGAGACCGCCAGTGCCAGACGTCTCGAGTTGAGCTCGAACGGAAAAGGGAGCGAGCGTGCGAGGGGGAGAGAGATCGAGAAAGAGGGGCGAGAGCGAGAGGGAGTTCTCTCCCTCTGAGACAGAGAGCAAGCGGGAAGGGAATGGGAAGAAGAAGAAGAAGAAGAAGAAGAAGGGGGAGGAGGAGGCCGACGGAGAGGAAAAATGCCGAGAGGAGCGCAAGGTGAAGTGGATGGGTCCGTGGGTCACGTACGAGGTAGCGTAGAAGCAGCGAGCGGGTCGTGAGGGTCTTCTTTGCTCGGACTACCGACGCTAGCTGCTAAACGCGAGAACGTCCCTCAAGGGGTGAGGAGGGGGGGCAGAGAGGTAGAAAAGTTGCCCCCGGCCCGATAAAATAAGACCTCCCTGGATTACACTTTTATTACTCGATCGAATTAGTCCCTTTATTGTCTCGCTCGCTCGCCGTCGGTTCGGCTCGTTCCATTCGTTCGTTCGGTTCCGTTCGGTCTCCGTTCGTTCAGTTCGCTCGGCTCGGTGCTGATTTTTCGCTCCTGATCGTCGATCGATTCTCGCTCCGAATGATCGCCCCCGGCGAGGGGCGGTAACCGTTACTCCTACCGACTACCCTACTATTTTCGGTATTGACCCCGTATAATACCCGGAGATCGTTATTCGCTACGGTCGCACCCGCGGCTCGCTTCTGCCGATATTAAAGCTAAAATTGTTACGGTGACTCCACCTGTTCCGGCTGGAGGGGGGAGGACACACTTTTTGAACCCTTCTTCCGACCCGCCTCCCTCGGATGAGGGAATTTTTGGGCAGGCAACCTGCGCTGTCCGCGTAGATTTCGCAGCGTCGGTTCTGCGGCGCCCGCACGTGCACGCGTGCAATACCGGGTGGGCGAAAATACGAGTGCACCCCTCTTCCGTCGCAATTTCAATCGACCCCCCACAGACGACAGATGCGAGAGCGACGCGTGCCACGGTGAGATGACGAAGGACGTAACGTCATTGTGCGAGGGGTGCCAAGGGGCCGAGGGGCGTCAAGAGGGGGGGAGCAGAGGGGAGCGGACGACACTGCGAGCCCTCTTTTTTTTGCCGGCGGACGAGTCGTTCGTTTTTATTGGGCGCAGGTTCGTGCGGGGCGGCAGGTTCACAGAGAGAGAGTAGCACGTGTACGGACCCGACGTACGTACACGTATCGTACGCGGGCAGGATACATTGTTAGGCGTGCGTGATGCCAACTGTGCGTGCACCTTATGGCCGGGGCAGCTATAAAGATACTCCTGCCTGCCGCGGGCAGCGCCCCTACCCCCTCGCCGCCAGCGTTTCGCCCCGTCCGGATAAATTATCGTCGCAGAAAGCGTTGCACACTCTAGCCGCCACTTTCCGCCCCTGCGCGGCCAAGAGTTAGCCGACGCTGGCAGTTTAAAAAGTCCCTTTCGCTCAAGAAGCTCGAGTTACGCATCAGCGGCGAGCGGACACTTTGACCTCGCTGCCAGCGTACACGCCCGGCGTGTGAGAAATCTGCCGGTTTTTTTTAACAATTCGGTACATCGTCCGCTTGCCGTCAGTACTTCACTTAACGCGCTTCTATTTGCTTCGAAAGTTTTTCCGTAAATACGGTTCCCGACGGGAGATAGTTCGGCGTAACATAGCGGCACCTTCTGTATTCCGACGAAAATTCGGAACGACAAGCGGTGTCATAGCGAACTTTAACGCCACCCCCCTCTCCCTCCTAATTCGCGCCGCTTGTTCCCGAGAGGCTTTGCAAATCTAAGCTGTTGGAACTGCGACTGAACCGCTCGCGCGACTGGCAGCGCTGAAGAGGAGCGGGGACGGACGGCGGATCTTTGACGTTTCTCGCACAAATTTTGTTGCCGTAAAGTTCGATGCTTTGTAATTAGCGAAATAGCGATGACGGGGGTGGGTAGAGCGGCGGGGGGAGGAGGTGGAGGATCGGCGGGCGTCACTTCCGTACCCACTCTATTTGCCACTCGTTCGCCGCCCCCTCGCTCTCCCTGCCCTACCCCCTTCCAGCCCATCCTCCCCCTCGTGCCGATAAATTACGCTTTGTTAGGTAAGAGTCGGTCGAGTTTGCATAGAAAGAGCCACTCAGCCAACTCGGGTTTCCAGTGGCTTCTCCGTGGATTTAAATGGAAAGTCCGTTATAATCTCGAAGCTCCGGCACGACTTGGCTCGACTCTCGAAGGAATCTGCGGCGCCTCTGCTTACTCGCGGACCCCCCCGCCATATCCGTCCGTCGCGGGGGCGAGGAAAAGGGTAGCTGGAGCTCGAGCAAGAAAGAGACGGAAGTCGGGAGCGAGGGAGAAACAACCGTTTTCCGCACCAACTGCGTCACCGGCCACATTTCTCACGGTCTGTCCGCGGAAAATTTATAAGCCGACGCATCCACGCTTCCCTCTCTCTCTCTCTCTCTCTCTCCGCTCGCGAGCTTCTTGATTCGAACCCTCTATTAATCTCTCGCCTGCATCATCGAGCCTTCGAGTCGGACGTGCGAGAGGCAAGGGGGTGAATTTCGATGGCGGTTCTCACCTTCCGGTTCTGCGCTCGGTTTCCGTTCGAGGGCCGATTCCGAGAGACCGCGGGGAGCGATTCTAATTGTAGCCGAACCGGCCGGGTAGGGGTGGCCAGCGAGGGGGTGGAGACGGCGTTTTATCGGAAATCGAAGGAAGGACTCTACGGCGCGCCGTTCATGATAATGGCACGTTCGCCGAGCGAAAGAATTCGATGTGGGTAATAAGCGGCGGACCGGTCTAGGAAATGATTCGATCGGAAAAAATTAATTTTCCCTCGCCCCGGGAGGCTAACAATGGGCGGGTGATCCTCGCCAATGAAAAGTAGGTGGGCGAAGGGTGGCGATGGAGGCGGAGGATGGTCGGCGATGGTAAACTATTTCGCGATCGATGATAAACGAGGCTGGCTAATTAACCGATGCAGGCCGGATATCTCGCGAAAAGCGCGTAGCGCATCCCGGCAGATGGTACGTAATAATCGATCAATTCGGACATCGATTCGATGGAGAGTGAGAGGGATGAGAAAGCCGAGGGTAAGCCTGCGAGGGGGAGGTGGCTGACGGGTGGGAAATTAATTCAAAGCGGCGCGCGAGAGTTTCGGGGTGACCGGCCGATCGAGGTGGCCGATATGTAGGTGGGAGATTGTAGGTGGGAGATTGTAGGCGTCCGATGTAGGTGGACGATCGAGGTACGAGGGTGGTGGTTAGCGCGAGGGTGAACGAGGCTGTCGGAGGGTAGGCGGGGGTGGCGCAGCGGCAGCGCGCGTGGCACGTACCGCCGTAACTGACAACCGATCATTTTAATAAATCGAAACTAATTGGCATTCGGATGGCCCCTGCGGGCGCCGATTCAATGATGCATAACTTTTCGATTTCGGCTATTTTTGTCGATGTGGCCGATTGAGCACTCGGCCGACTCTACCGCTCGCGGTATTTAACGCCATCGTTACAATTCCCATCCCCCACCCCTCCTTGATTCACCCTCTCCGTCATCCCCTGCGTCGAAGCTCGTCCGTTCCACCGAGCCCCTCCCTCTTTCTCTCTTTCTCACTCTCTCTCTCTCTTTCTCTCTCTCTCTCGTCCAGTTTAGCTCCGTCCTCCTTCCAACCCTTCTGCCAAATTCTCTCGCCTCCCGCTCCGCTCGCCCGCGGTCGACTACTAAACGAACGAATCGGAACAATTGAAAATAATGGAGAGCGGTTCCGGGGACAGGAAATCGCGAAAATCGGCACGATCGCACTGCGTGTGTGCGACAGAGCGAGAGAGAGAGAGAGAGAGAGAGAGAGAGAGAGGGAGACATGTCGCTCTGGTCCGGGAAACGAGTGGACGCCGCTGCGGAGCACTCGTGGCCAACAATCGTTTACCAAAATAAATCGTTATAAAAGGGGCATTAGCCCCGGACTCGGCGTCGAATTCACGGTGCGCGAAATGCAGGTTATTCCGACGGATGCCCCCCCAGGACGAGCCGCGATTCGTTATTCCCGGCCGATCGCCTCTCGCGGAGATCTACGATCGTATTTATCTCCGCGGAAGGAGCCGTCGGCTCCTCGCTCTCATCGATCTGCCACGCTCGCCATCAGTCGAATTTGCGACACCCCGCGCCTACCCCCGTCGCGCCCTGGCCGCGGCCGGAATTAAAAAGTATAATCTCTGCTCGTCGGCTCCCTTTATCAGATCGTTTCCTTATTTCAATAACGAGATAATCTCGTCCGATGGTCGAGAGAAAAGCTAATAAAAATACGGGCCACCGGCTAGCCAGGAAAACGAGCGGGAGCGAAGAAGAGAGAGAGAGAGAGAGAGAGAGAGAGAGAGAGAGAGAGAGAGAGAGAGAGAGAGAGAGAGACAGAGAGAGAGAGGGGGAGGGAGAGAAGGAAGCTAGCGAGGAAAGAAGGTAGAATTCTTTTATCGGCGAATTACAGCGATGAATATTAATGGGCCACGGGCGTCGTCCTTAATAAGTAGCGAAGCTCGTACCTCTAATAAACGAGAATTCATTTCCGGCGCATCGTTATGCGCCAAGGCTCACCGTGTCTTCCCTGCGCTCCGGCGAAATTCGACGATCGTCCGCGAATCGAAAGTGGACACTTTCGGCACCTGTTATCCTCCCTTTCGGTAGGCCGACCGTTTAGGTCGCGGTTAACGCTCGTTTTTGTCCCGTCGCGAAGTAGGGGTGGGGAGGGGGAGATCGGTTAACGAAGTGCGGCCGGAAAGGGATCGGAAGCGGTACGATCGTCGTAATGGGACGTTGGGGAGGCGATAAAGTAAGCTCGGCCACTCGGTCATTGGCGATCGAGCGGATCGAAGACGATTACGATCCATTCGAATTCCTCTTGGCGATCGGTCGCAGCGGATCGAGCTGGCTGGCCGGCCTCGAGATATCGGGAGTGGCCAGGATGGCCGGGACGGACCCCGGGCTCGCTTTAAGATTTAATGGGAGTCAAACGCGGAGAATTATCGCCCGGCGGGGGGGTCGCGCGCGACCCGCGACCGTCGAACGGTAACAGATGCTCACTGTCGAGGAAAACCCGGTGTGCTCGCTCAGACCCCGCCCGTGTCGACAAATAGCTCACATGACTCTGATTACGAATCGTTTATAACCCGTCTGGGTCGTTGCGAAAAAATGCATGGCGATCCTGAACGTCTGTCCCGACTCGTACGCTTATCCTTCATTTACTTACGGTCTAGGTTATATATCTACAATTTATGGATATGGTTGAAGGTCTCTCTCTCTCTCTCTGTCTCCCTCTTTCTCTTTGTTGTCTGACCTGACAGGTTGACCTATCCGCGCTCGGCAGTTCGAATGAAATATTGAAATGTATTTCGGCTCTCTTACGTTCCTTTGGACGCTGCGGGTAAACAAAAATTGGATAGCTCCGGAAAAGGGTCACGGAATCGGGGAAAAGCTGATCGCGAAGCTCGTTACGATACTTCTGCTTTATTGTATAAAACGGAATAGTCCGGTTCGGTCGCGGTCACATAGATGTCATAGGGGTAACGAAGAGTGACGGTAACTAACAGACACTGGGCCAGCGTCCGTTCGAGAGCTTACAATTTTGCGGGAACCGGGCGAAAAAGCGCATCGCCCCCGACTAGAGGGGCGGAATTTCGAAAATAAACCCCGGAAAAAGCTCCGGCATATCGCTACACCGGGCGAGATACTTTTTCTCCACCCGTCCGCTTCACCCCTCCCTCGGTCGCTCTTTCTCTCTCTCTTTAAATTATATAAAGCGGAGATTCGGCAGTGTGCTTCGACGCTGACGTCATAGGCTAATGAAGAGTGACGAGACGCGAGCGAGCGCATCGATAGCTCGCGTATCGCGGGATTCGAGAGTATCGCAACTCGAGCGGAAGCGGGCACACGGCGCATGATATAACGCCGGAAACGTTGAGAATACGGTCGTCGAAAGAGGGCCGAAAAAATTTACCGTATGCCCCGCCCCGAACGTTACAATATTCCGGCCTCGATTATTTAAAGTGCAAACCTCGAACGCGGCCCGCTGACGTCACGTAACCATAGAGAGACATACGAGGGCTTTCAATTTTGTTCATTCGACAAATAGCCTTTGCTAATTCGGGGCAAGCGCCGGTCGAAGCACGAAATTGCAATCGACCGAGTGCAAGCGGCCGTACGGGACGCAAAAGAAAAAATCCAAAAGAAAAAGAGTAACCGTAGCCGAGATCGAAAGAGCCGGAGCCCTCCCGCCGTACATGACGTGTTACTCAGCCGGTTTTACATAATCTTCTGCCGGGGGGCAAGGGGGGGGGGCGGACGGGGGTGAGGAACAAAACTGGAGGCGACACGTTTTTCCCCGGGGCACAAAGGAGGAGTCCTTGTTACTCGTCATCGTCGCCAGACGGGACGATATCGATTCAGAATAATCGTCCCCGACAAAGAGCAGGCACGAGGCACCCGATGCGATACAACCCCTCTTCCTTCCAGCCCCACCCCCCTTGCCCTCCGTGATCGTCGTCTTGCCAGACACTCGACGACGGACTTTTCCTCGTGGCTTACCGTCGTTAACGTCCCGTCGACAGGTCGATAGCGTCGAAATCGGAGTTACCCACCCCCTCCTTCCACCCCCGTCCGAAGCCCTCGTCAAGATCCAGACGTCCTCGAATCCTCCGGAGACTCTCGCTCCTCACCCCCCTGCCTTCTTCCCAGCTCTCTCCTTCGCCACCCGATACGCTTTAACGCGCTTCAGAATGCGGGGATCCCACGGAGGAAGATATCGGGGATCTTCGGAGACGTTCGGCGAGATAATTCTTTTTCCTGCGCTTATCCGACTTCGGCCGCTTCCCGTTTAAGGGTAACGATCGGGCGCTGAATTAATTTCTAAGTAGGCAACGGCATGTGCGGTCGGCCGAGCCGACGACAGAAAGGAGCGAAGGCAATGCATAAACCGTTGCATAATGCACGCTTCATCGCGGGCCCGGTCGTTAGGTACGTACGACGCCGACTAGAGAGCCGACTGGAGTCTAATAGAGAGCCAGAGTCGACTAGAGGGCCGACCGGAGTCGACCGGAGCCGAGTACGACGCTGGCCTCGCCGCGATTCCGACATCGGCAATGCGTCGCAATTCATAATGGAGGCCACGTTGCAAGGCGGAGGAACCGGTTGCCGATCGAATGGAGATGGAATCTCTACGCGCCTCTACGCGCCTCAACGCGCCTATAAAGCGCCTATAAAGCGCCTATAGGTGTCCTCATTGTACGCGATTACGAAAGCCGCCCACATTAGGCACGGCCGCACTCGATTTGTCGACCGTCAACTTTCCTTCACACTTATCTCGATCGCACGAGAAGGCCGCAACTTTTGTCAAGCTGTCTGCAATTCGATTGTCACCCTCCCCTCCTCCTCTCCCGCCGCACATTCGACACCGAAATTGCTCTCTTGCCTCCCATTGTTCAACCGGCTCACTATTCCGGGACTCCCAGTGCGCGTGTGATTAAGCTTCTGGGTTTTCACTTTCGCGTCAGGCTAAGTGACACGCTAACACGGTTTTCCCAATTTAGAATGCCGGCGAGCGAGCGCGCGCGATTCATCATGGCATACGTCATTCGCTCGTTATACGGGAATGAGCGTGATAACGTTCGCGCTTCCTCTCTTTATAATCACTTATCCCGAGGGCAATCCGGGAAGTTCCATTTCGGCCACCCTTCCGGCGCCGCGCCATCGGCCTTTGATTCTTTGTCTTTGAAGATGGCCGAGGGGTTGTTTTACGAGGGGGACCGATCGGCGAAAGCGTGCCATTCCGCCTCCGGGGGCAAACGGGAGGAATATTTCCCCTCGCTAATTTCGCCCCTCCGCGTATGCACCCCTCTCTAAGTTTCCAGTGCCATGGGAGAATCGATTCTCTGTCCGTAAACAACGACCACTTTCTCCGTGCCTCTATATCAGTCTCTCTCACTCTCTCTCATTCTACCTCTCTCCCTCTGCACTTTTTGGCCAGGAGGAATTGATCGATCGACGCGTCCCCTAAAATTATGCCATCGAGAGAGCCACCCTTTTCGGAATGACCGCCAGAGCGGACCTGAAGCAATAGGTTCGCGGAACTCTGTCATCGGGGAGCAAGAAGACTTATGGAATTATCGAATCGCAGCGAGCGTGTTAACGAGCATCGATCCTCTGGATGGGGTCAGGTCGGATCGCGATGCAATTTATCGAGCCCCTCCTTTTTCTACCTCACCCTCCGGTGGCGAGCGTCGAGCGGCGGTTAAATATTAAATTTGCAAATGGGTCTGACAGAGGTCGATCTTATTTTAGTCGAGCCCCGCCGACATCGCGCCGCAAATAAGTTTTATTCAATCCGTCCTCAGCACGCGGGCACGCGGCTCGCTCGCTCGCTCGCTCGGTGGATGCGCAATTTTTGTCGCCGACTATTCGTGGCTCGATGTCTCGGCGAGTTCGTATTTGCATAGCTCGCGGAACCGTTGAAAGCCGGCCAGGAATAACGGGTTGGGCACGTGCGCTCGAGCTAAGAAGTCTTCGCGTACCAAGTTGTTCCGTCGAATCTTTCGCCGTCGGTTAAATTATCGTTACCGTCGCGAAAACTTTCCTCCCCGCCCCTCTCTCGCGACTCTGGGGAGAGGGAGAGGGAGAGTAAGAGAATGAGGGGAAGAGGTAGGTCGCGGTCTCTGTGTACACGCAGCATCCCTCCGTGCATGCCGGCCCGCTGTGTATGCAGCCCGTCGACGCGCGCGCTGCGGTAACTTTGGCCATTTCCAATGTAAAGTCATTTCCCGCGTAACCGGTTTAACCTTCCTCCTTGCCGGCGGATTGCACGGCGAGCCGTGTAACGCGGCCGCGTGTTACGCCCGACGTCTGTAACGCATCGGTGTAATGCAGCTCGCTACCCGGCACGGGTAACGCACGTCGGAATTACACGTCTTTGCGTTTGTAACGGTATTACCGATACCCGGCTTCTACCCCGCCCTGACCCACCCTTCCTCCCAACCCTTCCACCCCCTGGCTCGCCACCCCCGCCGGAAACTTTCGCAACGTTTGCATATAGCGGGCGCGTCGCGGGCCGCAAGCTGCCATAAACTTTTCAATGAGCCCGGCGAAAGTTTAAGCTCGCGGCGTGCCGTGTAGACGGACGAATCGAAGGAGAAAGAGATAAAGGGAGAGTGGGACAGGAAGAAAGATCGTGATGTAGCCGATCTCTGAAACTGAATGTAGAACGTATCCAGTTGCGTCATCGGCGCGGAGTATGGGCGCGCGCGGCCCGTTCGACAGACGGAACGCGGTGGCTAAAGCGAGATAGGGCGAGCTGAGGCGAGATAAGGCGAGATAAAGGGAACTCTCCACGTGCGAGCAGGAAGTCTCGGGACTCCTGAGGGTCGATCGAGCCGCGACGTTTTAGCCTGAAAACGTACTACCGCAACGGGGTTGCAACGGCAACGCGAGCTGCTCTCCTCCCCCCTCCCACCTCATCCTACTTCTCCTCCGAGCCACACTCCTCTGAACTCTTCCAGCCTCTCTCACCTTCGGCCTCACTTTTACCCTTTCTCCCCCCCGCGCGAGCCTTCCTCTCGGGCGGATGCATTCCTCCGAGACTTCGTTATCCTTCCTCGGAAGAATGAAAGCCGTGGCACCGTAACGCATAACCGCGGCGGAATGAAAAAGAACGGCGACGAGGGAAAGAACCGTGGAAAGAAGGGCAAGGAGAAAGGTGGGCGGGGACACGAGGGGTGGGGGGGTGGGGGCAGGGAGACGAAAGAAGGACCCCGAGAGCAGGTAATTTGCCCTTCCAGGCAGGAATTTCTCGCGAAACTTCCAACCGGTTTCCTTCCGTGCTTTTCCGCGAAATACTCTTTGCCGGGGCACTCCTCCTTTCGTCCTTTCGTTTTCCAGCCCCCTCTCCTCGGCCCACCCACGCTCTCGGAGGCTGCCGGGTGGCACCCTTGTCGTCCGACTTCTCGCGAATCCTCTCCTCTCCTCTCCTCTCCCGCCGCCGCCGCCGCCGCGGCAAAGTCTCGATTCTGCGGCGAACGGGATTGAGTTTACGTCGGTACGGTACGAAGTAGGTTTCATTTCCTGCCGACGCCGACGGGACAACGAATTGTTTCTGTGCGGATTTTCCCTCTCCCCCTCTCTGTCTCTGTCTCTGTCTCCGTCTGCTCCCCCCTCTGCCTGTCCCACTCTCTTGCCGCATTTTGTTTCCTCGTGCGTTGTCGCCGATTCGGACAGACGGAGAGAAAGAGAGAATGAGAGAGCAGAATGTTCCTTCCTCGGCGAAATTCTGTTTGTCGGCGCGCTAGAAGGATAAGGCTGGAGAAGGGGGGTAAGATTAAAATGAATTTTCCACCGCGAGCGAGGTTCGTTTGAGCGCGGAACGACCTTAAACGCGCCGGTCGAAAAGCCGTAAAAATCAATGTTCGAAAATACGAGCGCGTTGGCTTTAAGGAAGTCGGAGAGGAATCGGGGGATGGGGGAGTCAGAGAGTCCACGGGTTGGCAGGTGGGGAGGGGGGGGGGGGGGGGGTTGGAACGTGTCAGCGAACGGGGGCTGCAGTAGCTATTTGCGCTGCCGGTGTTTGTCAGTTCCTCGCTACCGGTCTCCCTGAAAGAGTTTCGCTTTAATTAATTCAACGTTCGCGGAACCGCCCCCGCCGAAGATCCTTCCTTTTTTGCGAGCCGGGAAGCGCGAACGATCGGCAACAGCACGCGCGTCCCATCCTTTTTACTCGTGGCCCCGATAACAATAGCCGCGGCAGGGCGATGACGGGGGGGACGGGGGATGATGGGGGGTGGCGCGCGCGCCGACTGGCGAAAAAAGAGAGGAATCGATGAAAACGGCACTCGCCCGCTCGGCGTCACCCGATTCTCCCATATCGCGTGACTCTTGATTATGGAGCCGTAATATAATTAATATATACGTTTATTAACGGCCACCGATGCTCCTGGGGTGCACTCGCGCGCGCGCGCGCGCTCTCGCACGCTCGCGTCGGCGAACATTTAGCAAGCGAACGATCGCCATGCGAGATCGCGGCCGATGAAATTATTTCGCGTCACGATAATGGAGCGGTCCATAATTAAATCGTCATGATATAAAGTTAACCGAAAAAATGTTCGTTACGGTGATTAAAGCCGGGCCGAAGCGACGAATTGACGCGGGCCGCGGGAAACGAATCGGAATAACGAGATCGTCGATCGTCCCTCATCGCCGTCTCATCCCTCTTGCACGTACGCAGGGCCACGCACACATTCAGGCAGAATCACACTGATCTACATCTACACGGACGGACTCTCCCCTCTCGGCCGTAATTACACTTCAGAGTCATTTCTCTCCTGCGAGAGTCGTTCGTCGGGCAGCCGGTCGTCAGCTGGCACTCTCTTATCGACAAGACTTGTATCCGCGAAAGCTTTCGAACCGTTCGCGCATCGAAGTGGGTCGTTCCCGGCATTTGACAAGTGCTTACGTTCGTTTTAGCCGCGCTCGCGCGACCCTATTTCAGGATCCGGAATGAGCGCGGAGGGGTGCGCCGCTCGAGGCTCCAAGGAGGAGGGCGGTGAGGGGTAGGTCCAGTCTTGGGCGAGGGGAAGGAAACTTTGCCGAAGAAATTGAATGCAAATACCGGGGCAATGCGTCTTCGACGTTCTGAATTCCCTGCCTGGCTGTTTGGTCAGTCATTGAGAGTGACGCTGCCGGTACACACGGCAGTCGAAGAATGAGTCCTCCGATGGACCTTCCGGGAGTCGACGTCCGGCTGGGCGGCTCTTTGCTAATTCATCGCGAGACTAAACGGAATTACTTCTCGCGAAGCTTCGCACCTATCCCACCCTCTCCGAGTCGAGGACACTTCGCTGAAGCTTAGCGCGGCTTACCGGCTGCCCAGTTGAATCTGTCCGACGACAACAAAGGGTTGCAGCGTGTCAAATCCCTCCTATCGGCCCCTATAGTCCAGGCGCTATCTTTCACCCGCGAACCTTCGCCCAGCTTCCGGCATCGAGTCTCCCGGACGTTTCTATCATTCCCCCCCTGCCGGCCGGGATATTTGCCGGATCATCGAGCAGGTCTCAGCTCGTTTTTTACGGGCCACGCTCCATCGCGGACCATCGTCAGGCCGCTTTACGTAATCGCGTGCTGCGCGACGGCTCATTCGTTCTCGCCTACCGGGATCAGACTCGTCATCGTCGTCGTCATCGTCGTCGTATTCGTCGCCCTGCTCGTCCTACTCCTCGTCCTACTCGCCCTACTCATTCCACTCCGGAAGCGGCAGGAAGCGGAGAATCGGTACGAAACGAAGGAAGGGAGATCTAGCAGGCGCGATTAACTCGGGTACGTGTCGTTCAGTAGCCCTTCGAGACGTCCTTAAGCTTAGGACGGACTTGGCCGTTAGACCCGTCCCTCCCCAGGGCACGTGTTTGCCCCTCGACAAATAACCAACTTCCGGGAGCGGTGTGCCGGCCACGTCCGCATCCGTCCAACCGAATGACCGACTGGCCGCGTCCTCCGCCAATCGCTAAGTGTGTGCCAGTTCCGACCGAAGCGTCCCTACCAACGGTCGTTTCTGCATATGGAAGCGCGCTCATCATTTTTCATCCCTCTCCAGTTCCACCGCATATCAAGATGCAACAAAGTTCACGAACGGAGCTGAATAATGCAGGCATATTACGCTTTGTTTTTCGACCAGTCTGCGCCGTTAAGCGATCGCTCCCCCCCCCCCCCCCCCCCCCCAGTCTGGCCGGTGACAGTTATAGCTGTCGGCGATAAACAGCCCGGCGAAATATAGTTATGAAGGAAATTAATATTTATTTCTCGCCGGCTGGGGCGAGCCCGCAACCCAGATTCTAAAAATTACCCGACGACCGAACTCTCTCCTCTCACCCCCGCCGACAGCTATAACGCGCTATAACGGCCATAACGCGCGCGATACGGGAGGAACGCGTACGCCTGGGCCCGGCAATTTAATTCCATTCTCATGCTCGCGGAAGGAGTTGTGTTATTGATTCGAAGTTGGCCGCCGTTTCCGTGGCAGAGTTTACGAGATAAGACGGGAGCGACCGCTGGAACGTGCGCGGGCGGGAGAGGGGGAGGGGAGGAGGAAGACAGAGGAGACGTCGATATCTTGAAGCTCATCCGCTCGCGGCGAGAAGCGGATCGGCTCGATAGTCGCTGATCTATCGATGACGAGGCCGACGAGCTAGAAGGGGTGAGGGCGGGGGGGCTGTAGGCAAAAAAAGCTTCTGTCGCCCGATGGCGAGCGCGTGTCATGAGAGATCGATTCGTTCGAACAGAGCTGGGATCCAACGTCTCATCTTGCCGTCGAACGTCGTCCTTGCCGCCGATGGCGGGGCCACGTCGTTATAAATCTCCGGCCGCCAATAAAACCCTCCCCTCCTTCCCTCAGCCTCCTCCTATCCCCTGGTCGCCCTGCAAAAGGTTCGCGAGAAGAGTTACGAGGACGTGGATTTTCGAGCCGGTGACGCGCGGCTAGGGAATTTTCTATCTATCCGCGACGGGCAACTTCCGGTGTGTCTCTCCCGGCGCCCCCCTTAATTGGCATTTTATACGATCGATCGCCGAACGTGCCGCCATCCACCCTCTCCTCACAGCCCCTCTCTCCCCTATCGCTCCATAATCCTCTCCTTCGCTCCCCGCCCTTCGTCCGACTCACGATACTCTCTTTTTTTTTATCAGCCACCAGACACGTTCCAAACATCCCCCACGTTCTGTCGGCCGCTTCTGGTACGACTTTCATTTTCCGCGGGGCGGGAGGAGAGGGCTGAAGCTCCTGCATCGGCGAGCGCGGCGGAGGGTGGACGAGGGGTGAGAAAGGGAGAGTTTCGGAGTTTCCTCCTACTTGCCCCTGCTTCGAGGCCGTCCCTCGTAATAGATTTACGAGCTGCAATTGCTGCCCCTGCTCGGGTCCTCTTTGACCCGGGACCGTCCTCTCGCGCGCGCGTCGTTATTCGATTTGAAAGTCCATCGTCGGACAATGGGAAGGACGCGACGACGGGGACGCCTAACGTAGCGGTCGAGGCGAAAGAGTAATCGGGGAGAGCGAGAGAGGGTGTGTGAGAGGGAAAGAGAGGGGGGGGGGGTGGAGGAGGATCGCAGGCAAACGTCGAAACTCGCATCGATCCCGATAACGGCTGCTCCTCGTCGTTCCTCCTAACGGATTTACGAGGAACGATTCGATCTGCCCGTTTTTCTCGCCTAAACGAACGTCGTGGCCGAGGCTTGCCGCGGAAGGGAACGGGAAGGGGTGGGAAGGGCATCCGGGGGGCAGTAGCGGGGGCGGCAGCGGGTCGGAGGGGAGCAGGGAGCACGCTTCGTCGATTTCAAACCCCTCTGATTCTTCCCACGTCCATTTCCCTTTGTCGTCGCGTTTTCCTGCGGTCGTCCCTCCGCCGACCCTGTCGCTCACCCCCAGGAGACGCCGCGGTTATCGATCAGGATGCTACCCCGACGACGACGTCGACGACGACGATGGACCCTATTCCCGTCGCTTAGACCTTCGCCGATCAGCTGCCTTTTTTTTTTGTATCCACCCCTTTCCCTTTTAGCCAGCCGAATCGGCAACCGTCCAAGACGAGCGGGGGGATGTTTACTCGACTCTCGGGGATGAGGATCGCGCGCGAGGCGACGAGTGCAAGCTGCGACGAATCCGAGTCCGCGAGAAAGGCAAGCTGCGACGTCCGCGAGGACATTCGAACTGGCTCACTTGGCAGAGGATTCGCGCCAAGCGACGACGGGCAACGAGGGCACTCCGGTGGCTGGCAAGGGACGTAGGTGGAATCAGCCGCGAGCGACAGGGGAGAGATGGGGCGCAGGCAAAAAAGTGGATAAAACCTCGGGTAAGGTCGTGCGGATTTTTTGTATCAATTTCCTGGGCTTCATTCCATATTTGAGTGCATTGTGCTCGACGAACAATAACTCATCTCGGTATTGCCGGCTCTGGCCCTCGCCTCGCATCCGGTATGCCCCGTGCATATCGATATCGCTTACTCTCTCCTTCCCTTTTTCCCTCGTTCCCTTCCCTTTCTGCTACCCTTTCTCCTACCCTTTCTCTATACGCGACGATTGTCAGCCTCTCCTCGCTGCAGAGCCGGTGATCACCGTTCCTCTTTCTCGCTCCCCTTCGGCATCGCCCTCCACCCTCCGCCTCATCCCCCGCCTCATCCTCCACCTCATCCTCCGCCTCATCCTCCGCCTCATCCTTACCGGCGGCATTCGTCTCTCCGTTCCGCTTTCAGTCTCACCCTCCAGCCCCCTTTTTTCTCTCCCCATCCCGTTCGGTAACTCCGGCCCAGTCATCGAACAGACCCTCTTCCCCTCCCCCCAATAAATGCCGTAGCCAGCCGCAATTTCGCCGGGGCGACAGGGCGTGCGGCCGGGAGGGGGGGGGGGGGAGAATTTGCTTATTAACCCCGCGGGCTTATTAGTCTCGGCGACACAATGCGCGAGTCGAGAGAGTTTTCGCATCTCCGTCAATATCCGGCGCGAGTGCTGATCGTTAATGCGGTTCCGCGAGCGAGAAGCGCGGAACGATCGGAACGGCGGGAACGGCGAGAACGATGGAACGCGACCGAGTGTTCGGTAGTCGGTCCGGCGTAGTAAAGCTCGAGCGGGCGTTCGATAAATCGCGGAAACGATTTCGAGGCACGCGAAGGCTCGCCTTCCCTTCGCTGCCGCCTCGTCCTTCCTTCCTTCCTTCCTTCCTTCCTGCCAACGGCCACGTTACATGGCCGCCTCTCTCGCCTTCTCTCACCCCCCACGGGGCCGCCACGTCAGGCGCGCTTTCTTTTTTTCAATCACGCGCCTCGGGCTCCAGATAAAAACGTGTCCTCGCCGAGAGAGAACCCTTTCACCCCCGAAAAAACAGACTCAGACTCCAACGGACCGGGATCGAAGCGGCCTCTGAGTGGCTTTCGAGACGCTCTCACGCGTTCCTTTCAGCGGGCTGAAATATCCGAGTGTGAAAAAGGTCGAGTGCGTTAGCTGGCCTGGCAAATGCCTGGCTGAAATGCGCGGACGAACGAGTGAATCCGGACCTTTGAACGAGGGAAAGACAAGGAACGTGATATAAAGATAGAGAGGTAGAGAGATAGAGAGAGAGAGAGAGAGAGAGAGAGAGAGAGAGAGAGAGAGAGAGAGAGTGAGAGGCATTTCACGAGGTCTAAAGTATAGGAGGATCGCGAACAGGGTTCCTACGTCGGAGGCGTTAAAGTTCGCGAAGCCGATGACGATCCTCGCCCCGTAAGTAACCTAGCCACTCCTTCCCTCGCGCGCCGACGACGTAACCGTCGCGGCGCGAGAAGGCGAGAAGCCACTTCCGGCCGCTCATCCCCCTGGCCGGATACTATGCGAGCGGCGCGCGTACGTTTCCGCGCGAGTGGGGAAAAACGCGGCGCAACAAGAGCTCATAACCGTCCTCTCCCTTCCGCCGACATTACCCTACCCCGTATACCGCCAGCCCGGAATTCCATACTGCTCCATTGCTCCAGCCGGCGGCCGCCACCCCCCCGTAAGAGCTCTCGCCACTCTCGCCCACTCACGAAGCGCCGAAGCGAGACCGTAGTAAGGAGCAAAGAGGACGACCGCCAACAGTCTACCAAAATTCGACCAAAATTCTACCAAAATACTACTAAAATTCTACTAAAATTTTGTATCCACTATATTCTGAGCCTCTTTCACGAGCACTATCCGTGCAGTCTTTCGGACTCTAGCCATTGCGACTACGAAGAAAATGAGTATTGAACCGCTATTAGCCTGGCGTCGTACGACTCGTGGCTACCGTTCGTGCGCCGATCGTGCGGAATCCGGTCTGGGGTTCAAGGAAAGGAGCGTCAGACGCCGCGGGGTCCGTCTTCGAGCGAGGAGCGAAGGCAAGAAACCGGTGACGCCGGACGACGCTTGACGGGAGTGCACGATTTTGTCATTACGCCGCTGCGCGCGAGAGAGGCTACCCGCTCGAAGGGGGAATAGAGGGAGGGGTAGGGGAGAGGGGGGAGGGGGGGGCGGTGTAACGCGTAAAGCACCATGATTACCCTCGGTCCTGCTATTGGCAAAAAGTGCGGAGAAACGAAGGTAAACGGAGTGAGGAGTGAGAGAAGGATGAGACGGGAGGAGGAGGAGGAGGAGGAGGATGGAAGAGGAGGGAGGAGGAAGAGACGGACGGATGATGGGGAGAGCAGAGTTCAACGGACTGAGTCTGCACGTCGCATCTAACGACCTTACCTCCTCGCCGTACATCTTTTTCCCCAACTCAGCCTTTCTTTCCTCGATACGTACGCGCATTCGTCTCGTTAGAAAGCACTGTCCACCGACCCTGCCGTCCTCGCAGTCTCTCACTCATCTCGCGCGCAGCTTCGAACGAAGGAATATTCCGTCAGGGGTCATTTTCTTCCCTTCCAGGCAGCCAGCCAACCCTGGCCACCATCCACCGCCACCCCCACCCACCTCCTCTCTACCTACTCCCACTTGCCCTTACCCGATATATCGCCGTCCTATATACATTTTATCCCCGTCCGCGGGCATACCGTTTACCGTTCAACTATGTATACTGGCCGCAGGGTCAATCTCGAACCTCTTCATCCGACGGAAGTATGCCAAGGAGGCGAGCGATAAGAGAAAATTAACATGATGCATACGATATGAGGATATCCATTTTTAAGATGGACCGAGTCGGGGCCGTTCGATCTGCCGACATTTTCCTCCCGTCGCAAAAATTTATTCATGCGACTTGCCCCGCATAAGGTCTTGCCCTTCCTGCGCCTCGCTGATTGCCGTGGAAGGAGCTGACCGACCGCTTCTGGCGGGACGCGAATCGTCCTGTCTATTGTTAGCGCTGAATCCGACCCTGGAACCGTGAAATGCGGGTTGGACGCCGGAGGGGGGGAAAAGACGGTCGAATGACATGCAGGACATGTGCGCCTCGTGAATACGACATATTCCTGTCCTGTCGGACTTTTATCGTCGACGGACGCGTTTCTTTTATCGTTCCCGACGCTGGCGGAAGGTTCGCGGACCGTCGAGAATCCTGATTGGTCGGAGCCGAGCGAGAGGAAGCGAGACGGAAGGACGAGGAGGAACTTAGCGCGACACACGCAACTCGCGAGTCTCGAGACTGAGCATGTTACTCTTTCGAGTGGCTTGAGAGAGGAAGAGAGAGAGAGAGAGAGAGAGAGAGAGAGAAAGAGAGAGAGAGCTGCCCTTTTTGTTCACGTTGTCCACCCCGTCGTTAGATACCACTCTTACTTCCCGAGAGAGAGCTCGCGAAGCATCGTTTCATCTTCCCTCAATTTTCCGGCAATATTCCGCTCGCCGAACGACCTTATTTCCTCGATTTGTCCCGGCCGATGTTTCCTGACCCGCGTGCCACGCTCGTAAGTCGTTTCGCTTATATTTTTAACGACGGCCCGCGTTCGATACTTAAGCAAGCACTTAGCCAGTACCGACATCCCACGGAGTATGCGCATAATTACTCGGGCGGAGAAGGGCGCGGAGAAGTTGGCCGGCTTGTTGAAAGAGAGAGGTGCGCGGCTTGGGGCTCGAGGGTAGGGAAAGAGAGGCTGCCTGGTCGTTAGTTTCTGCATACAGAAGAACAGCTAGCTGAAGACGGGGCGGTGGAGGTCTCAACGCTGCGAGCAACGATTTTCGAAGTTGAGACGCGGATCTTGATCGATCCTGCGTCTTCTCGCGGTTGACAAGCTCGTCAGAGTCATTCTTCGCATCGGCTGCTGCCTGAGTCGAAGAGTACGAAGAGTACGAAGAGTACGAAGAGTACGAAGATGACGAAGAGTACGAAGACCACGAAGAGTACGAAGAGTATGAAGACCAAGAAGAGTAAAAAGACCACCAAGACTTGTAAGAACCGTTACCAACGATCTCTGGCCCATCCTCGCGAGTCCTCCTAATCGATGCCGGCCTCGTCTCTCGGCACGTAGGTCCGTAACTTCGTTAGCGTTATCCCCGACATTAGCGAGGGTGCGCATCCCCCCCGAAGATATTCGCGGAACGGCCACCCTCGCGCACGCCAGTGCCCATCCCGACTTCCGCGGGGGCGGATGCCGGGCAAACTTTCGTGCACTTAGCTGCTTGGGAATAACGAAACGAGCGAGGCGAAGCAACACGTTGCACGAAACTCGCTCTATTTATCAGGGTTAAGAGACGCGACGAGTCTCCCGGTCGCTATCGTTGCCCTGGCAACATGCGCTCCGGAGAAATGTATACACCCGGTACTCGCACGGTTCGCCCTACTCATGTATCTCCGTCCTCATCTTTGTCCTCCGCCCCGTTCCGCTTCCCGGTCCTCCTCCTCCTCCTCCTTGTCCCGCGACCCCCGGCGATCTCGAACCTCGCAGCTTCGGTAATTACCGCCTCCCGATCGGAGTGCTTTTTCATGGGGGATTTAATGATACGTAAGCTCCCGAAGGTACATGCACGGCTGCACACGCAGTGCGCTCGCGTAGACGAGCACGACACGCAAACCACCACCCTCCGCCTACGGTAAGCGTGACGCCACTTTGCGGTCTTACCGGCCTTACTTTCATCACGAGCTCGTTATCGACAGTCCCGCGCCCGCCGTCGATCGGACCCTTAATAAATTTTGCCCAAACGCCGAAGGGATCGAGGGACATCCGGTTCTGCCCGCCGCTGGATACGCCGTATTACGGTCCGTCCTGCGTGAGCAACAAAAGGGATTACGGTTTCCGAATCAGTGGCTGTGTCTCGTTTAGGACGCTGTCCGGAGACGCGAGAGGGGTTCTCCGCGGAAATAAGCGAGAATATATTCGGGGGTCGGGACGGAGACGGTGGCTGAAATCAAGAATCCCTCTGCGGGGTGCCGGCCCGTCGACGGAATACATTTTCGTTTATGTGGGGTGACTTAATGGCCACGTTTGCTTTCATTTAGGCGCATTGAGAGGTTGCGTCACCTATATCTGGCCGATATCAACGTATCCCAGAAGGCCGGGACGCGCGAGGGGTGTCGGATTGTAATCAGTTTGTCGTTATATCGAGTCTACGATGTCTCTGATTGAAAAGATCACTCCCTTATACATATTTTCCGCTGTTTCTTCGGAACTATTGATCCTAGGACGTCGGGGTTGCGCTTTTTGTGTAGGTTTTGAACTCCTCTTTCATTTCGTGGGCGAATATATCTGCTGAAATGCGATCTGTGTCACAGGGACGATAAAATGGCAATTTTTCATCGTTTTTACACATGTTTTTTTACTGTAACTTTGGGACTATTTGCAGTTAGAAGGCTCTGGTTGCGATTTTCTCGTAGCATTTTAACTGCTCTTTCGTATCGTGAAGCAATAGTTAAGTTAAAATGCATCATGTGCCCTACCGCGGGCAGAATGTACCTACATTTCTCGACCTCCATTTTTTCAATGGTTTTTTGGCTGTAACTCGGAAACTAATGCGAATTTCGACCAACAGCAAACGGCTCTCTGAGTTATTTTTGACCTCCTAAAAGGTAGCAAAATAGCGATCCGATTCGCCGACCTTCAATTTTTCGCAAAAATGAGAAGGGGTACCCCTTAAAAAATTCGCCATTTCTTACATCGCCTGTAACTTTTGAACCAGCGATGGAAACCTATGATAATCATACGTTTTCTTGGAGCTTTTAACGCGCTCTTTCAGATAGGACTATCGACAAAAGTCGATCTCACAAAAAATTTGTTTTCACCTCCGAAAAATGGCTGAATCTTCGAAACTATTAGGAATTCGGAACTTTGCTTGCGACCAACTTTCAGGGCGAGTTAAAATCTATGGGATAGGATACTTATAAATCCATTCAAAGACCAAAAATTGTTTCGCGTTTTTTGACGATTTTGAAGTTCTATGGGTGCTTCAATAGGTCCAAATACTGCTAAAGTATCCTCCATTGGTCGCTCAATTATATAACATAAGCGTAAGTCACTCAAACGTGTGTCAAAATGAAGCTAAAATGGCTCTCTGTCGAGAAAAAAGCCATCTGGACGGTTTTATCACCGTCTACTAGACATAAATTATGTCAAGGTGCCCTCCTTTGACCGTCCAATAACATACAGTAACAAGAAACCAGCCAGAGATGTGTTAAATTGCGGCTAAAGTTCGCTTATATTGGACAAAAGACCCAAATAACGCCCAATACTGGGATAAATCATCATAAAATCGCGTAAAGTATTATAAAATAACGTAAAATAATGTGAAACAATGCCAGAAATATCGTACAATATTAATACGCACGGCAAATGTCTTTTAAAAGCGTCAATGCGTATGGGTAAATTAGTCAATGTGGCGTAGGCTCCACAGCAGTATCATCAGGCAGGGTCCAGGAACGGTAATTAAGTCAAGAAATATCATAATTTACAGTACCTACGACGAAAGTGTGCAACAGTAGGTGTACGTTGCTTAGGTACGACGATGGAAGGACAGAAGCAAACCGCAACAGTGGGCGAGCAGTAGTAGACAAAGGTAAGCCACAAGCAGTACTAGGCGAGAACACCTACCAAGCAAAACGTACGATCCATATACGGGGTGTTCGGTATACCGTTGACCCAAGGCGCAAGGGATGGGATTATGCGTCAAAAGACAAGTCGAACAGATGTAATAAAATGTTGTAATTTGAGGCTTTATTTTCGAGACAATTCGTTTCGGAGTTTCGGTGAGAGGGTGACGAAAGAGAGGCAAAAGCAGAGGGTGCTAAAGGAGGTGGGTGGAGAAGAGGGTGATAAAGATGTTGAGTAGAGGATGATAAATGAAGGGTAGAAGGAGATGGTGATAGAGGATAGATAGACGGAGGATGATAAAGGAGGGGCGTACCCGCTAAATTTTAAAGTTGATTTTCTCGAAAAACAAAGCCTCAGCCGACAAAATTTTATTATATCTTTCCGACTCGTCTTTTGACATAGAATCACCCTCTCTTCGCTCGTACCATCGATTACCGAGCACCCCGTATGAGCGCACACTCCACTACCCCAAAATGTCCCTGTATTTTAGCAACTTTCGAGCCATACATCAGCCGCACGCATTTCGTCAATTTTTGATTGTAAAAATCGATAATGCAGCGCCGAGCAAGATTGCTGCCTCGAATGTGTCGTATTTTCGCAATTGTCCTGGCTCAGATCGGGATGAGTAACGGCGTCGCAAAGCTGGGAAAACAAAGATCCGACAGCAGTCGATTACGCGGATCGGTCGAATCTATCGTCAGCGCGCGGGGGGGAAAAAGGAGGGGGGCCGGAGAAATGGGTAGTAGCGCGAGGGAGGAGGGGAAGGGGGAGGAGGTGGTGAAGGAGGAGGCGAAGAAGGATGAGGTAGAAACGTGCAGACACAATCGCAGCGGCAGCGAATGATTCGCACGATACTCGCCCCGACCAGGATTGATTTGGCTCGACAAATTCATCGCTTGCCACGTCGCTTCCCGTCTTTTCCCTGCTCCTCCCTCGGCCCGCTCCCCTCTAATTTACCTTCTTCGATCCTCTGCCCACCGCAGGTGCTCGATCCAATTCCAGAAACTCTCGACGAATGACGGGGCGAAAGAGTAGTACGGAAGGCGGTTGACGAGCCATTAGCGCAGCTACCCGTTAAAATAATCGACCAAATACTTACGTCGGCCTTTACCCCCTACCACCCTAACCCCCCCGCCCCCTTCCTTTCCCATTCTGTCGTTCCCGGGCCCGCTTAACCGTCGGTCCGATAAAATCCGATAGACCTTCCGCGGCAGCAGGGGTTGGCGGGAGGTGGCAGGGGTGCTGCGGGGAATCTGTCTAAAACCTATCGGGTCGAGAGGCGTCGCTGAGGGAGGGGGCTGTTAGGCAGCTTTTCAATAAACCGCGAAACTCATGGCCCACTTTCCGCTACCACTCCCCCTCCCGCCTCTCCGCACTCTTTCCCACTGTCCTCTTCGTGGGATTTCTCCGTTCCGGCCTCTCTCTCTCTCTTACGCCATTCTTTCGCCCTCTCTCTTCCTCCCGATTCCTCCCCCGTTTCTCGGCCTTTCTCTCTTTCTCTCCCTTTATACATATATACGTATACACTGGTATATATATTTGCTGTCGTCTCTCTCACTCTCTCACACTCTCTCTCTCTCTCTCTCTCTCTCTCCCTCTCTCTCTGTCTCTTCCCCTCTCCCTCCTTTCAGTCGGAAGACCGACGACGTGGGAGGCGGAGACAGAAAACTTGGGCAAGTGGAAGATAAAACACAGGTTTCGACTTCCGGACAAAGATCTCAAGCGGGCCATCCTCGTCTTCCAGCAGGCAGCCCCTTCTTCTCCTCCTCTTTTCCTACGAGCCGGCATCTCGCTCCACCACCTTCTCGCCCTTCCCCAGCTACAGATCAACCGAGCCACGGACACTGCGGGAATCCACGATAAATCGCCACGACAATAGTTCGCGGGAGAAGGAGAGAGAGAGAGAGAGCGAGAGTGCGAGAGAGAATGAGAGAGAGAGAGAGAGACTCGGAACAACGAGCGAGAAGGTAAGACGAAGGAGAAGACAGCGTGGGCAAGAACGGGAGAAGGGAATATAGTCCGGGAGCGATGGAATTTTAAAGGGTAGAAGCTATGAATTTAGAAGAGTCGTTAAGGTGGCACCCGGCCGAATTCGTGAAATCCGGCATCGGCTTTATTTCGCGAGTGATCGAGGAGGCGCGCGACGTTGCGTACGAAAAGTTTCGCGGAAATTTCGACCCCCTGGAAAATGGGCGTCGGGGTGCCCGTCGATCGTTCGACTTTCGAAACGAGAGAGGGGTAGTGGCGGGGGTGGGGAAGGGGGGGGGGGCGGTCTCTATGGCCGGCTATGACTTTTTGATGAGCCAAGTTAACCTCTCCCTCTCCCTCCTACCTCTCCTCCTCCTCCTCCTCCTCAAGATCCCGGCTTTCCCGTCTTCCGGCGCGGACATATTCCTCGTTGGCCGCAACCGGTAAAAAGAGAGGGTAGACTCCGAGCGCGAGCTTGCCAAAACGTTATACAGCCAGGGCTCCGGGGCGCGGACGTGCGCGGCTTTGCGAAGGGAACTTTCCATCGTACGATGGAACTCGGCGCGAGACGATGGATTTCGACTGGCAGCCCCCTTTTCCTTGGGAAAACAAGGCGTCGGGATCGTGAAACCGAGAGCATCGCCGAACAAATTCCACCCTCCCTTCGCTACATCCCCTCGTCCGTACTTCTCCTCTTCCTCCGCCGTTACAGGAGTCTCTTTCCGATGCGAGGGCGGTTCACTCGCGCCCCGAGTTGTCGACCGAATTCGAGGGTAGTTTCGCGAGACGGGGCGGGAAGGGACGGGGTAGTGAACTCGAAGACGAGTCGCTTCGCTCGCGTTAGATTCGCCCAGATGCACCGGAGGCTCAAGACGTGTGTATACTTAGGCCCGCGATCTCGGGAAGGTTCGCGGCCGCCATCTACGTCGTCGTCGTCGTCGTCGTCGTCGTCGTCCTAGTCCTAGTCCTAGTTCTCGTCCTCGTCCTCGTCCCAGTGCTCGTAGTCGTCCTCGTATACGGACGGGTTACGAGCTAGGCGCGGCGGCACATGCTACCTCGCAAACGACCCGAATTAGTCAAGGTTGAGCTGTGCAACGCGTTCGAAACTCGTACAATTTCTCGCCGCGCCCGCTTGCACCCGCTTTCACCCGCTTTCAGCTCCCCTCGCCGCACCCCCTTACACCAGCTCTCCCACCCACCCCTCCGCCCGCCCGGGTTAAGTAATACAAGGAACTAATTAGAAACAGTCATTGCACGGCGCAACTCTCTACGCCCGCCCCCTTTTCCTCTCCCCACTCCATGCACCCCTCCATCTACGACCCTCTGCTAACCCCACGTTCTCCCTCTCCCTCACCCTCTCCCTTTTTCCCTCATCCGCGTTCCTCCGCTCATACTCCGCCGGCGGCCAATCGATTCGTCCCCCAACCTCTCCCTTTAATGCACTTAATTCTCGCAAATGGACAATGCATCGCTGCAGGGGTGGCGTCGGCGGCGAAGGGCATGATTGATCTTCATCCCCCCGCCGACATCCGCTGACTGCAGCAGCATTTTAATTCGCCCCCCCCCCCCTCCCCCTCCTCCCGCTCTGACGCGACATATACCTAAGACGGTCGAATGTCGGATGACGATCGTTACCGATTCTCTTTGACCCGCTGACTTTCTCCCGATTTGCGATCTTATGGGATTTCATGTGATTTCATAGGAAATCCGATACCGCTCCCGTCGCGGCCGCCTCAAACGATCCGAGAGGATTTCTTTCTCGGACCCCGCGCTCGAAGCTTTGTACGTCGCCAAGTGGTCGTCGTAGTCGTCGTACTCGTCGACGTCGGCGTCGCTTCGCAATAGGCAGAGACGTCCCGTTGACGATGCTTTGACCGTAAAGCGCCGCTTTGACGTCACGCGAATAAGAAGAAAATAAGGAAGAAGGAGGAGAAAAGTGGGAGGGGGAGAAGATGGAGGATGAGTAGGACGATGGGTAGGGCGAGCGGAGCGTAGACCTTATGGAGGAGCGCTAACGAGGGTCACGCGTACTTATATAAGTTTACTTACCTCGAGTAACGTCAGAGGGTACTCCAGATTCTAGCATCGGCAAGCACGTCAGTCTTCCGGTCCATTTTCCCAAATGAGCATCCGCCCCGCTCTTTTCTGCCCCGTCCGTCATTAAGCGAACGGTCCCGGTGTACTACGCGACGGGATAACAGCCCAGGATCTCGAAGGAGCCAGTCGAAGGTACCTAGAGGATGACGCCGACGAAGACGAGGGACGTAGTACTCTTCTCTCTGGGTTCGATCGGGTCGCGCGATCGATGTCGCGATAGGGCCTCTGCGAGTCGAGCCGAACGGGAAGTGGCGGGATCCTTGGGACGCCTCGGCGGCCAGGATGGTTGGCGTCGATGCGCGTCAAGGACGTGGGATCCTGCGGGCATTGCGGCGTGCGATCGCCGGCGTCTGAAAACGATTCCGAGCGTGGAAGGTTCAAGTGGGAAGCGCGAAGGCACTCTTCCCTCGCGCGTCACGCTCCCTTGACCCGGGGGCTGTAGGGAACGCACAGCGAGGAGGGTAGGGGAGGAGGGAACGGGGGAGGTGGCAAACGGTCGTCTCGACTCGAACGTTAAAGCACCTGCCAACCGTCGGCCCCCGCTCTCTCTCTCTCTCTCTCTCTCTCTCTCGGATACGGTAACTCGCGAGGGTGAAAAACCGTTGCGATTAAAGGGTACGGGCTGCGGGTTACGAGTTCCCCCCCCCCCCCCTCCTACCCTTCCCTCACGTTTTCCTCCTCCACCTTCTCTCCTCCAGCTCTCTCCTTCCTTGCCTGCCCTTTCCACCGCCGCGGCGGCCGCGCGCGCGATCCTAAGTAGGTCGTTGATAAGAGCTCGTTTTCTCGCCCGAGCCGTTCGCTTTTACATCCGCGCACATTTCGCGAGACAAATTCCGCGAACGGCCGGGCGGTGCGTGCTCACGGAAGGGACCGGGCGAAGACAAAGAAAGCCGGCCATTACCCTGCCGTTGGGAACGCAGATAGCGAGGCTAGATGCGAGGTGTGCTTCGACGCGCAAACCTCAAATTACCTCGACGTACTCCTCGAGATATGCCCACGAGTTCGCCGTAGGTCTTGACAGTGTTCCTTTTTTTGCTCGGTTTTCCTATGCGAGGGACGCGAATTCTGTTCAGACGGCGTCGGGTTCGGTAGGCGAGAGCTGAATGCAGCGACTTCGAGAAGGTGGAACGGAAGCGACGATTAGGGTACGGAGAGCGTGCAAAGGTGAGAGGATGGAGGGAAGAGAGGGCGTGTTGAAGCGAGTCAACGTCACCTGTGGCCCTTCCATCCGTTTAGTCGATATCCACTCGACTTTTGCTTCCTTAGCACCACTTCTGCCTCGAGGCGCCTCTCTTACGACCCGCCAGTCTCTTACGGCTCTCTCTCTCTCCTCTCTCTCTATCTCTCTCTTCTCTCTCTCTTTCTCTTTTCGCCGAGTCGTCAGAGACGCCTCCTTCAATGTACCGGGCGACTGCCTTTAACGCGACTCAACGTACCCTACGCTTTTCCGAAACAATCGGTTGGCGGAGAACGGATGGCTCCCGCACTTCCTACGACGCACCGGCAGGCCTATGAGAGGGGAGCATTAAGAGTATAGTCATGTTTTCCGTCCCCCTCGCGAGAAAATCCGTATTACAGTCGCGTCGGGCTCGTTCGAGGCCTCTTCGTTATTAGGTCGTTACGCGTGGCTGGCAATAAAGGTGCGCATCCTGAAGGCTCGGTTTACTGGCCGAAACGTCGTTTCCATCCTCATCCTCATCGTCGTGCCGTGTCCTCGTCACCGTCCTCGTCATTGTCGATGTCGCGAACCTCTGACCCTCCGGACAGACCGACCTTTTGCGCGTCCTTTCATCCGCCGCGCTACGAGCCAGCCTACGGCCGACACACGCGCGCGCAGAGTGCGTGCGTAGGCCGTGCGACCGGAAGTCTCCGTCACGGCTCGTCGAGCTCCGTTTCGTACTTTGCCGAGACAATACTTGCTCTCAGGGGTCGGGAGGAGGGGGGAAGGAGCTAAGTAAGTGCTCGGTGCGAGGCGGCCAGGGTTCTCCAGCTACCGTCGCTGCACCGGGAGATGCGTACTTTACGGTGAACTCGAGTGTATAGCCTCCGCTAGCCTTTCGAACCCGATTCTCGAAGCCAATGAACGAACCAGCCCCGGTGCCCGAGGGAGAGTAAAAAGGAGTGGCTCTCCCGATGCCCTTTTGATCTCGGCGACATCGGCTCCTTTCCGGGAGTGGAAGGGCAACGTGTCCGAGTCCGAAGGAGAAAAATTGCGCCTTTCGACGATCGTTGTCGTACGCCGTCAAGTACAGAGAGAGAGAGAGAGAGAGAGACCCGAGTGTAAGGAGTCGTTCGGCGCTCAAGTGGTTCGCGGGGTACCCGCTTTCGCAGAAAGTACGAGGAGAAATCCATTTTCGCTACTTTCCCACGTCCGCGATGGGAGAAAAACGAAGAGAGCGCACCGTCATGGGGAAAGGGGTGGGGGTGCGAGGGACGGGAAGAGAAACGACGCCGACGCTGAGCGCGACGTCGCCGGCGAAGACGACGAGGACGAGGAACGAGCGAACGAGGCCGAAGGAAGAGGAAGCAACAGTTTGCCCCGCTCGTCTCCCGAACCTTCAGCGTTTTGTGGAGGTGACGAGCGGCGAGAATGTTCGACGTGAATTGGGTGACTGCGAGACGAAGGTGAGGAGAGCACGCGAGCGGACCGAGGAGGGCTGAGGAGGGCTGAGGAGGGCAGAGGAGGGCCTCGGAGGATGACGTGCTTTGCGAGCTCCTTTGCCAACTCCGTCGTCCTACCCGACGCCCTTACCCTCATCCTCGTCGACTAGCTTTGCCAGGCCCGCCGAGAGCTACGACGCTCCGCGGGACGACGTCTTCGGGCGGTGTCGGAACGGTCCGTCCTGCGGAGGTATCCTGGAGGTATCCTGGAGGGTGCGAGACTGCAATTGTGTCGGCGCGCCGGTGTATTTCAGATTAACGCCCTAATAACGGATGATATCTCGCCCCGCCGGGATATCGTCCAGGTTAAACTTGGCCGCAGCTACTTGAGGAAGTTCGAAAGGCCGTAAGAGGATATAAACCGGGGCCCGGTAGACGGCCGCGCACCGTACCAGGACCTCTTCCACGGTAGGTGCATAGGTGGTCGGTAACGCGCGCGAATGTATGCGCGCGACGCTGGCCGAAGCTGGCGCGAGGTCGTGGGAATTTTGACAGTGTGTATAGGCGTCCCTGTAAGCGTCGGTACGTGCGCCAGGAGCCGGCCCCGGCTACCAGGACTCGATCGCGTGTGCGCCAGGATGCGACACGGCTAACATGGGACACGGAGTTTGCACGCGCCTTACGGCTGAGGGGCCGAGGAGGGGGGGGGGGGGGGGGGGGCAGAAATTTAGATGGTGCTTCGCTCGCTTATTAACTCGAGGGCTCCCCGAGTGGCGGATACGTCTACGTCTATATATCAAGGGGAAGGTTCAAAGACGAGAATCCTCGTGGTGCGAGAGAGAGAGAGACTGGGAGGGAAGGAAGTCCCTCTCTCGTCGTTCCCGTCCGCTGTTAATGATATCTCGGAATGCCATAACGCCACCCTCCTCTCTCAGCGCTCTCAGCCGAGAGACGTGACGGCATTAGGAGAGGGGGGGGGGGGGGGGGAAGTTGAGCAGTTCGCGCCTCTAATCGCGTCGGATTCGTTCGATTCGCCCGAAACTTTCCCCCGGCGTAGATGGTAAACGTCCCCCGGCCTTTCCACCCCTCCTCACCCTCTCCGCTATCCTTGCAAAGATTGAGGAACCCGGGATGAGGGTTCGTTGAGCGAGGGGAAGGACGTGCGTGCCGCGAGGACGAGTCTCATCTTGGCTCGCTGCCGCTAAACGCACAGTTTTTCGAGACCGAGGACTTTTAAACTCGCCGAACTTTGTCCGCCGCTGTAACTACCTTCGCGAAACTCGTCTTCCCACCTCTCCCCCCCCCCCCCCGCCCCTCTTACCGCCGGGCTTCCTCGCCGTCGCGCAAACATTATTTATTGCCCACGGAGTTACGCCTTTTTGCGGGCGTCGGAGGAAATGGAGGTCGGTGACTTTTCGCGGCTCGATAAACGTCTCTCTTCCTGTTCGCGGATACGGGGACAAGCGTTCCGCCCCTTCTCCTCTCCACCCACCTCCCAAAATCTTCTTCTCACCCATTTCTCCGGATGGTTCGGGAGTCGCTAGTCGAACCGACGACGAATATCCCGGAAGCGGGGAGGATCCCGAGGACGCTTACGCACGCAGTCAATCCGAGCCACTCCTGAAGATTTTCAATCTTGCCAAGGCCGGGTAAGCGTCCCGTGGGCTTCCCTCCCGGTCGGCGAACGCAAAGGCGCTGCAAGCCGTGGGTGAGGTCGCGGAGGAGGGGTCGCGGGGGAAGCAGGCTGTAAAACGGCGGCGGGCGCGCGCGCGCTCCGGTGTCTGTTTTATGGCGGAAGATTGCCTGTCGAAAACATACATCCGCATCCGAGTGGGACGATACGAGGCGCCTTAGGTATCCATCCGCGCATACGGGGGGCTTTATACGCGCTCTCGCAACCGCCTCTCCGAGGCACCTCTTCCCTACCAGCCACGATTTTCCGCGCGCGCACGCCGAGGATATGGCTCTCCTCTCCTTTCCGCTTCTTCCCCCACCTTCCTCCTCCTTCCTCCTCCTTCCTCCACCTTTCTCCTCCTTCGTCCAACCATCCCGTCCTCCGAGGCATCGTTCACTTTTTTGTTACGGCCATTCCTCCCTCCCGTTCTGCGCCGCGGACTCGAGACGCCTCGCAGTTACGTTACTTCTCACGTTTTATTATCCACGTCGCCGCTCTGCCGCGTACGTGCCACTCATCGGTCGTCTTATCAATTCGACCTTCGCCCCACCCCCTCCCCCCGGGGAACTGCGACTATCAATATTTCCAGGGCAATGACGCCGCACCGAGCGAGAACAACGATAGCGACTGCCGCGTCGCGGCGGATCGGCGTCGGATCGGCGGCTGATCGGCGGCAACCTCGGGATAAAGGGGCTTCTACCTGAGCGCGTCCAATATCTCGGGCGCATCTTGGGCGAATTTCGGGGGCGGGAGTCGATTTGATTGCGTGTCTATCGAGGAATCGGCAAACGTGCTCCTCTAATCTCGACGGCGGCTGCTGCTGCGGCAACGGCGGCATCGGCGTCGGCCGTCGTTGTTTCCCCCGCCGACAAACGCGGGCGGCACAATGGAATTCGCGTCTGCCGGCCCGGAGAACAATGGCTCCTTAATTCCTCGGCACCCGCGCTCGCTCCTTCCGAATCCCTCGATCTCGCGTGTCCTCCCGACGTTCGCCTCTATCCTCTACATCCTCCCCCCCTCCTCCTCCTCCTCCTTCACCTCCTTCTCATCCTCATCCTTCGCTTCATCCACCGCCTCAGCCGCCCCTCACCTCCTTCTTCCCGAAGCGTCCCATTTACTCCTGGCGAGGCATCTTGCGCCAAGTATCTTACTTACGGATGCTCTTAGGCGTGCCGAGTCAATCTAAAGTTAGCGATGCATTTTTATGCCGGCCCGCGCGAGAGCAGGTGACTATGAATCGTCAATGACAGATAACTCGATCGGGGAAGGGCGTCCTACCCCGGCGTCGCAGGGGCAGGGATGAGACGTCGAAGGCGTCTTGACGTCCTTCTTACCGCCTATTCACCCTCTTTCCTTCATCCCTCCCAAGCTCTCGCCCGTCTTCACCCAACCGTCGCTTTCCTTCTCTCTCTCTCTCTCTCTCTCTCTCCCACCCCGAGAGCCCAACCGCTCGCGATCAGGTATGCAGGCATCGTCGAAACTTTTCCAATCGGGCCGAAACTTTGTTCCGGTAATTAAAGCCGCATGAATACTCGATGGGCTTATCTACATCGGTTACCTTCCCGCTCTCGCTTCCTTTTCGAGATTCGTCCGGGATCGGACGGCGAGGGGAGGCGGGTGGGGGGGGGGGGGGGGGGGGGAGAAGGTGAGGGACGAACGGGATGGAAGACTATCGGCGGACGAATTGCTACCGCTCGCGGAAGATTCTCGTCTCGTCCGCGTCTCCCCTCCCCTCCCCTCCTCACCCCCCTTTCTAGCAGGCTTCCGGGAAGGACGGAATTATCGCGCGGTCGATCGATTCGAAATTCCCCCGCTCGGCCCAACGAGCGTAGGTGCCCCTCAACGCGTTTGTTCGGCGCCCGAAGGACGAACGCGTCGAACGTGTCCGTCAGGTGGGCTGTCCTCGAAAACGGCCGAGCGAAAAAGGCTATGACGCAGGGGTGGGAGGGGGGAGGGGGGTGGGGATGGGGGCGGTTGAAAAAAAGGTGTGGAGACCGCGGAATGAGCTCTCGTTTCTCAAACCGACGGCGCAGAGTCGAGCCCGCGCCGGCCCTTCCGCGCTCGTTAACGCCCGGGCACGGAGAAAGAGAGCAAAGTACGAAAACGTGCGGACGGCACGTTTCGCTCTGTATCTCAAACAAAAATTCGTTTACTTTTAATAAAAGCCGTGGACGCGCGCGTGTATCGGACATCCGCGACCGCCGACGGTTTTTACGGTTTCGGGGAAGGGTGGGGGGTGGGTGAGTGGGAGAAAAGGAGAGGAGCGGCTGGCCGAGTGTGCGTAGGTGAACATGTGGCCTCTCTGTGTGAGTGTGTGTGTGTGTGTGTGTGTGGGCGGCGGTGCGCGGACGTCGGATATTCAGATGTGCGGGTTACTCTGCCGTGCATACGCCGCAGTCGGTCGGATGAATATTTCCGTTTGTCATCGGGTTCCCCCGCGGGAGTCTGCGATAGTCGGCCGGCAGAGGCCCTTGGCCGCAGTTTCGCTCGAAACGAAGCTAATAAAAGGTGAAAAAAAAGAGGGAGAGAGAGAGAGAGAGAGAGAGAACGAAGAGCTCCGGCAGGCGGCGCGAAAACGTTCTCGCCCGACACTTTCTTGTCCCGCCGGAAATGTTCGCGGCTCCCAGCGGGGAGGAAGAGAAAGAGTGCGAGGATTCGCTGCGAGCTTTCCGTCGGTCCGAAAAGCGAATTAGACGCTCTTACGTTTCTCGCTCGTCGCCCAGAGTACGGAGAGATCGAGGTAACAGCTTGCGGCCGAGCTACCGTAGGCCAGGCTTCTCTCTACGGACAAATGGCCGCGGTATCGGTCCATCGTCCGTGGGATATTGTCGATCGAGCGTAGAGAAAAGAACTCGGGCCGGATAACGCGAAGACGTTGACTTCTCCGACCGGCTGATAGCTACTCGTTCAGAACCGGTCTAGGCAGCCGGCAGCCGGCCAGCGAGCGATCCAGCGATCCAGCAGACAGGCAAGTAAGCAAGCAAGCGAGCGAGCGAGCAAGCAACGAACGCTGCCTGTATATGCACGCCAGTAGCAGCAACAGCGCGAGCAACAGCGACGGTGGCTGCACTGCCGGTACAACGTCTTCTCAGCCTTTTGCCCGGAAATGCGTGACGCAGGGCCGCATAGAGAGAGAGAAGACTCGCCTCCGCCTTATTCGCGGAGATATCGCGGACAAAGAGCGTCGGAGAATATTTTCCCCGTAAATCGTTTGACGATGTAATATCGAATACCGCCTCGGCGCATCTCGTTTCGCAAACGTTTGCCGACTTTCCCGACTCCCGCCCTTTTTTTCCCCCTATCCTCGCCTCCCACTTTTTTGCGCCCTTCTGGCGAATACAAAGAACTGGGGAGGAACGGAGAAAAGGGAGAGAGAAGAGAGGAGAGAGAAGAGGAGGAAAGACAAGAGACCGAGCTCCTTTGCTGAATATATCGGTTAACCCCCCTACCCCCCTGTCTTCTCGATCGGCTGGACTTCTCGATGGCGGCTCACAAGGACTAGGGAAGTACACGCCACCGAATAACATGCAAATTCAATACTCGCCCCCCCCCCTCCCGCCCTCCTCTCCTGCCTCCCTCTGCCGCGAAGCGGCTGAGCCCGTCAGTCGACCGATGCCTCGTACCCCGAAGCTGATCGGCGAAGCCGGCTCAAAGCCTCAAAGACGATGGTAATCGGATGGTTTAGGCTCTTGCAAATTCGTGCCAGTGACCCACCGCAGCTAGGAGCGAACCGTGCAAAGACTCCCCTCACTCGTCATCCGCGAGCGTAGTCGCTCAGGGTCAGGAGTAAGAAGAGTCGGCCGGGCACGTAGAATGGCGGTCCTGTACGTCATTCCGGAGTGCTCGGCTCCGTATACTTACGCATTCGAGGCATTCGCTCCACTCAGGCGGCACGGAACATTGGCATTGTCGTATCGCGCGGCGGCCTGCATCGTAATCCGATCCGCCGTGGCGATCGCCGCGGCTGGAAGGTATCGAAAGCCCGAGGTATCGCGTGTTACGGTATTGACTGTAATTGGGACGGGCGCGCCATCAGATCGAATGGGAAATTTGATGGGTTAGTCAGGTAGCCCTCTCTGCCACATTTCGCCGTGATCTCGCATTAACGTATCGCGGCCGTCCCGGGTGGAGAGTTTGTCGGACCTTTTTTTATTTCGGGCTGCCGCCGGCCCCGGTACCCCGAAAAACACGGAACGAAATAGTAATTCGGCGAGCAGGCGAAGCAGGGTCGGGCCAGGAAGACACAGGTTCGAGGTTTCCTCATTCGTTTGTAACGCGATCCCTCTCTCGGGCACGATTCTCTTTGTGCGTCTTCGACAAGAAACGACGCAGCGTCGAGGATAGGCGAGAGTGCAGAGTGACGCCCACTAGTTGGGACGCGAGCCGTATGCTCGTTGAAAACATTATCGTGGACCTTGACAAAGGTATGCGCGAGTTGCGTGACATAGCGGGAGCGAGCGAGAGGTGAGTCAGAAAAAGAGAGGGGAAGAGATAGAGAGGGAGAGGAAGAGAGAGAGAGAGAGAGAGAGAGAGAGAGAGAGAGAGAGAGAGACAGAGTTTGAAAGCGGATAGCGCATCGGCTACATCGCCATCGTACTCTCTACGCTGGTAGTTGCGCGAAACGTGCATTCCATTAACGTTTGGTACTCGTCGCATAGAGAGGAGATACTCGGCAGTGCCGTAACGCTTCTGTATGTCGACTTCCCCACCCCTGTCCCCGCACCCCACCCACTCGACGGCGCCCCCGTCCGCGTGAAATTATTATGACGCGCCGCGCCCCACCGTTCCGTGCGTCCACGCACGCACAGTCGCCGACTGTTTATGTTCGCCGCGCAACTTGCCGACTGTCGGGGAGAATATCGCTCCGCGATGCCGGGCTCGACCTTCCGAGCAAGTCGACTGTTTCGAAGCAGGAATCGATTTCTATCTTCCTCCGGCTCGCTCGTAACGAATATTTGCCCGACGCAATGGCCGCGAGGGTCAGCTCCTATTTGCGCTCGAATCCTACGGGCGGAATCGGAGTACGTTCAAAGGGATCGACTCTTGAAGCGTCGTTGACGTTAGCATACGTAGCATAACGTAGCATAACATAGCATAACGTAGCAGAACGTAGCATAACGTAGCATAACATTGCATAACGTAGCATAACGTAGCACAACGTACCATATACGCTACATCAGCGCAGGTAACGTCGATTCGAACAGTCAAGGTTAACGTCTAACGTGCGACTTACGGTAAGCAGAGATCGGATGAAAACCGGAACCTGCCGGTCGGATTCGGTCCGGAAAAAAGAGAAGACGCTCGGCTGGGAAGAGTGAAATTCATGGGGGAAATGGATGCGCGCTCGATTTCGTCGGCGGCAAAAAGCTTTTCCGCTCGTCAGCGACGGCGGCGTTCAAGGATATCTGGTAGGGAGGGGAATTAGAAAGGGTCGGCTGCGGTTAGCGGCGCCAGTTTCGGCCCGAAACTACACGGTAAAAGTGCGGGCGGAACTGCGGGGGAGTGGAGAGATTTTCGACCCTCGCGAGCCCTCTCGGTGCCTCCGACTCTAGGTAGCGTCTGCCGGCGTCGGCCGGCGTCTGCCGGCGTCTGCTCCTTTTGCAAGGTTACAGACCCGCTTCGGGAAAGAGCTTTTCCTCGCTTTTAGATCACTTCGCCCTTTTTCCTCTTTACCTCTGTTCCACCTCTACCCCCTCCCAACCCGCCGACCTCCCCCGCCATGGCCGCAAACACTCTCTTAATCATCATTTCCGTCCCTCTTTATGTCTCATTCGACTCTTTCGGCCGGGATCTCGCGTTATGGTCGCAAAAACGTTTGCGCGCCAACTCGACCGTCTGCACAATTAACAAGGTATAACTTTCTCGATTTCGGTCAGTCGAGAGGTTAACGGGGAGAACGATCGGGAAGAAAGCGTCCGGCAGAAGTGTCCCGGGTATCGACAGTGGTAGTACACTGAGGTTAAGGGACGGGAAAGGGACAGGAAGGGGACGGGAAAGGAAGAGGAAAGGGAGTCGAAGGAAGAGTTTTCTCATTAATTAATGGATGGAAGTAATTAAGAGCGTTCGACTTTCCTGCGGGGAGGCTCGAATGCCAGTGGACCGGGGGTTGTTTCCGTGTCTTTACAACTATCGCTCTCCGCCACCCCGGCCGCCCCCCTCCCGTGCCTGGTATTGACCCTGCGGTGAATTGAAAGCGATGGAACGCGGTATGGAATCGAGCCGAGGTAGACCGAAGGAATATGCGCGGCGATCCAATAAATTTCATACACGGCCTCGGCGACGAAACGAAATCGAGGGTGCGGGCTCCGCGGCCGTAAGCGGTTCCGCGTAGGAATGGGTGGACGGGGGTGAGGGGGCTGGCTTCGGAGATAGGTATTTCTCCACCGCGAAGGCAGTCGAGCCGAACAATATTTTCGGACAATCGAGCGCGTGTCGCGAGACGTTAGAAGGAACTCGCTTCGATCCCACTGCGTCCATGTCGGCGGATTCCTTTTTTCGCCTCGCCAAATTTATTCGACTTAAACGACGCCTCCGTAACGGCCCGCGATATTTCCAGCCCTCCCCACCACCTCCGCTACGGCGAATATACAGCGGAGGGTCTCCGCCGGCGGAGCAGAAGAACTCCTCGATATTACGCTTCCACGTGCCGCGCTGGAAAATAGAGCGAGAAAGTCGGGAAAGGTGTGCGAGGTAGGAGAGCTCTCCTCCCGCATGGATGGCCAGAAGGGAGGAAGGATAGAAAGGCGAGCGGAGGGCTCTTCATCTTCCGTGTAAATATCCGAAATAAATTTGCAGACACCTGCCATTTACCGACGGGCTCAGCGAAGCGAACCGATTTCGGTCGTCGATGGGGAAGCCTCGAACTGGCCAGCTCTTTTTCCCCCGGTAAATCTTTGACCTCGTCATCGCCCTCTTTTTATCGAGCCCCCGGGAGGTTTGATTGGGAAGCGAGCGTTAAATGGCAACGCGGCCGGGAGCCTCGAGTTTTCGGTGCGGCGAATCGCCGAAATGCGAGGATCGAGCGAACGAACTGGGGGAGGGACGGGGGCGGCGATAGGGGCGCAAGTGAAATAGGGGTTGTTCGGCGGCTGAAATAACGCGGCGAGGGAAACGAGCCTCGGACGCTTCCTTTCTTGCGCCGAAGGACGTTTCCAAGCCCCACGAGTTCAAAGAGCGTGGCTCGCGCGCGCGCGCGGATTGAAATTTCGGCACGGTCTAACGCGCGTATTCTGCACGGAATATGTTCCGGCCGGCCAGAGAGGGTGGGGCCGTGCGGGGAGAGACGAAAGGCGAGAGCGAGGGGAGGAGGTGAGAGGAGAGGAGAGTGCGGCTGCAGAGGCTGCAGCCACTCGACGGCAGACCCTTTCTTTCTCCTTCTGGTACGGCGAACGATCGCAGCTGCATCTGCCGCGCGGATATCTCGGCAGGCCCGTTATTTCCAGCTCTTTTTACCTCGGCCCTCCGCGTGGCACCGACCATTATTCGATGTCTTCACCCGACCGTTCGGCCATCTCTCTCTCTCACCTCTCTCCCTCCTCGTTCCACCGCCGATGCGAGCGGAGGCGCATTAACTCCTTTCCCGTTCTAACCCACCGCGTCCTCCTCTCGCCTGGCCCCCTCGATGTCATCGAATTCTCTCTTGGCGACTCGCCGAGTTCCCTCCCACCGAAGACGACGATACAGCTTTCAATTTGCCCCCCGTGTTTTGCTGCCTCCTTCGGGAGAACGTATAGTCCGAGACCCGCGCCGAACAAGTCCATAAGAAACGCTTAAAGGATCCGTTCTGTTAACGGCTCGCTTCCTGCGCGAGTGTCAAAAATGACTCTGCCGACAAGGTTCGACGCTCGTAGGTAGATAGGTTGGGTAGCGTAGGTAGTCGAGGACATTGGGAAACGTCGGCGAATCGATGCGCCGAACTCGCATGGGGCTCTATGTCAGAGGGTAGATAAGCTAGGTGTTCGGTGCGCGTAGGTGTGGAGGCAGGGTTGGGGGGGGGGCGAGGTGTAAGGATGGCAAGGGTTGCGAGACCACGGACATCGCGGAAAGCAAGCCTCGAGGAGACGGAAACGGGGTGGCTCGGATGGAGGGGGTGGAGACCGGGGTGAGCCGGGCGGGCAAACGGAATGCCATAAATCTCATGTAAATTCGGACCGCTTGATTTGCAAGCACAATGCCAGACAATTCTACGGTCTGTCGGGTGGCGCGCGGATGCGGAGTCTGCAGCTTTCCCGCCCTCCACCTCCGTCTCCTACCTCCCCTCGAGCTCTCCGCACTATCACCAACACGCACTCGCCCATCTCCTTCTCCTCCCCCTCCTCCTCCTCCTCCGTCCTCATCCAGCTCGTTCTCCGCCTCGTCGTCAGATCCCGGAGTCGCAGTGCCTCGTCTATCAGAAATTTCAGCCCTCCCTACCTCGAACTTCGAGCCCGAACTTGAAATTATTTCTCTACCCGGATCTCTTCCGCCAACTCGCTCGTCGTCATCCGCACGCCGGCAGCGACTTCGCCGAGGAGTTTTCGAGGCCGGCTCGTGGCAGTCCGCCTCCTGCCATCCGCCCTCTCCGAACTCGTTCTACACCCGGTTCCCATTGAGGATACCGAGCGCCTTTAACTCGCCTTCGATGGAGAGCGCACGAGTGCAGACGGTACGCAGACGATTTAAACTACCTTGCCCCCCCCTCCCCCGCCCCCTTCTGTCCGCGGAATGGCCACGGCCCGACGTACTTAACCGTTCGGTGACGCTGCGGCGAACGTTAGACGAATTTCCGAGCCCTGGCCAACTTCGGGGTAGACCCGAACTTGAAATTATTTCTGGCCGAAACTCCGACAGGACTTCCCGGACTTTCGTGACTCGGTCGAGCGTCGTTTGTCGAGGTTCGAAACTCCGAACAGAGGTTCCCGCTTGCCGCGTAAACGATCGCCCTTCGGCCGTAGTGATACCGTTGATATCGGATTATAGGGGCGCGGGTCGAGTATCGGCAGGAGGGACACAGAGGGACTCGCGAATTATCCTGCTTCTCCGACAGCGGGGCTTGGCTCGAGGGGGTAGGTTGAACGGACGCGTCAACCTGGAAACCGTGGCCGTCGCGAAGCGGCGCGGGCCAAAGTGTCGGGGCGGAATGCGAGTCAGTATTTCACGTCGCACCCTCTCGTCCGGTTAGGTACGTCCATGGTAAGCGTATTAATGGACGTGGCACGACCGTTCCGCTCGCGGGAGGTATCGTGCGCTTATCGACGCTCTATCGCGCAAGGAGCGTCTTTTCTCGCCGAACAGCCCCGAGCCACCCTCCGTCACCGATATATTCTTAACTTCAACTCCCCCCTGACACGATGATCTAGCTCGACGATCGAGGCGAGGTACGAGCTAAGTGTAATGCTCCCTCCCGAAGCTCGCACTCTCGGTGATCCGTAGGAAAGGCCTTAATTATTCATTCGATAAGAGCGTTCGACGGTCGCGAAGACGGCTGCGGGGGAATTTGGAAAGCTCGTAAAACGAGCCCTCGTCGCCCGTAGGTATTCCGTATTCGCGCGTCAAGTACTTCTCTCCCTCCCGGGCCCGAAGCTTCACCTATCCTGTGGTGTCATTCTACCGGTGCCACTCGATGGCAAGTTGCGCCGCGCCAGGGGTAGCAACCTGCGATAGGTAGGTGCATAGGTAGTAGGTAGGTAGGTAGGTGGGTAGATAGGTAGGTAGGTACCATGCCCGCCACGGAGGGCATCGATCGCACACCGTCTAACGTTCCACTATGCACTTCGTGGCCGGTAACGTACGGGCCGCATCGGTGGGACGACTAGGCGGAAGCGTCGTGATAAATTTAAGAGGCGCCTAGATAGCTGCCTCGATATACATACTGGCTGGCCCGCCGAGCTCTCGTCGGCTCGACTCTCGCCAAAGTGTGTGCGCGTCTACGCTTTCGCCCCTAGCACCTGAGACACGCGCGCACAATGACCAGGTCGGCCGTCGATCGATGACGGCCGTACGAGAAAAGCATCGGCCCCAAGGAGATGCTCGACGACCCGGAGGAGACCGCGTCGCGGGAGTCGTTTAAGGAGAGCCACCCCCAACCCTCCCTCCCCCCAACTGCCCGTTCCAACGCCCACGCTCTCGGCGAGAAAAGCCGAAGAGAGTAACTCGCGTGAAACGATCCGGCGTACCGGTCGCCTTGGAAGGTTCGCCGATCGGGCGAAAGTAAAGGGGGGGGGGGGGGGCCGGACGGGAGTAAAGGGACGGCGGGCGGACATCGATATCGGAAGCCCGAAAATCCTCCCCCGGACCTCGACCCAGTGAAACGGACGGAAATCGAGAGGAAGAAAGGGATCGGATGACGCGCGCAAGACGAACGTGGCACGAGGAATAAAGCCGCGACGCGAGCTTTCGCGACTCGACGAAACTTTTGCCAGAGGCATGCGCGCCACTGATCCTCCTCCTCCTCCTCCTCCGGCTCCCTTCTCCCTCTGCCTGTCTCGCTCCCTCTTCCGCGTTCGCTTTCCCTTCCGCCAGGGCGCCGTCTCTCTCTTTCTCCCGCGCAACTCTCGCCGGTTCTCCCTCGCCCGCTCTCCCAGTCTTTCTCTCACACACCAGTGGAACCCACGTCGAAGCTTCCATACTCGCACTCAAGCGCCGGCCATCAAAGCGGTTGCTTCGGGTTTTCGGCTCTCCCTGACGATCGGAGGAAAACGAATCGTTCCGCTTGCCGCGAGTGAAATTGAAATCTTCCCTCGATCGATCGTCGGCAAAAAAAATTGCTCTCGTCTTTCCGGCCGGCTGAGAGGGAGAGAGAGAGAGGCAGAGAGGCGAGGGATTGGGATAGAGGTGGAGAGGGAGAGGAAGTGGGAGAGGAAGAGGGAGAGGAAGAGGAAGAGGAAGAGGAAGAGGGAGGAATCGAAGGCCACGCGGTGCCGGTCTCGTCTTCTTCGCCGGTCGTTCGCGCGTCTTTCGAACTGTCAGGGCAGGAAGCGCGCGCGGAGAGGGTTGCACGTGGCCAGCAACACGAGCGGACGTACACACGGGCGTGCGAACGCACGATCGGCCAACGGCTCTCCCCTCGAGTCTCGCGGACGCGCGCGTGCAGTGCCGAATTCAGTGGAAATTGAGCCGCGAGCCTCGAGACCGTCCGCCGCTCCGAACCGCTCCGAACCGCTCGCTTTATATTTAGACGAGGCAACGTACGATGACACGGCCGCCACGCCGGCCGAGGAGCTCTCGCTTTGATCGTCCACCTTGTGCACTGACCGCAACGACGTTTTCGGACCCATCGTGAAAGCCGAGGTCTGAGTCTGAACCCGAGTCTGAACCCGAGTCTGAACCTCAATCTGTGTCCAAAGCCTGCGAAACACAGACAGCCTACGAGTCCGTCGACGGTGGCCAAGACGCTCCGCTCTCGAGACTCTCTTCTCCTGCTTGACGTCGTGAACGAGGATTATCCCCGACGACTCCTCGGACGGACGATCGAGGCCACTTCATCGTCGCGAGCGAGTGAACGACCCGGAGCGCGAGTGTCGGGAATAAAGATATCGCGCGCGGACTGTACGCGCTCTCGGAGGAGTATCGAGCGATATGCTATGAATACATTGGCGAGGAAAGATTTTTCGAACCGGCGCACCGTGATTTAACGTCCGACCACGGCTAAGATTCCACGAGGAAGCGCGAGTGTCTACGTGATATACCCTGGCTACACGGAGAGTGCAGAACGCGGATCGGGAATCGCGAGGTGCCAGCAAGTTGGATAGGAGAGATTGCTGGGATCGACTCGAGGGAGACTTCTACCGCTTGCCGCTTGCTGCTGGTTGCGGGTCCGGGTGAAGGAGAACTGGAGGCGGCCAAGCAGGAGACATGCCCTTCTGGGAGATGAGCCGTATATTCATCGCGCTGCTGGCAGCGATAGGTCAGTGCCTTCGACGTTTCCTTCGCTCTCCTATACTCGACCGTACACTTTCCGGCCAGCCTCTGTTTACCGGCCTACGCCGGCCGGACGTAAACACGAGTGCTGAGCCGTGGCAGAGGTGCGCGGCGCTGGCACGATATATAGCCGGCGAATGTAAAATATTTACGCGTGCCCACTTTATAGGCACGAATTTGCCCAGGATACGGCTGCGAAAAGCGGCCGATAAATCGGCGATTTATGGAATTCGCTCGTTTAACGCCATTCGGCCAATGCAGCCGTTGCCCGGGCCGAAAAAGCGTATCGTGCCTCCTCCCCCGCCACCCCCCCGAAATTCGGCTTATCGCTCGTTACGTTCGAACGCTGTTGAACAACGTTTTCCGATGTACGCCCGAGCAATCGTAGCTCGCCACCGTTGTTGCCGGTCGCGGGCCGATCGTTGTTGCGTAAAATAGCCGCTCGTTAAATTATAACGCGTCCGTCGGTATCGGGCCCGACCAATAACCCGCCGAACGTCCGCAACGGCGGATTCGAGACTCGTTCTTTGTCGCGCGACGACTTCGAATAATCGTCGGTCGCGCTTCGTTAATTTCCAATTACGCGACCGCGTCGACGTGAATCGCGCGAACAACGACGCCTTTGTACTTTGATTTCGTAGCTCGGCTTGCCTCGACGTCGCGAGCCGTCGAAAGGGGGCGAGAGGGGTGGGAGGGATGGGGCTGAAGGATTGAGAGAAAGCGGAAGACGGATGGCGGGAGTCGGGGGGGATGGGAGGGGGAGAAAGCCGTGCGAAGCCTGACAAAAGCGACGCGGTTAGCGTACGTACGCTCGAGGAATTAGCGCAATTTGAATTTAAATGCGTCATCGTCGGGTAGGAAAGATAGCGAGCTCGGATACGAGGCTACGTCTACGGGCGACGAAATAAAATCGGAGAGAGATAAAGACGGCACTCGTGCGGTTGCTAGGTGCGGGGAGAGAGAGAGAGAGAGAGAGAGAGAGAGAGACTGACAGGGGGAGGCTCGAAAACTGAGCGAGGCTGAGTGAGGCTCAGAGAGGGTGAGAGAGGATGAGGGAAGGTGAGAGAGGGTGTGAGAGGGTGTGAGAGGGTGAGAGAGGGTGAGAGAGACCGAAAAAGGGCGAGAGAGGGCGAGTGAGGGCGATAGAGGGCTAGAATGCAAGGACGAAGACGCCCGAGACGATGTCGGTGGCGGCGGGGAGGGGGTGAAAAAAAATGAAATAGACTTGGAGCGAGGCCAAGACGTAGATAGAGTCGACGACGGGGACAACGGCGGGACGTTCGTCCGAGGGAATCGCGGCTAACTTCCCTCCTTACGCCCGAGAATATCCTCCCTCCGGTTGGTGCGGGTTAGTCGAACTTTGGCCCTTCCGCGGCCGGACCGACGGAAGGAGCGAACACGCTCTCTTTCACCCTCCTCCCCAACTGCCCTCTGGCCCTCGTCGATGGCCTGTCCCCCGAATAAGGTCGCCGCTGCAAAATGTCGGCTGACTCTTCCCCCCCTTTTTTTTCCTTACATTTCGGCAGGTTAATTGACGCTCGTCGAGCATCCCCGCCGAAGCCGCGCACAATCCCGCTTTATACGGGAATCGGACGTAAATTACGCGGGAGCCACTACTAGCGAGACTGGCCTCGTTTCGGAATTAAGCGCGGTACGTCGGTGGCAGCGACTCGAGCGGTCTACTCCACCTCCTCCACCTCCTCCACCTCCTCCTCATCCTCTTCTTCCAGCTCTTAGCCCTCCCGCGCTCGTTGCCTCCCTCCCTCCCTCTCTCTCTCTTTCTCTCCCTGTCGCATCCTCTCTCTTTCCCTTACGTTACACCACCTCCCGCCCCTCCCCCTTCTTCTTCTTCTTCTTCTATTACCGTCGCTACCACCCGCGCCACCCCTCGACTCCTCCTCATTCTTCTCCTCCCACTGTCTTCCCTTCACCTTGCTTCTCTTTTCTTCTTTACGGCTTAATGACATCACCGTCACCACTTTAGAGATAAATCACGGGCAGCAGGTTCATTTAAGGCTAAAGAGTGGTAGGTGGTACTCCGTGCTACCCTGTGCTTCACATACTAATTACCGCGACACTCCTAACTCGCTTCCGCGTCCTGTTTTACATTTGCCTCTTTGCCCCGCTCCCCGCTCCCCTTCCTCCTCCTCCTCCTCCTCCTTCTCCTCATTCTACTTCCTCTGCCACCGTCCCTTCGCTTCAGCCCCCGCTCCGAGGGGTGGCTTCGCGCTGCGCACGAGTCGGCCTCGAACGGAACGGAAGCCCGCGCGCGCGCCACTTTTTGGCGAACTCGCGGTCGAAGGAGACAAAAGGTCTGCCGTAGGACCGGCCGGGAGCTTAGTTCGCTAGACGAAGCGCCGGAAACTGTCCCACGAAACTCCCGGGAGCGGCCAGCCTCGAGAATGCATGCACGATCCAATTTTCAAGGAAGAAGCGAGAGTGGATGCCTGCCGGCCGAATGAGGGGAGGGGGGGAGGTGAGATCGGGAGAAACCGCTTTCTTCCCTCGTCCGAGATTATGAAAATTAAACAGCCACCCCCCTCCACCCCCGCGCGTCGGTTATTCCAGCAACGAGCGAGATACTTATCCGTAATATCGGGCGTAAGCGATCCCGAGGCCGGGGCAAAGTCAGTTTCTTCCGCTCGATTCCTCAGGCTCCGCTTTGCGGGGCGCGAGGAAGGGAAAAAATTCGGCCCGACGCGGATGTAATTCGCCCGACGAAGGCCATTAAGGAGATGCGATCAGCTGGGCATTTGGTACCGGTGCAAGATATGGGATCGCGTCCGCTCGGCCGATTAGCCGGCAGATCAGTTTCCGGTTGCAGCTCCTTAACCGTCGCTCAACCGGAATGCTCGCGTCCAATCGGCTTACAGGGTATGCCTCTCTCTCTCCCTCTCACTCTCTCTCTCTCTCTCTCTCTCTACGGCAGAAGGGCGAAAAATCGTCTGATTAACCGAGCTCCCGTCCGTTCGGCCGGAATATTACGCTCTATCCGCTAACGTGCCTAGGACGCATAATGTATCGACGTAACGTCCGAATGGGAAGCAACTATTCGCGTTCCCGGCGTATGGAATACCTAAGTGACATGTCTATAGACGCCTATGGCACTGCCGTCGGCTGCGGTAGGGGAAAGGTTAGTTCCAGCACTATGTCAGGGCACTCGGCGACAAACTGAGGCGGTCGGGAAAGTTTCGATGCCTCTAGAGTGGAGGATGCGGCGCGCGTGTGTGTTCAGCGGGTCGGGGAGGAGGGAAGAGGAAGAGGGACACGTACGATAATGATCGGAGAATTTCGATGTTTGCGAGACGAGTCGGTCCCGATCGAAGCAGGCGATGCGGGCTGGCACCGTGCATTCGATCTCATCCCACTCTCCGGCGTGTCAAGCGAATTCGCCTCGCGACTTCGATCAACGCTGCTAAAGGGATTAAGCTTGCGCTTAATGAAACAACGGCAGAAGCTCATTTAACGAGAGCGAAGACGCTCTCTGTCGGTGTCAGGGCAATTTCCATGCTACCCCCACCCTCCTGTCCTTTTACTATCGCCTTTTGCGTTTCCTATGTTCCACTCTCTCCCGCCCACTCATTCTCTCCCTCCCCCTCTCTCTCTCTCTCTCCTCATTCTTCCTCCGTCTATGTCGCTGATCAGAGAAGCACCCGCCGATCGGAACGTTGCTCGAGAGTACCTGATGGCTCGCTTGACCTCCTTCGCTTTAATGTCGCCGTCGCGTAAATCGTCCGAAGTCGCAGAAAGATGGTCCCTCCCTCCCGCGAATACCGTAGCGAATTCTTAAGTTAATCGATTTCGAGCGATCGGGCGCCGGAGTCGGGCCCTCGGACGAGGCGCGATTAATTTCCCGGCCCGTGACGATCGCGAGGAGGGATCGCAGAGTGGGATCGCAGGGTGGGATCACGGGAGGAGGATAAATGGCCGAGATTCGAGGAGGATAGGAGGAAGGCGGGCCCGGCGGGCAGGCAAGCGAGCAAAGCGAGGCAAGGCTAGCGAGGCAGTCAGGCAGGCAGTCAGGCAGGCTGGCAATCAGGCAGGCAACGTTCGACGTTCGCGAAAGAAGTTAGCCCTCCGACTACCAAACTTAGCGCGATCGTGCCTGGGTCATTTTGGCCACTCACAGACAGTTCGCTAAACCAATCCGTGACGGCTCGAGCGGACTGCTCGCCCGATGACGTCAGCTCACTTCAAAAGATCTTTTATGCGTTATCGCTTTGAGAACAATTGACCAAAGCCGCGCCGATGACACCGGCCCAAGTACCGAATGTCTCGTTAGAATGTGTGCGTTTCCGCAAGCAAGACATCCCGGTACCGTGATCCAGGCACGGCAGTCGGAGGGTTAACCGATCTGGACGTCGGACGGCAGGCGCGAAATGGCATCGCGGCCGAAAACGGCGCAGTGCGTCGTTCTCGGGCGGAAAACGAGGAGACCCGGTGAGCCTCCTTACGGCACTGGCCCAGGCGCACTATCGATCGTCGTTATCGTCCCTCTTATCGTATTTCTGTGTAGACAGCGGGGTAAAGTGTCGGGCGCGGGCTCTCCGACGCTCTGGCGAGCGGATAAAGAGAAGTGGATGCGGGGGGTGAAGCGCTCACAGGAAAAGCGGGGACGCATCGGTGAGAATGAGCGCGACACCCTCTACGCCCTTCCCCTCCTCCCTCCTCCCGGAAGGAGAGAACTTCGAACACGTACGACGCTCGCGAAGTCTGTCGCGAAGGGCGTTGGAACGGTCGAAAGTGCGAGTCGTCAATTTTCCGAGCTAGGATCGATTCCGCACATCGTCCGCGCGGATGAATCTCTTTTCTACGTCCTACCTACGCTCTTTTTATCAGCGAGAAGCCTTCGCGGCTGGCGGCAAATTACGGTGCCGGCGTTCGTTATGCGCGGAGAAGTCGCGGCGAGACATCTTCGGGGCCGGAATGATAAGCTCGCCAGGTTACACTTTATTCCGCCGATGTATCCTTACGGGATCACGTAGTCTAACGGGCGGGCGCTGGGAATTTGGATTCTGCGATGAACCGCCGCGGTTCTGTTTTAATTAACGTTATAGCTGCATCGACTATCGCATTGAATATTTTATGCTCCCCGGAACTGCTCGCGCGGGAGGAGGATGGTGGGGTGAGAGGAGGTGAGAGGAGGTGAAGAGGGGGTAATACATGCACATCTTGCAGAGACTCGCATCCCGGTTGCATGCGTCACGAGGCATTTGGCGGACAGGCGTCGCAAGGGGGGTCTGCGCGGAATAAAAGGAGCTTCCGCCTGGCGGGGCCAAGTGTAACAGTTTGCGTTCAAATATAGAATCAGTCGAGTTCGTTTGCCCCGGATCCTCCTCGGATCCTCCACGGATACCCCCGTCTCTCATCTCGCGAATCGCTGGAAATTATCCGCGTAAACGATGCCTCCGATTGCAAATCGGCGCAAGGGCAAAAAGAAAGGAGTTCGCCGAGAGAGAGAGAGAGGGGGAGAGAGAGAGAGAGCGCGCGCGCGAGACAGAGACGGACAGAGAAGTTATTAAAGCGGAACAAAGAGGCCTGGAGCCTTTCCTCTCATCCTCCGCTCTTTGTTCTCGGTGGTTAAAAAGCGCGCCTTCGGCTCCGGGCCGAACGGCGGAAATTCCGATAGACCTTTCTTCCGTTTGTTTCTGGCTACATTTCAGGCCGGCGGCCCGTAATTGAATCGTTGATTCGGCCCGCTCGAAGTGGGAGGAACTGCCCCGGCTTTTCCAACGGACTCCGCCGCCGCCGCCGCCGCCTACACCGGTTTGCGGAGGAGCACTCTCGCGGGATAGCCTTTACCGCACTTATGATCCATTACCTCTCGCGAGAGGAAAGAAGGAGCAAGGGGCCCGGTGCGCGATTCTCCCGTTTCAAGGGGGGCTGCTCTCATATTCCCGGCCTGTTCACCCCTTCCTCCCAATCCAGTCCACCTCTCTCTCCCTCTCACTCTCTCTCTCTCTATCTTCCTCGTTCTCATCTCCGAAATCGATTTTCGCTCTGTAGTCGCGGTGCCGCGCGCGGGCTGCGCGCAATTTTCCCACGAATATTCGGCAAACGATGCGGGACAAAGCGCGAGGCCACGAATCGCGCTACTAATTAATATCGTGGCGCTCGATCGGGCCGCCCGCTGCGCACGCTCGTTAGAAGTTCCGTACGCGGCGTGCACGGCACGCAACAACGGCCGCCAGCCGGGACTTCACTCTTTCTCCCTCTCCCACTCTCTCTCTCTCTCTCTCTCTCCCACGTTAGCCATCAGCCCTGGCAGGCCTCGCGCTTTTACGAGCCTACACGCCGGCCCGCGCGGCGTCCGTGTGCGTCCGTGCGCGCCTCTGTGCGCGTCGAATCCTCATAAGGCTCAAGTTTCCGGGGAACGTGGACTGACCTCGCGAAATGGCCAGAGAGCGTGGGGCTCGATGGATTTTCGGCCGGTTAAGCGCGCGTGGCACGAATTAACTTCCAGTCGGCGAGAGTATCTACGACGGTAATGACGGTAGCTGTAGCAGCAACAGCAACAACGCTAGCAGCAGCGGTGGCGGCAGCGACGGCAGCGGCCCGGTAGTCGCTTCCACTGGCATCGGCGGTATAGGCGGCCGCTTCCGGGCAAAGCGAACCTAACCCGACCGCAACTATTGCTATTGGTATTTAAACTGGCACGCGCTCCTCCCGCCGCTGGCCGCAATTTATGGTAGAGCACGTGCCGCGGCCAATGGATCGTACTGCGAATAAATAGATAGCCACGCTCCTATCCCTCGCTCCCTTTCTCTCTGTCCGTCCTCGTCAGTTTGACGCGGGAGCGTGCGCCAGTGTTTCGCCCCCTTCACTTTCCCTCTCTCTCTCTCTCTCTCCTTCTCCTTCTCTCTCTACCTCTCTCACTGTCTACCGTCCGAGCGACGATCCGTCCACCTTTCGCCGTCAACCCTCTCCGCTTATCGAACGCCGTGCGTTACAGTTCCCTCTAAGCGAGGACGATCGACCGCATCGCTCGAAATTCCCCGCTCCCCCCCTCGCCCGGCAAACTGGCCACTCGTTAGAGACCGCAGTCAGACATCCGGCATCGCGAATCTCCGCCCTTTCGCCTCCTACGTTCGATCCGCTTCGTCCGCATGCCGGGCAAAATCCGCGTCCGCTCGCCGACGCCAACCTACGACCTACAACGGTCAGCTCTTTTCTCGAAAACCGACCAGCCGCGTAATTCGCAGGCCCCTTTAATAACCCATTATGCCTCCTCGTTGCAATTTCCATCGCGGTTTTTATGCCGGCGATATTTATACCTGCCACCCCAGGCCACTTCGGAATAACGCCCCCACCCTCCCATTGCCCCCGGTGTAAATTCCTCGAGTGGCATCGATCTACCCTCTGCCGCGCGCACGTCGGTGAGCGCTCAGCGGCTGAGCTTATGTGTGAAGCGAATACGATTTTCGCACGCGAGCCCGAACGTGCAAGAGGCACGCGTGCCGCGATCGACCAGAGATATACATTACCGTGATTAAAGAGAGGAGAACGTTATTATGTAATGTCCGGCAGGCGCGGGTGGGCTGGGAGGGATGGGAAGAGCGATGAGGTGGGAGGGAGAGGCGTGGGTTGTTTGTTCGAGAGAAGGAGGGAAGGACACGTCGCATGTGCAACGTTAATGGTCAGTTTGTACTGTCCGCGGGCATCCATGGGCATCGGGGCACGATGATAGTCGATCGCACATCTACTCTCTCTCTCTCTCTCTCTCTCTTTCTCTTTCTCTCTGCCTCTCTTCTTCTCTCTCTTTAACATCAGTTGTCTCCTTATCTCCGCCATTACGGTTCTCGTGACTTAACGGTAGCTCTTTTACTGACTCGACTGGAAGTGAGCAAGGATGCCATGCCATGAAGAGAAGTGAATTTCCTTCCTTCGACCTTGCGTCGGATAAATGGGACCGTTTGGCGCTCGCTATGCGGCGTACGGCGTGCGGCATGCCGTGCGGTACGCCATGCGGCACGACGGCGCGGGACGTCGGCGTGGAACGTCACGCGGGACGTCCTCCGGCGCCTAGCGAGTGTCCTTTATTCCTCGGCAGCGCACGGAGCACAAAGAGATCCGGAAGAGTGATCGAAAGAATAATCGATGCCGAGTCCCGCTTGTTGGCACGTCGAACAATGGACGCAGCCGCTCTCGCTTGCCGTAATATCAGGGGAGAAGGCTGCTCGGTGGGTGGGTAGTAGGCGGAGGGGGGGTGGAGGGTGAATGGGGTAGGGTAGGGACGATTGAAAATCTTCGGACGCGCAACGGGCTTTGGGATCTGGCTCGGGGCGGGAGAGAGGGTACGTACCGCGGAGACCAGAAGCGGGAAGGAGGACTCGATAAAAGTAAACTCTGCGCGGTTGGTAGGAGCGGAAGAGAGGGTGTAGCGGGGGGATGGAGGAGCACGGCAGGGCTGGAAGAAAAGGTCCCATCGGGATTTAAGCCGAGTCGGCTGGAGTAGCGGTGCGGCGCGAGAGAGCGCGGCCATTGTTACGCCCGCGGCCAGAATCTATATGGAAGGAGCCATAACTGCGAGATTCGCATCCTACCTACCTACCTACCTACCTACCTACCTAGCTACCTACCTAGGTACCTATCTACCTACCAACGGTTCGCGCTTAAGACGGGGGGCGAGAGAGCGCGGCATCCGATCTCGCGTCCGATGGGCAGGAATTATCGCGCTCTACGTAAATTGTCTCCTTGATAATTCGTCGCGCGGCCCCGGCGATAACCGGGCGCTATCCGGGAATCCCGTAGGTATCCGCCGGGATGGCGGCCGGACGTTTCCATTCCCCGGCTGTCCCTCGATCTTCAATCGGAGATAAAAGTATCCGCAGAACGCAATATCGGGAGCGTCGTCGACGGCGATACGGAATTCCCCGCGCCTCCCGCCCCTCCATTCTATGCCGAATAGTTAGAGTCCCGATAGGGTAGATACGTACCTACCGGGGGCTGTGTACGGCTCGCGGGAGATGGTCGGTCGGAATTTGTCTTGGAATTAGCGCGATAAATCGCTGCTCGCCGATCCCTCTGTCCGAGGGGGGTTGAAACGACGGTCGGAGCGGCAGACAAAAGGAAGACTCGTCCCGACGAGTTGCGCAGGGAAAGGTATGGGAGGCAGGAAGGATAGGTTAGGAAAGCCCGCCCGCGTCTATCGGGCAAGTTTTTAACGAGTGCGCAACGGGGTAATCGCCCGTGCGAAATTTCCCTCTGCCTTCTAATCGCAGGCCCGGGCGCTGCCCGACGAGCAAAACTTTCCGGCTAATGCGCTTTAGTCCCTCTACCTTATGCAGATGTCGGACTCGCGAACTCACGAATTTCGAGGCCGGCTGACCGAGGCCACGGTCGCAAAGTACGATCGGCGGCTTCCGTCCTCGCTCGAAGAAGAAGAGTCCGACGAAGACGTTCGGCAAGAATCGACTGGGTCGCTGACGACCCAAATCCCTCCTGTTGACTCGACGGCCGCGTAATTCGCAGACTCCGCCGATTTCATCCCCCACTCGCGCAATGTTCGCGATCTGAGCCGCGGAGGACAGGACGAGTCGTTACGCCGGAAGTGGATGCCGCCACAGGGGGAGGAGGGGGGGGGGGGGAGGGTGCATTCAATAAAATTTCTCGAGCGTGCCTCGGATACCGGGGAGCATAACGAAGGGGTCGGGGAGTGAGCGAAAAAATGCGGGGAAAAAAGTGACTGAGAGGAGCGCGCAGAATCTCCATGAAGAATTTTTTCACGGCCTCCCACCCCCCGCGCTCGGCCTATCTTCCTGTCTCTCGCCCTGCTCCTCTCCCCCCTCCTCCACCTTCCCCACGTTCGCCCTTATCCCTTCTGTCGCTCTTCCACTCGCTCGATTCCCGCGCCCTTTCTTCCGTCCGCCCCTTTCCGCCCCCCTCGCCCCTGGCCGCGGATACGCGCGAAGCGGACGAAGCGAGGACGAGGACGAGGGGGGGGACGGGGGACGGGGAAGGCCGCGAGTCGCTCGCGCAATAAATTCGCAAGGCAAATTAAGAGGAGGGAAAAAGCCGACCGTGAACAAATGGAGGAAACGAAACAGCGCGACGTCGGTGAATGCGCGCGATGAAAGCGGCCGGCCGGGAAAAACTTTTCAATTTCGTCGAGCCGGGAATTAAAATGGCTCTCCGTCGGTGTGGCGTTGTCGTTCTCTCGGCGTTCCTCGTCCCGTCGGCGTCGTCGTCGTCGTCGTCGTCGTCGTCGTCGAGGCTGGCAACGGCGCTCGGCGTCGGGGCGAAGGCGCCGCTATCGTCGAAAACGAAGCCCTGCGCGAGCTCACTTTTCCGACGCTTTTTCCGCGCTGCCTCCACTCTTCTCCGCAAGGCCGTCTGGAAAATTTACGCGACAGCCACGGGAATCGCGCGCGTGCGGCGGCCGTCGGCTTCTTAATTATAAACGCGAATTATCGTAAAGTCGCGGAACGCGACCCTTTCCCCCCCCCCCCCCCCCTCCTCCCCCACCATCAAAAGCTGAGCTTTCTCATTCTTTATCCAGGAGACGTGGACTCTCCGACTCGTCAACGACATTCCGATTGCGACGAGTCGTAATAATAGCTGACGCTCGTCATCGTTTCTCAGCGTCGCTCGTCGTTCCTTCGTCGATGTCGTCGCCGTCATCGGCGTCCTCGGCGTCAACGGCGTCTCTCGGTGTACTCTCATAATTAAGCGCGACGTCGGCGAGTACACTTTCGTAATCGGACGGACGACGAGGTCCACTAACTCTTTTATCAAAAGACACTGACAAGGGTCTTAGCGGTTCTTCGACTTTTCTCCACCTCCCCGCCCCTCCAGCACTCCTCCTCCCCATCCCTCGGAAGATCCGGTGTTGCTCAGTTGGCCGGCGACGGTTCGATAAGTCGGCCGGCTCCGCCGGACGCGGAGTGTGACATGAATCTTTTAGGGTGCCGTACCCCGAGGGAATACTCTCTTCCCGGGGCAAGTGAAATGACTCTTCGCGGACAGGCCGACGAGTATCCCGACCAGCACTCCGACCGGCATCCCGCCTAGTATCCCGCCGAGTAACGTCCGCCGGAACCGCGAGCAAACGTTCCGCGTGCCGGCCTTGCGCGCTGACCGGAAGAAGAAAGACAAAGTCTCATTTCGCCCGTTGGCCAGACCAGTGGGTAGGGATGAGCGGCGAGCGGGGAGACGGCCCAGGCAGGAAAAAGCGAGCAAAGCGAAAATAGCGACGCGGGGTCGACGTCGAAAAATCGACTAGCCGATAAAAAAGTTTCTCGTTCGACGGAACGGTAAATATCGCAGCGCAGCGATACTGGTGGAGAAAAAAATGGGCCACGCGTCGTCCTTTCGCCGCGGGCGGCAGAGGAGGAGTAGGAGGAGGTGGGCAGCGAACGAGAGGGGATCGAAAGGGAACGAGGAGGAGGGGAGAGGGAGGGTATGGGAGGGGGGGGGGGGTGAGGACGCGGGATGGCGGAAAATTGCTATCGCCCTGCGCCCGCGAAACAAGAAGCCAGAACGAAAACAAAATAAACAGGGGAAAAAATTTGGTCGACGCTCGAAACAAGAGCGAATCGGGCTGGCGGGGATTGGTGGGAGGATTGGCGGCGATGGGGGTGGCGTGGCAACGGTGAGAGAGAGAGAGAGAGAGAGAGAGAGAGAGAGAGAGGGAGAGAGAGGGACCGAAAGCGCACACAGGGCTGGCACAGAGAGGATGGGCCCGGGCAGGCTATGAGATTCGGTATGGGCGCCTATCTCGGCAACGAGTCCTCAATCTCCGTGGCAGGGGGCGACGCCGACTCATGGTCCGGCCGCCAACGTCAATCCGCCTCGTTCCGCGGGTCCGGATTTATGGAGAACGATGCATTACGTAAATTGCGAACGATACCGAACTACGGGCGGCGCACCGGGCGGACGCGTACGGCGGACGCGTACGGCGGACGCGTACGGCGGTACGAGCGCTGGCCATCGAGTACGTCGGCGTGTATGGGCATCGAGTGCTGCACCGGGCCGAGTGCTGCACTCGCTAGTACAACACAGGCGAGTGCGGAGTACGGCACCACGAACGTTACGACGCTGGATCGTATCGGGCGCCAGCTCGTAACGTGACGCGAATCATCTGGGAAACGATTCCGGGGTCGGTCGCGATCGGATCGCAGCGGGCCGAATCGGGATCGATCCCCGATCGACGGCCGTAAAGTCTTTTTACGAGGCTCGGGGCCGCTTCGCACTCATCTCCGAAGACGGGCAGCGTAAAGGACGACGAGGGTTCGCAGGGGTGACTCGCGCTTATTATCCATTGATGGGCCAGCCACGGCCGCGGTGGTTGCGGTGACCGCGTGCCGTGGCTCCGAGAATCGATCAGCCGACGCATTTTCCGACCTCGCGGAACTGCCGTGAAATCGGAGTGAAATCGGCGCGAAATCGAGGCGGTCGCGTCATTAAACGTTATTATTGTCATATAGGGTAGGACGGCGCGGCGCTCGTCGCTGGCCGCTCAGCGAGAGCCGGGCCGGCAGCTATTTTTGTTTGCGCACCGGGGGCGCGTCCCTCCGATCAACAAATAATGTTCGCTCGTCGGCGGAGCGTTATGTCGCTAAACGAACGGTATTTAGCCGCGAATGATGCAGTGGCGGCGTGACGTAGTTGACGTTCCCGGCAATCGGTGACGCTTTGTCGCTGCTGCAGTGGCGCGAACTCATAGATTGAGAGAGAGGGGGGGGGGAGGCAGGGAGTGGGAATAGAGAGGCAGTCTAGTCGGCCGCGAGCGAAAAGGCCGCGAGCTAGATGCCGAGAGGTGGATGCCGAGAGGTAGACGTCACGAGGCAGCCACCCAGAGCGAAGCCACCGTGTTCACCGCCGTAGCCGCCGTGAGGGGTGTGCAAACAACCGCTCGAGTCAATATTTCGACGCGACGCTTTTCATCGTTCGCCAAATTTCCAGCCGGGGCCTTAATTACGTTTCGAGTATCGGGCTTGCGCGTGGGTGGATCCTTATCGGGACGCAATTAAGCTCGGCCACTTTTACCGATATCTTCGAGGGACCGACATTCTGCGTACACGGCTGCATCTCTCGCTTAAGGCGCAGGAGGTGGAGATGGAGGAGGAAGAACGAGGAAGAGAGAGGGAGAGGGAGAGAGAGAGGGAGGGAGAGACGGACAGTGGAATCTGCCGCGGAGGGGAAGTTTGCACTTTAGCGGGGCTTCCCCCGTGAATTGGAACACGGTCTTAATTGCATTCCGATAACCGATACGCGGGTCCCAGCTACTGCTACGCGTACGAATAACTCACGGCCCGTGCCAGAGATCGCGCCCTTAATTGCCCGGATAATTTAGACGTCCTCTACGCGCGATTAATCGCGACGAGTCGCGGCCGCCGGTTATTTGACTTTTATCCTCATCGACGCGTCCGTCGCGTCCGTCGACCCAGTCGGCAAACGATCGTTTCGAAAGCGTCCGCGTCTGCCGATCGGTTCGGCATTTAGCACGCTACGCCAATCGTAAACGCCCGGTCGACAGTCGAGAGTGTCGCTCGCGATGCGAGAGTTGATCGATATGCGCGCCTTTGGCCACGCACGTACGAACCTTCGGAAATACATGTCGGGCGCCCGTCGAGAGGGTGGTTAAAGGGGCGGCCGACGAGGGGGGTGGCTGCGGACTGCCTCCGGGGGCGAGAGAGGGTTGAGCGTTACCTCGGAGCGACCACCTTTCCGCACGGTCGCGATATAATTCCATGCATGGATGCGGATACACGGCGAGTTCGATTACCCGCTCCGGGATACGTCGGCGCGTCATCGGACTGGGCGGAAAGATAAACAGCCGCGACATCGAGAGCCTCCACTGAGGAGTGGGGGCCGATGGGGGGTGAAAGAGAAGGGAAAAGCTCCCGTCGACGAACGCTTATAAATAATAAAATGCGAGGATGGCACCCGCTTCCGTTCGCTGCGTTCCGACGCGTGCGACTGAGAAGGCGGGTATCGCTACGGCATGGAAGATGGCATCGTCCATCCTCTTGAAGCTAAATATTTCTCGAAAAATGCTCCCGGCGAGTGGGTGGGAGAATACAGAGCGAGAATGCCGGGCTCGGGAAGGTAGGAGAGAGAGCGAGAGAGAGCGAGAGAGAGAGAGAGAGAGAGGAAGAGAGAGCTGCCAGAGTGGAAAGCACGGCTTTGCCCTCGCCAAAGAGGCCCCGCGAAAGTAATATCGCCCATATGCGTTATTCGCCATTTTTAATCTGTAAATGTATCCCGGCCGAGGGAAGAGGGCAAACTCCTACGAATCAACATCCCGGCGAACACCTGGCTGGCAGCCGCCCGTCGCGGCTTCGACCTGGAAGCGAAAACGTACGGCGACGTTCCGCGGAGACAAGGCGTTCGGGCGTAAGAGAATGCCGGCGTGTTTCGTCGCACAATGCTGGCGGCGAGAAACGAGGCCGTATAGAGTCAGTCGGTTGAGCGCGTGTTAGAGCGTGCTAGAGCGTGTACGGGATCGTGTACCAGACCACCACCGTCGTCGTCGTCGTAGTCGTCGTCGCGGACTTGGCGGCGAACATCTACGTCATGGAGTTCGCGCGACAGGAAGTAGTCGACTCCGAGCGCGAAACGATATTTTGTCGCGGCGAGCGCTGGAACGAATGCAATTTCGGTCGCGTGAAACGCGAACAAGCTCGCCCCCGATTCTCCTCGATAATTACACGAGTGTAAAGAGTGAGAGAGAGAGAGAGAGAGAGAGAGAGAGAGAGAGACAGGTAGGGGTAGAGAGGACGGCGGGAGTGTGCGCGACACGCGGCTGTTGTTGGTCGCGAGTAAAAGGGAGTCGGAGCGGGGGGTTAGGAGGGCACGCCGTACTACACGGCGTACAACGCGTTACAAAGGTACGCCGCTCTTTCTATCGATTGCGTGCGAGTATTTCGCATTACGTACGCGCACTTACGTATTTATAAACGCGTCGACGATCACGTTCCACGGATAACGGGGGCCTATCGATCGTACGCTGGCGATACGTGTACACTCCCTCTCCCTCCCTCTCTCTCTCTCTCTCATTCTCTATTCTCTATCTCTACCTTGCCTCTCCCTCCCTCTCTCCGTCTCTCTGCTCTCGGCATGTCGACACACTTCCATCGTTCCGCCTCTACTTCTCTCTTTTTCTCTCTCTCTCTTTCTTCCCCCCCTTTTTTTATTATTTCTCTCGCGCATCCGGGAACGGTTATTTTTATTTACTCCGATGCCGCCCGCGCCGATGCCATTCCCCGATGCCGGCGTCGACCGTAGAAGCGATAAACCGATGAGCGAATGCAGAATTTCGAGATCGAACGCGAATCCGCGTTAAATACGCCCCGCGCCCCCGAGATACGCCGGGCTCGATCGCCTAGAAAATTTCGATGAAATTCTTCTTCGATCCATTTACGAGATGGGGAGGGCATACGCGACGCGCGCCGCGCTCTCAACTGGCTCGAAACTGGCATACCGAGTTCGGTAATCCGCACGCGGCCTTTCGCCGCTGCGCTTCAACCCCCTTTCAGCCCCGCCGAGCACCCCTTCGAGCACTTCCACCGCTCCCCCTCTCCCTCTCATCCTATCGTAAAATTTATTCGAGCGCGTCAGTTGCCGCCTGCTCTCTCCCTCCCTCTCTCCCTCCCCCTCTCTCTCTTTCTCTCTCTCTCTCTCGCCGGCTTCGTACTGGCCCGCGGAATTTTATTTTTGCGTCGCTCGGGCTCTCCTATCGTTTTCCAATTTCTGGAATCCGATTACGATCGGGTGCCTGGCGGAGGCTGCTCTCGGCGCTGAGAGTGACTCCTTAACGATCTGTACGAGGGAGGGGGCTATTCGCTTGACGATTCGGCATCCCGTTGGGGGTAGGGGAGGATAGCCAAGGATCGTAGCTTCGAAGGAGCTACGAAGGTTCGATCGTCGGATCGAGCCACGGCTCTCGGAGTCTTTGACTCAACGCTGCTCATCGACCGCTAACGTTGGGATACGCTGTTGGCGGCACTGTCAGGCATACCACCATCGGTGCCGCAGTACGAAGCGAGCTTCCGGCCGAGTGAAGGCGCGCTAATGGTCACTGTGTAAATAATCTGGCCGCGGTTAGCCGACTAGCGCGCATCTTTATCTCGTTACGTCGACTACCTAATCTTTGTCGCCCGGCCACGTTTAATATTAAAGCCGTAAGTAGGAGGAAGATGGTGAGCCGGATACATTGTAAGCGAGTTTATATTTTTCTTTACGAGACGCGCCTTACGGCCGCCCGCCGTGGCCGGGGGTGGTAAAAGGGGTGGGCGATACTTCCGGCGAAGCGCAGGCAATACCCTGCCTACGTCTAAACTGTATAACAATAACAGTTTTATGCCCTGAGACTCGTCGCCGTAAAAAAAAAATAAGAGTTAACTAAGCCGCCGGGCCTCTCGTCGAAACTATTCCCAAACGAATTACCCGATTCGGCTTACCTCCGCGAAATAATGAAGGAATAAAATGTTTCGAGCGCGACGGCCGTATTTTGCGAGCTTTCAAGTACAATTTTAACTAATGCGTTAATGCTCGTGCGCGCTCCGTGTCGGGGCCAGGGAAGCGAGACTCCTGGGTTTGATTTAACAAGGCCACGCGGCGAATCCGTATGATCCGATGTATTTCCAAAAGCGAGTGTACGGTGCGGCCTGGCAGCTCGAAACCGGGAGACAGAGACCGGAAGCCGTACATCAAAGGGCGCGGGTGGACAAAGTAGGCTACGAGACGCGACCGCGTAGTGGCGCACCGCGGAATGACGCTAGTGTCGAAGGTAAGTCTAGGTCCGACTCCCCATCTCCGTCGTCACACTTTCCGACAATAACGAATGATAATCACGACTGATTGAGACGATTATCGGACGAGAAGCTGATCCCAGCGAAGCGTATTGACACTTTAATGGGCGGCGCACAGCATGTGCGATACGAGCGCCGAAGGTTGTCGGCCGACAGCACACTTTCTGTGCGGCGATTGATAACCATAAACAAGTGTGAATATTTCTATTGGCTTCCTATTTCATCGCTGTCTTTGATTTTCGATAATTATTGTTTTGTTGCCTGCTTTTAACTTTACCTGTCAGTAACAGTCGGCGCTCCCATCGCACACATGCTGTGCGCCGGCCGTTAATGTAACCAGCAACGCGGACACGAGCTTGCCTGCAAATTTCGACGCCGAATCGTTTTCGTTCCCGAGTCGAAAATTTTGTTCTATCGAGGATTCCATCCCGATTCGCTGCCGGGACGAACCTGTGCCCAGGAGGAATTTTCGCTCTAAGCGCATTATTTCGGCTAACGATGGCCAGTCCTCGCATCGGACGGATAGGGCGGCGCTACGAGCTTGCGATCGCTGCAGGTGGAACGGGTTGCGTCAAAGGTAGCATGGTTTGACTTCCGGGGGACTCAGGCCGATTACCAGGGCGAAGTTCATCGCGATGATCGTTAAATTAAATTCGGGCGCGGAGCGAATCCGCGAATTACCGGGGCGAATCGGAAGTATAAAAGGAAGTCTGCAGTGACGGGGGTGGGTAACGAGGAGAGGGGTGAGGGGGCTGGATGGAGGGCCGAGGGAAATAACAGGGTCGAGGGGGTGGGTGGAGGCGAGAGGAGGAAGAAGGACAATGAGGCGGGCGCCTGCATTTCGCGGTGCGAAAATTAGTTTTTCTTAATTGAACGAAGGCCGTTGCGTTCCATGTTCGATACCGACCGCGTAATTGGAATCGCAAACCGACGCACGCGCAACTCGCTTCCTCCCTCTCCCACAACCCCCCCCCCCCTACCTACCCCCGGTAAGAATTAGCGTTAAACCGTCGACAGACCGAATGGGCGAGCGCGATAATCAGAGTCGGATTTAATCGAAGATTAGAATCCTCGAGCATCCGGCGGATGCTTCAGCCATTTCTGGCGGAAGCCGGGGCTAATCGGCAAAAAGCGAGGGGAGTGTAACGAAGTGCGTGAGCTTCCTAGGCGAATGGGGAGGGGTAGGGGAGGATGGGACGGGTTTAAAGGCTGAATGCATACGGTCGCCGAGCATGTTTCACTGCGAGCGTCGAACTCCGGGCCCGTAATCTCACCGCTGCCAATACTCGGCGGCTTGCGCATCCCGCTCTTACACCCCTCGGCTATGCAGGCATCGCTGACGAATGGTAATGCATCCTTATCTCGCCTAATGCGAGCATGAATATGCCCGTCTTCCGCGATCTCTCGTTATTTTCGCGGCGGCGCGATAGCGGCACCATGCCCGACTGCCACGAGTAACACTGGCAGGAGTTGCGCTGCCACGAGTAACATTGGCACAGGGAAGGCAGCCAGCCTTCATTCGGTCCACGTTCGCCGGAATCCGAGCAAAGGGTCGCTATTATCATTTGTCAGGGCGATATCGGCATTGTAGCCCGGCTCGAGCCTTAATCGCGAACGGTGTCCGAGCCGCGATATCTCTCGATACTCGGCCGTCTTCTACAGCCGCCTATAGATCGTTCGTTCCTGGAAGGGTATGTACCTTCGCGTCTCGGCCTGAGAATATCGACGAGGCCGACGGACACAGGATGCTCCGACGTAAGGCGAGAGAATCGACGCTCTGCCTTAAGGGGAAGGAAGAGGAGGTGGAGGAGGAGGAGAAAGAGGAGGAGGCAGCTAAGTCCGCCTCTGTCGTACTCACGTGCGGCCCGGTGCTTTTTCACGTGGAATCTGGCGCTGTAGATCTACCGGCGTACGTTCCAAGTGATTTAAGTAGTCCGAGTAGTCGTTGGTGCGCCACGGCGCATGCACTATGAGGGGGGCACGGCACGAAAATATCCGCTGGCTGACGGCCAACCTGCTGCCTCGCACCCTTTCACGGCGCAGCCAGCCAGCCAGCCAGCCAGCCATCCAGCCAGCCAGCCAGTCAGGGCATCCTCTATCCTCTCTCGCACGTAGCCCCCCCGACCGTATTTATGGATCGCCGTTCGCGGATTTATTGGTATCGAGTGTATTTATGCGGTATCCAGCCCCCACACGCCCCTGCTTTAATAATAACCGTGTATGCCGGTCAAGCCCCGGCATGCCCCGTCGTTATTCCGCACACTCTCCAACCACCGACGTCAGCCTCCTCAGAGCCTTCCGTCTACCTCCTTTCCGCCCTCGAGCTCGTCCTCCTTACCCTCCGGCCCGACCGTACCGACCGACCCATCTACCCCCTCCCAGCCTAGATCCGACTGGCCCGCTTCCCTCGTTCCGCCGTTCACGCGCGATCCCTCCGACGTATTTACGAGGCCGAATTCGTAAAGTCGGACGCTCCGTATGGAAACGAACGAGCTCGTAGATTGTTTCACTTCTTCCCCCAGCGAAATTCTTCCTTCTTTCCTTCCGCTCGTCCGACCGTTCGAACCCGTAAGAATCGGTGTCCGCTCGCTCGCCCGCCCGTTCGAACTCGTAAGAATCGTTTTCCGACCGCTCGCTCTCTTCCGCTTCGATTCACTCATCCTCCCCGGGTGACGAACGACCGGCAAATCCCCGCGCCGCTCGAAGGTGGGGTCGAGAGTTCGGTTAGGCCATGGCAAGCTTTCCCGGGACGAATTCACCGGCGACGAGTCGGCGAGCGACGTTTGAACCGGGAGCGAGCCGTTAAAAAATTCAGGCGCCTCCACTTCCGAGTCAAAGCGACAGGACGGTCGTCGGGGCGTCGTTTACCCCCACGGCCCCCGCGCGTACGTGCGCTCAACTCCGACCTGTCCTCCCGACATCACCGCCGGCGAGCGGCCACCCTTTAGCGGAGAGCCCACGATCGAGCGCCGTTTCTTTACATTTTCCCGCTATCCCATTTTACGTCGGCAGGGGGAAGAAAAGGTGGCGCGGAGCTAGAGGCTGGCCAACATGACCTCGGCCGGGAAGTCCTCGGTCATGTAGGTAAGTCCTGTTCAAACTCGCGCAAGGTGATTGCGGACGGCCAATTCCATCGGAAATTCAATCGCCGTCCTCCGGGCGAGCAAACGCCGCGAGACTCGCAAATCCCCACGCGGGCTCTCGGCTCTATCTAAGAAGGACGGTTCAGGAGGACGCGGGGCAGGGACAGGGGAAGAGAAGAAGAAAGGCACAGCGGGGACTGGGTCCGGGAGGGAGAGCGGAGGAAAAAGCAAATGAAGTCCGGGCGGGCACACGCCATCGGGTCGACGTCGTTCCTCCTCGAGCTCGACGTCGACGCCCGGCGTCCTCGGGCCACTTCTTCTTCTTCTTCGCCGAAGGAAAGGGCTTTTTCTGCTCGTTCGAGGGGGCTTTCAGCGAGGCTGACTGGGACTCGGTAGGAAGACGGCGGCTGCGAAATGGCCGAGGTGGGAAGTCGAGGCCGGCCGGAGCGGGCTGAAGCGGGCTACCGGCGCTGTGCTCGGGTTAGGGTCTCTGTCCAACGGGCCGCCGCTTGGCCATCACGCGATTCCGCAATCATACGAGGCAGGGTAACATGCACCCGAGTCCTTATCGCCGGCCGCAAAGTGAAATTATTCCACGTGAACCGCCGCGTCGTCGCTGATAGGAGGGTTTGCGCGCGAGGCCACTCCGTGCTCGCGACGTGTTTGCACTGCCGGAGGAGGCACCCCCTCCCCCTCCCCCCGCCGTCCTCTCTACCCCCCTCTTCAGATCACCCTTCCACGGTGGCCCTTGCGCCTTTCGCCGTTTTAACGCCAACCACCCCCCCCCCCCCCCCCCCCATTCGACCGCCATCCTCGTATATCTTCAATTTTCGAGAACTCGCTGCGGCCGCGCGCGGCTAACGACGCCTTTTCCTTCCACGTTGTCGGCAGATTTTCGTGACGAATTTCACCCACTTCCTGCACCCCCCTTACTTAGTTCCCGTTTCCAAGACACGCCGAGCAGCGCGCAGGCAACAATCAATCATTCTTTCTTCCGCGCCTGCCATAGATCGCCACCGAGTTTATCCGTTACGACTGCCGATTTTTTCTGGAAACCTGCAATTTCGCACAGTTGTCGCTTCGCGTCGTTTCGGGCACCGATGAAAGGCGGCGAGAGAGAGAGAGAGGGGTGAGAGGGAGAAGGGGATTGAAAGGGTCGGTATCGATCTCGAACCATCGTACTTCCTGTCCCCTCCCCCTCGGCGAGCCGAGCGACATTCTGCAAACCCTAATTTTCCACCGCTACTTCCCGCAATCACGTTAATAGGCGCACGACCGGGCCCGGCGATATTGTTGAGATTCTTCGGATTTCATCGTTCGCATTTCATCGTCCGTCCGTGCCGAGTGGCCGGCAGGGCTGTCCCGGGACGGGGGGAGGATAGGTGGTGGGCTCCGTGGAGGTGGTATTGCACGTACACGGCCGGGCCGGAAAAAGGCACGCGAGCCGTAGGAAGGAAGGAAACGTCGGACGGTTCGCGGCATCCGCGATCGTTAACGGTCCTTTGTGCTTCTTACCCCACGATGGCCGACCCCGACCCTACCAACCCCCCCTCGTGCCTCATCCCCATCGTCCGTCCCCGCCGACACGCTACGCGTCCCCGCTAGCGGATATTCCTCGGTTTGCGCAATCGGATCTGGCCAACTTACTCGGACCACCACCACCCTTCCTCTCCTTCCCTCTCTCTCTCCGGCTTTCTCATCGTCACCCAAGCCACTGTCGCCCATTTAATTCATCGCCGCGAGTTGATTCAAAGTTCGGCGAAAGTTGGCCGCCGTCCTTTATCGCGATTACCGGGCAAAGCCGTCGTAAAGACGGCGGGAAACGATAGCGGCTATCCTTACCTCCGTCATCGCCTCTCACGCCCCCCACCTCGCACCCTTAACTCACGATCCGAGCCCTTAACGATTTATCGATCCCCGGATAATCCTCGGCGGCGCGGGTTAGCGCCGGATAATAGTGACAAATCGGGCCAGCTCGGCGAATTGCTTGTCCGCGAATTGCTTGTCCGCGACACCTAATACGATACAAACGACGTGATCCGTCGACGGACGACGTACGAGCAGAAAAGTGCCGTTCCTCCACCGCCGCTGATTTAGGCAGGCCCCCTTCCGCCTCCCCCGCCTCCCGAGCCACCCGCTCGCCTCGCTATTCCCGCCCGGCTTAACGAGGGTGCACTTTTTCAGCCATTAGCCGATCGCAATCGCGCTAACCATCGTGGTTACGTGGCGTCGTATAACGCGCTTTACGTCGTCGTACGGCTCACGTGCCTCGCCAGAAGCGGGTGGGCGAAGGGGGTGGGCGAAGGGGGTTGGCGCCGGAGGAGGTCGGATCGGAGGCGTATTAACTTTTACTCGCGCCCCGACATAAAGGGCAGCTCGAGCATATCCCACGTCGCATGGCCGTAATTAATAAACGTTAGGCCGACTATCGAGAGTGGCTATGGTCTGCGAGCGTGATCCAGCCTCGTTCCTGCGACCCGAAGTCCGCCGAACCTCTACCCGAACCTCTGCCGAACCTTCGGCGAATCCTTCCCCACCGACCTCCCCTGCGAACCTTCCACGGCTCGGCCAAACGATAAGCTTCGCTCGTAAAGAGCGAGAGGCCATCGGCGAACGACGCTTGCCACGCTCGCCCTTTCCCGAAGTCGTCGGCAACGGTCGTGAAATCGGGGGCAGATGGAACGCGGAACGAGCGGGACATATCCGCAGCGACGCGTTCCGGCACGTTTCGGGTCGGCGGCGCAGGAGCGGCGGAAGGTCGGAAAGACAAGGGAGCCTTTTGTACCTCCGGATAAGGCCAGCGCGAGGCGCGACGATAAAAAGCAACGAGCGGCCATCCGCGGCCAGTTCCGACGATTTTTATCTCCCACCGCCAGCCGTCCCGTAATCGGCCGATCGTTACGCGATAGCGGGGGTGGATAATCGACGATTTCATCCCTGCGGAAGGGTCGTCGGCTAATCGGCGGGCTCTCCTCTTTGGCTTCCGCGACCTCTGACCATTGACTGTGTCCTCGCGGACCGTCGAATGCGTCACGAGGCAGTGCGATCCGACTGGTTCGATCGACGAAGGGAGAGGGGAAGGGGATGAAACGTCGCTTCGCGAAAGCAGACTTCAAAGGGAAGATCGATCAGTGGGGTTCGCTTCGGGACGCACAGACGTAATTGGGCGAAGTCGAGTCGCGATGTGGGTCGGCTGCGGCAAGGGACAAGGGATGAGAGCGGAATGGGGGGAAAAGCAGAGTGGGCGCAACTGCTACCCGGCGAGTGGGCAGGACGCCGGGGCGAGGGAGAGGAGGGTGGGAGAGGCGTAACAAACGTAAGAAATAAATTTCGCCGAGCGAACGATATTGCCGCGCGAGATTAGAAATTGATCGTTACAGGCATGGCCGGACAGGGAGGGGAATGACCGATAATAAATTGCCGGACTGCAATTTCGTCGGATTTTCTCTCATTGCCTTTTCATCGAGCCCCGCGCGAGATGCCGTGACAAAAGGGGGGGTGGGGGGTAGAACCAGGGATCGTAACTAGCGTTGAACGCCGTCGAAATGCCAATCGTCGGTAAAGCTTTCGAAAGCGTGACCTTCCCGGCCTCGGCCAGGTTCGCCGAGTCTAGACGGAGGGGGAGGGCCGGCGGAGGCGGTGGAGTGCCGTTTCCGCAAGGTCGTTCCTTTGCGGGCATCGGTTATCGAGGATGGCCGACCACGCCAATTGGTGGGTTATCGAAACTGTAAATCCCATCCTTTACGAGCTCGCGCCCGCCTCGCGACACTCTTCGCGAGCCGCGAGGAGGGTAGGCGAGGAGGATCGGCTTTCCGCGCCCGGGATCGGGAACAATGCCACTTACCTTATCGTGAGAGTCCCGACAGATGGGGCCCCGAAGAGATCCTCTTGCCGAGATTTCTCGTGGAGCGAGTTGTCTCGAAAGTCCAACTTCCGAGTTCTTCGCGCCCTTCGCCTTCGGCGGCGTCGGCCTCTGCTGCTTCGACGGCGACTGCTCGCGAAACTTGAGAACGCAGCTGTAGGCGGATTATGCCCAGGTAAAGGTGAGCGAGAGCGTCGAGACACCCCACCGGGTCGGAGGATGGACAGCGGAGAAGCAGAGGAAACGGATCGGTCCGCCACGCTGCATACCTGATAGCAATCCGCTTCCGGTTCCCGTGTCAGCATTCCCAGCGCCGGCAACGCGATTCTTCCCATTCGATTTCCGCGGCCGGAGACGCGATTTTACCGAATTGCGTCACGGAGGGTACATAAGGCAAGCCGCGGGAAGACGTACGCAGCCGGAATGCCGAGCCAATTTGATTATCGACTGTCCTCCGAACTGTTCCGGACTAACAGTGCGCGCTAACGGTCTCTGTTTACATCGCAGGACCCGTCGCGAGTCTTTCCCGTAAGAACCTGTGTTACGTACGTGTACTTCTACGTGTCTCCCCCTGCTGTCCCCCTACGTGTCTCCTCTATGTGCGTCTCGACGACAGGAAGGTCGCCGGCCAATATCGTCGCGAAGGAAGCCCGGCCATCCTCTGTTTGCCCCGAACGCCGTCCCGAGAAGGCGAGTCCACAACCACTCCCGGCTCCGAAGAAATTGCTATTTGCCGTTTGACACCGTTCCCCGGGTTCATTGTCGCGCGCCGACGGTCGCCGGTGTCGCTGGAAATTGGTCAAATCGATATTATCCCGACGAGTGTCGGGACGTGTGCGTGGCCAAGCGCGAGCCGCCCAGTCGAGGGATGTATGTCGCGAGATCGGTGCGAAGGGTGAGCGAGGGGTCGGTAGGTGGAGAAAAGGGGGAGGTGGCGAAGGGGAAAAAAGAGGATATGAGGTGAGCGTCTCTCTTCTCGTATTGGAAATCGGTTCGCTTCCCGTTGGCGACGGCTTATGAGCGCGAAATGATTTTCCGATAAAAACGTCGGCATCCCGTGGAATCTTTTTCCACGGGAAGCTATTCGATCGGCATTCGGGGTGGCTCTCTCCCCATCCCTCTCCCTCTCTCTCTCTCTCTCCCTCTCTCTCCTGCGCTCGTATACCGTGGACGGTGGGATATGGGATAGACGGCCGGCGAACGACGGTGGATATTCTCGCCGGTCCGAAAGGCGAGGACCGGAAAAGAACAGCTAAAGTTCCCTTCCGCGATCTTGGAGGAGAGCCTCGGGGAAACTTAAATATTTAGCGAAATTTACAAGTTCCCGGCCCGTGTGTCCCGTACCTACCGTCTGCCCACTCGAGAACGTAATAATAGAAGGGAGCCCGGCGTACACAGGATGCGACCTTCGAGAATGCGGGCGTCCTTCTTCTCGGTGCCTGGGTAACTCAGGCTCCGTGTGCTCGTCGATCGAGACTTCGTCAGTGTCTTTGTCTCTTTGCCATCCTTCCTCCCTCCTACCTCCTCCCATCGGAAGCCTCTCGGCCGTCCGAAACTTTCGAAATCGTCGACCATGCGTTCGCCCAGACTGGCTCGAGGAGGATCTTTCGCGAGTCGATCCTCTTCAGGAACCTCGCCCCACGCCGCGGAGAAGCTCCTCGAGGCTGGCCGGCACGTATTCCGGAAATTTTCAAGCGGCGACAAACGTGCCCGGCCATCGCTCATTAAAGTTCCGCCTTAATAACGTTTTCGCCGGCGGAGCGCGAGAGGCCCGAGCGAATTGCGCGGTGATTACGAGTCGTGACTCGGACAGCATTGCCCCGTTAGGCGGTGCGGGGGAGTAAAGTGGGACGCGCGAGACGGCTAAGTCGCGCAATTAAGACGGGCAAAGGTAAACCCTGGCCGAGTGTCTCGTTTTCATTACGTCGATCGAGGAACGGCCCGTAACGTTTGACATTCGCGCGTCTACTTGTGTTACGCTGCGCTAAGGACAAAGAGAGAAGGATGGACGGATAGAGGGATAGATGGATAGAGAGAGAAAGAGAGTGAGAGAGAGAGAGGGAGAGAAGGAGCGAAGAGAGCAACTCGATAGGTAACGCGAACTCATCGTCGTCGGGGCAGAGAAAAGTCGCGGATAATAAAGCTGCGAGGTCGGACCGTCGGGGCCGACGTTTGTTACGGAAAATGGAGACGTAGAAAGTTTCGGGGGCACGATCGTGCAACTTGAGGACTCTTCTTCCTCCCCGTGCTCGTTTCCCACCCCCTACCGTTCTCGCCCCCGAGTCCGACTCCGCGAGTTCGCGGAGAAGGATCCCGAGTCTATCTCAGGATTCGACTCTGACCTCGCGTGGCATCCGCATCGGGCTGGAACTAGGACGATCGGGGGACGGGCACGATTTCCGGCTGTCCGTTAATGCGAAACAAGAGGACGTTGTGGGTATAATTATCGGGGAATTTATTGGCTCGCTGCCGTGCCATTCAGCGAAATAAATTCATTACGCCGCTGATATTATTTAGCGGGTGGGGTTATAGATGGACGATGAAGCGTGAGCGCACACGCGTGCAAGCGCGTGCACACCCCTGATCCTCCACTCCCTCCCTCTCACTCTCTCCCGCTCCCTCTCCCTCTCGTTGCGTATATACAGCGGCCGTTTTGCCGGTAAGTGCTGAATTCGGTGTGCAACCTTATTATATCGATACCACGCCTACTAGCCGAGCGAGCGCTATGGATTTTATAGATTTCGCTTGCGCGGTACAAATGCGCGTTAAACGGCGATAATAAGCGGTTTCGATGAAAGTTTGCGTAATTACCGATCGATTCGTTCCGAAGGACCGACTCGCGCGCTGTCCTTAATTGATATTTGCCGTTCGCCGCGGCAAAGCGATTACGATGCGCCGGAAGCATTTTCTTCGCAGCCAGCGTTGGCCGATCGATCCACCCTGTCGTCAGCGATTATTGCTTAACGAGATTTCGACGGAGGCTATCGCTCAATTTTTGGCAGCGTAGCGTGCATGAGTTTAGTTCGCGTACCCGACGGAGTGCCGCGTCAATCCTGGAATACGTCGAACGTCCGTTAAATATATCGACCCGCCGCTGCCATGAAAGAAATATCAGCGTTGAAGGGTGGTGGCCAACGCTGGCACCGACGTTCTCGTTACGAGGCGGCCACCTGCAGTTCGTAACCTACCTTACGAGGCGAGTTTTTCGCACCCGGCATTATTCGCATACAGCAGAAGCGGCGGCAGCAGCATCGTTTCAGCGGCCAGGCTATTTTTGCGCGCCCGGAGAACAGTCGGACGCGGTTAACGACTTCGCTCCGAAGTCCGGGAGCAGGCAAACTTTTGCATTGTCGCTCGAAGATTCTACTTCTCACCTTCATTCTCGGTCCTGGCGTCGGCGAACTAGTCGCGCACATACGTCCTCGAACATTCGTCCTCATAGCGGCGGATGCTCGCTCGTAATTAAGAACAGTTTCTGTTACGGGCAATGGGGTGACGTCGAAAGTTTTGACGTCGTCTTAAATCTCGGCGCGGAGCGGCCCTCCGTCTTTCTTAATTTCGTCGAGCGTGGCTGAGACGATGCCGTTAGTCTCGCAGGCGAGCTGCGGGAGAAGGAGTGAGAGGGAGGGAGAAGGTGGGAGGAGGACATAAGGATGCGAGATGCCTCGTCGTAGCTGAGCGGCGTTAAACGTGCCTAACAGAATAACAATGGCAGAGGTTGCGCAATGGAACGGACTGAAATGTCTGACATTCGAGAGCGCGACGTCTCTTTATTTAATCGGCCGAGCTTTAAAGTATTCAAAGCGGGCGAACGGAACGATCGGATCCGTTCCCGATACCGAAAATATAATTCGATTAATAATGAGAAAGCTTTATATCGCCTACGTCTTACGCCAATGTCGATAATCGAAGCGACTCGCTCGACACGGATGACGAGGGCGATTCGCTGGATGGGCGACATCTTCGATTATTGGACAGCTATTTCGACTCCGGTGTCGATTTGCGCCTCCGAAGACGGGAGCCATCCGTGCGTCAGAGATTAATACCGTGAACTTTCCGGACGGCGTCCGTAACGCTTTCGAATCGAGCGGCCTTTCGACGTCCGACACCTCGAAACAGCATCGATAGCTTTAGCCTTTGCCGATGACACTCAATAATCCCCCCGTCAGAGGGATGTCGAAACGACGACACGCGATCTCAAATGAGAGCTCGCGCGCGCGCGCGCGCGTCCGCGCATACTCGCACCAGCGCGAGCGGTCATTTAACCGGACACCTTCAGCGTCGATGATAGGATGAGCCCCGACAACCGAGAGGCTGGAGGGCTCGAGCCCGTGAAGCTCGTTAAATTTTCACGCTGATATTACGGCGCGGCCGCGCACCTCCGAGAATTGGCTCGATCGAGAGAAAGGCAAACGCGGCACGCGGCTGATTTCGGCGATTCCGACGAAATTTCTTCAAACGATCCCAGCTCCTCCCCTCGCGTTATTACGCGCTGCTCGTTCCTTTATTCCGAGCTTTGCTCACCCTATCCGCAGCTCCGGCCGCGAATAAGTAGGCATTACGATATTACGGAGAGACAAAAGGGATGAAACGATCGTTCCTCTCCCGATCCTCTTATCTCGTCGGCCGATTGGCGTCGGCCGATCGATATCAGCCCAACTTCCGGGGAAGGATCGACGGCAGTGCGAGCGGTGGTATTCGGGTCAGGGAAATTGCGGAGTGGGGGGTGGCGGAGGGTTGGGGGTTCGGCCGCGCCAAACTGCCAACTAGACGGCTCGCTAATGAGCGAGAGTTACGTTTTCGAGGTTCACCGACGTCGAGAAGCGGGCGGGAGCGGGACGAAACTCGTTTCGACACTCCGGCCACCCGTTAGAGAAGGCGGATCGTCGCTAACGCGCGTCCTTGTTCGAAGATGGTCGACCGGCAGGCCATCGTTTTCGTCGCGGACGATTTCGGGCGGCCGTCACTGGCCGTCTCTCGAAATTCGACTGTAGCCGTCCTGGCGGAGTATGAAAATAGCTGGCGAATTTTTAATGGAACCTCTGGCTACAGGTCCGCAGAAATAACATAGGCCGAGCCTCGGCTTGGCCGGATTTAAATTAACGCGAATAATTTTCTTTCTCTCGCGAGGGCAGTCGGCACGGTTCCGTCTGGAATGGCGAGGCTGCGGTTGGCGAACGGTCGGAAAACAATATACACGATTCGCCGCACGCATCCTTCCCGGCTTCATCGCGGAATCCGTTCGGGACAGGGGCGTGCGCCTCGAACCGACGCTCGGCCCGACGCTCGGCCCGACGCTCGACCGTGCTAAATTTACCCGTTAAATACCGAACGTTCCACGCCGACGGCAAAACACTTGCCCGGCAATTCCGGTACCCGGCCGTTTTCGGGATTCAAGAGCCTCCATTAATATCCAGTGTGCGAGCCGGAGAAGGGGGTGGCGGTGCTGGAGGAGGTGGAGGAGGGAATTACGGGTGCCGTTCGGTCCGTGGGCGTCGTACCAGGCGCCTTTCTCGAACCTCGATTTACCCAAGCTTTCTCGCTCCCTTTCCATTTCCATCCTCGGCCGCCTCGGCGTACTTTAATGAAGAGACCGTTTCCAAACGGCGTCCTGACCTGCCGACTTCTCTCTCTCTCTCTCTCTCTCTCCGGCCGTCGTCGGCGCTGTTAACTTGTCTCAGGACAAACCGAAGCTAAACAGTCGCCGTGGCTCAGCTCAAAGGAGGAGGTCTCCTTTGACCGAGCTCAAAATTTCGCCTCGCTTCGGCCGGCGGTCAGGGGCGAAAGTCAACGCATCGGGGAGCCGGGTCGTGTGTCGGAACGGCGTTACGCTCAGACGGTGGCAAATATCAGCACTTCCTTCCCAGCCGCTCGCGGAACCGTGAGTCCGGCCAATCTACGGCGTCCGATATGGCCTGCGCGGGATGAATTTTCCAACGAGCTCCATTCTTATTTCTCCTAGGACCTTCTCTAAGGCTCGCGAAACGACGGCTTTTGCCGTCCGCACCGAACCTACCCAACGAACGTAGGAACGAGCGAACGAACGAACGCACGGAGCGAACTGGGGCAATTTCATTTCGCAAAAGTTCCATCTAGCTGCCGGGAAGTAAACGTTCCCGTAACCTTCCGAGGCGGGTCCGAGAGCCTTCGCGATCCTCCGCGACGATACCGGAAAGCGTCCCGCACTCCGGGGAGTAGTCGCGATTACGGAGCGTTTACTAAATTCCGTTAAATTCTTTTCCGCCCCCTCCCCCGCTCCCCGCGATAGCGACCTTCTCGTTCCAAGGACTCGAGTCGCCTTCATTTTCCATTCCTCCGGAAAATCGCGTCCCGCTAACGATATTCGAAGCCTCGCTGACGGCCTGAAGAGCCTCCGGCGTCTCTATACCTACGTTATACGTCTACGTAAGAGCGTACGTGTGCGCCCACAGGCGTGTACCGGCATCGAGGGGAAGAAAAATGCGAACAAGCCTCTCGGCCGTGCCCCGCCGCGACGTAAATCTACATATCCGGCGTCCTCTTTCCCTTTTTATACCGGCAGAAGTTCGCGTCGTCGGAGAGTGGCCTCGACGCACACGCTTCTTCCTCGTAATTTTCACTCGCTCCGTCATCTTCCATTTTCTCTGCCCCCTCGTCCTCGCGTCATTTCTTCCCTCTTCTCCCTCGCAGCGCGAAGCAGGGCAAGCCGGGTGAAATGTGGAGCGGGGGAAAAAAGTCCGTGGCCCAATTCCGGACTCGCGGAACGGCTTCGTCGCGCCTGAAATAATGCCGAATCTGATTCGGGATAATTCGAGGACGGGACAGGGGCGCGCGCGCGCGCGAGCGTGTACGTGCGGCGTGCAGAAGTGGCGTATTCAGCGGCTGCACTTTTTTAAGATGCGACAGGCGGGACGGGAGCAGGAAAAATAAGAGGGAACCGGCGGGAGGACGGTGAATGGGACAAGAGAAAGAGAAGGAAAAAGGGAAAGAGAGGGCGAGATTGAAAGAGCGGAAGAGCGGGGGAAGCGCAAAAGCTGACGACACCCTGGAGAATCGTCGCTAATTCTCGAATATGGGAGACGCATTAAAGATATTTCAATATTATGCAAATGCGATTAAGCGCACGGTCGCCGGCGTTGCTTCGTCGTTCCCGGCGGAGGCCGAGGGCTGAATATTTTTAACGAAACACGGACGCGGGATCTGGGGGCTTGGGGGGAGGGTGACTGGATGGGGTGGATGGGGGTGGGTGGGTGCGTACTTGATGGGACGACTCCTCGACTCTTTTCGACGCTGAACGGTCGCGCGGGACACGGGTAGGAAAGCTCTTTAATGGGAGGGCCGACCGGACGTGTAAATCCGGGGCGCGTCATCGACGTCGACGCCGACGCCGCTACTCTCCGCTCGGCAAGCGTATCGACGATAAATTCCCACCGCCCAGCGCCGTGCGAGTCCTCCGCGTCGAGAGCGTTGCGTATCGCGATAAAGAAATATATCGCATAAATCACTCGATTATCGGGTCATCCGCGCGTTAACGTTTTTATTCGATGGATCGATCCTCTTCCTTCGCGCCTCTCTCACCGACCCCCCCAATATTTTCCCTCTTCCGTTCCTGCCCTTCGCTCACTCCCCTCGCTCCCGCGGACGCACGCTTTAACTACCCTACCCTCCACTCCGAATTCTGATTTACGAACTGTTCCACGCCAGAATCCGACCCTATCGAAATATCGAGCCTCGAACTTTACGGCGTCGGACGATCGGGCGTAAAACGAGCGGGCAGATTGCGGCCGGAAGTTGGATCGGATCGTAAGAGTGTTCGGAGGGTGGGCCAATTTAGGGTCTGCCGCTCACATTTCTGACAATTGGCCGAGGCTATCCTCGGTTAAGCGTGTCTCTGTCGTCCTTGACGACAGTGGTCGTGCTGGCCACTGGGCCATCCCTTTAGGTACCCTGCGCGCGAGCGCGCGCGCGCGCAATCGCTAATATCGGTCGGCGGTTCATTACAGCGTGCGTGGGATATTAGAATAGTCGGCATAGCGGAGGGTTTATGCGGCGCTCCGATGTGCAGCTCCGTGCGCACGGTACTGGCATACCATCGAGCCCGAAATCTACCCGTCGGGACGACCGCGAGTTTGTCGTGGCCGGACAGTGGCACCGGGATGCAGCTCGCCCCCGGAGCGGAGGACCTCTACCCGCTCGAAATAGCGAATCGGCATCGTTCCAATCTCCTTACCCCGACAGATACCTGCTCCGCCAAGCAAACCTGTACCCTACGTGGAAAACGCAATCGCACCGAGCATTCGTCACTGTCATCAGTCGCAACACATACATGTACGTACGTACACATGTATCTAGCTCGGTACAACGACCAGCCACGTTCGGTACCTAGACAGCAAGATCTTGATCAACATCGGCTAGATGGGTTTTTCCCAATTTTCGGGGCAATACTTTGGGTAACTAGGCTGCCGGCTGCCCGGGCGATTATTTACCGGCGCCGAGCGTTATTATCGGATCGAGTCGCTCGTAATTTAGCTCCGGCCCTCCGGAGGCGGACAGAGAGTCGCGTCCCGACGAAAACGGCGCGATGGACTTCGCCGGGGCCGAGAGCCGCTGGGCGCATTTGTTACGCGAGATCGCATCGCGTGCGTCGGCTGGATAGAGAGGGGGTGAACTGTAGTGGGTGGGCGAGAGGGGGGAGGGGGAGGGACAAAGCGTGCAGAGGCACGTGCACTCCGGTTGGAGCCCGCGGCGAGCGTGTGAGGGCCCAGCGCCGATTCGCGCATACACCCATCTTCGGGTGAAAAATTACCGGGGTACTCTCGTAGGCGGATGATCGATGGCGACCGTTGCGCGGCTGGTTAGGTAAGCCCTCTCGGAACATCGCGGAAAACGCATCTACGGCGAGTGCGCCGTGCGATTTTTCAAAGTAGCGCCCCGGACGTATCGAGAGGCCCGCCAAACGGCGCCACGATCTCGTTCGCGATCGCGCCGCAGGGCCCGCACCGAATTTTCCTCTCTGCTCCTCTCTGTACTCTTCTCTGTCCTCCCTGGCTGACCCACAGGCGGGAGAAATATGTCGAAAATAGAGGAAAGTCGAGGCAGCCGGAAGCGGTCGAGATTTCGTCGTGGCTGTCGGAGGAATTAGCGGTGAAAAATTGAACATCGCGGTACCAGCGATGGCGATGGTTGCTGGTCAGAGAAGGTGGGAGGTAAAGTCGAACGCGAGGAGGCGGTCTCGAGACAAAGGTAGGTCTCTGGCCTTGACGGCGACACTTTGGCGAAGTCCGTTGTCGTATCGTTCGACGTCGCGCAGTTCCGACGTGCCGCCTTGGCGGCGGTCAGGAAATTGAATTCTCCTCCTTCAATTAAGGCAAGGAAGGTTTACGAGGGCCGAGGGACGCGAAAGGGCGGCGAACGCCGTCCCGGGCCCAAGGCCGAACCGGAGCGTGGGCGTTTAAGAGAGCGATTTTCGTAGGAACAGTTCGCGTTCTCGTTCGGTTCAGTGACCGCTCGCTCGGTCTTCCAGCAAATTGAATTTTTTCTCCGGAGATCAAAGGACCGTTATACACGGTTGCATAAGGGAAAGGTCGTTCTAGGCTCTAGGATGTAGTCTTCGCGGGTCGAGGGAGGCTTTTCCGGCGATGCGCGCGTCGTCTGTTCCGTTTTCTCGCCCGATTCCAGACTCCTCTTCCATCTTTCCCGTCATTCTTCGCAGGGATACAGTGAAAGCGAGAGAGGGAGAGAGAGAGAGAGAGAGAGAGAGAGAGAGGGAAAGAGAGAGAAATAGAGCGCGCCTGTTCGCCAGTTCGCGAAACGTCTGATTTGGCAAGCCGCGCCTTCTTAGGATATCCTAACCGGCGCGTCCGCGACTTCAAAGCCTCTTAGTCCCGCCACAAAGAGACTTCCGTGAATTTTAATATCTCCCCAGCAACCGCCATTCTCCTCCTCCTCCCTGTAACCCTCCTCCTCCTCCGGGAATCGGACTCTCTTGAACACTCTCGAGCTCGATCGCGAATCATCGAAAGAGAGATTGGACTCCGCGAACCTTCCTTCCTCCTCCCCTTCTGTCTCGTCCGTTCGCATTTAGCCCACACTGACCTGTTCCTTTTGCCTCCGTTTGTCAACGCTCGCCTCTCAGCCTTTGTACCGAGCACGCACCTGCGCGGACAAAGATGGAGGGAATGGTGGGAGAAAGGGCGTAGGAGGTGAGTCTGGGAGAGAACGGCGAGGGGGGGGGACCGTTTTGTTCCGCACTTACGATAAGCGAATTTGCTCGAGCTGAGACGAGACCCATAGTGGCAAAGCACGCTTCTCCCTCTCTCCCTCTCTCCCTCTCTCTCTCTCTCTCTCTCTCTGTCTCTTTTTGCCGTCCGCGTTCTGAGAAGCGAAATCGTAGGAACTTGTACGAGCCCGAATCTGGACCAGACTCCGAGAATTGCCGCCTCGGAACGGCCCGCCGGCCGCCATCTTCTTTAACGGCTCTCAGGGCCGTCGATAGGAAGCCATAGGAAGCTGTTCCGAAAGGAGCAGGCCTCAAATCCCCGGAGAAGAGGTGCGAGAGAGAAGGAGAGGGATGGCCAGAACCGAAGGTGGCTGCCAAACGAGCGACCTTCCCGCAGAGTCATTTCCCATGCGATCCTAAGCGGCCGGGAGCGTAGGCCAAACGAATTCGAAGGAATGCAATCGCGCGAAAGTGCATTCGGGGCGGGAGTCCTTCGGGCCGCCTCGACTATTCGTCCCGAGACCTCCGCCCTCCGAGGGACAAGGCCTTAATTAGAAGATGCCTTCTGCCCCCGGCGAAACAATCCGCGCCGTTCATCGGAGGCCAAGGTGTTCTCCGATGGAGGGCAGAAGTCTTCCGAAAGATTTCCTAGACGCAAAAAAATACAAAAAAAGACTAAGGTGTTCTGGCTGAATCTTTCGACTCCGGCTGTCTACCTGGCAGAAATCCGGCATCGGGATCGAGTTCGACTTTCCGGCTTTTCCACCGGCAGCGAAAGGAGTGGGAGGAGGATGAGGAGGATGAGGAGGTCGGAGAGTGCGGGAGGAAGAGTCTCGTATTTGTCAGAAATTTCTGGCCCCTCGAGCCGCGGCTCGTCGAGCATGGAGCGGTTCCCCCGCTCGTTTGCAGCATGAATTACGACGATAACGAGGCTCCGCTGACACGCAAAAAAGGCCACCGTGGCGACTTCGTAACTGCACACTTCCTACGATGCCATTAAGCCAACAACCAGTCCGTTCTCACGGGCGGTTAATACGGCGAATGTTTACGTCGGCGCCGCCGACGCCGCCGCGAGTCTCTCTCCGCGCTATTTAAAACTCCGCGGAAAGGAAGCTCGGATGATGATGATGATGATGCCGATACGGCGAACAAGGGCTTCCCTAGCTCCGCGCTGTCTCTGGCTTCCTTCGACCGGCGACATTCACCTTTGACCTACGCCAGCTCGCGGTCGGACGATATTTCGCGAATTGCCGCGTAATCGATTGACCGCCGCTCCGATAACGAGCTTCGAACGAACGTGAGAGTGTGACGGCGAGAGGATGAGTCTGGGAAAAAGGTAAATGGAGAGGAGAGAGAGAGAGAGAGGGAGAGATAAACGAAAGCGACGCGCGAAACGAGCGCGTTAAGTATGTCGGCGAACGACATCGAAGCTAATAACTTGGCAGCGGCTGACAGAGGGAAGCCGCCACGTTTTCAATTAAATCCATAATTACGAATTCGATGGGTCGCCGGGGCCGGGGCGCGGCACGTGCGCGCTCTCGCCCCGGGCTAATTAGAGCTTTGATATTTATGCGAGGACATTAACTGACCTGTCGTTCCGGCGCAACACCCTATTTGCCGGCGAAGCTCGCCGGAACGATATCCGAGGGAGAAAAGCGAGAACGCAACGAAATTACGGGATAGAGAGGTCGACCGCGCGCCGGCTCGGCATCGCTCGCTTGGCGAGGAGGGAAAAAGAAAGGAAAAAAAAGAAATCGATGCGCCAAAGTCAGTTTCGGGAATGCGCCGTTGATCCGCGAGTTCGTTACGCCCGCGGGAGCTCTCGGTCGGACGTCTGGCTAATAATAGATTCGGACTGGCCGACTCGGGTGGGAGGGGTTCGCCTAGTCTCTCCTGGTCTCTCCTGGCCTCGCCTAGTCTCTCCTACGTCTCTCCTACTCTCGCCTATCCTCGCTTATACTCGCCTATCCTCGCCTATTCTCGCCCATGGCACGTTTCGAGGAGCAGCAAGCTAGAGGCTCACGGGAGAGAGTCGCTCATCGCGCGCACGTACACCGTATTTCTCCCGAGAATAATGTTACGTCTTAAGAGCGTATCCCGGACTCGGGGCTCGTTGCTCGAAAGTTTAACGAACCGCCGCTCGAAGCCGGGGGACAGCGCGAGCTTCGTTCCACTAATACGTCTCGCTAACGAGCGGCTATCCTCGCCGTGAGCGGTTCATCCGCGAAATAATGGCCGATTTCTTCGGCATCGGTCAAAGTTCCACTGCCCCCCTCCCACCGGCCCCCACTCTGTCTCCCACTCGCCGACAAGGGGCATATAGCGTTTAACCTGGCGGAAAAACGTCGGAACGGACGGAAGCGACCGCGAGCGTGCGGAATCAATACTCTTTTCGGGCGAAAGTATCGCTCCGACGTTTATCTTTTTCGTATCGTTTTCAATCGCGATCGAATCGCAACGCTGCCCGCAACCGGTCGACTAACAACCTTGCCTCTCCCTCTACTGCCCTTGCTAGGTGCTACGCACCCTTTTCCGCGGAATCCCCCTCACTTTTTTCCACCATTTTATCCGCGCCGACGAGCGCTATTTTGCAAACGGCTATTTGTAATTCCGTTAACTAAATGCATTCGATTCCCGATCGAGTCCTCCGACGCCGTTGCCGCCCATTGACGCCAATTAATTCGCAGAGCGGACTAGGGAAAAAGTGGAGCTCGTTTTATTCCGGCTCGTTACCGTCGCGTCACTGTTGCCAGCACCGGACAGTAAACAAATATCGAACATCGTCGGCGAACGCGCGCGCGCGCCCGCGCGCGAGGGTGGGCGCGCACATGGACAGAGTATGCCACCGTGGGCCCGTGCTAGGAGCGTCGGTGTCGGCTGGCTGTCAAACTTCGTAGAGCCTCCCGTAAGTTTCAATTAGCGGGCGTGCGCGGCACGCGATGCTCTCCTCTCTGTGTGTTCTTCGTCCGGGAGTCAACGAGGGATGCGACGCCTCGGCCGGAAGCAGAAAGGAGAATGGGGGGACTGGGTGGCAGAAAGATGTAGATAGGGAGAGAAAGAGAGAGGAGGATGGAGAGAGACAGATAGATATAGAGAAAGAGAGAGAGTGTGAGAGAGAGACAGAGAGGGAGAGAGGGAGGGAGGGATAGAGAAAGAGCGAGAGAAAGGGAGAACATATCGGAACGTTAATTTTACGCGTCCGACTCCGACATCTGCTGACCGCGTGCGCGGCAAACGAAAAACGAGAGGGAACAGGCTGCCGTCGGTACAAGCCGAGCACGCTAGGCGCTAGTCACTCGATCACATTTTCCTACTCGGCAAAAGGTCCTCCTGTCGGGCCGACGTTCGGCAACCTTTTTGTCGGCCCCGGAGCGGGCGACGCGCGCCGGAAACCGCTGTTCGGGAACGACGGACGCGACGAACGATTTGTCGCCGATCGTTGGGCCGCGCTCGATTTTTCCGTTAAAAGGACAGAAGGATACGCGCTTACGCCGGGGCGCTATCGAGCGTCACGACGTCCGTGGCCCCGCCGCGCTCCCGGGAGAACGGTTTAAACCGGTTTTACGATGAGGCAAGGAGCGGAGCGCGGAGATTCGAGCCGAACGATAACTTACGGCGCAGGGACCGGGGAGAAACTTTAATCGTTACGTAAAATAAGTCGAACAACAAAATTCCTACCTCCCGTTATCGAATTTCAGTCTGCGCTCCGAACGAATTTCGAACGCTCCCCTCCCACCCTCGTGCCACTTTGTTCCTTCGACGCAATAAGAATCCGCAGGCGGTAGCTAACGCCGACTTCCTTTTTTTTTTGCGCAAAGCTGCGAATAAGCCGGAGTTAGAAGGAGCTCGAGAGTCCCTTTAACGTTTCGAGCGCTGGCTATAGGTGGAAGTCGAACGAACGGATAAAGACGGCTCGCGCGCGAGCGTGCGGTGGCGTGACTCAGCGAGTAGAGTCGACTTTTCTCGGGGAAAGGTGGAACGTCTTATTCACCGGGAAGTGGATGCGGTGGATCTGGGAGGCGTGCATCGAGCCGCGACCGCTTTCAAGGGACAGGTCCAATCGGGCGGCCCGATCGTTTCGACGATTCTCTCGGCCAGGAGTAAGTAGACGGGATTAACCGCGGCGATGTTGCGTGTCCTGGGGAACCCTCTCTCAGCCCACCCCATGCCTGGCTCCCGATGTCGGGACGACGCCGAAGCGATTCGGGAACGATGCAGGAACGATGCCGGAACGATGCCGGAACGATGCCTCTTCTTTTTTCCACCCTTCCCGGCCCCCCCGGGTAATGGAACCGCTTGAGTGCAACGGTACCCTCCCCTATCTCGCCGATGCAGATTGAATTGCTTTTCTGATTGCCATTGCTGCTATTGCCGTGTCGCTACTGTCCTCTCTCAACTCCACTCAAACCCTGCCCCCCACGCCCCCCCCCCCCTCCTTGCCACGACAGCGCAGGACCTTCTCTCTGTCGTCTTATTTGTCCGCCCTACTCTTCATCGGCACGCCATCGAATGGATTCGATACTCTGACGCTCGGCAAAGCGTACGTCGAGGGTAGGTGGCAGGAGGGGGAGGGTGGAAGGAGGGATCGAAGCATTTATGCGCGCATCCAACGTCGAATTCGAAAGCTTCTGTCAACGGACAGTTGTACGGGATGCAAACGGCACTCGGAGGATATCAAAAATGCTCAAAGCGTCGTCGTTGCCTCTCGACGCTCGTTTTATCGCTACCATCGTCGTCCCCGTCGTCGTCGTCGTCGTGTCGTATATTTCCACTGTCCTCGTCTGCCATTGTGGCGCATACGAATTCCCGGCAGTAGGTTCTAGGTAGGTAGGTAGGTAGGTAGGTAGGTAGGTAGGTAGTCGGGCCGACGTAAAGTAAACTTGTGCTTTCGATGGACTAAATTGGGCGCTCCTTTGTTTCCGGTACCAGAACGCTGGTACACTCTTCTCTCCCCCACCCCCATCCTCCGCCTCCCTCATCCCCCGGTACCAAGTTCGCGCACTCCGGCCTTGTACTCTTTCCGTCTCTGTCCGTGAAAAGGAGCTGCGGAGTACATCCTACGGGCTTCGGGCAAGATTTACGAGGACAGCGTCGTAGCACGCGTTTCGAGACGCGCCCCTGGACATCATTAGAACCCGACAGGGGTGGGCGAGGGTGGGGGGGGGGGGGGGTGGAAGAGAGACGAGTTTCGGGGATAACTGAAAATCCGCGACATATATGTGGTGCGCGTGCTTCGTCCGGCCGGCCGACGGCGGAATGGGAAAAAAGGTCTGTCGCTGACTCTACCTTGGGCGAATATGAACGGTGGTCTGGATGGACGGCGAGAGGATCGTTCTGAATGAACCGAGGTACGATTAACCGGCTCTCCCGACGCCCCGGAGGTTCGAGACTCAGCTCTCTTATTGCAAACAATCGTCGTCGCCTACCTTTGTTCTCGATCGAGGCAAGAAAAATGAAAACCTTCTCGTCCGCCCATCTCTTTCGGTGCCTCCTTCGAATCTCTTATTTCACCCCACTCGGCATGGGAGGGGAAGGAAGGGGAAAGATGGGGAAAGAAGGGGAAGGGAGGGGAATGGCGAAGATGACGAGGGAGGTTAATCGGAGATTAGCGACGTTTGTCCGAGCTGGCAGCGAAAGTTGCGTTATATTTCGTTATATAAAGGCCAGGCCTTTGAGAGGGAATCGCGATGACGCTAAGCCCGGAGCCGAGGAGGCCGTACGATGTACACAGAAGACCCACAAGACGTCGAAACAACGTGCGTTGGCGCTTCGCGATGCCAGGAACGCCGAGGCAGCTTGTCCGGCGGCCCGGTACCTATCCGAACGTTCTACTTCGCATATTTGTACGTCGATTTCTGTGCCGCCGCTCGCAGACCGGGCATCGGTGGCGACTCTTTGTGGCACGAGGAGACAAACACGGCCCTTAGCCCGGTATCGCCTTGCAGGGCCCTTTCTTCTCGCTCTCGTTCACGCCAGCTTCCCATGACCCGGTCGGAAACCAGATCCGCGCCGAACGGGGCGATAAGATGGAGAGTTGGAGGAGTCCGGCGAGAGAAGAGCTGGAGGAGAACCGGGAGGAGAACAGAAGGAGAGCAGGATCGAAAGAGGACCGAAGGAGTCCACCGAACAGGAGGACCGCGGCACGCTCGTGGTGTACACGTTACCCCTGCTTCTCGTTAACGACATCGACACCGGGTCCCACGGTGTGCCCACTCATCCACCGTAAGAAAATATCGAAAGGGCTCGGAATTTATCGGTGCGCGACGCGCAAAAATTGTAACCGTGTTACCCGACACGACCGGCTGCAGGCCTGCGTCCATTGAATTAGCACTCTGCCGTCGCTGATGGCCGCCTCCTGTTCGTCCTGCCCGTTCGTCCTGCCTGTTCGTCCTGCCTGTTCGTCCTGCCCCGCTCGCCGGCATCGGCATTGGGCCGCCGATCGTTTCGAACGCTCTCTGCCCCAGAGAGGGCTAACCTTATTATCGACAATCAGTCGGCGGGGGGATACGTCGTGCGCGACGCGTTTTCGCTCGGCAAGCGGGAAAAGGTCGGGACGAAGTTCGACGGAACACGCTGACGATCGCCTCTACGTCCGGGAATTAACTTGCGTCAAACTGGGTGAGCGAGAGAAGTTTACACGGAGTTTCGGCTTTTACGAGGAAATCGCTTGGCTTTGAGATCGATTTCGAAGAGAGACGGGGGAGAGGAAGAGAGAGAGAGAGAGGGGCAGAGGTGAGAGTGCCTAAAAGTTTCGTCGCCGGTCTATTTCAAGCCGTCGAAACGCATTTATGCGCGCGACAGCCGGGTCTTAAAAGACTCGCGCGCGGCAGGACAAAGAACGCCTTGTCGCGCGTTTCTCTGGACTCTCTTACGCGAGAGAGAGCACGACTCAATGGCCGCGTTCTTCGGTGGAAGCTAATAAATCTGACAACGAGTAGAGTCGAGGGCCTCGAGGAAAGTGGCCTCTCTCATTCTCTCTCTCTCTCTCTCTCTCTATCCCTTCGCTCAGCGCCGAAGTACTATAAGGCCGGGCCCGTCAAGACGGCGTCTGGAATGCAGCCGACACACTCGAGGCTCATATCGCGCCGGATTTCGTCGACGTATCGTTAAAGTATCGCTCCTCGTCGGCTCGGCTTATATTCCGACGAGGCAGGCCTGGCCGAGCGACGTTTTTTCGATTAAGCGTCTCGCCGAGATATTTACCGTCGCCGACGAGGACGGGCGCGCGAGTAAGAATCTTTTCGGTCGCGGTGCTCCGATCGACACAATGTCGAAAACTCGGTCAGAGGACGACTAGCTTGAATTTCATGAAAACAGTCCGCGCTCACCTCTGCACGCTGAGCGACACCGGTCGCAATGGAATAACTTTTCCGTCCTTTTTCATCTCTCTCCCATTCTCGCCGCCGGGCCTCTCTTCTCTCTTACTCTCTCTTACTCTCTCTCTCTCTCGCTCCTACTCTGTCCTTCATCCGCGTCGCCGCTCCGTATGCAAGTTCGCGAATGAAAACCCCGAAAAGCCGCTCGTTCGTTTATGGATGAGATATTCGAGCGACCGCGGGAACGGTAGGGAAGACAGATATGGAACTTCGATTCGATATCCCTTTTTTAGACTCTGCCCTTTTTTTAGCCGCCGTCCGAGCGGAGAATTTCGCCGAAGGCGAACCGGTAATCGAGGACGTAATTTTATACCGTGCCGAGCACGGCGAATACTGACCGACCATTATCGGTTACATTTCGGGTTACTACGTTTGGCCGCGAGGTTAAAAGCGTGTCGAGCGCCGTGCTTTCAATCAAATCGATAATGAATCGTCGCTCGAACTAATGCCTCGCAAAAAGTTCATCATCCCACACCCGTGCAAACGTTTGTCGCGACGATTTCATACCGAAAATTTATCGCGAGTAATCTCAGTTGATTATCGGCGCGCGAAGCGCATTACGTCGGACAGAGGGTTGTGCAAAACGTATCGACGCGATCCCGCTAAGGCGAGCGAAATCCCGTCGCATACACTCACTCCCGTGGGTAAAATGAATGAAAAATATTGTCTCTGACACAATGCGCCCTCGCTCCGAATCCCGGCTCGGATATCGTGCGATCCTCCTCCCTTCCCCGCCTTCCCGCTCACCCCACCTCTTTGCCCTGCGTCCAGAGGCAAGGATCCCGGCGAGGCGAGGAGTGGGGGGCAGAAGGACGAGGCCGTCGGCCAAGTTATAGGGTAGGATTACGAGATTGCCGCGGGGGTATTACGAGGATGGCTCCTGGGACGTCCAATCTCAAGGATAAACACTTTCTGACGTTCTTGCGCCCCGACGCCGATGCTTCTCCCTTTCGGCCATACTCGGGGCTCACCTTCTTTTCCGGCCGGTGGAAGACACGTCCTCGCCCTCGTCTAAGGTAGTCTACGTCGTCGTCGCCGTCGTCACCGACGTCGGCGTCGCCATCGTCGTCGTCTCGGTCCGGCTCGTTGGGGGAGCCAGGCGAGAGTCTGGCTCCCGCGAATGAGGCGGCAACTTCTCGCGAAAACTCATTTCTCGAGCGGGCTTCGCCTCTATCGGCCCTTTCCCGACGGCATATTAAAAATTTAATCATACGAATAGCCGGGCAAAACTTCCGGTAGCTGCACGAACGTCGGACCTCCGAGCCGGGTGCGGTTGTTGCTTTCCGTGGCCGAATGCGGACTCGGAATCGAGCGAGACCGGGGGGAGGGGGCAGAGGGGGGGGGGGATGAAAAGCGACGCTGGATAAATATATTTCCCCACCCCCGCAAGGATTCCGTAGGTCCCCCAAGTATGCTCGGGTCAAATACGTTTACCGGCAGTTGTTTAAGTGGAATAACAGAAGTAGCCGACGGCGTGCGCGCATACTTTGGTCTCCGAAGCTGACAGAGAGAGAGAGAGAGACACGGAGAGAGTGAAAGAGAGAGAGAGAGAGAGAGAGAGAGAGGAAGGAAGAAAAATAAGTTCGCCAAGAGTGGGCGTAATTACGCTCGAGGATAGTCCTCTGTCTATACGACGGTATAACTCAATTATCTCGCGATTCATTAAAAGAGTGCCCAGCGTAAGTACCGACAAAGTATCCTTAAAGCCCTTCGAAGGGCCGTGGGAAGAGGGAGGGGACTTCTCCTGGCACCGGCGAACGAGAGACGGGTTCGTCGAAAGTTTGCGACCGAATGGGTTCGAACGATTACGAGTTGGAAATCTTTCCCCGAACTTCCCACCCGGCGCCACCCCCGCGATCGGCGAGCTCTAATTGATTCGGGGTTCGCGGGTCGGGGGAGGATGACGGGTCGCGGGCAGGCCTCGGGACAAGTTTATCCTCATTCGAAATAACGGGAGCTTCCGCGGGCGGCGTTTCCACGGCCGGGTAACTCGCGGTAAATCTTACCTCTGAACGCCGAACGATTTACGTGCGTCACCTCGGCAAGCTTCCGCGTACAGCCTCGAGTTTTCTTCTCCTTTCGCCTCCACCCACGCCTCCACCTTCGCCTCCACCCTCTCCTCCCACCTTCGCAACCACCTTCCCAGCTACCGTTAGCCTCGTAAATAGAGCGAAGTTTCGCCGGTTTGTAGGACTCCGGCGAGCGTACGGGAGAGGAAAGGGGTAAGAAGCGGAATGGGGGGTGGAAGAAGGGGGGGAGGGGGTGGGAGTGTCTTGCCCCGTTCTCGGCTCGAGTTAACTTGACTGCCGATATGCCCGGATATAATAATTCTCGGGCGCACCGCGGCGCGTGAGTTTTCTTTACGATCTTACGCCGTTGAATTCATTAGGAAGTTTTACTCGGCGTCGGCGTCCGACGCTCGCCCCGGCCGCCGCGCCCCGCCGCGAGAATTTAAATGCAATGTTTAAATTGCTATTTCTTAGAGAAAGCGAGCCGACGGGGGCGCGCTCACGGGCGAAGAAGGAAAAGTCGCGGTGAGTGTGTCTGGCGCGATAAAAGTTCGCGGCTCGGGATGAGACTCATGATACTGCGAGTTTCGTACCTAAGCCGCGGGTAGACCTTTGGCGCGAGTTATGCAGCGCAGTGCGTGCGTGCGTGCGTGCGTGCGTGATCGCGTGCGTGCGTGCGGTGGAAAGCGTCGGGCTGCTCGGCCGGCGTTAAAGGCAGAATCTAAATAATGAACGACGCCCGCTAATAACCGTCCGATGCGCCGCTACGCTTCCAACTTCCCATCGTCCTTGCTCGGATAATTCGTTTAGGCCGCGGAAAATTTCCCCCTCGCTCCTTTTATTCACTCCCGGGGAAAATCGAGGTCCGACGCCTCCGCGTTCCCGGCTAATCCTCGGCGCGAAGTGTCGGGAATTAGCTACCGTCCCCTGCCTCTTTCTCCCTCCCCTTCCTTTTCTTTCCGACCTAACCGTCCTTCGGTGAAAAACGGTGGCCGCAACGGGGAAAAAAAAGAGAAGAAGCGCTGCCGATGAATGCCGATCGGCGCGACCCGCCTCCTTGTCGCCTACCTCGGCACGTTTCGACGGGAAGTCGGCGGAGGGTGGGGGGGCTAAGAAGGACTCGCGAGCACAATACCGGCATTATACGAAATTTCTGAGAAGCGGCGTGGGAGTACGTGCGAGTCACAGAGCGTTCCAGGAGCCGATCCTCCGAGAGGGCCGCCTCCGCACATTTCGTTACGGACCCGCCGGCTTCTCAATAGGGAACTTTGCTGAAAAACTATCGATCACGCGGTAGACGAGCCTCTCGGCTCGGTTCGAAGATCGGAGAGCGCGGGAGATCGACGCGTCCGCGTCGCTGCGAGAGACGGCGGTCATATTTAACGGGACTAAATGTGACTAAATGCGTCTCATTCATTGGCCCGACTCCGGCGAGCTGCCTCGATCATTTTCAAGCCGAGATTGAACCTACTCGCGCGCCGCTCGCATCGCTCCCGCCGGCGTGCATTATTCATCGATCTCGGGTTACCGAGCTCCGCGAGCGCCATTGTTGCGTTAAAACGTTTAAGTAACCGCTATTAATGCGCCTTAACTTGCGCTCCATTCTATCCTCGTTTTGCTATCTGCCTTTCCGCCTGCTCACTCCCGTATCCTCTGCTGCCCCCTACTCTATTGCTCTGTCTCGCCCTCTCCCAGCGGGGAGTGTGAAAGGGAGAGAATGGGAGAGGAAGTCGGACGAACGCTGCTAGCCGAGCGGGAAAGAGGAAAAAGGGAAACATTCGGAGAGAGAAAGGGAGAGAAAGCTATTTAATACGCTACAACCGGCAGGCTCAAGTAACCGACCGTTCGAGCGCACGGTAAGTGCAAAACAAATATTGGCCGCGGTAAATAAGGATCGCGGGGAAAAAAGTGGAACGACGTGCCGAGGAGGGGGTGGCATGAAGAGGGTATCGAAGGGAAGGGAGAGACGCGGGGGGGGGGGGTGGAGGGAGGACTGGTTCGAGGGCAGTAACGAAGCGCGACGTAACGCGGGCAGAAAAATAAAAGAGAATGGAATGCCGAGATTAGAAAGAACATTATCGGAGAATGATAATTACACCGGCATTGACGATGCCGCCATTGTAGCTGCATTGCGAGGGTGGAGGGGAGGGCGAGCACGGGGGTATCCCGACGGAAGAAGACGGAGGATCGGAAAATGGTCAGGGTCTATCCCGGCAAATCCCGAGTAACGAGAGACGCTCGGAGGAGCCGAACGCTATCGCGGTTAGCCGTGCAGGTAATTGGCCGGACGCCCGATAAATTAAAACGAACCGCGAGCGCACGATGCACCCCCCGATTACGAAACCGACCACGAAGTAAATCCGTGGAGCGTGTTCTCTCCGCCTTCCAGCTCCGCCGCGACTGTCCCGCCGTTGGCTAAGACGATAGCCGAGACGATCTAAGACGATGGCTGAGACGATCTAAGACGATCGCTGAGACGATCCGAGAGGAACGCTTAAGACTATCTAAGACGATCGTTAACGGACGAGTCGTTTGCTAGCCTAACCGCTCGGCGCGTCATCGTTATTCTCCCCTCGAAGTCAGCCTGCGACAGTTGACTGGAGAATATCAATCGTCGACTTCTCGGGAATGTTTCTCATACGTGAGCGCACCCTTCCACCGGCGACGCGTGAACTCTCGAACGACAGTTTGCCGACGAGCGATGCACTTCCCGAAGCCCTTTCTCGAGAATGTCCTTTGTGCTCGGAATTCCAGCTGTTTCGACGGAGCCCGACCGCCGAACTTCGCCCGGCCTCCACGGACTCCATTTTTCGCTGCCAATCGGCTTTGCAAGCATTTAAATTTCATTACCACTCATTATCGCTCGAGTACGGTGGAGTTAAAGTGAGTTTATTGAAAGAGTAGGTGGGTGAGGAAGGAGCGGAAGTTGGTCCACCTTCCTTCCCACTCCCGGGACACGGAGAGTGTCCTGCGAAAATTGCTGATGTATATGTATACCGCGTCAGCTTCTTCGCAGGCTATCTATCTACATACTTACCTATTGTGGAGGAAACGAGGGCCGAGGGAGAAAGTAGGGATGACGGTGGGAGGCTGGGAAAATAAGAAATATCGCTCGGGTAGGTGGCCTCTGGCAGTTCGCCACTGAATTTCGCGCCGTAGCCGATGTGTTAAAGGAGGACCTTGAGCGACGACGATCGACCGTTCAATGGAGCGTCGCGCCGCGAATTTCCCTCTGGCCGACAGTTAGACGCATGCGACTCTCGGCGGAAGGTAAGGGCCGCGTCACGGCCGCGCCCATGTCCATTGTGAGTCCGTGGCCCGAGCCGGAGGCGCATACGAATATCCTACTACTAGCCCGCTATTTCGAGGTTACGCGGCCCGTGGCGAGAGGAGACGTGGGTAGTTCTTTGTTCCGCGTCCAACCTCCGTGCGCGCCCTCTCCTTCTCCTCACCTCCCGATCCCTTCTCGTTCCCTTCGGCTTCTCTCCTTCCTCTCCTCTCATCTCCTCTCTCCTTCTTCTCTCCTTCTTCTCTCCTCTCAGGCCCTTCCCTCTCGCTCTCTCGCGCTCACAGCCCCTGCACCAGGCTGGACGGGGTTTAAAGGCGAACGATCACAAAGGTCTGTCCACAAGGTGATGCCGAGCAGGTTCGATCGAGGGAGCGATGTTCTATCTCCATCTCTTGTCGGTGCGAACGGAAGCTGCTGGAACGATGCTTTTCGAATTTGCGGAGGATATTGTGGAGGATTGTCTTGAAGCTGTGGCTAGGGTTGTTATGAGCCATATGACTAGAAAGGGATAGAGAATATTGTTGTTTCGAGGGGTTTTGGAGACGTGTTAAGGTGTGGATGATGATTTTCGGTGGAAGTAGAGTACTTCGGAGATGGGCATTAGTAGGTTGGTGTATTATTGTGTAAATGTTTACGCTGCCTTTTCCTCTGGCGTCGGTGACCCATTAAGGGCGGCTTGGGATTCGAATAAAAGGCTCCCTGAGTAGCTTACCCTTTTGCTGCGGTACTGCGGTACCGAAGGGGGGTTCTTTGGCATAACTTTGACGTAGTAAAATGTGAATATATCGACGTAATTACAAATAAACGACGAAAAATGTTGAATTTTAAAAGTCAAGAAATTCTTGCTCGATTATCTAAGGACAACTATGTTATTTTACATGTACCTATGTGACTTTTTACGTACTTTTACATTATTTTACGTTAGCTTGACTTACTCTATCGCATTATTTTGCAACATAAGCGTCGTTTGGGGGGTTTTAGTCACTAGAGAGCCGGTTTACCAATGGGAGGTACTTTCGCATTACTTGGACCTACTAAAACATGATAAAATCGTTAAAATGGCCAAAAATCGTCCACAAATGTTAGGTCTTATTTTCGATTGTTTACCACCCTATCCCATAGATTTTAACTCGCCCTGAAAGTTGGTCGCAAGCAAAGTTCCGAATTCCTAATAGTTTCGAAGATACAGCCATGTTTCGGACGTGAAAAAAATGTGTTTTAAAGATCGACTTCGAAGAGGGCGGAAAACGGCTTGAAATTGAGGCTGAGGAACGCGACATCGTCCAGACTTGTTTTCTTTAGACCCATAAAACTCAACGATGATGCCGGAAACGTGGCACCATCCCCGGGCGAAAAACTAGCGTGAACATTATACACGGAAGCACGTGTAGTGTATTTGCCTCGCGTCACGTGGCGTCGTACGCCATGACGCGAGAGGGTAGGCAAGAGAGGGTAGGCAAGGGGTAGCTGGCATAGTCACGCAGGACATTTTATTAAATTGCGGAACGCTGTACCGAGATTTTCATCGCGAATGGCAGAATATTACGCGTCGCTTCGTCGCCGCCGGAATGGCCAGTTTATCCCGGCCGAGACTACTCTACTTCCAAGGCTGTACGGTACCGTAGATGCGAGTACGCGTCGTGTACGCGCGAGTACGCAGTTGCGCGAGCAGAACAGCGCCGATGTGAGAGCCGCTTAATGTTTCGAGCATACCATAGCGCGTTGGCCGTGTACGTTGCGCGTGTTTCTTTAGGTGACGGCGCTGGCCGGAGCGCCGCGGAGTCGTATGGTAGGCCGAGGTAAGGAAGGTGAGACGAGGAGCGGCGAACGCGAGAGGAAGCGGGACAAAGCGGAGAACGTAACGGCGCGGTGGTAGGAGCGGTAACCGGCTCGACTGGAAGCCAATGGCGTGGAGCGCTGGTAACGTCTACTCTCCAGCTTCGAACTCGAAAGATCTGCGGATCCGTCGAAGGCAAGGGGCCCACGACTGCTCTTTGACGTACACGCGAACAATGTCGCATTTATCCCCCCCCCCCTCCTCCTCCCTCTCCTCAGCGCCCATTCTCAGCGCAAGGAGCTTTACGTCCAAAATGGAACGACATTCTTTAATACTTGATGAATCGGCGGAGCGATCGACGAGCGAGCACGCGATGGAATACGTGATGGGAGTCTGACGTCATAGGCTGGAAAAGCTGCCACGATATCAGGGCCATTGTTGAGGAGCTCGATTCCCGTCTTGAAACAGTTAGGCGGCTCTGCTATTTCGCAGAGAAGCGCGCGGATGTTTCTGAATGCCGAGCGACTCTCGGCCGATGGAAGAAGAAGTGGGAGTGGAGTATCCGAGGGAAGAGAGATTATCCGACGCCACTGGGGGAACCGGGACCGGTGCGACGGGTCCGACGCAGATGCGGGGCCCTCGCTGCCAACGCCGCCATTGCCATCCTCGACAACATGTGGTCGCTCGTAGGCCTGACGGCTCCGATCGCTTCTCGGTAGCTCGAATTCCTCCGCACTCTATCATTTCGACACGCCGTTTCGAAACTTCGGAAGACGCCTCGGCGTTAGATCGAGCTCGGCGCCATTTTCCTCTTGCCGAGATGCCACTGCAAGATGGCGGCTGCAGGGACGGGTACTGTTTACATTCTTCCTTACGCTTCTCCTTGTCCGAGAGAACGTAGTCGAGCCTGTTCCGTCGCATGGCAAAACGCGTTTGCGCTCGTAAAAGAGTGCCTGCAGAACAATTTGCACCTCGGACATGGCGAGTGTTCGAAGCTGCACGATCGTCGCCTCCGGCAGAAACAGACTGGATGGAGGATCGGGAGGAAAAAGGTTGGAGGAAGGTCCGCGCGATAATGAGTATCGCCCGCGCGGGATGGCAATTGGGCACGAACGGAAGAAAGGTCGCGAACGGGAACGAGCGGCTTGACTTCTGCGCGACACTATTTACCCTGCGTTCCGATCGGACACGTCCGGCTATGGGAGCGCGTCGGACGAGTCCCGCGGAGTTTAAAGAGAATGACGACATCTGGGTCGATGAACGAGTTATACTCCCTGGCCCGAGTCGCGGAGCCCGAGGCGCAAGAGTGGCGGAAGAGAGAAAATTTATCCGCAACCTTAAAACCGGATAATATTTGTCAACTGGTCGAGGAGCGTTCGCGTATGTGTCAGGATGGGAGAGGAGGGCAGGCGAGGTGCGTGGGGTGCGGAGACGGGACAGAGAGAGAAAGGGAGAGAAAGAGAGAGACAGAATCGGTGAGAGGGAGAGAGAGGGAAGAGAGAAGCCCCTCTTTCCAGGCTCATACAGCCGACTGGATGAGTAGAGGCGCACACGCACAGCAGCCGTAGAGGCTCTCTCCCTCTCCCTCCATCCTCCTCCCCTACTGGCTCCATCTCTCTCCTCCTCTCTCCCTCGCACTCGGGGTGGCCGAACGTGTGCCGGAAATCCATGCAACAGGTGCTGCCGCCACCTCCGTTACCGCCGTTCTGCCTTCGTCACCGCCGCCTCCGCCAAAGCCGTCCCGGAACCTCCGCTGCAGTTTCGTTTACTTTCCCGATGTTTGATCGACGCCGATCGACGGCGAGTCGGCCGACTTGCTCCTTCGATTCGATTATTCCGCTAGCGAGGCTTTATGGCTTCGGGAAGTGGTCTCCCATAACGCGGGGAGAGTGGCGTCGATCGGGCGCTCTTCTGCTCAATCCGCGGAAGAGAGAGGGAAGCGGAAAAACAGACTAAATGAGGGAAAGAGAGAGAGAGAGGGGAGAGAGAGAGAGAGAGAGTGAGGGAACTGACTTCTAACCGTCCTCATTCTCGGTCCGTCAACATGCGAGCGAGCGGGAATTGGGATCGGTGGCGGAATGGAAGATAAGGGTAGGAAATACGTTTTGTACGACCTATTTACTTCCCGCCCCGAGTCTCGCCCCCCGAGAGACGGGGGGGGGGGGGTGAGAGCCCCGGCGTCGAGGTGTGCGCCGGAGAGGCTCGTTAGTTCCGGTAGAACGAACGCAGACACTCGGAAATGGGGAGGTAGAAATTAGACGGTGGCTCGTATGTTCGCTCCTTCATTTTCCATATTCCTAATCATCCGAGAATGAGCGAATAGGAGGGAGGGAGGGAGGGAGGAAGGGAGGGGAGGGCTTAAGGTGACGAGGTCGTTGTCTCGGCGAACTACCAGCCATTTCTCTTCCGTGACGAGTGAGGGTCGAAGAGTCGAGCGTGGAAGCTGGCGAAAGATGAACGGAGGCTTCGTAGGAGTTGGAGCTGTCGCCGAACGTTCGAACCACAGTTGTCTCGACGACTGGCACGATCCTGAGGACGATGGTAATGACGGCGGCAAAAGACGGCGGCAAAAGACGGCGGCAAAAGACGGCGGCAAAAGACGGCAACGAAGTCGGGATCGAGGTGCGGAAAGAGTCGCGTGTGAAGAGGCAGAGGCGACGAAGGGAAGAGAGAGGGGTGGCGGGGGGGAGGGTCGGAGAGAAGTGGAAGTGGCGCGGGTCGGAGCACACGGCCGAACGCGTCCCACGCTCTCGCCCATTGTTTCGCGGATTCTCCGTACGTTTCCTCCGCGAGTGATTTCCCTCGCGGTGCAACGAGGCTTCCTCCCGGGCGCTTCTTCGAGACTTGGACTCCGTGCCCGCGGGCTACGTGGAGGCTCCCCCCCTCTCCGAGACGGAATCCGAGCCCCGGCAAGACGGGAAAGCGGGGAGCGGGGAGAACCGGGGTCCGGTCACGTACCCGTAAACCGTCGAAACATCCCCGGAGAAGAGGGAAAAATATCCCGGATGTCAGATCCATCCTGTTTCCTGGACGACTCTCGCGGCGACCGAATTCTACTGCTAGTATTAAACTACTACTACTACAACTCCTACTACTACTACTACTACTGCTACGATTACTGATACTACTACGACCACTACTTTTATTATTATCATCCTGTCTATTGCTATTACTAATACCACGGCCACCGCTTCTCTCGTTTGCGGCGAATTTATTATTGGCCCGCTCCAGTAATTGTGACGCGATCGGCTGACGACGTCTCACTCGTTTGCTGACATTGTGACAGGCGCGCTAATAAGCAGACCGGCTCGATATTCCATTTAAAACGTCGGTCACGACAGCTCTCCTCGTTTTGACGAGCCTGGGGCCCTTGTCCGATCGCGGAGCGTGTCCGTCGATTGTGATTTTCATCGCGATCCCTTGCTAAGGGAAAGAGAGAGAGAGAGAGAGAGAGAGAGAGAGAAAGAGAAAGAGAGGTAGAGAAAGCGAGAGAGGGAAGAAAGGTGTTCGTGACGGATGCCTCGAAGTCACGCGCCGAAGAAGCTTCTCCGAGGCTGCTTCCTCGTAGCACTCCGCCCGAGGCGACCTAGCCACGACCATAATTCAAGATCTAATTGAGTTAGCCACGGCGGAGATTAGTCAATGGCGCGGCGATTGTCTTTGGTCGGTCTCCATCGGGGCGGCAGGAACTTTATCGACGCGAATCAAAGGCAGTGCACACACGCGGCCTTGAGTCGGGAACCCGATCGTGGCGCAGAGGCGCGAGAAGGGTTAAATTTAGCCTCGGTCGTCTCTTAGGAAACGTTGAACCCACCAAGACCCTTCTTCTACCCTCTCCCGTCGCCTGCCTCCCCCCTCTCCTTCCACCTACCATCTACCTACATACCTACCTACCTCTCATCTCTCACTCTCTCCTCTTTCATCAACTTCTCTCCCTCCCACCATTTCCACGGCATCGGTCGAAGGTATGCGTACCGAGACTCGAACGTAAGTACGTACGTGTGCGCGCGCGCGCGCTAAACCCTTTCCTCGTATCCCCGAGATAAGCACTTTGACGCATTCATCGGGCATATAAAGTGGTGATAGCGCGGTAGCGTCGTTTTTCCAGCGAGCGCGCGCGCAGCTCGTGTAAGGATAACGAAAGAGGAAGGAGTGGGTGGGGGAGGGCTGGGAGGAGAGAGGCAAGGGTTGGCGGGGCGAGGCAGGGGAAGATATCGTGCGCGTACGATATTAAACTTTTATAGTTTTAAAGCGTTCGGGAGAAAGTCCCCGCTACGTTCCACGGATCCGGCCGCCTCCGCGCTAACCTCCCTTCGACCCCCTTTTTCGTCCGGAATCTTTATGGCCGACGAGAGAGCACGAGAGAGCACGAGAGAGAGAGAGAGAGAGAGAGAGAGAGCCCCGCTGTGCGCTCTGAGGGACGAGCGGAATGAAAGAGCTCCTTGTTAGTCTCCGGGCTCTCGTCCGAGAAGCCCTCCTTTATCGCGGACTCCACGAGAGAAAGCAGCGTCGTTACGGCGATACGTGTGTTTCCCCCCCCAGAAAAGTTTTCATGTCGCGCATATTGACTCTATCCGTCTCTCTAACCCCCTCTTTCTCTCCCCCTGGCGCGAATCCCGGCTCCTCGTCCGGGACGTCCTTATTCCTCCCTCTTGGCTCAGCTCTTCTTCTTCTTCCTTCTTCCAAGTCTTCCAGCGTCGGTTTTCCGCCGTCGCTCGGCGCGCATTCCCGTACGGGATGGCTATTGGCCGCGTCCGCGCGCAGAAAAGGAAGGGAAAGAGGGAGCCAATTAGCCGATCCTTCCTTGGCGAGCGTTCAACGTTCAGCGCGGCTGTGGCGTCGAGCGGCGCGCGAATCCGGTATTTCGCCTCCGGATTTGTCCGGACAAACGGCGGCGATCGCGGGAGGGAATAATGTATTCGTCGAAGGTACGGGATAGGGTAAATTGCATTGAGTAGCGGAGCTCGGTTGAGCGTTGGCCGAGGGAGGGAGAGAGAGAGAGAGAGGGTGGAGGAGACGTTTCACGGACGATGAAAGAGCTCGGCGACAAACGGAAAGGGGCGCACCGATACGTGTACACGAAGGAAAGGACCACGGAGTAACGTATACCACCTACCGTGTCCCCTGCTAAGCTACCTGCATACGAGTACCACTCTGCTTGCACTCCGCACTACGCGGGGCCGAAGGAAGGAGACGGCGCCCGAAACGGACAAATAAACGGGGAAACTAGGGAGCTCCGATTGTCGCGGGGGAGAGTTCGTGTTTCCTGCCTGACGAATTTGGGAATTTGATTTATGACAAAGTCGGGCTAGCGCCGCGAATACAAATAGGGATAGATGGATAGATAGATAGGTTGGCTGAGGAAGTGGCGGAGGGAACGACAAGATGCTCCTCTCTTTCTTACCCTCTCTCTCTCGCTCTCTCTCTCTCTCTTTCTCTTCATCTTCCCTCTCTCTCTGTTTTGACTTTCCGAACACATACAGTGGCAGCAGCGCGCGCATCTTAACGATGATGTATGACGGCGTAGTCAGAAATTATCCGCACAGGCTGCAGCCTCCGCGGCAGCCCTCTCCCAATTTTCCCCTCCAGACGCCGTTCGCGACCGAATTATCGCTCTCGCCGAGATTTCCGAAATCGAAGTTGCGCCCGGCGCGGAAACTCGCGGCGCGTTCGAGTAAGATTCTTCTCGTGCCCGGCCGGTTACATCTCCCGCACGAAAGGGGTCACGTCTCGAGGATAGTAAACAGAGGTACGGCCGCAAGACGGCGATGGAAGGTGAGGACGGTGAGGACGGTGAGGAACGGTGAAGGGGGCCCCGATACCTACTCGGCCGGGGCCGAGACAATGGCGGCGTTAGGGGCCAGCCGGTTCTTGACACCCCGTCAGGAATGGCTCGCGCACCTTCGGTACCCTGTACACCTTCCTATTACCTGGCCAACGCTGCCTCCTCCGCAGAAACCTTGCATACTCTAAAAGCCCAACTTTCCTTCAACCGCGACAGAGGTCAACGAAAATGACCCCGAGAAAAATGAGCTGAGGCTGAAGGAGGAAGGAAAATGTTTTCAGTGGAGAAAATCGACGTTGTCCTGATATCTGAGTAATGAGACAGAGAGGAAGGGAAGTAGAAGGTAGTCCACGTTCGGCGAAACTGTTGCAAGAGTCAGGATCCGTCATATTCGTAGCTCGAGGACTGGCGCTGGGTAGAAATGGCGCCGTCCCTGAATGCCGAGCGCGAGGCACATCGGGGCACAGGCATCGGTAGAGGCATTGGCAGAGGCCTGGCCAGGAGAAGGCTCGGGCATACACGGGCAGGAAGGCAGGCGAGCTGGCAGGCGAGCTGGCAGGCGAGCAAGCGGGCGAGCAAGCGGGCGAGCAAGCGGGCGAGCAGGCAGGGGCATTCAGGCACGCGGAGGCAACGTGTCGGTGCGGGGAAGGTGGAGGGGGGCAGCGACGTGAGAAGAGATTGGCGACGTTGCCAGCGCCTTCCTGCCGAGAGTCCAGGTAGCGAGCGAGTGAGGCCCCGCGATTACGGTCCCGAGGCCCCGACTGTTACGTCTTCGGGGCCGGAGCCGGGCGCAAAAGGCGAGCCTTGCGCCGAGAGTATCTTCGGAGCAAAGACCGTCCCCCGACACGGCGGCGACGGCGGCGACGGCGGCGTTGCCGCTTTTGTCGAGAGTGCACGGAGGATACGCGCGCTCCTCCTCGCGGTAAGGGACTCCAGAAGAGGAGAAAGAGAGGGAGAGGCAGGGACCATCTGCTGGCCCTCGGGGGCTTTGAATCTTTGATGGTTCGCGTGACTCGACAGCACCGGCAACCACAGGAGATGAAATTGGTGCCTCTCTCTCTCTCTCTCTCTCTCTCTCTCTCTCTCACACTCTGCCTCTCTTATTCCTCTCCCGTACGAGAAGTACCTATCTATCCAACAGACGGCAAGGCCCAGCCGCTGAATCCCGAGAGGCGGAAAATCTTACGCTCGGCGCCGATGGCAGCCAGGCGAAGAAACGTTTTCCGCGGATATTTCTGCGTATCGGATGTCGATCGGCGAGAGACCTCTTGTCCGGGGGATTAAGTGCATCGCGAGGTGAGCGCGCTCGGGGAGTATCCGCTCGCGGGACGGCGATTGAGCGGCCGGGCATCGTCGTCGGGGACTTTTTGCTCGACCGATGCGACGGGTTCGGAAAAAGGCGAAGGAAATGGCGGACAGCGCGGAAGTGGGAATAAAGAGGGACGAAGACCGCGACGAAGACGACGATGTCGGCGACGACTCCAGGACAGCGAGTCGCGAATACGAGGATGGCCCCCGCGTACTTGCGCGAAGACAAAGCACTTTTTACCGACTCGGGCGTCGTCCGCGAATAGAAGAAACGGCTGGTTTATCTAGCGGAAGTGACAAATGGCAACGACCTTCCCTTCTTAGTTCGTCTTGAGCGCCCGCGCGCCGACGAAGCTGGCGGGGAAGGAACTCTTCCGCGGCTCTGCCCGCGCATTTCGATCCTGAATTCGCCTACCATTATGGGTCGCAAAGTCGCCGGTGGTGGGGGGATAATGGGTGGGGGCGGAACTTGCTTTCGGTAATCTCGTCGCGTATATTCAGCGGTATCCGCTCGGTAATTGGTCGCCGCTTCCGGCCTAAACGTGAAATTACGCGAGCACAACTCGCCGCGGCTTTCGCTCTCGAACGGGGCGGGAGCCGAAAGTCGGACGATATGCCTTCTCAAGTTGTTCGCCGATGCCTCGATGCGGAATAAAAGACGTCTCCCGTTGCCAGTCTGACATACGTATGCGCGAACACGGACGCCAGGCTGGACGCGAGCGTGGACGCGAATGCGAATGCGTTGCCGCGAGCAGAGACGAGCAGAAACAAGCAGGAACGAGCAGAAACGAGCAGAAAGCAGCAGAAAGCAGCAGAAATGGGCAGAAACAAGCAGAAACGAGACGTAACTGTCCTGGCACTCGACGTGGGCCGGATTGGCTGAAGCACCGCAAATATTTCGACGGCAGCTCGCTTTACGTCGCACACGTACGCGTATGCGGAACGCGAGCAGCGGCCGCGCGACATCGATCGCAAATTATTGTCATTTTAACGAAATATATTTTACGCCCTCGCCAATCCAGCCACGACCGGAATTTGCACTTCCGCGCTCGCGGACGATTAAAACCGGCCGATGGCCTCATGGTCACGATCGGCCGATCGGGCACGACAAAGAACGCCCAACATTCTCGGCCCCTAATAAACTTCGACTCGTTGATAATTATTTTACCTACCCGCCCCCACCCCCTTCCGCCGCACCGCTGCGTGCCATCGCCGCTGCCAACACACTTCAGATACACTCTGTCCATTATCTTCCCCGATAATTATCGTCATTTAGCTAAATGCATTTTCCACTCGGTCCATATTGGCCTGCCGCGGGCTCGACACGGCCCGAACAGAGAATTTTCACCCTCACCCGTTTACCGGGGGGAATAAAACATCTCGATCGCCGCCGTTCGCCCGGAAGTGACGAGAGCGAAGGCGATAAAGAATGCAGCCTGCCTCGATCCCTGATAAGAAACGGGAACTCGTAATTATTCCGCGCGCGCGCGCGCGCGCGCGTTCGCCTTCGCCGTCTGGCTTCCGATATCGGCTTCGGGACCTCTCGTCGGCTTCTTTCCACATCGACGAGATACTCTTCTTCCGCGTGATTCGTTTGTCTTTCGCACTCGTTCAATTTTGCGCGCCAGGAAAGTCGCCGAGCTACGGTGTTTGAGGTTCGCCCTCCGTTCTACGATCCTCGCACGCGCTCGCGAGCTTATCTAACGGAGCGCAGCGGCGTCAGGCGTCATTATTAGTTTTACCTTTAGCGAACGTTATGGCAGAGTGGCTGGCTGTAGTACCGAAGCCAGACTCTCTACCTTTCGGCTAATCGTGGCGGAAAATTCGCTAATCCGGTAACGATGCAGGCCGATGTGCGCGTCTTATTCGGAAGTTCAGATAAACTTTCCTTCTGCCTGCCTCTCTCTCTCTCTCTTTCTCTCTCTTCTCTCTCTTTCTTTGCTCGCTCGCACGTGTTCTTTCTCTTCCTCTCTCGGCCACGCTCTTTGTTCCTCCCACCATTTTCACCCGCGACTCTCGCCGAGCGCGGAGAGTCAATAGGTGGGGGGGCGAGCGAAACGAGGTCTTCGGAATCGCGGGGTCAAAGGGACCCCAACAGGGTAATGAACCAACAACGACGATAATGAGTCAGCGTCACGAATATTTATGCGCCAGCTCCGCGGTACTCGAGCAAGAATCGTTCATTGCCCCTTATCGCGCCCGCGCTATCGGGGAGGCACGAATGCGACTTCGTCGTCCAAGGAGGAGGCGGAGGGGCAAGAAGAGAGAGAGAGAGGAGGGGAAGGAAAATAAAGATTCGTCGGCTAGTTAAATCGGCTCGGCTTTATTTCATGCTCCGGCGACGTTTCGTCACTCGCTCAGTCTCGAGCTCGCTCCCGCGGTGTGACCTCCGAGCTCCCAACGGCATTGAGCAACCTCTCTCCCCCCCTCTCCCTCTCTCTCTCCCATCTTCCCCAATTTCAGCGTAGATTCGTTTCCCTTTTTTGCCCCCGCCCCGGCCGGGGACAATCGCAGGATTTGTAGGACGGTCGAGTTTGATCGCAATTACAGTCCCGACGGGCCGTGCGCGCAGCTATGTGCACTCGCCATCGGAGAATCCGACCGGAAGCCATTCGGGGGCGGTCCGTCTCTCTCTCTCTCTCACTCTCTCTCTGCGATCGCTAAAATCTCGGCCCGCTTTCACGCCCCAGCGGCCGCCCTTACGTACAACTTCCGTATTCGGAACGATGCGACGGCGGGAGGGAGGACGAGCGGGAGCAAAAGTACGGGTAGGAGTACGAGCGGAAGTATACGAGAGGGGCTGCGAGTAGGGGTGCGAGGGTGGGCACGAAAGGGGTTGCGAGACTCGCGACTCTCGCCAGCCTTCTCGCTCGCTCGCCTTCTTTCGCCTCCGAAATCCGCTTTAGCATGACAATCCCGGTAAATTGGACCGCTCAATTTGACCGAATCCGAAGCGGCGAACCTCCGCAGGTGGTGGGTGGAGAACAGCGGTGGTCGGAGGAGTGCGCGAGGTCGTCGTCGGAGCTGGGGAAATCGGTTTCCTCGCGAGGCTCGCGGCCAGCGGGACTCGTCGAGCGAAAAGAGGAGTCGATCGTCCGTGGCATGGGAGCTCGATCAAAATTCTCGGAGTCTTTCTCTTCTGGCTAGCCCAGTTCGTTCGTACGTTCGTTCGATCGTTCGTACGTTCATACGTTCATACCTTCATACGTTCATACGTTCGTTCGTTCGTTCGTACGTTCATACGTTCGTTCGTTCGTTCGGTCTCTGCCTGGCGGCAACTAGCTCCGTCCTCGCATCGGTAAATTCGCTTACGCCTCGGCGACACTCGGCTGTTGGTTTATGCGCGCAGGTAAATGGCTCATGCTCGTATCCATTCACCCACACACGGCGCCCTCGCCGCGTTGTCGGCCGGTGCGCACACGCGAGCACGCACTCTTCCGAGACGGGAGACAGGGCTTACTCCGACCTTCCGTGTTATAGGCAAAGTTCCGTTCGGTCATACTCGATGGCGTTCGCCGTATCGGTGCCTCGTATTTCCTCCTTTCAAATTCAATTTCGCCCGAGCGAGGAGGCGGGCGCGGCGCGGCGCGGCGCGGGCAGGTAATCGTCGCGTTATCTCGCTGCCGGTTAGGAAACTCGATATCGTCGACCCGGGGTCGGACGAATCATCATCTTCGCAGCAGCCGCGGTCCATTTCGAGCGCAAAGTAATCCCTTGCTCGCGCAGTAGGGAAGAAGAGCTTACACACGCCGGCCGTTGGCTGGCGTCAGCCTCCCGAGGCACCGAGATGCACTCCGTGAGCACGTTCGTGGAAAATATTTCGGCCGTGGGATCCGGGGTGCCGCTCCGTCGGCGGAGCGGCAAAATAGGAGACAAGCTGGCAGATGGCGAAGATCTCGGGGCAGGGCAGGTAGGGAAATGGAGATTGCTAGAGCCGGAGCCTCTGGCCCTCCGACTGGCCGTGCACCACGAACCGACACCTGCGGTCGACCGACCGGCGCACTACTTTTTCCCGATCCCTCGAAACGTCCTTTATCCGGACGTTCCGAACTCCCATCCCATCCCATCCCATCCCACGCCTTCCGCCGATCTACCCGTGAGTATCTCTCGTGATCGCGAACACGGATCCGTTCGACCCTTGCTCCCCGACTCCGTCCGTGCTCGCCTCTCTCTTTCTTCCCCTTTTCGCAAAACGAGAAAGAGATCGGCTGGGAGGGCGGCAGGGGTGAGAGGGCAGATGCACGAAGGACGTGTCCGGGATGCGGTACGATTCCTGCCCGTTCGCTTGCTTGCCGGCTTGCCTGCCGGCTTGCCTGCCCGCCGTCAAGATTACCCGCTCCGCTTCTCGTCAAACTCGCCATCTCGAGCGAGGCCTCGAAACGTCCCGCCGCGGCCGGGGCCGAGCCTTTAAAACGCGCGAAATCACGTCGGCCGTATCGACGGGCACGATCGGGACCCCGACTCCATTGCAGCCCCCTCTGCCCCCCACCCTCCTTCGGCAAGAGCTCCGATTGCCTCGGCTCCTCATCGGACCGAACACCTGCCCAGCTCGTCGCGCCGATCGATTCATTCTTTTTCCATATGTCGATAGGCCACTCTTTGTTTCCCGACGCGTGTCGATGGCCAGAGAGACGCCTGCCGAAATGCGTTCTGTCTCCACCCTATTCAACGGAAAGCGCTCTCATCCCTGCAGCCCCCCTAAACGATCGAAAAACGCGTCCTCGCGTAGACGGCGTCACGCCGAAAGTCGGCGTCAATTGCCGAGAAGAAAAAAGGGGTGCCAACGTAATCGCGAGTCCGGTCAAGAGTCCACCGACTCGCCGGCGGCCGCGAGCGATCGGCTTAAGGGCTACGCAAAAATCGTGTACACGCCACCCCGACGCGACACGTAAGCGTGCTGCGCGTGCATTCGGCGGCGAACGCCATGGACGGCGGGGATGGCAGAGACGGCGGGCGAGGGGCAGGGGAGGGCAGGGACGGCAATACGGCAGCAGCAGGTTTGCCGACGAAAAAGCGACGGCAGGCGGTCGGTCGAAATGCTCGGTGGTCCCTCGGGCCTGGCCCGCGGGAGAAAGAACCACCTGCCGTATGACGGTCGGTGGGGGCAAACTACCGTCCCCCCTCCCGCCCCTCTCCTTCTCAATCATTCTCTCTCTTTCTCTCCCTTTCTCTCTCTTTCTCTGTCTCTCCCAGCCTCACACACGTTTCCTGACCCTCTCCCCGCTCCTTGACGATGCCCCTGCCCCTGTCCTGCCCCTGCCCCCCGACTCCCTCCTCCACGACGTCTACCTCTCGTCGTGCTTCAAGCCCTCCCCTCCGCGCTCGGGGCGAGCGGAGGGACTCCTCCGCAACCACCCGCACCCCCTCCTCTCCTCTCCTGCCCCGAGCGCGTCTCTGTCCCTGCATCGGAACGGCTGACTGTGCGCCTCGAAGAAGGGAGCGCAGGAGAGCGAGAGGCAGCCCGAGAGAACGTTGGAAGAGAGCGAGGGAGAGGGACGCCGCAGGGAGGGAGGCGGAGAGAGAGCGCGCGTCAGAGAGAGAGAGGGGAAGGTGATTGCGGGGCGAGGGGAAAAAATGGGGAAGCTGCCCGGTGGGGGGTTGCACTGGTGCTACGCGTCCCCAAGCTCAGTTGTTGTGCGACCGTTGAGAGGCGCGCTTGCGACTTGGACTGCTTGCGTGCGAACCGAAGCCGTTTCCTCCACCGATTTCGCGCCAACACACGCACACAACGGAGCCCTACCGGAGCCAGTCGGATTCCCGAGCTTCCCCTTCTCGCGAGCGCGAACCCTTCCGAGGGCGCGAGAATCGAGAGCCGAACACCGACATTCCTCGCGGTGCGTCTCGCTCGAAACGTGTGCCACGCGGGCGCGTTCAGGAAAAAAGTGGTGTACGAATCAAGTGGATTTACGTATATGTACCGTTCGGTGTGCACAGTTTAAATACCCTGGGTGCGAGCGGAGAACGGTCGGCTCCTTCTTTCGGATTACACTTTGGCGGACGCGCGGCGAGGATGGAGAGCGCGCGCTGGAACGATCGCAAGGCGCATGAGTAAGGATCCACGCCTGCTACGGGGAAGGATCGAGACGCGGTGAATCATTGGTGAATTTATCGTCGCAGCTCGGACGCGGATCTTATTCCGGATCTTGCGCGGAGTTTCACGGAGTTTACGTTGTGCGCGATCATCCGCTAGCTGAACGATCGCCGCGTCGAAGGTGTACGATGACGTCGATGATGATCGGGATCATTTCCAGGAGGTGATCGCGGTGCGTGTTCGCGCGTGCCAATTAAGTGTTGTCCGTCGAAAAAAAAAAGAAAGAAAAGTGGCCCTCTACTTCCATCGAAGTGCGCTTACCTTAGATGCGGTCGGATTAGTGGATGTGCAATCGGTCGAGGGGGGTGACGTACGTAAAATGACGAGCGCGCATTGGTGAAAGTTGCCCCGTTAAGCGGTGACGAAGTGACGAAGTCAATTTGGCACGAGCAGAAACGGCGCTTCCGGGCCTTCCTTCCTTTAAGCCACCCCGAGCACTAGCGCCCGTTAGGCCGCGTCAGGATGGATAACGTACGCGGATCATGGATCCTTCGGCACGCGTGGATAACGATCGTCGGCTTGTCGCTCCTCTATCCCGGTGAGTAACAAGGCAAAGAAAGAAAGAAAGAAAGAAGGGAAAAAAAAGCAAAGGTAAAAGGGAAAAATTCGAAAAAGTCGATCGCAGCCTCCCTGCGAATCGGATATCGGCCGTCGACGTTATTGCGAAACGGACGATATGACAAGGATGAAGAGTATCAGGTTGTCCGTGTAGCGGGTGCGTTCGCCAGATGGTGCCGCGTCGAATGAACTAAGTCAGCTTCGCGCAGCTGCTTCCGTCCGCCTGCCGATCGGCACTCTTCGACGATAGGAATGGAGAAGGACCGATGATATGTCGAAATGCTGGTCGTCTCGGAGTCCGTCGAAAATTGCGATCGCGGCGCGTGGGGCAATAAAAGCCCCGAAAGAGACGGTACCGTAAGAAATCGAAATGCGCAAGAGTCGGGCAGAACGGCAGAACGTAGGCGTAGACGCTGGCTAGTCCGTCCTCAGCACGCGCGTCCGTGGCCTCGCGAGCGAAGCTACACGCCTGTTGACTATAGTCCACGGATAGTAAACCGCATCATCGCGCCAGCGTGGCCTCAAATCGAGTGAAACTCACGGCACCGCCGTTCACCGTTCCGCGAAGTACGCCAGCGGCTCGGCTGGCGAAGGATAATGCTTCGCCTATACTCCGCCGGCCTTACGGCAGAGGACTCGGGCGACGATGAGTAAACGTGACTAAAGGCTCGAAATACTGCGCTGTAAAATCCGGCCGCCACAGGGGAACAAACGACCGTCGCCGGAGAGACGAAAATACGGAAATTGCGGGTACCTCGGCTGAGGCTGTACGGGGAGGGGGAGGGAGAGTAAGGTGAGGGGGTCGTTAAAGTTTATCGACCCTGTGTCCCGCCGTCGTGCGGGGCGCGTCCAAGAAAATTCCAATTGGCAGAATTTCAATTGGAGCCTTCCCGTAGTCTTCACCGCACACGCTTCGTACCTTTACGGGCAGCCGCTGCTTTTCCTCGCCGCGAGCGCATGTTTTGTTCGCCTCGCGCGCGGCCGTATCGAACACGTTTTATCGCACGCAATGTACACATCTCGAATGTTGAGTCGAAGTGGCGATGGCGTCGTTCGATAGCTTTGAATAAGACGCGCGCGGAGAGCGAAGCACCTTCGACGCATTGACACGGCGATGGAAACATTTTATCGGATTCCGTTGCGTGCCGTGGAGTCGTGGGCGTTCGAGTACGGCAGCTGTATTAGAGAGAGACGGATAGAGAACGGAGAAAAGGGGAGGGGAGAACTATACGATAGGCTCTCTATTCCCGAGACAAAAGTGTCTCGCGACGAAACTTTCGGGCCGAGAAAGAGAGAGAGACAGGAGAGGGGGAGGGACCGGCGCGGGGTCCGCTTCTTCTGGCGAAAGTGGCTGGAAATTCGGTCGTGGCTCAATGGAGGTCGTCGAGGACCGTCTCTAAACGTGCCACAAAGACCCCGTGACGGTGGGCTTTCTCCGCGAGAAAATGACAAGTTTCCGCTCGTTCACGTCCCGAAGCGGTCTGACACGCGATACCGCGTGCGTTTTGCTCGCATCGCCGATCCGGTCTCGATGTTACTTCGCAACTGGTTCGAAAGGTGATCATCTCATCCACCTTGCCGACTCGAAAAACTCGAAAGACCCGTCAAAGGTTCTCCTCGCGCCAGCTCCGGCAGAAATCTCGAAACGCACTTAAGCTGTCCGATACGATCCTGCCCGTTGACATTCTTCCACAGGTTTCCGTCGTATTCCCCCCCCCCCCCCCCCTCCTACCCCCCCTTACCGTACGCCGTACGTACAAACGGAGCTGTATATCGCAAGCGGCGGTGTTGCGAAGGCTCCGGCAACCGCGTCGCATTACGACACCGTTGGAATTTCATTCGATCGTACCCGCGAAACGTCACCTTTCCTCCGGCGACCATCGGGCTCGCTGACGATGACGTTTCGTGATTTCTGCGAAAGCCTCGGCCCCGATTGTCGAGAGTCCGGTGGACGGTGTTAGGTGGGACCCGGGGTAGAGGATCGAAGGTGGGATGCGGAGGATGGGCGGAGGAAATGGAAGTCCTTACTTGACACACAGTCAGTTCGACAGATATGTAGTGCATTTCCGTCGGAACGGAAGGTCCAAGTGGGACGATGGCGCCGCCGCGAGAGTTCCGTGCGAGAGTTCTGCCCGAGTGTTCCGCGCGAGAGCTCGACGTGAGCGGGACGAGGGGAAGAGGGAAGGAGAAGCTACTCGGAGGAACGCTGGCAATCGCGAAAGATGTTCATCGATTCATCGACCGGCATCGGTCGGTTCCCCGATTTCGGAATCGAGCGGAACTCGCTCCTGCACTTTAGTGCATCGATCGAAGCGTCCGCTTCATGGCGAGAAAGGGCCTTCCTATCGTCACTGGCGAGAATCGAATGCGAGCCTGCGATGCACGCTTCTCGAAGTCGCCGGATGCTGGCCGAAATGCGCCGACTGCGCCTCCGACACGTCTCGTCGATGACTCGATTGGGCCGCGTGCCAGCGATGCGACCGCAGAAAGAAAACAGTCCGTTTCCCGTACGGTTTCTCGTTCGCTCTATATCCATTTTCCGGCCGTTTCCCGGCCGCGAAGTGCCACTCTCGCGAGAGGGCTTCGATCGGCGAGCGAAGGTCAGCTAGGCCTCGGATACGCGATACTCGACGAGATTTTTGCCGAGCTCCGAGGTCTGAGCTCTAAAGTCGAGGCAAGACGCGAGTCGAGTTCGCCTTTCACCGACCGTTTCTCGCCGGAGGTCATCCGCGATGCTGATCGTTACGTGCTCGCCGGTTTCCGAGCCTTACTCGCTCGGACTCGCGTGCCGCGCCGCTTATCTCAGCGATAGAAACGGTCGCCGTAAACTTCTTAGACCGCCCCCCCCCCCTCCGTCTTTCCAATCGTCCTACTCGGCCTTCCCCTCGATCGTCCCTTCCGTCGAAGATCCGAAATCGATTTCTCGCCGGCGACGAATTAAAGAACACTCCTCTCAATTATTCGACACGTCAGCCGAGCGAGAAAGGAACCACGATGAGAGAGCGCTCCTCGTCGACTCCTCTAAATAAGATATTGCGCACCGTTATAGCGCGATCGATATGGCTCCTATTTAGGTTCCATCCATTAGGTCGAGAACGAGGGAAAAAGTCGATGCCGAACGAGGACGACGAGCGGCCCGTTGCAATCCGGTCGCGCGCGAGAACCGCGCCAGATTTCTATCCGTTTTAATGGCGTTTGTCCGACGACAAAGAAAATTCCGAGCTACCGATATCTGCTCTGGGTGCACGCGCGCTCTCGAAGATCTTTGAGTCCGGGGCCCTGCCTGAGTCACGAGCCTCTCTCTCTCTCTTTCTCTCGAAATGCGCCGAATCGTAATCTCGTTTACGAACTTACGTGTATGCAGGCCGCATTGTACGCCGCTGGCACGTTACGTGGACTCTCGATAATTATCTCGCGCCTTGCCGCGCGCTTTGCCTCACGTCCGCCTCGCGTCCGCCTCGCGCACCGATTTGTCCTCCTGGACCCGGAGCGTATCGCGCGGAACGAGTGAAAGGCAGGGCAGTTAGTCAGCATCGAGTGCGTTGCCGACGCACTCGGGGCCGAATGGAAAGTTAAATGGCCGTTTAGGGGTACCGTGCAGGCTCGAGTGACACAAAGGAGAGCGAAGGCGATCGCGATTATTCTCCCTTCTGGCCGCTGTTCGAGTCCGATAGGGCGTGACGTTTTCCTCGTTAGAGGGAAAGCTTGGAAAGTCGACTTCGTCGAACGGTAGGTAGACGGGTAGATAGGTAGGTAGGTAGGTAGGTAGGTGGGTAGGTAGACGATCGGTATCGATCGTCTGGCGTCGGATCGAGGGTAAGGGGAGAGGGAAGGAATAATGCCGGTGGAAAAGAGGTCTTTCGTACTCGGCGTCGACGTGTCGAAGCGCCGGTGGATTTACCGTTAAGCGACCCAATGAGAACATCGCAGGGACACGACTTCCACGGGCCGACTCGATAGCGTGTGTGTCGCGTGGCGTCCGAGAGGCCATGGGTACCTCGACTCGGCCGGGAAGACAGCGAACGGTACACCTATGCTCCCTATACCTATGATGCCTACGACTCTTTTTCCGCGTCGAACGGTACGGCCTGGATGGGAAAAATGTTTGCCGCGGAGTCGATCGGTTCTGACGTCCGTGGCACGAGCGTCGTAAAAATGTCCTCCGCCTCGGGGCACGTAAACGCGGCGGTTAATCGCATCCTCGAGACAAACTGTTATCCGACACGCTGCATTTTTCAGCGCCGAGCGCCGTTTGTATCAGAACGCGTACGTGCCGGAGGAAAAGACGGTCTCAGCTATCCGTTTCGTTCCCGACAATTAGACGCGGCAATAGCTCTTTAAGGAGTGGAAGAGAGAGAGAGAGAGAGAGAGAAAGAGAGAGAGAGAGAGAGAGAGAGAGAGGTCTTACTATTTTCTCCTTTCTGTTCTACGCAGCGCTGACCGATGGCCAAGTGGAGGAGACGCAGATGGACACGCACGAGGGATCAACGGTGCAGTTGCAGTGCCGGTTCGCGCCGCCGAAAGAGAACGTGACCTGCTTCTGGCTTACGCACACGAACAACAACCACGACAACGCGGCGATCGAGAATCGATCCCTGTCGCCGAATTACAAGGTGTTCATGAATCTGGAGGAGGGTCGATACGACCTGCAGATAAGGAACGTCTCGTACGAGCGCGACAACGGGAAGTACGAGTGCCGCGTCAAGGTTAGCAGCACGGGCATGGACCTTCACCGGAAGTACATCACCCTGACGGTCCTGAGGGCGCCGGGTCCGCCCTCGATCTCGCCGACCTCGGCGCCGGCGACGGAGGGTCACAGGCTCGAGCTGCGCTGCAACACAAACGGCGGAAGTCCCGAGCCGGAAGTGAGGTGGTACCGCGGCAATAGCAGTACATTGTTGCACAGCGGACGTACCCTGCTCGTCGAGCCGACGAAGGAGGACGACAGGACGACGCTCAGGTGCGTCGTGAGAAATCGTGCGATGAGGGAGGGCGAGACCCTCAATGCCACGGTCACGTTGGACGTCAATTACTTCCCCCGCGTCACCGTCGGCCCGGAGAATCCTCTCAAGGTCGAGGCGAACGGCACGGCCAGCCTGGAGTGCCGAGTGGATGCCAAGCCTAGCGTCGGGACGGTTCGCTGGTGGAGAGACGGAAGCTTCATCGCCACGACGTTCAGGCACTCGATACCCAAGGTCACGCTTCAGGATGCTGGCAAGTACACGTGCCAGGCGGATAATGGCTTGAATAAGAGAGGGGAGAGTTCGTTGGTTCTGGACGTTCTCTATCCGCCGAGTGTTTCGATCGAGGGTGACTCCGTGAGGGTGGCCGAGGTGGAGGACGGAGTGACGGTCCACTGCAACGTTTCCGCGAATCCGCCTCCTTCGGTGATCGAGTGGCTGAGAGAAGGGAGGCCGGAGTTCAGGCAGCTGGGTTCGATTCTGAGACTGACGCGAGTGACGGCCGATCACGCCGGAAATTATACCTGCCGAGCGGTCAACACCATTCATCCGTCGGGCGGCGAGAGGAGAAATCATTCGGCGTCGGCGAGAGTCACCATCAGAATTCGCCACAAGCCTGGACCAGCGAGGGTGACTCCGGACTCGCCCGTGGCCGTCGAAGGATCCAGGGTCATTCTCACCTGCATGGCCAGTCCGGCGGGATATCCAGAGCCAGAGTACAAGTGGTGGAAGGAGGGTGAGGGCGGTACGATCCTGATGCCAGCCGAGAACACCGGGCCCAGGTACGAAATCGACTCCGTCCACCTTGGCAGCGAGGGAACATACAAGTGCCATGCCATGAACGAAATTGGCAACGGGGAAGCCGCGTCAGTTAACCTCACTGTTCATCAGCCGCCAAAGATCCTTACGAAGCTGCAGCCGCATATCACGAGAAAGTAAGTAATTCTATTTTTTTCCGCATCCTGTCTATCAAACGTCAGGCATCCCATTTCCGCGTCGCTCGCTCCCTTCCAATCTCTCCTCTAGCGTAAAGTTCGCTACGGCAGGCGAATTCACAATGCGCCTTCTCGATTTCCCAGAGTCGGAGAGTCCTCGTTTCAAGTTTCGTGCGTCGCGCAAGGCAAGCCGCGGCCGAGCGTGCGTTGGCTGAAGGACGATCAGGAGCTGACAGCCGACGAGAGGTTGTACAAGGTGATCACGACGGCCTCCGAAGGTCACGGTAGCGTGATAACTGTCAACTCGACCCTAAGCTTCCTGGGACACGCGCGTCCTCAGACGGACGAGATCGTGGCCAGCGATCGGGGCAAGTACACCTGCGTGTTCGTCAACGAGGTGAAGAAGGTCGAGTCGACGATGATGCTCAAGGTGGAGCACGAGCCGATCGTCCTCCACCAGCACGGGAAGGTGGCCTACAATCTTCGGGAGACAGCGGAGGTGGCCTGCAAGGTTCAGGCCTGGCCGAAGCCAGAGTTCCAATGGAGCTTCGGTACGAACGCTGCCACTCTTCAAGGATCCTCCAGCGACGGCCACTACGAGATCTCCACCACCAGCGACAACTACGACGTCTATACGTCCGTCCTCCGCATGACGAACATCAGGCAGTCGGATTACGGGGAATACAGCTGCCGAGCGGCGAACGCGCAGGGCAGCATTACGTCCACCATCAGATTACAGCCGAAGGGCGCACCCGAGAGACCGATCAACATAACCGCGATGGACGTCGGGCCGACGCACGTCGCGCTCTTGTGGGAACTCGGCTTCGACGGCGGCTTGCCAATCACTAAGTACTTCGTGTCCTATCGGCGAGTGGCCGGCGGCGACGAGGTCGTCGCCCCGGATTGCGCGCCACCCAGAGGACCGGCAGGACAGTGGCTGGAGCTCGACTGCCGTCGATCGAATCCTTGCAACGTCACCAACCTCGAGCAGCATCAGACCTACACCTTCAAGGTGAAGGTCTACAACACCAAGAACCACTCGGACTACTCCGACGAGGTCACGGCAACGACGGCGGTCGCCAAGATCCCGGCTCCTCTCAGGGTCAGCTACGACCCTGAAGGAGGCACTCTGGCGATAAACGTGGGCGCCACTTGCCTCGCCTTGGTGGCGTCGATCGAGAAATTCGACGGCGGCCCGGACAGCACCTGGAGGATCGTCGACGAATGGCCGCTGGAGGTTCTCGGAAGTGCGCCTACTCAGAGGGAAGGTATTCTCGACGACCCCGAGTCGTCGGACGCTGAACCCCGCATCAAGGTCAGGCTCTGCCTGAAGGCGGATCGTCAGAAGTGCGGCGAGTACACCGAGGCGGAGAGTGAGTATCTTTGAACGTGCCAGTGGCCTTAGCTCCTTCGTTAGGTGTCCAAGTTCGTTCTCTTCACGGAATTTCTCTCCCTCGAACAGTTGGCCCGTCATACATCGCGCAGGCCGGAGCCTTGGCGACCCCGACTTTAATCGCTCTGGTGGTCAGCGGAGCTGTCTTCTTGCTCTTCGCTGCTCTACTTCTCCTGTTCTGCCGCTGCCGAAGGAAGCACGCCGCAAAGGCCAAGGACTACGAGATGGACTCGAATGCGTAAGTAAAGGCTTCCCTCGCGAAACGACTGGGGAAAAATTGTGGGCGGCTGAGCTGACTGTCTCTCTTAACCGAGCAGTGTTCGTCCGAGTCTGGTGACCGGAAATGGTCAACAGTCGCAGCCTCCGCCACCTTACTACGCAGAGAACAAGGCGCTCGAGCACAGTCTCGACCACGCACTGGCCTTGGAGGACTCCAAAACGCCAGCCTACGCGCAGCCTGGATACGGGTATCATCAGCCGAATCACAACGTCAATGGTGAGAACGGTAAATTCTCTTTTTCTACTAACAGCCGACCTGCCCCTGTAATAAGTGTCCCACCCGCTTGAGAACCGTATCGCCGGGCTCGAACTCACCCCTTCCGATTCATCACAGGTGTCAATATGGGCTACATGGACAACAGTTACTCGAACTCGAACAACGGTGGCTCAGTGAACTCGCAGGACTCCATCTGGCAGATGAAGTCCGCCGCGGCGAACGGCGTGAATCAGCCGTACGATCTCGGCGGATATGCCACCACGGAGTCCGATTATCCGGCTCATCCTCATTACATGCCCCAGAGGGAGGACTTCAGGGAGAGCCATAATCTCAGTCGACAGCAGTTCTGCTCGGAACCGTTCGCGACGGTTGTCAAGTCGCAAAAGCACGTCGGTACGTACTCGACCATTACTGCCGATTATTCGTGCTTCGCACTTAACATTTCAACGGCCAGCGCACAGCATGTGTGCGACGGGAGCGCCGACTGTTGCTAACCGTTAAAGTTGAAAACAGGGAGTAAAACAATAATTATCGAAAATCAAAGACATAGCGATGGAATGGGAAGCCAATAGAAATATCCACACTTCCTTACGTTTATCAATCACCGCGCAGAAAGTGTGCTGCCGGCCGACAACCTTCGGCGCTCGAATCGCACACATGCTGTGCGCCGACTGTTAAAGTATAAAGAACGATCGATTGACAGAAAATTCTTTCCAGACTCCCCCTACGACGTATCCGGCCTGCCGTACCAAGAGAACTACGACGAGGATGCCAAGCCACCTCAGCAGGTGAGCCTCTCGTACGACGAGAGCCTGGAGTCCGGCTACTCGACTCCGAACAGCCGTGGCCGGCGAATCATCAGGGAGATAATCGTCTGAGACCTGCCGACCGGCTCGCGAGCCGGCAAAACGCGCACCACCTGGCTATAGCAGCAGGCCCCCGAACGTCGCGTCGCCCTGGAGCCTCGCTATCGGCATCAGCGGCATCGCATGGAGATCGTCATCGAGAATCCGACGGAGTCCGCCGCCGTCGAGTCCGCGACCGCCCAGGGCAAGGTCGACTCGGCGGTGGCCGTCGCCGCCGTGGCCGTCGCCACCAGTCCGAGCGTGACGACGCGCGCGTTCGACAGACCCTACGACACCGCCCACTACGCCACCAGTCTCCAGAGACTTCGCACAACGCCCCCGCCCTCGCCAGCGGACATGGAGACGCTGCCGGTCAGACGGGTGGACAGGTCCGGCCTCCTGGAGATCGCGGACCCGGCCAGGCCGAGGCACATGGCCGGCATCGACCCCGGCCACGTGATGGGCACCCTGTCCAGGCGAGTGGATCGGTCGGGGCTTCTCGAGGCGGTGCCGGAAGTGGTGCCCTCCACGGAGGACGGCGGGAACGAAGGCCTCGACGAGTCCTTCAATCCGGCCGGGATTCTTCATCGACGCTCGCCGGTCGCTCTGTCCGCGCACGGTTCCTCGGAGGATGTCGGGAGGCTGCGGAGTTCTCTCTGGAGCATGGAGGCTCCGGCCACTGTGTCCCTATCGCCGGTTCCGTCGCCTCTCCGGCTTCCGGACTACGCGAGGCTGTCGCCGTCCGGGAGTGATCGCGGTAGGAGGTGCAGGTTGGAGGAGAGTCGACTGTGCGGGGAGGATCGGCAGGAGGAGACCTGTTCTTATTCCTCCCCACCCTCGCTCATCTCGAGGGTGCGACCTTCGAGCTCGCCGATAGATCCATTGTCGATGCACGGGGTCTGCGGACACGGGGGCGGACACGGAAGCGGTCAGGGGAGACTGATGTCGCGAGCGAGCCAGCCGGACCTGATAGAGTCGCACGACGCGACCAGGGACAGGTCGATGGACAAGATCGACAAGACGAGCGACGACGAGTCCACCAGGCCGGAGGGCGAGAGGGCGGAGGCCGAGGGCTGCGAACACTCCTCCGTGGAGGGCCTGGACGAGAGGAGGGGCTCCTTCAAGACCTCGAACGAACTCCTGCGCAACGACAACGTCCAGACGCTAAGAGTCATCATCCTGTCGGAGCAGTTGTGAGAGCCAGCTCCGTCCGGGTGAGCTCGCCTCGCGAGGATGGGGCCTCGATCAGTTTTGACCAACGCCGCTGGCCATCGACCGGCATCAACCGGCATCAACCGGCATCGGCCGGCATCGGCCGGCATCGGGAGACAGGCTTTAGTGTATCATATTTAAATAGGGTTACGGTTACTCGCGGCACGGCGAAAACTCTGAGCGGAATGGAGCGCATCATGGCTTGATTGTTGAGAGGAGGAAGCGGTAAGACGCCGGAAGAGGCCATAATTTGAGAGAGAGAGAGAGAGAGAGAGAGAGAGAGAAGGAGTGGAATGAGGGTTCGAACGCGCGGGTAAGGAACCCTCCGCGACCCGATCGGAAGTACGAGCCAGTCGGCGCCCGGGTACGAATCTTGGAGGGAAATCGAACGCGACGAGGCCCGACGATCGCGTCCGATCGGGAATGTTCGACGTATTTTATACTTTTATATCGTTGGCGACGTCCTCGCGATCGACTCGAGCGACGTGCGCGGGGCTCGACCTAAGCTAATTTATAAACGCATTGTATCGACAGCGAGCGGTGGCCCGCCGCGAGACGAACGACAAAATTTCGAAGAGCGCGGCCGCGACTACGCGCTCACCCCCTCCCTTGGGGGATGATGAAAACGAAGAGACGCGCGAACAACGACGCCCCCACACCCCCCCAAAAGAAATGTCGCGCAATTTCGGCAACCGATGGATGGAAGAAAGATCCTCTTCTCGTCTTGTAATTTAATTATCACCCTCTGCATGTAAGACGTAAAAAAAATGCCTGTAAATAGTAGAGTAAGAACCGTAAGGGTAGCGTACTTAATGGCGTAAGACTCAATGTGTTCTCGTAATAGACGTCTGGGTCGCCCGTGGCGCAGCGGGTGGCGGTGCCAGGAGTCCGAGCGAGGAAGCAGCCTCTCTTCTTCGCTTACCCCCCGACGATCAACCGTGTCGCGGCGGTGAGCGGATAAGGGATGAACGCTTGGACGTTCACCTCGTGGCGCCACCCCCCGAGCTAGCGACCTCCCCGGCATTTCGGACCCGAGCGATAAATCGGGAATGCGTACCACCGACAAAGAATTCCGAGCAAATTTTCCGTAGCGTCACCTACCTTCTTCGAACGACGGCCCTCCCCCCCACCCCCCCGAAACCGTCCTCGAGGACCTTATTTTTCTATCGGCGGACTGATCGTAGATTAGTCCGCATTGTTAAAACCCTCGTTCGTTCGACTTTGTTTGTTTTTTTTTGTTTTATTTTTTTAAATTGTTTTTTCCACCCCCCGCGACTTTACATCTTTCGTCTCTGATCTCAGTTGCTCGCGAAGCAATCTCGGCAGTTCCGCGTCGCACCGTTATCGTCGCGGCGATGATAGAATATTATTGGACGCTGCGAATTTTAATGATAATTTTTTTTCCGGCCCGCCCGCCGGCGGACCTTTTATAATCCTCGACGGTCGTCGAACCCTTCTTATCAATGCACGCGATATCGCATCTCAGATCTTAGGAAACGGTTCGAGCAAAGATAAAAATACTCCTAACGTTATACGATATAATTTTCATGATATTACGAGGCGAATCGACGTACCTTGTTAGACGACACTCTCTTCTCTCCGAACCGTCGACCTAATCTTTATTCACCCCCACCCCCCTCCCCCATGATCTTGTACAAATGGAAGGAAAAATTCCGCAAAACACTTGTGTGTACATAGCGAGTGAGAGAGAAGTATGCTTTATGAGAGTGAGTGAAACGTGAATGCGGCTGTGTATATGCGTATATGCGAAAGAGAGGGAGAGAGAGAGAGAGAGAGCGAGAGAGAGAGAGAGATTGAACGAGTGGGCAATCGGCGAAATATCTCAAAAGTCGTACGTCTGCGTTTTGACGAGAGAACGAAAGATCGATAATAACGCGAATCTTTATCACGTACTTCCCCCCCACCCCCACCTTCACCCACTCCCCCTCCACATGTTTCGAATCGCTAGACAAAACGGATAGCCTGGCGCTTTTCTCCCTTGGCCATCGTACGGCGCGTATTTGTACATTGCCGAGTTGTCGGGTATAAGGAAGGAAATAAAAAAAAAAAAGATATTGGTGTACGTGCGATGACAGTGCGAGGAGAAGATTTTTGCGACCGCCAACACGCGGGGCGAGAATGGCAACTCCTGCGCGCGCGCGGCGAGAACTCCCCGATCGCGCAACGTTTCAAATTTATATATTAATTATTGTCTATTAATAGATATGACATTATTATGAATTATTATTTGTACAAATTTTATGTTGCAATATAAAATAAACGAAGAAGCGACAGTTTTTCTATGCAGTTCCTTTGCCGACGACGTTCTTTAACCCATCAACCCTCGTAACGAAACTTTTCAATTGACATCCCAGTTGGCCCTTTAACGAAGAGCGACGTTAATACCGTCGCGAGCACGTGCGAGATATCGATCCCTCGAGCACATGCGCGTCCGACCACTGTCGGAACTCGCCCACATCCACGATAAACTGAGTAATAGCGGCGAAAGTGGGCTAACCATCGGAAACCATAGCGGAGTGTAAAGACGTCGCGTCGAAATTCGAAGAATATTCGCTTTCGTTCGCCGAACGACTTTGGCGTCGTTCGCGGACAGGAAAAACTCGGTCGGCGCCTTCGGTCGGCGTTTGCGCCGTGACGCCGACAGGGTAGTAACTCCGGCACGGCGTCGTCTTCAGTATTCGTGTCAGCGTCGTTCGTGTTGGATCGTATGCACGAGGTTCGCGCGAAACGTGAGAAATCGGCGAAAGATGCTTGCCGACAGCCGCGTTCCTCCACGCGTCTTCTCCGAACGCGTCGGATCGAGTGCCCGCTTCGATCGGATCGATGATCCATCCTGTGCATCGGATGAAAGCTACTCCGATCGCTCGGACTGGCGGCTAATCGATGCGGTCGGATTGAACTGTTCGGCCGAACGGAAGGGTCGAGGACTCGACCCAGTTTAAGCGATCAGGTAAGAACTCTGAGTACATACTACATACGCGGACACGTGCCATTGTTTTGGACGCGCGACGTTGCCTGGCAATAACCGACGCCCGTTTCGATCCCGTGAATCCGGCCGCGAGTGCCGGACGCGGCTCGATCGGTCGATCCGCGACATCCGGGACGGCAGCCAGACCAAGCCAGACCTCGTTACGAAGATCCGGATCCGAGGGGTTATGCCGTGAAAGCGATAAAGCACACGCGACGCCGGACTTCCGGTCGAGAAAAAGCGGCCGGCTGCATTAATTGGGCGAGATTGCAGAAAGAAGCTTTTTTGCGCGGAACTTTCGCACGCGACTCGCGCATAATTCGCGTGTTACGAAAAACTGCGGAACTCGGCTCCGCTCCGACGGTTTCGAAAGTTCGACTGGAAAATTGTTAACATGGGACCGTATCGGGAGGAAGGCAGTGCCTGTGGGTTAAGGAGAATCGTGAACATCGGAAGCCGTGGCAAAGCGCGACGCGGTTGTTTTCTTTGCGAGGTCAACGCACTTTCGGCCGCGGGACTCTCGAGGCACGAGGGAAATTTTGATCCTCTCGTAGAGTGCAAAATCCTTCGTATCCGCTTCAGGCAGTAATGTACAGCGCTTACGCGCGTACACTTCTCGATACATTCAACCGATTCCTTTTCCCCCCGCGTTCCTCGACAACCGGCGTTATTTTGAGAGAAAGAGAGATAATACATTATTCAGAGCGATCCCAAGGTGTCCCGAGGATCATTCCGATGAAGACGAGCAGGTATCAGTCAATTAGCTAAAGGACGGGTCGGTATTCGCGTACGCTCGGACTATATTTACACGCGACAGGTATAAAGGGAGGAAGGGAGGAAGAGAGTGAGCGAGAGGCTCACTCGGCGTATGCCGGTCATGTGTTCAGTTCAGGATAACGGTTCCGCGATTCCGTGAACTACGGAACGAGTGGCTCCGCGCGCGATACCGAACGACAATAAATTCCGCATCCTTTCAATTACCTCCACGATTCTTTATCTCTCCCTTCTCCGTAAGTCGCGCGCGTTAGAGATCCGTCGAAGAATTCACGCGGACCCGGCAGCCAACTAAATCTACACGAGCCATGGAGAACTTCCCGAGCAGCCGAATCTTCGTCACGTGAGTAAACAGCGGCACGTGTGTAAACAGCGATTACACGCATGTGTGGCGGCGCGAGTAGAACGTAATTTTAGAGCGCATTCCTCTTTCCTCCTTCCTGCCTCGATTGACCGACACGCCGAACGCCATTGACTATCCCGGCGAGGTGGAACGCACGATGGTTCGTAACGTTCGCATTAACGTTCGCATTAACGTTCACATTAACGTTCACATTAGCGTTCGCATAACAATCCGCATAACATCCGCATAACATCCGGCCAACGTCCGTGCGATAGCAGCCAGCTTAAAATTCCCTTTCCCTTTCTCATTATCCTCTCTCAATCGTCCATCGGGTCAGTGACCCCGCGGGGTCGAACGGCCGACGGCATCGATATCGATCCTCAGGATGCCGAATCGAAGGCCTCGTGCCAAATCGCGGCGTTCGCGAACGACTCTGAGCGTCCTCCGTCGGGCAGTTTTCAGAGATCCTTCGGCGAAGCTGGCTCGAGCGATTATCGACCAGAAATGGATGCGCAGCGCGGCGATTGCGCAGACGTGGTGCAGCAGGCGCACCCACCTACGGCACTCTCGAGGCAGAGGCTGCGCGATATCGCGCGCCTCTGGATCAGCTCCCTGAGGGCCCTGTACGACAGGGGTGCTAACGTCTACCCGGGTAATGCCAATCTGTCCGTCGACGGGACGATGGGTAACCTGCAGAGCGACGGTACCAAGAAGAAGACGAAGCGTCGGGACGCGGCGAACGTCTCGGCGGCAGCGGCGGCGGCCAACGTCTCGTTGGACGGACTCGAGGAGGCGGAGTCGCAGGATGAAGCCGAGGAGAGGCTCTCCAAGAGTCTGAGCGATCTGAAGGATCGGAGGGAGAGGACGAAGTCTGCCTCGGAGAAGGTTCGCACGCCCGGTAAGAGGCAGGCGCCGAAGCCGCCTGGTCCGCCGCCGCCGGCAAAGGTCAGTGAGCTTGCATGTCATTTCTCTCTCTCTCTCTCCCTCTCTCTCTCTCTCTTTCTTTCTTTCTTTCTTTCTCTCTTTCTTTGGCCTCGTCTTCGAATATGACGCAGTAGCGCTGGTTCGTCGCAGTATCCTGAAAGCATGGGGTCGGTCGAAATTCTTGCAGGTAGCCGACGTCGAAACCGCGACTCGTTCGCCGACGAAGGAGTCGTTGGTCGAGGAATCGGTGCCCAAGTCGCCCGTGATCAAGGAGCCGGAAGTGGAAGAGCGGAAGGCCGACGAGGCGCCGGTGACTAATGGGAAAGCGTCGCCGGTGGAAGACGAGTCCGGCAACGATGATGCACGGTCCACGCAGCCTACGCTCACCCTGGCGCCGCTTCTGGTCACGGACTCTTGGCGCCTGGCCAATAAAAGCGTCGTGGTGGCCGCTGACGAGATCTCGATGCCGCCCAGTCAGGAGTCCTCCAGCGACAGTGTCTTCACGGACCCGGAGGAGGCCATGCTGCCCGATGGCAAGCCGAAGGACGATAAGGCAGCCAGGAAGGCTGCCGCTGACAAGAAAGACGACAAGACTCGACCGTTCACGGTCTCGAGACACACGAGGATCGAATTATCACCCACGAGCGTTCATCTCGGTGAGTGCGAACGATCCGGTGACAGCGCCGGCTTATGCAAATACGATAATTCACTCTTGCCTCCGGATGCGTGTCGCAAACTGTGTGCCGAACCGCGTGCGAAACCGTGTGCCAATGCGTGTGCCGAGCCGTGTGACTGTACTGCTCGTCTGTACTCGCCCGCTTCTGTTGCAGAGGAAACGGTGCCGGCCGGCGGTGGGCAAATTCTGCCGTCGCCGCGTAGGAGGCACAGCATCAACGAGCCGTTCACCGGTAGCTCGGTGCTCAACAGAGTGTCTAGTATCGTGCTGGATAGGGCGACCGTCGAGTCGAGGCCCGGAAGCGTCAGAGGAAGAATCGCGCGCGACAAGATGGAGCCGAGAATCTGCGAGGAGCTTCGAGGTAAGTCAGAAGAGCTGGGAGAAGCTCGCCAAAGCAAACAGGCCCGAAGGTGGTAAACGGCAATAAATACCGCGATTGGCGGTGGACTATCGTTAAGGTGCCGATAAGCTGCCGGTCGCGGCTGATAAGATTCCGCTCGCGGAATCCGACGCTCCGTACGAGGTATATAGCTCGAAAGGAAGCGTTCGACGTGCTTACGGACTTCGTAGTTATGACGACGCTTTGCCTTGTTTTCCCTCAGATCGTTGCAACGAAGTTCGCGCTCTGCCGAACTGCCGATGGCACGAAATTTCTACCGCTGTCGAGTTCATTCCCCCCCACCCTATACTCATTGACCGGCAGATGTTGCGCAACGTCATTAGCGTGACAGCACGCGAGCGTGTAAAACTGGGAAGAGGCAGATGTTCCGTACGGGATTCGATTCTTGCGTCATTTTCCGTTCGTCCGACGTACGCGAGCGTGACGAAAAATTCGTACACGCCGCACGGCGTTAGGAGAGGAGCGGATCTCGTACCGTTTCCACGTCAGAGGGATCCAAGGCTGTCGGCGGCTGATTTCATTATCGCCATTTACATAAAGCAGATTCTGCGAGCGAGAGAGCCCGTTAAAAAGAGACTCTTATCTCTCTCCGAACGGCACGGGAATACATGCGTTTGCCTCGTGTCGCGTTCGCAGTTTCGACTGTTGCGTCGATGGCCGAGGATTCGCGCGTGTTGGAAGCGGACTGCGCTAGGAAGTCTAACGGTACCGATTCCGGGAGCGAGCGTACGAAACATGCACACCGCACTGTGCCGCGAACTTTGACTGCGGAAATAATAAGGTTGCGCGCGGCCGATAATGAGCGTTCGACTGGCCCGCACCAGCGGCGGGCAAACTTCAAAGCGCGAACTGTCACGTATCACGCTTGATAAGATACGTAGTACGTTGCGTGACAGTCGTCGCTCGCCGATGGAAGTCGATTTGGCCGACCCCAATTTCCCGAATACGTACGCGATCGTACCCGACAAACTCGCGCTAATGATCTCTGCTCTCTTTAGGTCACGAGCTGCTCGAATGGTTCCTGACGGCGTTGCCGGAACGATTCAAGGCGGAACTGACGGAGACCGAGCGCGAGAAGTTGGCTGAGGCGTTGCGCGCCAGACTAGCTACATCGTACGATGACCCCTCGCCTAAGAATCGTGAGAAAAATTTGGAAGCCACGAACGGAACGATCGCGGTAAGTTTGAGCCCCGTACGCGGCGTGGCGATGGATTTAAGCGGCGGCCGGTCACGCGACCATTTTTGCGGCCGGATCGATAGAAGAGGTGGGCTATACGTCAATCTTGACTTCAGGTAGGCCAAGCGTCAAAGACGGAGGATGGGAGTCAGAAGGCGGAGAGCGGCGACGCTCTGCGGAACGAGCTAGCCAGACTGAGAGAAGAGGTCGACCGACTTCGTAGGCAAGGGAGCGAGGCGTCTACTCAGACGTCGCCCACCGTGTCAAGGACGACTAGTTCGCCGATCTCGGATGATCGCAAGCACGCCACGTCATCGGGAGTGAAGATCGTCAACGGGGGGAGAGAGGAGTCGATTCTCGCCAATGTTTCCCCCATCGCGAACGGCGAGAGATCGGAGCTGGAGCGCTCCAAGAACAGAGCGAGCCTGTCTTCTATCACGGAGGACACGGTTCCACTTACCTCGTCTAGTCCGAAGCTGCATTCGACGGGTTCAGGGCTGGAGTCGACAGGGGTACTTCGTCCCTCGGCGCCGCCGCCTCCTCCACCCCCAACGCCGGTGTCGAAGATGGCAGAGCTTCCTCCCACACCTTCGACGGTGCTGAAGATGGCTGAGCCTCCGCCTCCACCTCCACCGCCACCGCCACCTCCGCCTCCACCGGAAGAAGGTCTTCTAGCTTCAGCTTTGGTTCCGAGTACTACGGCTGCAGCACCACCTCCGCCACCGCCGCCTCCAATGCCAGATTTCATCGCACCGCCGCCTCCTCCGATGCCTGAAACAAATATACCTGGACCACCGCCGCCGCCGGCGCCGCCTCCGATGCCTGATTCAAGTTTTCCTCCACCTCCGCCGCCTATGCCTGGAACGGCAGGACCGCCACCACCGCCTCCGATGCCTGGAGCATCTGCGCCACCACCTCCGCCACCAATGCCAGGATTTGTTTGCGCTCCACCGTCTGCAATGCATGGAACAAGTGCTCCTCCGCCTCCACCACCCATGCCAGGAACTTCAGCTTTTTCATCTCCACCTCCGCCTCCGCTGCCTGGCATGGGAGGACCGCCGCCGCCACCTCCGATGCCTGGAATGGGAGGGCCTCCACCTCCGCCTCCGATGCCTGGAATGGGAGGACCTCCACCTCCGCCTCCGATGCCTGGAATGGGAGGACCTCCACCTCCGCCTCCCATGCCTGGAATGGGAGGACCTCCACCTCCGCCTTCAATGCCTGGAATGGCAGGTCCTCCTCCACCTCCAATGCCTGGAATGGCAGGTCCTCCTCCACCTCCAATGCCTGGAATGGCAGGTCCTCCTCCACCTCCCATGCCTGGAATGGCAGGTCCTCCTCCACCTCCCATGCCTGGAATGGGTGGTCCTCCTCCACCTCCGATGCCTGGAATGACAGGTCCGCCACCACCACCGATGCCAGGATCAGGACCTCCGCCTCCTCCGATGCCTGGAGCAGCTGGACCACCTCCTCCGCCGATGTCCGGAGGTCCGCCGCCGCCACCGCCACTTTTCTCCTCCTCAACGCCAGCTCCATTACCGGCACCCCCGGTCGGAGGGTGGAACCCGCCCGGCAGGTCCAGTGAGTGTCGTTTCCTGCAGCAAATGATAGGGGGCGAGCGTAGATGTAGACACGGAGGACTGGACGACAGGGCTGAATCGCATTTCCGATTGATTCTATTGTAGTAATGAGAAAGCAGCCGCTAAATCCCGACACTCCGATGAAGCCTCTCTATTGGACGCGCATTCTCGTGCCGACAGTGCCAGCTCCGGTTGTGTCCTTGGAAAGTCCGGAATCTCCTCCGCAGGTATTTCCCTGAAAACGTTTGTCGGTGGGTGCGCGAACGATGGGACAGGTCTTCATCGGGGTCTACTTGCAGATTCTACTCTGGGAAGAGCTGGAGGAAGAGAGGAACGTGGACATGAAGGAGTTCGCCGACCTATTCTCCCGTCAGGTTACTGCCAGGAAACCTGCCAAGAAGAAAGACGAGGAGGTGACGAAGCCGTCCAAGATACAGCCGGCCAAGATCCTCGACTCGAAGAGGTCGAAGATGGTCGGCATTTTGGAGAAAAGTTTACACGTCGACTTCAGCGAAGTCGAGAACGCGGTTTACAATTTAGATACCAGCGTGGTCAATCTGGAAGCTTTGCAGCAGATCTACGAAGTCGTGAGTAATCGTAGATCCTTGCACCTTCGGCTAGTACTATGAAGCGACAAAAAAACATACCGCTCATATCCTTTAGAGACCCACGGAGAAAGAATTGGAGGATATTGCGGAGCACGAGAGAAACAATCCCGACATTCCGCTCGACCAGCCGGAAATGTTTCTCAAAAAATTGTCGAGCATCGACCATTTCGCCGAGCGAATAGCCTGCCTGATGTTCGAGTCGGAATTTCACGACGCGATATCGTCAGTGGCAACGAAATTAACGAACCTGTGCACGATCTGCGACTATCTGAGAAATTCTACTTCCTTGAAGAAAGTGATGGCGCTCATCTTGACGCTTGGGAATTACATGAACGGTGGCAATCGGATGAGAGGACAGGCCGATGGGTTCCATCTTGAGATCTTGGGGAAGTTGAAGGACGTTAAATCGAATACACCGGGTGTCACGTTGCTGCACTACGTGGTGAAGGCAAGGTTGGCGCAGGAGAAGGACTATAATTTTGACGATCCGCTTCCGCTGCCAGTTCCTGAACCGGCGGACGTCGAGGCAGCTTCGACGATCAACTTCGAGGATATCACGAAGGAGTTGGAGAGGTTGGAGAGGAATCTGCAAAGTAGGTATACGTTAGTACGTGCTCTCTGCAGGGACGTTGAATAATTCGATTTGGTTCGCAATTAGACTGCAAGACGAAAATTAGCGCCGTGGTGGACGGCGACCCGGAGGGAACGACAAAGTTTAAGGATAAAATGAACGGTTTCGTGTCGAGGGCGAGTACCGAGCTAGCGAACGAGAAGGAAGCCCTTGCCAAGTCTAGGAATAAATTTAAGGCCGTCATGCAATTCTATCTGTACACCCCAAAGGGGGCAACTCTCGACACGGCTGACCCGAAAGATTTTTTCGTTTTGTGGCTGAGCTTCTCGAGAGATTTCAAGGCATAGCAATTGTCATACATATTTCTTTACCCCCAATCCCAGTACGTCGTCTAACGTTGTACGATTCTTTCAGGATATCTGGAGGAAGGAACAGCAGAGGATACGCAAGGAGAAGATGGAGCAGGTCCGGAAGAAATTCGAGAACAGAAGTAAGGTCGAACGATCGAAACTGAGTGCCACCGGATTGAAAGCTCGACTTCAAAAATTGGCGAGCAAGCACTGATTTACCTAGTACTACTTTTTCTACTTATATATAATTGTATTATACTTTCCCGTTATTTCTCCCGTTTCTTCTCTGTACTCACCTATCTTTACGGTCTAAAGACGGCACACGTTCGATGCAGTATACCGTTAACCGTTTGTAGAGAGAATTTTTATTGTAAAAAGTAATTTATCGAGTAGCCTAAACCGAGCTTTGCGACGAAGCCGATATATCGTTAAGTCTTGTGTACAAATTATATATAGAGTTTGTTGAAACATAAAATATTTAATAAAGGCATTTTATACGTTAAGGAGTACCTAACACGGCTGTCTTGATTATCTCAACAGGAGGCGGGGAATGGGTTGTTGGGCAATTACGATTTGTTAATACATTTATTGCATTACGTAATATTACAAAAAGTCAGCAGATTACATTATTACATTGATCGCATTTGTAACGTAAAAAAATGTCTTTTGCGAGATTTCGTCCGAAACGTAACTGGCTCCCATAGCGCTTCAGACAAAGGCATACGTTTTTTACTTACGGGCATACACAAATTTGTACAATGTTTCATCCTTTCTCTTATTTTTCTTTAATGCCGGTTACGCGCACGGCGTCTTCTAAGTAAGCGCCTTGCTCTGCTTTCAACTTAACACTGTTTTCTCTCTTATTTCCCGTTGCACGCGGTTTATCATGCAAATATAAAGATACAAGGCTTCGAAGCTTGTGCCACATTATCATAAAAACTAGGTTTGATTTCTTCCTTGCTAAATTTTTCTCTTTCATTTTTCCCCCCCGCGCCAATCGCTGGGCGCCTCCTTTTTTTCGCCATCGGCGCGTCCAAAGCCCGCCGATCAAACATCCTCCCAATATATAATATATGTATATATATATTTATGTATATATATATATACGTCATAAACATCAGCATCGGATAATATTTACACCACGTATACTCGCCAGGGGCCCGCGCACGAATCGTCCCGCCGAACGTGCTATGAAAATTAGGAAATTAGCGTTCCTAGTTAGCGGCCGAACGATCCGGACCCGGCCCTCTCTCTCATCTTTAACAAAGATATTTCGCTTCCAACCCTCATCGTGCGTTATCCCCCCATTGAGCGTTGCACGTCTCGCAGAGAGGAGACAGGTATAAGGGACGAGAAAAAAAAAACGGGGGCAAAATAAAATAATAATAATAATAAGAACAGGGGGATTGAAAAGGCTGACAAAAAAAAAACGAAGACTGATTACACTCGAATCGTTCTCGCAACAGACTCGCAAAAGAGACGTTCCGTCGGAAGCCGAGATACGCGAAGAGTAAAAGTAAACAGAATCTACTTGGTCGAACGAAAGTCCTACGAAACGCAATTCTACATTACACACGAAGAACATCGTCCATCGCAGGGACACTATTAATTCGTATTACGGTTTATAAAAAGTTCACGTACAGCTAGGCAACGTAGGATTACGTACATTAATCGTTATCGTTAACTTTTTTTTTCTTCAGCGACTGGGGACTGAAAAGCGCCGGGAGTAAATCAAATTAGTACGTTAATTAAAAGTGGTATAACGGATTCCGGTTAAGTTTCACGGCCGGCGAAGAAGGGTGGCCGTTATCGCTGCCAGTTATTCCTCTCTCGGCGTGGAACTGGCCAAATTACCGACCGCTTCCGGTCAACGCTGGCTAATCTAACTCTTAGACAGATATTAGGTTAGTGTACGACTTGCTCGCGCATTCTCGCCGGAGCTCAGGATGCCAGGAAGCGTGTTCGATGCCGAACGCGCGTTTCGCAGGTCGCTTTTTCTCGAAGGCGAAGGTAAGTCGACGTCATCCTGGTCCTTCGCCTCTTCTACACTCCCTTCTACCCTCATGAGCTTGACTCCCCGCCCGATTGCCGGGGAACTCGGCGTCGCGAGGGCCGACCTCGAGGATCGAGGATCGTTGACCTTGACTTAGAGACGGAACGGAGCTCGTTGATCGATCGGCGTCGGCTTCCCTTTCCTGGCACTTCCCGTTCCGGCCGACACGGAGGTGTCGGACGCTCCCGACGGCTTCCTGGACAGCTTCAGCGACGGCGGCAGCGGCGTACTCGATCCGCTCGACGGCGTCCTTGTCCTGAATGGGGCAAAAATCGCACAGGGCTCGCGTTTACAATCGCTTCTTCTCACCGATCTCTTCGGCCAAACGTGGCCGTTACGGTAACAGCGATAACGACACGCGTTATCCGCCGTCTACCGTAACGTTGTCAGGAAGTTCTCGATCGTCGATCGAGGATTAAGGACGACGCACAGAGTCGGATGAAGAGTAGAGATATACACGGAAAAAGTGACGACAAAGTATGAATCTTATATGAGTGATTACCTAGCTTGTTTAACAGCCGATGGGATGTTAGTCGCTGAATTTGTACACATGGAGCTGCTCCTAGCGTTATGAAAAAAGTCGGGTTAATCATACGGAACGATGTACTAGCATGTGTGGGCGTATGGATGTGCTGTGAGTAACGTGTGTCCGGCGTAGGCGGGACACTACCGTCTGCTTCGGGAGCGACAAATGCAACGGAACACAATAAACCTTTTTTGCGTGCGAAGGGTCGAAACAAAGACGGGGGACTAGAGCTTACCCAGGGCGTGCTCGACGTGCTCAAGGGGGAGTCTAAGAAACGGAGAACCGAGGTATAACAAAGCGGCGTGCAAGAAAGGAAGAGTACGGCCGACGATTCTCAAACGAATCCGGCCGCCTCCCGTATCAAAACGCAAATCCAGGGTCTGAGTGCATTATGCGGGATGAGTCGGGGGGTGAAGGGGGACACAAAGAAAGAAAACCTGTGATAAAGTATATAGGCAGAAGAGAAGAATTAAGTCATACCCGGTGGAATCGGTAGAGATCGTAGAATGGTTGCTTTGTGTGGAGTGAGTCGAAATATTGCTGGTTGTCGATTGGGGGGATTTAATGTCCGGTCCCACATAGACAGGGATCCTAGAGCGGCTAAACCATCACCATTAAATATATAAATTTCGCTCCAGCACCGTTAAATCCGTCGCGCGAGGTCAATCGGAAAAAAGCATGGACAATGTGGGAATAAGGAACGTCGTGCCAGTCGCGAGCGGCTCGATCTGTCGGTCGGCCCTCGAAAGGCGAGGAGAGACGATGCAAAAAATGAGAGAGAACAAAAGTAGAAAATGATCACGCAAATACCATCACCAACTTGCTTCAGTGCAATAATGGCAGAGCTCGTTCGTAACGATTGTCATAGGCTGGCTGAACAATGTTAATAGTTATCGCATGTTTCCAATTTAGCCCAATTAATTTAGCCGTTATTATTTAGCCCGCATACCGCAATGAATAGACGTATACACAAAGCCGTAATTCCAATTCAATCCCATAATTGTTAATTTGCTTTACCTGATCGGTGTTCCGACACCAGTCAGGGTTGGTATGCTCGAAGCTCTATGGATTGAGCCAAACCTAAAAAACGTGTTATTAACGGTAACTGTTAACCATTTTGTTAAACTAATTTTCGTACGGGGCCCAGGTAAATAGACAACTGAGCGTTAATTTTGTACGCGAATGTTGGCGCTGGCAGCTCATTCGTGACTATTATTAATTCGAGAAAGTTATTAATTCGAGAATTCGCCGAAGTAAGAAATGAAAATGCTACGAATGAGAGACAAGATTTAGTTGTACGGTCGTGTGGAAACTAGAGTTAAGACACCGTCTAATCCTTCGGCAATTAATTTAGCGTGAATGTTAACGTAAATCTTGCGGGCAAATCGATTGTATACGAACGCTCGCCCATTTCATAACACATTGACTGCTGTGTGAACACTGCTCTTGGAATATTGGCTGCTGCTTCAAATGTAAATGATAAAATGTATATGGACTTTACTTAGAAGTTGCTCTAAGCTTTACTTCTTATGGCCCCTCCACTTTCTATTAGAGGGTTTAAGTTTAGGGTGATATTTTTCTTTCTATTAGAGGTGTATTAAGTTACAGGCGATTTAAAAAAAACGCGTATTTTTCAAGGGGTAACCTTCTCATTTTTGCGAAAAATCAGAGGTCGGCGGATCGGATCGCCCTTTTGCTACCTGGTAAGGGATAAGCGGAGGCAGTCAAAATACTTTACAAAAATCGCAACCCGAGCCTTCTAAGTTGATTAGTTCCGAAAATACGTCCAAAAATACGTAAAAAAGTAATGAGAAATTGATATTTTCCCGGTCCTATCGTAGGTATCGATTTCTGCCCGATTTCTTCCATTAAGCCATGAAAGAGTAATTAAAATGCTTCAGAATAATCGAAACCGGACCGTGCTAAGCGTAATACCTTCGGAGTTATGGCGAAAAATGTGTAGCGAAATGGTGATAAATCGACACAGTAATCCGCAATGCCACAACAGGCTGCAATTACTTATCTGCGCCACTGCTAATTGCATTATAATCACACTGCAGACTGAATACGCGTTCCATTCGGACTCGTTTGCATACTCGCAGCGCCAATCAGATGTATCTAACACAGCAGTGAATGCGTTAATCTATATTAAAAACGAGTGTGTGCCATTAGGATATTGTTATGTAAATGCGTTCACTCTGGCACCTCGCACGCACGCACGATGCGATTACTTGGGAAGATCTCGTCGACCTAGTGGAGTGAGAGTAACGAACCTGGATGTGCCACCACTGGCGGGACTAACGAGGCCCGTCGGTGTTCTCGGCCGAGAGCTGGAGCCATTTACTGGCGGAGCTCCCAATCGTCGGCCAGAAACGCTGTTGTGCCTGCTGGACGTCGGCGTGTTTCCGGTCGTACTTACGGCGGTGCGACGAGGAATACGGCTCGGTGTTCCAGAATCATCTGCGATCGATGCAAATCATGAGAACGATCAGTAAGGAAAGATCAGCGATAGATGCCTAATGAATTCTTCGCCAACACTTCGTCGTTCTGAATGAGAATCGACACCAATTTAAGCTCCTACAAACCTGTGCTATCTAGCGATTGCGTAGAGCCATATCGACTGGGCGGTTTGCTTCCTTGCCTCGAGGCTGGCCTACTGCTAGGCCTGCTGGTAGGACGAGATGCTGGCCTGGACGTAGGTCTGCTCGATGGACGACTTCCGCCTGAGAAACGTTGCGGATCATGAGAGATGCATCTTCAATAGAATCTTAAGTAAAGAGATCATAGCGATATTCGAATATTCACCTGGAGTCAAACCGGTTCTGTACGGAGTGCTCGTCTTCCTCGCCGATATCCTGAAGGAACTTTCGTTGTCGCTGAGACTATCCGGCGTGCCGGCACTTAGGGATGATCTTGACGCTCGTGACTGGCCCATGGGCACGCTGCGAGCGCTTCGTTCCCGCACCTGAACGCCCACACAAAATATTAGTCTCCGCTCACCTTGAGCCCAGCCAACTTGACGAACACACGCTGGGACAGACGAACGCGTAACGCGAGTCTACGATCTGTAGCGAAAAAAATGAAAAATGTGCTTCTCTGACGTGTTCCGCGCAGAATGAAAATTACAACCGGGTATACGCCGCACCGACAAAAAGTTCATAAGGACGTTCGTTCGTTCGCGTTCTCGGGCCGTCTGTGTGAAACAGAGAGAAGTAAAAAATAGTCAAAAAACAGAGGTCGCGGATGGATCGTTATACGTTTGAACCTTGCTTTGCCTCTTGTACCGTCCTGCGCTTCAACCGAGAGGGGGGTCGGACGATCGTTGGGTGGAACAGACTTTCTTGGCATGGTCGCATACGTACCCATTGCGGCCTCATACTAATGCATTCGTTTACAGTAATGGACCTAACAGTTGGGATGCACGAGAGGATCGAGCGAGAGCAATCTTTAACGACAATGGCAACGGCACGCGAATGCACATTGTGTCGGCGGCGTGTGTTGTCCAGAGTGTGGAACGGGTAAAAAATTGCTTGCACTTGATGGGATCGTAAAAGGGTATCTTCCACGCTCGCCACGGCGGACACGTGCACACGCGACACCGCGAAGAGTAAAGGGGAGGTTCCCGAAGTTTCGTCCGCACGTTTATAAATTCAGGTCACGACGCTCTTACGCTGATTAGAATATTACTGCGCAGTAACTGTGAAGTGTCATGCAGACTTACCATAAGGAGCTGGGACAGATACAGTAGCTTATGATGATTCGAGGTATCTCCGATCAACGCCACTATGCACGCATCAATATAGGAGATCGTTATGCATGTTTCGTAAAGACAGGTTTTACCGTCTAATCCGCGTCGCGCCATTCGATATTACGGTTTTTGCAGATTGTCTGTTATCCGAGCTACGCTAGTTCCCGACCGGCTTGTCAACCGTCGTACTCTTTCCTCCGGAACAAGCTGACCATAGGATCGATAATACTCTCCGGGGACAGTTATAGGAAAATTAGTCTACCAAAACTCTGATCATGCCTACGACGGAATAAGGAGACAGTTTGCGTCACATCTGGGCGGGGGTTCAAGGTCGGGGAACGGTAAGAATTTCGAGGCATTCAAACCAAACGTTCAGCAAATCAGGTGACGAATACAGTACGAACGAAGGAAAATCATCGTAAGTGCAACGAAAAAAAAAAAAAAAACTGAAATCGATGCGGTAAGATATAGCATGGGATGATACGAGTTCGACGTTACAAAGTAAAGCCTTTACATGACGACGCTCTTGGGACCGGTTGTTCCATCTACCGCGCGCTTTTACACTTACATATTTACAAGAGGGGGGCAGATTAATGCCGCGGGAGGAAGACGGAATAATCGGAGCGCCGTAAAAAGTCTGATCGTAAAATCGGCCGTTTGCATGCAGGTGATCGAAAATTCAGGGCAGTAAGCGCGCTTGTCAGGCAACGTACGGCACACGATTAGATGACAGACTGCGTTGTACATGTTTCGCAACGGCTGAGGGGTATCTTTTAGCTCGCATTGGCGTCAGTCAGTCTCTCGGAACATTTAACACGCTGCGGCAGGCGGCTCACAAGAGAAACGCACTCAAAAAACTCAAAAAACACCAATTTGCAAAACTCATCGCACTAAAAATGACAGTAGAATCAAGAGAATATTCTTTGTTATTATTTACCCAGTGATAAGAGGGGGCGTGCATGTGGAGGGGATACGAGCACGGGAGGTCCTCCTTTTGCCTCAAATTCTCAAATATCGGCATCAGCTGGCTCATAAACTCCTCCGCTATACCATAAACGAAAAGTTTAACAAATGACCCTTACGATCGTAACTGGCGGCCGTGGGCGCGCCAAAAGTCTTCCTCCGACAAATGTCACGCTTGACAAATACACCGAATTCTTCGATGCGAGACGAGCGTCGAGGTCGAGGGAAAGCTCCGGATTTTTTTTTGCGATAATGCTCTGGTGAGAGGCCACGTTCGATCAGCGGACTCTTCTCTCCGCAAACACATCAATATAAACGCAGTGCTGTTCTCCGCGCTGATCAAACGTGGCCATCGTGCTTTGCTATCGTTAGAAGGAAAAATCACCCGCACTGACAGCGGATGTCCGACAGATTCACAGTTTCGTCGATTGCAGTGATCTCCTTTGTACAGTGAATAACGAGGTGAAGACGAACGAAAAATAATGGGGCGGAGAAAATAAACGAGGTGAGGGGATGGAAAAGAAAGACCATTTCAGTCTCTGATCTCTCATCGATGGAGAGAACGCCTCCGTCACGAAATCGCACCTCCTGAGGTCTCTGAGTCCCGTCGGACTCGTGTTCTTCAAGACGCTCAGCTTGACCCTGACATCCGAAAGGACCGTCCCAAAGATCCGAGCAAAAGGCGGGAACAGGTCGCAAAGAGGATGACAGCGCCAAGCCTCGCATCCTGAACATTAGCTCTATGAGAAACCAAACGGCACGTGGTGCAAGCGACGATCCGGTCGCTCAACAGCAAATCAGGCGACGAGCCGAACCAAGTGTAGCCTATGAACCACCCAATAACAAATCGCTTTGCAAGACACGCTCTATTACTCCGAGGCTCATCGTACAATAGGTACTAAAGCGCTTACTCGCATAAAAACGGTGTAATTCTACCAAAAAAAAAAAAAATCTCTTATAAACTGGCATGCCCATGCAGAAAAAGGTACTTCAGGCGAGCAAACGTTCCATCTATGGTGCTGACTCTTTGTTTTTCAATGGTTGTGGTGATGGTGGTTGGTGGTGATGGTTGTGGGTGGTTTTGTGGTTTAATACTTACCGGCATACTTATCGCGGGAACGTCTAGGGCCCACACGGATCGCAGGCGGTCGGGATAAGACGCATTTAATACGCTCTAGTGTCTGGCCCAAGAAAGCGCGCGAGATAGGTAAATACAGATAGATAGAACAGAAAGAGTAATAGCTGTATAAAGAAGGCGGCGACTGTCGGACGCGCTGGTCACGAAGTCTGAACAACTGTTCTTCGGGGGGCGGTACGCTTACAGAGAGGCGCGCGGCGAGAGGCTTATTAAGGCGTTGTATTATCAAAAACAATAATGACGGTGCTTTTGGCGGAACGGAAGGTGAGCGCGGGCAGGGGGCGGATATAAAAGGGCGGTCACCACCCCCCCCGGACGACGACGACGACGATCATCAGAGTCGCGTGCGTCGCACGATTTTATATCGCACCCTGTACAAGCCCGCCACGGAAAGCGAATGAATGGCCCGTCGAGAGAGACCGATTGCAGGGGGGTTGATTCTCGTTTGATCGGGATGACGATTGCGGCCCGGGGGCTGTTGGCTTACGAAATCTCTGTGGGCACTTCGAATTACGTTCAACCCTCCGACGCCCAGCCTAACCCCTTCTCCACGCCCAGCTCGCACGCGTCGTCCTCCTTTTCCCACATTTGCATCCCATCGTTCGGCCGATAACGGTAATCACGTTACGGCCGGCAAAAGTTCGAACGGAGAGGGCGCAGAATCGGCGAACAGCCCCGCGGCACGCAACTTGATGGACGCTAATGGCGGTTTACCTTCGTGATGGGTCCTGCGGAGGACATTTGCGTACGTTGCAGGGTCGAGGTGGGGCTCGGCTTGGATCTGAACGCCGTCATTGTTTGGCTGACGCCGTCCGCCAGTATGAATTGCTCCCGCAGCTCGATATTGGTCCTTCCTTTGGCTACAGTGTGTTGCGTGCACGCAGTTAGAAGGGAGGCGGCGCGGCGTTAAAGGATGCCGGGGAACGAGGGGGAGAGATGAGTAATTTTTTTTTTTCCGTACAGAGAACAAACAGATCGTAAGGTAAGCAAAGTTGGAGATAGTCACACGATAGAGTAGGTTTTTTTTTACAGAGAGAGAGAGAGAGAGAGAGAGAGAGAGAGAGAGGGAGAGAGAGAGAAGGAAGAAAGTTAGAGATAGAGAGTTACAAAGAAATAGAGAGAGAGAGAGAGAGAGAGAGAGGACAGAGATAGAGAGACAGATAGAAAGTTGGAACGAGAACAACGAGAGTTCGTGGTAACGAAGAAGTAGAGCATAAAGATAGTTTTTACAGTAGTTACAATATCAATTCATGCGAGTTATCGATAGCCAACAATCGACGGAGGTGTATTCATTGGAGGTATTTGTAAAAGGCCGGTTAACAAAGAAAGGTACCAGAGAAAGTAGCGTACGTGGTGTGGGCGTGTGCGTGTGTATGGAATGTGTGTGTGTGTGCGCGCGTGTGCGTGTGAAAAATGTAAAAAAAGAAAGAAAAACATCGTATTTAGAACGGGCGAACAATGAACGTAAATATGTCAAATGAGACGAGTATGGAAAAAAAATTGTTCACGATACGAGCTTCCGGGCGTGAAACTTATAAAAAATTGATGAGGAGAAAATAATGGAAATCGTCGATGCGGTCTTAACGGGCACGATTTATTATTATTCCTTTGCATGAGATAATCCTTCTTCGAGCGAAGACAATACGTAAGCCGTTAAGAGCGCATGAGAACCTTCCACCGTATCAAAAGTATTTACGAATTAAAAAAAGTCGAGTCCGGTTTCCTCTTATATCGCGCAAAGAAATCGTTTTACTTGCGAACACCGATCGTCTAACTACAAACTCTATTTAGGCAAGTTTTACAGTATTACGTTTACAACTCAATCCTAAGTGTCATGCTGAGCTCACTGTACGTACACAATTAGACACGTAAAATAAAATAAAAAAAAAGAGAGAGAGAGAAAAAAAAACATGAAGAAATGCATAGGCGAACAAGTACCTGCCCCATAAACAATTCGGAACAGATCACAAGAGCTACGGCCTAAGAAAAACTCAACTCAGTCCAACTGGCTAAGAATTACGGTTATTGGGCAACCAAACGGACAGGCTCTTAATAAACCGAGAGAGGGCAGGTGGTAAAAGTCCTAACGAGGCATGCACATATTTATTTTTTCTTTTTTTTTCGTTCTCTTTCCGTTTTCGACCACGGCAGACGCATAGAATTCAATAGGAAAGAGGAACAAAGCGCACTTTCTCGTTTGAGATTCCGATAAGGAGGCGCGCGACGGTTGGCTGAATCGCGGAATTATAATTGCAGACGCGTTAACTGCGGCCAACTTCCCCGAATAGCGACACCAAGTGCCTTTGTCCCCTTTCGCACCGTCACTTCAATGGCCGAAACAATGCGAGACAGGACGTTACCCGATATATATACGTATACGTATGTAGTATGTACATAGATGCACGGGATGTGGGATTACGAGACGTATAATATATCTTTGTACACAAAGGCTACTTTATCATGCACGGTAAAATCTGTACATATTCCCAATTTCACGGTCTACGATAACAACGTAGCGCCACGACTGTCCAATTACTGCGGGCCAATTATTTTCGAATGAGAGCGGTTAATGGTATCGACAATCAAGATCTGGTTATCACACGCGTTATAGGCAGTAGACTGTGAATGGTACGCGAGCATGTGAAAAAGTCCTCACCGAGCGGACACCAACCCTCGTGTTGCTCCGGCTTGTTAGGATCCGGTATCGGCATTAGGAAAACTTAACGGATCAACCAGACATGTGAGAGTTCAGTTTTTCCGTAATCCAAGTAGTCAGGGTAATTACAGAGAGTCATGCAGCGAACACAATTAGCGAACCGAGTTTTCAAACGAACGCAAAAACGTTAAGGCACGTTCGAGATAAGTGATGATTAAAAAAAAAAAGAAAACTCGTATGGAAGTTTTTGTTTGATGGAAAATCATTTGATGGAGGCACGGAAGATGGCCGGGTGGAGTTGATCGGGGAAGAAGCGGGAGGGTGATTTAGTTAATGTTAGTTACTGAGCTAACGAGTGACATATTCGCTAAAATAATATACTATCTACTATCGTCAATCGATTCCGGAAGGATTTCAATACCGATCTAATACGTTGTATTTACAAACGACGAGCAGGATCGATGCAAACAATCAAGTTTCGTCGATCGCGTGCTCCATGCTAGAGTATTTGCGGAGAAAATCCTCCGGAACGACGATCACTTTCCTCGTTAGTAACAGGAACGAAGCCCAAAGAAACCGAACCAATACAGTAATCAAAAAGAATACGGGTTAGCTACCAATTAAGCGTAAACCAGCAAACACTCACTTCCGTTTACTCATTTACATACCAGTAATTCGGAGTTACGGTTAAAAGTGTGCGATTATTAAAAAACGGTTATCGTTTTTCGTACCTCAGGAGTTGAGATCATACATACGATGCAATTATTATATGCGCACTTTACGTTCGCGGGGCGTAAAAGTGGATGCGATCAATCAATTCAATGCGAACGTGTATAATATTATGCTCTATATAATGCTTTAGTTAATAGGATTAGAAAACGTTCGTGTTAAAGCATACGGATATCATATATATTGTTTCCGTTCGATCGAAGCGAATGAATGAGTTTATTAGTGCGGGCAATTAAACACAAAGGAGAAAATAATAGAAGAGAACGTATGCTACCGACAATTAAAGGGAACATAAGTAATTAAAACGCTCGCGAGGTTGTAGCAGCTACCGAATTAATCAAACAGAAATATCGAGGCTGCCTCTTGGGAGGGGGATAAGGGGGTTGCTCAAAACGAATCTCACTCTCGAAATCGCTCAAAATTTCCGCTGGTGATCGCAAAATGTCAATCTAAAACTTTTGATCAACAATCTGCCGATACTGTCGATAGCAAGAGACGCGTCAAAAACTCGTTTATCTATCGTTTATCATTCATTTTCGGTTATACTGTCGATCGGCGTCCTTGACCAAGTCTACGATGAAAACTGAGTTTCTTGGCTCAGGAGCCGAAAGAACGTTTATGATCGAATTGTACGTAACGCATTATTAAGATTTCGGGAATAAGTAAAGAGTACTTACCGCGGCATGGATCATTCTTAAGCAGGAATTCGTCGAGGGCTACCCAGCCACCCCCGACTCTCACCATCACGGTTGATCTCAAGATTCTGACCAATCTCAATTTCTGGCTGTCTCCGAACTATCGTCAGACACGCTTACGTTAATATTTTCTTAATACCCTTTACGAGTAGAACTCTATCTACGACCACTTACCCTGTACTTTCCTTCGCCAACCTGGAAGACTCTGAACTTCTGTCGACACGTACACAGCATTACCAAACGTTTCACCTCGTCGTGAATCTTGTCCGTGTCGTTGTAGGTCCTGCGTTCTTCCCAGTCAGGTCGTAGTGCGGCGATGAATTCTTTCCAGTCGATCAAACCTTCTCCATGACGATCGAAAAGATCAGCCACGGCTCCCATTTCCAATCGCGACGTTTCAAATTCTACAGAAATTACGCAAAGTTAAGCATGACATAACCAACAAATTGGTGAACAATTTTCCATAGGATACTGACTGGTGTTCATGATTCCTTGAATGAAGTCCTCGCGAGGAATCAATCCATCGTTGTTCTTGTCCATCTTCCTGAACAGATCCGTCAACCTGGACTTCTTGTGATTCATAAACTTGAGGAACTGCAAATTGTAAATGTAGCGTTAGCGCCTTCGAAGATTCTGAGGTTAGAGATGCAAGGTGAACGATCGGCACTTACCCTCTTACGCCAATCTTCCCAGCTAAAGTTCGCGACACGATCCAGTTCCTGAATATAGTTGTACTTGTCCTGGAGACGCCTTTGGCGTTCCCAAGCCAGCATCCAAACGTGACGCCATCGGTCCCAGAGAAGCTTGACTCGCGGGCTACGGAACTCGGGCTCCGCACCTTTGCTACTTGTAAAATACCAATATCATCAGTCAAAGATCCAGATCAACCAAAACGAAACGTGAAATTCCGAAAACCTCACAACGCGAATATATCCTTTTACCACTTCCCTCTGAAGGGAAGATACAAAACATGCGCGTCACAATCGTCAATCCCAACCCTCACAAAGACGTTAACCCACCGAATCTCAAAGCGTAAATGAGGAAGTTACATTGTTCAAAGACTCACAGGACAAAGATTTAAGCTCTAGACAACTCGGCAAACAGGTAAAACTCGCTTCGTTCATTGTACCACAGGGAAAGAACAATCAAAATCCGATTCGAACGGTAGTAACAGAAGTCACTGTTTTAGCGCCAGTCTCGCTCGATACTAATTCAAAAATCACTTCGATACCGAAGATCGATTACGGTAAAGTCGTGCGTGGCGCTAGTGTAGTGTCGTGTGTGTTTTCAAACTCGGCAGTGTCGACGATCGACGATCGACCGTGCGCCAAAGTTTTGTTCGTGTCGTGAGTTATAGAAGAAAAATGTGGAAATTGTCGTGACGAACCTTCCTTTCGGTGGAAAGCGTGGGCCGATGTGCGGCAACGAAAGCTCCGGCGTTCTCTCACGGCCCGGGCTGGATCGGCTAAACAAGAACATGCGTCACATCACTCTCAACACTCTCTACACGAGCCCAGTACGGTAGGAGTTTCATCTTTTCGCGCGCCGCGTTACACGGCGGCCTTCGGCGATCTTCCCCGCGAGGTATGTTCTCGTTTTATTCCAAACATAATATAGATAATTGTATGTAGACTCGCAGGTAAACGCATTACGGACTATATGACAAAGCCAACATTATATTGCGCACACAAAAGTAATGACATTTTGAACGAACACAGAGAGGCACGTTTACATCAATGCATGCAGTTTGAATAGAAATGGCGGTTTTTAATTTTTCGTGATCGAAATTTCAAGTCGCGATCCAAATGAAACTAATGGAAAGAGTAGTATGCGAAGCAAAGTACACAATTACAGTACCTGTCTCGTCGTGAGGCCTGGGCGAGGTCTCGGCTGCCTTTGAAGCTATATAGAGATACGAAAAAATCATGGGTCAATTATACTTTGGGCGGGAACACAAAAGTAAAGTTTTCGTGCCAATGAAGGTAGACGTGAGATAAGGAAATTCTAATTGTTTCTACAGGGTGGTTTATCCGCTACGCACCTTTGCTTACGCAATGGCTGCTGCTCATGATCATTATCCTGATAAAGTTCCTTACTGCGTATTCCATCGTTGCATAAACGTGCCATGCAAAAATATACAGAGAGACATATATCACACATAGTGCACACATACACACGAGGTAGCAAGCATTGTGAGTGTAGACATTAAAAACAAACGCGTGCATTGTTTGAAAATGTTGAAATGGTGAACGAGTGTTCTTATTATATTGTGTTTCATTGTTATGGACAATGTGAATGAACTTTATGCGACGAGTGTGTAAGAGACCGGATATGCGTGCATGACTGAGACGTATTATTGACAGAGTGCAAGGCAAATAGGAAACATACGTGGGTGCCGGTGACTTTGCTTTCGATATCTTCCGACCATCTTTCATGGTCTTGATCTGTCGTGCTTTACAGACACGATCAACTTCGTTTTGTCGTCTGCTGGTATTTTCCATGAACTCACGATGGTCGGCAATGAGCATCTCGAGAGTTGCTCGGTCGTCGGGCAAGGGTTCGGCTTCTAAGGTATTTAGAGTATTCACCAGACCTTCGAGCCATGCGAGGAGTTCCTCTAATAGATTGTCCAGATCCTAAAGAAGGCCAAATTTATTTTTGTTCTCGCGTATCCACTAACGTAGTGTAAACAATTCCTACATACCTGTAGTCCGCGCATATGATTCTCTAGTTTCTGATTTCTCTGGAATGCCCATGTTGCCACTTCTTCCCATCTCGATTGAATGATGGTAATCCAATGTTTGATAACAGATGCTCCGTCAGGATGGGCCTTGCCAAGGATGCCGTGTGCTAGTTCTAGAGTGTTGTCCTTCTCCACTTCCTTGGAACGTAATTCTCGCAAGAATTTCTCATGCTCCATTAGTTGGTTTCGACTCTCCTGTTCGTCTTCAGGCAATTGACCAGCGAATCTGAGCTTCATCTCAGCATCGCTGAGCCATTCGAGAAGAATGTGAACTGCTTTGTGAAGTCGTTCAGCTTCCTTGAGAGCTTCTTCCAGACGAGAAGTTTTCATGGAAGACAAACGCGTCACAGTGTCCCACAGACTGGTGAGCTCAGACAGCTGAGATCTAATAGTCATAGAATCTTCAGCAGTTGCCTTCGATTCCAATTCTCGTCCAGTTCGAATGACGGACTCCATCTGTGAAGCACGAGACTCCAAATCCTTCTCGAAGGTCTTGTGTTGTTCGACGAGATTGGTCACTGTGTCGAGATCACCGTGGAGTGGCCCAGTATTCGCCAAGTGCTTTTCTGTTTTCTGGAGCCAATCCAACAACGCCTGAATGGCATCCTTGAACTGTCCAGAGAAAAGGAGAGCTTCTTCGAGTTTCCTCTGCCTATCAACGCATTTGCCACAAACGGTTGTCCACTTGTTCTTCAACTCGCTTAGAAGTTCCTTCAATGCAAACTCGTCAGTCTTCGGTGCTTTGTCCCTCAGAATCTTGCCATTCTTCATGGCGGTGTCATACGATCCTTGTTTAGCACTCAAGGCCTTCTGAATTTCACGGTGCTTGTTAAGGCGTGATTTAATTCGTTCCGGATCATTACCGCCGAGACCATCGGCAGCAACTTCATCAAGTGTTCTCTCCGTATCATCGAGCCAATTCATCAGGCTTGACCATGCATCGTGGAACTCTCTTGCCTCTTTGTAACCGTGATCAAGGGCTCTTGTTCTCTCGGCTGACTTTGAAACTACTCGTTCCCACCTGTGCTGGACACTAATTAGCAGATTCTTAATCAGAATCACGTCCTGTTTCTGAGAGAAGTATTTCAGGTGAGTTCCCTTCTTGTCGAGATTAAGCATGGTCTCTCTATGTACGCCTACGTCCTTCTGGAAGAGTTTGTGTTCTTCTATTTGACCCAGAATTGTCTCCATTACTCTGGAGACCGGTTTGAGATTCGTCAGGATCTTTTCTGCGTTAGTTAACCAATCGACGAAGGCTTGCAGGGCATCGTGGAATTCTGTCGCCTCCTTCAACGCTATTTCAAGTTTAATCTTCTTATCACTTGCTCTTGCAGTCACATTATCCCACCGTTGTTTTAACGTTCTTAGATTGTGATTCAGTCCACCGGCACTGTTACTGTCCGCACGTTTGAGATATTCTTGACCCTGTTGAAGAACAGTCTCTACCTTCGGTCGATTCTGTTCCAGTTCGTTGTACACTTCCATAAATCTTTCTAATTGCTCCGAAGCAGTCTCTGGCAATCCGCCCACAGGCTTCGAGGCAACTATCATATTGTCAACATCACCGAGCCACGACAAAAGATCTTGAATTTCTGCAGTGAAGGACTGCGCCTCTCTGAGAGCGTCCTCCAATTCTCTCTGTCGATCCGCTGCGCGTTGCAAAAGATCTCGCCAACGACGATTCAGTGTTCCTAACTTTTCTGCCGTGGTCGACGCTTCCGTCGTACCTTTACCATCTTCGATCAGTTGTCGACCAGCATCGTTCAGCGTGTCCACGCTCGTCTGATGAGCTTGAATGTCGTTCACCAGGACCTTCAACTTCGCCAATTCCACCTCGATCACCTGAGGATCTCCGGCGACGGGTCGCAAGTTGTCCAGAGTCTTGTCCGTTCGGTCGATCCAAACAAGAAGTTCGTCCAAGGCATGCTGGAATTGTCCAAGACGTAGTAGGGCATTCTCCAGAAGTCTCTGCCGCTCTACAACGCCTCTCAGCAAACCGTCCCATCGTTTATTGACTGCGCCAAGCGGCTCCTTGATGGCAGCAGCTTGTTCAGACGATGTCCTCTCTGTCAACTCGGCAGCTTGCCTGCAGAAAGAGAAGCGCAGATTTCAGATATTTGCCCCGATATAATTCTTTCCGTATACACCGAACCGTATAAATACATTAGCCAGGGAAGTTCAGCAGGCCACACCTACAAGGAGGAAGGTGGGATATGATAAGATTGGTCCAGTGAGATTTTGTTTAACTACCAAAAGAATTAACAACGTCGACACTTGGAATTAGACGTTAATAAATATCGATGCCATTGTCTCCATCGTTGAGTTTAGCCAAATACATTCGCCTTTCCACGATACACCTTGGACGATAATAGCTCAGTTTACCTCTTTGCATGCGGCGATACGCATACTCGCAGGCACACAGACACACAACTCTCGGTGAGAAACGTGTACCAAATACTGGGGTTAAACGTTCATCGAGACGGTCGAATATTAAGTAGGTTACACGTGAAACGATGCTATAACTGTTTAGAATAATCATAATGATAATTATACAGAAGCCATGCTCTAACTACAGCAACGACACAGAGTGGTTGACTTGCCTTGTCAGACTCCTAAGATCAGGAACCGGCACGGAAAAACAAAACTTCGGATTAGATAGATCGAAGGTATGCGTTGAAGGTTTATCGAAGGTGCTTAAGAATTGGTGTCGCATTTATTCTATGTAAGGTAAATCAGGGGCGCAAAGAACAACAATGCGGTGCACTGAACACTTTGCGACGTTCTCTTACTCGACAACCTAATAAGTACAATGAAAGAAAGACTTTCACCTGTTCAGAGCTTCGACTTTCACCATGTGCGGATCCACCTCTGCTTTGAAGTTGGCCAACTGCTTGATCTGTTTCTTCACCTCGTCAATGTCGCTACCTAGTGGTCCCATTTCCTCGAATTTCTCCTCAGCCTCCTGGAGGAACTCGAGCAGATTCTGCAGAGTCTCGTGGAATTCCATAGCCTTCTCCATGGCATCTATCAGATTTTCTTCTCGTCGCGCATAGAGGGCTGTCACATTGTCCCATGCTTGATCCAAATCCTCGATATGTTTCCTGACCTCTGGTTTGTCCGGTTCGCCGCAAAGTCCCATCAGTTCTTGACCGGAAGCTCTTACTTGTTCGACATCTGGCTTAGTCTGATCGATTTCCTGCCTGATCTCCTGCAAGGCAACCTGCTGCTGTTGAATGGCAGCCGGTTGGGCAGCAGGAGGAGCTTGGCCAGCGAGAGCATCTTGAAGCTCTCTCAACGTAGACATCACTCCATTGAGCTCCGACCAGAACTTTTCGGCGACAGCCAAGGTATCGTCCAACGTGAGACCACGATCGGTCGTGGCCTTCTGTACATCCGTCCATAGCTTGTTCAACTTCTCCAGCTTACGCTTGATATCCTTGACTGCTGGATCCGCACGGTTACCGGCTTTGCTGATAACGTCATCTGCAGCCTTCTTCACCGCTGCAAAGGCTTCGGATCTTTGAGCCAGTTCGTCGGCCAAGGCAGCATTTTCTTCCATCTGACCTCGTAGGCGTGGAGGATGTGCACTAACGGGTTCTGCTCCATTTACCTGATCAGCAGTTGACGAGAGGGCACGAAGCATGCCCTCGAGTTTGTCCGAGAACTGTGAAGACTCCTGTAGAGCTTGCTCCAGGGTCTGCTGGCGGCCACGCAGTTCTCCACGAAGGGCTGCATAACGTGCATTGTCATTGTCGAGAACATCTTGCACTTTTGCGCCTTCTTCCTCGTTGCACAACTTGATAAGTGCCTCGCCGGTCTTGTTCAATTTCTCCACGAGTGGCTTATGCTCGTTGATGCTCTGCATGAGAAGTTCGTTCTTGTCTTGCTGAGCGGCGATCAGGTCTGGTCTTAGTGCTGGCATTGGTAGCATGGCGACCTGCTGTTCAGCCTCCTCGAGCCAACTGACCAAGCCGATGTGTGTGTCTCGTAGATGTTCAGCCAAGGGCAAGGCTTGTTCCAAAGCTCCCAATCTGTCTGTAGAAAGACCAGAGACTATTTCCATGGTCTCTCTGAGATCTTCCATCTTGTCTCTTATCATGGAGGTGTCCTCGTGCTGAGCATTCTCACGTATCACCTTCTTGGCTGTTGAAATAACATCCCTTACTCGACCCTTCTCGCTGGAAATATCATCGTTCAAGGCTTTGTGCTCCTTCAGTTGCACTCTGATAATTTCTGGCTCGCTACTCGGTGGCTCAGCTTCTCTGAGTTGGTTGTCCACTTCTCTGAACCAATCCAAAAGATCGTCGATGTCGCCGATCACTTCGAGAGATCGTTGCTTGCTCAGTTGGATTCTCTCGGCCTTTCGTTGAATTTGTTCTGCGATTGCGTCGAAACGTCTGTTATCTCTGGTAACAAGACCTTCGATGGTCGCGGCTCCTTCTCCAGGTGATATTTGGCAGAGCTGTGGACCGACAGTGTTGATCTTGTCCAAGACAGGTCTGTACTCTGATATTTCCATTTCCAATCTGATGATTTCCTCTTCGCGCGGTTCCGCGGATTGTAAAGCTGATTCAGCTCGTTGCATCCAGTCCATAAGGCGGTTATGGTTGTCGTGGAATTGTTGGACTAACGGCAATGCTTCCTGTGCGTGTTTCAATAAATCGGATCCGCGTGTCACAAGATCGTTGAAACGTCTCTGCAGGGAATCCAATTTATCCTTGAGTTGAAGGGCTTCGTCACTGGAGATGTGCTTCATGAGTTCAAGGCCGGAATCTGTCGTACTGTCGATCTCAACCTGTCGGGTGGAAACCTCTTCCGTAAGATCGGCCAGATCTTCCATTTGTTGCAACAGCTTCTCTGTATGCACGGCAAGAATTCTATACTTGGATAGCTTGTGTTCCATGCTTTCCATCCATGCCTGGAGATCTTGGTACGTTAGAACCAAGTGACGTAGTCCTTGTCTCGATCGTTGCAGCAAGTAACCGAGAGCTTCAGATCTTTCGACCAGAGTAGCGTATCTGTCTGCAGCGTCCTGTAGTTTGTCAGCCAAAGTACTCGCCTCGTCTTCTCCTACGAGAGCCATTAACTGACTTGCAATTTCGGTCAGTTCACTGAAATCGGGTTTCTTCGAAAGGATATCAGCGTGGAGACCATCGTGCTCTAGTACACGTTGCTGAATCTTTTCTTCGTCAGTTGGTACGAGTTCCATGTCTCTGATCTTTTTCTCGGTCTTGTCAAGCCAAATGGCAAGTGGCACAAGTTTGTCCTGGAACTGTTTGGCAACTGCCATTGCCTGCTCCAAAGCGTCCATCCTTTCGGCTGCACCCTCAGTCAGATTATCAAACCTTCCCATCAAATCCTTCAATTGTCTCTCGATCACTTTACGCTCCTTGTGGTCAGCTCCTGCAGCTACTTCCTGTCCCATGTTGAATAAGGAAGACATCGAATTCTGTCGATCCAATAGCATCTTCTTCAAGAACTTCTGTTCTTGCAGCTGTGCCTTCACAACCTTATAATCCGACGACGGTGGTTTCTGATTGGATACCATTTCTTCGGTGTCAGTCAGCCATTTCTCCAATCCGTCCAAAGCTTCTTGGAACTTGCCTGATTGCAAGAGACCTACGTCCAATTTTCTGTCACGCTCATTCAGTCGATCTTTCAAGTCATTCCATCTCTCGTTCATCCTGTCCAGATCCTTCTCAATGTTACTCGTATTAACATCTCGTCCTGCAGTCTGAATGAGACCTTGACCGACAGCGTTGCATTCTTCCACATGTCGGGACATTGGCTCGATCATGTTCACCTTCAGTGCTCTGAAGTCTTCTTGCTGCGCCTTGATAGAATCAACTTCGGAACCGACAGGCTTGAATCGTCTCACCTGCTCATTCGTTTCCTCGATGCCATTTAGAATATTCGCGTGCATCTGATAGAACTCTTGCAATTTGTTCAGAGTGGCGCCCAATTCATCGTCCCTGACGCGAGCTCGTTCGTCCAATTTGCCGATTTGACGTTTCAGGCTCTCAACTTGTTCCCTGGTGGCAACGGCGTCTGGCGCAAATCCAGAATCGACCAACCGTTCACCGCGTCCTTCGAGGCTATTGACATCATCGGCCAGTCGGTTGATCTTATTAATCACCTTGCTGACATCCTCGATTTGTCCGCGGACAACCTTGATTTCCCTGCCCGGCGCTTTCATAGAGTCCAATTCGTTCTCAAGCGCTGCCAAATGTTGACTGATGGTCTTCGTGTGGTCGTTGAACTGTGCAAATGCCGTTGCAGCGCTCTGCAGTTCACTGCATCTGTCGTCCAATTTCGCTTGCAGATCCTCGATACGATCCGTCAAATTGTCAACCTCGTCCTGTAGATGCGTGGCATCGATTCCTTGTTCTCCGGCTTTGTTCACTAAGTCGTTGGCCTGATTCTTAACGCATTGCAGAGGCCTCTTCAAGCTGGTTGTTTCCTCTCGTAAATTCTGTAATAAATTATGGATATTTTAAAATGTCGGTTCATAATCAAAATTACCATATTGAGCGAGTACAAAAAATTATTACTACCTTTATTCTATCGAGAAGTTTCGGATCTTTAGCCGCTCCTCCGAGAGCATCATGCGACGCCAATTTGTCTTCGCATCGCTGCAAGGCGTGCTGCAATTCTCTCAAATTTTCGTTGAAATCAGTGAGATGTCGAGCAGTGTCTTCCAGCGATTGCGTCCTCTCTATCAAATCTGTGTAAAACGAAGAAAATTGGTACTCAATGTTTTTTGAAGCAACACTTAAATTCGATAAAAAGAATCTTACCATTGTTCAACTTATCCCATCTGGTCTTCATAGCGCCAAGTTCGTTCTTTACCACGTCTTTATCGATGTCACACGCACCAACGAAGGTTTCACCGAGGGTCTTGTTATTCTCGAATTCGCCAGATCTCTTCCACACCTCGTTTCTGAAGGACGACAGTTCCTTCAACTGCTTTTCAATGTCTTTGCGCTTGAATGACGCAAGTTTCAGACTCTCAAGCTTATCTTCGGCCTGTCGTAACCAGGGCAGGAAAACATCTTGAGCTCTGTAATATTTCTTGCAGTGCTCCGCACAGGTCTGTAATTTCGTATGTCTGTCGAGAGTGTCCTTCTTCAATCGGTCCCACTGGGACTGCATCTTGTCCAAGTCACGTTGCAGCGAACGATGCTCAATCTTTTGCGATCGTGCCAGTATGTCTCGTCCCTTGTTCAGCAACATAATCACTTCATGCTCCTTGCCCATCACGTTGCGATAAACAGGCTCATGATGATCGAGTTGCTGCTGTAGGATTTCACGATCAGCGGATACCAATAGTTTTTCAGACATGTTTCCAAGCTCGTCAGCGAGCCATCCGAGTGTCTTACTGCAGGAAGCTTCGAACTGTCTTCCATCCCGAAGATTGCCCTCAATTTCGGCTTTCTTGTGGTCCAGTTTCTTCTGAAGATTGTTGTACAATTTTCCTACCACGCCAAGTTTACCCTGTATTTCCGATTTCGACGCTGGATCACTGAGAACCTCGCACAGTTGTTGTCCTGCAGCCTCGGCATCGGCGAGCAAAGGTCTCTGTCCTTCCAACTGCCTTTCCATGTTCTCGACTTTGCGTAGCTGTTCCTCAGGATCCTTGTCCAGTGGAATGTCATCAAGATTGTCAGAAATTGCTTGCAAAGCATCGCGGAGGCGACTGAGGCTTGCATCAAATTCTCGGCTCGTGTCAACAGCATCGCCCAAACTCTGAGCTCGTTCGTCGAGTCTTCCAAGCTGATCGCTCCATCGTTGCAGGATAGACTGCAACTTGTTGTTTAGTTTCTGTCCGTCAGGAGAGTCGACTGTAACTCTGGCAAGAATATTCTCGCCTACTTGGACGAGATGGTCCAACTGAGGCTGTTGAGTTCTGAATTCCTCTCGAAGTACTTGTACTTGTTGAACTTGGCTAGCCACCATTCTGGGGTCAGATGAAATTGGGCCCAGGGCTGCCAACATCCTGTCCTTTGCGCCGAGCCAAGAGTTAAGGCCATCGTACGTATCATAGAAGTCCTTGATGTCTTCAAGGAACTTGACCCTGTCCTTGCATCTGTCTGAGATCGATTTCCATCGAGACACGACGTCTTCCATTTCATCATTCAATCTGTCTATACCGTGAGCTCCTTTCTTGCGTCTGTCAAGATCTTTCACTTGGCTGCGGGTGTTATCAAGCAGCGACTGCTTCTCGTACATTTCCTCAACGATGACCTTGATTTGCTTCGCTGTTTTGTCAGCCTCCTCCTTGGTCATTGGCGTACTCTCCTTGGGAAGCTGCCGCTGGATCTGATAATAGATACAAAAATACAAAAAATGTAACCAACGTGGTCAGTCTTACAAGAAGAATAACATGAATCAGTAAACACGGAAAAGCACCTTATCCAAGAATTGGGACAGCGTCTTGAGATTGTCGAGGTGTTTCCTCAGCTCCTCCTTAACATTATCTAACTCCGATTGACGATCGGTCAATCTGACACCGAGCAGTCCGTAGCGATTATTAATCTCTGAGAGCTGCTGCTGTACAGGCGACAGATCCTCCAGGTGGAAACCATCCTGGCTGGAGCGTCGGCTACTGAATCCGCTGCTACCACCTGGGGACACCGGACTTTGAACTGCATAGGATTTGGTAGGGGAGGGCGAGCGACCGTCTTGCGACATACGACGTACTACGAAAAAAAAAACGGAAAAGAAAGAGGGTCAGAAACTAAATGACTGACGACGATGGTGTATGCTGAAAAACCAAATTAACCCGAGTGTGTTTCGCCCGATAGCGAGTAAGTATCATGGCGAAGCATTCCCGCGCATTTTGTTCGGGACTGTGATCAAACGTGGTGAACATGACATGAGGTATGACATGTGTGCCTACGCGGGCCAGTGATATGTTTTACACCAATTGATCAGTACCTGGCCGCTTCGTCGGGCTGGTGCTACCTCGTCTTCTTGTTGGACTCTCTCCGCGCTCCTTCATCAGACTGTCATAGGCAATGCCCAAGTCGTTCACCTTGTCAATGGTATTACCGTAGTCACGGTACTCTTTCTGTATCGGTTTCAACTCTTCAAGCTGTTTCTTCAGCTTCTCCAAATCGACGGCCACTGGCTCCAATCTATGGACCTTGGTCTCCGACCGTGTCAACCAATCGATCACTTGGTCGCGAAGTTTTTCGTAGGCCAAAAGTTGTTCGGCTCTAGACTTGCTCAGACGCTGCTTCTCGTCGAGCAGATTATTCAGCTCCTTCCATTGTGTCTCCAGAGCCTTGATCTTGTCTCTGATGGAGGCAGCGTCGGTGATATCTTTCTTGGATACCAGGGATTTACCGTTTCGAATCAGATCTTCGAAGTTTCCGCGCTGGTCTTCGCGCTTGTCAATCAATTGTGCCATCTTACTCTCGTACTCGGACACGTCCAATTTATTTAAGTCCCTGGACTCAAGGGCCTCCAACATGTGAGCGTACCAAGTGTCGAATTTAGTTGTCTGTGTAAGGAATTCGTTCAGGGCTTGAGCTACGTCGTCGAGGAATTCACCGCGACGCAAAGATTTGTCCATCAGCTTCTCGAATCTGCTCTGAACGTCCTTCAGTTTTCCTTCGATACGTTTCGCGACCCGGACATTGCTCGAATTTAGAAGAAGGTCCTGGGCACTCGTTGTTATTGCCTCGACACTCAAACGATGGCTATCCAGATCTGCTTGAAGAAGGCGTTGGTCTCTCTGTTGTTCCTCCAAACGATCCTTTTGAAGGCTAGCTGGGCGTTGCAAGTTCCTGTAAAATTCAATGTAATATAAAAACAACGTTGATAGAATATCAAAAATAGTTGAAAAGAAATATAAAGAGAACACATACTTGAATTGGCTTTCAGCGTTATTTAACCAAACCACCAATCCGTCTAACGCGTCCTGTACTCCTTGACTCTGTACCAACGCAGTATCGAGTTCTTGACACTTCTCAGCCAAGGCATTGCTAAGCTGCCTGTACTTATCTTCCAACGCCTTGACAGGTTCTTCAAGATCATTCACCTCAGTAGGCGTCAGTTGCCCTTCAAGAGAACGTAGCAAACTTTCGACGCAAGACTTTGCATTGTCCACTAAACGCTCATTGGCCAAAATCTCGTTGTTCAAAGCCTTGGCCTTGCTTAGTTGATCTTCCACCTGCTTAGGCTCGGCTGCAATCGGCTCGGAAATAACTTTGTGGACTTTCGGCTCTACTTCTCTTAACCAATTTCTGGCTTTTTCCAATGATTCGTGATAGTCTCGTTGCCTGCCACCCACGCCCGACAATTTGTCCGACAGGATGTTGGCACGTGATAGCAGATCTTTGTATTGGGCAGTGACCAACGATACTTCGCTGCGCACAGGTGAGTCTTGGCTGGGAATCGGTTCCTTGTGAGGCAATCTTTGCGGCAAGCTCGTTCTGAAATCATTGAGAACCTGGAGGAACTCCTTGCTCTCGTCTACGAATTTCTGAGCCGCCATTGTGATGAATCTGAGGTCTGCTTGGTGAGCGATCACGTCGCTGATGAAGTCGCGTGTACTTTCCGTGCTCGTGCTAAGCTTATTCAAGTCGGACAAGGATCGTTCTCTGTCTTCCAGCACGCGTCTGGCTTTGTCCAGCCAAATTGAGAAGGTGGTGATCTCATTTCTAGGAAAAGGAATGAATGTATAGACCATTCGTATAACCGTACGAATATAGTTGATACCAACCTGAACTTTGTGAGTTCATCTCTAGCACCGACCAAGCGCTTGACTAATTTGTCGGTTCTATCAGTGGCTCTGTCGAATCTGGTCTTCAACGATCGGCCATTCTTTTCAAGAGTCGATACTTCATCGCTAGAGAGGACGTCGCTGCCAGTGAGTACGACCTGTCGAACTTGATCCAAACAGGAGGAGATCGGACGAGCATGAGATTCTAGATCCTCCTTGATTTCCTATAATTGTCAATAATTGGAATATTTAGTAAAATTCTGTCGAAATTTATTTCTTCGCCGAAAGACGTACCTTGACGACATTTATCTGGTTTCTCAAGTCGTCGATATCTTCCTTGACGGTGTCCTGGTTCGCCAATTTGTCTTCCACGCCCGATATCCATTGCAGAAGTTTGGTAAGGGTCTCGTCGCACAGCTTGTACTTTTCCTCGACCGCTTGCTAGAATAATTTTGAGGAAAAAGTTGCTTGGTTATTCGCGATCATGCCAGATTAGTGGAGCTGTTATCGTAATAATTATCGCCAAGAAACATAAAATTATTAACGTACAAGCCATAACGCCATGCCATCTTACCATTGGCGGCGATTAATACGAGACAAAATTAATTAATAAGGACGTAAACGAACTTAACTCACGCATGCAAGCACAAACACACATAAACGGAACATACGGGTAAATACAGTATCAAACGGGTAGCTTTAATTTATCTGCAAGGACTGCATACTTTCCGTACGTGTTTTTTCATATGCAGTCTGGAAGCAAAACGAATGACAGTACATAAAAGCCCCGCTTTGACGAGCGGTAATGTAATGTAAGGTGGTACTCATCGTCAAGCAAATAAATTAAAACGCACAATGATGATAGGCATGACAACGTGGAGATGGTATCTCGCAATATAATAAATATATATCAAAAAATATATAATATATATATATATATGATGTAAACAGAGAATTGTATCGTGTGGAAAAAAAAAGTAAATTCCGCAAAGTGGTGCTACAATCTGAGACATGTAAACGCAAATTACACCTGAAAAAAAGAGTAAAACGTTTAGAAGTGTACAATCATTCTCCGACGTCGCAGTAAGGCACACAGGCTAGAAAAACAGACCAATCGATCATCATATAGTAGCACAAGACGTAATCGAGTTATTGTGAGTTAATTCGATTAATACGGAGTGAGCAGCTGTAAGTGTGCGTGTACCGTTTTATCGCCGTTCTCCGTTCCTCTCGCACGCGTTCACCCACGATTCGTCCGTTAAAACTTCGTTAAGCGACTCGACAATCGGCATAAACCTTCTCGTAACGTATAAACGCGCGCGGCGACAACGTCCTCGCCGTCGTCCGTAAAGCGCGAACCGTGACCATTGCCGCGAGTCTCCAATTTGCGAGGGCGACGAGACCGCAAATCCACCCTAACTATCCACCCCTCATCCCACCCTTTCGAGACTCCCCATTAAGGGGGCTAAGAGGCAGATAGAAGACTCTCCACCGCAGGACGCGCGGGATGCTTTATCGGCTCGTTTAATTCGCGACTGGCTCGAGACGCTTTTGAAGATGGCCGATCTCGAGCAGGAGGGGCCAAGATGAAGTACGCCGCGAACCGCGGAAGGCCGACAAGTCCCGTTCCAAGCTGACGGTTACGAGCTTCAAATGTCCATTTCGTAAATTCGCGACTCGAAAGCAAAACCCCTTCCCGCCCCAGGCTAGAGATAGTTGCGGTTTAGCGTCGGGATGTTGCGGACGCGGTCGTTTCTCATGCGAGAGAGGAGGGGGAGGGGACCCGTAGACTCGCCTTATTTTCTTGGCAGGCTGCCACCTAAAATCGCGCCTGTCACGGCTCGCGCTTTACTCGCGTCCGCCCGAGTGGCGTCCCGTCGAAATTATTGCGTTAGGCGTCGAGATAGGCTGCCCTCGGCTGCCTCGTCGATTATCGAGGCACGCTGTGGGTTACGCGGTACGATGGAAGCCCGTTAGGCAAGACCGTTCGGTGTGAATTGCGTCGTTAATTGAGTCGTCAGTCGTTTACTGCTTAACCGATTAATTTGGCCGAATTAGCGTTGCTGATGCGACAGAACGAAGATTATTAATATATGATTATTATCATTATCATTATCATTATTATTATTAATAATTATTATTATCATAATTATTATTATTTACGGAGCATTATGTATAACTGATCGCGCAGGTGTTCATAATTATATATTACATATGCATACGTATTACACTCTTATATCCAGATTGTAGCCATGGCGATGTTGATTCGTTCGATTAATGGGTATGACTCGAACATTGTCTGAGCATCGTCCATATTGCTCGACGAGTCAATTAGTCAGTGTTAAGTGGTGATGTGAGAGGTGGTCGACATTCTGGTAACAGGCCCATGGATGTTAAAAATGATTATAAGAAGCACCGAGGGGATGCGGCCAGCGGCGAACGATTCTCAACGAAAGTGGAGAGATCGAAAGAAAATAAGAAAACAGGGTCATGTCTTTACCGTAAGCGCGCAAGATATTTGAACTGCTTGCCACTACGAGTTCGGGGGTTTCATGCAGATGATGCTGACTTCCCCCCCCGCGTTACCCAAAAACTCTCTCTCTCTTTCTCCGTCTCCCCCCTTCTCAACCCCCCCTCTGTCACTCCCTCGTCTCACATCAGTTCTGGATGACAATCGGACAACACGTGGGCCCATGCTAGGGAGGGGGGGAGCATGCCACCAAGCTCCGTGTCAAAAGAGAGAGCGTCGAGTTCACAGTTTCTCCCCAGGTCCGGACACTTTCTTTTTTTTTTGTTTTTTTTTCTGGGAGGTTGACGAATTTACACCCTCGTCAGCGATGCATGTCGCGAGAGGCATGACAGATCATGACAAAGAAGTAGCGAATAAAGGTGCAGCACAGTCCGTAACCTCTAGCAAGCCAAAATTAGGGATGGCCAGCCCGACGGGGGGCTGGTGGCCAGCCGAAGTTCCTCGCGAGAACGGAACAGCCACGGACCCTGTCCAGTGGGGGTGTGGGTTCCGATCGGCGCTCGGCAAAGTCGGCGAATCCGAAAGCGAAGGTCACAGCGTCCCGTCGGGGGTGGCGGCCGTGTGATTATTAGAATAAATAGGGGGCGGGGGTAAGGTAGAGAAAAATAAACAAAGAACAGATGCCAAGACGGGGACGTTAGAGAAAGTCTGTCTCTGACTTACCCTTGCTTCGGCGGCGAGTATATAACCCCGTTCCAAGGCCTTCGAGAAGTCGAGCCTCTTCCCGTCCGGGTCCTCGACAAACCTCCCTGCAACGGGATCTATCCTTCCGCCGTTAACCGCCTCTAACAGGCTCGCGATACTACCGTCGACGGGATCTTTGATCACGCTCGTCGACGGGTCTACTAATCCCGAGTCTATCGCGTCGGTCAGCGTGAGACGTTTGCGATCGAGGACGTTAGTCATTAGGAACGGATCGTGATAGCCGCCGGTGGTGGGATTGTAAAGACCGTACTCGAGGGACTCGATGAACGAGAGACTCTGCTTCGGCGTGAAGAGGAGACCGTTCTCCATCGCGCCGTTCAACGTGTGCAACTTCGACGAGCTGGTGTCCAGCACGTTCCCTTTGTCGCCGTCCATTATTCCTTTCCTGAAGGCCTCCGGGAGCCTGACGAGCTTTCGCTTTTGGGTGTCTTTTATCAGAGCGGAGTCTGGGTCGATGATGCCGAGAATGACGGCCTCTTTCAGGGAAACGGTTTCCTTCGTTTCCGGGTCAGTGACCTTGCCGGTGTCGAGGGACAGGTATCCCTTCTCCAGGGCTGCCTCGAAGCTGAGAGGCTCGTGCAGGAAGACGCAAACTTCGCCGAATCGCACGGATCGCTGTGGGATCTTGTCGGTCTGCGTCCTCTCGATCGTCCCTCTGATCGAGGGATCGACCACGCCGTCGGTCAGGGCATTGTTCAGGGTGACGAATCGTCCTGTTCTGGGATCCTTCACCACGCAGACGTTCGGATCGAGGAGCTCGAATCTGATCGCCTCCTCGAGAGTTCCTTCTCTGGCACTTCTGTCCTCGAAGGTCACTCTCTGCGAGTCTTTGCTACGGCCGTCGTCGATCGATCGCTGCGTCAGAGGCTTCTCTACAGTGACAAGGAGACCACGTTCAAGGGCTACATCAATGTTATATGCCCGCTTTGTCTTGGAGTCGAGAACTCTTCCTCGCGGGACATCGATCGTCCCGTCTTCGATTCCGGCCGGTAGAGACTTTATTTGACCGGTGGTCGCGTCCTTCAAGGCCGTCGTGTCGGGATCGATAAGGCCGCGATTGAGCGACTGCACGAGGTCGTGGAATTCGTTGGCCATCGGGTCGACAAATTTTCCACTGTCACCGCGATACAAGCCGCACTTGACAGCTTCCTCTATCGAGAGGGGAGTTCTCGCTGTCACGATCAGTCCTTTCCTTCTCGCCTCTTGCAGATTCATCGCCTTGCCGATTTCTGGCACGTTGTACGTTCCGCGAATATCGTCGATTATGCCGGAAGATATAGCCTCTGCCATCGGAATGTACCTGTTCGATACGGTATTCTTGATAATCGACGTGAGAGGGTCGATCATCTCTACTTGGCAGGCCTCGGCCAGAGTAAGTTTCCTGTTGTTCGATGGGTGGGTGAATCTACCGGAGGACACGTCGTACATGTCCATCTGCACGGCTTCGTGCAAGCCGAATCCCATGCTCTCGATATCGACTATCAGTCCCAGTTGCAATGCGACAGACAGAGAAACGAGACGATTCGCTCCTGGCTCCTTGAACATTCCCGATCTTCGGTCTATCACGCCAGCACGACAAGTTTCAGCGAGGGACAGCAACCTCTCCGCACGCTTGTCCCAGTAGCAGCTCAGAGTCGGACTGATGATACATTTCCTCATGGCTTCGTGCAGAGTAACGGCTCTGCCATTACTCGGATCCGTAATTTTTCCAGTCTTATCATCGTAGAGACCTTGATGAATAGCTCTCTGAAGCGAGACAGCTGCCTTCTTGTCCACAATCAGGCCGGTCTCGTAAGCTTCTCGTAGCGAAACTTCGGCTCCTCCTCTCTCAAAGTCCTTCACCATTCCAGACGAGCCATCAACGTGTCCCAGCCGTATAGCCTCCATCAGAGTGATCCTCTCCCAGAACCCTTTCCTGGCGTCCTTCACCGTCACTGAATCGGCGTCGATCAAACTTCGCTTGACAGCTTCCAACACGGTCAACCTCATGCCTGTCTGAGGATCCAAGAAGGTGTTCGTCTTGTCGTCCAAGATTCCTTTCGACAACGCCTCGCTGAAGGTCATCGGCCTGCGGGTCTCCAGAAGGAGTCCGCGTTCCAAGGCCTCTTGGAAGTCCACCGCTCGTCCAGCGTCGCTCATGACTACCGTACCCGACTTGGGATCGACTATCAGCTCTTTGATGGCCTTGGTGAAGGTGATCATGTCGCCTCCTGCACCGCGCACGATCGCCGTAGTCGCGTCGATCACACCCCTTCTGATCGCCCGATCGGTCGGCAACTTCTCTCTAGTGTCCGGCACTGTAAATTGGCCGGTCTTCGGGTCGTAAAGTCCCTTGAAGACGGCCTCCGGCAATGAGATCTTCCTCTTGGCTGGTACCACCAAGCCTCGATCATGGGCATCGGTCAGGGGCATGGGGGCGCCACTCGACGGATCGATGGCGGTTCCTCGCTTGGAATCGATCAGGCCACTCTTGATGGCGTCACCCAGCGACATTATGTCTCCGTTGCGCGGATCCTTTATGGACGGGCTGGATCGATTGATGACGCCTTTGTCGATCGCTTCTTCCAAGGTGTAGACTTCGTCGTCGATCGTGAACGTTCCGGTCTTGGCATCGTACGTTTGGTGAGCCAAAGCTTCCTGTAGGGTCCATGGTTTTACGGTGCTGAGTATGTAGCCCTTTTCGTAGGCCACGTCTAGGGTCATGGAGTGAGGGTAAGAGAGGAGGCCCTTGTCCAAATCCAAGAGTTCACTCTCGTGAGCTTCTTTTATTGATATTACGTCGTCTTTACGATCGTCCTTGATCATCACCGTTCTACCATCCACGTATCCGCTGTTCAGAGCTTCTCTTAACGTCACTGCTTCGCCGATCATTGGATTGAGGATTAGACCAGTTCTGGGAGAGTAGTATTCTTGCGCTATGGCGTCGATTAAAGATGGCGCGAACGGTGTAGTTACGATTAGGTTCCTCTCGAGAGCCTCGTCCAGGGTGAACAATTTTTCGGCTTTCGTGTCGCGTAAACGACCGGTTTCTGGATTGAGAAGTTTTACTGTCAGTGCATCGTCCAGTGATAAGAAATCACCGGCTTTGGTGTCGTGAATTTCCGTGATGAAGGCATCCACAATTCCTCTGCGAACTCCTTCTTCCACATCGACCAACTGTTTGGTGAGATTGTCCTCGATCCTTCCGGAAGTTGGATCATAGAGACCTTTCTTGATGACTGCTTCGAGTGCGATCGGTTTTCGGCTGCCAGGAATGACCAGACCTCGCTGGAAAGCGACCTTGATTTCGATTTCTGTTCTGGTTTCCGTGTTGATTACCACCCCACGTCTCAGGTCGACAATTCCTGATTCCAATGCCTCGTTCATGCTGATAATCTCGTCGTTGGCTGGGTTCCTGATTCCAAGAGAGTCGACATCCACAACTCCAACTTCCAAGGCCTCGGCCAATGTAAACGTCTGGCCAGTTTGCGGATCGTGAAGCATCCCAGTGGCCGAATCGTAGGCACGAGCGTCCACTGCTTTCTGTAGACTCAGAGTGGGTGATCTGTCTTCCGGTGATGGTGCTCCGTCAACGATCAAGCCCAGACGAACCGCTTCGAAGAACGGTATTTTCTTTCCACTCTTCGGATCCACCATGTTTCCCAAATTTCTGTCTACCAGTGGCTTTTCGATAGCTTCCCGTAAGCTGACGTATCTGTCCAGCTTACTGGATAGATCTCTCACTCGAACGTTATCAGCGTCAAAGACATTTAGATTGAGAACCAGATCGTTGAAAGAAACTACATCTCCGGTTTCTGGATTTACGAATTTTTCGGTTGACATATCGTATGCACCTTGGTCAGCGAGGTCCTGAGGAGTAAAGTCCTTTGTAATCGTAACTGGCATTCTTGGTTCCTCGGGTGCTTCCTCTGTATCTTCATCTCGTGTCTCGGATATGTCCTCGAGTTCCGAATATTCAGGTTGTTCTTCGTCACGTTCTTCAGACTTTCTTTGACGATCTGCAGGCACAATTCCGCTGGATTGTTCTTTGTCTGGTGTCTTGTCACGTGGTTTCTCAGATACTTCAGGTGACTTCTCAGATATTTTTTGTGGCTTCTCAGACACTTCAGGTGACTTTTCAGATACCTCAGCTGCCTTTGCAGAAATTACAGAAGCTTTTTGTGATACGTCAGATGTTTTCTCAGATATTACAGGTGTCGCCTCAGATACTTCAGGCACCTTCTCAGAAATTTCAGATACATTCTCAGAAACTTCAGATACCTTCTCAAAAACTTCAGATACCTTCTCAGGCATTACAGGTGTTTTCTCAGACACTTCAGATGCTTTCTCAGAAATTTCGGGTGTCTGTTTCGCTATATCAGATGTCTTTTCAGGTTTTTCGGGTGCCTTCTCTAACTTGACACTGGGTTCCGTGGTTAGAGGTGAGACATTATCAATCTCATCAGATTTCTTCTGTGGACAAACAAAAGCAGCTGTTTCCGGAGATGAATCTATTTCGTCAGGTTTTAGTGGAGCAGTCTTCTTCGCCACATTCGATTCGTCTGATTCAGTTGGTGTTGTACGTGGAGAAGAAATTGGTTTCTCTGATTTTTCTGTATCAATCTCTTTTGGTTTCTGCACATCTGTCAAAGCTGATTTTTCCGTCAATGATTTCTGTGCTCCATCTTGTTCTGTTGGTGAGATTAGTTTTTCAGTCAATTTCACATCCTCCGCAGAAGATTTCCTTGTTATAATTTCATCAGCTTTCGTGATAGGCGAAGTAGCATCCTTTTCCGGTGATTTTTTATCAGCTACCTCTGGCACATCAGTCGGTGATTTCTTTTGCAACAGTTCTTTCTCGACACTTGGTGACTTCTTTTCCTTCTCTGGCTTTTGTGGTGCAGATATATCAGCCACAGGTATTGGTGACGTCTTATCCTTGATAGAATCTTGTGGCGCGGGGCTTACTGGCGTTGTCTTTTCAAATGCTGAACTCTCGAGTTCCTCAAGTTTAGAATCTGAAGATGTCTTTTCTCCTGGTTGTTCCAAAGCGGGTGACATCGCCTTCAATTTATCACTTTCAGGCGTCGAACCTTTCTCTGACACCGGTGATTTTTCTTGTACTTTCTCACTCTCGGGAGTAGGCATTTTTTCTGAAGGCGATACAACATCCTGCATCTTCTCAGCAACAGGCGTTGTTGGCTTCTCAGACACAGGTGTTGTTTTCTGCGATTTCTCACCATCAGGTGTTTGCAATTTTTCTTCTGGCTTGAGTACCTCTGGCCTTTGACGTCCAACTGCATCACCGCTTACGTGAACTGATGTTTTCTTTTCCGGTATCTTCGGAGATGCCGATGTATCGACCACAGGTAGCATTTTCTCTGTTTTCTGAGTAGAAGAATCACCAGTTGTGGATGTAGGCGACTTCTTGTCAGACTTTCGACTCTCAATCAAATCATAGACTGCTTTCCCGGCCAATACTGGAGCTGCCACCACAGCTAGGAGTCCCATTTTCGCTGCTTCTGTAACCGTGATCTTCTTGTCACCTTGACTAATCTTCATCTTTCCTGTCTTCGGATCAAGAATGCCTTTGTCAATTGCTTCCTTCGTAGTTATCGGTTCTTGTGTCTTTACGTCGTACAGAATTGAATTTGGCTCGATCAAACCAACTTCCACTGCTTCCGTGAGACTGTATGACTTCTTGGTTTCCGGATCCTTGAAAGTTTCCGTCTTTTCATCATAGATCTTCTCAACAGCTTCCAAGACTGTCATTCCAGCGGTAGGAGAAGGAGTCTTTCGCACGTTAACTTCTTCCCGTTGAGGAGTGGGTTTGATCGCAGTTTCCAGGATACCAAATTCAATAGCTTTAACGATGGGCATAATCGTACCAGTACTTGGATCCATGTACGTTCCAGCGTTCATGTCAACCAATCCTTTCTTCACAGCGTCACTGAACGTCATCTTAATATCCTTCGTAGTGAATTCCTCTTTCGTTTCAGACTCGTCTCGAACGATTCCTTTCTTCTGTGCCTCGGTGATCGACATCACCTCGCCAGTAGCAATGTTCTGCACTTCCATGGCATTTACTAGAACGTAGCCTGACTCGAGTTCAACAGTCTTGGTGGTAATGGTATGGTAGGACGTTACAGTTTCAGTGATAGCTGCCACCGTATCATCGCCGGTGGGAGGTTTTATTACAACGAGACCAGACTCGATGGCCTCCAAAATCGGGACAGGCGTGCCTGTCGTAGGATGCACGAATACTCCTTTCTCTCTGTCGATCAGTCCCGACTCGAGAGCCTTTGTCACTTCTACGCTATCAGGTGCCACTGGGTAAGGAAGAGCCATGATGAAGTCCGCCTTTATCGCATCCTCGAGAGGCAATTGCTCTCCCGTGATCGGATGACGAATTTCCCTTCTACCAGGATCGATCAGTCCCCGTTTCAAGGCCACAGGGAAGGTCATTCCTGCAGGAGGAATTTCGGACGGACCTGCCGAATCACTGCTCTCGAAGACGTTGCTCTCCACGGCCTTAACCAGACTCATGCTGACAGTGCCATCCTGGATCTTGACCACGGATCTGTCTCCGTCGATGATGTCACTTGCAATGGCACTTTCGAGAGTCTGCGGTTGATCGCCTGGTCTCGCTGTTAGCTTGGAAAGAGGATCAACTATGCCGCAGACTATTGCTTCGTTCAGTGTTAGATGCGCACCTGTTTCGGGATGAACCACCTTGCCTTCTTGCGGATCGATCAGACCTTGCTTGTACAAGCCAGGGATCGAGAGACTCTTTGCTATCGGCACCAACAAGTCTGCACTCTCAGGATCCAATATGCCGCGATCCAGAGCTGCCTTTATGCTGAGGACGTCACCTCTCTGAGGATCGACGATCTTGCCAGAATCTCCGTCAATCTTCTTACTTTCAATCGCTTCAGACAGTGTCATTGGCTCAGTGCCTTCTTCGCCGGCAGTTTCCTTCTCAATCGTACCCAAAGTTTCCGAATCTATCAGACCTCTTTCCATGGCATCTCTAGCCTTCACTATCCTCTTTCTCATCTTCTGAAGAACGATTGGCTTCGCTTCTCTTTCAGGACTCTGTGACAATGTCCTCGCCTTGCCAATCGTCACCTTGTACTTCGGTTCAGTGGTCACTCTGGATCTCGTCTTCGCGCCTAGGGACTCCTCATCTTTTTCAGGTGTGATAGAGCCACTTGGTTTCCTGAAGTCTGCCATATCTTTGACACTAGGACTTCTTGATCCTTTTTCCTTACGTGCCTTAATATCTTCACGCTCTTCGGGCAAGAAGACGTCGTCGTCTATGGACTTAGTCCGTTCCACTCGTGTTTCTGTAGTCTGTTCGTTGACGAATCCGTCGCTAGACATTCTGTCACGCGTTATCAAACCTCTTTCAATGGCTACCTCGCGAGGAATCTTCTCGCCAGTCTTTGGATCTTCGACCATGGCTCGCTTGACAGCTTCGACAGCCGCAGCTGTCGCGACCAAGGGTGCACCGAGTACGGTGACCACTCCAAATTTGGCAGCGTCAATCAGAGATATCTTCCGTCCGTTGTCCACCTTGTAATCGCCTGTCTGCGGATCTAGAACTCCTCGCTCGACAGCTTCAGCCATGCTGATGTCTTTCCCGGTGATAGGATCCTTCACCACGACAACATCTTGCTTCAACGTTCCTTCCTTGACGGCGCTCAATAAATTCGCCGATTTTCCACTCTTCGTGGAAATAACCAGCGCAGTTGCCGGATCGTAAATCACTCCCTGCGTGATCTGGACGGGATCCAGAATCGATGGATCCTCGGTCGGTTTAATTTCAGTCTGTCGAGACGGATCGTCAATCCTCGAAACCTCAACTTTGTCCGGTTTACCGGAAATTTTCGTTATTTGTAACAGTCTCTGATTCGACGTGTCGGCGGTCGGCGCTTTATCTTGCAGAATGACTAAGCCTTTGGCAATGGCCTCCTTCATCGACAGTTTTTGCGTTTGTACGTAATGACCGGTGGAGTCCAGAATGTTCTTCTCCAGACTCCTGAGTAAAGACACTTTTCTGCCGTTGTTCGGGTCGATCACGACACCGGAATTAGGATTGACAATTTGCAACTTGACGCACTCCTCGAAGGAAACCAGTCTGTCGGTGCCTGGTATGATGAAGAGTCCTGTGACCGGATCGAAGAGTCTTCTCTCTATAGCTTCTGCCAGCGTCCAGCCATCGGAAGGAAGTTCGAACACTCTCTTCTCGGATGACATGGCCGTGACAGTCTTCTCAGTCTCTTCAATGTACTTCGTAGAAGTCTCGGTTCTTCGATCTACGATCTTGGTCACCGTTGTGTTATCATCAGACAACTTCTCCACGGAACTGGAATTGATCACTTTAGACTCGACGCTCTCACGTCTTTTCGCCTCAGATGATTTCGTGGGAGAAGGCGTCTCCGCTTTGACTGACGTTGCTTCTTCTTGACGTGCGCCACTTGGAATGATGGATGCCACCGACGTCTTCGTGGTAGTAACGTTTGCACTGGCAGAAGTAACAGGTAACGTAACAGGTGGTTCTCTAGTGATTATTGTCGTCGTCGTCCCAATGGCTTTTGGCTGCTGAGACGGAGTGGGCTTCAATTTTCCTCTGAAAGGTGGACCTGGCTCGCCGACATTTGCAACCACTGTACTCTCGAAGGTCATTCTCTTATCCGGAAAGTCTCTCGTTTTCCTCGGTGAGCTCTTCTTGGCGTCTTGCTTCGGATCGCTTAGCAGGCCGTCCTCAATGGCGTCCTTCAGTCGCACAATCCTTCCTGTGTCAGGATCTGTGAAGACTTCTCTGACCTCGTCGATCAGTCCCTTGCTCAAAGCGTCCGCGTAACTGATCTTATAGTCTCTGGATACTACCTCGCCACTCTCAAGTACCGTCACATACCTCTTGATCGTCTTGGTGACCGTCTGCGTGGTCACTGCGATGTTCAGAAGACTGGTAAGCAAGGCTGCACCGTCTGGCGTGATAAGGCCACGTTTCAAGGCCTCCTCCAGTGGAACAGGCTTCCTCGTTCTGGGATCCAGAGGCTGTCCAGTCTTCGGATCAAGCAGATCCTGTAAGACTGCCTCCAGTGCGCTAACCTCACGACCTTTGTCGGTGATCCCAATGCCTCTGTTCAACATTTCGAGTACCGTCGACCTCACGTGTCCTCTCTCCTCCGCCACCTTCAAACTGACTGTCTCTCCCGTCTTAAGGTCGACCACGTAAGACCCTCCGTTCTTCCCACTGATCAGTCCCTTCAGCAAGGCCGTGTTCAGGCTTATAAATTCGCCCGACACCGGGTCCTTAAAGCCGTCAATATCGAAAATAGTTTTATGAGCGACCGAAGTGATGAGACCCCGATCGACCGCCTCAGGTATACTGAGTTCCTCCGCTCTAGCTGTATCAGTGAATCGACCCTCAGGCCTTATGACACCCCTGTCCAAGGCTTCCGAAAGCGTAATGAGCTCGTTCTCCCTCGTGTCAGCGATCGACTTGACCTCGCTCGCGTCCAGCACGCTCCTGGCAATGGCTTCAGGAATGGTCAGCCTAGCGCGATGCGCCGGACTGGCGATTCTCCCCTTATCATCGATAATCTCCAGATCGCAACAGTCCTTGAGCGTCATCGGCTTGACGATGAGCTGCCTCCTCCTGGCCTCCTTCAAGGTCAGCCTCTCCATCGACAATCCGTGCATGTACCGTCCGCTCTTGGGATTGAGGATGCCCTCCTGCAGGGCCTCCCTGACGGTGATCTTGGCGTCGTTCCTGGCGTCCACGACTTCCCTGACGTCCGCGGCCAGAACGCCCCTGGCGACGGCCTCGTCCAGCTGATAGTTCTCGCCGGTGATCCTGTCGGCGACCCGGCCGAGGGCGTCGTCTACGAGGCCCTGGGCGATGGCGTCGGCCAGGGCGACCGGGTTCCGCTTAACCTTAACGCTGACGTCGACGCGCATGAGGTAGCCCCGCGAGTGGGCCTCCTCGACGGTGATGCTCTCACCGGCGTCGGTGAGGACGCGGCCGGTCCTAGGGTCGAGCAGGCCACCGAGCCTGCTCGTCGCATCGGCAACGCTAACGACCGCACGCCGTCCCTCCTCATCATCATCATCATCACGATCATGATCATGATCATCATCGCGAACGTCACTGGCCCGGCCATCCTCGCCCGGTGGCGACCGACGGCGATGGCCCGGGTGCTCGATACCGATAGAAGAATCGTCGCGACGAGTTACCTTGACACGCTCGTCGCCCCGCTCGGCGTCGTACAGCTCCCGCTGTATAGCCTCGAGCAGGGAAACCCGTCGGCCGTCCTCCGTCACGCCGTAGGGTCCTAGCAAACGGTTCGCGAGGCTGGCGTCGATAACGTTCGCGGCGGCGGCCTCCTCGATGGAGACGCTCCTCCGGCCGTCGATCGTTATCCTACCGTTCCTCACGTCGAGGATGCGCAGGCTTATGGCCTCGCCGACGGTCAGGATCTCGCCGGTGGCCGGATGGACGATGCCTCGCGCGTCTATCACGTCCTCGGTACCGATATCGGTCTCCACGCGGTGTATCCTCTTCACGCTCCTGGTGTCGTTGAAGTGGACCACGTTGCCGCGGGACCTAGGGGGAAGTTGTTGTTCGCCGTCGAGGCGAGGGCTGCCTTTCAGGATGGTGGTGCTGTTGGAGCTGGTGGTCGCGCTGCTCTCGCTGGTCTCGGTCGTGGACATGGAGACTGCCGTGGAGTCGCCGTTCGTGGGGTAGAGGCCACGTTCAAGGCCGGGCTCGGCGTGGGTTCGCTTGAGGGGCGAACCCTCGCGCGAGGAGCTCGTTCGCTCGCTCCTCTCGTTCGAGATCGTCGTCTCGGTGGACACATGACGCTCGGAGGTGTATCTGCGAATTGACGGTAGAGCGATCGAAGAAGATCGATAGAAAAATCAGGGGGGTCGGCTGGGCCGATCAAGGATCGGACTCCGCGCGAACCGGATGTACTCACTGCGACTGAGTGTAATGCGTCGTTGTCGAGGAGTATCGCTCCTCGCTGGTCGTACTTTCGTAGATGTTGAACTCGGTGCGGAACGTACGCAGAGGCCGTTGCTCCAGGAGAGCACGCTGAAACAGCAATTCGATCGGTTTGCGCGGCGATCACAATTTATGACGCGTCAGCATAATGCCGCATATACGTTTCGCATAAATGGTATTGTTGGCGACAGACCGCTGTCAGTTGAAAAGCAAGGATCGATGGTGGGTTTAGGAGATATGTCTGATGATCGAATTTTTCTTAAGTGCGGCAATAAAAGAGTAAATGTAGAGAATAATCGAAACCGAAGCCTTTTTGAATGAAACACGATCAAAAACGATGGAACACTTATACAAAAATTGTTTTAACAAAATTGATATGCCAGCACAACCAATTTGATCCAATGTACAGCTGGAGACAGCAGTTAAAAAACTGGAAAAAGTCTTTATCAGACTGTACTAAATCCATTAATCTGAGAGATACGACGAAAAATATGCGGAAAAGCATCGTATTTTCCTTCTCGGAAGACAATTCCGAACTGCCGATAACCCCAATACCGCGCCGCCATACTCGGTCAACCGTGACCTCCCAGAAAGCATAGATACTATTCATAAACGTCTGGCAAGAGTCAGCGGTGTCAATCAAGACCGGGAACAGGCCGCTACCGAGTCGAGTCGAGATTTACCGGTCAGACGCGGGCTTATCACCCGTTATCACGGCACGGCTCTCGATTGCGAGCGCGATCGAGAGCCGATAGCGAGTAAAAGGCATGACGCCAGCTGTCATAAATAACGTTAGCTGTTGACATTGCGCTAAAGGACCCGCGACGATTTCCAATCTTTCGAACGGCTGGCCTCGCCGGCCTGAGAGTCATATACGAACGTATACGACAAACGCTCGGCATTAGCCATACGCCTCGAAATAACGGATGGCGTAATGGTCAAGTAAGTGATTCCGCCCCTCGCTCCCCTCCCTCGCCTCCTGTCAAGGACTCGTTGCACGCCGCTCACGGACGCGACGTCGGGAAAGCACACAGACGCGCTCGCGCCGGCAAAGTGTGCCGGTAACGATTCAAAGTCCAATCTTCAATCGAGCCTCTCTAGACTTGCCCGCGAATTCGCTTCGAATTTGGAACTCGCAGTGAAAATACAGCGTGACTCATGCCGCGGACGCGGATGCGGAGTTAAAAATCCGCGAGCGCACGATTTACCTGCGTGACGACCCTCACGACGCCCTCGGCGTCCGTCGCTAATCCCATGATGCTTGGATCGATGCTATCGAACTATCGCGCGGCACATTATGTCGCGGGACGTCAGGCGAGACGTCAAAACAGTCGACGTAATCCGCAAATTGTCGCGTACAATTGATTCGTATACGGCTCTCGTTCGTAGGAGTCGACCGAAAGTGACGCGAAGCTCGAACGCACTGGGAAAGAGTCCGCGTAAACCGGAATGGGAAGAGGATAACGAAGCGACTCGTGGGGGGGTAATACTCGCGACGGTTTTGTCATCGCGCGCTGCACGCGACCGAGTGGGAATCCATTTTTAGTCCGGCAGGCAGAACGAAACGACGTTACTGGGACGAGCTCGCCCGGGATACTGACAGCCGACCGCAGCCGACGGCGAAGTGTACGGCGTTTCGCGTGCCGGAAACGTAAGCGGGCTCCTCATCTCGCGCTCCCTCCCGCCCCGCGGGCCGACCTCCCTCCCACCCTCACCGCTGGCGCATATCGCTCGATGAATGGATGCAAACTCGCGATATCGAGAGGCCGCGTGGCTGAGTCACACCGACACCGTTCCGGCTGCGTTTGATCTTGCACCCAGAAGAGACTGTCCCCCTTGTCTCTCCCTCTCTCTCTCTCTCTCTTTCTTTCTCTCCCTCCCTTTATCTCTTTTTCTGTCTTTTCCCCCTTCGTCGAAATATCGTGGAAATGGGCCATAGTGCGGCCGGATGTCGTCCCGGATTTAGCACGCCGGAGTCATCGGCAAGAATCATCGCGCTCTCCGACGAACATACCGGAGGGGGGAGGGAGCCGTGAAATTGGCCGACACATCCGTTCGAGTGCTACTTGACACCCTCTCGAGTGCCCTGGGGCGACGATCTCGAGTGTTCTCCGAATCGTGAAAGTACCTTATGGCAGATTCTGATCCCTGCCGGCGAGGCGACATGCGCGTACTCGACTCTCATGTCGAACACTCTGACTCTCTGGTCGTACTATGGGCTCGTGGACAGTTCGAACGACGCTCGCGATGGCTCGCAGACGACGGAGGATGGGGACAGTGAGCCGGATCGTAGACTACGGCAGTGCGAGGTGCGAAAACGGCAACGTCACCGTAACGTCGCGACGCTCCGGCGAACGACGTCGGCATTCTCGACGCCGCCTGTGCCGCGGTAGCCGACTGGCGCCCCACTATCGTACGCGGCCTCTTATTGATCCTGCGTCGGGCAGGCGGGAAAAACGAAGCTCGGGCGGCACTTTGATTCGACGGCAAATTAATCAGGAGATCGACGGAGATCGACGGAGATCGACGGAGACCGACGGAGGCTCTTGGAAAATGCTAAGAACGTTCGATGGCACGTGGCCTATAGTCTTGACTCTGGCTTGGAAAGGGAGGATCAGACTACTGATCCGGTTAATCCTTCGACTGCTACGGGCGCAAATGTGCGTCAAGCAAAAGCTATCACTGTGGGCCCGGCAATGGCTTCGATCGTTTACTGCTGTCTTACTGTATTTCTCCAGAGATTGTTTTATCGTATCCGTGCAACACTCTTAGAAACATAACTTGTTGTTTATCAACAAGAATAAATGAAATATAAGAAATTATAATTTAATACACCGCCGAACAGATTCGTATTGCGTGAAAAAATATTCAGTCCCGCACACCGTTCACGCGAAGCGTATACAGCAATCAAAGGGTTAACGTGACTAATTGCTAGTGGAATTAGAAGCTACCGAGACGGTTAACGTCGATGCGGTAATTTCCTAGAATGGAAATGACGGATGAAGGCAAAGTTCGAAGTCGGTAAGAACATTTCTGGGTAGATAGCGCGGTCGGTTGTTATGGTACGTATTAAAATCAGTTGGGTGGATCCGGGGCACTCGACCAGGTGCAAGCCAAGTGCGGAATGATCGAATCGAAACGAGAGCGAGAACTTCGCGGCATGGGGAGAGCACTGAAATCCGACAAGGCCTCCCGCTTCAGAATTTATGCTGGCCAAGTTACGGTGCGGGAGGCAAACGATGATCCGGCACGAAAGCTTGTTCAGAAAGCTCGCGTGAGGGTGAACTGTTCGCAGGGGTGAGGCGTGATTTCAAGGAAGATAATGACGAACAATTGAGCGTAATACCGCGGGGTGTTTCGTTTGGAAAGAGAAAGACAGCGCGAAGTGGAGAGCACGGATCGGAATTCTGATGATTTAGCGAGAATTCTCCAGAAAAGTTTTTGGGTAAACTCACCTGCTGGGCGGCTTCCTCAGGGCTGTGCACCGGCGACTGCCTGACTCGCTCCTGAAGTAGGCTGATGAGCGTGCTGTACCTCCTGTTAAGAGTGTCAAGGTCGCGCGCAACACCGTCCACCGTAGTGACAGAGTCTCTCCGCGGCCTTTTGACAGAGGCGTCTAGGGACGGGCAGACCTCGTCCAGCTGTTCTTTGAACGCCCTGAGCCTCTGCCCGTATATCTATGGGGGTTCGGTTAGTCCGTTACGGTTAGTACATTAGACTGTTTAGGTCCAGTCGCGAACCGACCACTACCGTTAGCCCTCGGAAGCAACGACGACTCGAGACAAGCCGGAAGTAGAAACGAAGACGCGACCAGGCAACAACGAACCGTGGCAACCCAATGTGGTGGTTTCCCCGATTTCGTGTAAGTGCGTTAATGGAGAGGGATTGCGGCAACGATATTAATAAACCGATCTTAGCAGACTTTACGGTATTAATCCGCGAGAGCGTTATAAAGTGTCAAGATTCGACCGGGCTTGCAAGGTGAAGTTACTGAATCTACGACCGAATTAGTAAAGTCAATCATTTTATCCCGTGTAAGTCGATGCGATCTCTCGCGAGGCTGTGAGATTGTTCATACGGAAACTGAGTCAGATGCATGCACCACACTGGGTCGTCTTCTGATTCACGAAAGACCGCGAGCTGCAGAGCACCGCAAGCTATAAGATCGGTAGAATCGAATGCAGAAGCCGCTCCGTAACGTGCTGCTCATTCAACCCTCGACTTAGGCGCGCTACAACACTTGCTACAACGACGATCAGTCGTCACAGTCCATTCCGTCGTGATACGAATGAATGGGGGTGAGAGAGGGGATGTAAAATTTTTTTAGTCTAGCCATCGAGGGGAGATACTATCGTTCCTAAACGCTGAAAAGAAAAACTTTGTAAAAGAGAAGGAACGCGTTCTCCGGACAACGGCGTACAAGTCGTGTCTACAGGACGATGACGAGGACGACGGAGGACGAGTTCCGCTGAAAGTCTCCGCTCTAACCTAACGGTGGAGAAAATATGACGTTTCGTGTCGTGTATGTGTGTATGTGGATGCACGCCACAATTGCGCGCGGCTGAAAAAGTCACCGTGCGGACGGGGCGATAATACATATTCAATAATGGCTACTTTCCATTCACGCAACATTCACACCATAAGCTAGACGGCTATTTATATCCCGCCGGCGTTGGCTAAGTGGCGATTGGTCGAGTTCAGCTTACCTTGCCCTCCCGAATCAGTCTTCCACCTGTAATGTTCACAGCCTCGATCGCCGGCGCGCGTTCCACAACTCTGCTCAGCAAGTTCTAGCAGAAGAGTAGGCGGATGATGAAGTTGACGTCAGTGCGCCGCGGCGTCCAAACCAGGAATGCCAATATTTTCATAGAAGCGATAGTCTAACTAAACGAGTTACCTTGGCGTGATCGGTCTCCAGCTTCTGGTAGCTCTCGTCCACGAAGTCCACCTCGTTCTGGTAGGAGTTGTTGTACTGCTGCGCCAGTCCGTAGGCCGTTTCCGCGCTTCGCAGTCTGTCCACCATCTGGCCGCAGACGTTGGTCCACCTGGCGTTCAGCCTGTTCACTTCGGCGTCCAACCTATCCATGTCCCCGTGAGGTCCGCGATGATTCGGTCTAGACTTCTCCACGAGTCTCCTGGCGTTGTGCGCATCGTCGTTCAGCTGATCGATCGACGCCTGTTGCTGCGCGATAGCGTTCTGCAGGATCATCAGGTCCTCGAGGACGTTCTGTAAGCCTTTCACGTCCGACGGCAGTTCGCCGAACGAGGCCAACTTAATCTCAAATTCGGAAATGCTGTTCGTGTTCTCGTCGATGCTGGACAGGACAATTTCGACACACTTCAGTCGTTCGATGTACAGGTTACTGAGATTCCATAGATGGTTCCACTTTGTCATCACGTCGTCCAGCTTGTTTCTCATGGCGGGCGTCTTCAGAGTTATGCCCCGGAAGGTCTGCTGGACTTGCTCGATATCCGGCGCGAGTCTTCGCAGATTTTGCTCAAAGTCCTTGTGCTCCAGTACCAGATGCTCTAAACTGTCAAGGTCTCTGGGTAATGGCGACGCAATTCTTATGTTCAACGTTCTCTCGGCCTCGTCGAGAACCTGTTGAAGGGAGGACACCTGCTCGTTGAATATGCGGCCAGCGTTCTTAGACTCTTCCTCCGCTCGCGCTCGTTTCTCAAAGTCGTCGAACAGTTTGTTCACTTCGGTCATCTCTCTCTTCAGCCTCCTGAGCTGCGGGTCAGCCGGGTCGCCCTCTGACAGCAATTTGTCAGCGTCCTCGTTCAGCGCCTTTCTGATGGCCGTGCGTTGATCCTGACCCATGGCGAGGAACTGCGGCAGATCCCAGCCTTTTACCACCTTGATCGTGGCGAATATCATGTTCTGTCGTAGTCTGAGTTGCTTTCGTTGCCAGAGAGCTATGCTCCTGTCGTACTGGCGTCTGAGTCGTTCGGCAGCGTCCAGGGCTTCCTTGTCAGGAGGCTGGAGAGCGAAACACACGCCTGGAACCGGGGACTCCACGCCCTGCGCGTTCTTCACGCGCCATTTCACTCGTCCGGAGTTGTCGTACAAGGTGCACTGTTCACCTTTCTCAATGGACATCTGTCAACGAGACGCGAGACACCGTTATTGCCAGGATGCGTTCATCTACCAAAACGGATTTCATTTTACATTTGCATCTACTTACATTGACCTGCTTGTAGCTGCATATGCACGTGACTTGCAACGGTCGCGTCACCGGCTGCCTTCTCTGCTTCATGGGCACGATCTCCTTTGCCCTGTCAACGAGACGCTGAACGTGATCGCCATAATTGTTCAGCTCCTCCCTCAGGTCCTGCATGCCCTTCAACAATCTCTCGCCCTCGTCCAGCGAGAAGTCGGACTGCGAGTAGATGGTATTCAGCGTCTCGTCTCTCATGGAAATCCACTGCTCGGACTGTTGGATGTCCTTGAAGAATTGCTGGCTCTGCGCCGCGTGATTGAGATGGACCTCGAGACAGAGAGTTAGTTGCAGGAGCCAGGCCCACTGACTCTGCATGGCCGACATATAGGCCTCGATCGTCTTGGCCGCAGGATGATGCTGAAGAACCAGAGCCTCTCCGCGATCCTGAACCGCCGAGAATTGAATCTCCCGTTTCTCCAAGTCGCTCATCAGGGACTGAAAAAGATACGATCACGATGCAACGGTCATCTATTTATAACGTGCACTCTCGCACACGCTGGAGAACGAGTTGAGAGACACTGGCCCATTCCCCTTTCGAGTCTGAGAAGATTTACAGCCTAAGTATTTACCTCAATGCCAGATCCGTATGTGCGCTTAGCGGAGGGAAAGAGAAACACAATGAGTCTCGAGGATCCGTCACGAACTACAAGTGGCGTCATTGATATTCCATGGGGGCGAAACTTACCTCGTAGTACTGCTCTATGCTCTGTACGTTGAGTCCCTTGTCGCTCCAATCGCGCGTAACTTCGGTCTCCTCCTTGGCATTCAGCCAGACCAGCTCGCCGGTCGCGGACTGGATGAAGTCGTGCAAGGTGTCCAGGTCGGCCAGCCTCTTGCTGGACGTGGCCAGGATCTCGGCGTAGAGTTTCTGCAGGGTGCTAAGATGTTGGCTGTACAGGGTGAGCTCCTCGCCGTGGAAGTGACTCTTCGCCTGGACGCACTTGTCCACCTTGAAGTGGAACTGATCGATGTTCTTGTGCTCCCGCTGATGGACCTCGAGCTCGTTCTGAACGCTGGGCAAGTCGGAACCGTAGTCGGCCTCCTGCAGATGCTTCAGCTTGCTCTTGCACCAGTCGATGCAGTCGTGCAGCGCCCGGAAGTGCGGATTCGTGTCTACCAGGCGGGTCTCGTGAATGGTGGTTCGATGTTTCGTCACGACCCGTTCCTCGACGGGGAACGAGACGGCCGACAAAGGTTGGACCAGTCGCTTGTGCAGCAGCGAGCGGAGAGCCACCCAGCGCTGATGCAGTTTCTGAACTCTGCGAAAGAGAAATCGAGTCCCGTTTTTTATTAGAGTCAGCCGAGACGATGGCCAGGATGAAAGGATCGGACGATGGATGATGAATGGATGATGGATGATGGTTGGATAATGGAAGGCAATCATCGTCACCTCTTGTGCAGCTCGGCCGCCTGACTGTATCTGCCTTCCGTGAGAGTGTGTACGTCGGTGAATATATTCTGTATCTGTATCTCGGTATTGCGGATGTCCTGTTCCAGCAGGTCCACCGAGTGCTTCGCTTCCAGCGGATGGAGACGATCGAGACGGCGTGCCTCGTCCTCGACGCGCCTCTCGAGCTCCTCCAGCCGATTATCGGTCGATTTCATCTCCCGATGAACCTTCTCGGCGAGTCGTTGTAGTCGTTCGAGACTGATCGGCGCGAACGAGTTCGCCGGGAAAAAGAGGATAAGAAAAGACGACGACGTGAGTATCCCCCTTGTCAGGAAGTACGATCGATTCTACTTAACTACTCTAAGCCTGCCTGCCTCTCTCTCTCTCTCTCTCTCTCTCTCTCTCTCTCTCTCTCTCACTCTCTCTCTTACCGTTTAATCTCGTCGATAATAGCCTGCTCCCTCTCCTGATGCAGCATGAGCAGACGATTCCAATTCTTGTCGATCACGTCGATGTGCAGTTCCGGCTCCATGTCGACCTCGCCGACCGCCTCGAAGTACTTCTGCAGGTCCCTGAATATGTACGTCAGCCTCTGCTTGTCCCTGTACCTGGGCGGGACCTCCTCGTTCTTGAACTTGGTACTGTCGGCGGCGAGCTTCTTCATCTCGATGAGCGTGGGCGGGAAGGCCCGCTCCTGCATCAGGCTCATCTTCTCGCGTATCCAGAGGTGGAGGGAGCTGGCCAGCTCGCGATATTCGGCCGATCTTCTCTGAGCCTCGGCATCGTATAACGGGTGGATCGGCGGTGGCTCCGGGAACACGTCGTAGAGCGAAGAGATGTACGTTATCAAGGACTTCTCGTCCGGCTCGGGTGTGTCAACGTCTGCGTGGAAAATGGAGGAAAATGGTGGAAACTGGAGCTCGGCAAATCATCTGCCTCTCTCTCTCTCTCTCTCTCTCTCTCTCTTTCTCTCTTGCATCTGCATCTCTTAAGACTAACCTAGGATCCGTGCACCGTGTCGCGGAAGTTGGCGAAAATCGCCCGGGGCCCCGAGTTCCGGGGCGGCAAATAGACGAGGCCCGGACGGAATAGGGGCGAAAAGGAATAAAGCGCGGCCGCATCCTCGAAAGGCGGTTCTAACGGATTACTCGCGATGCTCGAACGGGATAAGAGAGGCGCGTTCCTCCTCCGCGCGAAAGTATCTCCGAGGCAGGCCAGAGAGGTAGGTATCCCGTTCGGGCTCTCTCGGCCGAAAGGCCGAACCGCTCTCGACTCCGTTCTCTGCTCTCTGCTCTCTGCCCCGTCGCCGTGGCGCGATGCCGGCGAGACAAAGGAGGATAAATATTTGCTCGGGCAAGATTTATCCGCAAAATATTCCCGCTCTCTGCCTCGGGCCGCAGCTGCCGAAGACGAACGATTATTCCGGGAAGATTCGCCTTCCGCCGTTCAGGTCCCGGACATTCCTGAACGTCGCGACGCTCGTTCGCGGAATCCCGAAGATGGGGGGGGGGAGAGGGGATGAATTGAAAGATCGAGGAAGAGCGTGTCCTCGAATGTGTGACGGCACAATTCTAGGAGCGGACTCCTTCGCGAAGGAGTCGGGCAGGCGTGCGACAGGTACACTCGGTATAATTGCGCGAGGAGTCGGTGCAGCAACGGTGTCACGGTGTATGAGTCTGACCGGAAACGGTATCGGGCACCGTGACCAGAAAGAATACGTACTATCACGTACGCGGAGCGGCGACGAGTGGCCAACGCCAACGTTTTGTCGGCCAGAAATTCCGAACGCCAGCGTCGAACGAACGATCGCACACGCGGACGCACACGCGGACGCAAACACGCGGACGCACACTGCCGTATTCTGCCTGCGGCAGGTGACTCGCTACGAAGGAGATTCATTGTAAACGAGGCAATTGTAGCGATCGCGAGGCACCGGACGCGGAAAGCATTCGGAACGCGTATCCTTCGGCCGTGTTCCCGCGCGGCTCAGGCACCGTGCAAACGTTAATTAGCCCGAAATCCTTGTGCGAACGGTAGTCGAGTACAAAGCGAGTGGCTTCAGACATCAGGAGCGTCGTCCGTCGCGTCGAATTAATCCCGAAAATTGTCGGGCACCGGACGCGGATTAGGGGGAGGCTTAGTGGGGTGGTCGAGATGGGGGATCGAATAGGTGAACTTACCTTCGGGATCGAGAAGCCTCGTAACGCCGTACTCGCGCTCGGCGACGAGGAAAACCCGATCGAGCCGTTCCCTTGGCTGACAGGAGCGGGCACCCCTCCAGTCGACCAAGTCCGGACGGTTTCTGTGCAGGAGGGCGCTGAAGGCCAGGCCGTCCCTCCAGGAGCCTGTGAAGTCCGTCACCCGAACGCCGGGATAGCGAGCCGTCGAACGCCTCGCCCATCTCAGCAGGGCCTCGCGAGCTGTCACGTTCGGTTCCTGTCCGACGACAATGTCTGATATCTGTCAACACGAGCATTGGGCTTCCATTAGTCAGCTGCCGTGTACTGGGATTCGACAAACGTATATTCTCTAGGGGTGGTTCGCCCTTCGACCGCTCGTTCTTGATTATACCTCTTTCCACGATTGAGGGGCTAAGAGATCGGTAACGTTTGGTCAGGTTCGGTTAGGCAGTCTCGGCGACTTGTCGCAATTACCAAGTGGCTAATGAGCCGGTAGCATTCTAATTATCGCGGTTCCTCGTTCACCGTTACCGCCTTATTGTCCCTTCGCCTACTTCTGCGCCGTTTCATTAGCCGGACGCGGAGCAGAAGCGAAGACGGAGGCTTGGCCGGCTGTTCTTAATTCGCTCGTGACGACGATCAATCGTGACACTCTCCGTGGAAGGTAGCCATCCGTGACTACCGGCTGCCCGATTCGTCGCGCTTATCTTATCTCTCGGCCTGGGATCCCGTGCCTCGACAATCTCGTGCGCGAGACACTCGTAATACGTCATTTACGCTCGATCGGCGTAGGATTGTCGTAGGATCGAGGTTGGAACGGGAAGATTCCTCGACACGAAGGAAAGCGCGCGAACAAAGTTCGAGCCGGCTTCGCGCCATAAGCCGGATCGATAAAATTTGACTTATCGGCTCGGCTCGCCGAGATGCTTATCGGGCTAATCTTTCCGATCGAGTGACTTTTACGAGCTGACAAAAGCCTTTCCGCGGGCACTTTGCGCGCGCAGTGCGTCGTTGTGATAAGGGGAAGAGTTGCCGAGGCGTTATGTCAGGTGTGATGACATTTACGGCCGCTTTGATAGAGGATGATAGAAGAGCGGCAGAAAAGTGAGAGACCAAGGACGATCGGCAGGGAGCATCGGCCGACTTCCGGAGCCCATATTCGATCATGCGGTCACGATAAGCGTCGAATGGCCGGGAGGACTTACGATCGGCCAGACACGTAGCCTGGAATACGTGAATCACGCCTCGGGCTTCATTAAGCACGCGGCTACTTCGTATGCGGCGCGTCGGGTTCGCTGGCGTCACGATAAGAAAATCCTTTCGCATTACTATTATGTCACGACCGGAGGTGCGCGAACGATCTCGCCAGACTCGAGGTCGAAGCGAGATGTCGAAGCCAGATTTCTGAAGGCAGATCTCTGAAGGCAGATCTCTGAAGCGTCTTAGACGGATCGGGGCCGATAACGATTTTTGGAGATCGACTGCATTCTTCGGCCGTCGTGATTCACGAGCCACCACACGCTTGGTTAGGTCTCGGCCCGTAGGCGGCTACGTAACGCGGCTCGAAAGAGAGGCTGATGGAAGGAGCCCCGGGGCAGACTCGCGAGGCCTCCAGGCTCGTTACCATAAACGGCGTGTGCGACACGCGAAACGTCATCGGCGCGAACAACTGGAGATCGACTGAAACGCAATTCGACTCGACGGCAGGCCGCAGATGCAGTTCCTCCTACCGGTCGGTCTACTTTCTCGAGGGGGGCTTCACTCTTTAAAGCGAGGCGAGAGTTCTGCTCGACGTCTTTCTCTTGGGCAAGAACGTCTGCCCGAGACGGCGAGTTCCATGTGAATATCGATGCAGGCGACCTTTGGGACGCCGGGAGGGTATCGGGAGGGAACCGGGAGGGAGCCGGTGATCGGGTGAAAGTTTGAAACTCCCCACCGAAGATCGTGGCCTCCGCCGACGGTGAAAGGGAAAGGGGTGATAGGTCGGCCAGAAGAAAAGAAGCCTGGCTCTTCGGCAGGAATAATTAAGCGGTAAAAAGGATGGGACGAAGAGGAAGTTCGCCCGGTTGGGATTCTATCGGGCTTACCCGGACTGACTTCGGCTTCGGCGAATTCTGCCGACTGACTGTCGTGATCCTGGCGTCCTGCAGGTAGCCGCGCTGCGCTCTTTTCGTCAGATCCTCCGTGACGCTTTTCTCCTCGCCGCGCGACAGAGTCGTCGTCTTCCTGACGATGCGCGTCACTATTCGTTTCGTTCCATTTTCACCTCGCCTCGAGGTCTTCGTCGACTCGATCGACGAGCCTAAGTGCCATCGATCAATTTCAACCGGACGTCCCAGGTAGCTTTGCGAAAGGTCAGTCGCGAGAGATGAAGTCATCCTCTGATTCGAGCTAAGTGACGAGGGTGTCTCAAGGAATTGCTCCCGAGAGCAATTTCGGGCAATTTCGGGCGATTTCGGTCGATCATTGCAAAAGTGGACTACGGGGGTCTTATTACCGAAATAGAGGATTGACAAATTGCTTATTCGAACGTGCCTCCTGTCCCCCGACTGCGAAGGACGAGCATCGTTGCCCGTAACAAGGCTAACGCGCATCAGCTGACATCACGGACGAAGGTCAACCGGCGATCCACCCACCATCGACGAACGTCCACCGACGACGTACCCATGTTGGCACACTCGTCGTAGGTTCCAATATCGTGCGTGGGCAAGATCAAGGTCGCACTCTTCGGACACTTCCGATCCAGCGGACCTTCGACTTTCCGTTCGCTGATGGACCGTATCCTAGCCGGATGATTAATGAAGTTTCTAACCAGCATCGTGATCGATGGCTGGATTCCGTCGCCCTGAGCGGAACTGATGGAAGCTACGATGCTCGGCCAAGACAGAGTAATCTTTCGGGGAACAGTCTGAGCGTTCAGAATGAATGGCAGGAGGCAGTAGGGCAATCGCGGCTGACCTTTCGAACTTTCGAATAAGAGGACCGGTCGAGCGCCGGGACTAGAATCGAATCACGGGAAAGCTATCGGCGTACCTAGGACCTCCGTGGACAAACGACGTTTCGTATAGATCGCCCGTAAATCGTCGTCCGGCGTGCTTCCGGTCGGACCGCCACCGGAAGGCACCACGTCGTCACGGTCGTCATCCTCTCGCGTGCCTTGCACGAAGAGGCGACCGCCCTTGCTGAATCTGTAGATCGACATGCCTCCGCGAGCTCGTTCTCTCTGTGTGTCTACCTCTCTCTCTCTTTCTATTTCTCTCTCTCTCTCTCTCTCTCTCTCTTTCTCTCTTCTTCTGTCGTGCTCTGTTACACTCTCAACGATTCACCTTCGCTTCACTCTTACTCTTGCCTCAGCCGCGCTCTCAGACGTTTCTCAGGGAAACAATAAGCGGCGTTGCACTTGTTCAAAGCTCTCGGAACGCTTTCCGTGCGGCCGGCGGTTCCTTCTCCGGTCCGTGCGCGACGCAAACAGGTGTTCGCGGCCCGACAGCCGCTGCAGCGTCGCTCGACGGACGAACAGGACGACGAGGAGAAAGAGGAGGAAGACAAGGTAGGAAACACAAGAAGAGGCTCATCGAGCAGTTGTCAAGCGCTGCCGTGCGATTCCGCTGAAAGGCCGAAGTGCGCGTCGCCGCACTCGCGCTCGCGACGAAGTGCGCCTGCGTGCCGGTCCGATTCGAGACCGACAGCGAGCTGGCGCGCGCGCGAGAGAGTCCAACAGTCGAGAAAGGTGCGAGAGAGACAGGAGAAGACCGAACGGTGCCCGAGTTCGGCAAGTTTTCAGCGAGTCCGGCACCTGACAGCCACACAGAGCGTAACGTTCGGCACGAAATTGCACTCGCGGCCGCGGATTCCGGGAGCCTCGCGGGGGCCCCGCGGGGACAGAGACGAACTTCCCGGTTGATAAAGGGCCGTGGCACGGATCGGGGCCCTCTGTTTCTTTTTTTCGTTACGGAACGGAGAAAATGATCGTGACGAGGCTCTCGAGTGAGCGAGCAGCCAACCTCGCGGCATCCATTCGCCGACTGTCGCTTGTCGGAGCCCCACCAATGCTCGCCGCCTCTCTGCTCGTCCGTAGACGCCACGAGTCCCCCCCCCCCCTACTCCCCCCTACCGCCGACCGGCCCGCGCCGGCCCCCTCCTGCGCGTCTACCTCCGCACTTTTGTCCCCCCCCCCGTGCCGCGCGAGGCCTCTTCCTCCCCCGCCGAATGCCGCCGGTCGTCGCGAACGGCGACGCGAAACGCGCGGTGTAAAACGTCCGCCTCCGGACTACCTTGCCGGCTGCCGACGGGGAGGAGGCGACGGTCAGCGCTGCGTTCGGAATGCCGATGCGTATACGGACGACAATAACAAGGTGCCACGCGCGGGGCTCTTTTTCCAGATTTTGCGCTCCGACGCCCAGGTTGACGCTTTAAAGGCAGTCAAGGTAATTAGCGGAGACGGCGGCGTCAATTTTACGTGGGCGATGAGGCCTGTCAGAGGAGTTTCATTAGGTGGCGAGATGCGAGAGGTGCCTTCGACGATTGGGCAGTCTGAATTTTGGTCATGCTCTTGTTACAAGTGAGACGGAATAATTGACGTGTGGGCAGGTATGATAATAACGCATGAAGGCGGCGTAATGAAAATCGGGGCCCGGTCAAGGTTTCGACAATCTGAGGCCAGGAATCGGAATTCGGACGGCGCAGTTAAGGCAAACGTATGCATGTGGGATGTGTGGGTATGGTTCGGTCTGAGGAAGTGTATCAGGACGGAGGATCGGGTTGGGAGAGGCTCGCGGAGGAACTGCGGCTGGGAGAAAGGCCCCGGTTGGCCAGGAATGGGACTGAGCGCGGCAGCCACGGGGCCCGATGCAGAGATCCTCTAATACGTATGATTAACTAATATCGCGGAGAACGGCGTTTGCGGCAGAGTTTGCGGCAACGTTTGCGGCAACCTTTCGTGCCGGCGCGTATCCGGCAGCCGACGACATCGTCCGCGAGAGTAGGCCAAAGCAACGTGCGCAGAAGAGGTGAAGAGGGACGTGGCGCATGCGCTCTCGATCCGCGAGCCGAGATCGGTGCCGATCCTCCACCTCACCCTCACCCTCTTCCTTCTTCTCCTTTTGCAGAGATTTCGCGATAGCGCGCGCGCGCGCACAGACACACGCTCGTGGAAAACGAAGGAACGTTTACGTCTGCCGAGTCGGCAGAGTCCCACGAGTTGCACCGTTCGCGAGCAAGAGTGCGCGTCGACCAAAAGTGGAAGCCAAGGTTCAGCTTCCAGACGAGCCGACGTCGATCGAACGGGGCCGGATGCTGAAGACCCGATCGGGAGACGGAAGGAGATCTCTGACAGCCGGTAAACAAGCGGTGGGCGGAGAAACGATCGTTTAGGATGAGACGAGGGAACTATTCGCGAGAAGTGTCCTTCGTTCCGGCGTTAATGGAAAACTTAATCGCGCCTGACTTGAGGAGCGAGTGAGTGGGAGTGGCGGGAGACGAAAATGTTTTTCTAGCTGTCCGAGGCGGGGCCGAGAATCGAGGTGAGGAACGATGAGGACGCTGGGAAGGCGACGCGGAGAATGCTGCGGGCGGTTAAAATGTTAAATTCATGACGCCCGTAATGTAAGCGCGGTATGTTTAACGACCCGTCGCGATCTGGGCGTAATTGCTGGCACCGCGAACGCGGAAGAGGCCCGGAGGAGAACGACGCGCGGAGCTGCGTCGGCTGATCGTCGCCATTGGACGAAGGTGAGTTCCCTTTAGGGAATTTTCAAATGAGACGACGGTGTCCAAATACGCCCGCCGCCGCCGCCGCCGCGCCGGATGTCTGACGTAAGACGGCGAGAGAGTGAAGCGAAGTGTCAACCTGCCGCCTTCGGGGCTAGTCCTTGATGTTACAACAGAGAGTGCCATTGTATCTGACTGCGTTTCAGATAACCTCTGCCTCGCGCCCACGCTCGCGCCTCCGTTATTTGCAATATCATTTTTACGTCATTGCCGGCTGTGCACTCTTTCAACGCGCTCGCTAATACGCGTTGAGTGCCAGGTAAAATAGGTGGCTCCAAGCTTTACTTCTATAGTACTCGCACAGTGTTTGTCTCACCTGTTTCGGTTCTGTGAGCAAGTGATCAAGGACAATCTTTTTTACTCCGCGTTTTTGTAATCCCTGAATTTGAGATATGTTTTGATACTTTCGAATATCTTGGGTCTACCGAAAGGTTAAAAAATCGTCAAGATGGCCAAGAAATTACGAAAAATCCTAGATTTTAATAAGGAATTAATTCTTGCTCGACAACGTCTGGACTTCTATGTTATTTTACGTGTACCTACGTAGCTTTTTACATACTTTCACATTTGTTCTAAATTACTTGACATTATTCTATGTCATTATTGTGCAGCATATGCGTAATTCTGAGGGTTTTAGTCACCAGAGACGGAGTTTAGCCCCTGTTTGGAGCTTGTTTGGCTCGCTTATCGTTATAATATGATATTGAGCGACCAATGGAAGGTACTTTGGCATAACTTGGACCTATTAAAACATGATAAAATCGTTAAAATCGCCAAAAACGCAAAAAAAAATGTTGATCTTAGAATGGATTTATATGTACCCTATCCCATAGATTTTAACTCGCCCTGAAAGTTGGTCGCAAGCAAAGTTCCGAATTCCTAATAGTTTCGAAGATACAGCCATTTTTCGGGGCGCAAAAAAAAATTTTTTAAAGATCGACTTTCGCGGATAATCCTATCTTAAAGTACGCGTCAAAAGCTTCAAGAAACTATATAATTATCATAGGTTTTGATCGCTGGTTCAAAAGTTACAGGGGATTTAAAAAATCGCGAATTTTTTAAGGGGTACCCCTTCTCATTTTTGCGAAAAATCAAAGGTCGGCGGATCGGATCGACCTTTTGCTACCTGGTAGGGGGTCGAAAATAACTCAGAGAGCCGTTTGCCATTGGTCGAAATTCGTATTAGTTTCGGAGTTACAGCCAAAAAACCACCGAAAAAATGGAGGTCGAAAAATGGGTAAAAATTAAAAGTCTTCCGATCGACTTGTGCTTATGCATACTGATAGAGCATCGAAAGAGGATCACAAAAATCGCAACCGGAGCCTTCTAAGTGCAAAACTTTCGAAGATACGAGCAAAAATGTGCGAAAACACGATGAAAAACTGACATTTTCCGGGCCCCGTCGCATATATTCATTTCTCCCCGATTTCTTCCATTAAAGTACGAAAGAGTAGTTAAAATACTTCAAGAAAATCGAAACCGGAGCCTTCTCCAATAGTTTCGGAGACATGACCAAGAATAAGCACTAAAAATCCCCAAAAATACATCACATAAACAGTTCCAAAGCGCGTCAACGATTTTCCCACAGCTCCCAAAAAATGTATCGGCGACGCATAGGCAACATCCTAACCGACATATTAAACCCTTCCACAAAGATACCGTCTCTCTAACGCTCGGCACATATTGTTCGTCTCGCCTGAGGCAACTTCCGTCCGTCGGGAACCTCGGCCCTGCTCTTCCCCCAACTTAATCGTTTTCCCAAAAACCAACTCTGTGGCCCGACGGGGGAGAGGGGGGAAGTTACGTCGGGCACCGTTCTCAACCGTTACTCGCCAACGCGCGTCGGAGAGCTCGAGGCGCGCAGGCCCGATGCCCGGCGTCGCCGGTAAGGCCCCACCGGGACGCGAGGAGGCCTTTCCTTCTTCCAAGGCCACCGCGCTGCCATGACGCCTCGGGGAGAGTTCGGCCGTGTACGAATTCTCCCGTCATTCGCCGACTATGCCGATCCTATTTGCGCCGCCTTACGTCAGCCGGCGATAACGTCATTGCCGACCGGCGACAATGAAAGGTGGCCGGTAATGGGAGAAGAAAAGAAGAAAAGAAGTATCTGTCCGCGGGTGGGGGGGGGGGGGGGGGGCAGGCTCATTTTTCAAGATCAAGTGCGACTCTCCGTAAAGGTAGGCGAGTTTGACTCCGGCGAACGGCGGATATTTTAGCCCTCGAGGCGCTCTAATTAGCGGGTGGCGCGGATGTAGCCGAGGCGCGCTTTCAATTGCGATCGATGAAGACCTCGAACTGCCAGCGCACGTGACAGGGCGTGCATCGCAGACGGCGTGCAAACGCCGATGTTCCATTTCGTTTCGTCCCGAGCGACGTCCGTGGAAATTGCGAGAAGGGAACGGTCGACGTCGGGATTAGTACGGCCGTCCGATCGTCCCGTATGTATGTCGATCGTACGTGTTATTGCCGAGAATAGAAAATCGCCACGGTAAAGCGCACCGAAGGAATCCGTTTCGGATCGAGAGACGTTTCTCAGGATGTAGTCGGCGCAATTAGAGAGCTCACGCGCGCCAAACTGGGAAGAGGGAGGGAAGGAGAGACAGAGGGGGAGAAAGAGAGAGAGAGAGTGAGAGGGAGGCACAGTTGGAAGGCAAGGGAGTAATTAGCGACTGTTCGACGAGAACGACTCAAAGGCCGACGGCGGTAATTAACAATAACCGAGTCTATCGATCGACTCCGATAAGAAGCCTCAGGTAAATGTTTCTCGATTTCACTGGCGGATCGTCTTGGTCGATGATACTGTACGATCGACAAGGCTGGCAAGCAAGAACGTTAAACTAGATTCACGTTGATTACGCTTGTCGAAATTTGAATTTGCCAACTCGGCGGCGAGTCCAGGAAACTTTGACTCGAAACGTTCAGATCGGTGAATATTGACGCGAAGCCGTGGAAGGCGTGTCGCAAACATCCAACACTGACATCGCGGCACAAGAGCGATAAATTAATATTGTCGAAAGATAAAAATGCGACGCGTCGCGTGGATGGTATTCTCTAAATAAAAGACAGGGGTCAACGGCCGTGTCAACGCCGAGATAGATGCGTTTAGCTCGGACAAGCACCTGCAGAGTACTGCTTTAACGGAACGGCGCGTAGCCTGACTCTCGATGCATTTTTCAGCAGCACGGACGCGAACCTCTTTATTAGCGCTTAGTCTGGTTTCAAACCGGTTGGCGACCGCCTCACGGTTTGCATCTAGGCTAGGCGCAAAATAAAAAGGTTCGCGTCCGCGCTACCGTAAACACTCGCTACCTGGATCGAAATTGCAATCGTATATGCAGTGTGGCTAATAAGAAAATGAACGACACATAACACAGTGTACACGATACGTTAAATTCAATCGTAGGAGATGCGATCGGCGCCCGACGCAATTGATAAGTCGGCGAACGTTACAATGGCCGGATGCGCAAGTGACCGCCGCCACCGATGAGTCCCTCTCGTCGGAGGGGGTGGGAGGTCGGTGGGGGGCAGCAAAACGAGGAAACGAACGAGCGAGCGAACGAGCGAGCGAAAGAGCGAGCCGGGCGAGCGGGCAGAGAGAGAAGGGGCGATTCGCTTTTGCCGCTCGCAAAAACGGGCTACAAGGGGGATGATTCGTGTGGTAAAGGTTTTGTCCAACTTACCTTCCGTCGCCATCTCTGCGGCGCGAAAGAAAAGAAAAAAATTCACGATTAGAATTCTCCCTTTGGCCAATGACAATTGGAGGCTAGGATAATCATTAATCCCGGACGCGGGAGTAAGTGAGACGCGCGCGAAACTTTCGCGGCTTTTTCTCGCCCTCGAGTTCGCTTTTTAACCCCGCACTGAGCCACCCTCCTCTCCTTCCTCTTCCGCTCTCGCCACCGATGGGGGGGAGGAAAGTGTTGCAGGGAAGGTCGAAGGATCGAGAGGCTGGAAGTACCGCGAAGGTTCCTCCCTTCTTCAACCCTTCAGGGGCGTTCGAGGCGTTAGCTGGCTCCGACCGCGCGTTCAGCTCGCGGACGTACGCGTCCGTCGGCTGGAAGTCGGGCAGCCGCGATCCGAGTCGCTGAATAATTGACCGTCATTTTTCCGTCAGTCGATGGCCGGCGAGGCGTGACGATCGATGCCGAAGGACTTCTATGGACAGCCTGTTGCTCGAAGAGTCAATCATCGCGCGCCTCGTCCATCCTCCAATCTTTTTTGCATTCGCGGCTCGTCGGACGCAGCCGGCTACCGTTCGGCAATATCGGCGGACGTTGAAGGCGAGGGCGTCCGATCGAATCGTCCGATAAGAGGGAAACGGGAATGGCGGCGACGGCGGCGGCGGCGGCGGTAGTCGGCCGACGCCTGGCAAGACGCGAAAGATAAGACGCCGTGGAACGCGGCGTCGGCGTCGGCCTATCGCCGTCAGAACAGTGCTCGCCTTCATTCTCGGCGCGTAACTCGGTTACTCGTTCTTCGGACGCGTCACTTTTTGCCGCAGCCTCGACCGCGCGCCCCGATCTCTCGCCTCTGTCCCTCCTTCGACGTTCCTCATTCTCGGGGCCGAAAGATCTAACCTCGCGTTTCGGCGGAGGGTACTGATCGACGGAGACGCGATCCATTCGCGGATCCTCTTCTCGCAGCCGCAAGATCGCAGTCTTCCTTTCCTCGCGCCGAGCCGAACGCTCCGACCTCGCGTCTTAGAAGAGGATATTGATCGATGGGACTCTGCGAATTATTAACGGCGTCCACGCGGACTTCTGATCGATCGAGGAACGATCGACAAGTTTTCTCTTCCCGCTCGCAGCCTTCATTAATTTCCGAGAGGCTAACTCGCGCTCGCTTTTCGTCTGGCGTCGTTCGCCCGCGGGCCATTCGTGATCGATCGAAGGCTAGACTGAATCGGAAATCGCTATTGTTGCGAATCGGGCGAATTGCAAAGGCCCAGAGGCGTCGAGGGGTATCGACGTTTTCGGCGTCCTTTGGCTCCGACGCTTCGGGACGGCAAGAGTCGGGCAGTTTCCCTCGCGGACGCAAGGAAGCGTGGCTCGACACGCGCCGTTCGGCCATCCTTTCTTCCAACGCGGGGCACGCACCATTTCCTTTCCTTCCGCGAAGGAATTCCTCCATTTTTCAAGCCCATCGAACGGAAGTCGAAGGGAAGCGCCGAGGCAGAACGCTCGCGGTCGGGATACGGTCGATCGACGGATCGGATCCCAGGGTGAGTTTGAGTGAGGATAACGGGGCGTAGGGGCGAAATTGGTCGGCGGCAGGGGGGGTGGTGGGGGGCAGTCTGAGGGGCTCACAGATGAGGCGCGAGGGTAGTTACGAAGTTCTCGTCGAAAGAGGGCCGGCACACCCGCCGCTCCTTCGACATGCTCAAAGATTAACCGCGTTTCAAGTATCGATCGCGTACTCGCGCTTATGTATATTCCATGTATATTCTACATATGTATATATATATACCGCGCGTGCCAAATTCGAAAGGCGAACCAGTCTTGGCTAAACGTAGATCGGCGAAGAAGAGGGAACGCTTGGCATGCGAAATATCATGCGGTGACGTCATCGGCGACGAAGGACGTTATCAACCTACCTGGAAGTGGAGTATGATGGTCCATATGAGGCCGAGGGTAAGCTTAGGATTGCCGTCGACGATGTCCTCCGCACGGATGTTGACCAGCTTGATCTTCTTGTAGCGCAAGAAGTCGAGGGCCATTTGGACGTTCTGCAGCATGTGGAAACGCATCCGACCCCTCTCCCGAGGCTGAAACATTTTTGCGATACCGTTATCGCGGATTCCGTCCAACCGCGAACAAAGGTAATACTCACAAGATGCTCGCCCGAGAGCACTTCCAGCAGGGAGATGAGGTTGTGCCCGTCCCGCAGGTCTTCGAATAAGTCTCCGACATGTCTGCTGGCCTATAACAGAAGCCGGCCAACGGAGAGTTACGACGGGCCCGTTGGATAAGGAAGGTTTGTGCGATAGCGAGAAACATCGAGAACAGCCCAAAACTCGTTGCCAGTCCCAGGGCTAAACAACATCGACGGTGGAAGAAGCGAGGTCGGTGTTATCCGCGATAAGTGGGAACGCACACGTGCGGAACTGGAGCGAAGGAATAGGTATTTCGGACTGGCCAGGTGTATCACGCGGTAGAACGTTGCTCAGCGAATGCCCATTTGCACGACAATGCTGGCATACTCGCGCGCGCGCATGCAAAAAGACGGCATTATGCGACGACATGCTGCGACGGGTAAAAAGGAAAGGTGGATCTCTCGCGACATGCTTTTACTTTTCTCCCCGATGACGCGAGCGAACCGATCGGAAAGTGCGGACGATTTCGCGCTTTCGTGGTAAAGCGTCGAGGATCCGCGTTCTGCGGGGAAAGAGAAGAAAGTCGGGCATGCACGGACGATTTCCATCCGAGCCGGACTCTTCCGTACGCAACAGAGTGTATACAGAGTACATACGGGAGAGTCCGTAACGCACGCGTCGGAAATCATGGAACTTACTGTGGGGGAACAGCATGGTTGATTGTTGACGAGCACGCACACGTGCAGGCACGTGTAGGTCTGAAAAAGATTATAGATGAGGAAACCAGCGCCCAGGTGTTTCAAGCGGGCCACCGCCATATCGAGTCTCGATTCTCCGCTCGCGAGAAAAAGCTCGGTCAGCCGATAGAAATTGCCCATGGAAAACGTATAAAGCCCAATGGGCGCCGTGAGTCGGCACGCGCTACTTTGTCCCTTTTTAAATAGATAACCCCGACGACTCTGTCGACCCGGGTGTTCCGCGCGTCAACATCTTCTATCGGCAGAGACCTCGATACATTCGTTGCATTTCAAACAGTAGCTTCGCCATGTCTCTCTATGAGATTAGCAATGGGAAGACTCCCCCCGTTCGGCTGCTCGAGCTTTTCGCGATCGGATTAAACTTTGACCCTTTGCTCTCGCGCATTGTAAGACCGTCCCGGCACATTCCGCGAGCAGAGGCATTGTATGCAGAGGACGTTGAAGGAAGATGACTGTCAATGGATCGATCTGGAGATCCAACGCGCGCGAGGGCAAAGAGTCAAACAGCCTCGACGGAGAGGAAGCTGGGCCTGTAAGGCATACCTTTACGTATTTCCAGTGCTGCCGAAAGCGTGAAAGGAAGAAGAAAAAAGGTGATTAATATATGATCGTCCTTCGATTAGCTGGGGCGCAAAGTACATTCATCGAGAAATTCCGCGTCGACGCATCGGGCAGTCGGGACGATCCTCTCTCTATGAGGCTCGTAAAAAGTTTCTGCCGCGGCGATAAATTCTGGCGAGCGAATGGTTTACGATCGGCCGTCGAATTGATCGTTCGCACCGTCGGTCGGAATCGTTTCCCGCGAGAAGAGGCGATTACGTAAGGGAGGCACGCGCGCAGTCGCCGGTTAAAAGTGCACCCACTTCGAGCGGCCGCGATTGCGACAGGAGAGTCGCGAACGAACGCTCTCTCCTCTCCTCTCCTCTCTTCTCCACCCATTTTCTCTCCATCGGCCACGGCGTCGGTCGCCTTATCCCACCTAGCCGCTAAAGGAACTGGGCGAATCAAGAACGGTGGGCAGAGGAGAAGCTTTCCGAATAAGGTCAGGCTACCGAGACCGAACGTGGGCGGACGGAATCGAGCGGCCGTCGACTGAAAACCGCTTCAGCGCGCGCGAGGGGAGGGATGAGTGCTAATCGCGGGCGCCTACGATTTTCGCGAGTCGACGTCAAAATCGATACGCCGAGGTTTCACCTGATCGCGCGCTCGCCGAAGAGTGTTCACCGAGCAATGGACGAAGACAATTTTTCTTCCTGCCAAGCAGTAGAAACGATTCGGCGTGCAGGGATCATCGATCTGGGAGATGTTCGAAGGTAGAGAAGCCGGACAGATATCCATTTCCAGCCGAACGCGTAGGAACGGATCGGCAGTCGGTCTGACTGCCGTCTGCCCACGTTCGAGCGGCGGCCTACGTCAGAAGTCGGGAAAGTCTCGTTTTTCCGCCGATCGACGGTTATACTTGCCCGATAGGCTTCGCGGAATGGCCTCCCGTCATCGCGGGGCGAGACAGAAAAGGCGAGACAGAAAAGGCGAGCCATGAGAAAGGAGAGGCATCGCGAGTCGGCAGGAAGCGGCTCGACAGATGCGACCGCGAGATAACTGACTGCACGTTAACGAGAACAATTTCACCCGTATAGGAGGAGAAAGAGGAGGAGGAGGAGGAGAGCGTGATTCGAAGAGACGGTACACGCTCGAGGATCGTCTCTCACCGCCGGCATCGCGGGCGCCGTGAGTCACCGATATTAATGGCCCCATTCTTCGCCGATTCTCCGAGCACTCCAGGCACAAGTTCTCCAGGCACCTCGAGTCTTCGAACTCTTAAAGGAGACGCACTACCCGCGTGGCTTTGCACTCGAGAGGCGCGAATTCTGGCCCCTCGTCCCCTCTAATTAAGCGCGCTTATCGGTAGGCGAGGCTCTAACGAGAGAGAAATTTAACGATCGGGTCGGGGTGGGGAGGAAGATGGGCGTGCGAAAAATGAGGCCGGGCCAGATAAACGGTTCGCGGATGCGACCTTGCGCGGGTGCCGTGCTCGTTCCGTGGGCAAAGAGAGGAGCCGAAGCCAAGTGGCCGCCTCCTGTCGCGGTCTAAACGGCGAGAAATAGCAGCGAGTCGTAAAGGATCAAGGCCGACGTGTCTCGGGTTCCGAGCATTGTTCGCGATCGGGCACCGTGAAGTGACCGCTCTCGGACGGATGCTCCGGATGCAGGTGCGGGTGTCTCGCAGGTGCACTCTTCGTCGGCGCGCGTCTATTCCGCGTCTATTCCGCGTCTATTCCGCGCCTAAGACTCGTACGGCTCTATGCTCCCATAACCGCATCAGTCATCCGTTATTCCCGCGTCTTCGGGACAGGACTCCTCCTCCTCTACGAATCAATCTCCGCTGCTTTCGGTTCTCAATGTCAGATAGTGATCTTGACATTGTACGGGCGCGACGTACGTATTGATATTCCGACTCGTCCGTCTAGACGCGTCGTCTTATAGAACGTCTAAATCTATAGAGAGTCGCGGAGCGTCATTCGAACGATGAATGTACTTTCGAAGGTGTACGCGGCGTGTTAGCCGATGAATGTGAAACGCGCGGCGGCGGCGCGTCCGTGTGCGGCCAATGAGGCCTGCCGATTATACACGCCCGGCACCGGAGGACCCATGCCAAGGCGGACGTTAGCTGCGTTAAATTCCCGCCCGTGTCATTCCCCTTGCCCTCTTTCCGGACAGGGGCCGATCGCGGGGCGTCAAAATCGATCGCCCGGGTTAAAAGCGGACCGGAGGTACCCAAGCTGGGCGGCTCACCTTTTTCAAATGCTTGTTCACCCACTTCGTGAAGGTCTTTTTCTGTATGGCATCTCGTTCGTCTGTAAGCACACAAGGAAGAGTACAGATTAGAAATCACGCACAGTTCTCCCATACTTTCTCTTCCTTTCCCTGTAAGCTCTGAAAACGAGAAGAGGTATATACATATATATCGTCGAGTCCGAAATTATTTTCGAACGGATTATTAGGTCCGGAAGCCACGCGCTACTGCTAGGCCGTCCGGTAGAGCTCTTTGAATCGCGGCTGGCGAGACTCGCGAGAGAAAGATGAGAATTTAATTGACGCTCCCCCGTTCCTCGAAGGAGATCTAATTAGTCACGCGTAACCGTGGCTCTTTAGCCGTCGGAGGTCTCATTCTCCTCCGCGTCGTTTGCGGAAGGCGCGAGAAGTCGAGTCCGCAAGCCGTACTGTACAGCGTACGGTACCGAGGATCGTAAAATTTCCTTCGAATGGGCCCCATTGATCGCGGAGGCCGGCGTCATTGATTAGGCTCCTCTAAGCTCGGCTTCTCGGCACTGCGATCCGTCACACGTTATCGCTCCTTTCAGCCGACGCACCGAATTCCCATGCCTGAACACGTGATGGCGGCCGCGAGGGCGATGATCGAAGCGTCGCATTCCTCCCACTCGAGAGTGGCCACTCTTCGAGGGGCCATAAAATTAAACCGCTCGAGTTGCAAGGCGGCTCTCGCATGGCCGACAGGTACCGTTGCCTTCACCGCGGGGCCATTCCAAATATTTCGAGTGGCCGAGCCGAGGGCCCACCCGGTGGATCGGGTCCGATCGTCGTCGCTCAAGTGCCATCGAGTGGCTCACGAGGTATAACTGAGCGCGTGGGACCGACGGTAATTAAAACATAATCCGAGAAGCCCCGAACACGAGCCGCGACCTAACGGCCGCGTGGTCGGCGAGAGAGAAAAAAGAAAAAGGGAGAAAAGAAATCGAAAATGAAGTAACGGTAGCGAACGGTACGTAGTACGTTGCAATCGGTGAAAACGGTAAGGAGATAAATGGCGGAGATAAAAAAAAGTTGAAGCGTGAACCGAGTGCAGGCTAAACGAAAGGTGAAGTAGGGGAGGGGAGGCGTGCTATGCTCGAGTGCCGTGAAGAATTGAGAAATTAATTAAAAAAAAAGTATCGCCGGCCTCCTCCGGCTCCCATTCAGCCATCTCTAGAGCCATTCATTCCGTCACCCACGCTCTCGCGGCACAGCTCTCGCTATTGACCCTTCTTCATTGCCTTCGGGCTCCTGCGAGCACGACCGGCGAATTATGCTCACCCCGTGAATTATTAACGGCCCGGCCAGCTTTCGCCGAAGCTTCTGGCAAGCGAGCATAGGTGAGGTTCGCACTCCGGCCAAAAGGCGCGCACTGTTCGTTTCATCAGGCTGCGCTTATGACGGCGATGAATAAAGAGGCCGAGAGCAGAAAGGACTGCTTGAGCGACAATTGGGCCGTCGACCGCATCGGTCATTAGCCACATGCGTTAATTTGATATGCGGAACAGTTCGCGGAGCGCAACGCGCATTTTCAAGCGTGCGGCCGCGTATCGCGCGAACAGGCCTAACAGTTCGCGGCAATGAAAGGGTTAAGAGTCTGGCGGCGGTGGCCTTTTTAATGGAACGTCCGCCGACGATGCCGAAACTCGATACGCTCCCGAATCCGAGGCATCATTTTCGTCCAGCGTACGCGCTCGCACGAGAGAGCTCCCGCGTCCGGAATGACACGAGCGCGGCAAAAGGAGTACGCTGTGGGTATCACGAAAATATCGTTTCCCGCAGGGCGCCTAACTAACGGTGACGTTTTAAGAGGCGAGTAGCGGAGAATGGTAGAGAGTTATAGAGGGAGAGAAGGGAGGGGCAGAGAAAGAGAGAAAAAGAGAAAGAGGGAGAGTGAATGTGAGACTGCGCGCGCGAGAGAGTTCCATGGCGAATCGTCGCGCGAAAGAAAAGGGGTTGGCCAAATCGCAAGAACATAAGGTATTATAAAACGAGCAGACAGTTTACAACCGGTTCGACGCGATGTCGTAACGAACACCACTGTAGGCTGCGAGGACGGGGACAAGACTTACGTAACCAGTGGCACGCCGGGTAGAGGGAAGGGGGGCGGCAGTCGAGCATTTCTTTTTGCACGACAACACGTACGTACGAACGAACGAACGTACGAACCTACGTAGGTACATACGTGCGTGCGTACGAGGTGGAAGTAGGTGGCCACTCGTCCGTGTACATAATGTACAGAGAGATAAAAAAAGGAAGGCGAGTGTAGTGGCGATAGCTTCCGACTATACGATACGGCCGCTCGTTCTCGATTGTTGTTACGGGGCGCCTAAGTCGGCAGAGAAGGACGGACTGTCTCTGGTCAATGTGTGCCGTTGTTGCCGGCGATCTCGTTCGTTCAATCGTTCGTTCTGCATAGGGGATCGCGCACACGGGCAGAGGCACGCACACCTTGCACCTGACCCACCGCGTCCCACCTTCGTTAAGTAGCCCCGTCGATTAATCGATTTTCTCTTCTCCCGAGTCATCGCCCTTCCATCGAAGTCTCTCCACCCGAAATAAACGCCGCGAAGATCGGCTTAGGAATTTTGCCCGCGGCGGCGGCGTGGCTTTCGTTCGTTCGTCGGTCGGTTCGTTCGTTCGTACGAGGCAAGTTTCGCGAGCACATTCGAACCGGTTCGGTACCGTTCCGATGAATTTTCACCCGACAAGGCTGTCAGGAACGAAAGCCACGCCGCCGACCGTATTCCGTCATCCTCGTCATCGGACGACCCTTCCGAGTCGAATCGCGAATCCTGGCCGACGATCGAAGCCGACGATCGAAGCCGGCCATCGAAGCCGGCCGCAAACTTCGAGGAAGGTCGCCGCCGGTCCGTAAAGGAGCATTGCCACTTGCCAGAAATAGCGTACGCCTCATTACCGCGGATCCGGGAATTTTTTACGCATTCGCATTACGAAACGCCGAGAGTGCATATCGACACGTCACCGGACGTTAACACGCTCCGCATGACGCATAACGCACAATACGTCACCCGTGGCAAGGACTTAAATGGCAATATCTCTCGCGAGGAATGTTCCTTCGCTCTCCTGGCAAGATTCAATTTGCATACGTGGGACTCTCGGCGGCGAGCGTACCTCGGAGTCGAGAATAGGATGGGCACGATGTTTGCGAGAGGACAAAAGTCGGATGCCCCTCCAGATGCCCGGTAGGATGCTGCGTCCTGATGGTCTCGGGTAGTCGGCAATGTAACCGAGCATAGGCCAGGAAGAGTCGTACGGTCGTATAGTACAGTTGTACGGTAGTCGTACAGGAAAAGGGATGAGCTTCGGTGGATTCGGATTACATTGCCGACCACCGATGTTAATGCTGGCCACACACGGGAAAGCTCCACTCTGTCGCGGAAAACCGTTTCCCCCGAATCAAGTAAAAAAAAAAAAAAAGTCAAAGGGGAGAACACGAGAGGTAAAGCAAAAGTACACGCCATGCCGTATTAAAAGTTCACGCAGCAAGCGCCGGAATTCCAGCGGGCAGTATCGATCCCCCGCTAACAACCCGGGACTTAATTAGGTAAATGAGCGAAAGCGTGAATGTGAAGGTACGAACTATTATATCAAGAGAAGCTTGGCTAGAACGCTAATCCGCTAAAGTCGTCTACCGGTCTAGAACCGAGCGCCGCTCGCCGGCGGGATATTAGAGGAATAAGAGTCGTTATTATCGTCATTACCGGAAAAATCGGTGGAGCGTAAAACAAGCGAGGATGAAACTCGGGGGGAGCTTTGGAGCGAAATCCAGCATCGGCATCATGCCCAACAGACGGACATTGTCCAGCACCTACCGTGCGCCTCAACGAACATCGCCCAGCAACCCCAGTAAGCCTGAGAGTTGCACGGACGCTGTTCCTCGGGTTCGTTATCCTCGGAACTCCCTCCATCGTCCGTCACCGAATACTGACAGTGCCGTTTGTCGTTCTGACCTTTGAACTTGGACAGGGACTCCTCGTAGCCGTGCTGAGATCTCTGCTCGCGATGATGTTCGGCGACGGTGTCGGCCGGATCGAAGCCCAGCCTCTCCTTGTAATAAGCCTGGGTCGACATCTTTGCCAGAGTCGGTTCCCTTACCCCGTACCTTTCCCTTCGGCGTTGGCACGTGTCGCAACGGATCTCTCTAGGCCTCTTTCTATCTTCTTCGACGACGAGCGGCTTTCGGAACTGAACACGTACTTTCCGGTTCTTCCGATCTGACTATCTGTTCCGGCTATTCATCCGGCTCGTACATCCTTGTCACTCGGCTCTTCTTTCTCCCATGGCCGCCGTGGCGGATCGATGGGGGAGAATGCGTAAGGGCAGAAGGGTAGAAGGTCCCGAGGGACGGGGCTAGCGGCGCATGGCACTCGAAGAATATTCACACAACTGTCACACTTCACTCTCGGTTCTACTCGTTCGCCGCCGCTCCCGGTTTCGCTCCTTCCTTCCCCGGCTCGTTCGGTATCACTCTGCACGTTACGTATGTATGTATAAGTTGAGCACGGCGCGCTGCTCGGCTCTACTTTCGCTTTCGTTCGTCGTAGACGAGTTCGTTCGTTGATGCTTTCGTTTCGTTCCGTCGACTTCCTCGTCTCCTCTCGCTCGGTCGGCTGTTCCACGATGCCTCCTTCTCCTCTCTTCTGAGCCCGTAGGGTCCTGCCCGCGAGCACGTACTCGCGAAACACGTGCGTATCCCACGGCACTCCGCGGCCGAATATGGCACCTTTCTATCCTCCTCCTAGACTTCCGGCTCACCTTCTGAGCTTCCCGCGCCTCGTCGCACTCACGACGGACATCGCGACGAGGAAGAGCTCGATTAATCGTCAAAATTCGCGAGAAAAGTGACGCACTGGAATGAGAAGACACGTGTTCGGTGAGAAGGAGCCGCGACCTTCGCCGACCGCCGTCATCGCCACCGTCTGCCAATCCGAAGACTTTCCGATCGACGCGAGGTCTAAATTCGAACGGCGCACGTCTGACAGGAGACAACAATGGACGGCGCACGGTTTCTCGCGAGAAACGGAGTCCTTCCGCGTTGGCTGTCAGCGTGGCAATGCCAATGTCAACGGTGGCGATGGCGGAGGTGGCGGGGTCGGGTGAAAGGAGGATCGAGAAAAGGCTGGAGACCGGTGCCTCGAGCGTCGAATATGAGATGGGACGAAGGACGGATCCGCCACTGATAGCTGGCCAAGAAGAGTGACAAGTGTCGGGAGAATCGGGAAAACTGAGGTAGAGATACAGAAGTTCGCGCCAATGTTCGCTCAGACGAACTTTCGCGGAAGCGTTCGGCGGCAGAGATAGAAATAGAAGGAAAAGCAAGTATGCGGCTCCCAACAAGACACATCGCGCTCACGCCCACGCGTCCATTATTACGTCCATTACTTCGCCGATTATTCCGCCCTGACCCGTACCGTCGGCGGATGAAATCTTTTTCCCCGCACTTAACGAACTCCGCCGTCAGATAAGCCGGCTCGTCGAAACGGAATCACGGAGAATCCGACACTATCGAACTATTTATCTCTATTAGACCGATTGTTCGCGGGAAGCGTAGCTGAAGAGCCACTCTCGACGTGCGGCAACGGGTAAATCTCTCTCCTCGGCAAGAGCGCGTTTAATGAACCGCGGACCGATTCGCCGGCGGGTGCGTAGTAAACACGAGACAGGAAGATAAAAATGCAAGAACCGCGCTAAAGTTTCCGGCGTACCCTTTCGAGCGGGCCGCGAGAACTGAGCCACGACTTTTTCCGACCTACACCCCCGGCTCGATAGACACGGTGTAACCCTGTCGGGCGTTCGTTACCTTCGGAACGAAACCACGCCCTGCGAAAAGAAGAACGACGGAATCGAACGAAGCCAGGCGGAATGTGGCGCGAGTATGTTGGAGTACGCGGACGAGAATCGACGGGGGAGCTCAGGCCGTGATGAGCGTACAGAGAGGACTGACACTAACCGTGAGCGATCCCGACCGAGTGACCGAGGCTCCGTGCGTTTTCTTCCGCGAGGGAGCGAGAGTGTAAGATAGCGAGTGCGCGCGCGAGACAGAGAGAGAGAGAGAGAGAGAGAGAGAGAGACGGATCGAATGCGACCGAGCGACCGACTGACCGTTCGCGAGGCGCTATAACACGGCACTAAGTTACGCCGAGAAGACTGAAACGCGCCTAGCCCGCGATCGGTATCCCCGCATATGGTAATCGGAGAACGGGCGCGTGTGGGTGTCGTCCCCTGGATCCGAGACGCACGTCCAATCGTGGCACGGAGAAAACGGATACGGGGGGCCAATCCTGTATCGGCTCCGTGTCGTACGTGGGACACGTACGTTTACATCGCGGCCGACTGCCTGCCTGCCTGCCTGCCTGCCTGCCTAACTTCGCCTGGCTACCTACCTACCTACCTCTACCTACCTATCTGCCTACCTACCTCTGCCTACCTAACCACCCACCTGTGCCTACTCGCGAGCCGACGTATTCCCTCGACGTAATTATCGATATATTCCCAATTCCGGCCAATTCCGGCCGACTCCGTTCCCGGAGCACTGACTTTCGAACGATTACCGCAGACCGCGCGAGCTAATGAGACCCGACTCTCTCTAATGAGCGCCGAGGAGGAGCCTCGGGAAATGATACACCTTGCAGTCCGGCCCGGGCATCGAAGTGGAGGATAGGCACGTAACATTGTCGATAGGCAACGGCGAGCGGTTACGTTTTGTCGGCGAGGCGAGCCGTTACGGTTATGATTACGCTTACGATTACGCTCACGATTACGACACCGAGACGCTACACGGTCGACGATCGCAAGGTCGGGACAGGCCTGTCGAATGGGTAAAGCGGCACCGCGTCCGTGGTAAATGGACACCGGGACAGCGTTCTCCTTCGACTTTTGTTCCGCCGGCCGGATCGGAGGACGTTCTTGGCGCGCGTCTTGCGACATGAGGGACGTGCACTCGTCAGTGGGAATTGTAGTAGAGGATGGATGATAACGTTTCAGAATAAAGGGCATGAGCGAGGAGAATTCGGATAGGGGCTTGGGCTCAGTTGGATAGAGCGACCGGCAATCGGGAGGCCCAGATTCGAATCCCGGCCCACTTGAGTCCGCTTTTTTTCCGCCTGTGTAGTAGAGGATGGATGGATGATAATGTGTCAGAATAAAGGGCATGAGCGGGGAGAGTCCGGATAAGAGCTTGAGTAGCTTAGTTGGACAGAGCAACCGGGAATCGGGAGACCCGGGTTCGAATGCCGGCGCACCAGAGTGCGACTTTTTCCGCCTGCTATAGCGGGAAGAATTCGGATAAGAGCTTGGGCAGCTCAGTTGGATAGAGCAACCGGCAATCGGGAGACCCGGGTTCGAATCTCGGCCCACCCAATCCGATTTTTTCCGCCTGCTACAGAATCAACTACCGAGCACGGGGGTGGAGGAAGTTTGGATAACCGGCGTCCGGAAGGAGTCGGAAAGTGACATTCCTCGGCCTATATAGGTAGCCTTCTCTCGGTAACGGCGGAAACGTGTCGGAGGCATGCGACGAGCCGAGAAAGGAATTCCTCGGATTCTCTCCCACTTTCATTCGAGCGCGAGGCGAGCCAGGCAAGGCCGGGCGAATCGTCCTAATCGTCGCAATTGTATGCCTAGAGCCGAGCGAAGCACCGGAATCATGCGCGGCCTTCGCTCGCGCGAGAATATCAGAGTCGGATCGCGTCGCGGATTGCGGCGAAACGAGGTAAAAACTGTGCCCGACGCCCGATGACGCTGAAACGACGGCGCACACGAGTCGGGTACATGATACAGTACGGCGACGGGCTTCCTCGCCGATTACGAAATCGTTACGTAAACGGATAGATACGAGCGCGGATCCTGCGCCGCGGAAAAGGAAGGAAAAGGAAGGAAAAGGAAGGACGAGAGTGGAAGGCAAAAAGGAAGGGGTGCAGGGGTATCGAAAAGGAAGCAAGGGATGGGGAGAAAAAGGGAAGTGAAACGGTCGGCGAATGGGCGAACGGTACATGGAGGGATAAGGGATGGGGGAGGGGGAAGGAGGGCGAGAATGGGACGGAGAGATCAGAGGAGAAAGATATCTATCTATAGACGCGCGTGACAAGTCGACGCGTCGGGACGCGGCCGCGTACGCTCGTACTCTCCCGGTAGGCCGGAATTAGATGCGAATAGAAAATAGAATGACGCGAATGCGACGCGCCACGCGGTTAGGCGAGGTCGTTCGTTCTAGTCTCCTCGGTCGGGCCGCCGTCGTTTGCCGGCGCGGCGCGGAGCATAGAAAGTTCGGGAGAAAGTGCTCCCGGCGATCGGCGAGGTCCTCGCCGACGGAGTCGACGAAAGGAGGGCACCGAGAGCCTTCCTTTTGCGCCTCCTCCCCCTCAGCCCCCCCTTCCTTCGCCAACTGTTCAGAAGCGATGCAGCGCGGGAAAAATCGAAAAGCGCGGCTGATCGAGTCCGATCGAGAGATCGACCGATCTCGTTCCCCTAACGGAGCTTGAGCGGGACGCTCGTCAGTTCTGATTCCTGAATTTGCTTCGCAGCGGGATTTAATGGCGCATCCTGGAATCTCCGGACGGAGGAGAATGCGAGGAGTATGCACTTTGGGACATAACTGCGACATCGTACCGAAACCGGTCTCGAGAGAGGATACTCCATACTGGAACCTTCGAACCGCACCCACCGGACAAGCTGAAGGAGGAAGAGGTGGAGGTGGAGGAGGAGAATAGGTAAGGAAACACGGACGACGATGTGTACTTAGGGTGAGGCATTGCGGACTACCGAGAAGCCGAGCATGAATAGGGTACTTCCATGGGTGGCTCGAGGCGAGGAAAAATGGTTATTGGAAAAGGTCCCAGGAGAAACAGAAGGAGGTGGAGGGTGCAGGAGGATGTGCGCGACGTCCGCTGTGCCGATTTTTCTGCCGCCGAGGATGGGAATGCGGGAGGTGGCCTGGGCATAATGCAGGCGCGCGACGACGAGCATCGGAACTCTCGGTGCGCCAACCGCGGTGGCATTCTTGACGTCGACCGGTATATAACGGATCCTCTCCTCTCTCTCCCTCGTCTCCGCGCTGTTGCGCCCGCGATCTCTCGCTCGCGCGCGCGCCCGGGGACGATCGACCTTCGCCGGCAAAGCGAGAGTAATACGCCCGGCGAAGAGAGCCAGAAGATCGTTCCAGCTCTGTTCCAGTGTAGGCGACGACACGCACCGGGAGGTGCATCCTCTGCGCGAGAAAACTGCACCTTGCAACCTTCGGGAACGGGCCAGCTTATTTTCGAAAGGAATTCCGCGCGAAAACTGGTTCCGAAACGCGACGACGAAGCACGGCGTAACGTCGGGACGAGAGTTTGTTATTGATGATTCGATTGGGGGACCCGCGGACACGAGAGGGAGGTGGGGGTGAGAAGACTAGAAAATAGGAATGCAGTAACGTTGGCCGATTTCGAGGGAATTGCTTATTCAGCGATTCGCCGCATCCGGTTAAGAGGCTAGGAGCATAAACCGTAAGGTTCCCCGGCGCCGAGGGAGGGAGACCTTTTACTGGCTTGGGCCGTGGAGAGTTCAAACGCGACTCGGCCGAGGCTACTCTCATCGCTGCCTTTACCGTAAACGTTCCCCTTGCCCAGCCTCGGCGTTCCCCATGGCCGGTCCGCGAGTGCGGCGTGTTTCGCTCGAAGACTGACTAAGAGGCCACTAAAAAAAGAAGCGCCCTCCGCGCCCGGTAGTATCGGCACGAGAGTCTTCAGCGACGCTTTGCCCGCGTTGGAAGGAAAACTGGCCTGAAGATGGACCGCCGTATGGCCGACGAGCGAGAAGGTTCCAAAGCGTTCTCATTGAAGGGGGTACTCCGTACTGCCTTTGCCGTAAACGTTCTTCGCACGTTCTCGCGCTTGCATAAGTGGCCGCGCACTTTAGTCAGCGGGGCAATGAGCGAGGAAGCGGATAAAAAGCCGACACGCGACGCTCATTTGCGCTCGCAGAGCGAGATATTACGTCGTGCGCGTACGCCAAACGTGTAATCATCGATTCGTCCGTGAATGCTCGGGGCATTTAATCTCTCCGCCGCGGATTCGCAACAGACATTCGTATGACGATTTTGCGAGCTGCATGACCGATACGTTCCCTCGCGCTCCCCCTTTCGCGCGCATCGGCGCCGAGCGGAATCACGCTGGATTCTCCGGCCGCGCGCTAGAGTCTGTTACTTAATCCGATCGTCGGCGAATTCTGCTACTCGCGCGTGACTCATATCGCCCGTAAGAGGAACCGAACGACCCAAATACGTAATAGGTGTACCCGTCGGCGGCCCGATCGTTTCTCATCGCGACGCGGCCGGCTGGCCAAGGTTTAGAAACCGGCCGATCGGCTGCAGATAAACTCGCGGATCCCGGGCAAGAGCGATTCGAGGAAGGAACGAAGGCCTCGTTCTCTGCCATCCCGATCGTCCTATCCCTTGCCTTCATCCTCTGTCTCCTCCTCCTCCCCCTCCTCCTTCTCCTCCTCCCTCGAGGCTCGAGCTAACGAAGGAGCCGAACGAATAGCCGCATCTTTATTATTGCCGTCCAGCTGCCACCCAGCTGCGTCGATCGCTTTACTTTTATTCTCGAAGCCAAAGTCCCGATCCCGCTCGCCGTCGAGCTCGATGCGATCGAGAGGGAAAGGCCGGGAACGGTCCGACAGCGGACTTCGACGAGGGACAGACGTACCCCGAACGGACAGCAAATTATCGCGCGCCCCCGCCGGATATTTCGGGACGCATTCGGGCGGAGCCATCCTTGAGCCGATCTTAATTTCCCGTCACGGCCCCTAACGAGATATGTGCCCCGCATTCGGCGCAACCAACCCCCTCGACGCGAAGGCCGCGCCGGCCGCCGCTCGCGAAACACGCACGCCCCATCGGCCGCACGCCTCTGCCAGCACCTTCCTCGCCTGCCACCTTCCATGACTACACCTTCCTTGACTACACCTTCCACCGATCGGATCGATTCGACGAAACCTGGAAAAGAGGCGAGTCGGCCGCTTTATGGAACGGAGGCCGGGGATTCTTCGGCGACAGCGAAACGATCGCGCTCGATACGGTACGCGTTTACGACGCGAGCATGACGATCGATCCATAAAAGGTCCGCAAAAGGGGGCCTCTCTCGGCTAAAGGTACGTGGGAGGGCATGAAGTAAGAATGAAAACAAAAAACAGGACTCCGTCACGATCGGCGCGCGACGGCACGCCAGGGGCGTGACGCATTCCTAATGCGTGTCGAAGAAGGAAAAGAGACGCGCGACCGGGGAGAATATTGGCGTTGCAGCCTCTCGAGTCTGGAGGGAGGAGGGGGGAGGAAGGAGAGGACACGTTCTTTCGACGGTCATTCGCGAGTGGCCAGGATGAATATCTGCCGGCTCGATCCGTAGCAAGTGGGATGGTACCGGCACGATCGATGACCTCGAACTTGCAGCTTCGAAATCGGTAACCAGCGGAGAGTCGGCCAGGCAGCCAGGCAGTCAGGCAGGCAGGCAGGCAAACGTGAAGGCAAGAAAACGGTCGGGTGGCCGGCCAGTTTAAATGCTCTCACGTATGCGGCGGTAACCGACTTGTAACTCGAGACAGGTATCCTTACGCGCGAAATAACTAATCGCGAGGGCGTTCGCGAGATAAGTTTTCATCCGAAACGTGTCGACTGCGGAGACGGAGACCGGACTCGGACGTAAATAGTCATCGAGCGAAGCCGAAACGGTAATGGCTCGAGGCCGTTCTCGCGTAAAAACGGCCAAACAGGTGCGCGATAATTCGCAGGTCATTTCTTCGACCGAATGACCAAACACGGTAAGCTACCGATATTCAAAGGGGTGGGGAGAGTGGTGGGAGGACGAAGGAGAGACGATTTCCTCGAAGCGGATCCTTTTAACGAGTTCAATAATCGCGACGAGAAATCGTTGGTTCGTCTCGATGGGAGCGCGTGACTCATTGAACGGCCGGAAAATAAGCACGAGGGGGGTAGGAGGTGCGTGCGCGCATAGGTGAAGCTGCCCTAGGGCCTTGGCCTTGACACGTCGCTGGCCCCCAGGGGTAACCGCGAACGTGCGTCATTTACGGCGTTATTTTCCAAGCGCAATTACTCGGACCGTTGGCATCGCACCGCATCCTCCTGCGGCGAAGGATTACACGATTCGTAGGTACGTGCGACACACTACTGGCCGATGACGGAAATCTCGCTCGAGGAATGAAGCGTTATCGTCACGGCGCTGACCGCTGAGCGATATCTGCTATCGAGCGAGAGAGCAGCTATCGCACGGTTAGGCGATATAAAAGGCACCTTAGCGCGTATCGCGAACGTTCCCGTTTTCGCTGCATTTCACACGTACCGTTAATGCGATGCCGCCCGACATACGGAAAGAATTGCCGGGTATATTCTCGGGGGGAAATTAAGAATAGCGAGAGGCGCTAAAGTTTCACCGAGAATCGTCGCCGAATGGCACGACGTCGGCGGGGCAGGAAGCTACTTCTCCTTAGCGAGCGCAAACGAACTTTAACCTTTGGCGCGTTAGATCGGCCACGTAAAGTAATAGTTTTCGGGGTAGTTGGCGCTATTTTGCACGGGCACGATTTTAACCAGGTAAGCCCGTGACTCAAGATACCTGGAAACTGAGTCAGGGTACGGTCAATTTTTCATCGATACGTCGGCAGCGTAGAAGAGGGCAAGGACTAATTGGGCGGATGTGCCGGGAGTACGAGGTACGAAGAAGGTGTTAACGAGCCAATGGGGGTCACCGGAGACTCGTCGTTAGTTTTTCTCCTCGCGTCGTGGGAGTCACGGCTGACCGACATTACGGAGCGTTCGACTAGTTGTAAAACGGAGCTGGCTCCTACTTCCAAGGCTGCGACCATCGCCGCACGAACAGACCTCGCGGGGGCACGACGTAACAGGTGCAAGGATGAACAATTAAAAACTTTTCCCTCCGATCCACCCTGGGGGGGCGCGCGCGCGCATTCGCAACTTTCTCCGATATTGCCGGCGATCACGAAAATCGTCGAACGGTCCGTGGTTAGAACGGCAAAGTGAAATTTCTCTCTAAACGGGCGAGCGTGTCGGGAACTGTACCGGATAGATTTTCCGTGAATCCGGCCACCGATGAAATTTTCACCGCGAAAACGGCCGCCTTCGCTTCGCTCGCACGCTTTCAGGTATACGTTTCGGGGCCGAACTGGGATCCGAACTGGGATCCGAACTGGGATCCGAACTGGGACCCGAAGTGGGGCCGAGGTGGGACCGAAGTTCCGAGAAGTGCGCGGACACCTGGCAGCGGGGCCTTAACGATAGTGAAGGGCCCCGTTTCGAAGGCCTCCGCCCAGGCTTACGCTCGTGCTCGAGATAACGAGCGAGCCGCGAAGGAGTTATATAGCCCAGGGACTTTGGGCCCGTGACTTCGAAGTCGGCATTCGCGCAGGCATTCACGCAGCATTCGCGCAGCATTCGCGCACCGTTCGCGCACCGTTCGCGCACCGTTCGCAGAGGCAATTCGCGACGCATTTGTAAAGCCGGCCGATTCCGCGGCAAAGAGCGAGAGACGCCGGCCGATCCTGCCAAATTAAGAAATCGCGACGAACGACTCTCGTCTCGCTTTGGGGCCGGTTTTTAAGTGCCGGCGTGCCGGCTATTCGCAATCGTTACGCAATCGGCACCGACCGACCGGACGATCAGAACGACTTTCTTCTTTTTCGTTCCTCTCCGCCACGCCGTTTCTGCCCCCGAACATCGTTGATCCGTTAACGATCCGTTCTTCTCCCTTTGTCTTCCAGCCCAGTCGGCCTCCGCCCGCGTGCCCAACCCGCTACGCCAATATATCGCTGACGTTCATCGACGCGGAATGAAAAAAGGAACGAGCCACTTAGCGCTAATGACAGTCAAATATCGTCGCCGGCGTCGGGACGGCCCCCGGCTCTCGTTTCGGGCCACCGAAGCCGAGTGGAAATTTACGAATTGACCCAGCTGCCCGTCGAACGATCACGGCAATAAAGACTGCTGTCAGCCAATGAGCGTAGAAAAGTAATATGCCGGAGAGAACAGAGGGATCCCAACGGGTAAAATGTCAAACGAGAGACAACAAAAAGCGACGTAGACCGGCGATCTTCCCGGCACCGACGACGCACGTTCCTTATCGCGCACCTGCCCACACACAGCTACGTCGCAAAGCAGGTTAGGTTCGCTCGTAGATAAAGAGGAATCGTTCGAAACAAGGCAGAAGCGTAACGCGCGACGCCTCTCGATGGGGGAGGGAAGAGGTCGTTTTGGGTCGGCGTAGTTAGGGCCAGAAGGAAGGAAAGAAAGAAAGAACCGAAAGAAGCGACAGAACCGCCGAAAGAAGGAAAGAAAGACGGAAGGCGAGAGCTAGAGAGAGAGAGAGGAGGAAAAGGAAACCGCCGCGAAACGGAGCGTGAGTCACGAGGTTCCTCCTCGTGTCGTAGGCGAAAAACTACCGTTTTCGCCTTCGTCCGCAGCTCTCTTTCCGACAAATTCCGTTCCAATCTGAGCCTTATCGTCAGCTGCGACGCGGAAACGTCATGATCGGGCGGCTTCGAAAAAGCGCGTGCCAGAGCGCAAAGCCGGATCCGAGTTCTTCTTCCGGGTCGCCTCTTGCTCTCTCACGTTCGGTCTTGCCCACCTTCTCCTCTTCCTCTCCACTCTTATACTCCTCTCCTCTTCCACTGCCACTCTCTATTTCTCTCTCTCTCTCTCTCTCTTTCCTCTCCACCTCCCGCCACGCTCTTTTCTCGCACTCTCGTCGTTAAACTCGCGCCACTGACACCCGCGCGCGCGCGAGGGCCGACGTCGTTGCCCTCCTCGGTACGAAACTATAATATCTTGGCACGGCAGTCTTTTTCACGGACAAACGTAAACACACTCGACTCGCGGAGAACACTGCTGCTGGTGGACGACGACGGGCGCCGCGGCGTTCCCCGTTGTATCGCGTGGAAGGATTCGCGCACGAGTGTTGACGCGTACGGAGCGGAGCTGGTATGTCAAACGGCGTGGTAGGGAGGAGGAGGATCGGCCCCGGACGGGGAGGGTAGGAGGGAACAAAGGGTGGGGGAGAGGGAGCGAGAGAGAGAAAAATAGAGAATGTTTATTTGGCGCTCCGAAACGAGTTCCCGGAGGAGAGCGCCTCATCGGGAGTGGATAACTCCTACGACAAATTTTCTGCTCGCCGAGCTCGAGGCGGGAGGATGACAATTATCGTGGGCAAGAGGGCAGACCCGGGAGAGTCGCGAACGGGGGGAGGGAGGGAAAGAGAGAGCCGGATAAGGAGGGAAAAAGAGTGAGATGAGAGAGGGGGAGGGAGAGAGAAAGAGAGAAAGAAAGATGAATTGAGCCGCCACACCGCGAAGAGGACGACACGGTATGCCGCTCCGCTCCGTCGTCGTGCAGGCCACGTCGCCTTACCAGAGACTGCGCCGGCCTGGACAACTGCCGCCCACCCAGTCGGCCCTCTCGTCCTCTCCTCTCGCTCTCTCCTCTCTCTCTCTCCTCTCTCTCCTCTCGCTCCTCTCGCTCCTCTCGCTCCTCTCGCCCGCAGCAGACGCCCGGTCACTCTCACGCTCTAACCTCATCTTTCTCGCTCCGATGCCGCTTCGCCCATTCACTCTTTCCCTCTCGCTTCACGACGCCTCTCCTTCGTCCTTCTCTCTCTCTCTCACTCTCTCTCTCTTCCTACCTACCTATCGCCGTCTCACTCTATCCTCCTCGCACCCGGCAACTCTCTCCCTCCCTCGCTTCGGCACGCTCGGTCACTCGCACAGCCTGTCCTCCTCCCTCCCGCGGCCACTTTCTCTCTCACCCCGTATATCTTCCCTCTCTCATAACTACCGCAGAGCCCGTCTCGCTTCCACGCTCGGCATCCCCTCTCGGCGTCCCCTCGCGGCGCCGGTTCCACTCCGGGTTCGACTCGGCGAGCGAAAGAGGGGTATGCGAGTGTCTTCGGGCAACACGCCCCAGAGAGTAGTTGGCACGGTGAGCGGGCCAGTAAGGCAGGTCACGGATCGACAGGGGTACCATCCGCGAGAGAGGGCCAGGGAGGGCGCGCGCGCGTATTTCGCAGCCCCGCATTCCGAGGAGCGAGCGATAAATCGCCTTGCCAGACTGCTCTCCTCCCCCTCCTCCCGCTGCCTTATCCCTCCTTCTTGATCCGCGATGCACGTAAGTCGCCCGTTGCGAGCGCTGAATTCGCGAACGGTAAGTTTCGCGAACGCCTTATCGGCGATAGCCGACTAATCCGTTGCGTGAGGACGATACCGATCGAGAGGATTATGCCGGCGGACTGCCGGAAAGTTTCGCGGCCGATCGTTCCATATCGATCGTTCGCGTAAGTCCGGGGCCACTTGGGCCGAATCGTCGGGAGGCTCATCGACCGTTATAGGTCTCGATGATAAAAATTGTCGGGAGTCAATTGACTCTTGCCGGGGCCCTCTTCTCCAGGCACGAGGCCGGCTTCGAGAGAGTGCACGTGCAGCCGGCCTGAGAAAATGCGCGCGCGCGCGCCAAGAGGAGCGCGGATGGAAGATAAGAGCGCGATGACGGCATGAAAAAAAAGTGCAAGGCAAGTATTTACGTGATACGCGGCGACACGTAGGTGGGCGGAGCAGGGAGACGGCTTTAAGTCCGTCGGCTTAATTGCCGCAAAGCACACCGACGCCCCGTTACGCCAGGAGTGTGGCGCATGAAATCGCTTTAAAGCGGCTGACTCGGCCGCGTGATTTCGGAGATCAACGAGGTTCAACTCGAATTTGGTGAAAACCCGAAATAACCGCGGACGTCGTCCGACCACGCGTCCTCCACGAAGGAAATCAATTGTTAAGACCCATTTCGGCCAATCAAAGATCATTAATTCCTTCGAGTCCGTGAGCGGGCACTTTACGCTCGCCAGGAGTGCGCGGCTGCGACACGTTCGTAACTGGCAAGGCTGAAATACGAGGGTAAACGTGACTCACTCTCGGGCTATTATCGTGAAACAAATTTCCTAAACGCTTCCCTTCCTCCCCCCGCGCTGTACCTGAAAAGACGCACGTACGCCGCAGCGGTTAAAATCGTTTTCCACGCAATCGGCTGTTAAGAGTCCTGAAACGAACGACATGAAATTTCGCGATTGGCGCCGATAGCGCTAAGTAGCGACAAAAAGCGGCCGTAAAGCCGATGCCACGATTATTGTCGGAAATCGGTCTCGGGACGTTTAGATTTCAGCGAGCCTCTTTAACGTCGCTTATCGATCGCTATCTATACCCAGCGCCCATAACGTCAACCTTAAACTCTCGTGTCAAAAAGCGCCGCCATGGTACTCCGACTTGTCCATAAGATAATTCAAGAACGCCGTAGGTTCAACGAACCTTCGATCAAACGTCAAATCGCATCAGCTTAAATTCGAAATCTGGCAAAATTCTCGGTCGCGCGCCTGAACGCTAACGGTCCTCACATTTTCCCGATACGGATCGAAATCGATCGACGAACGGGTCGCGTTTCCACGAACGGGGAGTAAGTAGGATCCTCGATCGATAACCGGGGTCCGCGAAGGAAGGAGGTAGACGAGGCATCCTCTTTTCCTATTTCCCTTTTTTCTCGCCGCGTCCCGCTCGCTCGCCCGGCATTCCTAACTGTACACAGATCGGCATTGGGATCGGTACTCGAAATATATTAGAACGGGGCCACCCGGTCGTCCATTCAGTCTGACGAGGTGCGTCCTCGCGGACAACACCCTCTTTCCACGTTTGCCAATGCCGAGTGCAGTCGCGAATTCATCCGAGTGATCGACGAGCCGTCGGCGAGGACGCGCAAAGACGATGACGCGATATTTCGAACGCACCCCCTTGGGCGAGCTGCCGGATCAAACGGGCGCCTCCTCGCTCCAAGTTCAACCGGCGAACCAGATGACGAACGGTAAGCGGTGTGTGACACTAGTGACCAAAATATTTCCCCCCGGTCCGCCGGAGACTGCATCTCTCCCGATCGGCGCGCGCACGTCGAACAGTTTATCGCCGGCCGATAAATGATGCCGTTAACATTCCCTATCTAATCTACGGGATCTGTAGTCGTCGAAAGTGGAAGCGCTTTTCTGGTTATCTCGAGAAAACGTTATCTACGCGAGGAACGCGCGTCGTCGAAGTTAAAGGTCGAGTCGATTTTACGTAAAATCGGTCATGTCCAAATAATTCTCTCCTCGGTTAACCCAACGTCCAATGTCCCATTTTTGGGACACATTTTCAAACTGTTCTCTTTTAATAACAACCTCTAAATATGCAGCTAATTTTATTTACTTTTTCTAGTTTTTGAATGGTGGCGGGTAATGGGTTAATAACATCGACCGGCGTTGGTCGTTGGCTATGGAGGTTGACGCTTCCTAGCTCATCGAGTATATCTTTCACGGAGCGACCGCTAAGTTCGTTCGCGTTTGTTCGTGAGAACGCGGGCGCGAGGTGAATCGAGATGAGGCAGCTCGATAGATCGAGATGACCGATGGCACGTAGAACGTGTAACACGGACAAGTGGGGTCGTCTTCGTCGTCGTCGTCGTTGTCGTAGTTGTCGTCGTAAGGCCGACTTGGCACGCCCGGAACGGGACGAGCGTCCAGTCGCAGTGCCTGCAGGGCAGAGACAGATGTCGGTCGATCGAATCGGAACAGGAGGGGAATCCGATTGCGGATCATCCGGCTTACCCCGATGACCCCGGAGCGTCGAATATTCTCGGTCGGGGCGGAAAAATCGATTTTTCCAGCGATCTTCCCTCGAACTCCGAGGGACCGAGGGGGAACGGGGGAACGTCATGGGGGAGGACAGGATGGGGTACCGAGTATTGATCGCTAATCGACAATCGGTCGCCGAGCGTACCGCGAACCCGCCTACTCGTCCAGACTCGTTCGTTGTTATTCCTCGCGGAGAAGATCGCGAGATTGTTACACGATCGCAGATGTGCAATTCGATATTTATCGCAGGGTCTCGAGTTCCCGCCCCCTGTCTACCACCCCCTCCCTCGACCGCCTCCTCTCTCGTCCACCTTATGCTCCTCCCGCAGAGGGTGAGCCGGCGAAGAACACCGCAGAGGATCGATTCGCGACGTGTTATCTGGCTTGACACTCGCGAGATGCCGGCGTCTTCGGCCGGCGTCGCGAAGAAGTCGAATCGTGACGACGATCATCTCGATGTATAAAGTCAAGAGCAAACCCATTCCCAGCTCGCGCTCGTAATCATCCCCGTGCCTTCGAATCCGTATATTGCCATCGTTCGTCGCGTACCTGTAATGCCGAGTCGTTCGCCGAAACGAAAATAAGCGAAGCGTGGCACCGACTTGAACCAAAATATTTACAGGCCCGCCGAAGGTTGTACGATATTTTTCGCGCGATGCGTGCCCGACATAAAAGCCTCGGGGTAAACGCTGGCGCGACACCCACACGTCGATGGCCGGCGGGTCGGTCGCGAGAGGAGGAAACAGGAAGACAGATAACCGAGACAGTCGTTCGCGTTCGTTATATATAATACGCACTACCTCGCCCTCACCGTCCGCCAAGATATATTCCGAGGCGCTTTTGCACTTGTCGCAGCGGCGGCCACCGGCCACCGGCTGAGAACCGCTGCCTCGATTTGAGAGAGAGAACCATACTATAACTTATTATTTATGGTAGCCGCAGTTGGAGCGTGTCTACCAGGGACGTACGGTAGCAGGTTAAGCAGGGTGTGTCGGGTACGGGGAATTGAATGAATAGTCGCGTGTCTCCGTTGGCATAGGACAACGCCAATAACAACAGACTCGCCGACAACGATGACGCCGGCGGCCGACGCCTGGCGTCGTCGTCGTCGTCGTCGTCGCCGATTAAAAGAGCCAATCCCGAAGGCGACGAGGAGGCGACTTCCATCCCACGCTCGCTGTAAAATGTGCATACTCAGCGAGCGTAATCGCGAAAATATCGGCGCGCAATTAGTGTCTGCCTCGCACGTGAGATGATTAGCCTTTTGCGGACACGCTTTTTCTCCTCCCAATCAGACGAGCGACGGTCTGCCACGCGCGTTGCCGCGCAAAATCGCGCCGAGCGATCGGCCGATCTTTTTAGCCGAACGAGCTGGGAGAGCGGAGTGTCTTTCCTCCGGTCTTATTGCGCCCTAACCTTCTCAGAATGCCAACTTACGTACGCCGACGCACTTTCCTCTCCTTCTTATGTTCCCATTCGTATGTACCCATTCCTCTATAGTCATTCGTACTGGCTCGTACAGGCGATCGCCGCGATAAGAGGTACGGTAATAAAGCCGACTACGTTCTCCGTGTGCAGTGCGTTAAGAGAGAGAGAAAGAGAAAGAGAGAGAGAGAGAGAGAGAGAGAGAGAGAGAGAGAAGAAGAAGAAAGACTAAGGTAGAACAAGGAAAGAACACCGGTCGCGAGCCGAAAAGCGGACAGCGCCGATCTCTAAACTACGGAACCTAACTCGTTAACCGAACCGAGCCGCTGAATCGAGGGAATTGTGTAGGAAAGTCGGATACGCAGGGCACGTCCACGAGTGCGGAATCGCGGTACCCCGGCCCTGCTTCAAACTACCGTGCACAGTATGACGCGTATCCTGCTGGTTGCCTACGATGCGCCGTGTACCGTAAAGCAAGAGGTACCAGTGAAACTTGTACGTTCCTCCCGGCGGCTCTCGCATATCTCTCTCTCTCCATTCTCGACTCCGAGCGACGAATGAAGATCACGAAGACGACGTCGACGTCCTGCTCATCTCCTCTATCGTCGATACAAATCGCCCCAAGGGCCATTTCGTGCCGTCCGTCATCCGCGAAACACACCTTCGGACTGTCCCGGTCTACCTTGCTCTCTGCCTCCTTACGTATCCACGGTATCGATCCTTACTTGTCCGCATTGCCAGCGTTCTACGTGCCCGGCCAAGAGAAAACTGGCCGGAAGTGCGGTTCTAGCAGACACGCGGCCGTACATCGCCAGCCGGTCTTCTCCTCTCGGAGGTGCCCTCGTGTAACGAGGAGAGAAATTAACGCGTTGACTCTGCCGAGCCCAAACACCGCAAAAGCTTGTCAGTGAATTGATTCACGTTTCAAACCGTTGTTCCTTCAAAGGCTCTAGTTCTACGTTGCCAGAGCGATAGGTACGCTAGCTTGCCGGTCAAGCTGCCGTGCATATTCCCATCCTTCGTTTTTCAATCGACCCAGTCGTCACCTGGGAAAGCTATGGGGGGGGGGGGGGGGGGGGGGAGAGTTGTTGTGGCTCGGGAGCGGATCGTTCGAATATTGCCGTGGAGTTCTATGCGTCATCGGCGTAATACAGGTCTGACTCGCGCCGCAATGTGACGTCGAATCGGTCGACACGAGGCGCACGTTAATGAGAAAATTAAATCGCATACCGTGCGGTGTTCCATATCGTCCACGTACGTGCGTTTGTCACGGAGAATTCGTTCGCCTGGATGGTGACGAATGAAGAAGGCTCTAACTCTGTTGCGAGTAGTCGGCGACATCAAGCGCAAAAGATTCGGATCGCTTTGATCTTGACGCAGTGCCCGGAATTACGTAAATTGTGCCGGTGCCTGTTCGTTGCGCACGTTTCCACGGCACCCAGGTTAACAAAGTATGACTACGTGCGACTGGGTAAGGAACGCAACGGCTGAACGAGGCGGGGGCCCTCGTTTGTTTTGGGGCTATCGATGATGTCTCTTATCCTCGAGTGCCCGGTCGCGCGTTATCGCTCTCCTCGATCCCCATAGTCGGCATACTTGAGATTGGGGCAAGGATCGAGAGCAACAGGACTTCACAAATTGTTACCTGACCCGCATCCGAACGGCATGACTAAGCGGAAGCGCATGGGCTCCGGACCAAAATCAATCCGCGAGACTATTTATCGTACACGTTCGGCAGCCGTATCGTCCGACACATCGAGGTCAAGCGAAAAAGCCAGACTCGCGGGATACCGCAACGACACTCTTAAGGGTAGTTTGCGAATAACGAAAGAGCATAACTCACCGGCTATCCGAAGAACTGCCCTGTCCGCAGGATCGAGCTGGAGGATGCTGAGAGGTTTGTCTTTCGCCCATTCCTTGAGGCTGCCATCAAGCTCAAACTCCATGACCCTGAAACTGCGTCAGAAGATCCTCCCGTTACTGCATACTCCCAATGAATGTCTTTTCAATACATCGCTCCCTCTCTCGCGGCCATCAGCGCTCTCTTACTCATCCACTCATTCTCTCCCCCCCCCCCCCTCTCTCTCTCCCTCCCTCTATCCATTATCTCTCACTTGCACAATTTCACACAACGTACGCGGGGTTGGAACAAAGCGGGCGAGAGAGGAGACACTTTCTCCGTTCTCGCTAAACGCAGGATGCACTGCACCTACGCTGGCGTCGTCGGCCGGCGCGAGGGCGGGAGGACGGGGGCGAGAATTAGCGAATGATCGCGAAAAAGTGTCGCACAGTACCGCTGACTCGGCTCTCCTTGCACGTGGGCCCGATGCACGCGCGAGCCCGACGACGAGGACGTCCGCGAGGAAACTCGACTCCCTTTATCCCCGGCCACGCTCGGCGCACGTCCTACCACCTCGGACCTCCGACTCATTTGGCCCCCGGTGGCGAGAGAGCTGTCAGAAGAAGCGAGACTCTGAGATTCGCCGGCGCCTATCCCGGGGTCAGGCCGGACAGAGCGAATGATCCTGGTACGGCGCAGGGTAGGATACGGAGTCGTGCGGGTCTCGTACGAGTCGTACGTAGACTCGTACGTACGATCGGGAACCGCAGGTACACGCACGCGGTTTGTTTATCGGAGTGCACGAAGCGCGCCGGACTGCTCGGCGGACCGAGGAAGTGAACGGTCGGGATGTTGAGCAGCAGCAGCAGCGACGGCGGCGGCGGCGGCGGCGGTGGCAGCGGCGGCGACGGCGGCGACGGCGGAGGGGACCTAGCGGGCGGGGGGGCGAGGTGGGGAGGGGAAGGCAGCGGGCAAGCGGCGACGAACAACGACGGCGAACAACGACGACGATGACGGCGCCGGGCGAGACGCTTCGCTCTCTCGACGCTCGCGGCGCTGCCGTCGGCCGAGGTTGGGTTAGGTCCGGTAACCTGTCGCCGTCCCCTTCGCACCAGGACTCGCGCCGCCAAGTTCGGCAACCCTACGATTACGTCGGGGCATCGTGGAAAATTAATTCTCCTCTCCCTCTTGCTCTCTTTCTTTCTCTCTCGCTCGCTCCCTCGCTCTCTCTCTCTCTCTCTCTGTCGCTGGTCATTTGCGGTGAGAAGTTCGCCCCAGCTGTTTATCTTCGGATATCTTTGGGGACGGGCCGGGAGGTGGGCTGCTTTTAAGCTAATTACGATCGTCGATTCTCCGTCCGGCCATGTCATAACAAAAAGTCGATTCTTTAATTGAGCGGTCTTTGATCTTCCGTCTGTGCGAGATCGCAGAGTGATGGAGGAGGGGTATAGTCGGTATTGGCGTGTCAATGTTGGTAGAGATCGTTGACTGTCCTTGCGATGCCGTGCCTTTTCTCTTTTTTTTTTCTCTCCGATCCATCCTTCTGGGAACAAACCCTTGGGAAGGTCTCTCTTTGGGGAGCGTGGAAAGGGTCTTAGGCTTTCCAGGTAGCGGGATGCGGATATTCTTTGCATGAGGGCGGAGAGAAAGCGGGCAGAGATGCAGGCAACTTTGTTGCCGTCAGCGTGAAATTTCGCATCTTTTCTTAGACCGTTGGGGAACGAAGAGAGGAGCGCGGGCTCGTCGGCGATCCCTCATAGGTGCAGATAGCAGGAAAATCGTGCAGAGATCACAATCGTTCCGGAAATCGCGGTCATCACCAATGTCATCGTGAACCGAGTATAGAATAGCGGTTGCGCGACGTAATTTCCGCATAGGCCGATTTTTTTTTTTACACGCTTCGGGAGTGCCGCGACGGAACTGGCTGAAGATAGTTTCCGGGACAGGTTGCGGAGATCGTTGAAAGCGTACCATTTTTTCGCCCCGTCTAGCCCACCTCCGGGGGAGAGAGGGAAGGTGGGGAGAAAAAAAAATAGTGAAACACGAATATAGGAAGAGGAGCAGTGAAGGCAGCGCAATTCACAGTCCGGAGGAGGTCTAATTGCGCGGAATAGGTCGGAGACACGTTCGGTCGACGTTAATGGACGCGGGACGGACGAAGGAATCGGCGTTATTGACTTTTTCGGCGTTTTACGGTCGTTAAAATTAAGGACAGCTAAGTCGCATTGCGGTAAAGGGTTGAGAATTTCCGACTCGAGCCCGTGACGTACGTCAGTTTCGGCGTCTTGGCATCGATCAATGCAGACGATAGCGAGAGTCCTGGCGATACTGCCGACTATTTAGCCGTCGAAGGCGAACGCGACAGTGCTCTTTTGGCCAGGCATCGAGGTAGACCCGTTCTACGAACGTCAAACGCACTTCTGCATACCGCGTTCTGCCTCTCGTACAAAGTACTGTTCCGTTTTTACTGCTACACAATACGTGACGTGACGCGCGTGCCGTCGTTAACCATACACGACGTAGAGTCAAACGAATTTACATGAGAATTCGCTGTACAGTTAGTCTCTGTCTCTCTCTCTCTCTCTCTCTCTGTCTGAACAAAGTCGGCAGTCGGCTACCGTTAGGATTAAGTTAGGATTACGTTACGATTACGAAGTGCGAGTGCGGGATCTGAGCGGACACAACGTTTGGCGAAAAAAGAGTGCTTCCGCAGACTACAATTTCCGTCTATACTCCGCTGACGAAGGTACCGCCCTCCCCATCCTCCCATAAACTTCGCCCCCCGCGCCCGACCAAGGGTTCCTTCAACTCCACTTTGTTCCACATAATCCAAACACGAGGACGGAATAATAAACAGTCGCGAACGGTTCGCGTCGAGGGTGGAGCCTCGTCGCGCATACGATTCACAGAATTTTCGTCTAGTCCGCGAACCAGGAACTGACATCGGGAATGACATCAGCCGCCCGAGCAGTTCTCTTAATGGTACTCTGGAAGCGAGAATTTCGAGGAACTTATGACCGCTCGAGCGGGCAAACATCGTTTCGCGGACTGCGTCATCGAAACGGTAGATCTAATGCGATACGACGGTCCCCTAACCTAACAACGTTGACGAGAACGGGAAGCGCGACTGGCGGTGATACGACAGGTGGAGATAAAAGAGCCGGCCGCCAGTCGAAGTCCAAAATAAATGGGGCACGTTTGACACGGGCACGAATCTAACGGCCGTCGGCAGAAGGAATCCGACGACGTCTCGTTACCGCACGCTCGTCGATGACACGACAAACACTTGGCCTTGCCAGCCGAACTTCGATTGAAATAGGACCAGGGCCCGAAACGAGTGCAGCCACGTGCGCGAGGTGGAAAAGGAGGAAAAAAGGTGGCCGATAACGCCAGTCAACGACACGCTACCTCAACGGCCAGGAGCGTGGCGAAAATTCTGCCAAACTCCAACAGTCCTCCCATTCTCCCTTCGACCTTCCGCGAGTATCAGGGCTGCTAACGTACGCGAAGCTACGAGAGTCACAGATCCCAAGTCATGAGCCCACCGTCCTTCAGTCTCGAACGCGAGTCCCATCTCCGCGAAACGCTGAATGATCCGTTCGCGTTGGCACCCAGCGGTAAAACGAGCAAAAATCAATGTTCACCCGGCACACGGTGTAGTATCTCTCACGAGGGCTTTTACCTTTCTTCCGAGCGGCTACTCTCGGCTCAGAGGATACTCGTGCGCAGCGCTCGAAACGCTCTGCAGCGAAGAACGCGCGGCATCGCACGCACAGAACACACGTTATCACTTATCTCGGCAATTTTTGCGTCACAAATGCGACCCGGTTCCAGACGACGCGCTTAGCAGACGACATTTTGCCTTCGGACGGCTGGCGTCGAAGCTCGCCGAGAACGTACGAGCGCGTCCGACTCCGCAGCCCGTTTCACGCAGGCAAACTTTCTCCCCGAGCGCTGCCGAGCGTTACCGGGATTTCTGCCTTTTCATTCACTGCCCGCGTCTCGCCGCGTCGTACGAAAGCCGCGCGAATTCTCTTACGATCGCGGAAGGCCGTGTGAGGCCCCCTTTTCCTTATCGCCGCCTTGGCGACGACGTCGATGTATGCGCAGCTGTTGCCGAACGACGACCGTGCGAGCCTTTGGACCGTCGAATACTGTGCTCGGCGAGCGTAGATACGAGCGGGAGAGAGACGTCGATTAAAGGGACTGTGCCGAATGATGATTGATATGTCGTTACGCCGACGATGTATGTATACAGTTGGGATGTGTCGCGTGACGGCCGTCGAAGCGTGTGGCATAAGCGTTTGCCCACGCTAGAGACGTACTATGTACTATGGATGTATTGTTTCGCAGGTCCCGCTCTCAGAACGTCGGACTATCCGAGATGCCGTCATCGGTGGATAATGGTTTTGTAATCAGGAGTGAGCGCGCGCGCTCGCTTACGGTTTCAGGCTAATTGTAAAGTACGTGATTCATGCGAAAATAGCACGTATCGAGGTATACTCGATAACGCTTCCGCCAATATTGTGGCAATCGCGCTTCTGTTGCGAGACGCCGATTGCATTCGAAAGATTGTGCTCATACCGCGTTCCATCGTCGCAAACGGCGGCGGAACATTGTGAAACCGGCGCTCGAAGGAAAATTAGCGGCAAGAAAGATTCTCTTATTCATGTGCGCAGGGTCATACGAGAGGTCTATTTTTCGTCGTGGGAAATTATGTCACGTCTCTCTGGTCACCGTACACCGAAGCCGACGCCGTCACCGACGGTGCGTGTACGAGTGCAGCCGCGCAAGGTGACATAGATCGATTGCAAAGCAACAAACACGCCCGGCATGTAAATGAACGGAATGTGAGATCACTCCTATAAAAGGTGTCTCTCTAGCTTTCCGCCTTTGCGACAGCTGCTTCATCATCGGCATCATCGTCGTCGGCGTTCGCCGTTGACGTTACGTTACCCTTTTGCCACGGTAAACGCTAACCTTCGAAACCACTTACACCGGTTGATGTCACCACTAAATAAAGCAGGTGATACCGCCGGTAAATCTGTCGTTTCCGATACATAGACGTATTTAGCGCGCGGGGGGCTCGCGGTATGCGCGCCGCTCGCAAGATCTGTCATTGATGTGACGAATACATTACACGTGCGACACCGACGCCAGTCATTAAGATCTATTGAGTAGAATGTAGGATTCGTCCTAGAGAACGGTAGACCGGTTTCCCGGGTCAAACGCGGGGGCTTGAAAAAGTGGGACTATACGCGTCAGGGGCGGGTCGCATGAAAATGTCATATTTCATTCGATGTACAATCTGGGTTACAGTCGTGTTTATGTACAAGTAATGAGAACGCGAGCCGCGCGGGCGGGGTTAGCGCCGCGCATGATAATTTCAACTTATCTACCACTGGAATCACGCGCGCACTCGTCGCAAATTAAGAAATGTAACGGGTCGCCCATCAAACGTCGTGTGTCTTGCTGGCTCTCAGTGCGTTTTTGACCTTCTTCTCGTCGGTCGTCGCCGCTCGCCAGACCAGATCCAAATTGTCCTGCGTCGAGAATTTCTCTTTCTGCAGCTGACCTATTATGCCCTCCTTCTGCCTGAGGAGATTCTTCAGACGCTGGAGCTCCTGATTGTACTCTGCCTTCATCTGATGCACGCCACTCTCCTGCGTCCTTATTCGTCGCTCCACGGTCGCCAATTGTTCCTTGGCACCTTTCTGTACGCTCTGAAATATACGCATGTTACGGGAAATAATCGGACGGCATTGGTACGAACCCTCTATTACCCCCCTATACCTTCAATTGACTCCTCAAATTGCCCATTCTCTGAGAAATCGTATCGCCCAGATACCGAATCTGAACATCCTCCTTTTCCTTCTGATGCAAGAGCCCAATTAGCCTCTCCTTCTCTATTAACAATTTTTCGTACTCGGACATCAGCTCCTTGCAGTACGAGGTAGTCTTATTCAACTCTCTCTTAAACGAATCGCGAGAAATTTGCATCGAATACATTATGCTTTGTACGTGGTCCAGCTTTGACTGAGTCCTCCTGAAAGAGAAGCATCGAACTGAACGAGATGTACATTCGACTAATGCACGTTCAAGAGCTCATTTGACAAGGATTCTTACTTCAAATTCTTTTCAAGCGTTTTTGCTAAGATCTTCAATTGATTCCGTTCCGTTACAGCTGTTACGAATTCCTTTTCATTCTGCTGTCGAGACTCCTCCAATTGTTTAACCTGAGTCGATAGCTTCTTTCTGTCCGCTTCGTACTGTGACTTTAGTTCCTCGAACAGCGTTTTACATTCTTGAACGGCGGCAGTGTGCACGCACAAAGGCACAGTCCTTTCAGTGTCGTTTTTCAGCTTTTCGTAAGATTCATTCAAAATCTCGTACTTGCCCGAAAGATTACTCAGTTCAGTCTTACAGGATACGTAATCTTTGTGCAGCTTATTGTTATCCTGGGACATTGATTCAACCTTCCGTTCATACAGAACGTGAATCTCCTGAAGCTTCTGCTTCTGCTGAGCAGTTTGCCTTGTCAGAAGGTCGTTCTGTTCCTTAACTAATACGGCGTCCTCCGCTAGAGTTTTGATTTCTTCCTCATACCTATTAGACTGTCGATCATATATTGGACACATTGCCGAATTACGCTATTCTTACTTATACCCAACGTACCTTTAAAGTTATCTCTGCTACCTGTTTGTGCAACAGTTCGTTTTCAGCGACGATCTCTTTGCAGCGATCGCTCAGATCGCTGATCTCGTCCTGATACTTTTTAAGAAGCTCCTCTTTCTCCATGATACTCTCTTGATACGCATTTAAGAGAGGGCCTAACGCGTGGGTCTTTACAGACCCCCATGACTCTGCTACGGCATCATGATTTATCGACTTGGAATTATCGGGCGGATTCGAAGCTGTCTTTGCGCTATTATCTTTACCGCATTCGCGCAACTTATTCTGATACCTTTCCAGCTCGGTGTTCAGCTGATAAACAACATGCTTCAGCAGCAATATGTCCTCGCTCAACTGAACCCGTTCTTTCTCTACTTTCTGATTACTGGCTAAAAGCTCGCCCCTGACTTTCTCCGCTTGCTGCAAATTCTGCACCAACTCATCCCGATGAGCGTGAAGCTGCCTAAACTGCAGCTCTCGTTCCTCCAAAATATGACCCAGCTTTTCGCACTCCTGTAGCACAGTTTCATGATCCTTCTCCAACTTCTCATACCTGCTCTGTGCTTTCGAGAGAGCCAAGTCTCTCTCTTTGATCTCGTCGGTACCTAAAGTATAATACGCATAATGTAACGATCACATGGAAAATATACTGTCCACGTCATCACTAATCGGCTACCTGAGTTTCTTTTGTACTTTTCTAACTTAACAGCTAATCTCTGGTTCTCCTCCATCAGCCTCTCAATTTCCTTCCGAAGATGCTGCTTGCTCTTGGATTTCGGCGACGTCGCAACTTCCTCCATGTCCTCGTCCTGCTCCAGCCCCCTCGCCTTCATCCTGATCATTCGCCTCGTCTTCGAAGGTCGCCTCCGTCTGTAGACCGGTCCGTGCACCGGTTCAAGATCGTTGTCCCGAAACATCGCGCGCTGATCGGCTATCTGCAATTTCGCCAATCCTTAGAACGGTGCCCTTGAATAATTTCCTTAACGGCCTAAGTACAGCTAAGTACAGCTAAGTACAGCTAAGTACCTTGTCTCTCTGGCGTCGGTCCATATCGACGTCATTATACCTCACCCCAAGCACCATCCGAACGACGCTCGCCCACGCAGCAAAGCCAACCTCGGCGCTCAGCGATCGGAGGACAATCGATATCCCAGATATCTCGAGTGTAACTCACGGACTCATTCTAAGTCGGCGATAAGGTATCTGCCAGTCGGGAGATGAACGTCGCTATCCGAAACTGCATATTTTCCCATTCGCAACGATCGTCGAACGGGCGACGGGCACGAGAAACAGCACCTTCCCCCTTGGCAGTGTTTATGCTACTGACAGCGGCTGTCATGGTAACGGAACTCGACCGCCAGATGGAGTCCTCAGCGTCGTCAGCTTGGTCGTGGCGCCCCCGCACTCTCATTTACGAACGTAATCGTTCGACGCTTCGCCGTCGAAACTCATTTTCACATCAATTTCCCGGGCGCGACGCGCATCTCCAATTATCCGTGACCTCTCGTCGATCGTTTCCGGTTCTCAAAACTGTACGTTCGCCTATCGGGCCGAACGGTCCAATTACTTTTATCGCTCGAGCGGGCAAGAACCGCCAATTTCGGGGAAAATTTTCCGCTTGCCTCAAACAGACCTATTCGCGATGCGATACCCGAGTATCGACGATAAACGAAATGATAGACTCTGCGTAACGATGGTTGCACGAAAATGACAATGCCCACTTCGTGAAAATACGTTTACGATCCTACTTTGCGGTAGGGTCACGCATATCTCTAAGAGCCGATTATTTAGAAAATACTCTTTGTTCTCTGTATGTCGTGCACTGTATCTTCTTTTCAATGATTAACACGGGGCGATGTTGAAAAGGCTTCTTAAAATTAATGTGTGATCCGCAGGCTCTCTGAGAATGTAAGCGGGCGGTCTGAATATTATCTTTCCGCGGATTAGCGCAGGTAGGACGGTTGCCACGCAAGAGTTATATAGGGCCATAAAACGGGCTGCCACGATTTATTTTGTCGCGACACAGATAAATGTAGTTGATATCCCTTCGGAAAAATCGACGGAGACGGATGACGAGATTGTTGAATAGATAACGAAAAAAATTGGGTCAGAGGAGGGACCTCGGCGGAGGAAAGTTTTTTTTTATCGGGATAACTCCTGTAACGACTCTGATTACTGTTAACCTCTTCGTAACTCCATAGACATCTCGTTTGGCGAGAGCAAATTGTTTTATGCCATCGTAGAGATATTTAAGTCCTGTCGTCGTAAATTCACCTTCACCGTTGACATTCAAACTATGAGATAAGACCGTGCGACAACGATAGCGGCCCTCGTCAAAATAACCACTTTTCGGTTTAGCGCTTTTCATCGCTTGTCGCGGATAAAAACTGGTGCACGCGGCTGCTTCATAGATAGTCGTTAGTTTTCGGCGAGAGCGCTGCGTCCTACCAACATGTCAGGTATTCAGGGGTTGTTGCGTTCATATCGGTTCCGAGCTTTCCGCGGAACTACTTATGGTTCGGAAGAAAAATTTCGTTGATGGGAGATCAGATCAAAATTTTTCTACGCAAAGGGTCCGTGTTCAGAATGCACCCGACGTTCCAATTATTTGCGGAATATAGGATTGAACGACAGTGTAGTCTTCATGCCGATTCAATTGCAATTTTAATCCCATAACGTGCACGCTCGAGTATATTCGAGGGCGCTAAACAGGCCGAACTGCACACACTCGAGATAATTCGAACGGCGTTGTATTTGATGCCGCTATAACTTTCCGCAGTCGAATATAATCGAGAATTATAAATAAAAATGTGAAAGCTAAGAAAAAAAATCGTGTTATTGATACTTATCATTTACATAGGATTGCATGCTTTAACACGGTATTATTTGAAAGAAACCGCGCGTTAACGAGTAAATGATTGTCTATTTCCAGGACTACTCTTTCCACTCAGCTTTCTACTCCTTGCGCTGGCCAAACCCGGCACAGCGCAACAGCCCGACTCGAACTGCAATTTTTACCAAGAGTTAGAGGCGAATAAGACCTACTATATCACCAGCCCTGGATATCCTAATACGTACTATGGACGGCACAACTGCCAATGGGTTGCCAGCGGAACCGGCCCAATCAAATTGATGTGCACCGAGTTCGACATACCGCTGGTTTGTGCGCTTGTAGCATCTTTCAACGTACCCTTATCTTCGTTGCGTTCGGGGAAGCAGATTGCGCCCAGCAACGAAGACAGTTCGCACTCCGAGCAATCATGTGCGTTTGTTCGACAGAGTGACAACTGCACGAGGGACTATCTCGTTGTGGAAACCAACTACAGCGACGTCCACAAATATTGTGGCAAGCAAGTGTTCAACATCACGTCGCACGGACCACAGATGACGATAGCGTTCAGGTCGTTCTGGTCAAGTGGCAGGTTCCTTTGCGCATTGCAGCAGGAAGACAACGACGCCGGTGACGACTGCGAATGTGGGCATCGGAATCCTGTGAGCGAATCGAAATCTCTGCCGATGATACGTCGCCCTCTGTTCACGTAGCGATCTTGCGAATCCGTTTGTTCTCTAGAAAAGGATCGTCGGAGGAACGGAGACAGGGGTGAACGAGTATCCGTCGATGGTTGGAATCGTGGACTCTGTAACCAAGAACATAATGTGCGGTGGGACCATTATATCCCCCTATCACGTTCTCACAGCAGCCCACTGTGTGGTTGACAAAAATGTGCTCCACTATGGCATCGTCGTGGGTGAACACGACGTGACCACAGGTGAGAGACCCTCGTTTCGTGTTTGCTTCTTCATCGCATTTTCCAGCTTCTTTTCCGTCCGATGCGAGCGCCCAAATTTTTTCTTAGCAATTTTTCCATGTTTACATGGCGCAGCGGGCGCAAACGATTACCAAAACCGTTGCGTCTCAATTAAATGCAGAGACATACTGGCGTCGCGTAGGTGAGCGCCGACAAGCTTGCCGGAAGTAAATACACCGCTGATAGTACTCAGGCCATTGGACATTAAACTCGCTTGCGTCCGAATTGTCGCGGCAATTACAGCCGTAAATACAGTTATCGCTGCGATACATGTTTCGGTAAATGCTCTGTTTGTCCGATCGCCTCTTTTTGAGCAGGTGCCGACACGAATGCGACGCGGCTCTACCGAGCAGCTGAATTCATCGTACATCCGATGTACTTTAATTACCAGAAGGGCAATGACATAGCCATCATAAGGACCGAAGAAAGAATTCAGTATTCCATGGCTGTCGGTCCCTGTTGCTTGCCGTTCGAACACGCAAATGACTCGTTTTCCGGGTCGATAGTTACAGATCTGGGTCAGTAGCAGCTCATTTTATTCAATCTCTCAGCCAGGATCTATTAGTTATCATCGTACGGTTATCGATTTTCACGACAGGCTGGGGTTCACTCGGATTCGGCGAACGAGTATCGAATGTACTGATGGGAGTAAACCTCAACGTGATCTCGAACAACAAATGTAGAAGAACGTACCCAGACCTTCAGCCGAGTCAACTGTGTACTCTGACCCCGGACAAAGATGCCTGCCAGGTATCTAAGCAAGCTTCCACAACGTGAAACATTACGCGGCTGCGCGTTTGTCAAACATTTCGTTTTCTTCCCAGCTCGACAGCGGCGGTTCGGTTCTATGGCAAAATCCTACAACGCGAAGGCTAGTTCTCGTTGGCATTATAAGCGGAGGAATAGGATGCGCCATCAATGAACCTGCTCTAAACACTCGCGTTGGGTCGTTCATACCGTGGATCGAATCGGTGACGCGAGGTAACCCATCTTATGCAACGAACAAAGAAACATAAATGTCCACCCCGAGCAGCCAAGTAAGCTTCTTCCTTGTTTCGCAGGGCAAAAATACTGCAAGCTCGAGTGAGTCCGCGGAACCCGTCGAGGGCTGCAATCTGCCGACCGAACTAAATCGGTTCGTTGACAGAGCCGACCATTCGAATTTCGACAACGGAACGTTAACTGGCGACAATCAAGGAGTCTTCCGCGAACTTTTCCCAAGAAACGGCGCATTGCGCGCATGAGCCGTCCCACATGTTATGCGACCAGATAAGACCGTGATCTCCGACGCACACCCGATATATCCTCAGTGCGCGATGCGCTTAATCAGTCTAAAATGAGATCAATCGAATTCGCGCTTCTCAGAGCGGCGTAGACAAACGACTTGTTTTCCGACGCCAACGGCCTACGTCACGTTCGCAACGACGCGCGTCCATGTATGTACGTACCGCGAGACTATCAGAAATTTCGAAGCGACATTTTCGATTGAGAACGGCAGCTTCCCAAATGACGCGGGCGAACGCCAACGCCCGTTACATGCCACTCGCCATCGATTGTTTCGTAAACAATGGACTGGTCACTAATAAAGCCGCTGAATGAGGATGTGACGTAAGGCACCGCACAGGAGGGAATCTCCGCGTTCGTTACAAGCTCACCCACTTGCGTTTCGCGCGCAACTCCGCCGGTCCCTCCCGACTTATGCGTCGCGAACAGCGTCACGGCGTACTTCAAACAATCAGCTATCAGTGCCCACGGAGAGAGTGAGAGAGAGAATGCAATTTAGCAATAAAGTCCACATAACATGCAACGCGCCAAGTCTCGCGTAATTTCATTTGCGGAAGAGGAGAAAAGGTACGCTATTTTCCTTTCCGCGATCGTATCGCTCTCCGTCGTTCGCGATGTCTCGCGAGAGCGTTGGCAGGGGGGGGGGGGGGATAAAGAATAATCTTTGCGAGAACGTTGCCACCCTCTCGAATCGTCGCGGCGCATGACGTCACCCCGTCCATTCGTTGCCGATCGGACGCTCCAGTCGTACAGCGCTGTCGAACTCCGCGGCTAAGATTTATTAAACAAATTGATTTGGCGGAGAGCGCGCGAGCGTCGCGAGTATCGTTTACCCGCCCTTGACATCGTTCTTGGTTCAATGACGACGGTCCGCATAAATAGGCACCCTCGTCAGAGAGTAGGACGACGTCGCGCATCGTCGCAGAGCGCGAATGTTCACCTATCGATCCCCACGATTTCCAATCCTAGCGCTGTGTCGCCATTTGTCACGCTTCATCTTACTCCTCGCCCCCCCCCCTCCCTCTCCTCATCCTCCTCCTCCACAATCCACCGATTCCGGGCGATGTAAATTTACGCGATCCTCCTGGAATGCGTCCGCTTCCGAGAGACGGACGCGGACGTCGCGCGTTCGTGCGCAACAAAATAGTAAGGCGCGCTCTTCTTAGGTTATTTCTAGCCGGGCCTAGAGTGGAACGTCGTCGAGCGCGGATGCGCGCCGTCCTTCCCAAAAGTCAACGATATCATTTTCAGCTCGCCCCGTGGGCGTACCGGCCGTTTTTAGACGCGTTTCTTTCGCGTCGGTCGCCGATTCGGGCGGAAAGCGTCAGCGGCGCCAAGCGGCTCGTGCCGAGGCCGTAATTTTATACCGGCACGGACGCCGTCCGTGACACTGGGCCACGAGGCGTCGGTACTTCCACGGCCGAGAGCCGGAAGGAATGCCGTCGGCATGCGCCCAGGGTGTGTAGCAGGCGGAAAGAATCGGACTCGGGCCGGGATTCGAATCCGGAGCTCCCCATTGCCGCTAGGTTCCTCTATCCGACTAATTGTAAACTACTCCAGCCCTTATCCGAATTCTCTCCGCTCATGCTCTTCGTTCTGACACGTTATCATCAATCCTCTACCACAGGTACGAGATCATCCCCAGCGTCCGGACGCGGAACGACTCGACGATCGGACCCGCTCTCCTCCATTCCTTTCCAGCTATCAAGCTGCACGTAACCGTCCGAGTGCTCGTGCTCTTAACTGCAACGGGAAGCGTTATGATCGATCTGCGCCCCTGAGACTCTCGCCTGTCACGACGGCGACGACACGCTGGCCGCGGTTACGCAAGAACACCGTTCCGTCCGAACGACGGCCAGAACGAGGATGGTTATTGCACGTTATTGTAGAACGTATCGCACGTAAGAAGCGATCAGCTTCCATCTCCAGCCAATTGCCCGCTTATGCGTCGCAGGCGCCTTTTTCCCGCGTTACGTCGATCGTCCGTGAGGGATCGTTCCGGGGCCAGACCCTCGAGCACGCGATTGGGCGAGTAATGCGTTTTCGAAGGTGGTAGTAGTCAACGCTGTCCTCTATCTATTCCGAAAAGCGGGGATGGCCACGGGAAAAAGAGTGCGACGCGTGCCACTGAGGTCGCACATGTTCCCTCCGGTTGCTCTTGCTCAACTCGCGCCGCGCCTACTCCTACCACCTTCCGCTACCAACGACGCCCACGGAACCCGCTTAGCCCAGAGAGGGAAACGTTATCGTCGTCGTCGCTGGGACGCCCAATTCGAAGAATAACGTCAATTTATGGGCAACTTTTACGTAACGCTCGCCTCCCCCGCAGCCTCGTCTCGCCTCGAACTTACGTAACGAGCGTCGCCCGCGAGGAATACCTTATTGCTCTGAAACGCCGGATCGGCGCTCGGCCACGGAGAAGGTCTCCGTGGCGAGGCAGCCGTCTCTGGCGTGCTCGTCTATCCACCGGAGACGCGCGTCAGGCGCGCTGACGCGAAAAGTTGATGACTGGCGACGTGCGCCGTCCGTCGGGTCGCGTCGTCGTTAAAAATGGATGAGAGTCCTCGAGGGGGCGCGGGTCCGGAGGAAAAGTGCAGGCGACGTCCGGCAGTTTCGGAGGCAGGATGCGGAAAGGCTCGTGGGAAAGGAGGTCAAACGCTGGGGCGCAAGGTGTTGCGCAACGTGGATCGAGCCCGCTCCCGAGCTTTTTCGATCGTTAATGGACGCACACGTACGTGGACGCCTACATAGGTCGAATTCGAGGTTCGCTTTCGGCGAAATCGGCGTGACGTGAGACGATGCGCAGACGGAAGAACACACGGAAGCGAGACGTGGCTAGGTAGCAACGATTGAATTGCCTGACCGCCGAATGACGTCACTGGGGGTGCACACACGGTGCCGAAGCTTGGTGCATGATGGGCCGAGCGGCGGCGACGGCGGTGGCAGGGGGGGTGGGGGGCCGCGAATTGAAACGGCTGCATGTGGAAGGAAGGGTTGTTAAGAGGGAGGCGGGAGGAGCGTGGGAGACGAAAGCGGCGGGTCGAGAGGAGGAGAGAAGAGGAGGGAAGAGGAGAGAAGAGGAGAGGAGGCGGGAGGAGGAAGGGCGAGAGGGATGGAATGGATTTGGGTCGCGGTGTCAGTGGAGTCGCGGAGAGGAGAGCTTCTAACCGGACAAGTAGGTTGCTAATGTCATTGTTGATGCCGTTCGCGAGAGACGCATCGCGATAGCGGAACTTCCCCGCTAATGTCTGCAGTCGCCTGTTTATCGCGGGCACGCGACTCTACAGGGTAGTACTTTGAGAAGGGAGGCAGCGAGAAAGAGAGAGAGAGAGAGAGAGAGAGAGAGAGAGGAAAAGGAAAGCGCTCATTTCTCGACCGCAATTGAAAAGAAACAATGGCGCGGCGTGATGCCGAACTACCGGAACAGCCAGAGCGCGTTCATACCTACTTCGGGGCCGAACTATGAAAAGCGGCTATTCGGAGGGAGCTAACGAAGAAAGCAGCTGCCGCGTGTCACGTGCCGTGACAGTCGGTACTAAACGGCGGAAGGCTCGCCTAGTAGTTCGAGGGCACATGGACGCTGAGTAGGGAAGGGCAACAGAGAAAGAGAAACAGAAAGAGAGTGAGAGAGAGAGAGAGGGACAGGTAGCTAGCTAGCTAGTCTCTGCGCTAGTAGACTCCGCACACTATTTAAACTGGCATCAAACTATTTTGGATCGATCGCGCGTAGCGGATACCCTAGGCTTCGTTTTAGGTCGCGCTCGAGACTCGCTCTCTTCCTTCTCCCTCCTCCTGCTCCTCCTCATCCTCGTTCTCGAACGAGCGACGAACCGCTCGTACCTACGAAAGAGTCCTCGAGCAGCTCGAATTTCGACACAACCGTGGGAGCTCACGTGCGTACCTAAGGCATGTGAGCGTGTTGAAGCAAAACCTTGGGGGGCCCTCCCCTCAAGGGCACGGAAAGCCGAAAGCCGGACGCACGCGGCTCTTCGTCGGGAAGTTGGCATTGTCGAAGGACGACGGAAGCGGACGGCGAAAGAGCGACTCGCCTCGCGCGATATCAGTAGGCTCGATCGATCGTCGAGCGTGTGCGTCATTCCGCTCGGGAGCGACGCAAGCCAAGCCCCGAGTAGGGATCTCGGCCAGATTTTGCGCTTCCCAATAATAATAACAGGTCGGTCGGGGCTCCGCGGAAAATCGTTGGAAGGCTCGCGGTGACGCGCTTCCTCGGAATCGAATATTTCGACGCTGAGAGATGAGCGTAAATACGAACGGGGGGTTGCCAGGGGGTTCGAGGGGGTACGCAAGGGGTAGCTCGTGCGCACGAGGCGATCTCGACCGTTCGAGGGCTGCGGGGAAGAAAGGACGAGCTAGTGAGGGTTCTCTCTCTTTCTCTCTGTTTCTCTCTCTCTCTCTCTCTCTCTCTCTCTCTTTCTCTCTCTCTCTCCACAACCGTCAATCGTATACTGGGTGGACCGCTTATCGCGCCTACGTTGAAACTGGCCGTCCCTACTTGCGCAATACCGTGAAACGAAGCGAGGGTTCTCTTTCTGGCGTCCCTCGTCGGTTCAAGTCGAAGGTGAACGCAACGAATGCCATTCATCCCTCCCTCTTTTTTCCTTCTCCGCGGTCTTGTTCCATCCAGTTTTTGTTCCCTCGTGCCCTTTCTGAACGGGTACTGCGCGCCTTCCGCTGCCCCCCCCCCCCCCCTCTCGAGGGTAGCCGAGGCTAATCCAACACAACCCCTTGCGACACAAAAGTTGAATTACATAAGCAGCTGAGTTATCGTTCGAACACATACACCTCGTATAGGAGCATACATAATTATGCGAGCCAATCGGGGAGCCGGAATCGGCGGTAGAAACCTTCCAGTAGCGGCGGGCCAAGTTCTCGCCTACTCTCTCCTTCTCTCTCCCTCTGCCTCCCTCTCTCTCTCTCCCTCTCCCTCTTGCTCTTCGCAGAGTCTGCCTTGCCGGCTGGCCCGACTGAAAAGGCTCCCTCGCGCATATGGGCGCGCAGGCCTCGACACTCAGTCAGATATTGGCGTTCGTACGGGGCGCATTCGCAGTCTCTATCACGTGAAGGAACTTTCTCACGCGCTTTTTACACCATTTTCACGTTACGGCACAGGGTGCGACAATTTCAAGCGAACGGAACTGACAAAGCGACAGTTGAACTCCCAGACAGGACGAGCGATCCCATACATGGGTCCCATGCCTGATCGCGGACTCGTCACCCGGGAGCAGATCGAAGTAACGGAACGCAGCCGGCGTGCGGCGGACAGCAGCGAGGAGTACAAATAAATTTCTCTCTACCCACTGAGATTTCGCACTGCGTCGGAAAGAGGAACGATCCCCGGCCGTCGAGTTCCACCGTGTCCGATACGAGGCGTCGAAGACGACGTCGCGTGAGGGGCTGCTGCCTTCGCGCCGTGTCGGCCGACGAAACGAGGCGGAGTCTCTGGCCATGCTGGATTCAGGATTCTCGAGACGCGCCGGATAATACGCAGAGGGTTGCCGTTCAGACCTGTTCTCGCAGCTATCGAAAGCACCGCCGCAATCTTGAAGCCGATCGACAGTGAGAGAAGCGTACAGATAACAGTAGCGAGAGGCAGAGAAAGAGAGAGAGAGAGAGAGAGAGAGAGAGAGAGAGAAGGACAGAGCAACAGAAGTGGCATCGCAGTACGCGAAGGGGAGGGAGTTTCGGATAGGACGCGAAAGGACCGATCGATTCTCGACGGGCATGCTTTCGGACTGTTTTCGTAGCCGGACTATCGAGCCCGAGGCGGGCTGCTCGCGGCGCTGAATCCACGAGCGGATACGCGAGCGTATACACCCGCGAACACACTCGCAACGAGTTCGCGCCTCTTACAACGAGCGACGCGCTCTTTAATTCGGCAATCTTCCCTGATCGTCGCTCGACCCTCAGAAGTGAGGCGCGGGACGTCGTCCTTTATCATCGCGCAGCATCGTCGACCGAGTAAAAGCACACTCTCGCCTCTCCCGCCCCGTTCCTACTCTACATTGATAACGGCGCCTTTCCTGCATCACTTGACGCTCATTGTCAGGCCTCCCGATCGGACCGCCCATCCCTCTCCTCCTCTATCCAGCAACCCTCTCTCCACCCCCCCACCCTCTCCCGAGACCCCCTCCTCATCCTCCTCCTCCTCCTCCTCCCTAGCCTGACACTTTTCTCTCACTGCCTCCCTGCACTTCCACCTCGCGCCTCGAGAACGCTCCTCGAGTCTCGGAATCCTCGAACTTCGGATCGCGGAGAAAACTTACGCCACCGCGCAACCCTGATTCCTTCCTCTCGCGTCCTACCTCCGTCCCGCTCCGCTCTTCCCTCTCGTTCGCTCTTCTAGCCGCACCGCGAGCGCTCTATATGTCGCGCCGAGTTCGGCGGGGATAGCGTCGCGGTAGGATCCGCGGAACGAGCGTAACTGAGTCATCGACGGACCGACGAGGACGGCGGAATCGCGGCGAAGGAGAGGAATCCGGAGAGTGCTTTCGGCTGACATAGACGGAGAGAGAGAGAGATAAGGGGTGGGAGAGAGCGGCCGGTGTACCCTCTCGCGACGAGAATGTCTCGCCGAGGGACGCTACTCTCGTAAGAACCGTCAATCGCCGCGCATTCTTCTCTACGAGCGAAATTCGTCGGGGCTTGTTCCAGTAAAGGGAGAGAAACGGCCGAGAGGAAGAGAGGAGATAGGATCGAGTCCTTAGCATCCTAGCGCGCGTCCGAGATCAATTGTTACCGTTGTTGTTGTTGTTGTTATTGTTATCGTTACTAATCGTCGTTGGGCTCGTCCTCGCCTCCGATTCGGCGACAGTGCTGGTGGCTGTGACCGAGGCTGCGAGCAAGAGTCGAATCCTCGAGCCAATCCTTCGACGGGGAAGTGACAAGGGGGAAAGGGGGTATTCGCGTTAAAATCCGTAAAAGCGTCGGTCGAGAGACTCGCCGAGGAGGCAACGTGAAAGCATGGTAGTGAAGTCGGAATCGAGCAGAAACGGGCACGAGCTCGCTCCCCTCAACGAGGAACGGCAGGCTGGCCAGAACGTGACGATCGTCGTTACCGGTAGCCAAAATGCCCCCGCCGGCCAGGAGAACAAGGAGGAAAACAGAGCGGCATGGAGCGGCAAGATGCAATTCTTCCTCAGTATTATCGGTTACAGCGTGGGACTCGGAAATATATGGAGGTTCCCTTATCTGTGCCAACAGAATGGAGGCGGTGAGTGGCCTTAGGCCGAAAATAACCTTTCCTACATATTAAGCAAACCACCGTGTCGTGTCGACCCCTCCTCCTCCTCCCCCGCCCTCTCTCTCTCTCTCCCTCTCTCCCTCTCTCCCCCATCCCGTCGTTTATTTTCATCCTGCACTGCCACTAGGCACGTGCTCCGTCTCCGGGCTTATCAGGCGGATCTCGAGACGCTCGCGGATAATTAGCGAGAGAAGTTGTTACGTCGCGAATGTCTCTTCATCCCCTCGCGAGCGGCTTCGGGACGGATCGAGACCCTGCGTCGCGCACCTCCGTCGCTTATTATGCAAGGGGAGCCCTGACATTCCGCGGACCCGCCGTTAATCGAGTCAATCGCCCACGATATATGCCCGCGATCCAACGGCAGCGGAGCGAGCGACGCTGACGTCCGATTTCCGATGCGAGCTCTATCGACGAGCGTGGATTCGACAACTGCGAATTAGCCTCGCGTCGTAAATAAATCGGGAAGCTCACGTAACGGCCTCTGTATACATAGATACGTCAGAAGCGTTGGTCTCGGGACGGTCGGTCCACGTGAGAAGAGAGGAGTTTGTTCGTTCGTTTCGTTCGTTCGTTCGTTCGTTTCGTTCGTTCGTTTCGTTCGTTCGTTCGGTAGACGCCGTGAACGAGTTAGCCGAGAGATTAGTCTGGCACTCGTATACATACGCGAGAGTACGTACTGGCCCGATGAGTGGAAATGCGGGGCAGAGTGTAAATGTGCGGCAAGTTCTCGGCTGCTCGCCGAGACCTTTGCGAGACGATGACGACTACGGCGGGCGTAAGAGGCATACCGCTAATCGCGGAATCCTGAGGTTTAAGGCCGCCGCGACGGGCAACGAAAGGCTGATAGGCGGATAGACGGGCTGGCGAGTCAACGCCTCCGCTTTCAATGGAAATTTACCCACGAGGCGGGAGAAGCGTTCATCGATCGGTCTCGCCCGCTGCCGTAGCGGAAGACACGTGACCGTTCGACGTATGCGAGGAGCAGCTCTCCTCGGACCCCGAAGGGTTGCTCCCGCGAAACCGCGCGCGCGCTTCCGCGAAAGCGTGGCAGCGCCAACGAATTTGCCAAAAAACCCCCCCCTCGTTGCCGCCCCATTGGCACGGACTCAATGAAGAAGCGCTCGCGAATCGTCATTGCCCACGTGTCGGAGCCAGTCGACGCTCGCTTCCAACGCTTCCATTCCTGTCCTTTCACCGAAATCTTCCGCGAATACTATGTTGACGCTCGAGGATACGGACCTATAGCTAGAAAAAGCAAAATAACAGCGAAATACAGTTTCCGCGCGTTCTAAGGTCGGCCCCGTGTCATTTGGCAAGTAGACACTCGTCCCTTCCTTTGTGCCTAACGAACGAACGGGCCGCAGACGGAATCGGGGGGGGGGAGGAGGGGAAAAAAGTGGTTGCCTGAAAGCAGGGAGAAGGTCGAGATGTTCGGTACCAGCGTAGAAGCGGCCTATTACGCTATGTTACGTCACGTGCACGCTCGCGGCATCAATTCCTGAAAGGTCAGCGGAACGTCGCGAGCACGAAATTCGATATCAGGATTACAATGGAAATCGAAGGGAAGGAGTCTCCTACGGCATCGCGCCGACGTCGCGCGCGGGCATTATAGCTTTGATTAATCGAGCCGGAGAGCTGACCCGGCCGCCGCGATATGCCTTGCGCCAAAGCTTTAGATTTTTTCCCCCCTTTCGAGGCTTATATCCCGCGCGATCGATTACGATCGCAATGAGATCGTGGTCAAGGACGAGGTACATCGCGGAAATAAGTGGGGCAGCGGGTGCCGCCGGTCGCTCGAATTGGACCTGCGGATCGACGATCGGCCATTAATTCTCCTTCCACGGCTCCGGGTCATCTCGTCCAATTTTATTCTGCGAGGTTCGAACGTCGAACCGAACCCGTAACGACGACCATTAAGCGATCGGTAAGCTCTTCCACGGAGAGTCGGATCTCGGCCGCCGGGGGTTGGAAAAAATGGTCGGCCAGAGCTTTCCTACCCTAACGAATTTCGTTACGCGAGAGGCAAGAAAGGCGGAGCGAGGCGGAGGGCAGGCGTTGGATAGAATGGAGTTGGAACGACCGCGTAGCCGGATCAATACGAGACACTCTGGCTGCTTTAAGCTCGAAAGTGGCAGCGAGTGGGACGGAGGGAGAGCGAGGGAGAGAGAGAGAGAGAGAGAGAGAGAGAGAGGAGGGAGCGAGAGAGGAACAATTTAGTCGGGCGCGTATGTACGGACGTAACGTCGGACTGGCATCAACGACTACTAACAAATGCAGCCTCTCTTTTCACTCTGAACGTACTGGGTAGTCCGACCTTCGCGTTGACATGCGAGCCGAGACGACGAGAGAGATAGCCAGAGAAAGAGAGAGAGAGCACGTTGTCGGTTCCACTATTCTCGCAGTCGTCGTCGACGATCGACGCTCGATCGTTATCGAAGGCGATCAAAGACGATCGATGACGATCGATGGGTTCATCGTCGACAATGAAACGCGTCGATACGAATTTCGAACCAATATTCACGCGACTTACGAGGCGTGCACGTGCTCAGCGGTATGTACAGGCTTATGTACGATCACATAGGAAGAAGAAACGACCGTTAGCTTCTGTGAACGAGCCGCGGGACGGAAGGTGGAAAGTATCGGGAAGCTCGTCGTGCATGCGTAAAAACGATAAACACGTAATTGTAGCGACGTCGCTATCTCGAACGGTGCGCGAGTACGTAGTCGTCGCTTAACGCGACGGCCGCCACGCGAAATTCGATAATACCTTAGCAGCGGCAGTGGAACGATATAATTTGGCCCGGAACTCCTTGTTTCCCGGATCTCTTCGGCAATCTTCGCGACAGTTCACTCGCGACAGTTTACTCGTGACAATATACTAATGACAGTTTACCCGCGACGGAAATAGATTGGCAGATTGGCGAAGCTCATTGTTTCCTGGAACTGATGGATGAAACCTATGCATGTCATCAATTTTCGCGATGACGTGGCCTCATCAGAAATACCTTGGTATCATCAATTTTTGAATGACGCGACGCTCAACGATATTAAAGAGGATATCTGTCCGACGCACTCGACCCATCGCGCACGGTACCTTGCGAATGCGTGTACGGTCCCTTGCGCGCGCGTGTGCGAGTCTCACACGTGCGTGCCGAAGCCGCGAGTGGCGGATAAATAATTCGACGAATTTATTTATTTGGCTCTTCGATAGATCACATTGGGACTCGCACGCGCGCGCGCGCGCACCTCGTAAACGAGGATTTCTGCGCGTCAGGTCATCCGATGTTACCTTTCGGGCATAACAGGTATAAACACTCGTATTAATAGAAGCCGCTGAACGTTAGCCACGCCGCGGCGTCGTTATTCTCGACGCCGGCATGACATTCCTTCGCCATTTAGGTCGAAGTGGGGAGACTCGCCATTCCGAAATCGAACGAATCCGCGCTCAATGTTGTACCTAATGGCTGATATAGACCAGGCGTAGGCGGCAGGATATGGATCGTTCACCGACGAAGATACGATTGGCATGTTCACTGTGCAGGTGCATTCCTCCTACCCTTTTTCGTGATGCTCATACTGGAGGGCGTGCCACTCTTCCTGATCGAGCTAGGGCTCGGTCAACGAATGCGGCAGGGCGCCCTCGGCGTCTGGAACACGATACATCCCTGGCTCGGCGGAATTGGGATCGCGTCGTGTATCGTCACCTTCTTCGTTGCACTTTATTACAACGTCATTATCACGTGGTGCTTCTACTACCTCTTTAACTCCCTCGAGGTAAGCGTCGCTCATCGATCGGATGCAGGAACGGAGTCGTTCTACATCCCTTCGTCGACATCACCCCCTCCCCCCCATTTTCATCGACCTCCCCGCCCCCCCCCCCTTTCTATCGTCTCTGATAACAAGCAATTAACGTACAATCTTTTCTGTTCCAATCTGCGCACGCCGAGCAGGCCGTCACGATTAAATTTGGCGTAAGTATCAAAAAGTAGGTAACGACGAGCGACTATCGACCTGATCTATGACAGGAAGGGATGAGGGAGAGAGAGAGAGGGAGAGCAGTGGGTAACCTCCCATTTGCTTATTCAGTCGTTCGATGCCACGGCCTGTTAACACTTGGCATGCGGGCAACGTAGTTTTACGTGTTTTGCAGACTGTCACTGGAGCGCGGGTCACGTAAAAATACGTATTTGATAGATTTGTGGTGATTATCGGGTATCCACCACGAATGTACCAAACACGTATAATTACAAGGATGTGTGACATTATGTGCGTATTGTTTGTGTTGCTAGGCAACGCTTTGCACTTTTTCTTCCAACAATTTATGATTGTCGAGTTACTTGGTCTTAAAAAAACGCCCGCTGCACGCGTAATTCGGCGGAGAAGTATACCCGCATGCCAAGTGTTAAGTCGCGCACCCGCTCTTGTGATTATTAACACATTGACTGCTATTTTAGTGGATGGCTTTCGGGCGGTTGGTCGTTGAATCTTTGTCGTTTCGATATATATGACTTTCTGAACTGTATGAGGGGGGACATTGTATCGTGTTCGGATTCAATTGATGGTTGGGGTAAGATTACGGGTTTCGGCAAGTGGCCAACAGTATGCGAAAAATTGAAATATCGTTTTCGCCTTTGGAACCTTCGGTAGCTAATGGAAAATTATTCTTGGGCTCTTTTGAAGTTCTTTGATGTTTGCTTGGCTACAGCCAAGTTATTTAATATATATTTACGTTCTTTGAGTTGTTTCACCTCAGTAGCCGAGTTAGGCGCATTTTTGGAACATGCTTGAGAGGCTTATTGCTATTATATGATATTGTATGATCATATGAGGGTACTTTCGACTTTTGCTGATGATCGTATCTTAAAGTACGCGTCAAAAGCTTCTAGAAAATGTATGGTTATCATAGGTTGCGATCGCCGGTTCAAAAGTTACAGGCGATTTGAAAAATCGCGAATTTTCTAAGGGGTACCCCTTCTCATTTTTGCGAAAAATCGAAGGTCGGTGGATCAGATCGCCCTTTTCCTACCTTGTAGGATGTCTAAAATAACTCAGGGAGCCGTTTGCCGTTGGTCGAAATTCGCATTAGTTTCGGAGTTACAGCCAAAAAACCATCGAAAAAATGAGGGTCGAAAAATGGGTAAAAATTAAAAGTCTTCCGATGGGCTTGTGGTTATCCGTACTGAAAGAGAATCGAATGAGGATCACAAAAATCGTAACCTGAGCCTTCTAAGTGCAACAGTTTCGCAGATACGGCCAAAAATATGCAGAAAAATCATGAAAAATTAATATTTTCCCGGCCCTACGATCTCCATCAATTTGTCACCAATTTATTCCATTATACCATGAAAAGTGTTTCAAGAACCTTGAAGAAAATCACAACCGCGCTCCCCAAACTCCAATAGTTTCGGAGCAACATCGAAAAACATACGAAAAACATACGAAAAACTGACAAAAAAACGCACAATATTGCTCGAACGACCACGTAGGGTACCCCATTGTTCGATCCAACTCATTGTTAAGCATACTATAATCGCGTACAATCATGTTATAGAATGAATATGTGTTCCATCGCACCGCTCGGAGAGATAGTCCGCAATGTCAGCCACATATGGCTGACACGGCAGTCAATGTGTTAATGCGATAGGACGTTTCGATCGGGCTAATTTGCCGCGATAATCCCTCACCCTCTCGTGGATCAGCGTCAATCGTCCTCGTCTATTATCATTCGCGGCCGTCGCCGCAGTGTCTTGCACTTTCGATCGTGCGCGCACCTACGAGCTACGGTCACGCACACGCTAAGGCGAAAGATTCAAGGAGAAAAGCGCCTAACGCGGCCTCCACTGTTACTCCTACCATACAGGAGCCATTGCCATGGGCAACGTGTCCGGAAGTGGACAACAAGCCAGTCGAAGAATGCGTGAAGAGTTCGGAGACCGCATACTTCTGGTACAGAACCACACTGGACGCCGCTCCGTCGATCGAGGAGGGCCTCACGCTCAAGTGGTGGATCGTCCTCTGCCTCCTCCTAAGCTGGATCGTCGTCTTCTTCATCGTGATGAAGGGAATTCAATCCTCCGGCAAGGTAAGCCCGACGCTGCGGCCGCTTAATGAGATTACAAGGCCAATTAGGCCAGAATTCGATCGTGAGCGTCCGCTTGAAAACGTTCCAATTCTCCTTCATTTCCTGCCCAGGTGGTGTACTTCACGTCGATGTTCCCCTACCTAGTGCTCACCATCTTCTTCATTCGCGGCATAACGCTGAAGGGTGCCAGCGCCGGCTTGGCACACATGTACACGCCGAAGGTAGGCAAATGGGCCATTGTCTCCCGATCAAGCGTTCCTTACCGCCCCCGTCTACGGTGATTTTCCGCTGACAGGTGGAGAAGCTGCTGGAGCCAACGGTCTGGTTGGATGCCGCCACTCAGGTCTTCTACAGCTTCGGCCTCGCGTTCGGCTCCCTAATAGCGTTCGGCAGCTACAACACCCCCGACAACCACTGCGTCAGGGACGTGATCCTGGTGAGCGTGTGCAACGCGTTCACCGCGATTTACGCGAGCGTCGTCATTTTCGCAATATTGGGATTCAAGGCGATGTCGAACGTGGACAAGTGCCTCGAAAGGTAACCCTGAGACGGCGTAACATTTTCCGAGCGAGTAGAGACCGGACACAGAGACCGGGAGTCGCGTGTTGCGAAATTCAACACCGAGGATGCCGTTGGGCCGGACGGGGATTGGGGAGGGAGGGGGGAGAGGGGGAGGGGGGAGAGGGGGGAGGGGGAGCGGAACTCTAGGAGAGTAGGGGGAGTAGGGGAGGGAAGGGAGAAAAGATTGCGTGGGCGCGACGGACAATGCGAACAGTGGCGAACGATATTCCTCTACGTTTTCAGCAACAAGCATTTTCTCATCGGCTCCGGCTTCCTGAACGCGAACCTGACGATAAGCGATCTCGACATCGACGCCGCCGTGGTGCGCTACAACAGCGAGGAGAACGGCACCCTGGAACGGTGTAGTCTCAGCAAGCAGCTGGACAACGTGAGTCAACAGCGATAACGTTCTTGGCACCTGCCCTCGCTTCCTGTTCTAGCCGGCTTCTGGTCTAGGCTAAGATCGCCGCTTTTACCGACGACTCGATTTTCAGGCTGCCGAAGGTACCGGCCTCGCCTTCATCGTCTTCACGCAGGCAATTGTCGAATTGCCCGGCGCCCCGTTCTGGTCCTGCATCTTCTTCCTCATGCTCCTCGCCCTCGGTCTGGGATCGCAGATCGGCATTCTCGAGGGAATGCTATGCGTCATCTTCGACATAGACCTCTTCAAGAGGATAAAGAAGCAGTACATAACAGGTTCGTTCACGATCTCTCACTGTAGCGTCTCTTGTCCGAAGCAACGATACGACAGTGATTACGATTATCTATCACGATCGAAAAAAAAAGAAAAGAAAAGAGAGAAAAAAGAATCGTATATGTTCTTCGTGAAGTGATTTCACGCTGTAGAACCACGTACCGATCTGTCCCCTCAAGATTCTTCTTCCAGGTGTGGTTTGTGTTATTTGCTTCTTCGTCGGCCTGATATTCTGCACCGGCGCCGGCGAGTATTGGCTCAAGATGTTCGACAGCTTCGCCGGCACAATTGGCCTCGTCATGGTGGCACTTATGGAAATGATCTCCGTCGTCTTCGTTTACGGTCATGAGAAGTGGGTGGACACTCGTGTCGCATTCTATGCACTCTCGCTTCCTCGTTAGGCTATTTTTATCCGACCCTCTTTCCAGATTCACGAAGGATATAGAAGAAATGACAGGCTATAGGCCGGGGATCTATTGGCAGGTCACCTGGCGATTCTTGGCACCCATCATCATGGTATGCATTCTGGTGTCCAGCATCGCGTCCATGTTTATTAAGAAGCCACAGTATTCGGCGTGGAACGCGACCTTGGTAAGATCCCACCGATGTCCGTCATCGATCCTTCGTCGATCCCCCGACGATCGAGCATCGATATTCCCAATCTTCGATTCCAGGGCATGACGGAGCCGGCTAATTATCCAGGCTGGGTCCTGGCCATCGCGGCGGTAATCATTTTCGCCGGCATAGCGCCCATACCGATAGTTTTCCTCCTTCGAAGATTCCAGTGCGTCAAGCTGGACGTGGACATACATCAGGGTAGCATACGTCGTATAGACACGACCGTGTCCACCAAGGAGATGATGGGCGATGTCGACGTGAGTATCGCACATTCGACCGTAAATTTGGAAATTACGCGCGCGTCACTTACGATCACGCTTGAAATGAGAGAGAAAAAAAATGTACTCGGTGATTCCACTCGAAGGTTCGAGAGTCACACGAATCGTTGCGTGTCCCCATTCACGAATATCGTACGATAATTGATAATGGCTTCCTGTTGTCAAAGCTTAATGGTTAAACAGCTCGTCGCGTTAACTCAGTTGAAAAACAGTGCACGGCAGAGTGCGAGAGCGCGCGGCGAGTCGAATCGATAAATTCCGACCAGAGCCCGGGCATACATATCGCACGCGATGGTTGGGTGAGAAGCGCTGAAAACTCATGTCGAACGTATGATATTCTACAGTTGTAGGTAAGCGTCCACTGTGGTCCGTGGTAACGTCGATTGTCGATATCTTCCATAAGCCACGCTACATGTGAGTCCGCCGTAGTTGAAACTATTGGGAATGCACTATTAGTTGTTCTCTTAGCTTTTTGAACGTTCGCCACGTTGCGAAAGGAATGTCGGATGAATCTTGGCCTGAATTCAAACCGGTATCAAAATACGACCCCATCAAGTCGCAGACCCATTGTTCATACTCGATCGCAAATTACTTTCTTCATACGACTCCCACGCGAGATACCGAGAGTGCGGGGAGGGAAGGAGGGAGGGGGGGGGGGGGGAGGAGACGTGTCTCGACAGCTCAATCGCGGGACAAGGAAAATGGGATAAGAAAAAAAAAAAACGTGAATCGTAACCGAGCCGCATCCGTAGACTTAGCCAGTTCGATCGATAGTGTGCATGACTAGAAAATTGGCGCGAGATAAGATAATCGGTCGCGGACGCGGCGCTCGGCATATATGACGGAACGCGCTTACGGGGACGTAAACACATCGACTGCATGCGTTATCATTTACGAATCTAGTTACCGACCTCCCCTGTCGCCAGCCATCGGTAATTCGCCCCCACATGGAATGCCTGTTCCGTTTCGAAAAGACTCCGACGCTGCGTCGCGAGCCGATAGCGGCCTCGGAATGATGAAATGAAGCGCGCGGCCCAGTGTCGAGGAGCACTTTCTTTCGATTTAAAGAATGATCTCGGATTCGAACGATGCCGGGCATGACCGATCGCTTCCCGTTTCAGTTGGACGAGTACCACGATCGGCTCGAAGATTTCCCGGAGGAGGACGAGGATGTGAACAGCGACGACGACAACAACACCGCGCCGCCGATCGCTAAGATCGTGCCGGACAAGCTCCAGGGTAGTGCGTTCACAATGGACATGGAGTGGACCTTCGAGCGGGAGTCATGAGTGTGAGCGCGCCCGGCGTCGTAAGGTTTATCGATGCTGTGCCAGAGAGAGCGAGAGAGAGAGAGAAAGAGAGAGAGAAAGAGAGAGAGAGAGAGAGAGTAAGGGACGAGAACGACGACGAAGACTAAATTACGACTACGCTACGTTTACTGCAACGACTACGATGACGCCGAATGACGCCGAATGACGCACGATGAGGATGGAGGAGAGGAACCGCATCGAGGCTCCTGCTCATCCTGCCGAAGAAGGACCGGGAGGCTGAAGAGGCTATTGCGCGCACGGCTGCCAACGTGGGATCGACGTTCCAGAGCGAGCGTAAGAGCGTGAAAAAAGAAGCAGAGTGAGGCGCGACGGTGCATAGCGGCGACGGTGGCTTAATTAGAGGAGGCGGAAATTCAGGCTCAAGCTCGATGAAGCGACGCTATCGAGAGGACGACAAAAAGCAATATTTTAAACGGTCTCAGGGCATGCATCGTGCGCATCGGCCGACGGAACGGCGTTTCCAATTAGTTACGGTACTTGCCCAATGCCAGTGCCAACGTCAGCGAGAGAGAGAGAGAGAGAGAGAGAGAGAGAGAGAGAGAGAGAGAGAGAGAGAGTCGGATAGTAATAGATGTATTGTTGTTCGGAATGCTTGCGGATACCGGGTCGGTCCGTCAAACGAGGAACGGACGGACGTAAAGACGGGACAGAGACGATCCGGAGTTATTTAATTAAGTGTTTATCGTCGAACTCTGCCGCCGTATAGATTCGTCGTCGACTCGCGAACGGAGGGATCTCGGCAGGGGCCACGGCGCCGCGCCTAAGCCTGTTTTTATCATTGGGAGACACTCGATTCGAGGACAAGATATTTTATCTGAGGACGGGCCCTGACTCGATTTGGACTTAGACGATTTCTGGCAAATCGGGGAAAGCGCGTGGCTCTGCGCCGGACCTCCGCCAATTGCCGATCGCAATTTTCGCGGATCCTACCTCAGATGTACGCGACATCGCGACCGTTTCCTTTTCTTCTCTCAGCGCGGGCAAATGGCTCGGATTCGCCAATATTAGTCGAGATGGACGTAAGAGTGTCTTTCGCTAGCGATCTGTCTCACAGTGGTTCGCGCCTTCGCGACGGGGAACGCGCAAATTAGTGGAACGAAAACTGCCGTTTCAGTAAAAAGAAAAAAAAACCATGAAGAAAAAGAAACTCAGAAAATAATAAGAGAAAAAACACTGACAGCGACCGGTACACACATATACATACATACATACAGAGAGACACATACACGCGTACAGAAGCAAACAGCGGATGAAGAGACGTTGGCAGCAATAGTATTAGTAGTGTTTAATGTCACATCGAGCCGATGCATTTTTTTTTTTGTTTTCACACCTTCGTTCGATTCTTTTCTTCACTCTTCGGTTCCCGTTTTCTTTACGTCGAACAACACACGCCGCGTTATATGCCGGGGAGTTTTTAAATGACGAACAATAACCGAGCGTGCGAATACATTAGATTAATGATAGCGCGCGCCCTTTCGTAGGCGAATCCATTTCGTTAATTATTGTTCTTCACGCTCTACGCTACGTACTATATATATGAAGTGTATCTACGTATACATGTCTGTACAAGCGCGAGCGTACATACGTTTATACGTATATATAACTCGGCGCCTTTCGGTGACTGGCATTACATCGAGAGTGTCGCACCGGATGAAACTTATTTTATCATCGACCCGTATGGTACAACTGGATTATAAAATGCGCGGATGTTTGGCTGGTCCAGCTATTTTAAATATTGAAATGTGTATATCTATCGTGAGCTAGAGTGACCAACGACTGTCCGACGACGAACGTTTCCAACTGTCGCGCGCCTACTCTTCCTACCGACGGTCAACATTTTCTAGATAAAAGTATCAGTTGTTCAACCACCGACTTTGATGACAGACATTCATGACGACACGAACTAACCTTGATTTTTTTTTACTACCCTACCCCCCCCCCTGACTCGCCATCGCGCTCGCGGACAACCCTTGGTCATTCTACCGCACCCCTGTACAATGTATCTATGTACATAACATTAGGTTAAGTTCGGCGAATTGTGCGAACCTGCGATGCAACCACGAAGAAAAGAGAATGATGAATAACGAGAAGTAACGTATCCATACCAATTCCAACCACGAGTCTCACAATTCGAGAGCTATAACGACGCGGACACGGATAACGCTGGTTAACGGGATTTCAAAAAAAAAAAAAAAAAACAAAGCTATGCACGTTGTTCTTAAAAGCTTCGACACGTTATCGGACGCCGGAGATGAAGCGGAGGAATTCACCGATCATTCAGAGCAACCTCAGGACAAACAAAAAACAAAAAACAAACGTAAAACGAGCGCTAACAAGGCCGAATGCCCGATGCACTACTCTTCTGCACTGCGAAACCAAACAAAAAGCACGATCATACGGAAGAACTTAAATGCCACCACAAGCACACCGCCAGCACTATCGGTGCCACTCCGAAACCTCCTTCCATTATCCCCCATCTCCTCGAGCCGAAAGTTTTTTGGGAGAGACCGCGGATATTAGGTGGCTGCCAAGGAGACGTAAAAAGCAAGCTTTCTAATCTCTAGGGCTTATAGGGCCTCTTTCGTTTCGAGGTCGCCGCACGGAACGAACGCGGCGACTGCGAACCTTGAACCGACTAAAGCACCCCACCCCCCTCAATTATCCGTTCAAAAAGTTTTAATCGGCTAGCACGTGAGAATATTGCGAAAAGGATGGAGAGAGTGAGCGAGAGTGAGAGAGAGAGAGAGAGAGAGCGAAAGAGTAAAAAAAGAAAATTTCTAAGCTACTAGGTAACTCGGTCTACGCAGCTTCCGATCTCTGCGGATCGGTGCTGGAGCCGACGGGATCGCGCGAGAGCAGGACAGCCTTCTTCTCGAAACGCAGAGAGTTTTAAACGGTAGATAAACGTAGGTCTTACGGTTACGCCCCCCCCCCTCCCCATTGTTCTTTAGGATGGCTAAATGAAAATTAATTGGCGTTACTTCTTATAATCCGCTTGAGAACGCGAGCGCCCGGACGTCGTGTTCGCTCCCATCGCGCTATCCTTCGCTCGGTGACGTTCGTTTTTCGTGCCGTTCAGTGGATTACATACTCGGGAGACAGCCCACGCCGGGGACGCTTGGGTCCAGGGAATACGGATGGCCGGTACAGCATCAGCCGGAAGACGGATCAGGAAGAGGAGTATTAGCCGCGGACGCGCGAGGCTTACCTCGCCGGATCCGGATATAGCCTGTCTTTGCTTCAAAGCTTTAGCGGAGTTCGAGCGTGACGTTGTGTTCCTACCTCTTCCAAGCTTCCGAGTAAAAAAAAAAAAAAATAAAAAAAAATATAAAAGGCGAGACTCGTGCTCTCCGTGCGAGTTCTCGAACGAGGGAGCAGCCGGATCTCGCCGGAGACGATCGAGTTGATACTGTCCGGCGTGAGAGTCGTTTTAATGAAGTTTGGGCTGTCAATATTTTCGAAATAAAATACGATGGCAGCCACTACTCAAGCGATGTTTTGATTCATTGAGCGGTACGTTTCCAACGGGCGCGCGGTCGTGTCCGTAGCTGAGGACGGAGATTGGACTTCTCTACCCGTACGGAGCCGGAGGATCCTATCTCGAAACACCCTGAAGAGCCTCGGGATTCCGTGTCTTTCGAATACGAGTCTCGCTAAAGTTTCCAGTGCCACGTAACACCCACGCGCGCTTGGAGACCTTCGAAGACTCGGATCGCTTTCAGCTTTCGGCAAGGTATAACGGACGAAGAGAACCGCTGGAGGAGAGAAAGAAGCTACGAAGAGAGAACGCGAGAGAAAGAGAGAGAGAAAGAGAGGGATAGAGAGAGAGAGAGAGACAGGAAGGCGAGAGGGAGAGAGACAGAGAGAGTTAAGTTTAGTAACGCAGCTAATAATAATTCACGCGCCATATAACCAGCTTTCGTAACGCGCGCTAGTCAGAAAAGCATTCTATTAGGTTCCCCGTGGGATAAGAGGTCCCGAATTTATCCTTGCGGATAACGTTGATCGCTAGCTTCGTTCAAAGGATAAAATATGTACACCCCGCGCGCTTCGCACCGAGAGTGCGCACGCAGTCGCCAGCCGTTTTAGCCGTAGCGCAATAGTGGCGCGTAAATAGTTTATCAAAATTCGAGGGCGCAACGATTCTAGACACTAGACGGCGTCACCGTCCGGATAGACGCATTTGTCTGTTCTCTCTCTCCCTCACTCTCATTCTCCCCCACCCCCTGCGTATATGACTCTCTCTCCCTCTCTCTCTCTCTGTCTCTCTCTTTCTCTCTCTCCCCCCTCCGACCACGGCACGGGGGCTCGATTTTTGAACGAAACCAGAAAATTTCGAGCGTCGTCGCTATTAACGACCGGAGATATAGACACTAACGAAGAATTTAACTATAGATCGACATTAGGGCATATTGTATACAAGACTTCAAAGTGTTTCAATAAAAAGCTTATTTATTGCCGACAGTGCGTTTGTGGTAGATGTTGAAAATGGGCCCACAGTGCCACCTCTCGTGAGCGGATGGGAAAATCGGGCCGAGGCCGGAGCCGGCGGGTGCGCTAACAATTTTTGGGAAGGGATCGGCGATGGGCGCGCGAAATCGAACCTGGCCGAAGAATCGTGACCGAAGAGTGTGGATGCTACCGAACGGAATCGCGAGGCCTGTCTGGCGCAAGATGCAAGTCACTCGGTACCCGCTCATTTTCGCGACGACGGCGGCGACGACGACGACGACGAGCGTCGGCTCGTGTACGTCTAAGCAGGAGGCGAGAGGAGCAGAACTATTGCACGCCTATTGTTCCCGTAAGCGCGCATACCCGGGAATCTTATCTAGCTGGCCGATGTACACGCCCCTGGAAGCCGCGAGCTGTGCAGTGCTGTCCGCCGAGCGCTTGGCCTCACGTTCCCATCCTCTGAGAGTCGCGTCGGCGGCACAGTGTCGTAGCTACCGCGGCCAATTTCTCGGATACGATGATAACGGAGTGTACCGACAGCTTCATCGTCAGGTATCGCGGCCGACATTACGATTTGCGCGACTTCCTCGGCAATCATCCGGGCGGCAGGAGGGCCATAGAGCGCTTCCGGAATCTGAGCCTGGACAGAGCGTTCGACGACAATCCTCACTCCGAGGCCGCCTATCACATTTTTCAGGAATTCGCGCTCGACCGTGCCGCCGAGCAACGAGCAACTGACGTGAGTGCGACCAAATTTCATTTGCCCTCTGGCCTCGGCGTATTCGTTATTTCGAGTTCGAAGCGCCCGACCGTGGCCCTATTAACGCCTCGAGCGACTAAAATTCAGCGCGATACGCGAAACGGTCGGTGGATTTTCGAGTTTAAGTGCCAGGCCGCACACTACTCCGCCCCGGAAGAGTCGCCGACTTATCTTAATCCTTGCCTTCAGCGATTTGACGATAATGACAGTTGTAAAAGTGCGTGGGGAATAGAGAATTCGCCTTCAATCGGAGATAACGGCCCATGCTACGACGGTTCGGTCGATTCGTGATCGTGGCAGTAGAATGTGATAGCTTGCGGACGATTAATTCGGCGGATCGTCCGCGATTCTGCAGTTCCCGTCATTTACGATTGCAATTTGTCGCGAACGCTTTGTATCGCCGCTTGTAAATGTATAGCGCCGTTATCGAGACTCGCCGCGACGTTTAGTTTCTGATAAATAGTCAAGAGACCCCGAGTGATATGGCATCGCACCTTCAAGGCAACGTGACGCAAACGGCTAGTGCAATTATTTCGCTCGCAACCTACTATTGTTACCGCGGATGAGTGTCATAGACAAAAAAGCGTACGGTAAAGTTTGCGCGACTCATCATCGCCACTGTAAATTCGCGTTTTTCATCCGAGTGAATAATGAGACGGGCATCGGGTACTGACGATTTGAGCGTGGCTACTTTCGCAATCGATCGATTCAGGATCTGGTCAACTGGGATGCACCGATACTCGCTCAAGTGGGTGCACTCGAAGGAAAGTACTGGGAATGGGTGAACATGCCGGTGAATCGGTCTATTCGTCTGTTTGCCTCCGATTTTTTGGAGTATCTAACGATCACACCCTGGTATTTGGTACCGATCGTTTGGCTTCCCGTCTGCATCTATTTCGTTCAGTTGGGAATTACCAGTGCAGCCGACAGCGGAGGTACGTTCGAGATTTTAATGTGACCTCCCTTGTCTATAAATTTCCTATAAGAAGATGCTTCCAGTTCGCTCGATAGTGGAATCGTTAGTGTCGTTCGCAATCGGCATGCTAATATGGACCAGCGTCGAGTACTTCATACATCGCATGATATTTCACTCGAGACCGCCCGACAATTCGCGCATCTTAATCACTTTGCATTTTCTGATGCACGGCGCTCATCACAAGGTAGGACACGTTTCGCTTCACGCTTACTAACGGGCACATTGTATGCAGAAGTTAAGGCAAGTTCTATTATCGGTAGGCACCGTTCGATGAGCAGCGTTTGGTATTCCCACCGTTCGTCGGGCTAATTTTGAGCATGATCATATGGCGTTTGTACAGCGCTATATTTTCCGCAACGATGGCGCCTTTTATAGCTGTTGGCAGTTTGGCAGGTACGAGCTGGTTATGTGTATCGACGGATGATAGATACGATCGATAATATTAGAAGGGTAACCGCTACTATTCTAGGTTACGTGTCCTACGATCTAATACATTACTACTTGCACAACGGTGCGCCGAAGCATGGCTCGTTTTTATATACCATGAAGAGGAATCACAACTATCATCACTTTTTGCACAATGACAAAGGTAAATATGCGGAATGCGATTTAAGATTATCGTTGCCAACTGCCGGCTACGGCGTAAAACGACCGTTGTGGTTTTTCGTAGGTTTCGGTGTAAGTAGTAAACTTTGGGACTACATATTTGGGAGTGAAGTGACGCTGAGGCACTTGAACAACCCAATCGAGTGGTGAATTAGAGTTAATTATCTGAGGTAGCAAATTGTACAGGAAAAATTCTGTACAACTCATGTACAATGATAACTATGTGATATTTCGTTGGATCGTTAGTATTACGGAAAGCACGTGTTCTGTATCGGATAAAGCAATAAAATGACTGTTTTTTGTTACAAAATCGAAAGTAGTTTAGATGGTAGTTTAGGAATTGTAGCTAGTGCTACGAAAATTTCTTCTGTCTGTTGCCAATATCCCTATACTCACCGGCAAATTCAAGTATGTACATAACAAAAATCTTAAAGCCGAACAAAAACAAATAATTGACTTACATTTTCTGCAATTAACCATTCGGTACCGTGTTGTCAGGATCATTGTGCGATCACGTTTCCAGTTTGAATCCTGCAGGTGCCTTTTCTATCACTTCCAATGGCACTTGTCACAGATCAAAAAACTGTGGACCACAGGGCTATACGTTAATACAATGATCTGTTCAAGCCAGCAGATATAAAAATTATAATGTTTCTTACCTTTTAACGGCCGAAATTACGAAAAATTGGAACACAAATATACGACAATCACTTTCTTCAAACCATCCACAACACGGTACTAACGACAGTGGCGCCCTCCTGCATTCTCATTGGTCGATACGAATATTGAACAAAACACAATTGAATAAATAATAACAGTTTACCTGACAAAAAATTGAATTAATTAACTATAATACGTCTGATATATTCAATAGAATATTCACAACCATTTAACGTATTATTAATTATATTACTAAACGACCTTATAAAATATCATATTTGCGCCATCTACCGTCGAGCGCATGAAGTTTTCTACAGTGTGAAGTTTGCTGCGCAAATGTTCTCATGTCGATCATTCAAATAAAAATCGATCACGTGAAGTATGCTCTATTTAAAAAAACGGTTACACAGTTGTTGAAGAACCGATATTCCGGACTCGTGGTAAGCTTTTACTGATTTTATATTATTTTTTCATTGTACCAATAATTATTTCAATAATGTGACCTTTATGACTGAGTCATAAATATATAAAAACAGTCTTCTTTTATGTGTTCCACATATGCTGCTTAAAATAAAACAATTTGGTTATGTTGTCATTACGTAGCTACATTTAAAATATGTGAAATATGTTATTACTTCTGTTGGTCCACACAATTTTTATACAACGGCATTACGTAGACCACGCAAAATATCATGATTTTAATACTAATGTTTTTTTGTTTGCACATAAAGGCAATTTATTTGAATGATTTTTTAAATGTTACATTAGCATTCATACCTCAGAAAAAGCGTGCATAATGCCCAAATCAAAAGAATTTCTGTCATCAGATGATGATAGCAGTGGTGTGGTAAGTATAATTTAGTGTAATTAAAAAGTCATCAAGTATTTGATGCAGATTAATGCATGAGAAAAAATTGTAACATAAGGATGAAAAGCCAAAGAAAAAGCAGAAGAAGGAAAACCCTGAAAAATCAGAAAAAGCAGTAACCAGTAAAAAGCAAAAGGAGTCCAATGATAACGAAGACTGTGTCTGGGATTTAGGTAATAACCGTCAAGTAAATGTTCGAGACTTCAAAGGAAAACTGTATGTAGATATCAGAGAAATGTATTATGATAAAGATGGGGACTTGAAGCCAGGCAAAAAAGGTACTTACTGTTTATCTACGCATTAGAGATAACGTTAAAGCTACTTGCCCATGATAAATAATGTTTTTTTATGTGGTACATTATGCTTATACAGGTATTTGTTTAAACATGACACAATGGAGGAAGTTCATGAGTATTGTGGAAGAAGTGGATAGAGTTGCAAAGTCCAAATGTTGATTAGTTTTTGCATAAAAAAAATTAACACATTTGATATTACCAGCATTCTAATAGATCATCATTTACAGTATGATATTAATTTAATTTGTATATTTGGGAATGGGAATTTTACTTTTTATCACTCTTGACTGATTTTCATATCATTTTAAAATATGTACATTTCTACGGTAAGGTTATCAGAAATATCCAATGAATTATTATCATCTGAAAAGATGTGTAACTGTGAAATATTGTAGTTTTATTTTGAAGAATGTAAGAACACGAAGTAACAAAAATAATAAATTTTATTTCCATATTGTCAAAGAGCTATACAATATACTTAAAATTATTGAGATTAATGTTCCGCTGTGTTGCAAAAGTTAGATGTATTAAAAAATGCACAGACTTAGTAATATGTATTCTTCAGTCTATCATGTAAAATTAAATATAAAAGTATAATAAAATGTACGGATCTCCTTACTTCTACGCAAAACGTGTATATATCTAATGCAAAACGTAGATGTTAAAATATATGATCAGAAGAAATAAATAATAATGCACGATATTGATGACTAACAAATGACAGTATTTACATGATGGACATTGCATTTGTACATAACGAAAAAGAAGTTACGAATAACCGGTTACATACCATTGTTCATGCGGGTCCATGAACACTGGTTAAGAACTCGTCTACGTTCAAGTTACTCAACAATGTTTGAGGATCGGTTGCACGTTGCTTTTTATCAACCTGCAAAAAATCACTGTATCGTTTCTTTTTACAGATAAAAATATTTCGGTGTTCTGTTACAATAAATATAGTATGCATTTTAAAAACAAACCTGTTTATTTTCTGTACACTCAGAACCCTTCCTTTTCCGAGGTTTTACCATATCTGCAAACAGAATTGATTTCCTACTTAAACATACTTTCACATAAATTGCGCTGTGATTATAAATTACCTTTCGCATCGTCCGGACGTTTGTCAACCCTTTGTGCCTTTTTAGTGTCTGTTTTTACAGCATCGCGATCCTTATTCGCCTGCGAATTTTTAACGATTTTTTTCACTTTTGATATAGGGCCCCTTACGACAGGAGATGAGGTAGCCAAAGGTTTCGCTTCGTTCGCCTTGAACGTGAAAATGCTGTTTCCCTTGTTGTCATTCAACGTATGGAGCTTGTCATTTTTGGAGGGCGACTTTTTGGATGGTAGTCTCTTCTTCGACCTCGGAGACATATTGAAAATTTCTTCATAGTCCGTAGCTGTCATTACCTTCACACACTCTCTGTAATTCTCATCGCTTAACTCAACATTCACCTGCAACTCCAGTTCGTGGTTGCTATATCTTCGCCTCCTCTTTCGTATCGGCACACTGTCATCATAAATGAAATGATACTCAACGAAGTTTGCCGTAGAAGTGTTCGCTTCATCTACATGATCAGTTTTACAGGCCGGGACTAACTGCAGACATTGAAGGACAGGTGATAATTCCTGGTTCGATTCTAAAACATCATTGTCGACATTTTCATTCGTCGCATCCCTTTGGTGATTAGTTGTATTTTTCGAGGCAAATTTCTGTTCGTTCTCTTCGTCACTGAATAGATCTCGTTTCACTTGATCTACTTTAGACTGCAATATGCTTTTCGTCTTATCCGTTGGTTTAGGTGGTTTTGGGTCCTTTACTTTAGTTGCAGGTTCTTGGACTTCGACCTTCATTTTTTCGAAAGAAGAAGTTTTTGGCTCAGTAGTATCTTTGTCCGCGGTAACCGAACGTTCTCTTCGCCTCCGATCTTTTATACTACTCTCATCGGTATCCGATTTGCATTTTTCTGTTGTCACTTTCAGATTTAAGTTCTGACGCTTTACAATCTCTATAGCTTTCGCTTTGGCTCGTTCCGCGTCCTTCCGTGCATCTTTTCCATTGTCATGGGCCTTCTCCTTAGATTTGTTCGTACGCTCTGCGTTCCTTATATCACAATTGTTAGTAGCAGAATTCTTCGAGCAAGAGCTTAAAGCAGAGAACACATGTGATTGAGCAAAAGTTCCACCACGTTTGATTCCCCTCACGTTGACCGTACCTGTAGGCCGCCTTCTCGATTCCGTTGCTCTATCGGTTACTCTTGCACTATTTCTCAAATCGTTATCCATAGGTACCTTCCGCATTTCTTCCTTAATCGGTGTTAAGGGATGATTATCTGCACCTCGTACAGTCGGACGTTTCCTGGCGAAACGATTGTTAGTCCTTTTAAAGGTAGTCAGCTTCGTTTTATTAGTCATCACAGTTCTTTTACAGCCCGCCCTGCCACGAACCGAGTTGGACATGGATATGTCTCTAAACTTGGCAATCGTCCGTTGCCTCTTCTCCTCCAATTGTAATACTAATTTGGTATCTAAATGTTTTTGTTCGACTTGCGCAGCCGGTTGCACAGAGACAACTTCAATTATTTTCGGTTTCTGTCTCGTCTGAGAACCAGAAACAGACTGCTCGTTAGTTTTGTACTTAGCCTTCTCGCTCTCAGCGATAAAGGCGGAAATCTTTGACGACAAATTCGTCATACTTTCCACGCCGCATTTTGAACCGCTAGGCGTTTCCGAAATCCCTGCCTCCAAGAGAGTTTCATCTTTCGCAGGCGTTTCTTTCATCGTATCCTTTAATTCCTCGTCAGTCTTTGTCAAAGGTATTACTTTCGCAGGCGATGATTCATGTGCCTTTTTCAGTGTACTCCGCGTTTCCTCTCCTTCACGTTCAGCACTCTTCAACTGTGCTTTTGTTTCTTGCATTTCCAAATTATTCGGCGCGTCCTCCACCGCACAATCTTCACCTGCATTGTTATTCTTTTGTACAGAATCGTTACTGGTGTCCGTATAAATTTTATTCGGTATCCTGTTAAACTTTTTACACGAGAAGGTCGCGGATGCACTTGTGTTAGAGCTGCTTGACGAAGAGGACGACGACGATGACGACGACGATGATGAGGATGAATCGGAAGATGAAGAGGTATCACTGTCAGACGAATCACCCTCAGTATCTGATCCGGGTCCGTCCTTCTCGATCTCTCCATCTTCCACATTATCATCCAAAACAGCTTCCTTTTTCTCAACAGCATCACTCTTCGCTTCACATTTAGAGTCAATGGTGGTGGTAGAAATTTTCAACTCTTTTACCGCCTCCTCTTTCGGCAGATTTTCCTTTATCACCTCAAACTGCGTTATCTCCAACTTAGATGTACAAATATTGTTTATTTCGGTAGTCGATGCGGATACGACCGATTGCTTCTGTACACTAATGGTCTTAGACTTAAGCGAAACTTCCTCATTTTGTTCGGAAGTCGGTCTGTAATATGGCGAACATCCGCTAAATTCGCCCTTCTTGATATTGTCGCGCGTATTTTCTTCCTTCGGGGTAAGCGCAATGCAGGGTGTGTTGGGGAACTCTGGCGTGCTTATGAAACTACGAACTTTGCCAGAGTCTTCGTTAATCTTCATGAATGGCGTAATCGTGTTACTGTTCGGGCTTAAGAGACGCGGAGTCGGTGGCAGATCGGTAAGTGTACAAAACTTTCTCGGGGTCTCTAAGTCCGCCATGTCAGGCATCTGTAGAACTTGCTGAGTTATGTCTGAAGATGTCTTTGTTAAATCGATTATCGGAGTATTATCTGTAATCAACATCGTTCCATCTTGTTTTTTACAGTCTGATTCAGCCTTCTTTAAGTTGGTTCTGATAGTTTTCAACTGCGCATACTTTTTCACGACTTTTTTTTCCACTTTACTGTTTTCCGCAGACGTGCACGGCTTGATCACTGACGTGTCATTTTGTATATTATCCACATCCAATTGTGGATCATCGCTTGAAGCTGTTAGAATATTCTTCGCGTTGACAATTGTGTCAGAACATGGTTTATCAGCTACTTTATGTAACGATACACTTGTATTATCCATCAATACATTTGACTGAGATTTTTCTGCTGGATGGTCTTCTTCCTCAACTTTTGAATCACTCATATCGTCATCCTCCTGAATCTTTTTTCCGGCCGATTTGTTTCTCATCGTCCGAGACTTGGCCTTTTCTTTTTTAACACTGGCATGTTTATCCTTCTTTTTCCCTGCACTATCCTCCGATTGTTCGTTCAGTAGATTTTTTCTCAAATCAGCGTCCCAACTTCCCCCTGCGAATTTAGATACACTTTTAGCGCACGATACCGAAGTGCTTACTGTCCTTATCGGCGATGCGTCTCCTATAATAATGCCAACGCCATTATGCCTTTCCCAACCACCCATCAACTTTGGCGCCGGACTTCTCGTTGCTATAGGTACCTTACACGGACGACATAGTTTTACGGGAGTCTTTAACTTTTGCGTAGCGATAGAGGCGGTAGAAAATGGGGGTGATTTGAACAACGAATTTCGGCAAACGGACTTTACGTGCTTGGCAGATTTCGGTGAGAAACGTAAATGCTCATTGTCGTTCAACTTCCTCGAAGAGCTAATTGTCCTGGTTGGTGTAGTAAAATCGAGGGCTCGTATATGACTATTTCTTCTGCGCGGGGTTGACAGGCTCAGTCTATGATTTTTCGATCTACTTCTGAGCAACGATCTCGGCGTACGTTTACTAATTAATTCACACTCGTTGTTCTTTGAACACGATGCGTGCTCTTCCACAACACCGTTCATTGGTGACTGGACGATGGTCTTTATTGAATCCATAACGGAAGTAAGATCAACGTCTGACAGACTATGGCTCTGATTTCCGTTATTAGGAGCATATTTCAGATAAGGCGATAATCCTGTACCTGAGAAGCTGATGCTTTCATCCACGTTAATCGACGGCACGTTACTGGTTTCCAGCAACGTCTTCGCGTTGTTCTCATTGCTGTATAAAGTTATAGACTCTTCCCCAATAATCTTGCTAGTCTCAATTGTCTCAGTCTTGTTCAAATTTGATACTGGAAAGTCCATTTTTAGACTGCCACTCGACTGTTTCGCTTTATCATTTACTTGCGCGGCATGCAGTATTCCGTGAAAAGGATCCAATTGTTCCGTCGCATTTGAATTAGTTGAAGTGATTCTCTGAGGCACATTTACTGTTCGTAAATAAATTTTTTCTGGAATGGAATTTGGAACTATATTATTAGGGTCCTTAGGAGCAATTGGGATAAAGTGTGAATTCGGAGTAGCAGCAATTGGACATATCGTTCTGGATGGAGCAGAAGGATTACTCGATAAATAATTACTGATTTCTTCCTTCGAGCACACTATCAGTGTAGGCATTGCCATGATATCTTGTTCACTGATAAAATCACACGGTGGTACACGTTTGGTTTTGGTAGGTCTTGGCCGTCTAACAGTGGCCTTCTTCACTTTATGTTCCGTGTTGTTATTAACTACTGGAACGTTATTGGTTACATTCGGGTTATCTAATTCTGTTGGCTTCACAGGCTGTTCATCTTTGTTCACCGTTAATGGGTCAAGCTTCTGAACGTTGTCGTTATTCACGATCAAAGGCTCTTTTGGTTCGTCACCAGGTTTCTTATCTGCTACATGTTTACTGTTTATAATGTTTGCATTTATAATACTCAATATCGCTGCATTATTGTGATCGTCGAGCGTACTTTGCTCCTTTTCTGGGTCCTTAAATTTCTCGCCACCTTCATCTTCAATTCTTGTACTTTGCTGTCTAGAGGAACTACGTAATCTTTGTTTTAGCGGCACTTCGGTGGGATTGTTTTCGTTAGGGGTTTTATTCTGTACAGCAGACTCAACATCTGGTGAGTCACCATTATCCAAATGCACTTCCGGATCTTTCTCTTGAAATCTGTAATATGGAGATTGTCGATCATTTATCTCGCATGTACCAATGTAAATACGTACACATACCCATTGCTTGACTTAGAACAAGGCTTCGTATCAGAATCTTCGTCAGGACTTGTGTCCGTTTCGCCATGCGGTCCAATAATTTCATCCAGAAATTTTTCAAACACAGGATCAGACTCTGTCGCCTCGACTATAGACTTAATGGCATTATTTAATTCTGACATTATGGAAGTATTCATTTCACCGCCGAGAGACTCATTCAACAAATCTTCTCTTAAAGACATATCCGTCGGTAAAATGGCTTTGTTAATATTTTCTGCAATACGTTCTTGCAGTTCTGTGCGGTTCAAGAGTTCCTTCGTTAATAACTGAAAACGATACGAACATTCGGATAACGAAAACATTTGTACAAAGTATGGCAGAACACTCATTGAAACTCACACTCAAATTCTCTATCGGTTCGTCATTAGATTCCGGCTCCGATTCAGGAGCATCATACGGTGTCGTTTGTACTTCTGTACTGGAAAAACTTAAAAGTTCTTCAGTGCTCGTTGCAGTGGTACAAGTTTCATGGCTGGCTACCGTCTTATCGGCCTCGCTGGTTTTCCGCCTTTCACATTCAACTGTATTTGAACTCACATTTTGTGTTTCTGAAGAGTCACCTACCGTGTCATTATTATTAAAAATGGACTGCTAAGTCTTATCAATAAATTTTCTCACCTGCATTTGTGTTAGAATTTTTGCACCCTTTCTTGCTTGCATCAGTGTTATCTGTGTTATTACTTTTGTTAGAACTGCATTGATCTTTATATTCAGTTGCAGCATCACATACTTTGTCACTTGTACTTGAAGCCTGATCTATTTGTTTGGAGGAGTCAACATGCCCTGGTAAACTTTCTAAAGGTGTTGCTTCTGTAGTGTGACAAGCTACAGCTATAATTACAAGGAATGCATATATTGCAAAAATTACACAGTACAAACTTAGATTCACTTTTCAAAAAACCTACATGAATTAGACACTGAGTCAAATCTTTCAGAACTCAGTGAACATGATTTTGCTGAACGTTTGCAACGTTCCCGATCACTGTTACTGTGACGTCTTTTCCTTAAACTACTGGATATAATTGGAGAACCACCCGTTGCTTGCTGATTAGCCTATAGCAAAGAAAATTCAATTATTAGAATAAATTACAACACACCTAATAGCTATGAGACCTAAAAATATTGAAACCTGTGAAGGCACGTTTATATTCACAACAAAACGTTGTCCACGAGTTTCTTCAATCAGAAACTTTAACTGCTCAAGTATATCACCACTGTGTTTCAATTGATCACAGTCTGCATTCCTGCTAAACCGTTCTTGGACTGAAATGATGTGTGTATGTCAGAGAACTGCTTTATGCAAAACATTTGAGTTGCATTGGTAATTAATACTCACTCATGCTGCTGACAGCACAATATTTTTCAATAACATCCACTAATGTCACACCATTTACTCTTGTACTAAACCTTCTTCCACTAGACATTACAGTACGGCATTCATGTAAATGTTGACAAGTTTCTAAGAATATCCTGGCAGCTTCATTGCACTTTTGATCCTCAAGATATCCTGTGAATATTGTTGTGTAAATTAAGAAATATACATTGGCACAAATATATCGGCTTATGTAAGATTGATGCATATACATGGGTAGGCATTAACAATTTTTTGTAATAGTTTTCAGCATCAAGTCATCCACTAGCATAAAACAAATGAACATAATTTTATTCATACAGCTTAATAAAATAAAGATATTCCTTGTGTGCCAAGGAAATCCAACAAGTTCATAATTGACGGCCATGCAAAATAGTTGAACAAAGGATGACAATGCCGAAAGGTTTGCGAGATGCGATTACTGTGCTGATGAGTGCCATTAGAAATGTTTACGTTCCCGCCACAAAGGTTAGCGTATAGTGCATCTATAAATTGGAATCTTACCGAGAACGAGTCGTGCAATTTCCGATGGTAATAGAGCTTCCATAGTTAACACTTAACGTACCGTCGTAGAAAAAGGAACTTTCTGAACATTAAACATGTAAAAATTTTCGAAAACAAAACGGTAGCAAACACTCAGTGCATCTTGAAGAGCATCTTGAATTACGGCGATCCAAATGCCACTATTAAGCGCATATCGCAGATTTACCCGCTCTTATTGAATCAATGGCATCGCACTAACATTGTAAACTCCGCAAGCACATTGCCATTCTCTTCGAAATCAGCCTTAAGAAGCGGTAGTTCCAATTGTTTGAGGAACGTGCGGAACGTGCAGCTTAATCTATCAAAACTTGTCACTGCATAACCGCATTCATGAAATAATTCCGGTAGAATCGTAACCCTTACGTTTTTCATGACCATAGTTTACTACTTGGTGGATGAGGAAGTGAACGTAGAGTTCAACGAAACTGAAACATCGACAATAGGCAGACTTTGGGGAATATAACCGAAATGGTTCTCACCGATGGTCCAGACATGGAGAGAGTCGGCTGCGGCTTTAGCTCTTTCCAAGAAATCAACCAAGTTGTTAACTTGATTGAGGAATTAAAAAAGTCCGATCTGTCGCCAAGCATTGTAGAAAGGAACAGAGATCGATTTAACTTTATTCTGTCACAGTACCAGGATCAAAGGCAATTGCTTGATCCTTACATGGATACTTTGTTAGGCTCGTTGCTTTCCATTATAAGAGACAGTGACTCCACAGAGAATATGAAGCATAATACGTTCAAGTATTTGTTCATTATCATGTCTGTGAAAAGTTATAAAAAAATTGTCATATACCTACCACATGAGGTATAGTATTAATATGTCATATAGGTTCCAATTGGAACATTATTTGTTTACATTTCTTTTCTTATGGTATAGGTAGCGGACCTTCTACCTGTCCTGAGAATGTTAGAAAAGCAGGATCCAAATGATGTAGATACTTGGGAAACAAGATATGTTCTCCTTATTTGGTTGTCCATAATCTCAAAAATACCCTTTCCACTTTCAAGATTAGAGACATCAGAAACTACAGATCCAGAACAGACTATTATTGTGAGGTATTACTTTATTTTCAAATTACAAAAAAATGCTATGTTTTGCCTGCATTCATTGTGGTCCAAAACATAAAATTAAAGCTTTTTCTTTCAGAATACTGAAAGTATGTAAATTATACTGCTTGTCAAAAGATGCATGCGCAGTTGCAGCTGTTTTCTTGATTGCTAATTTTCTCACAAGATCAGATGTGAAGAAATTATATTTGGAAGAGATGATAACATGGTGCTTGAAAGTATGTACACTTGTTCACATAATAATTTTGATCCAAGTTGTGCCTACACTGTAAGTATTGTTTCTATTTAATTAACCCTTTTAGTGTCTTGAGGATGACACAACCCGTCATGGGCCTCTAGCTGTATTGGCTTCCATTTTAAAGCACAGTGCCAGGGAAGACATAAAGCCGTATGGTCAACTACTGCTTGATAATATGTTAAATATGAAGTTAAATGAGAACCCTGCTGATTTAATTAGAAAATTTGGAATGAAAGTAGTTCAACGCATTGGTAATAATCTGTGTTACATTATTCTGTGATGTATAACTTACTTTACAAATTGGTTTGCATACTAGGTCTAGTGCTACTCAAAACAAAACTTGCATCTTGGCGTTACCAGAGGATATGTAGACCAATAAGTCTTCTACCTAACACCAAACCAGCCGCTTCTACCGAAATTATCGAAGACGTTAAAGAAAGTGTCCCTGCCGATACCGAAGATCAGGATATACCGCCTGCAATCGAAGATATTATTGAACAACTTATACAAGGCCTTAGGGATAAAGCTATTACTATAAGGTAGATGTTAAACATATGGTATTAATAATTATTAACGAATTCACGCATTATGTAACTTACTAGATGGTCTGCAGCAAAGGGTATTGGCAGAATCACAGCACGTTTACCAGTCGATATGGCGGATGACGTAGTGGGATTCGTATTGAATCTCTTTTCAGGAAGGGAATCTGATACTGCCTGGCATGGTGGATGCTTGGCGTTGGCCGAATTAGGTATTACATTCATTTTTTTTCAACGAAACTATGCTTTGCATATCCATACTGGTAAATTTATATTAGGAAGACGTGGCCTACTTTTACCTCATCGTTTGGAAGATGTGATTCCTGTTGTCCTACAGGCTCTCGTTTTCGATGAACCAAGAGCGTATGGCTCAATTGGATACTTGATTCGTGATGCGGCATGTTACATTTGTTGGTCTTTCCCACGTGCATACGATCCGCACATTTTTTCGCCATACGTTCAACAAATTGCTGCTACTTTACTGGTTGCCACCTGTTTCGATAGAGAGGTAAATATTAACACAACATTATGTCGAAACATATTGACAGTAAAATTTGCAGATAAATTGTAGAAGAGCAGCTTCTGCTGCATTTCAAGAGAACGTTGGAAGGCAGGGTACTTTCCCACATGGCATAGACATTCTGACAGTTGCCGACTATTTTGAAGTGGGAGTTAGATCTCACGCTTATCTTAAAATCAGCGTCTTTATTGCACAATATGATGAATATAAGAAACCTTTGATAGATCATTTGGTGGCTAGAAAAGTTACTCATTGGGATACTGCAATCAGAGAACTTTCTGCTAAAGTAAGAACTAATATACTTGATGGCCCAAACCCAGCCTTAATGGCGGAATATACTGGATCTTTTTCTTTAAGGCACTTTATAACTTAACACCGGCAGATCCTGATTACATGGTAAAAGCGATATTACCACAATTATTGAAAATGATTGATTCTATCGATTTGAATGTGCGACATGGAGCTGTATTGGCTATTGCAGAAATCTTGGAAGCTTTACACGATCATTTTAATAAGCTTTCCGAACCTGCCAATATACAGACGATTATAGGTAAAAATATTATAATTAAAATATGTTGTAATGTGTATGAATGTTTAACGCAAAACCTTTCTGACATATGTTGAAACACAAAAAAGGAGAACCTGCGGTTGAGAGTATAAAAACTGTAGTAAGAACGTTTCGAAAACGTGGACAATTTAAAGGACTCGGAGGAGAACTAATGAAACAAAGTTGCTCTGAGCTTATAAAGAAATGTTCTATTGTACACTTCCCGATTCATCAATTAGATGTTGTAGGTAAGCCAGTCACTGTGGTACATCGTAAATCCACATGAGTCCGTAATATTCTCAAATAATATTTTTCAGGTGAGTGGCAAATCTTACTGGAAGATTGTTTAAGTCATGAAGTCTCTGTGGTAAGACTGAAAGCTGCAAAAGCGCACACAGCGTTCTTCACGGAATACTACACGAACATGGATAGTGGAACTCGTAACGTTGTTGTTGACCGCTACCTACAGAATCTTCAATCATTTAGTCAGGTCATCAGGATCGGTTTTGCACAAGCAATAGGTTTGAAACTCTTTCCTCAAACAACACGTCTCGTATGAAGGTCCATATACATAGGTTTTGATTATTTCCCTTAGGTCACTTTCCTTTGTTCATACTGCAAGAGAGATTTGCAGAAATAATTCGTGCATTAATTGCATCCGCGAAAATATTATCAGATAGTACTGTGAAATGGGCAGAGAGCAGAAAGGAATCTTTACATTCCTTAACCATGATATACCAAACACTGGGAGTTAAGGGAGCGAATATTTGGAAGTCGCACATTACAGAAATGTACGACTGCTACCTTTTGGCAATGGAAGAGTACACAATAGATAGTCGCGGAGACATTGGAGCATGGGTTCGTGAGGCAGCAATGACCGGTTTGCATGTAAGCTCATTTGCTCTAGACTATACAAATTTGCAATTCTTATTGACTTTCTTTAATATAATGTTGCATTCCGTTCGCAGATTCTTACAAATTTGGTCTCGCAAGCTAATTTGTCGTCAGTATTAAGTGAATCTTTAATGGAAAGTATTATTGGTGGGATTGCACGACAAGCCGTAGAAAGAATTGATGGTATACGCGCACAAGCAGGCACAATTTTTAGTGCTCTTATACACAGGTTATATTTTAGCACAATTCCTATCATTCATCGTAGAACTGCCCTTGAAATAACATAACTTACTATGTTTGATTGAGTAGTGATCCACCTCTTCCAAATATTCCGTACCACGATGAATTAAAGTCCATATTTCCTGCGGATCAGTGCAAAGACACTATAGAATGGAGAATGGAACATGTGACATTTCCAAGATTTATAAAAATGCTAACGTTTCCACCGTACACTGTTAATCTTTTACGGGGAATTATATTCAGTGTTGGTGGCTTGAGCGAATCGTTGGTAAGTCTTCTTCCTAGACAGTTGTTGACAACGTAACCCTGTCAAATTTATTTCATTATCGCACATCCATGCAGGTAAAACATTCGAGCGTATCTCTATTTACGTATCTTCAAGAGATACCTGAAAGCGATTTACAACGCTTGTGCGTCTACATGGTATCTATATTTGAAGGATGCCACAAAGACGAAAGAATGTTCACGTCTATTTTAGCCTTTTTGGATCGACTCTTAAGTTCTGGATGCATCCAAGGAGTTTTAGACGATTCGAGTAACGGTATTGCCGAACGTATTTTGTTCCTATTAAAGAAGGAGATAAAGCACACAAATAGCATGAAACTACTGATTAGTAGTATAAATGTTTTTTGTCAACTTTTACAGGTTTGAAAAATATTTTACTCGTGAACACACACAAAACACACATTTTATGCAATTATTTCATTCATTAATTATACCATATTCAGGTTCGCGGGTCTGTTGGAAAAAGATCATTCTGCCAACTGAGTATATTCCTTTGCCACAAATATAAATGTTTGAGGAAAGTGGCGGCACTTCGTACGTATGAAGCATTGACATTATACGGGGAAGATATGGATGTGACAGAGGAGGATTTAGGAAATATACTCAAGGAATTGAACGCAACGGATTGGGAACAATCTGTTACAGAGCTACGTCCAATAAGAAATCACCTTTGCGAACTGATGAGTGTCCCTCCCCCCATTTTACAAACGAAAGCTGTAAATTGACAGGAATATTTAATTATATAACAGCATTAATTCTCATAATTAATTAATGTTTTGCATTGGTTGTTTGAGCCAAACCAATATTCATTTAACACGGTTTTATTTTCTTATACTACATTCCCAAATTTAATCGTGCTTAGATACAGTTAAGGTGAAATTAATGCTGCTATGTAGATGTTTTATAACGATGAAATAACATAGCGTAACAAATTTTATTTTAATACTTTGGTTACTCACTGTAAATTATTGTAACAGGTATAAAGTAATGTTTTTTACTTAATATTACTGACAGTCATTCTTATCATACAGATTCAATTTCTGTTCGGTAAAACGTGAAATATCTATAGAGAGATTATTTGATACATAATGTGCCAGCAATTTTGCCCCACATTTTTCTACAGTCCACTGATGAACCCACCAGTTGTCTTCATCAATCGCATGCGTTAACAGATCTGTCGGTAACGGACAGTTGTAGTGGCTTTCTGTAACTACACTTTTTGTCAATTTGCGCTTTGTTATGTGCGCTTTTTTACAAATGAAACATTCAAACTCATCGACATATGATCCGAATTCAGTCACTACATCGTGTCTATTGTGTAAAGCATCAATTAAACGTTTATTAGTTAAACGTTTACCAGAATCAACTAACTTGTGAGACAAATACTCATTATATGCTGTATCGTTAGCAATCAAGAGATGCAAATAGTCTGCCAAACCTTTCGGCCCCGAAAAGTCTAAAATCGAAATCGCTGATTTATTATTTGGGAGCCAATCCTGCAATCATGTGAGAAATTTATAAACAGAAAATGTGTTATCTACTCTTAGTATATTGGTTGATGGGTCACCACTAAACAAATAATATTGTCAATCAATGTATTAATATGTGATATTACCTTGAATGTTGGTGATCCACTATAAATTGGCACTGATCCTACAATTAGAGGCCTCCAAAGCTTTTCTGTGATATAATCATCGCAAATCGCATTTTCAAAAGCAATTGTGAATTTGTAACGTGCAACAAATGATAAAAATTCATTGTCTTTCAGTATATCTAAGTAATTATCCTTTAACCTAAACCAGAGATTTACATCAAATTTATGTCTACAATTTTGTTATGCAGTTTACTGTGTATGTTACATTGATACCTGTCATGGAGTTGAGCATTATTGATGCAGGTACCATAAGAGTCAATTTTAATATACTTCATTAATTCTAAAACATATTTGTCCCTGTTACTAGCAGTATTGCAGTCAGACTGTATGTATAACAGGGGTGCAAAATTATGTGCCTCTATTAACTCTGTCTTTTTCTTTGTGGGCACAAGAAATTTTTTACCTACGTAAGTAAACAAAAGAGCTTATAAAAGGAATAAATTAAAAATAGTACTGTTTCATTACCTAAGAGTTGTTCTATACCAGGTAAGTCAAGTAATGTCAGTGGCACATCACTGAACCTACTAAAAGTTGCAGAATAACTGAACAAATTTAGAGCTTCCTTATGAACAAGTATTGGATTATTTCTGGGAGATTCTTCGTGGAGCAAACCCCAAGTCACATAATCGGACTTCCAGTTTGGTAGGTCATTAATATCAAAATTGGTACCATAAAATAAAATACTCTGAAATAAAACAATCCTCTGTATGTTGTACATACTGAATCTGAAGAAGTGCATCAAAATCATTATTACATTCAAATGAGTATCATGTTGATAGCTCCGATTATGTGTAAAATAACACTGCATCTCTCCACATGTCCTGAATTCTCCATTGTGCCCAAATGGTGTCCACCATAGTATGACAGGATCATTAGCAACTATACATATTTTACATTCATTTGACGTAATTTAATACAGTCAATCGCCTGTGCATTCATATTACCTGAGGAAAATTTTTTATCATGATGGACTGCATATAACTGCAAAAAGGGATATTTTATCAGATTGTAATTCAATGTTTTAATAAAAAATGATGCAGTTTACCTGAAATACAATGAAGAGTATCCCCAGGAAGAACACAGTTAGCATATATCTCCTATAGATCATTGTTCATCATAGATATCCTCTTTGAGCAAACTCAAACAAAAGTATTGTTGTATTCCCCTATAAGCAGAGTGCATTTTAACACACACTAACAATTTAGTATTAAGATGAGAATAGTTACTCTTAGAGATTAATATAAGCCTGAAAATACCAGCATCCGGAACATTCCGAATAAATTTCTTTGTCTCTCTATTACAATAAGGCATCGGCCTACATCGCATTAACAAGTGATTCATCTTGACACTTCCATCGGGAATGATCTGGAGTGATCCTGGTAATGGTAAAGAATTGCGGCCTCCTCACCGATTTGCATGAAACTTTGCAGGAACATCAATTTTTGCATAAAAATAAAATCTGTAAAAGCTAAAAAGCGCGCTCTCGTCTAATTAAAAAGTTATTAAGCGTTAAAGTTTAGTTATAAAATCTGCCTTACCGGCAGAGCGAACAACATCTGCGAGTTGAGCACCGAGGGCAGCAGCTCCCGGGCAGTACATTAGACGCCATCTCTACGACATAGTCGGAACTCATTCGCCTGTCGACGCAGTTCACCGACTTCGCTACCGGGGGCAGTACCTGCTGGGCAGTACACGTCGTGCCATCTGTACGGTACAGTCGAAACCCACTCAGTATTCGACAGTGTTCACGAGTTTGCCACCGGGGGCAGCACCTCCCGGGCAGTACATGCCGCGCCATCTGTGTGTTTTTAGTGTATTACTTATTTAAATTTGCGACTATATTAATATTAAATTATTCAAGATAATTATTATGTAAGAAATTGTACGTATGTATATATGTGGTCTGAGTATTATGTATGTAGCGTGTATGCGAAAATAACAACAATTGTATAGAAATTAGATTATAAATATGTAAGAAACATTTTTTACTGTATACTATTTTTCCTTACAATATATGTATTAAACGAAATTTTGTGTTCTCTAATTACTTTGTCATAAGATCCCATAGATTCAATATCCCTGGCTGAAATCATACCTTTTTCTGTCGTAAAAGAATCAATTCAAAAGGCCAGAGACTGTTCTATTCATTTCGAGTCATAAGGAACTCCATTTCATTGTAAAACACCATAGAGGAAACTGCAGCATTGTTGTAATATTTCATTTTGTTGAACAACACCATAGGAATAGCTAGAAGCCATAAAATATACGGTAAGTATCATTAATGGTAAATGAAAAAACCGAAAAGCAACGTAGAACACGTAGAAATTTAATGAGATCGATTTTGAGAAAGTTAGGTCAAAATACGAGTGTTAGGTCAGAAAAATACGAGTGTTAGGTCAAAATGCGGCTTTTGCAGACCTTATTTTTATGCAAGTTAATGTTTAATATAGTCAGAGAACCGTTTGTCGTTGGGGAAAATTCGCATTAGTTTCGGAGTTACAGCCAAAAACCATCGACTTGTTTAAGCGCGCCGGATCAATGCTCGATCAATACTACTTAAACACTTATTTCGCCTGTAACTTTTGAACCGCTGATCGAAACCTATGATAATCATACACTTTTTTGCAGCTTTTGACGCGCTCTATCGGATAGGACTATCGGCGAAAGTCGATCTTTAAAAAAATTTTTTGATGTTTCAAGTCAATGTTTGAGTAGCTGTAAGTCCGAAAATAAGGTAAATATCGGGGAACGGAAAACGGCTGGCTGAGTCTTTATTGACCCCCTACCACTATCTCAAAGCGCGATCCGATCCGACGACTTTCATTTTTTGGCTCAAAAAAACGGCAAGGGGTTAGCCTTACCATTTTTTTGGGTCAAAAAATCGAAGTTGTTTTTTTTTTGCTATCTCGTAGGGGATCAATAATAAGTCAGCCAGCCGTTTGTCGTTGGCCAAAATTCGCATTAGTTTCGGAGTTACAGCCAAAAAACCATTAAGGCAAAACCCTTGGCATATCATTGCCTGAATGAAATTTTTTTTTTAAAAGTCGGCTTTCGCCGATAGTCCTATCCGATAAAGGGCGTCAAAAGCTGCAAAAAAGTGTAGGATTATCATAGGTTTCGATCAGCGGTTCAAAAGTTACAGGCGAAATAAGTGTTTAAGTAGTATTGATCGAGAATTGATCCGGCGCGCTTAAACAAGTCGATGGTTTTTGGCTGTAACTCCGAAACTAATGCGAATTTTCCCCAACGACAAACGGTTCTCTGACTATATTAAACATTAACTTGCATAAAAATAAGATCTGCAAAAGCCACATTTTGACCTAACACTCGCATTTTTCTGACCTAAAAATCGCATTTTTCTGACCTAACACTCGCATTTTTCTGACCTAACACTCGCATTTTTCTGACCTAACACTCATATTTTAACCTAACACTCGAATTTTTACCTAACACTCGCATTTTTCTGACCTAACACTCGCATTTTTCTGACCTAACTTTCTCAAAATCGATCTCATTAAGTTTCTACGTGTTCTACGTTGCTTTTCGGTTTTTTCATTTACCATTAATGATACTTACCGTATATTTTATGGCTTCTAGCTATTGCTATGGTGTTGTTCACCAAAATGAAATATTACAACAGTGCTGCAGTTTCTTCTATGGTGTTTTACAATGAAATGGAGTTCCCTATGATTCGAAATGAATAGAACAGTCTCTGACCTTTTGAATTGATTCTTTTACGACAGAAAAAGGTATGATTTCAGCCAGGGTATTGAATCTATGAGATATTATGACAAAGTAATTAGAGAACACAAAATATATTTTAATACATATATTGTACGGAAATATAATATACAATAAAATATCATAGACACTGGAACATTAATTTCTATATAATCGTTGTTTTGGTGTGTACACACTACATGCTTAATAATCACTCCACATACATGCATCCATCCATACATACAATATTTCACTCCTCAATTGTTACAATCTTTATATCTTTCTTAATACCCATTCAATAAAAATGTGATAATAAACCAAGAAATTAGAGAAAATAGATTACTAGTTCAGTTGGCAACTGATTTGTTATCCAAACTTGACAGCAATATATATATATTTTTTTCTATGGGCTCTGTATCTAGCAAAATTTCATTATCAAGTGTTAACTTCAATCTAATGAATGTAGATAGAATGAATAAGTTGCAATGCATAAGTTTTTAGTATGAGTGTAACAACAAGTATTACAGAAGATTTATTTATATTCTTAATATATGTATATTGTCAAGTTATTGTTTGCACTTTGGGCAGTTAAAACCTAACCCAAACCTACTTTCGAACCATTGTTTGATTGAAAACTCTTAAACATTATAAAAGAGAAGCCTTGCCCACACCTAGCCTTCGCCAATTCAATATTATTTCATTTCAAATATGCGCACTTTACCTGCAAACTTGTCCGTGCGCATGCGCAGATAGCGTTCGCGCTACCGATAAGGCAGGTTTTATAATAAACTTTAACGCTTAATAACTGTTTAATTAGATGCGGGCGGGCTTTTTGGCTTTTGCAGATCTTATTTTTATGCAAAAATTGATGTCCCTGCAAAGTTTCATGCAAATCGGTGAGGAAGCCGCGATTTTTTACCTTTACCCCGCCCCTCGAGCGTGTGACAAAATTTTGCCCAGCATGCAATGTCTATCCCTATCTCGTCTGTGCCTATACTTATGTAGTCAATGATTCCATTATCTCAACCATGGTATAACACCAAACCAACCAACACACAACACATAAGTATGATTCCGAAAAGAAATCGCAAAAATTACATGGAAATGCAAAGATGTTTAAATATAATCCAAAGCTATGTACTTACATACTGAATCATGACCCCATGTTTTATCACACAGTTCTCATATATTGTTATGTATATTATACGGTTTGTTGCTGTTTCGTATACTCAATAATTGTTATGCAGAAATAAAATTATTGCAAATAGAGAAAGTACCTTTTTTTTTATCCCAAGCACTTATAAGTTAACAATTGATTTTGAAAGGAAATATTTTTTGCAGTGACTGTCACAGCGCTTTCGTAACATCGTTTATCTATCACAAAATCTTATCGGTGTTTTCAAATCTACCAAATCGTGAAAAACACGTATTAACTTATAACGTTAACCATAAGCGTAACAAAATTATAAAAAAATTTTACTGGCAATTCGTATATGTTACAAAAACATATGCGTATCTTCTTGCATTTAAAGTAGGCGGTTTTGTTTGGTTTACGATGATGACACATACGCTACAATCACCGTAACATTGAATGGGTGATTTAAGTCAATTTGACAACGCTTTCAGAAAAATGTACTGCAGGAAAACTCATGAGTAGAAACTGTTACGTGTATTCATCGTACGGTTTGGTGATCTTTCAACATGCAGCGTAAATGAATGAAAGTACTGTATGAAGTGAAATTTACGAGAAAATTGACAGTACACGTTTATTGGTGGCAGCATAAGCTGACAAAAGAGTCTGTGCGTGGAGCCAAGTAGTCTCGATTTTAAGTACTGACAGGGATGCCTGAAATTATTTGAACTTTGTCGAATTGCAAACCAATTTCCGTAGCATTCAAAATGTTCGAACCTACGGAGCAGGGCAAGGTAAGAAAGCGTTTGATTTTGAAAAGCGACAACAATTGTCGAAACAAGTTTTGCTTAAAACAATTTCAGAGTGATGGTACGTTTAGTAATCTAAAAACAGGTAAATAACGTGAATCAACAAGGTTCTTTTTACGTTGCAGCCATAATCTGTCAAAATTTTATTTTGTATTCTTTAAAACAATTATTAAATTAACTTTCATTGTCTATCATTAAATGCCGTGATATTAGTTTCTCAAATAATCCCAAGTTTGATTAAGGTTATGTTTAAGTTTTTGTACTGACATTTCGTGAATTATCAGGTATTGCAGGTTATCATTTTACTTTTTCTATGCATGTTAGTCAAAATTTGACTTTGCTGCAGATTACGATGTTGTTTCATTACATTGATTTATGTGTATAAGACATTATGTATTTACATTATTGTTTTATTGTATTGGAATAATGACATATATGATAATAAGCACATATATGTTACACAATTTGCATTACTGACAATAAGAACATTAAACTTAATTTCTTATTTCCTACATTTACATTTAACTGTTGTGTACCCAATTGGGAATAACAATATACATGATTTCTGTTTATAGGATATCTGCATCTATGCGGGAGTTGTATTACGCGGAGCGAATACAAAAGAAGATGAGGTTCATAGCTCAGGAACTCTCAATATTGTCGAATACGTATGTAGTTTACCTTGTAACTATGTCACCAGATGTGTAAATATTTGACTTGTATCATCATTTATGGTTAAATTACAGACTTTCGGAAAATGTTTGGAATGGAAACCTACAGAAGATTCTGTAGTATCAGAGAATCAAGATCAAGATCCAGAATGGTCGTTAGTTGACACCCATACCAGACGTACTCGTACGTCATCGGAAGGGCCGGATTCTCTTGGACGCTCTAGAATTGTGCGAATTCTTTTTTCTGACCTAAAATCATTTCGTATAAATCATGGTGGTCAACAACTAATACTTATGCAAAGAGATGGTACAACCCATGTGGCTTTTTTCCAATTATCAAATGCAGACAGCTTTGTGAATTCGCTGAAGGGTTTTATTAAGTTTGTAAAATCACGCACGGATAAAAATCTATATCTTGTACTGGATGAAGTTCAAACTGTATTGAACAAATCCTTCGCTGAACTAGATTTGTTTCAAGAAAATACATCAGATGTTGTATGGAAGTTTGTGAAAAATTTACATTACCACCCATATGAAACTACGTTGGAAGCTTTCAGTAAATTAGCTGACATTTGGTGTAAGTAATTGCAAAGAAATACATTCTAGTACTTTCATAATACTCCATGTTAATTTTTTGTTTAGTGTACAAAGAACCAGTAAAACGACCTGTTGAGGAAGCTGTGGCAGATTTATTAAATCGCTCTCTCACAGCAGATGTGCATCAGCCTCCTATGTCAGTTGGGGAAGAATATGAAGTGATTGGGGAACCAGACTTAGGTTTTGGTCTACCTCCTAGGCCTCCATGCCCAAGAGGTAAGTCAAATATTTTGTTTATTTGACGGAAAGCTTAATACGTATAAATTGTATCAGGTGCACCATTGACGTTAGAGCAGTGGGATAAATCTAAAGATTCAGAAGGAAGAGTCGCTGATCCAGAGACTATAAAGGAAATTATTTTCCGAGGGGTATTTATATTTTATTCGTTTGCCTACTAGTTTTATAATTATTAATAATGTCTTGAGTTTGCCATTTAAGTATATTTTAATTTTTTTTTGTTTATAAATATTTTATAAATTGTATAGGGTATTTCTCCATCATTGCGGTACGAAGTGTGGAAATTTTTATTAAATTATTATCCGTGGAACTCGACTCATGTTGAAAGATTAGAGCTAAAACGGAAAAAAACTGATGAATACTTTACAATGAAGTTACAATGGCGATCCATGACATTGGCACAGGAAACTCGTTTTTCTGATTACAGAGATCGGAAAAGTTTGATAGGTAAGATGGAATGAGAAAAAAGCAGTGTATTTAATAATAACGTGAATACGTTTTTTTCATTCTGCAATAAATATTTATTTACAGAAAAGGATGTAAACAGGACAGATAGAACTCATCCATATTATGCAGGCGAGAATAATCCACATTTAGCTCAATTGTACGATATCCTGATGACATACGTTATGTACAATTTCGATTTAGGATACGTACAAGGCATGAGTGATTTGCTCAGTCCCATATTATATTTAATGGATAATGAAGTGGATGCGTTTTGGTGTTTTGTGGGTTTTATGGATAAAGTGGTGAGTATACATACGAATTTACTTTAATTGTTGGCTTTGTCTATCAGAAAATTAGTCATACAAAACTGTTTTAATTTTAAGAATATTCATACTGACATTCACTTTAATATGTAAGTGCATTTATATATCAATGAATATGTTGAGATGATAGCAGTCAAGCAACAAATATCGGAAACACTCAAATATTAATTTCCATTTGCGTTTATATTTCAAACAGAGTACAAATTTCGAAATGGACCAAGCTGGAATGAAAGCTCAGCTATGTCAATTGCATACACTTCTGTCCATCACACAGCCAGAATTGGCACACTACTTGAATAAACATGACTCCGGAAATATGTTTTTCTGCTTTCGATGGCTTTTGGTGTTGTTTAAGAGGGAATTTAATGCTGTCGATGTAATGAAGTTGTGGGAAATACTCTGGACAGATTTACCTTGTAAAAATTTTCACCTGCTACTGTGCGCGGCAATTTTAGACACGGAGAAAAATATTCTCATGGAGAATATGTACGGATTCACAGAAATTTTAAAAGTAAGTACGAATCAATTTTCTTCTTGTTGTGCTTGTAAGCAATAGAGGATGTTTTCAAGAAAATAATTTGTATGTGTTAGCACATCAACGACCTCTCGTTACACATTGAGCTGCCATGGACTCTCTCGAAAGCAGAAGGAATTTATTACCAGTTAATGTCAGTAGCGTCTAAACTGCCTGACAATGTTCGTGTTATTATCGGTTTGGAGCCTATACATAAACCGTCTGTTCCAAGTGATCCAGAAGATGACGAAAGCGGTCATCATAGTGTAGAGGCAAATGGGAGTGATAATCCCGCGAAACCGGAATGTACGGAAAATGGAAACGTCAGAATAGGATGTGATGAAGTGTCGTTCGAACGTGGTTTAAACTTATCATATATGTGAGGTTTGGATTGCTCCTTTATTATGATTTTGTAAAGTACATTCGAATGTTACAAACACAACTGTTTGTGTACTCATCTGATAATGAACACAGAAATTTGTACATGTCACGTCGGAAGAGCACTAATTAATTATATATAAGCAACAATCACTTTTCAACAGTGTTACCTGGATTATAAAAAATGCTTTGATATTGATCTTGTAATCGATACATACATACATTGTTTTCTATTTTTCTCACAACAGTTGCATCATAAGTGGAATTGAAACACGCTTCACTAATTAACGAGTACTGTAAAATATACTGTAAATTTTAAAGTTTATCTTATTTCAACGTTTTAATAGGACTGAATAACAGTTTGTTAAGCTTTGAAATATTTATAGAACTCATAAGGGTATTGAGTTTTAAAAATAATATATATTATACATATGTGTAGACAGATCATTTATCACAAGAGTAATAATTCATTTATTCGTTTCTTGGCATTCATAAGGATGAAATTGTATGGGATTAAACAGACGGACGACTATGACTATTGTGTAGTTTTATGGAAGAATTATATACCATTCAGTTATTACTTTTCATAAATTTGTAGAAAGTATTATGGTAGTGTCGCATATTTCTAATAAAATCGTCATGTTTAATTTGATGTATATTTAAATCTCAGAAATATTTCCGTTTATTCGAACGCATACAAAGCATTTGTTTATGTCAGAATAGTATGTTCAGATAAATTATGTAGTTCATCGAAAACAATTGTGCAAATGAATGGAGGATGGAAAAAACTTGTACATATATGCAGTTATATGATTGTTGCATCTGAATATGACTGTATACGATCATCTGTAGTCCGGTATGAAGAAGGAAAAGCAAGACGACAGGTGGCTCTGCACTTATCGAAGTGTGGATGTATATTTACATGGTGAACAAAGTGTGGATATAAATAAACAATGGCAGTTCGAACAATAATCCCTCTCAGCATTGACCTCTTCTCCGAGTGATGCGTATTGCTGACTATGGAGTATACAATTGGTGTAAATCGCAACAGAGGACGGAAGAGAAAGCGCCGCGTTCACAAGCAACACCGTGAACACATTAAATTTGAGGTTAAGTCGTTGAAACGACAAAAATTTATGTCACAACGGTCTAGTGTTTTCGTTATGAAAGATAAAGTACAAGGACCGACGATGCAAGCTGATGCTTTTTGGAAGAATTACACTGCTGCACTAGAATGGCAGAAGAGGTATTATTAATACAATGTATTTATTTAGCTGCTACTCATAGAACTTGTCATTTACTTATACACAAACCATAATCGGTTTGACCCATAATCGTCTCATAATCGCTTTGAATACGGAATAAACCTCTATTTTTTAATGTGTAAACATGCCTTTTTAGCCTATTTTTTAACTAATTATGTGCAAATTAATTTTATTTCAAACAAATGTTATTACATTTTACAGACACAATGTTGCTTGGTGGAAATCTAGATGTCTTGCTTTAGAGCAGGAAAATGAAATGTTACGTGATAAATTGAGATTATTTATTAAAGGTAAAAGTCATCAAAACCCCATTGGAAACGATAATAATGAATCTGATGAAGAAGTTGAGGAAAACACTAATGAAATTGAAAATAATGTTCAACAAAATGAAGAGAATTTTGAGTTTCATGTGAATGAAGACATGATGACATTCTTAGAGCAAAGTATCAGACATAAAATGGAATTGAAGCAGAAACGAGATATTGAATCTGCCAAATGTGCCAAAGAAAGGGAAGATCAAGAATTAAGTGCTATTGAATATGGAGCAACGTTCGTTCGTGTTAGGAATAATAATGCTAAATTTCTGTATGGTGATGGTAGCCCTAGAATATTAGCAATGGAAACTGCACTACAGGCTACAGTGGATAGACATAAAGAGATCGCAAAACCTGAATATTGGCCGAATATTCCTCTCAAGCCTTAATAACTCATTTAACAAATTCAAAGTATTTTGTAAAGTGTAATTTTTACAATAAAAATGTTGTATAATATTTTCTTCTTTTATATTTTGTCATGTAAGATACTTATGGTTAAAGACATATTTTCTAATAGTCCCTTTAAGAATATTCAAGTAATGTTTTTGGATGACCAAGTATTTTCGATTGGTATGTAAGAATTATAATGTATAATTTGTTACTATTTTTAATCATTAGATAAAATTTTGTTAGTAAACTTATTATTGAAATTTGTGTTCAGTCCAGAATATTGTTTGAAACATTTTTTATTGTCTTAATCTGTATGATAAAGATCATTCTGTATACAATTTATTTTGAACGAAGCTATTATCAGAATTTTTCTGCCGTATATGTAAATCCTAAAATCATATCGCTGATAGTAATCTCATAATTAAAACAAATTATAACAATAAAACTGTGTACTACTTTCATTAAAACAGCACAGTGGTTTAAATACTTCTAATATCTTTTTGTTAACATGAGTGTTTGGAATATAAAATTACTACACACGAATTGTAGGCATATGTAATAAGAAATAAAGGCGTTGCGCGTCCAATGAAGTATGACTACTCCCACTTACTTTATAAACACTCTTACATTTAAGTATATTAAACAATGTACTTAGCAATAATCAATGGCAAATCTTCTAATTGCAACGATTTATCCATTATACATAAGACTTTACGTTTTGAATATAATATACATATATGTATATATATCTATAAATCTTTTAAACTAAGAATGCAGAGCAATAAATAAACTAATAATAAAAAACTTTATTTAGTATTATATGCGATAAACAATTGCAATCTGTTCACCCTATCAACTAATGTTCTCCATCCTACACTATGTAATTGCTGCAGAATCAATCGTGCGACGAATACATTTGACTAAAACACAGCGCGCAGCTGTCAAAGGTGCAATTTGCATGATCACGTCCTTCCGAATGTCCCCGACAATCAGAAACGGAACCTACTACCATTACACCGAAACCGAACAACCGCATTTCAAGCCTACCGCGTACCACCTAATTCAACAGTATTCCTCTTCCAGAACTGACACCGCCTAGACGGACAACATTCTCCCCCCCATCCACAAAACCGTCCAACCAAAATTCAACCCAGACGGCCTATCTTCCCGCCGCCGCGCAAACAATACGAATTACGTTCCTCCCTTTAACGTTTTCGGGTGATTAGCGGTTCGTAATGAGGCTCATAGGGCCGGGACTCGGAAGTTTCGAGAGAGAGAGAGAGTCCCTTCTCGTGACGCCGTGCGCATCTCGAAAACGACGAAGGGTTGCCCCCACGGTGCACTTACCACCGTTTGCCTTATTAGATCTACCCAATCCCGAACTCCACGCCACCGGCCCCAAACTTCTCCTTTTTTCGACTCTTAAAATCATGACTGCACGTAACCGTCTACTGATTATATGGATTCGGCGATGATTTCTGATGATGCCCCCTCTCCCCGGCCCGGGCCCACCGAAATGGTAAAATAATACAGTGTCGTCTCCTAGTCTGGACCCTTTGGGATCCTGTGGGCCGGTTCGTTAGCGGGGCCTTGGCGCGAGACACCCTATCATTATGCGGCTGGTCCCCATCACCCCCACCATTGCCCAATTTTCAGTATCCCTCCGCGCCGCGAATGTCCCCCCCAACCCCCCCCTCACCGCACCTCACCCCATACCGTCATCCGCCTCTTCCTTCTCATCCTCCGCCTGGTCCTCGTCCCCTTCGTTTCTCCCATTTTATCGTTATTGTGAACTTGAACCTACAAATTCTTACCTTACGCGATATTGCGCTGAGGGGATTAATGTAGGCGATATTGTCATGGTTTATTTATATTTTTATCGGGCTGAGCGATGGTTAATGTGCGAGGGTGCCGGATGTACGCGGTTTTGAAGGATTGGGATGAAATAATATTTTTGCTTAACGGTTAGGCGGTTAAAGATTTATTAGTGATTAGATGCGGTGAATTGTTGTAATTGTATTGGGTAATTGTCGTTGGCAGCAGGGATATGTAGGAGCGAGCTTGGCTTATTAGATTTGTTTACGCGTGATTTTACAGTATTGGTATGTTTAATGATTGTTTTTATAATGATTTATAAGGGGAGTTCGTAGTGTATGGAAACTGTACGATGGATGGTAGAGGTCCTTCACTTCGCCAAATTAATAATTTGTGATTACTGAATCAACTACATACCTTGAACATATAATGGAACAGAGTGCCGATTTATTTTGCTGCATCCTGCCCGATCTTCAATTTCCATCGATATTGCTTTACCAAAAGCAAAGAAGCTGATAAGGTATGTATCTAATTTAATAATTATCAAGTATGTGTAATAAATACAATTCGTCGACGAACATTTGGCACAGCACGGATTATCGGATATCCAGAAGTTGTCACCTAAAAATTTCCTTCGAAAATCCCATTAAACGTTTCCCCTGCTTCGTGGAATACCACACCACGCCCACATACTTCACACCTGAAGATCATCGGAGCACAGCTTCACGACTCCTGTTATCTGCAATATTGTACAGAAGCATTCCTCAACACTTTCTCTGCCCCGTTCACCCAACGGACATCTACAAGCCATACACGAAAAACCATAGGGTCACATAATTTCTCCGCTCGCATCTCCGCAACGCGGGCGTCGGGGCAAAATTATTTATATATTTTCGTAAATTCGCGGCAGTCGATCGAGTATAGCGGCCAAAGATCGTTTGTTTAAAATTCTATGGGCATTCCTCAACACTTTCTCCACCCAATTCACCCAACGGACCTCTACAAGCCATACACGAAAAACTATAGAGTCACACAATTTCTCCAGCCCCATCTCTGCGACGCAGGCGTCGGGCCGAAACTAAATTCGCGGCAGCCGATCGAGTATTCCGGTCATAATCCGTTTCCTTCAACTTCCATAGGCATTCCCATTGCCATTGTTCCGCGAAGCACTCGTTCAGTGAAACTGAAGCGGACGATTTCTTGGCGCTGGACGCGAAGAGGAGAGGAGAGGAGAGGAGAGGAACGGAAAGGGGAAGAAAGAAGACGAGAGGCGGTGCGAGAGGGGAGGTTGGAGACTAAATAACAGAAAAAGGTATAGGTAGAAGGTGAAGAGAACCGCCGCTAGCCCTATTATCGGGGCCCCGCCAGAAGCCAGCGGTCGTAGCCGCGGATTTCTCCGCACTTTCAGAAAAGTCCATGATCGTCCATCCGTTCGCCGGACTCCGTATCCCGGGACGCTCTGCCTCTCCGTGTGTAGGTGGTCTCGCAACTGGTAATCATTTCGCTTAATGACGAGAGCCCACTCGGGATCCTTCCCTCTCTTTGGCCACAGGTTATCGCGCCCTATCCTCCTCCATCGCGCTGCCTCCATCAGTTTTCTTCCCCTTTCGGGATGAGTCCCGGCTTCCTGCCGGGGCCCTCCCTGCCTCTCGTCTCGTCCCTCGGTTATGTAATTACGTTTCGGCGGTTTTAATGTCGCGCCCAAATTGATGCGGAAAAGCGGCCTGTTCATTGTTGTGATGCGCATTGTTCGCAGGAATCCGTCGATGACTTTTGCTCATGCGACTGAAGTGGAAATGACGGATGGGAAGAGGCAAAGTGAGCTTATTTATAGAAGTGAGACAGTTGGGGGTTGAGAAAAAGAAAACGATAGGTGTGTTGGGAACAGCAGATTCCATATTGAATTAATCAGGGACTTCTTTGTAATACTTTAACATTTTTCACGCTATTGTCTTTTTGTTTCCATATTAAATATTTCTGACTACTAGAATGTGCGGACAATCGGAAGCCTCTAATATACATGTATTACATATATTTAATTATTTACATAATTGCGCTGGAAAAAATAGCGCACTAACTTGACTATTCTTATAACTATTATTTCTATTGCTAATTTCAGATGCCTATAACGACGTTATTCTAACGCAACTGACACCCTAATCCGCACCGTGGCAAATGAATCCGAAAACGCCGCGTATTCCCTTTACCCGGTATACCTGAGCAATGTGTGACCGAGGGAGCCGAAGTCCGTGGAAGCGAAGAAAGAATTTGAAGGGGGGCACTTATTTATGGGCTGCCGAAGAAGAGCGGCGTTTCCTTCCGACTGATCATCTTCGACGCGCGCGCGCGCGCGCGCGCACGTTGCCTTGTGCACTAATTTTTGGTACCCTACGGCGTCAGGAAAGGTTACACGCAACATTCCTCTCCTTCCGTCCGAAATGTGGTGCACAAAGTGCTCCGTGTGTGTGCGCCGCACCGCGGCCCGAGATTTCTTCTTTTGTTGTCCAGCTCCTTTCGACACTTCGATATGCCGCTCGTCATCACTCGCCGAACGAAGAAATTGAAGCCAGAGGCGCGAGGAGTCTCGCTTTCGTGAACGAGATGAACGGTAAGGGAGACGCGCGAGTGGAACCCGAAGAGCGTACCAGCGTAATGTCTCGAAATTAACTCCCGGCTCCCGAGGGTGTGCCCGGGTTAGAAGAAAAATTAATTTTTCGCTCCGACGCTCGCCGCAGCTGACCGTTATTCGCACGGCGCTTATGCCTACAGCTTTGTATCCCGTTGCCACGTTTACAACTATTTCTTCAGCATTTATGCGTTTTAATTTTGTCGACTTGAGCGACTCATTCAAGTCTGCATCACTTTCAGTGCAACTACAATGGGACAATTGTTTATTATGCAGAAGGATGATATAATTCAATATTAATTTTTTGTATCGTAAAACTGTTTATTAAACAGGCAACATACGATATATATCATGGTACAAAGAACGATCGTATGAAGGAGATAGAGCGTATAAGAGTTATCTTCCATAATGTTACCGATCATGTCTAGTGTTCTTGAGTACAATTAACTATGAATGCTTCGCAAGATTATTATTCAAATTAGCTATTTTTTACTAGCATTTAATTTTGTACACCCAAATCGTAACTAGTGCACCGAAAGCAACGTTCCTTCGACGAAATCTAACCGCTCGTCACCAAAAATTACATTAACTCTCCGCATCGCGTCCTCAGACGACACAAACCCCACCAAAAAAAATACGATTTGCCAGAATCATTCCGCGCACGACGTTCGCAGTTAAAAGGTTAATTCACGCATACTGTCAGTCCAATAGCCGCTCGATCATCTCCCCCCCCCCCCCTCTCTCTCCCCCTCCTGCGAAAGCCACGACGTACACTCGGCGCATTCATTCTTTTTCCCCGCCTCGCATGCGGCGAGAGCGCATCGGCCGAAAAATCGCGAACGCTATCTCATTTCCTTCGTCGTCGCCCGTAAATGAGTTCCGCATGTACGAAATCATTTCCGGGAAGTATAATACTTGGCCGAGTTGTCGGCGCGCGCTGCACCGTACCCGAGAGAGAGAGAGAGAGAGAGAGAGAGAGAGAGAGAGAGAGAGAGAGAGAGGGAGACGTATATTCTTCTTCCTCTTCTGACCTCTTCCTCTTCTGGCCTCCTCCTCCCCCCGCACCCCCTCCCCTCTTCCCCGCCGTTGTCGTCCTTCTCCAGACCCCTCCCGCTCCCCTCGAGTCCCCTCTGCACCTGCGAAAGTTCGATCCGCGCGCCAAATGGTTCGGCAAACAATGCAGACGCGATGATGCACCATTCCGGGCATATTGTTCGTAGGAGCGGTTGTAGGCGGCGGATTTATCTGCCTACTCGTAGAGAGAGAGTCAGGTAGAGGACTTGCGAACGGTCCTCGACCCTCGGAACGCGTTTGCGGGACTCGGGACGGAACCGATGGATCTTTCGCTCGCTCCGTACGCTCATTTTGCACGGCCCTCTCGCGAGGAGTCTCAACGTATCGGTCGAGAAACGTTTGCCGGGCAACGTTCGTTTCGTCGGAATTTTTGTGGACCCGATGGGTCTTTCGCTCGCTCTATACGCTCATTTTGCACGGCCTTCCGCGAGAACTCTTAATGTATCGGTCAAGAAACGTTTACTGAGCAACGTCGGTTTCGTCGGTCGAACAATGAAATTTTTGCGAACCCGATGGATCTTTCATTCGCTCTGTACGATCACTTTGTCATGTACAGCCGCGAGAACTCTTAACGTATCGGTCAAGAAACGTTTATTGAGCAATGTTGGGTGCGTCAGTCGTTTGAGGGAATTATTTAGTACGGCCCTCCGCGAGAACTCTTAATGTATCGGTCAAGAAACTTTTACTGGGCAATGTTGGTTCCATCGGTCGTTCGATGGAATTATTTTGTACGGCCCTCCGCGAGAACTTTTGACGTATTGGTCAATAACCGTTTACTGGGCAACGTCAGTTACGTCGGGCGTTCGATAGAATATTTGTGGAACCGATGGATCTCTCACCCGCTCTATATACCCATTTTGCACGGCCCACTGCGAGAACTCTTAACGTATCGGTCAAGAAACGTTTAGCGGGCCACATCGGTTTCGTCGGTCGTTCGATGGAATTTTTGTGGAATCCCTGGTAATGAATACGTTCACCCCGCGCTCTGCGCGTGTTTTGATCAATCGATTACACGCGGTCAAATCGTAGAGACCGTGAAAGCTCCTTGAATAGATAACGAAGAGAGCGATTGTCCGGTGAGCGAAGGCGTTTTTGCTCGGAGAAGCCTGTATGAGATGTTTGGATCTGGGGCGTCATTCGGGGAATTAAGCGGACTCGAAGTAAACGGGTATGAACAGAAGAACCGTGAACGATCCGTGAATGGCCGATCGGAAGGGTATTGTGTTACGAGAGTGACGTGTCTACGTTGACACGTTCGAATTTCGGGATCACTTTATGGAGTCCTGCATGGATTACGGGCGATGAGATGTAAACGTTGCCAACGTAAATGGACGTAAGGAGACTTAAGTTCGCAGGCGATTACACGGAAAAAAGGAGAAACTTTCCCATTGCATTGAGCGCGTAATGTCTTCGAGCCTTCAGAATACGAAGACGGTAGAAGCTGCATTGAAGAGCCTACACCTGTAAAAAGGTTCGGAAAGGGAACTTTGACAGTCGCATCGTCGACACGCAAACACATCCACGGCGCGTTCCTATTCGCGTCGCGCCTTTAACACGTCGCGCTAATGAGATTCCGCATAAAACCTTACGCTCATTCACCTCGCGTACAGGATAATTCATAAACCTCGCGGCCGCGAGAATGATTCCGCGCAAGGCTGGCGGCGCGCGCCGAACATTAACCCACGCCAGGAACGTCGCTCAGGACGCAAAGGAGCAGATGACAGCCGGAGCCAGGCGAGGCGCAAAACAAGAATACCAAAAATCGGAAATTCGAACCGACCGAGATGAAGGAAGATTTCATGCGAGCGCGAGGCCACTCGGGACGCGAAATCGAAAATACAAAGTCTGAGAGACGAGTCGACGCTCGGCAATAAAAAAAAAAAAGGTGATCGGAGCGGAAATGAGTGGCGTTCGAAAAAAAGGTGCATAGAGCGACGAGGCCTGGCTAGCCTCGCAGGTAAGCGGCCGGCCGAGAATTTTGTACAGTCTAGCGTTTCAGCCGCCGCGACACATTGAATGCCGTGAGGCCCCGGTATATCGGGGCCCCCGTACTCACTACCGCTCCCCTCTCCAAGATGGCCGCCGGTCAGGTCCAGTCGGATCCCCCTGACTGAGGCAGCCGAGTCCGCCAGGCCAGGGGAAGGGTAGGCCTCGCAGGTGCCGCCATGTCAGTGTATGCCTAACCTCGACGCCGCGCGGAACGGACGCTGGGCCCGACAAAAAACGTGTGTTATCCCGTGCTACCCGATTCCCCGCACCCCCCCTCGCGCGCCCCGCTGGCCCATTTTACACCTAGCTGCCGGAAAATCTGTTACGTTTCGCGCCGTAGCTGGACCGTGTAGCGGATGCCGAAGTAAGAGAGCAGGATGGAATCCGTTTTGGGCGTAGTGCGTGTCGGGTACATGTTCGCCGGTGCCGGACGATAATCTTAACGGTGCAAGGACTCCCTGCTACCGAGGATCTCGCCAACTCGGGAGGTGACGGTGATACAAGGAGTACGATAATTCCGGCCAGGAGCAAGACCGGCTCGCGAGTGTCAAGGAAGAGGAGGATTCGTTGCGAGGGCCGCAAAAACCGCCGAAATTTTACGTTCCGTTAACGAGGCCCTGTTCGTTACCTTCTTGCCTGGATGGAGTGCACAGTGCGCACGTTTGTTCTCGTGACGTTATCATGATCCTTCGCTCCGGCTGGAAGAGTGTGCGAAGAAGTACTGGTGGAAATTGTGTTCTTCGTCGGTCAGCGTCTGTGCGACTGTCGTTCGACTAGTCTTAATTTAAGTTACGATACGAACGATCGGAGCTGCAAAAAGGTCGCTCCTACGGGGTTATTGTTGGATGTGAAACAGACGGGAAGCGCTGAGCGAATGTCGACATTGGGATCTGGCAATCTGTGCTTCTATCGAGGAATTAGCATAGGACCCAAATACTGCGATCGATAAACGGAATCAGGATCTTTTCGCCCACCGCGTCTCGCAGTGGATCGTCATTGGGATCGAATGAGACGGTTCTCGTCGGGTTCGGAAACGTAGCGCAGGGCACGTATCGTATTCCGGCAATGGAAATAATATTTCAATGACAGAGAGCACGGTGGATAGTGCGACATGCCGTAGACACCGTAGACGGAGATAGGGGTCGATGCCTTGCATTCCTTAAGGAACAGAACCGGTAGAGAGAGCAAGAGAAAGAGAGAGAGAGGGAGAGAAAGAGAGGAGAGGGAGGGAGGGGAGAGAGAGAGAGAGTGCAGGCAGAAGGAAGAGAAACTCGGTACAGCGAAGAACGGTGCCAAGTACTATTATATTTATTCAACCGCGGATATCTGACATGACGCTGAAATATTCCCCGGCTAGCCGTAGGAAGAACGCCGGGCGGAAAGCTGGCGATCCGGGATCAAGATAGTCCGACGAATTCGCAGCGGGAACATTCGCGGAGAGAATCGTTGAAAAAGGAAACCTGCCGAAATAGTACATAGTGCTCCCGTTGCTCCGATCGGGAAAGTAAGGAGGCTGTGATTGTGTTCAGTGATTTTGGTGCTGGTGCGTGTGGAGGACGTGCAGGTGTGCAGTGAGCTCATTCGACGGGCGTGAACGGGCGAGAAGAGGGACGAAAGGGACGAAAGGGACGAAAAGGACGAGAAGGACGAAGGAATCGAGTAGAAAAATCGTCAATCGACTGGGCTGGCAGCGCACTTGGCCATAGGCTGCCCAGGGATGGAAAGGTCGAAATAATCCCGAACGGTGGTGTCGGCGGCGAGGGAGGAGGGTGAGGAGGTGGAGGAGGAGGAGGAGGTCGTGGAGGCGGAGGTAGTGAAGGCCCCAGGATGCGGCCGGTGCGGCACCTGCTACTGTTCCTCGTCCTGGGAGCGAACCTCGCCCCGGGCACACGGTCCGAACTCGTAAAGCACTTGGAAGTCTCGGAGAACGCTCGCCCGGGCACCAGAGTGGGCTTCATTGACGCCGACAATCCGCCGTATCTGATAGTGTCCGTATCGGGCTCGGCGGTCGATACCGATCTGATAGTGGACCATGCGACCGGCGAGATACGTACGAAGGTGCCGCTCGATAGGGAGACCAGGCCATCGTACAGCCTGGTGGCACTGCCGCAGAACGTCCGCGTGATGGTCAAGGTGCTGGACGAGAACGACAACGCGCCGACCTTCCCGGTGGAGCACGTGGACGTCGAGTTCCCGGAGAACTCGCCGCGGGACGCCAAGCGGGCCCTGCCGCCGGCTAAGGACCCGGATCTGGGCCAGTACTCTACTCAGAGGTACGAGATCATATCCGGGAATCACGGGGACGTCTTCAGACTCTCGCAGCATCGAGGTCGAGACAGCGTGCTCTATCTGGACCTGCAGAACTCTGGGATCCTGGACCGGGAGGCACGCTCCCAGTACAGGCTGGTGATAGAGGCCTTGGATGGCGGCTCTCCGCCGTTGAGATCCAGACTTCACGTGAACGTGACCGTGCAGGACGTCAATGACAATCCGCCGATATTCAATCAGACTCGCTACGTGGCGAGCGTGCCGGAAAACGCGACCGTTGGCACGCCGATCCTGGCCGTGAACGCCACGGATCGCGACGCCGGGGACAATGGCCGGATAGAGTACTCGATCAATCGGAGGCAATCGGATAGGGAGGAGATGTTTCGCGTGGACCCGGAGACGGGGATGGTGTACGTGAACAAGGCGCTGGACTTCGAGTCGAAGGAACGGCACGAGCTGGTCATCGTCGCCAGGGATCGCGGTGCGCAGCCGCTGGAGGCCAGCGCGTTCCTCTCGGTGCGCGTGACAGACGTCAATGACAACCAGCCGGCCATCACGGTCATCTTTCTGTCGGACGATGCCACGCCGAAGATCAGCGAGAGTGCACAACCCGGAGAGTTCGTCGCGAGAATTTCAGTTAGTGACCCTGACTCCAGGACGGAGTACTCGAACGCCACCGTGACGCTCATCGGCGGCGAGGGTCACTTCGGACTCACCACCAGGGACAACATCATCTACCTGGTGGTGGTGGAGAGGCCGTTGGACCGGGAGGAGAAGCCGGTGTACGATCTTTCAGTCGAGGCCACCGACGCTGGCACGCCGCCTTTGAGAGCTGTCAGGACGTTCAAGCTGGTGGTTACGGATGTTAATGATAACGCGCCGAAGTTCGCCCAGGAGAGGTACGAGGCTCATCTTCTGGAGGCTTCCGAACCTGGAACCCCCGTCGTAAGGGTCACCGCGACGGACTTGGACGAGGGTGCCAATTCGGCTATTAGGTATACCTTGTCCAATAGCACGTGGTTCGCGATCGATCAGGCATCCGGACTGATCACGACAGTTACCCACGTGGACTGCGAAGCGGATCCGGCGCCGATCCTGGTGGTCATCGCCACGGACTCCGGACGTCCGCCGCTCAGCAGCAGTGCTACAGTGCGTGTTACCGTTCACGATCTTAACGATAACGAGCCGATCTTCGAGAAGCCGCTGTACAACGTCACCATTCCGGAGGATACGTCTGTTGGATATTGCTTTCTCAAGGTAGGATGTCTGGATTAATTTGCGGCCTGCAGGCTCGTGGCACTGTATTTTTATATGAGGTATTTGTTTACGGTGGGGTTAAGGGCTTGGGGGGAACTGTGGGGAGGGTTGCCGGATGCTTTGTCCGTTAAGTAATCGTGACTGACGTTAATTTCGTGCGATAATTAGCTGATGAGAGAAAGGGGATACGTTGTATGAGGCTGATGAGAGTGATATTCATTTTCGGTATTTACGTATCTGACTTTCGTCTTTATATACTTTCTGATGTTTTAGATTGAGGTGGCCTTGTGTCATTGAGAATATAAAGCAAAGATTTTTCTAAGAAATAATTCCGTCGTTTATACGAGGAATTAATACAAGATTTCTGTTTTAAAATCAAATAACGATCGTCTTTGCTTGACAGTGTGTGAGATAGAAAAACGTTTTAAAAGGATGTTGACTGCTTTTGCAAACTTGTCCTACATGACAATCGTTAAACGATATTTAGAGCTGGTATTAATCCCTCCCCACTTACGGTTTATTTCGGTCGCTGAGTGTTATCTTGGAGCATTATTCATCAGGGTCCATCTTCGCGGAAAGTAAAAGTTATGTCGTTTTCTTCGCGAGTGAGTCTCCTTTACTTTTGTATCCTGCTCGACTGCGCTTACATTGGATGTAGGATACATCGCCGTTTTTCGCATGCCATGTGCATGCAAGCGCATACATATGCCGTAGAAAGCATCGTACTCTTGTAAAGGATTATCGGGAGAATACGAGCAGGGAACTTGATGGAATTTCAAGGATTTCTTATCGATGCCGGTGATATCAATCGTAGGGAAGTATGTGCGCGTATGTTCGTACAAGCGAAAGATATAAAGGCGCATTCTAACAGTATCTATTTCTACGCTGATGAACGTACTCTAACCGTGAAGCTTATCTAGCCATTACAACTTGATGACATTAGTTTGCGTGTAACGTTCCGAGAAAGTAAGGAATGTTAATGTCAATCTGCATACCGGAACACTGTCGGCTTTATGAAATTACATATATGTAAAATAGCGTTTTCTATCGAATTACTTTACGGTGTACGGTTGACACGTGGTGCTTGGACATATTCACATGAAGTGAGTAGAACGTACGATGAATGTACAGTGGACGCTCAGGGAATGCTAGGTCTTCCAATGAGAATCCTTGTAATGCGCGAAATATATTACTGGGTACTATATTTGTGTAACGCAACTCGTCATAGAACGCGCCTTGTAATAAATTGGAAGGTCTTCGCAATCAAAGTAAAAGTTCTAGTTTAGCAGTATATTCTCCTCGCTACCAATTCTTTCCGTTTCGCAACTCAATAACATTAGTAATATTTTCTTTAAATCGAAACCATATACATGCTTTTCAATTGATAAGAAAACTGTTCAATGGTTGAAATCCAAAATAAAAAGTAACATAGCAGCAATTACTCATGACACGATACTCTGTATTATTCACTCTACGTCAAGCTAATCACTGTACAACACGATTTCCTGTAACGTAGTCTTCTACAAGACTCAGTGTATCAATAGCCTGCGAGTCTACAGTACACGCTCCACTTTTCTTCATCATCCTAAATACTGAACAAAGCACCCTCGTACTTTGTCACGTCGAAAGCGCAGAATTACCCAGACCCGACCTTCTCGCGCACTTTCACAGTTCGATCATTACAGTAGCTCGCACAATGGCTCCCCTGACAATTCCCTCCACCATCAACAAACCTCACCCGTTACCCTCGAATATTCATCCTCTCCCACGAACTGTCGCGAAAACTCATCTCAGCTTCCGCCGCGAGTTCCTCCACATCTCTCATCCGCGGACAGCATACGGACGAACAAATGAGTTCATTTTTCAATTGAACAGCAGGGCCGTACTCCGTACCCTGCCCACCGAATGTACATCCATTCGGCCAGGGTCCGGTCGCGACCCAATGTTAATGGGCAACTCGGACCGGGTCCCGGGTATGATATATATTTTATTGGCGCTTCGCTGCCTAGTTCAATGATGATTTATAATTGTTGCTCGCTCGGGTATAATTATTATAATTACAGCCTCTTCGTCGGGACTCACCCGCCCGTCCCTTGTCCCAGGGACCCCGAACCGAAGAGAAACCCGGCTCTCTTCTACCTTCACATCCATCCCCCTCACTGTGCGGCTCCACCCCTTCTGTACTCCACCTTCTTTCCCTTTCTTCTGTCCCTCTCCCCCCACCCACCCTCTCTCTCTCTCTCTCTCTCTCTCGGCCCCGGTACCCTCTCGGCCGTCTCTTCCTTTTCTTCCCGATCCTCTCTCCCCCTCCCCCCCTCCCCCCGCCGCCTCTCTTTTTCCCTTTTTTCTTCCGTTCACGCCCCCCGAAAGCCCTCTCGCAGAGAGGGCCCAGATCTATGGCGCCGCCGCGCGTGGAAACGGGTTTTGGAAGTTGGATTCGTGAGTCGAATTCTCGCGGGCTTCTGCGGAGTTTGCCCTTTGCATTTCGTTTTAACCGCGCGCGTATCTTCGTTTGTCTTCCTAACGTTCCCCGGCCCAAGAGGGAGCGTACTGCGGGCCCTCTTCTGTCCCAGCCTCGCTGATCTCGTTCGCGTTTCATCTTTCGCCGACCGTTCGCCGCCTCCTCTCGGGCCCGATGTGTGCGATCGGCGTTGTTTGGACACGTTGCGTTAAGGTCGCACGGTTCTGGGAGCCGCGGTTGCCGTTTCTTGATCGACAGCGAGAGGTAGCCGTTCGATGGCTTTCGAGCGAAATTCTACGGTGGGGACATACTTAATCGATCAGAGTTTTTGCGACTCTCGCGTCGCCATTCTGGCGGGTCGCACTTACCCAAGGCTAATGGCCTTAATTAATGAGAGAATAATGCCCCGGCCGTGACGAAACATGATTGATGCTATTGGTACTGGCCGATCGCGGAGTGAAATATTTCGAGGAGGAGGGGGTGGGGAGGATGAAAAACGTAGCGAAGAAAGGAGGCTTTGAGTCACGGCGCGCTAATCCTCCGCGAGTACGTTCCTTCTCTCTCTCCTTTTTTTCTTTTGTACCTTTAATGAGAAGCGTAAGATCGTTACGCGCAAGCATGCGTATTAACGGATGCGTGGCCGTAATATCAGATTGCATGTATTTTCTACGTACTTAACACTCCCATCGCGCGTGCATTCTTAGGTATATATCGTCCGCCTGTTGGGATAGAATATGTGATTCACTGTGATCGACATTTTCGTTCATCGGTATTTCTCAGGATTCGTACATTAAATGCTTTCTCGTTTCTATAATTTTAGCAAGAATACTTTTAGAAAGTACGTGGAAAATTTTAATTTTTGTAAGAACACTTTTGAGAAAGTACGTTGAAATCGAAGAGTAAGCTTTTGAGCAGGTTTAGCAGAGAAAATTTCTTTACTTTTGCAAAAAATTGGTCGGTTGGAAATAATCGGCAGAGGGGTTCAATGAATATCAGTATTTGTTGAACAGTAGTGCGTTGCGCGAAGAGATGATCGTAGCGGGTCTAACTACTGTCTGACATCTGCCATTAGGTAGTCCAACATTTAAATCGGAGGCCTCCAGCAATTGTTACCGTTTTAACCGCGCACGCTCTTCTGTTTCTCTCTCTACCTTCGTCTTTCATCCTCCTTTCTGGCTTGCCCCCGCTGCTCTTTTTACTTTAATGATTTATCTCCATCTCGTTTTCATTCTTATTTCTCCATTCCTGTGATCAGATTGCGAGATGTAATTGCCGTTTACGTCACATTACACGTGGCGGCCGCAGCGTTGCTTCACTTTTTTTCGTTTGCATCGTTTTTGAAAAATGATAATGTATACGCGCTAAAAAGCGTATATCAGAGATTATGCCGACAGGTTCACTGCTTCATAAACTTTACAGTTTGAATTATATTTTTTCGACTTATAAATTAACATTTTTGTCCTGTAAAGATATTAACTGGAGTTTGAATTCGATTGCGATTTTAATTTCTACCTTAAAACACTTCAGTATTTTGTATAACAATTGCTTCTCTCAATTACATTCTTTATACCAGTCACCTATTACTTACTAGTTTAGAAGTTCTACATTATTTTTCTTCTAGAACCACATTAACAAACAATTCATGTTAAAGTCCAAAGTGACACAAGAGAAGAAGAAAAAATACTCCACTTTCGTTTTTGAGTCCACAATATTAAACTCTTACACGCCTCAAACAGAGCACAGTTTCCAACTCCTTCAGCCTTACTTCAAAGCAGCATCCGCGAGCCACACTAGGAAGTGACAAAATGCATTTAACCTTTAATTCAAGAAATAAGGTACCGCCAACCTGTGAAAGTGAATTTTACTCTCTACCCAGACAAACTGCGGCACACCCGTTTCGCAAGATGCACTTTCCGCGCTTCTGCGCGCGCGCTCCTTCGCCATTCGAAATTCATTAACGTTTCCACGCCGTTGGCCGCGATCTTTTGCGTGAAGGATGAGTCTTGCAGGAACGGGAATCGATCGAAAAGACATCTCTTTCCATCGATTCCGCTCTCGCAGACGCTCGCTGGCGCGCGCGCGCGCATGTGTTTGTACGCATCGAGGCGTCGGAAGAGAAAGCGGCCATTTGGTAGGCAGATCAGTGTTGGTCATAAAACAGGTAACCAATCGACATGCAGCGAAGGAGAGCGGCGAGGGGAAAATTGCGTGTGAGCGGCGCTTTCCAATGCACTTGGTGCGACCGTTGCACCGGCAAAGTGCACGCTAGAGTCGAAGATTTTAGCTGGCTAAAGACGCTGCCTTGCCATCGTTCCCCACACACACATATATGTATACCGATTCTGTTCTCAGCTATCCCCACTACTGCCTCCCCCCCCCCCCCCCCCACCATGCACGTGATAACCTTTTTATCCGCGAGCTTTATCGATGTTAACGATCTGGAACGCGCATACCTGTGTTAGGAATTTCCGAGGGAAATTTTTTGAAGGATGTAAAGATACGGGCGGCTAAGAGCGAGCTCGGTTTTTTTCGGAGGGAAAAACTGGTATGTTGGAAAATTTTCAGACGGAGCGGTCTGTTATTGGCGAGTAATGTCCTTCCTCGGTAGCTTCGGTTTTAGGGTGTGCGTGATAGTCGGTGCGTGTCCCGGGTGACTCGATTCGAGTTTCACGGTGGCTGGTAGAGTAGGACGCTCGGTGTAATTTGATTATTGTTGTTCGGGGATCGTAGAGTACGAGATCACATTAGGCATTCAGGCGTAACGCTTTTATCGAATGGTAATTTTTGCGACTTATGTATTGTGACGAACTTTTTTCTGACGCTGCCTACGTTATGAGAATAAAGTGGTCCCTTTATTTTGAAAGCGGTGTAAGTTCATATAAGACAAAAATTTAATATCACATAATTTACACCATGTTTATCATAATTATATATCTCATTTTTCCGCAAAAAATATCATAAAAATGCCAAGATCAAATAATGCGGGACAAAATAAATTGATTAGAAATGTATATTTAGAAGGGTGGAAAGAGGAAGAAATAAACCGCCTCGTTACAGCGCAAAAGTTCCACTTTTCTTTAGTTGCGCCGTTTTCGGATAATCGGGGATTTAAATGGGCCACGCGGATAAACGAAACTCGGATGAAATTGGAAAGTTGTCAGCGAACGGGATGACTTCGGCGCACTCGTCCGGCAAAGTGCGCCGTAATAAGGCGCATTAAAACCGTACGCACCGTCCCGCCGTTTCACACTCTCGATTTCACAATTCGCTCCGCTACCGTAATTCATTCGGCCGCGATGCAGCATTACGATAAGCGGATTATTTTTATGGAAAAGCCCTTTCTCGGACTAATTCATGAGATACCGGCCCGGCCGCGTTTGAATGGAAAGTGCAACTGTTTCGTAACGCGCAGCGACTCAAAAGTTACATCGGGTGAGCCGTATTCGAAATTTTTCTCCCGCTTCATTTGGACAGTCTGAAGCACGTACTGGGAAAACTATTTATGAACGCTTATGATGCAAAAGGTTTGCGAACACTGCATACAGTCTGTTACTATAAATGCAAATACCAATAATGCTGCGTGAATACATGAACCCTTCGAAAGATATGATTATCAATGATTATCAAACAACCAAAAATCTATATTGAAAGTAGATTTGTGCTCTAGTACAGTATTTCAACAGACATTTCACTCTGAACTTGCCGGTTACATCTAGTTACACTTCTAATTACAAGGTCAGACTTATTACCTTTTTCTCGCTTACTCAAAAACTATTATACGTTAGATCGTGTCATTATTAGCTTAATTCCTTAAAGTCAATGTTTTCAGTCAAAATCATTGAACTGTACTAGTTACAAGATAACACCGACCGAATTCGCGAAAAACACAATACTATACATTTACACTGACGTTCAAAAACCAGTTACTGCAACCTGATTCGACATTACCCTCCCAACAAACATTTCCCAAAGACAACACCGACGCATAACCTACCGTGCTCACTTTCCCAATTCACTTTTCCACCTTCTCACATGCCCACTTAACATTATTCAGCGTCTCGCCAAAACTTTCTCCGTTCCCCCTCCCTCACAAATCCTTCGTCGCGAAAAACGCCACAGGCCTGAAAAGTCCTTTTCGGTGACGTGAATCGGCAGGCTGGAGTCGGGAGGCGGGAGGAGGTGGGGAGGAGGAGGTGAAGGGAGCGATTCTTGCGTAGCTGCCTGAAGTGACGACCTCGATTGACCCGTCGATCCGTCATGGCTTTCTTGCCCGGCGCGGAGAGAGGCTCGCACAATTAGTCGGGTAAGGTGCAAGATCGGAGGATCGTGCGTCACGTGGAAGCTAATGTCGGGCTAATGCACGGCGAGGGCCCCGGCCACGTTCGCCTCGACTCGTTCGATCCGACACGCACCCCGACTACACAGTCGTTGCAAGCAGAATGTGTACCGGTAAACCCGGCCGCGAGATAGAGAGAGAGAGAGAGAGAGAGAGAGAGAGAAAGCGAGAGCGAGAGAGAAAAAGAGAGTAAGAGAGAGAGAGAGAGAGAGAGAGAGAGAGAGAGAGAGAGAGAGAGAGAGATAAAACGCTCGGGACACGCGTCGTTCACTAATGGATTCTCTTGCCCGCGGGCTGATTCGTTTTCGTCGCGTCATCTCCATACGGAATTTGATTAATTACGACCGCGGCCGGGGCCTCCGGTAATTACTTTCCAATAAGAGATGCGCCCTACCCGCCCCTAGCCCCCCTTTCGCCCGTTTTCCCAACTTTTATTTTGAAACCGTCCCGGGCGACTGCCATTTTTCGCCGACGGGCCTTTACGTAATCCGGTCGTCGCGGCTTTCCTTCGCGGCTGTTTGTTTTCCCGGGAGCGGAGGTCGAACGTCTGTATCGAGTAAGGAGTATAATGAAGTGGTATGTGGAAGTCCTAATTCGAGTTAGCTCGCGCGTTGCGCGCAGCGGTGTGTGGAAGTCGTAATTCGAGTAAGCTTGCGCAATATTTGCGATTTTGGGACTATTTCATGATCGTGCGAAGTAAATTCGGAAATGTACGGACTATGATACTAATTGTGGATATAGGAGTATAAAGCTTTTATAAGGATTTCAGTGGCCAATTCTTACGGTTCGCAGGAGAAAAAAAACTTGACAGATATACAGGGATAATGTAATGAAGTGGTATGTGGAAGTCGTGATTCGAGTAAATTTGCGCATTATTTGCAATCGTGTGCCTATTTCATGATCGTACGAAGTAAATTCGGAAATGAACGGTCTATGGTACTAATTGTGGAAATAGACAGGTGTATAAATATAACGATCTCGATGGCCAATTCTTGCGGTGCACAGGACAAAAAAACTTGACAGATACACGGGGCCCGAGACTCGTAGAAAAACACAGGTGTTCCGCCGGCTTTTCCTCATTCACCCACTCAGTTTTCCGTATCATATGCGAGAGTTGGCACGGGTATTTGCGTGGGTAAGTGAGCGTGCCGTGGCATTCGTTCTCTCTCCCTCTCTCTCTCTCTCTCTCTCTCTCTCTCTCTCTCTCGGGCGCGTGAGGGAACGCATTGTCGACGGTGGCCGCGTTCGTTCTCGAAGCGGTCGGAATAATGGTGGAAATGCAGAAGATTTGCTGGCAGATGTAAATTGCGCAACTACGAGGTAACCTTTCGTCGCTCTTACCGTAAGCATTTTTTCCCTTTGTTCTACGTTTCCTTTTGCCGCTCGCCCCATTGTGGCGAGTTTCGTCTCGCGCTCGGTTTGTTACCTATTCGGTTTGTACGTATGTTGGTATGTACACTGTGGATATCAAGGCTCGTTTTTGCACTGCGATGTAGGCTTATATTATTCATGCGCGCGGTTAATAAAAGCGGCAAATAAAGCGAATTATGCCGAAGAATTTTTATATATGCTTTGGGGGTACATTTTTGAATGAATGAATATTCAATGTTTCGCTTGCTTTCTCCGTGTTGTTTCACACAATGATTGTAGGGATTAAAAATAGTTTCTGAGCGATAGTCTGTATAGTAGATAAGTAGATATTTTTACATTTGTATCATTACACACATTACAATATCAATTTTCGTTTCAAAACTTAAGACAGTAACTGAGTTATCGCTTTATAAATAACAGTACATACTTCAACGTTACGATTCCCCGACCTGCAGATTCTGATGAGCGGTTAATTGCTTCTGTACGCGATTCTTACCAATAACGATCTTCGTCATGCGAACAGTACCCAGCGACACTCTACGATTCGACTCGCAATTTTGTGAAGACCGTTTCGAAGACGCGAGATATTACATCGCTTCTTACACCGCGAGTCCCGCGTTAACTAGCAAGCTGAGCGCGTAGCGGAAGATAACGTTTCCGTTTCGAATGAGCGTTGCCGGATGAGCGCCGAAGCACTTTCCGATGCCAATACCGAGACGCGGCAACTAACGAGCCTGCATACAGAATGCAGTACTTTTTTTCGGACCCTCCTCTATTCACGCTCTCTCCCTCTCTCTCTCTCTCTCTGACACTCTCCGCTGGCTCGCGTTGCCGTGCACTCGCGAGCATAACTGATGCCGCTCGAATGATCCAATTTGCATATTGCCGAGCGCGCGTTTGAAGGAACGAAAAGTACGATGTTGGGCACCCATTCGAAGGTTTACGTCCGCGCCAGACGCATGAAGAACTATAACCACTGATAATGCTCTAGAAGGTCGCGGCGGAATGGCGGCTTTGCTTAACGTCGAATTGGAGGTGAAGACAAAGAGGTGGAGGGGGAGAAAGATGCGAGCGGAGAATGGAGAGAGAGTGAGTGAGAGAGAGAGAGAGAGAGTGAGAGAGAGTGAGAGGGGGTGGGGGATGTAGTTGGGACAGGACGACCGGGCAACTGGCCATATTCCATTCCTGCCAGCGGTGAGTCCGGGCTCTCAGTTTTTGCGGCCGCATTTCACTTGCACTTGGTCAAATTCATTTGTCAACGGTGCCGTATACGTCGACCGCCGCCAGCTCGCGCCGAGGCCGCCTAGCTTAATATCGGCCGCGTTAGGGGCCCTATGCTCTAATGAATTTTAATGGTCCCCACTCCGCATGCGTTTGCCTACCCAGCCGAGATTGCGGATGCGGCAATTGTCTCGAGTTTTGGCGCTGAAGTGAATGGAGAGAAACTTCGGCCCGATGCGGCGCGAAGATGCCCGTTAAGCTCGCTTAATTTCGGGAATGGGAAGAGATCGTGGAAAATGTGCCTTTCGCACGTGGTCGGATGAGCTTCGGAAAGTGTTCGATGACGAGCACGGTGAGTTATTGGAAAAAAAAATTCGGTTGAATGTCTCGAATCAGGGTCCCGAACGGTGGCCGAGTATATTCGGATGAGAAGGTGTTGAGTGTCTTGCGAAATTATAATGATCGTAACGGGCGATATATTCGCCCGGCGAAGCGGTAACCCGATAAAAATCTGAGGTATGATACTGCTGTCGACGGAGATGAAAGTGGTTAAAATCGCGGGTCATTCGAAGGAAGGCGGGCGAGATATACCGCAGACATCCTTGCGCAGGACGAGTATTTCTCAAGGAGAGCAACGTGAGTGTCCCGCATGAAAAGTGGAATACGGAGCGAAGTTGAGGCTGGCCAACGTTTCCAGCGTGTCATCGGGAAAATTAAGTTAATTTCATGTCGGTGCACAGGTGACCTTGAGCCGTGCTTTTTTTTTTACGCCCACACCTTTCGGTGCCCCGAACTCCGGCGCTCATTTATGCTTACCTTTCAGAAAGTAATAACGATCCTGATAATGGGGCGGCGAGGAAGACCAGAAAACATCGGATCCTTGTCTTCGTTTTTACCGCTGAAGGTCATGTTCGGGCGACTTGTTTTCGGAATTAATTTCATTTCTTCCCCCGGCTTCTTGTATAGTTACTCTTGAACCAGAACTACTGCCTATTAAGGGCTACTTATATATATATATGTGCGGATAACTAACCGTGGAGTCGCCATGTTGGATTTGAAGCTGATGCAGCAAGTTGAATTTTGACTTCAGGTAGTTTGGCTATAGTCTGTTCGACTATCGAAGTGCAATGGTAGTTACTGTCGAATCCATTCTTGCTTCCCAGCAACTGCTATTAATATCGCGAGAAAAATTCCTTCGAGTTCAGGTCACGCTAGGAGGGACAAGCAACGTTCTGCGCCTTCGAACGATGGCTGTGCTCATTTTTTCTCAGAAATACGTTTTATTCCGTGCCGTGGCATGTTTTCGAGGTATGATATTCTACAAAGTGCATTCGCTGCCGCTGAATTTTAAATGCAGGCCGTGGTAGCTACTCGCCGGATTACGAAACTGCGAAGTCAAGGGAAGAGACAAGACGACTCACCTTTTAAGGAGACCCAACTGGCCCAGTCTGGACTTCTGCTCTGTTTATCTTTTTCACCCGCTTTTTCCTTTATTTTCTCGTTCCCTCCCTATTCTCGCCCCCCGCTCGTCTTTCCCTCCAGACATTGCAGCATATCAATAGATCAATCTCCTCCTCATAATTACAACCGAAGCGACTTTTTGCTCCGTCCACAACGGCAAATCGAAGAAACGAGGATGTTAAAACACTCAAACAAAAACCAACGCTCTGCCTATAAATCCTAATAATCCCCCCCAGCTTCCGTGAAAAACGTCCATTTCCACACCTAATCACATAATTACAAGCTCGATCTCACAAACCGAGTTCCTTCTCCCTATTAACTATCCGGCAACAGTACGCGAACCGTTATCGAAGTACAAACGTGACCGTTATTATCCTCAACCGCCTAAAACTCGACCCTAAGTCCTCCAACCTTTCCAATACCGAACCTAACTCGCGCATCCACATTCTGACCGCTCGCGTCATCCGGACATGTTTTGAGTCCATCCGTCAAACAAAAAACTCCCATCTCCCGTCCGGGTCGCCCGTTCGACTTTCGTCGACTTTCGTCCACCTTCCCTAAGATTTTTTCATTCCAGAATCCAAGCCTCGAAAGGTGGAAAAGCCAGTCGACGCTTATGAGAGCGCATAGGGGGTTGGCGCACGGCGAAGGCTTAGGCTAGGGCAACGAAAACTGGTCGGATGTGTAGTCTGGGCAAGAAGAAACTGAGGAGGAGTTGGAAGTGGCGAAGGTGGGGTGGCGGAGAGGGGGGAGAGTGGGGAGGTAGGAACGACTTGTGAGGCAGGGGTAGGGCCGGAGAGAGGCAGGAGAGGCAGAAGAGAGGTAGGAGAGATAGGTAGAAGAGAGAGGCGTGCGAGAGACAGAGAGAGAGAGAGAGAGAGAAAGAGAGAGAGAGAGAGAGAGAGAGAGAGAGAGAGAGAGAGAGAGAGAGGCGAAGCCGCAAGAGAGTGAGGCGACTGGCATTCCACAGAGCCCGTATTAATTATACCAGGCTTCGGTGATGCCGTGTGCATGAGAGCAGGAGGAACCTCCGACTCTCTTCCTACTATTCTTTCTCCACCTTTTCGCTCTTTTCGTCCGTACCTCATTCCTTTTCCGCTGAAATCAACGAGAGAGTCGATGTTCCGACGATGGGGACTGGAGGGGAAAAAAAGGAATAGAGCCGAACGCGGGGCAGGAGGATCGAGTGTAATGGAAGCGGAAGGGAAAAAGGAGAACCCTCGAAGGGAGGGACAGTGGCACGTAAATGCGGATGTGTACTCCCTCCATGCGACCGTTCCGAATTTCGCGGTTTTCGACGATAGGAAAGCCAGCCGCAGAAATACAAAACTCAAACTTCGCCAACTCGAATCTACAGTGCGCAATCGGCTTACATCGTAGCGTCATCATTCAAAGCGCCATTAGTATCGCCACCGTTCGCAGAAATACGGACACCGAAATGCGGATGTGTACTCCCTCTTATGCGACTGTTCCGAATTTCGCAGCCCTCGACGATCGGAAAGCTATCCGCAGAAAAATATTGAACGCTCAAAACTCAAATCATCGCCAATTCGAATCTAGAGTGCGCGAGCGCAATCGGCTTACATCCCCGCGCCATCATTCGAAGCGCCATTAGTATCGCTACCGTGCGTGTTGACCGAGTCCGAAAAATCGAAAGTCAATTACCGGGACGTCATTACCATGGCCGCTGCGCTCGGCCGGGGGAGGGACGGGTAGAAAAACGACGAAGCTTCGTCGACGTTGAGGGGGAGGGAAGGGGGCAGGGGAAGCGCGAGTCGAACCGAAATTCTTTTCGTGCATTCTTGCGTTTCCACCGGCGAACAACGTTCGGACTCGCAGAAACGGAAATAGCATGCCCCGAATAAATAATTCGGATCGTTCGGAGAAGCGTGGTAGAGAGAGAGAGAGAGAGAGAGAGAGAGGGCGGGGAGGGAGGGAGGGCGAAGGAGAGCGAGGCGCAAAGTAACGTACCTGGTATTCGCGGTGAGCGGCGAAGGATGGAAAGTAAATTACCTCTAGGAGAAGGACTGGTATACGGGATGAGGCCGAAGGGTGTGGGGAGATGGAGGAAGATGGGACGGTGTCGGGGCCGCGGCTTTATGAGAAGCCGGGTAGAAGGAGGAAGACGGACAACGGGTAGAGGGAGGCTGAGGAAGGTGGGAGGAGAGGGGTAGAGGGAATGAGATGGAAGGAGAGGGAACGAAAAGGAAAAGGTACGAGAGGGAACGAGAGGGAATGGAGCGAGAGAACGGGCGTGAAGATGAGCTGGCGAAAGAGGGAGAGAGAGAGGGAGGGAGACGAATAGGATGGAGAGGGAGAAGAGAGAGAGAGAGAGAGAGAGTATAGAGTGGAGGGAAAGAGATCGAGACTGCTAACCGACGGTAGGCTAGTGAAATTGCACCACTAAAACTCCGACCGGTGCTCTCCCGGTCCACTCTCTGTTCTTCGCGGCGAGGAGAGTGCGTTTAAAAAATTCCTTCTCCCTTCGGCCGCCTTCTGTATGCCCACCGCCAAGTAGCTCATTTCCTAGCGCTTCGGAAAGCGGCCGGCGAGCTTGGAGCACTGCCCGTTCCTTGTTCCACCGCCGTCGTCTTAACTACCCGAGCTTTCTTTCTTTCGTGGACGAACCATGGCCGGATGTTCAGCTACGCTTTTCGGCTTTGTTTCGTTGTACGTGCGTTGATACGTTTTTCCGTTTGTTCGGTTTCGTTTTGGCTTGGTTCTAGCGTGCCAAGGCATTGTTTATTGGTAAGGACTTTCATTTGGTTTGTTATGTGGAGTACGGATTCAGGATTTTTAACTGAGGACTTAGTGCTTTATGTTTGTATGGATTTTTGAAAACGTCGGATTCTAAGTACAGCTTTAAGTGTATCGAACTCAGACACTGTCCAAAGAAAATCGGATTGAATTGAACAGAGTATTATTTCTGACGAGAATTATAGTTATTTATCCTTTAACGAATTCCTGAAACAAATGCCATTTATATAACCTTATTGCATATGGCTTCTCACTAACGATTCACGATAGAGTAAAAAAATTACGTTACTCGCACATTCCATATTGAAACATAGCGCTAACGAACGTACGCGGAACACTTGTTATTCCTATGCGATCGCTAAAGTTGTTTGTTAACAACGGCGGATAAGGCAAAAGGATGAAAAATGTCCGAGATGAAAAAGGGAGTCGAGGGGGCAAAAACTAGTACATCTCGTTTGCATAGCAATCATTGTTGGACCGGCGGAGTGTATAACGTACGTGTCTGCGTATATGGCACCCGCGTGCGGTAACGTTGCGTGATTGCCACGTTAAGAGGAAGAAGAAGAGACAACGCACGTGATCCACGAAGAGGAGCCGATGGTAGCCACGCGAACGCTTCAGGCGACTCCATTTTGCTTCTTCACCCCGTACCTACCCTTTTTTTTATCCCCTTCTAACTTTATTTCTTTTATTCAGCTTCTCTCCTCTCTCTCCCTCTCTCTCTCTCTCTCTCTCTTCGCTGTTTCGTGTTGCATCATTAATAAAGCTTGCCCACATGCGTTTTGTTTGATTACATACCGGTTCCGGTTTTTGTTCATTGATAGCGAAGTGTGCGTAATAGAGACAGACACGCGCGCACATTAACCGTTCAAGATTAAAAATATTCCGCCAAAATATCGATATTCGTCCAACATCTTTTCCTCGTCATCATTAACGCTGCTTACTTGCATTTCGTCCGACTTTTGATTGGCCCTCAGGTTTTGCTTCTTTTCCTACCGAAGCGTCGTTAAATAGAAACAAGTATCCGAACGTTTCGGCCCGGATTCGTCGATCTGCGTTCTTCTCGTTCACCATGAAAAGGCCATAGGCTTCACCGAAGTCCAGGTAGTTCCTACTCACAACTTTGTGAACCTGACAATCTCGTCGGCCCGGGGCTCGATTAAGGCTTTCGAAAACCGGAAATATGCGAACCCGGGTCCGATATGTAAATGAAATAAATGTAAGCGGCGGTGGTGGGGGGTGCGGGACGAAGCGCATAATACGAGAAAAGGGAAGGGGGGGGGGGGGGGGAGTTTGTCGGTGCAGAGGCGGTAGTAAACAGCGTGTCCCTTTGTGAAAAATCGAGAAACAAATTAGACGGCGTGTCGACGCTAGTCACGGACAGGCGATTTATCAAAAATTAATTATCCATTAGGCTTGGGATCGGGTAGAAAAGTATAGCTTTGTTGCACACAATGGTTCACTGCCCGGGGCCTCGCCAGGTATAAGGGACAGAGAGAGAGAGAGAAAAAAAAAAGCAGGACGAGCCTCCACGTGAGAGAAGACGAGAGGGAGTGAGGAGGAGGGAGGCGGAGCGAGAGAAAAGAAGTGCACCTCCGACGGTCCGCGGCACAAAAAACCGTCTACGCCTATGAATATGCTGTCACTACGTCAGCTCTAACAACAAAGTAATCTTCGTTAGCTTCCCACGTTATCTTCTTATTCAAATTGGGGGAAAATCTCGAATCCGGCCCCGGCCGAAGCAGAAAATCTCGGTCCGTTGAAGATTATGGTGCCATGTTGGTAATATTTTCAAATATTTTAAGAACGCCCTACACATCGCTGAAAGGAAGTATCGGCGTTCTGCCGAACAATGAAATTCTTTCTCTTTAGCAGTACTCGCACTTACCTTTCCGATCTGTATACATCGAACCGAAAGAACGATATTCATTCAGCCTTTGCTAATAATGAATTCGCTCCGAGTGGAATTTCTTTCTTGTTCTTGATCCTGGCGCTCTGATTAAAGTCAACGAATCAGAAGGAGAGGCTGGAGCGCCGATAAAAAGAAAGGGTTCGGGTGGTGGGGAAAAAAAGGAGTTAGAAGGCAGAAAGGTAGAAAAATAAGGGTGGCGTGAGGTGTTGGAGGTTCTCGGAGGTCAATAACGTCTCAAATAAAAAGCGAGCGATTGGAAAGTTTCAAATGCCCTCTCTCTTTAAACTACAACTCACAAGTATTTCAGTAGTGCAGGATGGCCACTTTTGTGGAGTTATATATTGAAGTAAGACTTAAAGAGAGCAGTAACGACCACAAGTGGGGAGAAGGTAGAAGAGTTGTATAATAATAAATTTTTGGCGTATTCGGTCACTGTTGTACTTTTATAAAAACTAATTAAATTTCAATCAATTTTAACAGAAAAACATTGAGTTGATTTATCTAACACTGACGGCCAATAACCAATTAATTTTACATGGTACATAGTATAAGATATTCAAAGTAATAAATTGACCAGTGTTAGGTACAGCAAAATCGTGATTCGGTCCAATGCATGTCCTCTCCCTCACAACTTTGACATGATAAGCGTGCATCGTGCACTTTTTTTCGAGTTAGCCAATCACGGTGAATCGTGGAATTGGCCCACCTGCCTATTTCTACGCGGCAGAGCATGAAATGGCATAACTCGCGATAGCTATCTCTTGGTTCTGGTTTTCGCCCTGACCTCTGAACATTATTTATAAATACAGGCAGGTTCACACCGCGATTCGGATACCTCAAAACATGCCGATGAGTATGCCGGCCGATAGAATAAAATAAATCTCAGTGTCTCTCTTCTCTTCTTTGGCGTGTAAGATCTTTCTTTTAAGCTGGCTTAAGTATGTTCCGTGTCACGATGATTGAACAGGTGTCCGGAAAGGGCATTCCTTATTTGCATGCAATGTACACGGTGAGTCAATACAAACTAAAACCTAAAATAATTCATGACATATTAGTTGCATGTATGTGTTCGTTTTGTGTTGAATAGCACTATGATCGACTGATTAGATGGGTACGACTAGGATTTTTTTGGATCATGCTTTTTCTAGATCTAGATCTAGATTTGCTTTTACACCACCTTGACGCAAATGAAAAGTAGCAATCAATGGGCTGGAATATAATGACCTTGAGTTAGCCTTGACCTAAAGCTTTGAAAAGGATGTCAAAATGGTATCATTACGTTTGGCGAATTTCGGCGGCATTTCTTATAAAACTATGCATAATATTCAGACAACATAATGTGCAAATAATCTTGTAATATTAGAATCTTGTACACGCTGTCGCGTCAACAGAATTTGATACATTATATTTTTCGAAATTTTATACATATTTGCCGCTCATGCATATTAAATCGATGATTTTATGTATGTAAGTTATTTACATGGAATTCGGATAACGCGCATAAACCATACCATTTTGACTTTTTCCATCGTTATTCCACATCTGTGTAAGTAGCACGGGATTTCCAAATTGGTAGAGATTCATGAATATCGCGAATGATCGGACTCGAAATACGTGTTTTGAATACAGCTGTCGCTTCCATCAAAATTGTATACGCACCTTGTTACGCGCGCCGATAACGTCCTATTAGTACAACACTTTAATTAATATTTCTTTCTAAATCGTTGCATTTCGATTCGACGTCGATTAAATAAATAGTCTCCTCCCGAAATAATAACGGCCCCATTCCGTTTCATCGTTGTCATATCTCCTGGTAAAAAGTGACAGTTAATGCCGGCTACCGGAGAGATAAAAACATCGGCCAGTCCTTTCCGCATATATCACCCGAGCCGGTAATGTATGCGATATATTAAAACAAAATGGACACTCAAATATCCCTGACACCGCGACGCTACCAGAACCAGTCGACCCGGCGTTCTTTATGCTCGCCGGCCAACAATTAATCCGAAGCGGTCCATTAACGCTAGGAATTTTGCTAGGACTAATTGCGATACTCCGCCAAGTTTGGCTAATTATACGTATCCAAAACCCCAAAAAAAAGATTACATCTACACCAGAGGGAAACTTCTATACGTATATATGCGTCGTGTATACGCTACGAGGTATAGAACTTTCCCTATTGGCGTAGATATAATAATTTGGCCCACATTCTATTATTCGTATATATGCTACGAGGTATAGAAGTTTCCCTTTTGCGTAGATATAATAATTTTGCCCATATTCTATCATTCGGCGTACACATTCGAAATTCGACATACGATCAATTAGACTCTCATGTAACCCAATGTGCGATCTTCCCAAATTGTGCAACTAGATTGAGCCGTTTGCATGATTCTCAGCGGCATCGTCCCAAAGTGCTCAATCTCCGGCACTCCATACTTTTTCTTCGCGTTTACCGATCGAATATCGTAATTAAAGCTAGTCAATCTTCTACTTCGGGGCTCGTCTTCGGGCAAACAGGCCCAGGGCCGATAGCCTCTCGCCCTCCAGATTGCCCTCTGCTTCGTTCATTCTTTCTCCTCCCCTCCTCCTCCTCCCCCTGCACTGGCATCCTCTTTTTTCCGCTTCATTCCGCCCTTTTTTTCTACTTCATTTCTTCGCCTAACCCACCTTCCGCCGCTTCCACGTCATGACCCCCCTTCTTTCCCCGTTTCTTCCTTTCCTCACCCCTATACCCCCCTCTGGGCCCCCCCTCCCGTCTCTTTCTCACGTTCCCGGTGTCTTTTGCTTGCGATATCTTAATTGCCCGTTTGCCGAGATATTTTCGCCAATCGCAAATTTATGGCGCGGTCCCTTAGCAGATCGCGTTAACGACATACTTCTGTCTACGTAATACACGCGGCTACGTTTCGGTGAGAAGAGTGTGTGAGTGAGAGAGAGAGACAGAGAGAGAGAGAGAGAGAGAGAGAAAGAGAGAGACGGGTGGGGGACAGATAATAAGAAAGAGAGGAGTCGAATGGTGGCACGGCACGGAAGGAAGAAAATGAGACGGGACGAAATGCGGGAGAGAGAAAGGTGTGAAAAGGGTGCGCGAGGGGGACAGGCGGAAGATAATGAAGCGGAGGACAAAAATGTAATCACCGATCTGTCGCCGCGAGAATTATTTCGCTATTCCGTAAACTCCTCTTCGACAAAGTGGCGCGGTCATATCTCTGCCCCGAGATAAAGGGAGAGACTGAAATAATTACTCGAGAATGTGCGGTGGTATCGGGCGAGCCGTGATATAACCAGGAAACTGGTAATTTTGTCGTGCGAGTCAATTGAAAGTGGGGTGTACATTTTCGGTTTTGGAATTGAGTTTGGGCGTTGAACAGTTTCGTACTTTGCATACCTTGTATCAGGATGATTTTATATTTTCTATCGCGTAAGTAAATGATTAACGATATGTTGCATGTCAAATAAGTCTGTATTCTACATTACTGGATTGTGATAAGTATTGGGTTCAAAGTTAGAACAAATTACACACTTTCCAAGAATGTTTGTAGCATTTAGCCATATACCTATATCAAAAGAATGTTAAAATACGTAATCTTTGAAAATCCCAAATATTGAAGATACTCGTTAATTTGTGTGTGAAAGATCAGAACAAACATTTAACACGGTTGCGAGACCATAGAGATAATACTAAAAATAATGAACGATTTTACGTGTCAACGCATTCCTGGCTTTATTATAAACAGTAGCGGGCGTGTGAAAGCATTTAATAAAAAGTCGGTTTTCGGGAAGGCACACTTTGTCTTGGTTATAGTCGAAACGCATTCAGGTAACGAAGATGTACGACAGTTCCACGGCAAGCACTTACAGGGTGGGGAAGGTAGTCAAGACGGAATTTTAAGTTAGAAACCTTGTCGTGCGGTTTCTTTTTTCCCTTTCTTTTTTACTTTGAAATCACGAATGCCGGTAAGTCGAGGCTGTACGCTGCGGCCGCATCTTTCGATGTGTGTTGACCCTTCGCTCCGGCCCACGAGGAGAAAAACGATTATTATCGGTGAAAGCGGGAACGAATTTACAAAAAAAGGCAGGGTGGTGGGAGGAGAGGCTGGAGAGTTAAGAGTTGTTGTGTCACGGGTTAATGATTTCCGAGATTGCTGAATGAACGAAGAGAAAAGTTGAGTCCTGAGGGTGAAAGAATTTTCATAAGATGTTTATCGTGTGAGTTTTGAGATACCGATCTTGTGGGAATTTCGAAGGTGTGACTTAAACCTTTAGTGGCAAACACTAGATAAACATTGAAAAGCATAACATTTTTATGTTCACAGTTTTGTTTAAAATTCTTGTCTTATATAATGGGTTTATATCGCATACGAAGTTGAAGATGGAAGAAATTTTTATGTAAAGATGTTCAAATCGTCGAGGTTCGATAAAGTTAAACAAACATTCAAGTAAGTATATCTTTGTAGTTTGTGTACAAGTATAACACAGGTACTGCAAACTACTGTTGCTATAGCAGCACTGAGCATAAATGGAGTGGTGAAAACATGTATTCGTGTTCATTTAGAGAACAGCAGACACAACATGACCTAGACCCGCTAAGTGGAAAGATTTAATACATTAAGGACGTTACGTACACGTTGCATTAGGAATGCGCTGCTGTTCATTATAAATTGTTCATTGTTACATGTCTAGAAAAAAAATGAGTGTAACGATTGCCAGTTACGATGTCAGGTAGTTTTAGGTAAGAGGTGTTACGTAACTCGATACAAGCCGTGTGTATGTATGTGGCAAGACGATAGACAGTTCGGTTTGAACGTGTATATTTGTCTGTAAAATTCTAACATTGTATGTGAATAAGAGTAAAAGTACAACAACGATATGCTTTGCAAAACAAATTTGGAAACGACAAGTACGCGATCTTATTATATTCACTAAATAAAACTATTAAACATAAATTTCGAAAGATAATTTTTAAAGACAGCGTCATCGAATTCCTGAAATTCCAAACATTTCTTCAAAATCGTTTCACTTTTCCTTCCCCATTTTTTCTCCCTCAACTATCAATCGCAAAAACATTACTAACCTCCATTACCCACGCAAAACACCGCGTCGCGAGCGCGCGCCGGACAAATATACAAATTCCAGTGCCACCGCATTGTCATAAAATTCGCGTAAGGTCGATCATACGCTCTTACCCGTCGGATCAATGAAAAAGGAGATTCAGACAAGTAAAAACTGGTAGGTCGGGGAGCATTTTTAAAACCGCGTACGATGAAGAACGGTAGAGAAGGAGAGATGGACGAAAGACAGAGAGATAGATAGATAGAGAGAGAGAGAGAGAGAGAGAGAACGAAGGATGCGCAGGAGAGAGAAAGATGGGAACACGTACGCGCCGATATGGTGCCGTGCGCGTGACGGAAGGGAGATAAAGGATGATTCGGTAGCAAAAAGTCACGGGGTTTCTCCGTCCAAGGACATTCGTTGCCGTGCGTTCATCTGCGTTCTGCTCGCGCCGGGGGGAAGGAAAAACACGACGGGCGCGCGAGAGGTTGGATGATATCAATGACTTACGAGAAGAAGTCCTCGATGACGTAACGGGTAAAGGACAAGTAAGAAGGGTATCGAAGAACACCGAGCGTCCGCGGTGCGCACCTCCGGCGCAATCTGATATGTATGTAAGCTTCCTCGTGCGTGTGCGAGGAGTGTACGTGCGTGAATATGCGCGCGCGAGCGCCACTCGACGCGTATTGTGACATTACGGTCATTGATGCGCGCGCATAACACACCGCCGAGTATTATGTCTCCCATTCTCTCCTTTTCCCTTCGTATTTTCGTAGCAGGCTGCGCGCATGAATGGAATTTTTGGTACAATGAGAAACAATTGCTTTTCTTGTATCGGAATACTGTACCTTGCTTAACATTCTCTCTCGTTGGCGCTGCTCTAATTGGATATTTGGAAAGTGGTGTAAGCCCATATTTTAAAAAATGAGATAACGTATAGACTGTTTATCATATTTTTTATATAATTGTATAATATTAATTTATAATTATAAATTATATAATTTTAAATAATATAAAATTTATTACATTATTAAATAGCGTATATTAAACGGACTTACATCACTTTCAAAATAAACGGTCCACACAATTTACGATTAACGCGATTCAAGCGGTTTACTTATGTTTCCTTCACTTTCGAAATGAACGGTCCATATCACACCGTTTGAACTGCGCCAGCGAAAGTTAATTGAACAAGACAACTATTCTAAACATAATTCCTTTATCTTCAACTTATCTCTAATTTATTCCCCTATTCGCTTCGTCAACGCGTACCGTCCCAGCCGGCCAGAACGAATATCTCACTTAGCGGGTCCAAATGAGAAATTCCATTACGCCGCTGAATTCGGACTGTTTCGTAACGACGACGTTAACGCTCCGATAGCCGAAGTCAACGAGGCCGGTCGTCATGTGCGCCGAGGGCTTTCATCAACGGTTTCTCAGGATCTCCTGAGAAAGGCAGCGGGCACGGATGGAAAGGACCGGTCGTGTCCTTCGCAGCGGCGAGAGGCGAGAGGATAAATACACCCACCGTACCGGAATCCATCCTAGACTCGAATGCGAAAGGGGCGTACGCAAAGGGCCTCTCCGAGGTAGAAATAGAGAATAGTGGGAGCAAAGGAGGTGAGACGAACGCGTATTGGGGGAAGAGGGGAGGGAGGGCATGGTTATTACAGAACGTTGTAAAATTATGGATCGTTAAGCGGCTTTACGAGTTTGTTCTGTTCGTCCGGCCATCCCTGCTCTTTGTTTTTTTCCCTCTCCCTTCCAACCCTCTACCGGCCTACAGCTCGTCCCTTTCCCACTCGCCGCATAACTGTTCGCTCTTTCCTCGTCCATTTTCCCCATTCGCATCTGTCGTGCCGTGCTTGCCAATCTTTCGTCTCTCGATCATCCCGCCAGCGAATACTCTTGACGCGCTGGGCGTCGGAAGAAATACATTGTGAACGTGATTCCTATCGTTTGCTCAGTCGTCTCTGGTCGTTTTGAAGATTGTGAGTGGCGGTCTTTCGATTTTCAGTCGCAATATTGAAGTTTGGTTTGACCGGAATATTTTTCGAGTCTGTTATTTTTCTTTTAGATTTACTTTCAGTTTTGCCCTTTTTTTTCATTTGTCTGTCTCCGTACATGACGTTCAAATACAATGGAAATAGGTTCAAATATAGTAAACAGATGGTTGTTGCAGTTTGTGTATAATCAATTTTATTCTGTTACTGCAAACAATGTAATACATTGTATGAAGAAGGGAGTTTTCATGCATATAACGCAGAACGAACCGAGCAAATGTACATACACTTATATACCTACTTTTAAGATTCACTGAGCGCGATTTCGATATAAGATGGTATGCGATTTCTATGTAACGCGGTACGATCAAGCTGCTTTATGGATCCCCTTGATTCTATACACTTAAGAGCGCTATCTTAACGTGAATATTGAACAAACTATGCATTTACTCATACTTATGTCACAGGTTAAGGAACCCTACATTTACATTGCACGTACCTTTTTGCCTCCCTTCAAAGTACACAATACGAAAGAAGTATTCTCTGTCCTACCTACCAATGACATCGAATCGACATTCCTCGCATCTGCCCCGCCGCTTTATTCGACGAAAACGAAACACCTCCTGAAACAAACAGTCCTCTCATACTTGGCAGCCGCTGACTGCCGGCAGTATGAGCGCTCGAGCGCGCGCGCGCGCGCGCAGCGCATTCAGAAAATATCGCCTTGAGGCGTGTCATTAGCCCGTGCGATCTGGCGTATCGTGAAGGCAGAAGTAAGCGAAGAAGGAGAGGAGGAAAAAGAAAATGTGACAGAGAATATTGAGCATAGGAAGTGAGCGGGCTGAGCGAGATAAAGAGAGTTGTGGTAGGGAGAGGATGAACAGTTAAGGAGAGAGACGGAGAGGCGGAGGAAGACGAAGAAAAACGGGAGTAAGAGAGAAAGAGAAAGGGAGAGAGAGAGGGGGGGGGGAGAGAAAGAGAGAGAGAGAGGGAGAGAGAGAGAGATCAGAAATGAGCAACGAGAAGCAGTTTGCCTGCGTTGCGACAGTCCATATCATTTGAGGCGCGTAAAACTTTTTCACGGGCGGGCGGAACAAAAGTGGCGAAACGCGGATATCACTGTGGCCTGGCGAACGGATATAATGCCCTTGATGTTCACGGTAGCCCTCCCCTCCGCCCCGCCGCCGCATCCTCCCTCCCCGCGCCACGGTTATATCCTCCTGCTCGGCCGCCTATCTCTTCCTCACAGCGTTCTGCCGACAGGCCGGGCAAACCATTTCTACCGTCTTCGTCTGGGGTTCTACTCTTCTTCGTTGTCGTCGTTGTCCTCTTTATCTTTTTCTTCTTCTCGGAAGCGGAGTCCGTAGCGGTAAGGTAATTGTAGTGATTATACCCCGCTCTCTCTCCTCTTTTCTACCTTTCTCTCTTCTCACTAAGAAGGGGAGCCCATCGACGCTCGTACGGCCTGGCGTGTCTCTCGCAAATCCCAAAAAATCATTCCGCGCCCGTAAACTCACCGAGCGAATGCCCCCCCCCCCCCCCGCCGCCTCCTCCTCTTCCTCCTCCTCTCTCTCTCTCGTCGTCCTTTTTCTTCCGTTTCATTACTTCCCACCGTAATCGTTCGTCTTCTTTCGCTCTGGCGTCGTTCTTTTCGTTCGCGGACGATTGGCCGTCCTACGTTCGTTCGTTCGTTGGTTCAGTTCAGTTCAGTTCAGTTCGTTCGTTCGTTCCTTCTTATTCCGACTCACCTAACCCAAAGTTTTTCTCCTCACCTGCTTTGCCCGCGACCCTAACGTTCTCCATCACTGCGTGCCAATCGATGAATCTCTCTTCGTTTCGTAGGTTGTGGCTCTTCTTTGTCCTTCTGGGTTCGTTCGTACTCGTCCGGGCATTCGTATTTAATGTCAGCTTGGTCAAAGTCGGAGGATGATTCGCGAAGGTGTTTCCATCGCTGCGTGCCAATCGCTTATTATTATATAGCTTACATTATTATAGCTTACAATCCTATGTAAATGATGAGTATCGATGAAACAATTTTTTTTCTTAGCCTTCAAATTGTTATTTTCAATTCTTGATTATAATCGAGTGTGAAAAATTATAGCAGCATCGAATACAACGCCGCTCGAATTATTTGGAGTGTGCACGGTTTGGCCTGTTTAGCGCGCTCGAATAAACTCGAGCGCGTACGTTAAGGGGTTCATGTCAGCTTGGTCAAAGTCGGAGGATGATTGTGCGAAAGTGTTTTGGTCTGAGTCGAGAATTACGCTGCTTATCGACCACGTGTTACGGATTCAACGTACGTGAGGATCATTACGATAGGGCGTGGGCCGGTCTATTGTATGCAGTGCGAACGGTACAAGTTGACCTGTATATAAATACTGTAGACCACCTATAATGCGGAAGATGTGTTTCGTATTACGTAAATGTGCTGAACGTAGTGCTGAAGCGCAAGAACTAGGCTCATATGAAACTTTGTTCTTCCATAACAGAAGGTAGTTGGATTTCGCTTGATTTACAAGCGATATAAACGTGAAATCGTAAAATTTTCTTGCTAGGGATGAATTAAGTCTGTAATAGCGTTAATGAGGGGAATCCTAGGTAGAGAACGATCTGTATACGATGTCTCTATTTGTTTAATTGCACTATACGGATAAGTAATAATCTTTCACCGCGTCGCATAAAGTAACACTACGCAACATTTCTCCACGACGTCATAATCGATCAATTTCCATCGGTCACCTAATAAATCAGAGTTGTCATGTAGTCAGTGAAGCCCACGCAACTGCAATCTCGTTCGCAACATTCTCCACTGCACACTATGTGCGAGTATCCATTCCCATTGAACAATCTTTTCTCGCATTATTTGGTCCATTTCATGACACCCTCCCTCTATTCCATCAGTAGCCGCATCAACCTTGCCACTTACTCCGTGACGCAATACACGCATTTGCGTACACCGATACGCGCACACACCTACCGACTGTTCAACGAATTTTTCGACCTCATTAGACGGATCCCACTACCCGGCCATCCGCCGTTCCGCGATCAATCAATTCCCATCGACCACCTACCGAATGACAGCCACCGCACCGTCGATCATACCGGCCTTACCATAACGGAGCGCGACATCGCCGTACTCCGTCCTCTCAAAACTGTATCGCCCCGGCCTCTCATTAATATTGCTGCGCAACGAGGCTGCCGAGATTTCGCCGGAATCAAAGCGCACTTCGTTGGACGCGGAGGAACGGAGTCGGGAAAGCTTCGGATGGGTAGGTGGACGAAGAGGAAGCTGAGGAGGGAGATGAAGAAGATGAAGAAGGCATAGGTAGAGAAGAAGAAGGAGACAGATTGAAGATGATGAAGAGGAAGAAGGCACGGGTAGAGAAGAAGAAAGAGAAAGATGAAGAAGATGAAGAAGGCATAGGTAGAGAAGACGAAAGAGAAAGATGAAGAAGATGAAGAAGGCAGAAGGTATAGGTAAAGAAGAAGAAAGAGAAAGAGGAGGAGGAGGGGGAGGGGGAGGGGTAAGAGAAGGAGGACGAAGATGAGGAGGAGGAGGAGGAGGAGAGGACAAGGTGGAGGAGGAGAAGATGGACCGAAACGAAGGCGTTCGAGAAGCCTGTGAAAGAGAGAGCGGGTAGCCTCTTGCGGTGTGTCCGTCAGCCCAGCTATATATCACGTGTAAACGACTCGGGTATTAGCATATCTGTATCTGTCCAGTGGTTGTCCCTGCCAACTGAAGCGGGGTGAATGTCTCCAACTGCCTCCTTTTCCTCCTCCTTCGCTCGCCTTGCCTTCTTCCTTCTGTCGGCACCTCCATCTTCCCGCCGGATCCTTAGCCCCGGCTCTTTCTTCGTTCCTGCTCATGTTGTGTAGAGATGGACCGGGAAGATTTCGGCGGGAGAGGGGTGCTGGAGAGGGGGAGGTGGAGAGGGGAGGTGGAGAGAGGGGAGTCGAGGTGGGGTGGGGTGGCGGTCCACCGACAGGGAGGGTGGGATAGGGGAGAGGGCTTGAGAAACCTCCTTTGTGCAGAAGATGCGATGACAAAGATGCTTGGGAATACGTGATTTATAAAGACGAAAGTTGCGACTGTGTTCCGCGAACGCGAGGAGAGTTCGGTTTGGGGGATAGCTGGAAGACGCTTCGGTGGGATGGTGGCGTCGGGTGCTATTTCGGGGACCGATGCTTTACGTCCGTGGATCGAGGCCAAACGTACACCCCCGTACATAAGTCACCGCTTATGAAAGGATGTCTTTCATGTTTCGATGAAATGGAAATATAGCTAATGTTTATGTAACGTTTCGGTTGAAAAATTGAATGTAAATACTTAAAACATTGTGAACGATTAGCAAGTCTTATTTTGATTTTATAAAGTAAGTGCCATACAATCAGCAATAATAAATTGCCCGAATTCAAATTTTAGTAGGTGACTTACGGATGAGAATTTATGTTATGGCTATGGGTGTTCATGGAAGAGAGTGAAAAGTGCTTTGCGCTCTGTTGGTATCAGCCATGAGGAATATGAAGAGGGATGTTGCTGATATCTATTTTATGACTGAAAAATGTAGAATTAGACAGAGGACAGCATCAGTTTCTAATGTGGTCTGCGTAATGAGCGATATGTAGGTGAAAGTGTTGGGTAATACAAAGGGTAAAGCTTCGGCAGGTAAAAATGTAAAAAATTGACACGTTCTTGTTCTTATTGCATATGTTTTATGATTATAGAAACTTCCAGTCGATCTGAACGTGTAAACATGTACTGATTTGATAAAGACGTGCGAAACATTTCAGAACTGTTCGAAACAAACTGTTTTATTGACCTGTTGATTGGCTAGAAAATGTGGTATTACGTAATACGACGAATTGACATAAACTGAAAAGAAGCAAATATGACAAGTGGAAGTGTAATTTGAGTGTAATTTAAAACGAAAACTCTTTCATTAACTACCTGTGTCAAACAGAAACGCGCGTCGCCATAAATTAACATGACACCGGAAATTAAAAAACGTGTGCTCTACATCTTTTTTACATCAGTCATCCGGCAATGCTTAGAAGTAATAAACTGATTCGTTAAAATGTTTGACATTCGAACGAAAGAAACGTAAGCTGAGGGAAAATGAACTGATCGACGGAGGCGATATCCCTCTCGGTTGCCGGCATTGCGCAAGCCTGTCAATCGTAGAATACGGATTTGGCCGCGAAATTTATGATACGACTGCGCAGGAAAAAAACTATATCGCGGAGGAAGTGAATAAATCCTCAACTTTAATGCTCCAATGAGCTAATTAAAAGAACGACGTCGACCGAGACAACTGTGCAATCGTAAAATCTGAGGAAACATTCACATAGCCGACACATCGCGACAAAAAAATCACTCGCCTGCTGCCTGGCAGAGAAACAGAAAGTAGGCCAACCATAATGAGGAAAAGGTGAAAAACGAGGAAAACGATCATAAAAAAATACCCACAGAATGCAGGAGGATGAATGCAAAACGTTAGGAACCTTAACAAACCGAATCGAATAAAATCCGAATCCTCTGCGCGAAAGGGGAAAGAATCGGGTAAGAGGAATGGGCAGAAAGTAGACCGACTATAACGAGCAAAAGCTGAAAAACAGGAAACGCGATCATAAAAATATATCCACAGGAGGACGAACGCAAAGTCCCTGAAAACGTATAGGAGTAGTACGTAGCAAAACGTTAGAAACGTTAACAAACGGAACCGAATAAAATTCGAATCCTCTGCGCGAATCACGACGAAAGAGGCGCATATCGCAGAAAGCGGGAGAGAGAAAAAAATCGTTCAGGAGGAATGGGCAGATCGAAGGCGATCGAGGGGAGACGCTGACGAAGTAGGAAGGAAGGGCGGCGGGGAGGGCGGACGGGAGTAGGAACGAAGTCGATAGAGAGGGAGGTGAATATAAAATATGGGCAAAACGTACAAAAGGAGGAAGATCGAGTGGGCGAGGAGGCAGGGACGTGCGGAGGAGTCGAATCGAGCCGGCGGTAAAGAAAGGAAGCCAAGTAAATGGCGTACGCCGAATGCGTCTTCCGCGAGGTAACGAATATTTTCGAACTCTCTCGTCGTCGGCGCTCCGGACAAGTTTCGGTAGCCAAAATCGCGCGCAAATCGCTGATCGCTTCTTAGTTCCTCATCCTACTCCTCCCCCTCCTCTTATCTCACTGTTGACTGCGTCCGTTTCGCAATGCCAGGATTCCGCTCATTCCTCGGCACCGATCATCCTCCGGGCTATCGATCCGAAAGCGCGCTGACCCGAGCATTATCATTCGTCGAATCTGCCGTCAGCTCTCTAAATAAGGCCCCGGGAGCGGAATCGCAGACAAAAGGCTAATCCACGAAATGATCATGAGTGATTTTCTTTGTCTCTGAGGGTCTGCCCAATTCATAAGTAAGAATATACGTCTATCCCTCGCATTGGACTGACCCCCCCCCCCCCCTCCCTCCCTCCCTCTCCCCCTTCCCCGAATCATCCCGTTTCTTCGTCTAGGCATCTCTATCGTCTTGCGGGCGAAACTATAATTTGGTCCGGGTCCGTGTCATTTTGAAAATATACGTGCCGCGGACGCCTATTTGAAAGAATGCTATGCACCGCGTTACCTGGGATTGATCCCTTTCTTGCGACTTCCGACGGGTCCCTGCCTCCCTTTTCTGCCATTTCGCCCTCCCCGTTCGTGACCCATCGTAGTTAGCCTACCGTCGGGCCCCGTTTTGCTCTATGAAATCAGAGGAACATGGTGCTTATTTGGCAAATATTCGAAGCATTGCGTTGCCAGGCGCCTGACCTGATTTGTGATTTACTCCCGGAATTGGACCGGCCCAGACTCGCCGAAGTGTTGGCATTGGCATTTCGAGCTAATTGGCCGTGGCTCCGAAGGCTAGGCTTTTGTGGAGCAGCGAAACTTTTGTTGGGAAGGTGTACGACTGTTTTTGGTACGATGGTGAGGTGGGAGAGGGGGAAATGGTGTGGACGAGTCAAATCAAGTAGGCACGTATGTGTTTAGGTATAAAATTGTGTGGACGAGTCAAAGTAAGTAGGCATACATGTATTCAGATGTAAAATAGAGTGGACGATTCAAAGCAAGTAGGCATATATGTACTCAGATATAAAGTTGTGTGGACGAGTCAAAGGAAGTAGGCATGTATGTATTCAGATAAAATGGTGTGGACGAGTGAAAGCAAGTATGAATATGTGTATTCAGATATAAAATTGTGTGGACGAGTCAAAGCAAGTAGGCATATATGTATTCAGATATAAAATTGTGTGGACGAGTCAAAGGAAGTAGGCATATATGTATTCAGATATAAAATTGTGTGGACGAGTCAAAGCAAGTAGGCATGTATGTATTCAGATAAAATGGTGTGGACGAGTCAAAGCAAGTAGGCATGTATGTATTCAGATAAAATGGTGTGGACGTGTCAAAGCAAGTAGGCATATATGCTTTCAGATATAAAATAATGTGGAAAAGTTAAAGCAAGTAGGCACATACGAGTAATAAATTAATAAATCTGACAAAAGAAAAGTTAATAATATACACCTTTTCCGATATTTTTCAAGTGCTATATTTCGTCCTACATAAATCATGATTCTAACATACTAAAATAAATCCAACGAAACATCGACCAGAACCTAACGAAGCCGAGTTCACGAAAGAAGGACGAACAGAATGTAGCACATCACAATCATACCGCATTCTTTCATGCTCCGCTTATTTACGCACACCCCAACATATTCCTTTTTCCCCCCGTCCGTAATTTTCTCGACAACTTAGCATGCAAAAACAGCCCTTCCCTCTCCCGGGGAAGGTGGGCTAAGGACGCAAAAACGTTATTCTACATTTTCGAGTTATTTTTTGCTGCGGAACAGCCGTTCGCGGCTATATCATCAGCGGAGGACGTCAGGGCCCGGGCTGGGCAGATTTCTTAACAACTGGCGAGAATGTCTACTTTTACGAGTCGTCTACCGGTCAATATGAGCATGCGTCCCGAAAAATTTGAATATCTAACGTACAGCGTCACGCGATACCGAGCGGGCATTCGGCGGATCTGTTGGGAGGATCTGCTGGAAGGATCTGTTGGGCAGGATCTGTTGGGCAGGATCGGTCCGGCCAGGATCGGTCGCGGTTGCCTGCGGTGGGCGAATGTCTCGGACTCGGGAGAGGAAGGATTCTTATTACGACGCGCTCGTTCGCCGTCCAATTAGACGGCTCTAATTGGGTCCATGCGGAGGCGCGGGGATGACGGAAGCGCCGATAAGACCAGTTGCCGCAGCCTGTCACATCGCAACCACCGGCGAAACTCCGAGCAAGCGGATCGGGGCTAACAAAGGGGGAGCGTGACAAAATTGCGGCGGGAAAAAAGTCCAAATTTTACTTTCCGGATAGCGCTGACTGCAATATATTGGTAGCTGTGTTAAGTGATATTCGTACAATATGTCAGAATGAGTCACTTTCGGAAAGGTAAATTTGATTTAAAGTTATGTATGTAACAAACGGGGACCGTGAAGAATTGTATCGAAAAAAGTTGTAATTTTACTTTCCAGAAAGTGTTAACGCAGTGTCTGTCGACTATGCTGACACTAGAACGACGTCATGCATGGTTTGGCCGCGTCTGAATTGTTTATTATCGTCTAAAAGGTTTTATTTTATTTAAATCCTTGGCCGTCTTTGCAATAGATAATCTTATTTTAAAGAGATACATAAATTAACTGCTTTTCGTTTGGTAAATTTAAATACGGTGACTTGTATCGTTTCCGGAATTTAAATGAAAGTGTGACTAGAAATGTTTGGTAGTTCTAGTATTAAGAGTGTTCTGTCAACATTTATACACTGTTGACAGATGAGGCTTTTAACTTAGAAGATTAAAGTGTTACGGGGAAAAGAAAAGTGTACCTTGTTGACTTTCACAAAGCGTGCTTTACAAACTTTATAGCGTTAACTGTGTTCACAATCGAAAGTTACCATTTCTTGAAGAAGAGATAATAAATGGTCCTTACGAAAATACAGATAGATCAAAATTAAAGAGTAAAATATATAATATTACACAGATCAGAAACGTTCAGTGCCACAGTTTGTGCGCGTCGTGCTTGTAACACTCACAATCAGCATCCGACAAAAATGGTGACACACAGTTGAAGCGTGATAGAGGCAGTTTGTCTCCACTCGATGACAAAAAGTCATTAGCAAGCTACAGCGTCAAGCGAGGATTTTTCCCTAATTGACCGGTGTATCGTTCCGTTCGGAGAAACTTGTAATTAAACGTACCGTAATGTCGTGAAAGTTACGTTGTCCGTGGGCGAGATTCAATTAAGGCATGTAGACCAAACGTGCATTGTCGCACAGGCTAGAAAATGCTTTTCCTAGCTGCTCAATAATTACCTGATGCAAATAAAGCCGCATAAACAAAACGGTTTAGAACGAGTTTGACAATGAATTCGTTCAAAGACTATACTAAAATACTATATACTAATAATAGGCGACAGAACGATGCTAGTACCATTAAACGTTGCATGATCTTGCGCCCAATGCATGTACAAGGTCCTCAGAGAAGGAGCTGAGGCGTGAATTTATAATAAATCACAGCGGGTTATACGCACCCGTGTAACTGTACAGTTCAACTGTGGAAAGGTGCACATGCACTTGCATGTTGGTGCATTCAGTGACTCCGTCACAACAGCGATTTTTCTCGCTTTCTTTCCATTCAGTATCCTCGTCGTTCCTCTTCCCTTACATATCCGTTCTTGTATGTTTAATCGTTTACTATTTCCACTCATAAATTCTTCAAACGTTTTCTTAGTCTTTTGAATTCACCATGTACACGGAAGTATTACGAAAAGAAAATTGTATTTATTTCATGATTTCTTGGGTTTAAGGTTGACTATTGGCAATTTTTCTGCAACGTGTCATGTATCGGGGATGTCAACGTTTTTATTTTATAAAAGTATATCAGTTGGCAGGTGTACAGATATAACAGTATAATAAGAGGAATTAATACATTATAAAATATTACAATAAATCAGTTTCGAACAAAATTAGAATTTGATAATCTCTCGACATAGAGCTACCTCATTTTAGAAAAGAAATATCGCTAAAATAGCTCTTACCATTATCACGAAGCAATACTTATCAATCAACCCCGAACGTCATTCGACCCTATAAAGAAGCCTGCTCCACGCAGAACCTATCAAACTCCCAACCCGTTCATTCGCTCCCCAACCGACCTATCGAACCAGACATTCCGCAGAAAACAGCGTCGAACTTAGATCTGCACCAACATCTCGTACTTGGCACCCTCGTTACATATCCCTATTGCAACATATCTCGTACTTGGCATCGAACGGCTTAAACCATCGACGCACTTCGTCCACGTGACCTAGCCGTCATCCTGCTCAGCAGACTGAAGCCAGAACCTACTGAGACTCGCCACGAGCCTCCAGCCAGCTCCAACCAGCTCGAACAAACCTACTGCGCGCGCGCGGGCGCGCGCTCGATAGTTGCGGCGTATAGTTTACATCGTACTCCGGAATGTCGGAAGGCGAAAAAAAAGGAGAGTGCTCGGCCGGGCTAGAAGTCGGGCTCAACATCCATTACGCGGGGTGCCCTGTGATGTATAGCGCTAAAGAGTGTAGGCAGGTATCTTGCCTATCGCAGTTTACCTGCATGCTCTCGCATTGCCGTGCGAGTGACAGCGGCGTGAAATCCCGTCGATCGCGCACCTGTCTCTATAATCCCGCCAGCGGCGGCCATAAAGGAGATACCGATTGTGCGCACGCATCAGTCACACGATCTCATTCATCGCCGTTGCAATAACTTCGCTCTCTCTGTTCAGTCTGCCCTCCCCTCTCGCTCCCTCTCGCCCCCTCTCGCCCACCTCTTGTCTGCTCCTTTCCACTCGACGATCAAAACATTCGGATTCCGACGCGGCAGAGACCTTAATTGAGATGAATTTGTTTAACTTGCCGAGAATTGATTCTGCACGCCCGATGAACTCGAGTCGAGAGAAAAGTTTGCGGACCGATGCCAGTTCTGTCGGACGATGAACGGGAGAGGCGTTCGTTGACGGAGAGGGATACGTTACTGTTTCGCAATCTTGATTAATGTCCGTTTGTCTCGTGTTCTTTCTGTTTCGCACGCCGGCGAACGGCGAAGGATATGAAAGACTCAATCTGTTCGCAGTTAGAGACCAGGGAGTTAGAAAGGTTTCTCTGATGGTGAGGATAGCTTTTCGAAATGTGGGGAGGGAATTTTGGCTGGTGAAAGATCGGGTTTGAAAGGGAGACTGGGAGTTTGGAGGTTAATAATGCAGGCGGCCGTGTCACAGTTTGCGATTGCACAAGGTTTCGAGTGGGTTTGATTTCCGTTTGGTGGCATTGCGAATGCTAAGCCTACATGATGGGATTACACGACGGTTCGCGGCAATGTGTTAATAAGGCGAATGCGGGAAACTGTTATTTATGCTAGCATGACGGCAAGTGACGACGCTCAACGTGTCGGGGAAATAGTAATTCTTATATAAGGTGTGGCGAAAGGTATGATGAAAATATATGGGTGGTACGGAGGATGATTCAATTTGAATCACATTTGCACACTAATGCCGTTAAAATGCGGATTGAATTACTGCGTGAGACATTCGATAGCTTGTAAAAAACGAGGCATCTGTATAAATCTTTAACATTCTATCTCGAACGTGGGGGTGGAAAAGGGTAAAATGTACAGTCTGCTTCTCCCACTATTTTCTCATCTTTTTTTGACCGTATCTCGGAAATTATTGCACTTAGAAGGCTCGGGTTGGGATTTTTTCGCGTATTTCGCGTATTTCGAGAATTTCGAAGGTTTTATCACGTTTAGATAGGTCCAAGTTATGCCAAAGTATTTTTCAATGGTCCGTCAATGTCAAATTATAAGGATACGGCCACCAGACAGGGTCCATATTTGGGTTCAAATGAGCTTTTGTGGATTAAATCGCGCAATCAATGCCAACAATTGCCACAAATATACATAAAATCATGCTCTAGCTATCCCTTAATACTAAACTAACAGTATAAGTGACATAGTAATAGAATAAGGCAGTTAGAAAGGCTTCAACTTTACGTTAAAACCCGTTTTCGATGCCTTCCGGTAGCTATCCCAACGTACAACGCAACAAAATGTAATACAGTATTCATTCTAAGAGTCGTAATAACTGCAAATAGCCCCAAAGTACACTCCATTAACCGGTCAATGTCATATTACACGCATAATCCAGTCGAGCATGTACGAAATCTTCTTATCCTCCATTTCTTTATTCAATTTTCAAATTACCCATCAATTTCTAATTTTACATAAATCACTTCTACCAACAACTTTCCGTTCGCCGCTCAAAGAAATCCCGCTGTCTGCGCCGTTGGAAGAAAATTTGCATCCGTTAGAAAAATGCTCATTCACAAATATAATGCCACGCCCGCGTAATGACAGACGTATCGCCTGTCATTGTGCCCTCCGACAGGAGGATTCCGTCTCTCAAAGGCGCATATTGATTGTTGCTCGCCCGGCAAGAGTTAAATACTTCGGGGCGCGGGTTTGCACGAAAGCGTAAGAGGCCAGGCGCAGTTTGTGATTTTCGAAGAAAATGCATGAGGGGCATATTACTCGCGAGGTATTTGGTATAAACATCGGCGGGACGGATGAAAAAAGGAGAAAACCGTTGATAGTACGTCTGTACCGGTCCCGGTTTAAGGCAATGCGCCCTGCCTGATGGAAGTCGGATCCTTCATTAGGTGCTACCGATTGGCCGACGGAAGGTAGTCATGCATGCATGTAAGTTACTCCACAAAAACCGTTCACCGTACGCGTGCAAAGTGTTTTGCTGCCTCGGGGCAGCCGCAGGATTCCAGATTCCCGACACCACTTATCTTTCATGCAACTTTCTTCCAGCGAAGCAGATGAGAGGTGCCGATAAAAACGCCTGAAATATATTGACAGGTTGTATGTACGCGCCTTTGATGGACGATCAAGTTATTAATAATCTATTTTCATTTCGCTACTGTATGTTTCGCGCGGGGCAGGTGGGGGGGGGGGGGGGAGGAGTACGGAGTACGTTTATGGGTTATACAGTGTGTTCTTATAATTAGGTTCGGGTTTCGCGTATTGCCATAGGGCTCAATTCCTTCGATCTTGACGGACTGTAAATACGGGTGACAATTAACATCCGGTGCCATTGTGCGCGCCTACGCGTTTCGAAATTATTTTGCGTCGCGACGGCTGCGTTCCGTGCGATGAGAATGTCGACGGTCGACTCGAAATGTTTACCCGTTCGTGCACTCCTGCCTTCTGTGACACTCGAGGGCGGAGAAGGAGAGGAGTGTCGTGCGATAGATTTGCATTCTTCAATGTGGACGCCTATGGCGGTCAGGAGGAGACCGGCCGGGCTGAAGTGGCGGACCCGTCCATATGTATCTGTAAAAAGCCGTTACGGCGTATGCACGTATGGCTGGCTTAATGCGCTTTCAGGTGTACCGAAGATTTTAGATTCCTCGCGTGGCGTATCTCTTTCACGGTAGCTTCGCGTGCGTGACAATAAGGACTGTGTACAATACCGGACACGGTAGTAATAACGTTACGGTCTGAGTCTGAAAATTGCAGAAACACATACACGCAAAAGTGTGCTTCAAATATTTGTCAAAATCATGTGACCTAAAAGAAATAAAATTTATGAAAGTTATATAGTCAGTGCAAGTTCTTCCGGATTGAAATAATTGAAACTTTTATGGTTATGCTTGACCGTTGTGCAACTATAAGAACACGTTCATGGACAAATCGTCTACCGTTGGCGAGGTTGAATATTTGATTATGAGGTTTGAGATAGCGGTAAAAGTATAGGATGATGATTATGCTGTCACTGGCATTTATCAGCGCTCGGGCGCTTTGTAATCTTAACGTTTCGGACGCCAGGTCGAAAAAGGGGAAATATTAGGCAGGCACGCCAAGAGGAAGAATGACATAAAGGCAGCGCGAAATAAGCGACGGAGTCCGAAGTGAGGATCTGGGTCGGGCCAATGGCGGTGGATTCTCTCGGACGGTTCGTCGGAAGGGAAAATAATTTGCGGGTATGTGCCCAGCGGTGTCTGCGGTCTCAGTTTGTGTATAGCCGATAGAATGGGTGAGTGGGGATCGAACGCGGCCTGCATATCAGGACGTGTGCGTGTCCTTGGGCAATGAAGGAAGGAGAATGCATGCTTGATGTCCATAGATGAGATTGGGCTCGCAGTATGGTATACGGCAGCGATTTTTGTACGTTTTTTATCTCGATTACTCGTAACGAATCCGATTAACATCCAGAGCGATCAGGATTACAAGAAAGAAATGTTGAAAAATGTAACGTTTGTTTGGAACGAAAAGTTAACGAACTTAGCAGTTGTATTCATTCAATTCATAATTTCATAAAGGTTGCTTCATAGATGTTTCATAATTTGCACAGTTTAGTATGCATTCTTTTTTGTTTGTGTGGAGCTTGCATTGCATAGAGATTTAAAAGATAATACTTACTGTGTGCATCAGGGATTCTATTCTAATTTGATGATAGGATATGTTATTATTAAATTATCTTGGTACATCTTATCACACATTTATTTCAGTTACTCTTTCGTTAAGTATATAAAATTATACATCGAGTCTACATTAAGTTCTCTATAACCATTGTGAATGTTTTTCCTTAGAAAGGATGACTCGATCTTGTATTGTTACATCATTCATGCGTTAGAACAGGAGAGTGGCGTTTCCATTCAAATTCATTTTTCTCTAGTCAGGCATAAGTTCGTAATGCGAACAATACGTCACAATTAGTCACACTTTCGAAGGGGTAACGTGATTTACCTCAAAGGTATGTATTAATGGACTGCCAGATGCAATCAATATCTCAAAGGTGCGCACTCGAAGTATCAATAACATATCATACATACATGAAATACGTACCTTTCCCCTGCGATTAGCATCGACGTTGCGAGAATTCCATAAGTAAGCGCTGCAAAGTTGCAGACATATTCAAGTGTCATGACACCGACTGATATGACGGTTATTATCAACCATCGGTAGCAAACATCGTTGCGAATTATCTTTTGTGCAAGGAACTCAATTATACTCTATTAGAGAATAATAATATAGTATCTGTATCTTGGACAATGTTTTGCATTTTAAAGTTCACCGACTGTATGCTCAATGCGAATACTCTCATCCAAGGTCATTTCCAACTACAGCTGAACGCCAGCGCCATACCTGACAATAAAGTAATAAAGTATGTTAAACTCTAAATTACGCTCATGATAGTAATGCGATTTATCGCGTTATTAAAGCAGGTACACACCCTACCTGATAGTGAGTAAAGCGCGTTAACCGTAAATAACGATGTGAAGCACTTGACTTTCTGTTATCAGTTCTTTGTAATGACGCGTTAAAAATGCTGTTATTACAAGGTACGGATAAGCATTGTAACGAGTTCGAACCTAATTTCCGTGCACCGGCCGCCACTATGCATTCGTGAAACGCATTCTCTTGTTATATGACCTCGTTTCCCCCCCAAGTATTTATATGAGCTCGCCGCATGAACACATCAAGACTTTCGAAATACAGTCGAGGTGTGTCGCTGTCACTGTCAACTCGATTTTCGGTACTTCGCCATAACGCGTTATCTTCTTCTCTCTCCGGCATTCGTTCTTCGTGCCTTCTTACTCCTTTTTACCCGATGGGGCTAACTAAATTAACGAGAACAGGTCGTATAAGGGATACGGCATACTTTTTGTTTACCGCATTTGGCCCGAAATTAAAGCAGATGTTTCTTCCATCAAGATGAAGGGATAAAAAGCTGACGGATTAATGCGTTTTCGGTCAAAATATTGCCCAGTTTGCATACGAGGAGAGCACGGGCCACGAATATGACAACTCGCACAGTGATTCATGAACACATTAAAATGAAACGTTAGTACCCCATCTCTTCTTTCACTCATTAATTACGGAAAATATTCCATACCTTACTGCCGCAAATTCAATAATTCCTTTCCATACGCGTAATTAAGTCAGGAAGCGGATCGGAAAGTATAATCAAGATTCAGTGAAACGCAAATTGCAGCCGCATGCCTCCATAAGTTATTAACGCGGATCGAGGCCAAAATAATGCATCAAGCCTAACTACTAAATTAAAACAAAAGCTAGGCAATATACGTGCTATTCTGCAAAACGTGAAAGTCGACACCGAAGTCGAGCGAACATCTCTCGCATCCTTCGAATTCGACAAAAATCTCGGTGAACCACTTACTCCGAATCCGAGTGTTTACACGTAATAATACATTAGAACCCATTGACCTTGTCCCAGCCCCGTCATAAGCTACCAAGAAGTGAACCAAGAAGGATCCCGGAGTCACCGTTGATACCTCATTAATTCCACGACTCACCCCGCTAGAGTCCTCATTCACCGGTATGGCCGCAATTAAGAATTATGAAAGCATCCCGTCAAACGCTTCGCTCAACTTCGGGTACACTGGCATCAAAACGGACGGTACTTACCATTCGGGTGGTCTTCCGCCCGGTCCTCCTCCGCTCCTCTTCACGGACAGCGCCGCAAACTCGAAGGCTTCGACGATGTTCCCCCTTATCTGTTTCTTTCCCCTCTTTTCTACTTCTCTCGCGTCTCTCTCTACCTCCCCTCCCTCTTCCTCCTCCCGCGCCTCCAACTCTCTCCCTTTCTCTCTCTCTCTCTCTCTCTCTCTCTCTCTCTCTCTCTCTCTCTCTCTCTCTCTCTCTCTCTCTTTCCCTCCTTTTCATTCTCATTTTCTTCCTCACCACAACGCACACCTCGTTTAATGTCAAAAACATTGCGATTTTATCACCCCTTTCAATTAACTTAACAATATGCCAGATACACAAGAGGAGATAGCCAATACATTCGCAGCCGCGGTCGGCCGGCAACAGAAGCCGTGCGGCGCGAGCGTAAGCTGCCTGGCCGGGAAAGTTTTGTCCTTGTACGTGGCTCGTCTACCGTGTTAGAGGCGAGCGGCAGCAGTGATGGAGACGCGCGACCCTCGTACAGTACACGCCCTGGGTGGTGTCAACTTTGGTACACGCTCTTACTGCTTTCCGTGCTCTCGTCGGAATGCTCGCTTTATTATTCTGATCAGCGTAAACGGGCTGGGTTACGTAATAAATATTGTTCGGCGATGGTCGGGGCACAGGGGTGTACTGTGCGGGATTGAGACGTAATTTGATGGAGGCTGTCAAGTAGATGAGGGACGAGGAATTCTGGGTGCAATTACCGGAATTGGTTATTAAAAGTGGGTAAAAATGTAACAGAATATGGTTTATAAACAGTTTACGTCGTATTGTACACGATTATTTATCATTTCTTTAGTTTAAAATTAACACAGGGTTTGAAACAGGATATAGATATGTGCAGATTATTTATAATGGTTTCTTGATTGAAGAATCAGTTGAAAGCTGTAGAAAAATAGAAAATACTTAGTTACATTGCAAAGCATAATTTGTAATAATGGTCCATTGTGCGGATATAAAATAAGTAACGTCATGCTGGTCGAAAAATTGAATCGGCTTGATATTGTATTGGCATTTCCGGTGGACAATAATTGATTGAAAATCCGTTGACGGATCAAACGGCTGAATCGTACGACTGCGAGACCCGGCGTCTAATCTTGAATCGGAGAAACACAGTCGTCGTGTTATTAGTTCGCTGCGTGACGCAGTCATTGTACGTTGTTTTGTCCCTTGTAGAAACTGAAACGCCTCTCCTATGTCTCAGAGGATTACACAGTCATCCGAGTCGTTTGCCGTGCCTTCTAAATTCTTCCTTTCGTTTTTTTATTACTTTTCGCTCGCCCCGTTCCCTTGTTAAAATTCTTCGCTGTTAACTCGCGTTTCCGATAAATTACATTTAAGTCCGCCAGTTTTATGTCCGCGGCCACTCGCCGTCGCGCGTCTAGACGGAATTAATCTTATGCATTCGAATAATTCCCGCGCAACGAATTGCGATCGTTAGGCAAACTTTCTGCGGTGCGCGAGTATTGAAAGGTTTATGGAATGTAAACTCTGCTACTTCCCGCGTATGCTACATATGCTATTCATGTTCTTTCGATGCTCCTTTTCTTCCACAATCCTAACGTGTACCACGAACAACACTTACGTATCATATTTATCAGAAAACAACTATTTCGACCAGCGTCGCTTGCGCTACACTATTTATTTCCGCCGTACAATAGGGGAGAGTAGCCTAGAGCGGATAGAATGAGTATTTCACTTTTACTTATAAATAACTATTTGTTTCGAAATGACACCATCCTGGTATTTTTATCGTTAACTACGATATCTCTTCTATTGCATGAAATCAGACTTGATATTACAATCCAACAAAATCTAAGATTCTTGAACTTTCAACGTTAGCTTTCCAGCTTTAGGCCACTCTCCCCTACATACCCACCTTTCAAAAGTAACTTGCACCGATCCAACTTACACACACTTCAAAACAAACGTCACATCTCGGCCCAACACAACTCTCCATCCAAACCCATCAACCCGGTAGGATCTACAAAAGTTCCAACCTCCACATTGTAACGTAGGTACTCCATGCGAAAACTGCACTTCATTACTTCACAATCAACGAAACGTATCAGTCATCGGCGACCGTTCAGCCCTCTGCCATTCTTCACCCACTTCGTTCGTTTTCAGCTTTCTGCGCGCCATTCGGCCTCCCGCCACCCTTTCTACCCCCACTGAAGCATTCATTCCCCTCCCCCCCCCTCTCTTGTTACTCCCGATCGGCGTCGTACGAGGATTCGCGAGTCAGTTAGGTATTTTTCTCGGTGCGCAAACTCACCGTCTTCTCCGCTTCGGCGATCCTCGTCGCTCGTCGTTCGCCATTTTTCTTCTTGTTCCTCTTGCCTTACGCCTTCTCATTACCGTGCTGCCGAAATGTAATGGGTCACGGTTTGCCGGGGCCGGGGCGCCCTCGATTCCACGACAGTGCAAGAAGAGGCGGCCACGGGGAAAAGAAGAGCACGATGAGAGCGTAACAAGAGGAAGAAATAGAAGGGGAGAGGTGGAGGACGGGGGGGAAGAATGAACGTAGGAAGATACTCTTTTTGCGTAATTGTACATTCGGGGGAAGGGGCAAAAACGGGGCCGCGAGGGAAGAGGGGTGGCCAGGGCGGATATAGAAAAAAGATTTTACGTGGCCCAGCGATTATCGATTGTCCTTGGAAACGGCTGGGAATTCGACGGAGAATATTGGGACGAGCAAAAAGCGGGTGTACGTAGGTAAGGGATGAATACGCGTTGAGGTGAGGCTGCGTGGCTCGAAATTCAATGTTACTTTACTCTCAATTCAATTCAATTCTTGCTTGTATTTGTATTGCCATTTTTGTTATGTTGGAACGACAGTTATTACAAATATCTTTAGTTTAAAATGAATAAGCCCTTCTTTGGGTTGAAATTTCCTTTATTTATTCAGTTTCCTCTACATGTTTCTTATTAACTTTAAACTGAAGAAATTAAACACAGGGTTGAAACAAGACATAGATATATGCACATAAGTGTTTACAAATAGTTCAGTAATACATTAAAAAAATTGTAGACTCCTGACGATGACACCGAAAGGTGTGGAAACGTTGTAGCGGAAATTGAGAAATAAAGGACATTTCAGCCGTAACAAGGGCTTCGTAAAAAACTAAAGAAATTCAATGTTGTTCGGTAGAGCGATGTCCCGCGATAACATCTGAAATATTAATCGTCCTGCGAATCGGCTGTCGTTCGAAGTATAACCTAATCGTTCGGTACAGTCCGAGGAGGTTGGAGACAGACGATAAGCTTCGAAGTCCCATTTGCGAAAAGTGCGCGCTGCGTAGATAAATAGCGCACGAATTGAATAAGCTTTCTAACGAGGTATTGACTTAACGACGCCTCGACACTTTATATTTTAACAAACCGGTCGCGCGGGTTCGAGTTTCAGGCCGTCTCATTTCAAAATACGAACGCCGACCGCGGGGAGGATGCTTACTTTATTACTAATTCCGCGGCCGATGACGGTGGAAATAGGCTTCGTTCGACGGAAGGTTTTCCAATCGCTTATCGTAAAAATCAATCAGCAACGACACCACCTCTGCAACGTCGGACATCTAATTTGAATGGATTTACATATACATTCGCGCCTAATGCCATTGCCCGGCTCTTGCCCGGCACATCTACCATTAAGCAATGCCCGATGTACAAACCTAACCCCTATATCGAACTTTGACCTTATCCACACTCCGACCCACATACACGTCCGCAAGTCACCGGGCATCTACTAAAATTTGAATTCGAGCAATTTCTTATTACTCAAGCACTTATTTCATGAAATAAAAATGACACTTGTTAATTCATCACAATGTTTTCATGTAAAATTAATTGGTTACCGACCGTCAGCGTAAGATGTATAACAATAAGGTCGATTTCGGTCACTGTTGTACTATTTTAAATAAACCAATTAATATTCCATGGATTTTAACAGAAAAACAATGTTTTCAGTATATTCAATTTTTCAATAAAAATGTCACATAAATATATTTTCTTTTCATCGGAACATGAAAGACTGTTCATAATATTTTACCATGAACCCGCCAAAAACGATTCCATCCACAAACAGTCACCCCCCTCCCATCTCTCAACGTTCCTTCCACACAGATAAGCGTAATTACGTAGCGCCGCGTCGAATCGCGCGTAATTCAAGATCGACCGCCTCCAGAACAAAAGCCAACGATAGAGCTAGAATCGGGAGTCCCTCAAAGTCAACGTGGGCGCAACGTAATCCTCATCCTTCTCTCTCTCTTGCTCATACCTTGACGCCCATCGTGCGCCCTCCTCGGTAAACCGTATCGCATCCGCGCCGAGCGAACGTACCGAGCCGAGTCTGGTTATTACGACGGTACGTGGTTTCTATGGTCTCCCTATGGTTCTCTCTCTCTCTCTCTCTCTCTCTCTCCGTAAGCTATGGGGAGCAGAAGTTACGACGTGCGCGCGCAGCCTGTAAGAAAAGCACGGACGGACGGGATCGGCCAGTTATTCGCTCGTAACTCGAGGTAATTAGAATCAAAAGTACCATGCGCCCCATTGCACCCTTACTTTCTACCCTCTCCCCCCGCCCCCCTCTACCCCCTCACCCTCCATCGTCGCTCTCATTCTTTCCTCGAGTCCCTGCCTCAACCTTCCCGCTCTCTCGCTTTCCTGTTTATCCTCGTCATTATCTTGGGCGGCTCTCCTTTCCGATCGGGTTGACTGGTTCGCCGAGCATCTGCATATGGAAAGTGTTTCGGCCGTACCAGTTTTCTCGACTCGCGAACCGGTGGGGGGGGGGGGGGGAAGTGTGGGGTAGGCAGTATGTGTACGGAGTGCTCGAAGCGGTATGAGTGTAGGCAGGGAATCGATGTCAGGCTCGGGAGGGGAGATGGGATTTTTGTAAGGTGGCAGGACGTGCAAATGCGAAGATGGGAGGAGATAGGTGTAAGGTGGAGTGAGCTAATGTTGATCGATTAAATGCGGCTGGCGCAGTTTCCGGTCGGAGTGTTCAGGGGCAATTGATTGAAAGTGTGTAATATGCTGATACGTGCGAAGAATTGGAGATAGAGTTGAAAATCGGCTGGAGAGTAGATGAGCGTATGAGTAATCGGTCGGGAGTACGTATTTCAATTTCTGGCATTGCGATTCTGTTTGAGATATTAAAATTTCAATAAGAAATAGCGAAACGTTACAGGTTGCAATAGTACTCGAAATATTCTCTTCATCATCAAACTCTTGCTTCGGTGTCAAGTGGAATTTCAGTTTTGGTAAAGATAACTCCTAACTTTTAACATGTCTAATCAAAATGAAAATAAGGTCTTGTTTAGGAACATGGCTGAAATCTGAAAAGCGTAAGTAATTTCGCTGACCGCGGTGATGTCAAAGCGAAAAATATATAAATATGACAATACTTAATCGAAAGTCCATTAATTACCGGATTCATAATCGTGCGTACACGCGCATGGCCGGCGATATTCTAAGAAGATTGCGCTTTCACGTGCGCTTAATGAGAGGAAAAAGGATGATAAACATGGCAGCGAAAGGGGGATGCGGAGAGGTTTCCTGTCCTGCAAATACGGCAATAAACTAATGGACTCTACGCGGCGTGGTACGGGACAAATTTGGCGTCGGCTCGCTAAATGAATCTCCGTTTTGCGTAATTACAGATTATGATACATCTCGAGTCATCGGGACTTCCAATTTGGGATGAGCGGTCTTGCGCGCGCAAAGATTGCGTCATCTTTACTTCATCAGGCTTTTCATTCGATTGCATGGAATCATCCTCTCTTCTTGTACGTTTTCTTTTGCCGTCTACTTCGTGCGTTCCTCTCCTTTCCTCCCTTTTTGCCGGCGAGACGAAGGTAAGGGAGGGTAAGGGAGGGTAAGGGAAGGTAAGCGAAAGGCAAGGGAAGGGAAGGGAAGGCGTTGTCGAATCGAAGGCCAAAAGAGGTCGTCGAACGGCCGTTGTTCAGCCGGGTGTGGGTGGTTGAAAGAAGGCCAGACAAATTACCCCCGACTTAGTACGACAATGTGCCATCAACTGTGGCTTACACGTTGACAGTTACTATTTCATCCGACTTCCATCACTCCGGTTTCCTCTCGGCATGCGGTTCCTCCCTCGCCGCATCACGGAAGACCGGGGATATCATTTGTATCCTTCGATCTCTTTCTCCTTTTTATTCAATCGCGTTTCGTGTGCGCTAACGTCGCGCTTCATAGGATCATTATGAACGGCTGTTTCAATTTGACGTGTCACGCTTTGTTCCCGTGCGATATGATACTTCGATCGAAACTGCGAATTAGGTGTTAACGATGTAGGTGAGAAAGTTGTCTTGGTCTGTTTTGTACTGTGTCTTAACAATTGAACAGGGAGTTCGTGAAGGTAAAGCAAGTAGATCACTTACTTGATATATGTATCTTGCGTGACTGGAAAGTTTGTTAATAGACTCATTTTATACGTAGGTATTTTATGTTATTCTCTCAGTTACAGTATTTTTTATTAAGAACAATTCCATGATTGGGAGAAATATGGTGTAATGATCCCCAACGTGTGTTCCACTCATTTATTAAAAAACATTAAACGTTCACCATGGTAACAAAATACATCAAAATCAGATATTTCAAATAAAATAACCAATCATCAACAAACTCCCAACTACAAACCGGACCATTCAGCACCCCATCAAAATCCCCGAATGCTTCCAACTCCACTTCTCCATCACGAAAGCTCCTGCTAAGAAAGAGGAGAAGCCAGAAACGACGAACGCCGAGCTAACGATCGTAACACGCAAAATTCTATTTCGCCCATACGCACCTCGGTGCGTGCGTCCTCCCTCCTTTTCACTCCTTTTTCCCCGGGGATCTCTTTATCCCTTTTCTCTTCAAACTACCTCTCCCCCGACCCACCCTCCACTCTCCCCAAGTCTCACCAGCTTGCATTTCTCAGCGGCGCGAGAGGGTATCTCCGAATCATTAACGGCAATTAAAACATTGATCAACTGTGGACGTGACCTCGCTACGGCGGGAGGGACGTGCCTAGTCTGACTCTGAAAAAGGTTCTGTGAGCCTTGAGGGTGAGCGAACCCGGGAGGGAGGACGGACCTCATGCGGCGAGAGCATATTACTTCGCAGGAGGCTGCGTAGGCCCACCTTCTCTCTCTCTCTCTCTCTCTCTCTCTCTCTCTCTCTCCTCTCCTCGCTCCGTCTCCCTCCCGCCACCTCCCCTACGTCTGCCTCGATCTCTCTCACGCTCCTCTCGCCGTCAATTGCTTTGGGTTACCTTCCTCGAAGCTCCAGGGTCTCTCAACCGATTAACTGGTATCTCGCAGAGGCCCTCCGAGTACAAGGGGAATTATGCTTCGAATATTCTGATAAAGTTATTACGAGGTTGCGAGATATATCGATGTGGACGGTTAGGCCGGTAAAGTGTGATTCCGAAACATAGCTGACTTATGCGTCCGTGGCCGAAGTTTCGCGCGCGAGCTGCCTCGGCACGCGATCGTTCCTTCGCACGGAGAAGGTGGAAAAATCATTGTGTGCGTCGCTAATAACTATCGATGCCCGATGCTTTTAAGGTCTTTATCGGTTGATTAGCCCCGTTTTATTTCGCCCAGTGCGCGAAGCACTTTCGCTTCAGTCGGTATACGTCGTGCGTCATACGTGTAAGCGCGCTCGGTACGCTGGCTTTTTCATGGCGAACCAGTGTCACCTATGCGGCGGTGATAATCACGTACTTTCCCCGAGGTGAATGTTTAAGTTATAAATTAGTGTAAGGCGCGCGCAATATATTATCGCGCATACCCAGTTAACCTTGTCAGTACGGTTTTCGTGCGGAACGCTGCGAACATAGTTTGAGACTCCGGGTGGAAGTTCCTGAAGTACAGTGTGCGATGTGGAAGAAGGTTCTCTCATTTATTATCGGCTTCAACGGATTGCCGGGTTCTTAGCGATCCGAAATTATAGAATATATTGTAAGGGCTCCTTACGTGCTATTATCGACTCATTTTTCTTAATTAACGCACGTCGAAGTGGCCGTTCGTACTATAGAAATCCTGATACCTAATCTTCCCTCTCACTGTTCACATACTCATACCCGTGACGTTACAGTATACTAGCATGCACGGTCAAATAAAGAAAAACGTCTTATACTCGTACTTCCAGAACCGAAGCGAGTTCGAAAGCTGGTAAATAGACCGATATAAAATGAAAAACATCAGGTAGGATGTAAGGTCAATGTTCGATGGCATTTTGCGCACGATCGCATTGACGAGTAATTCCGCGATCGTGCCAGATTTACAGACATATTTCGACGCAGCGAGACGTGAGAAAAGAGAGCAGTACAATCCATTGCGTCGAAGACGTAATAAGCCACGGATATACGGAGGAAGAAATTTTAATTGAACTTGACCTCTGCGTATGAATGTGTCTTCGCCTCTTCCCCTCTTCCCCCTCCCCCCCCCCCTCTCTCTCTCTCTTCACGTTCTCGTTCTCGTTCTCGTGCGCGCGTAGAGAGCAGGTAGGCAAGCGAGAGAGCGCAGGGGCTGGGTGCAGAAACAAGCGCGTTTAAGGAATTTAAATTGGCATTTGCCGGATAAGGAGTCGGGAATTACTACGAAATTCGTTGATTCTCGCCCACGCGCATTTATTACTGGATCCTGTTTCGTCGCGTCTCTTCTGCCAAACTTCTCTCTCCCTCGCGCTTTCTTTCCCTTCCTGTCAGTGGTCTCTTTCTTTCCCTTTTTTCCTAATCCAGCAACAATGTCTTTTTTCATCCCCGTAATCCTGAAATAACCGCGGACTCGACTTATTCACTTTGCCGAATTCGCAAGAGATCGTATAGGATCGATAAAGCTCGCTCGCGACTTCGAAAGAATGTCTTCTCCGTTTCCTGTTTCCCCCCCCCCCTCTCGCCCCCCCCCCCCCCCCGACCCTCTACCCCTTGCCTTCTCTCACGCCCATGCTCGACGGCACCAGAAAAGTCTGTACCTCCGCCCCTTTTTCGGCCGCCTCGGTGTAGCTCGCACTGGGCGACGAGGGTAAATTAATGTGGATAGTTGGTATTCCGATGTACGGGTGATTAAGCACGATCTTCCATTCCATATTACGAACGAACTGTTCCGCCTTCCCATGCCGAACGTACTGAATTCTTCTGACCGATAGTCGCACGCTATCCGAATCCATTCACGATACTTATAATTGTTCTGAACTGATATCTATGATCGAATTTCTGATTCTGAAGAATCTAAGAGCGAATCATAAACTTTAATATACCCCTGTTTAAGACGAAGTTTATCGCTAACTATTCCTCGAATTTGCTCTCTAACCAATAGTTACGGTTCAAACATCGACCTCTTTGTTATATACAAAAATGAGTTAATTAGTCAGCTTTACAGATTATATGCAGACTAACACTCATTTGCATCATGTTTAACCAATTTAGTACCATATTACCGTATAGATGTGAATTTATTTTTATTTGTTATTAAAGTCGGTTATGCCGTTAATAAATTATTTTCTTATTATTATGAAATATTTTCACAATACCTCCTTACGAACCGATATTCACATAGCTTCGTTAACGAGTGAACATAGACATCGATACTGTTCACTGAATCGCATTAACATTACACATGATACATACGGTCGAGTCGACTAACGGAATGCGGAACGTAACGCTAACGTAATCCACTGCGAACGGAGCCAATCAGAAGCGGCGTGCGGCATTGTACGATCGTATTCTTTTTCACATAATTCCCGAACAGTTCCCGCCACCAGGCTGTTCGTACGACCTTGTCCTCGGTTGGATAAAATCGGTACGCTTCGCGCGGGGTCCGGGCCCGGGGCTAAATTTTTCGGTCCGTCCGACGCTGACTATTTAACGGGGAGTGGGGTGAGGTCGATCTTGATATTCGGCATACGGTCGGCTAAATGCCGTAAAGGAATGAAACATTGTTTACCGATAGGATTCTCCGCGGGGTGGACGTTCCGCAGACGTCGCGATGCTGCGTGATGTATAATGGTACTTCTGCTTGTTATTTATGCACCACCCCACCATCCCCAACCCTCCCTCCTTCTCCATGCATCCCCCCCCCCCTCCACCCTGTACATTGCGCATTCGTACGCGAACGGGCCGCGCGATTCTTTATTTTCGCCGATCGCGTCCCTTTTCTCTTCGATCGACGGAAGGCAAGAAAAAGGCCAAAAAAAAAAAAAATAAGAAGAGCCCTGGGTTCCCGATGAAGAATAAGAGATGCAAATTGATTGCGTTCGTAGAAATACTTTGCATCGGTCCTCGCGGGACGGGCACAGCGGAGGATAGCGGGCGCAAGGATAAATGAGAAGTGCGTTCTCCGATATACAGTATTCTCTCCCACATTGTCACTACTGGAGCTACTCTCACATTGTCCGTGGGCTGAGTCGGCGACTATGCATGCGCCGTACTTACGCCTATGTTAGGTGAAGCGGACTCAGTCAAGCGTGTGAGATTTATGAGTCATCGAGCGTGGCGGCTTGCTTTGACGACAGTTGACAGTTTAGCTGTTTGTAACACAGTAGCATAATTGTTTAAATTTTACTTTTTTCTATAAATAAACCTGTGTTTAATATATTAATGAGATTTTTCCGCGTAAAATGAAACCAAACATGAAACTAATCGGCCCACATTTACTTCATCGGCCCGCTACGTTATCGGGAGCCTTTTGTCGGACTCGAAGAAAACCGTGTCCTACGTTCTCACATTGTCAGTCTGCTTACTGCTGCTTACTGACAATGTGAGAAGGAAGGACACGATTTTTGAAGTGCGTGAAAGCACACGAAAGACTGTTGTCTATCGCAGGCTGGCCCGCTACGTTATCGGGAGCCTTTTGTCGGACTCGAAGAAACCGTGTCCTACGTTCTCACATTGTCAGTCTGCTTACTGCTGCTTACTGACAATGTGAGAAAGAAGGACACGATTTTCGACGTGCCTGAAACCGTCTTCCTCATCTGCTACGATTAGTAAAAGTCATCTCAATTACATCAAGTTTGATTTCATTTTTATCCCAACAATCTCATTATTTTTGATATACACTTCTTAACCAGAAAAGTTGGTAATAAAAGAGAATATGAATCATTTAAACCATATCATTTGATACGCCGGGATTTAAATGGCTCGGCTGTCTCGACTGTCGTTTTTGTTTTCTCTCTTTCATTCGCTGTCCTTTTCTTCGTTCGGCGAACTACAAAGGCAGTTCGCGCGGCTCGAAAACCGTGTCTACTATTCCCAAGTTGTCCAAATACGATTCTGGCCCGACTGACAATGTGGGAGAGAATACTGTATTTGGAAGCCGAACCGACGTGGTATAGGATCGAGGAATCCTTAATGAGACGGATTGAAAATAGCGGAGGATCGAAAATCCCTCGATAAGGGCCCGTTACGTTGATAGATGCTCGACGCAGGGAGTTCGCATCACTCCCATCCGTACCGGGCGGACCTCCTCACCGTCCCTTCATTGAAACATTTAAACATTTAAACATTTTGACACGCCACTCAATATTCCCGTCCCACAATATTCACCCTTGCCAGTCTCTCGTTCGCGCTTTATCCCCTCTCGCGACCGCTCGCACATCCTTCTTCAACTATACTCAACTCGTCCTCTCATTTTTCTCCATCCCTCCCACCCCGCCACTCGCTTTGTCTTTTCCCCTTTTTTTTCCCAACGTACACACTTTTGACGTTATTGTCACCGTCGAATTGTTCCTTTTCCATCGACTTCAGTCCCCCCCCCCCCCCCCTCGCCGCGCTTCCCCCCGTCATTGAAAGGAAAGGGGGCCCCTCGCTGAAATTTCAGCCAAACACACTGCTCACAACGGGCCTCGACTATAAAAAAGGCGAGCCCGCGTGCCTCCGGCCCCGCCGGTTTTGCAACATGAGATAAAGACGGCAAGACCAATAGTCCTGCGCACCGCGAACGGCCCTCCCCATCGATTCGTCTCCTTTCCACCAGCGGGTAGACCGCCGTGAATGCGAAACCGAGATGAACGGAGAAAGGGCGAGCGGTGAAAGAGAAAAGGAAGGAGTGAAAGAGGAGAAGAGACAGAGAGAGAAAGAAGAATGAGAGAGAGAGAGAGAAAGAAGAGCAAGAGAGAGAGAGAGAGAGAGAGAGAGAGAGAGAGAGGGCCAGACCGAGAGAGAGAGGAAGTGCGACCTAAATGCGGGTTTGGGCACGAACCGGCCGTTGATATCAAATTTATCAAGTATCAAGTTGCAACCGTTCATGCTCTGTCTTTAAACACGCACCCACGCCGTTTTGCCGGGCCAACGCGCCCGTAGGATCGGCCGAGAGACCTTCCAACCGATTTCCGACGATAACCTTGCGCCAGCGGGGTGGATTTAGAACCCTTTGCTCCCGATTCCGTCGCCGGGAATATATTTCCATTGAGACGGCAAGCGTCGTCACGTTCATCTTCGGTAGGGTTCGAACTGAAAGTAATAGGCTTCCGGATGGTCGCCGCGTTTGGGATCAGCTGCTTGCCGACGTTTCGCAAACGTTACAGTTTGCATCATCGGGGCAGGTTGCTCCGATACTGCAGTATAATATTCAATAATAATGGCCGCGAAAGCCTTAAATCTCGAATGGTTCGAACTGGTGTACGATGTACGCCTTCTCTTCCGGGTCTGAACTTCCAGCGTTGAGATGTGGGGCGCGAATGCGTCTGAATTACTCAGAATTACTCGGAATTACTTAATTCGCTGTAGGCGAAGGAAGGACGTTGGTACTGATGGTGTCCGGAGGCCTTTCGTCGGCTAGCTCGCGAACTAGATCACATTCCCTTCCGCGAGCGGCGTTCGCGCGGCATTCCTACGTTTGCCGCATACCACGTGGGCCGTACCAGCCGGGCCGGGATGAACAGCTCGGAAGGTCGAGAGGCACTAGACAGATGTTGATTAGGCGCTGGGAGCCTTCTCCTTGGCCTTTTCTTCCGAGCTCGCAACCAGTCCATCCCCACCATCGGCCGCAGGATGCGGTTTCTGCGCAAGTCTCTCGCCCTCTTTCCTCTTTGTTGCCTATTCCTGCCCTCTCCTCCCCTCTCGCGGCCGGTACGGATTACCGTTTCTCCGCGGAACATCATTTTGCCTCCCATTGCCTCCCATTGCCTTCCATTGCATTCGTTGGCATTCGTTGCCTCTCGCACGGCATCCTGCGAGCGTTTTCGCCGAGTGTCCGTTGCTTTTCGATTCTATTGTAGCACGCGATTCTCGTTTGCATGTATAATATGAACGGCACACCGCTCTCCGGCCTGGCCAGTATTTGCTCTTATGTTTCGCCTCGCGCGCGAAGCGCAATAAGAGCATACCGTTCGACGTGGGTCGATACGAACCCGGGTTAGAGTCGATTCTATAATGGTAACACGAGCGCGCGGATGGGGTTGAGACTGTTGCTTTTTCAGGTAAACGATTGGATTCCGTCGGTCGACAAAACGGTTATTAGATGAGACAGTTGACGGGTGTGAAGGAGGGGTAAATAGAAGGTCGTGTAATGTGTTGTATAACGGTTTTGTTTGAGTTGGTTCAAAAATAAGTAAAATTGGGAGTTAACGTACTGTATTGTGTACTAGATGTATATTAAGTTTTTTGGCGGATTCAGTGTTGTGCTTTTAACTACTAAACTTCAATGATTTTTAACAGAAAAACATTGACTTTAAGTAATTGAGTTGAAGATGATATAATTTAACATATTAAAGTTGAAAACAAAAATTCCAAAAATTATGTGCTAGGCGATCAGTCGCTGAGTGAATTACAGAAAGGTGGAGGAAGTTGTTAGGCTCATTGTATCGGTACCTGCGACAAAGGAGTGTCGAGGGGTGATTATGGTAAGCACGGCGAGTTGGAATAAGGAGTTAATGCCGGATCATGGAAGCACTAAAGTTTCCAGTTGATGTAACCGTCAAAAATGTCCCTTCCGTCCCGCTGCGACCCGTAATTTAATCCGCGCAATCTATTTCTATGGAACGGCGAGACCACTTCTGTAAAGAAAAAGCCATTTACCACCGTAACTCGGCGTTCTTGCTTACTGGGTTAATTATTCCGCGGCAGTGATTACTCCGTCAAACCTGCGAGAGCCCAGAAACCTCGACGGCCGTGCTATCATCCGACGACGTCTGGAATGAAGTTGAACGTCCAGTACTTGCCATCGTGCACGGCAATTCAGCGTACGTCGATAAAGCGACCGTATAGTCGTAAATTCGTTTTTTGCCATCCTCTTTCCACAATTTCCTTCTTTTCGCTCGGTCGCGCGGCCGGCAATTTGCCGCTCGCGTTCTTATTTTCCCTCCGCGCTCGTTCGGCCTTTCCGTGCTTACTTTTCGTCCGCCCCGTATAGTCCTGTCTCTTTTCCCGTTCAATTTATTCATTATGAATTTATTTCACGCGAGTTTTGCGTACGCGCGCCTTACTGTTTTGCACGTTTTGTCTTTGGGTGATTCCGTAGGAGAGTATACGAATGTACGGTGACATACTTTAATGCCTTATGAAAGCGGATGCGGGAAAATTAAAGACAGTTAACCGTGGACGCGTGATACTATCATTTGCAGAACGGTGAAGGAGAAAAGAGGGAAGAACAACGCGGCGAGGAACTGGATTTTATTGCGTGTAAAGATGCTCGCAAAATCGCAAAATACAAAGTTATGTTTTGCGATTGCATGTCTCTGTAGGGCAGATCACTAAGTTCAGTATAATAGAAATGATTGCGTTTTTAATAAGCGCAGCATTCTGCGAGAGAGAATGTTACAGGTTTTTAAAAATATACAAAAATTTGACATAATAAAAGCAAGACTTTTTCGCTGCATTTCTCTGTTTAGAATCTATAAATTACTTTCAACCGAGCTATGTAAGTATCATAAATGATTAGTCTCAGACAATTTTACTTTTCACAAAAGGTACGACGAAAGACGCCATCCACCAATCTCGCCAATTGTCTGAACGACCTTCAGAACTTCACTCCCTTCACATATAAATATTAAGCGAGAAAGATCGAGATAGCTCGAAAGCCTTCAAAATGCAAAGTGCGACGAACGAATCAACCCAACGACGAGATTACGCGCAAATTAAAACCATCCCCTACCACTTCAATTATCCCCACAAAATATCAGATTCTGCCACCTTACTCGAAGCCATCCTTATCTCTCCCACCCACCCGATCGTACAATACACCTTGACTCACCGAACCGAAAGCCAACGTATCGCGAAACACTACCACCTAACCGGCTCGTACTTCAAAAACGAGCCCAACCCAACCCCGAACAATCCCACGACAAAAGACGGCTTCTAGTTACCGAGGCTGTCACCGCACCTAACGATAACCTTTCCACCAACCTTCCTTTTGCGAAGCCTTCAAGAACGCCGAATCCTAAAGGGCCAGCGGCAACCTCGGTTAAATAATAGACGTGAACAAGGATAATGACGATGACTGTAGATTTGGGCACCGCCGATTGCATCCTCCGTTGTTGTCAACCTACAGCCTGGGAGAGTAGGTAGAATTCAACCCGGAGCGACGGCACAAAACAGACGGAAGCAAAGTAGCAGAAGATAGCTCCGAGGGGGTAGGGCGACACGGATCGACGTCGGAGGGTGGCGAGGGGAGGGCGGGGGGGGGGGGAAGGGTAAAGGAGGTGGAGGTTGGCAGGCGGAGGACGAAGGGGGTCCAGTGGTGGGACGGGGGAGTAACCGAGAGGGGCCTGACGGCGGCGACGACGGTGCAACCTATTGTCCCCGTGTCCACAGCCTTTTTCAATTCAAATTGGAGCCGCAAAAAAAGCGCAGAGCACACACACGGTTCGGGTACCGCGAAAGACGCCGGTCCCTTCACTCCTCTCTGTAAAACCGGTGGACCGTCTCCTCGTCTCCTCCTCCTTCTACCTCATCCTTCTGCCTCCTTCCCTCCCCTCGTTTCATGCGACTCTTCTCAACCCCCCCCCCTACCACTCGCTCTCTCTCTCTCTCTCGGCCGTGGTCTCGTTTCGTCCGCATCGTACGGGGGCTGATTCTATCGGACCGTAAATATCACCGTCAAACACTCGGACGACGATCCTGGCTGCCCCTGCCACACGTAAGTGCGCAGAAATATCGAGAGTGGCCGGTTCGAGATGCGAGAGATGCGAGAGTACGTACGTGCGAGTACGTATCGTCGGAGGAATATCTTATCCTTGGCCGGCGCGACGTTCTCACACTTTTCCTGTGTGTTGCGATGAGGTTGGGAGTTTGTCGGTTAGCTGATTGGTGGGAGCTAGGTGGATTTGAAGGGTTGGGGAAGGTTGAGAGCTAGGTGGATTTGAAGAGTTGGTGAAGGTTGAGAGGTAGGTGGATTTGGAGAGTTGGTGAAGATTGAGAGCTAGGTGGATTTGAAGACTTGGTGAAGGTTGAGAGCTAGGTGGATTTGAAGACTTGGTGAAGGTTGAGAGCTAGGTGGATATGAAGCAGTCCGCGATGGTTGAGCCGCAGGTTCGGATAACGTAGGTTCGCGAGGATGGGACAGGTTGCCGGGAGAGAAACGGAATGGGAAAATGGGGGAAGGTGGAAAAATTGGGATGGGAGCCCGGCGTCGAAATGTGTAATTAGGAGAGTGTTCGTACGCTACCGATAGACTCTCGTTAAAGGTCATTCGTCGAGGGTTCCGAACATTTTCGTGGGAATCCATTAATTCATGAACCTTATTTCAGTGAAATCAGTTGGATGCGAACGATACGATCGTCAGTTCGCGGGCGCCAATTAGAGTTAATTAGTATTTTCGAATAGTGGACATGTTTGCTATTAAGTAGCCGTGTTTCTGGTGCAACGTATCTTTTAAACAGATCACAAATTCCTTCTGCACGCTATTCGTACGTGGCATGTAGTCGTTTATATAGGCGCGCGCTCCGTTGATTTGTTCTCATTAAGCGAGTTATCGACTGTTATCCGAGGAGGGACTCTTCCAATGCCGGTCGCAAAATCATTCGCGCTCTTAATCATTTAAATACTCTCTCATTAAATACACCCTTACTCCCAAGTGTTCATTTACCCGCCTCGCAGTTACGATTTTCAAAGCCAGAACCGAAAATATTGAAGGAGAAAGAAAAATGTACGGCAATAATTCGATACTGTCCAATAATAACATAATTCTAATTGCAATTACTTTTGTCTGTTACAGGTAAGAGAACAATTACCACCCCTACTACACATATATAATTTATATGCCAGTCGACTCTCAAAGCCATACAAGAAATCAGGTAAATTATCTCACCTACGCACACCCGTCCTACACACATCCCCTTACCAATAATCCCAACCTCTCCCCGTCACCGCTCAATCGCCTCATCCTCCCCCCTCAAAAGCCCCGATCTCCACCCCAACCCCCGAAAACGCAAGACTCCGCCAAGCCAATTCGAAAGCATTCTCCCGCGATAAGATTTAACGGGTGTACTTTTCCATTATCCCCGCTTACCGTAACGTCATTAGCCGCGATGACATTTTACGAGACTCTCAATGATGCGGCCGCAACGATTCACGAGCTCTCCGCCAGCGTGGAAGAGTTATGGGTAGAAGGTACCCGGTTAACTCGCGAGTGGCCTTTGTCTCACTCGACTTTGCGAAGGACTGCCGCGTAGGGAAACGCTCGCAAGGCGAAGTCGGCCTCGAGGCGCAGCTTTTGAATTCGTCCGCTTTCGGGATCGTCGTCATCCCCACCGGGGTCCGCGACGGACCTGATGGCCGATTCTCTCTTCTGGCAAACCCCCCCCCCCCCCGTTCCCCACCACCCCCCTCCTTCGGCCGACTGCCACGGTCCCCGGACAAGTAGATACTTGAAGGCGGTGCCGCTTCGGTACCGAGGGCGCGGAACGTTTCGGTCATGGGTATCCCGAGTTCTCGCTTTGCATTTATTTTGCCGATCGTCCCGTCCGACCGGGGAACCCGTTCCACTCCTTCAGCTGTCTTCCCTCTTTCGGCTGCCCCCGCCATTCTTTCTAACCCCCTGTCTCTTCCCCGTTGCGCCCTTCCGTTTGACGCAATTCCTCTTCGGCCCGTCTCCGCTCCCTTTCGTTCCGTTTCAAGTAAGAGGAGAAGGAGGAGGGGGGTGGGGGGTGTAGGTAGATGTGGATGTAGATGGTGGGTGGGGTGGTTCCCTCGTTTTCCTCTTATCTCCGTATCTTCCCTTCACGCTCATGCCAACTCCCGTCTCCCTCTTTCATTAGGATGAACCAGTCCTTAACCCCTCGGACGCGATCCTCGGGTTCCGAGGGACCCGAGTTGAGGCCTAGACCGCGGGCGCGCGTTTCACGCGGCCAGTTGGCGAGGTCCTTTCTGCTTTTGCCGAGTGACGAATGCCCGCGCGACCCTCCTCTAGTAGCGCAGAAATGTTGGTTTAATCCATTTTTCAAATGTTGAAAATATATTTCTTTGACGGCACTCTTTGATGTTCAGGAAATATTAGATGTCGATGTTCGGAGAATATAGAACAGATATTCAAATAATGTAATATGAATATTCAAAATATATAAAATAGATATTTGAAAGATATGTATTTAATATTTAAATAATATTGAATATTATTTGAATTAAAAAAAAATAAGAAAAGTTGAAAGCAGGGATTATTCACTACGTGGTAACGTTATGTTTTCAATTGATTCATCCGTATTCCTACAACGACTTCTTGTACGTTTATATGTAGGGTAGTACGTTGTTACGTCTATGGATCGTGCGGTGGTCAGTGCCGCACTGTTTTACGATATCCCTAAGGCGGTATGTAATAGGCTCCTGATCCAGTTGTGTTTCCGACATTCATTTTATCACATTTTTCATATACTAATCGAATAAACGTGTAATTATTAATTGAATCGTAGTTTTGAACTTTAATCGCGTTCCTTACACGCAATGACAAAAGGTCGAACGCTTTGCAACCTATCGCCAAGATTCTTGTACCGTCGAACGTATCCTAAGATACTGTTGTCACACCTAACGTTAAGTCCTAAGATACTGTTGTCATGCCTAACGTTAAATCCTAAGATACTGTCATCATGCCTAACGTTGAATCCGCCAAAGCTGTCTAGCCAAGAACGGAACTCACGACCAATCCGAAGAGTCTCCCACACCGATGCTTAAATTGCCGATGCCGATCTTGAACAACATTTCCTCGCGGAACGAAGAGTAATACGTTTCGGGCTTCCGTGTGCTCTCGTTAATTGATAACCGATATCTCCGAGAATCTCGGGTTCGGACCGCGGGGCCAAATCCGCAGGTTAGGGTGCGGCGGACGAAGGCGGCGGGTGAGTAACAGGAGAAGAAGAAGAAAGCGAAGTCAACAGCGGCACCGCGAGCATCGAATTCCCCCTCTTCCGAGGGTCCTCCCTTCCCCCTCCCCCCTTCGTCCCCCCGCCCTCCCCCCAAACCCCACCCCTACCGTCTCTGCCGGCCACTTCGCCGCACGTCGCGCCCGAAACTCCGTTCCTCTGCTCCGACGTTCCTTCTCGGCCATCGAGTTTACCACTTTCGGACGACAACCCTACCTCCCTTTCATCCGTCCGTTTCGCGGGCAGCCAATGGCTGAAAAGAATAAGGACGACACAAGAGGGAGTTAAGGAGGATGAACAGCTCGGAAAGGGATATGGGGCGGTAGGGAGAGGGAGAGAGAGAGAGAGTGAGGGAGAGAGAGAGGAAGAGAAAGAGAGTGAGAGAAGGAGAGAAAGAGAGAGAGAGAGAGAGAGAGAGAGAGGGGACTGGAGAGAGATATGAGGAAAAAGGGAGAGGGGTAGTTGGACGTCGACTGTCGTGAGTCCTCCTTTTTTTTCCCTTTTCCTCCGCTCCTGTCGCCGTTGCCGAAGATTCGGCTGCCGTTCCTCAGCTCATTCGTTCCTCCTTTCCGCGCTCCCTTTTCCCACCCCTCCCGGGGCTCTCTTTTTTCAGCCGACTTTCTGCGTAAACTTATAAGGCGATTCCGCGAGTTCCTCTTGAAAAAATCCGGACCCACGATTCTATCTCCGTTCCCCCTCTTCTCTAGGGTGTACTCGATTCCTTCACGTTCGGACGGTTCCTCAGGCTCTGTTCGAGCTTGTCAGAAGTTTGGTTATGTTTGAACGCCGGGGCCGTTGTTAGGGTAATAGTTCGGAGCGATGTCCCTCCTTGCTCTCTGTCGGTGCAACTTTTCTCGCCGGGCGGTGTTGAAACTGGTTCTTTACTTTGCCAAGAACCGTCCGCTTATGCAGATATTTTAACAGTCGGCGAGCAGTATGATTTGCGGTTATATTGACAATGAGACGCTGGGTGTTAAATGTGAGTAGCTGCGTAGCTAGCTTTGCATACGAATGAAAGCGTGATGTTGGTTTTTGGTCATTTAAGAGAGTTTGCTGCATCGAGCGCGGGGTGACACATTTTGTTCCACGAGAATTGGCTAACTTCTTTTAAAGCGTTGGCTACCTGTGGTGAAGTAGTGCAACACGAATGTTACATTGAATCTTACAACTTTCAAAGGACATAGCTGTATAAGATGGTTAAAAGTGCCTCTAATCGATTTGAAATTCTGCATGAGCCATTCTATAGCTTGTCGAAAAAGAAGCAGTTGTGTGAATCCTCAACTTTGTATCGACCTTGGGGGTGGGAAAGGATAAAATGTACTGTTTGCTTCTTCTACCATTTTCTCACTGTTTTTTTTATCGTATCTCCGAAACTATTGCACTTAGAAGGCTCGGGTTGCGATTTTTGTGATCCTCTTCTGATCCTCTATGAACATGCGAAGCCACAAGTCGATCGGAAGACTTTCATTTTTTGCCCCATTTTACGACTTCTGTTTTTCCACGATTTTTTGGCTGTAACTCCGAAATTAATGCGAATTCGGAACTTTGCTTGTGACCAAGTTTCAGGGCGAGTTAAAAATCTATGGGATAGCATAGTTAAAAATCCAATCCACGACCAAAAATTTTTTTACGTTTTTCGACGATTTTGAAGGTTTTATCACGTTTACATAGGTCCAGGTTATGCCAAAGTACCCTACATTGGCCTCTCAACGACACATAATATCATACCTTACCGTCAGATGCGTTCACAACATTTCTGTCAAGAATTGTCCTTGTCGAATACGTTCTACGCTCATTCCGTACAAAGTACACCGCTCTAATCAATATCCAACATCGTTCGCTGTTAATAAAGCTCTATACCTACACTGTCTCACTTTCTCTTTGTCTTCCTCTTCACGTATTCGAATCTCGTTCGCCGCACTGGCACTCCACTCTTTTATCTCCGAACAACACCACAATATTTCCTTCCCTTTTCCACCCCTTCCCCCCCCACCCCTCTCGCCCATTCCTTTCCACTGGCCTTGCGTGCTCGCTTCTGCGGTTTTAGTCTTTCCCTTCGTCTATACGGGCCGAGTTCTTATGAGCAGCTGCGGATGCAAATAACGTTTTCTAGGAAAGGAATCGGATTTTCGAGGTGCGCACAAAGGACCTTCCACGTACAGCTTTCCACCGGCCGGTCGCGGACAATTAAATTTAATTATCGGGTATTAAAGGACGCCTCATTGACATTTGCCTCCGGAACCGAGATCTTTATGGCAGATGTGGGTATCATTTTGTACGGCAATATTCTCCTTGACTTACCCGGGTGCCTTGAGAATCTACAGTGTAAACACAGTTATGTTCGCATCAGTATGTAAATTAATTCGAATTACGCGTCCGCGTTGTTACAATACGTATACGCTGTTATTATCGGGTGCCACTTATACTAATTAATGGAACCCGGTGAAAATGACAGCGAACGGCAGCGGTTTGTTCATTGAGACAATCAATGCTATTAGATAGATTCACTGATTTATAATCGTTTATAACGTATCGTATGTATTGGCACTATTAAAAGGTATTACAGTCGGTGGCAGAACGTTTATTAACATCGGTTTAAATATTTTATGATAATGCGATTCGAAGCGTATAAAATAGCGTGGAAATACGGCAAAAAGTTAATTGTGGGGATCATATTGTTCGTGAGTTTGACATAATCCGAAGTTATATGCGAGTGCAAATTAGTTCCGGTCGGGTACGGACACGACAGTTATTCCACAGCCGCATAAAATATACGTACCAAACTCGTTTTCGGACAGCGCTTATGTACAAACAAAACCGTAACATCGTAAAATGTCAAGGATCGCAGCTCTCACATTACAACGTTGCAAAATGACCTTTATACCCAGCCGATACTTTTATTCCTCAGGCTTTAAGCAATTTTTCCTTATTGTACCAGAAAGAAATTCTTTAACTTCATACTTAGGATAATCGCAGAAATGTTAATGTTTGTCTTATCTCATCCTCAACATTTAAAAAACCAGAAAACTGCAGCAGTCCGTGAACTTCAACAGATTCATACCTGCTTTATGTCGTCATTAATAGTCTGATTATTTTTTATTTACCTGACAATCACAGAGTTTACACTTTACAAGCAGCAAGATCGTAAAGAAATCGAATCATCTGAAAATCTCAAAATTCAAAGAACAAGAAATCGTTATCGCACAAGTTAATCTCGTGTTGTCCCGATTGATTTAGTGTGAAAGATCGTGAGGTGTCTTTATCTGCGGCGCCGTAAAATTCATTCCCGAGTTCCGTTCCTATTGTTTGAGATGTTTGCGGACGTTGGCGTCCCTGTCGTCCGACGGTCGGAACTCAGGTATCGGAAAAACTGTACAAAAGGGAAGGCCCTATTCACGGGAACGTCACGCAGTTTGTGAACGACAATGTATGCATGTGTCTCCGTGGTTCCACCTCATTGAAAATTCCTACATATTCCTCGGGTCCCGTTAGTTCCGCACCAGGAGGGCTATCCTCATGTCTTCGCTCGGATGGATTATTTAGTAGAGGCACGTGCTACCGTTTGATCTTCACCTCTAGATAACTCAATCCCATTTGTGAAGCGAAAAGCAGGTATTCTGACTCAGCCCGCGTGATTGACACGGACATTCTTACGCTGTCGCTCATCGTTTTTTTCCGAAAGATGTACGCCCTCGTTAAAAAAGGTAGTCTAGTCGCGAGAACTCATCAAACGACGTATAATTGTTAGGCAGCGATCAGCTTACTTCAATTCTTCCAGGTTGGCAGGTCGGAAATTGATAGAATGAATGGTTGCGGAATCTGTAACATTCTGATGTTTATTCCGAATTTCTGTACCTTCTATATTTATTTACCTCACTTGCAATTGTAAGCGAGGTATTTAATAATTGTACTATTCACAGCAGCATACTGAATCTCACTAAAACGAAGTTCCTCTCTCTTCCTAACACCTTCATTGCATTCAGCTGTTGCTTTGAAACAAACATTAAAACCAACACAGAGTTAATTCGGAATAACAGATTCTACAAGAATAATTATTCGCGATAATTGTTGCGCCAATAATCTGCTTTAAAAGTGATCAAGATAAATCTTTCCTAGTTACCCGAGAACGTAACTAGTTCATTCCGCAACAAAAGGATCACTGACAATTGTATGAATGCCAGGAAAGAAAATAAAAAGAATCCCATAGAAGAACGTACATTTAGACACGGTCGCCTATTCGGCTACCCGCTATATAGACATTTTGTGAAACAAAGTAAGAGTGGCAAAGGGGCAAAAGGAAAGGTTCAACGAGAGCATTGGTATTAATTACACGACGCGTATACGGCTCCCTAGGCCACCTACGGTTATCCGTTTTGCATAATGCGTATATACATTCGCCGTAAGGGTGGCGAGCGAGGGCGACGAGGAGGATGGAGAAGCCTGCGATGAAGGAGGATCGAAAGATCGGAGGGAAGAAGCAGAAGAGGAAGATCAGAAGAAGACGAGAAAGAAGAAGAAGAAGAAGAAGAGAAAGCAGGATGAGGATGAGGATGCGCGAAGCAGAATAAGAGGATCGGCAAAGTGCAAGGGAAGGAACGACGTGGAAAGGAACGGAGAGTAAGGAGGAAGAGCGAAGGGAAGAGGTGGTGCCAGGAGGATCTGGCAAGGATCGAAAACGGGGAGCGGCGGAGAATGTGTTCCATTCCAACTTAGTTGGAACCGGAATCTCCTCCTTCCTTCATTCTCTAGAGAGCCTTAGCAATGCCTTTCTTTCTCCCTGCCCTCATCTTTCTTTATATCCCTTTTCTTCCTCATTCCTCTCTCTTTCTCTCCCCTTCCCCCCCGGGTTCTTCCTGTCCATCCCTGCCCCCTTGTTTCCTGTCTCCTCCTTCTCCTCCACCTCCTCCACCTCCTTCACCTCCTCCTCCTCCTCCCACTCCCCGAGCCCAAAGCGCGCCTGATTATTTAGGCAGTGAATGTTTAATCGAACCATTGTATCGGTAGGGCCTGAGCTGCTGGCTGCTATTCCCCTGCCTGACTTCTTAAGTGTGTTTGGCAAAAGAGATACTCCTCTTCAGTCCTTCTGTTCTTGTCCTGCTCCCCTTCCTACCTCTCACTTTATCTATCTACCTTTGTCCTTATCCTTTAACCACGACCGCCATCACCGGCACCACTACCTACCCAGGCCGAACCACCACTATCGCGCGCCGGCAGCGCTCGATCGACTTACCACCACCTACCACCACCTACCGTACCCTCCTCCTTTACATTTATTCGTTTATTTGCTAGTGGCTGATACCTCATTACCGCGACAGATCTACCGATAAGTACACCGTTCTTGGAAACACACAATGCGCTCCTTCCTTGAGGTCCCCGGAGTCGAGAGAGAGTCCGCCGGTTGCTACCGTACGGCCGTGGTTGGGTTAGCCAGAAGGTAAATGAAGGAAAGAGACGTAGTGCCGTGGAGACGGTATCAAAAGCGCGGTCTCGAGCACGAAAACTGAGACTCCTTCGATCATCTCTTTGCCGGGCTGCAACTCACTTCGCTGCCAGCGGCTCGTCCTTGCCGCGATTGTTCGCTGGACAAAAATTTATTTCGATCGCGTATCTCGAGTCTTGAGACGAACTTGTACGAATTCTGCTTTTTTGGGGAATATTCTATGTAGATAGCTCGTTTTCGGCCAGGGGAAGAATACTTTCTGCTATTTGTAATTCGGCGGATGTAGATTTTGTTCATTAGGTGTTGGTGTTTGTTAGAATTGGAGTTTAGTTATTTATTTCGTTACTTAGTGTCGCATCAAGCACACGTAAGGATTATTAGCGATATCTCGATACAGGGGCAAATGTGTGTATATGCAAAGAATATATAATATATAATATGACATTACGTTAGGTAGTGTAATTGTTTGAGATAAAAGTGTTGATATCCGTTGCTACTCGATGACGGAAGAGATGAGATGCATTCCGTTGAAGCGATTCTTGCCGCTGCGAGAGGAGCGAGGTAGATGATCGGTGGATATCGTCCTTCTATTAGAGCGGGCAAATTGTAAGGATTTGGGAGTGAGACGTAGCGACAGAACGGCGAAACTACGTGAATTTGTGAGCCGACAAAGAATAGGGGAATAAATTAGTACCGCCGATGCTGATTGCTATCTTCAGTCGAGCGGATCTGTTCTAGTCGGAACGGAACTTGATCGAAATGTATCGGGTGGACCGTCGAAGACTACAGTTCGAGCTCATCTTCTTTTCCCCCCCAAGTTCAATTAAGTTAGAAATGCAAATGAGCATTGCATTACTTTTCTACGTACTTTCACTTAAACGGATATAATCTCGGGTTATACAATTTTATTATTTTAACATACTTTTCTTAAAACATCGATCTTTTTTACTTGATGGAGCTCTTCCAAGTTTGTTGGAAGGTATAATAGGTAATTTATGCTGCATTACAGGCGATGCGAACGTCACAATGCAATGAGCAATGAATCACGGGAAAAATTAGCTGTTAGTATGCTATTTAAAAAAACGTGCAGTAAATAATCTCCCACAATTACTGTATTCAGCGTCGACTTGTCAGGCAACTTAGAGCTAAACGGCTATCGGTGATATTAATGTCACATTAATATACACTTATCATGACATTCCGCCTGTCGTAAGAGGCAAACTTTCTTTAGAGACACGGATAGTTATCTCCAAGCAATTTCTTGTACGCGAGAAATGTGCTACACCTACATTTAAATTTAATTACTACAACGTGACTGACAGCTTTCCGCAGAATAATTGTATTTATTGCATTTCTCAATGACTTCGGAGTACACTTTTTTTTTAATCACTAACAGCTACAACTACTTTCTGAATGAGGTTATTAGCATGTTGCAAATGCATTATGAGACATTAGTACTTGTCGACTATTGCAGTGGTACACTCTATTAACACGATATGTAACACAATAACACTGTTCAGACCTTAGTATAACGTTATAATACTTGAAACTGAACAGTAATATAATTTCATAATCCTACACCCGGAAAAAGTAATATGTCGAGACCTATCTTTTAATTCGTCCACTCGCCGACGGTAAACCACGAATTCATCTTCCTGCATCGTTAAAAGTACGATTGTCGCCCGAACAATGTCCAAAACTATTTCCAATCCGCCACGAGTTGAAGCCAGAAGAAAGCCGGGCAAGAAATAGGTTGGCAGACCGTTATAAAAGTTCGTTGTAAAAACGGCCGCGGCCGAGCAGTCTGGCGAGCATTAGCGAATGAAACAAGGTTACATTGTTGGCCCCGGCGCGTGCATCAATCGATAAGTAACGACCTGCGAGGAATGTAAGAGCGCGGTAAAGGATACGCGGAGACTAGCGGTCGATTCGAGTCGTGAACGGAAAAAAGAAAAAGGAAAGAAAAAAAAAGAGGAGAGAAAAGGAGAGTGTGGAAGAAAAGAGATCGAGAGACATAGGGAAGGTGACGGGCGGAGTGGAAGGTTGAGCATTATTTATCGATAGCAATGAAAAGGTGGCGTCGGTGCTCAGTGGCCGGAGGCTCATTATTCAGATTAACGTTACGCGCCTTTCTTCGTCGGCAGATACGCCAGTGAATATTACTCAATAAATCATGGACGTCATAGCGCTAAAGACCCAAAGAAAGGAGGGTCCTTGAGATTTTTCAAATCATCCGCTCTGATGAATGCAACCGTCGTGCCATGGTTCCACGGAACGGACCGTTCCTGTTCCAGTTACTGCGACCCGTGAGGGAACCGTGAATTTATTTTGCGGCCTGGCCTGAGAAATTAACGCGGATTACGGATGACGTAGGCAATCGAAATGCCATAATCGCGTATCAGACGCGAGCTAATGCTAGTTCAATGCGCTACGATTCGGGAATTAAGTCGATGATATCGAATTAAGGAACGTTTTTCAGGCTCCGTCAGGATTTGCTGCCGATGACTCGGTGGAATATCTTTAAACGCGTATTTGACGTTTGATGGGTACTGTAGATTAATTTCAGTCTGTCAACTGTTTGCTATAAGTGGGCTTGAAACGGAGCGTTTCATTGTGTCGTCAAAGTTTCGTTTGCCTTGTCCGTTAATCCGTATACAAACTGAGTTAACGAGGCTGCCATTTTTGTGTATCGATTTTCCTCTCACGCGATCCGTACATTGTCTATGCATAAATCATTTAGACGATGTAAAGTTATATCTCATTAAAATTGAAAATGTGAAGAGTTAGAGCCTTACCAATTGGATTATCTGAGTATATTCCAGGTTAAAGAGAAAGCAAGTATTATAAACGAATCAACTACTACGTGTTCTTAAAAAAGCTGCAGTTATTCTTTTTCGAATGTTCTGAAGATATATGTCTTTCAGTACAATTAGCAGAGTCGAATTTGCTGTTATTAATTTTTCCCTTCGCGAAGCGAGAAAGATCTACCCGGTTGTTTGGACTGGATCAAACTTCCAAGACTGTAACTCGCCTCATTTGTTTAGATATCAATCTGATTCTCAAGTCCTCCGAGTTGATGGTTGCCGTAGGGCTACCTGAACCTATTCTTTTTTTGGTCTCTATAGGGCCAGTTGATTCGTACCACTCGGTTATATATGAGACCGTGCAGCACTTCTGCAGTTCGTTTTTTAAGACCATACTCGTATTTACTAATGTGAAGTGACTGCTGCATTCCATATTTTAACGGTTACTTTGTTTTTTTTTTACATCTTTTTTCTTGTTTATATTTTTATTATCTATGCACATCTAGTGAAACGAATGTTAACACCTGTTACATCCTCGATAATTTAACCACCGTCAAACATTATAAAATCAATTTTGCAGCGTATCACTTTATTTAAACAAAATATGTGTTCATACATGCCTTCCATTGCCAAATGATCACTAATCAGTTCAAGTTTGTCACTCTTTCAATGGATTTCAACCTGAAACTAAAAAGATGCAAGTTGACAATATTGAATCGATTTCTTTGTTGACCGTTAAGTTCGAATGATACTAAAAAGAACGAATTGGCCATTGACATCGAACGTTATCGTACAGCCTGAGGTTGTGATGGTGACGTCGGACGGGGGATGTCAGGAGCGCATGAAGGACAACAAGACGTCTCCGAGCGTGGGATAAATATCTAGGGTCTGTGTTTCGTTTAATTAGCATCGATGTATTTGTACACGCCTGTCCCCACATCCTCGTATAAGCATCTCTGCCCGAGAGTGCATACACGTACTCGGGGGCACACACACACGGACGCCCATGAGAATGTACATAGTACACAATGACTCATGGAATCGATCAAATTTTCTTCGTTATCTACTTCGTACTGTTTAAAGGCTATAGGAATGCATTGTAAAGCTTTGAGATTGTTCATTATTTAAATGAGGCATGTTTGGTTCTAAGTACTTTCGGTCGATGTATTCTGTGCGTTTGAAAACAATTAACAGGATAAGAAAGTATTTTAAAGTACGATAAGACGCCGATATGTGGATGTGTCTGTTGTAATTGTGTTGATGTTTTGTACCTAGGACATGATGCAATAAGAGCATGTAAAGTCGAGGAATAGTATTCGCAGTCAGTACATGTAAGCGAAGCAATTAATAACAACAGTTGAAAAATGTCTGCTACGGCTTGCAAATCTTATTAAGGTCTCATCGAGAATTTAAAGATCTAAGATTGAAGAATGAGAGAATAAAGGAATCTTTAGTGTGTAACGTAAACGACGTGTGGAAATTAACAGTTGATTAGGTATGCATACATATCTTCAAATCAGTGACAACTATTTTTTTTTTCAACTTTTTAATTCTCTTTTGCCGGTAAAAATACTGTCTTCTCTTGCAACTCAACGTGTTTTTCGCAGAAACACGGTATATTAGATACACTATAATAGCTTGTACGATTCACTACTGCATTATACATGTGGCCCATTAATAATCCATGGCGCTATTTACGATAAATAGGGACTATCCACGACAGGCTTTACTGTATATTCCTTCACGGATCGAAATTCCTATTATACGTTGTGACCGACGCCAAGGTCAAATCTCGAAGTAGCCTACCTGCTCTAGGATAGTCCGCGAAAGTAGCTTCGCAGCTTTCACTGCAAAGATTTCACATAAAAATTATAACCTGTTAGTTATACCGTACGTGATTGCGATGTACTTTCTAATGCAATATAATTTATTGCCGGACAGTTTTCGACGGCTGTTTCGTTTTCCGTGTGTACAATTTTCATCCGAGATTGAGACGGCGTTCGAGACTCGCGCAGATTCTTATCACGCTGTTATGGCGTTTAACATTTTAGAGATGGGAATAAAAGCCTTATCGACGCTCGTCTTCGAACTTCAATTGCGTTAAACTTCCCGTGGCAGATGTACATTCTGCTTATGCTCTCGGCCGTGGTTCTATAAATTATGTAAAACACTGCTCGCCAACTCGGGGATATGTTCTTCTTCTTTCTTTTTGCTGCTTCGCATATTCAATGTATTGGTCCATGACATTGTGTCGAGCGTGGGGGAGAATTTAGAGTTTCTTTGCGGGTCAAACAGATTTTGCCGAGTGTTATACCTTTGCTAACTAGAAAACGTCCTGTTTCAGGATGATTTAGCTATTTGGCGTATGCAAATACGTGAAAATTGATTAAGCCTTCGCCCATACGTGTACGATAGTTTTCGTTCGCCGTTCACATTTTAGAGGCACCTCGCGCACTTCTTGGAATCTTTTATAATCCGTGAAAAATTTGACTAAATCACGTATATCGAAATATTCGATATTATTCAAATGTTTATTAATAGGCATTCGACGCGTTTGTTAGCCTGTTACAGGCACTACAATATATCTACGATTATAAACTTGACGTAATGACATAGTATAATGACTTCTCGAACGTCTCAAATTTTGTTTTACAGTTCATATTATTACCCATCGTATTATTCCATCAATACCAAAAAAAGATGTAACAAGCGTACATTCATCTAAAAAAACACGTTCCACAACATGAACAATCTGCCCAACTTTTTCTCAACACTCAATTAAATACAAGTTTCCCATCGAAGATCCAAACTTACATATTCTCAGATTCTTACGTAACCGATCGAAAAGCAACTCGAACGCAATCAGCCGAGAAACTCTTCGGTTCGCGAACGTTGCCGAGACCGAGCGAAGACGGGCCCGACTAGATTGACAGAGGCAGGCCGGAAAAAAAACGTGCGTTCGTGAAACGTGGAAACCGATTAATGGCACAGGATGCCTGTTTATGTGTTGCTGACGTGGTTCCAAATGCGGCTGGCCGCCCCTATTAACCATTACTTTATGAGGCGAAAGTGGTCTTTTTCTTCGCTGCGCTCTAAGCTACTATGTAATTATCCCCGGGATAGTACCCGAGGATTAAGAGCAACAGGGACGGGGGGGTGAGAGGGGGGAGCTGAGGGACGACAATGAGGAACAAGAGGAATCATGCATCGTCATCGCGCGGAACGTGGATTATGCCCTCGAGACGGCCACGATTATTATGACGAGAGCGGACGACAAGATACGAGCGTAATTCCTATCATCTTCCAGGACCCGATAGGCCCGCCGATGACGTCATGTGTGAATTCATTGATTACGCCCTCGGACGAGAGGTGTACGCTTTCACGGTAATGTAATTCTAATTGCTGAATTTCACGACACCTTTGCCTGTGTTTGTTCTAACGAGGAAGGAAGCGGCCCGCGTAATGATATACTGAGACTGGCGGTGTCTAATTTGTTTCTGTATACCGTGCTCATTGGCCGAAGCACGGCTTTTTCTCTCCGAACAAAGGAACGATTTTCTAGGATGAAGTTTTGGGACAGCGCGCGTGTTAGTGAAGAAAGTATTTTACGGGGAATTAATTAACTGTGCGAGTTGAATCCCATAAATAACAATCGCACCGCGCAGTACGTAATGTGTATTTTATCTTGGCTCGACAGATTTACGGTACTATTACGGGTTAACATCGTACGATGCCAACCTGTTTGTGAGCCTTCAATCGGTCGTCCAAAACAAAAAGATCCCACCAGAACGATTCGTTAGAGTTTCCGTAATACGGAGTAGGAGTACAGTTATCCATCTTCGCGCTTACTCCAAATAGAGACGCGGATGGCGGAGGTGTTAAGACGCGAACAGGTTCGAGGGAAAACTGATAAGCAGGCTGTGGGTCGACGTACTCCATTCTAGGGCGAGAGTCTAAGATCTAAACTTTGCTCGCGAGAAATTAGTTTAAATCAATTTTGGTTTTTCAACGAAACATTCGAGCGTACTGGAAGAGGCGAGGGACGAAGGATGAGAAACGAGAAAACAGAAAGGATACAGGAAGGTCTAATTGTGAGACCGAGGGCCCCATTACGGGACCTGAAATTACAGGGTCGAGTCCCTCTCGGCCTGCCTGGTCTATTGAGTAGTCCATAGGGCATTTAGTCCTGTTTTCGGGTGCCTTCGTGCATTCCAAGAATAGCCCACCTTATTATAGTGCCGTACGCTCATTTTCGAAGTAGTGTCGTGTCATTTATACCGGTGGACCGGTCTGACCCTTCGCGCTACCGTCCAATCAATAATCATGGAAAAATTGTCCGTCTGACAGTGCGGCGACTGTACGGAAATTACTGGCCTAGCCTGCCAGTCGATTTCATGAGAAATCTCGATACATTTAACGTCTAATTCATCTGAGCCCGGCACACGGATCATTGCATTTATTTCTGTAGGAATTATGTAACGGAAAAGGAAGTAAGAGAGAGTGGGGTTAGGTAAATATATTCATTGAACGAGATGGGTGATAATCGGTACGGACTACATACACAAGCAAAAATACAGCACTAGTTCAGTTCACAAAATACACTCGGTAGATGTCAACTAACGCTCTGATGACCACCATCATATTTCTAATTCAAATCAAACAAAACGCTAACGGTCAGTTATTGCTACTACTTAGTACTAACTTACACTGAAACTGCACCTGCATCGCAAGACATACACACACACTCGCATTCTCGCATAACTCGCTCTCATACCTAAATACACACAAACTTGCCCCAACGCAACTTTTATGTAAGTACTACAATTTTATATACCATCAATAAGATTAACGTAGCAAGGTTCTCGTAGTCACTTTTGTACAATATTTTACCGAGAGGATCCTCCGGCTTCTGTTTACATAATCCAGGATCAAGCCCGGATCGAGCGCGTAGTCTATATAACAACGTGCGAGAATTAATTTTTGCACAAGATAATAACGCTCACGTCTTCCATGAATAATCCGGAAGATGATAAAGGTAGTCGCTCGAGTCAGTCCGCTTATCGAAGAGTGTGCGCGCGCGTACGTGTGTGCGCTGCGCGTGAGACTAATTCGGTAAGCAAGCGTCAAGCGAAACGAAATCGCCACCATGACCGTAAATCATTGCAAACGTATAGTGCAAGACCGCTTCCATACTCCCTCGTCACGGCCATCGTCATCTCCCCGCGTATACGCGAAACAAACATGGCATACTGCACGCTAGCATAGAAGCTCCCGACCGCGTTTAGGTACGCTCAAGTTAGGTATGTTAGGGGCATTAGGTACGATGCCAGCACGGGTGCGACCTTAGGCCGGGAAAATGGGGTATAATGCAAAACTTGAACTGAAAAGCAAACAGCGGGTCGCGCTTATTAGCACGGAGGCCTGCGAACCTTCCAGCGTCCATTGATCCACGTACTCAGGTGAAATAAATGATATTTCTTCGACACTCGGTACATGCCATTGTTCGCGTAGCCTCTAAAACAATTGCGATTTTATTTTTACCCGTAAAGCGTGGGATAGTGCTTGCTACTTGTGAACGCATTATTTGGACCGTTTATCTTGAAAGCGGTGTAAGTCTATGTAAAAGAAAATGAAATATCACGTAAATAAATCGTTTACACCACGTTAATCATAAATTACGATACGAGTATATGATAACTTATTTTTTTTATATGTGGACTTACACCATTTTCAAAATAAACCATCCGTTTGATTAGAAGAATTGCTATATAGCATTTTTTGCCTTCGTGGATTGACAGAAAGGTGTTTGTATTTTATTTTGGATTTCATATAAACGACTTACACAATATAAACTCTTTGGTACTGTATTTCATAACCTGAAAGCCTCGCCGGCATAACCAATACTTACTTAACATTCTATTTACGATTCACAGCAATTACTTATTGCTTTTCAGAGTCATTTCCTATAATTTCCTTCTGTACCGTGATTGGCAAGTAATACTAGTCCTATCCAACGGAATCAAATCGACACGCTCCCGATAAAACGCTTAGCTTACCGTTTACGTCAAACGAACGACTCCTATCCCAACGTTCGACAGGACTATCAGAATGATTAACCTGAATGCTCACCAACACCCCTCAAAAAACATAGAATAACCAACGCTGCAAATCTTATTACGAACCCGTTATACCGTTCGTCCACTTAGCAGTCATCGACACTGACCATCGCCAATAAGAAACAATAAACGAAACTATGATTCCATTGCCAATCTCGGCCTGCTATCGACTGACCAGGCTTCTGCGGCAAAGTTGTTTTGAAAGAGAGGAAGACACGCGAGAGATTTGAGCGCAGTCAGCGTGAGTCGAACTCCGTGCAACCAAAAAATGCAAGAAAGGACGTAAGGTCGCTTGAACGAAGCCGAAGAAATCGGGTATACGAGAAGGGCAGAAACTGAGAGACGTGGACGAGAGTCGCAGAAGTGAAATGGCTGCTGTTTGCATCGGCTCTCTCCCTCTCTCTCCCCCCACTCCCTCCCTCGCCCCTTGGTTGTCGGGACCGTAACCAGTGTTGTCGCCACCGTGTAGCACATGCAGCCGTAATTCCGCACTGATAGCGACAAGTAGCGGGAAGAACCAGGAAGCATTTAACATACGGTAATGGTCGATTTCTCTTTTTTACCCCCCTCTCCACCCCTCCTCATTCGCCCCGAGCCGTTCCGCTATAAGCGATACAGTGACATAGTATTGTCGGGCGTTTGTTAAACGATAAATAAAGAAGTCCGATGTAAGTGCGTGTGTACATCGAAGACCGATGTGTGGACACCGGCCACGGGTAACATTGTCGACTCTTTGCGCGCGTGTGTTATGAGACATTTGCGCCTTAGGTTGAAAGTGTGCGAGCGAGTGAGGCGCGTTCGCGCGTGCTCACGCTTGGCCTGTGTGTCTGTCTTCATGCACGCATGAACGCGCTCGCGTAACACGATGTAGGTACAGATGAGAGTTACTTCCATTTTAAGTTGCCTTGAAACGGTTACCTATTTCTTCGACACCTCTGCCGGGTTGAGTTTAACGCCGCGGAATGTGTGCACGCGTTGCGAAACTTCGGAACGTGCGTATTGTTACGTGACATGTGCTACTGCTCACTTTTTACGTGCTGATTGGAGGGTCGTTAGATGGGGTTTGCGTAAAACAATATTTGTTGCCCTTTGAATGATTCGGATGGATTTCTGTCGTAAATTGTATTAATTCGATGTGTTTGGCCGTTACATATGGACGGCTTATTTTGAGAGTGGTGTAACTCCATATTAAAAAAAAATTATATGTCAGATAAATAAAACGTTTACACCACATTAATCATAAATTACATAATATCATAATTATATTATATAAATTACATAATATCATCATAAATTACATGGTATCACATTTTTGTTTAAATATAGACTTACACTGCTTTCAAAATAAACAGTCCAATGAAGCTTTGCACATACAACTCATAAGCTTGGTTCTCCATTCATGCTTCGTCGAACATTTTCTATCTACCAACGGAAGCAAGTCTTTTTTACGATTCGTACGTAACTGAAAACTAACACTACCTGGCTGTCTTCGGTCGTTCTCGCAACAGCTTCGTCCTTCCATGAATCACGAGGACGTTACGACGGTGTCGAAAATTTTGTTTGACATTACATAAAAAGGTTAGTCACACTCGACTTTTTTCTCCCCCCCTCATTACCCTCGCCGTCCCTTTCACTCCGGAACCTAATCCATACCAGAAGAGTGGCTTTACAGTCAATGTAATTAAAATTAGGTACCTCGGCCAAAAGCGGCTTCCAAATCAGGGGTCCATCCAGTGCATTTACTAATGAAAGGGAGTGACTAACGACGGATTATTAATATTGCCCGGGTGATCTTGATCGCACACGTAGCACGATATTAACTTCCATCTCAGCTCATTTCGCTGTTATCCTTCTTCATTTTTTCTTCTTTCTCTTGATCGCTCGCTCGCCTTTTCTCCCTTTGCCCCGCTCGCGCGCGCGCGCGCACGCTCGCCAACTTCGTTTCGTCTCACTCTCTGACGCGCGCGGTCCGCTCGCCGCTCCTTTTCATTCTCGTATACTATGATACCAATATGGTTTGTGGTTGTTAATTAGAGGGATCGGAGGGAAAGGGAACCTCTTTTGGGATGGATTCTGCCTGCCGAAAGTAACGTCGCCGCGACGTACATAGAGCATTATTAATGAACGGCGATCCATCAAGACTACTCCTACGTTCTTCCTTCGCATTCACTTTGTTACGATCCTCCCTCCCCTTTACTCCCCCATTCCGCGGGCACCGTACTTTAGGGAATGTCCTTGACGGAGTCTATCGTCGGTGTCGATACGGTTTTACGCCGAACGTTAGCGGCTTCAATGGCGTCGTTTGTTGCACGAGTCCTTCGACGGACCGATTTCTTCACGACTGACTGTATATGACGTGGCAATGTGTTCCGTTTGGCATATAGGTCGATAATGAAATCAGAGATGAATCGTAGAAACAATTTCGTCGAGCGGACTGAAAAGTGGTGAATAATGAGGTGTACTGGTCAACAAACGTGAAGTATAACATTTCGATTGCGCAGAGTATCGTAGTGAAAGGCAATCAAGGATTTTATTAATGATTGATAAAGAGAAAGTAAATTTATAGTCAAAGAAACCTTTTTGTAGTGTAAAAATCTTGGTAGTATGTATAGGACGTAAAAAGTATCTTCGTTGCCCAATATAGATCAAGGCAATATTCGACATAACTGCGATAATTTGTTATGATACATATATCTGTATAAGTACGTACATTTCGATCAATTAATTTAAATATCAGGATTTTAATAAATGCTGCACAAGAATGCTACGATACTATCATGAATATGTATGCACGGCATTAGTATTAAATCTATCTAATATGCCTCATATAATTAGGACAAGTTATACAAAGTACGCAGTATCTCGCGATTAAAATAAAAATCGGACACTCGGACAATACAGTATGGATTTTGCGACCAATCCGGCGATCGAGCGCACTTTTGACGTTTTTACGAAGAAAAGGGAAGGAAATTGTGAAAATTAATGAGGCAGCTTCAGTTCACCTTCCACTTTTGCCCGCCCCATTCTCTCTCTCTCTCTCTCTCTCTCTCTCTTCAGAAGCCATCTCCCGGTCAACAGTACGTGCCCGGCTCACTGTTTCGCGGAAACAATTAATTAACAACGGACCCCGGGCGCGTCGCTGCCCCTTAATGAAAAGCTTACGACTGCGCTAATTGGGATTTCGTGTAGAAATCGTAAAGAACGGGAGTATACGTACGCGGATGCGTGTATTACATAAAGTCAACAGATAAGTCCGGTGCTCCCGTCAGCTTCGCGATTTTACGAGCGACGATTTATCCCGTCGACCCTTACGGCCCATCTCGAACGGTTGCCATTGAATATGGATCACTTATGCTCGCTCTCTGAGAGCCGTACGCACATGACACGTATTGTTGGCCCTTGACTGCGGCGGCTAAATTAAGTGACCGATCCCGCTCTCACTGTGCGAAACGTTTCGACGTTCTCGCGCGCGGACGTGAACAATGGCGAGCTAATAAAATTTTCATTAGCGGATCAGAGCTTCAAGTGCGAACTGCTAGGTGAGGTACGTTAGGTTAGGTCTGTTAAGCTTGGCTTGGGTAGGAAGAATGAGCGGTCCGAGTTCTGTTGTGCGCAGAGCGAATCGTTTCATTCCTTCAGCCTTCTTACGCGACGGGAAGGCGAAAGACGGGAGAAAACTGAAGGAGTCAATGAACACGAACGGAGAGAGGAGGTTCGTAACTGGCCGAAGGGGGAGTAACCTCTTCGTAGAGCAGGCCCCGCATCGCGCGAGAGCATCGGCTCATTAATCTCTCGTAGTAATTGCGACCATATTCCGAGAGAGCCGGGCAAACCTATTCCTCCTTTTTCTTGCCCGTCCGTCTCTTACCATCCTTCTCGTACTTGTCAACTTTTCACGGCGTCATCTGCCGCGAGAGCCGCGAAAAAGGAAGATGTGAGCGCGCGCGCGCGCGCGCGCAGCGGGGAGGGATCTCTCGATATGTGTCCATCAGGAGCGGTCAAATAACTTGTTTTAAGGTCTCGATTAGTGGGTGCCGTGCGAGGATCATCGTTGTGTCTCAAAATTGTCACTATACTTTTAGTTTTCGAATATCGTACGAAGGTTGCTATAGTGCCGCTTCTTTTTACATAGACTTGAAATGTTCAAAATCGACTGTCCAAGATTTATTGTCGATTAGTGGGTGCCGTGCGAGGACCATCGTTTTGTCTTAAAATTACCATGATGCTTTTACTTTTCGCATATTATACAAATGACGCAATTTTCATCCACTTTCTGTAGTCTCGCTTCTCTTTTCGTTACACCGGAATTGTTCAAAATTAAATGAAGCAGTCGACGATGCCAAATACTTAAAAAAGGGCTAAACGTTTAATAAACAAGAAATGGGATTTTTAGATCAAAGAATAATAATTCGCGACCGGAAGGGTTAAAGTCTCGATTAGTGGAAACCATGCGAGAACATATTCAATGTTTCTCAAAATTTCCCTAATACTTGCACTTTTCGAATATTGTACAAACGATATAATTTTCATTAGCTTTCCATAGCCTTGCTTCTTTCTCCGTACCAAACTGTTGAAAATCGACTTTGCAAGCTCTATCCCCATCCATTCCCGCGACAACTCTAAATCCATCAATCACTCATTTCAATCAATCAATCCGCCTCGACGAAAATTGGAGTGGAATAAGTCGCCAACGCTTTCCGTATCTGCCCCCCTCCCCTCCACTTCGATCTTATCTCCGCATTACCACCTTCCCGACATCATCGCCTCTATTAGTCCCTATTACCGCTCGATCAATCAACGACACCCCGGATTCCACCGAACGAAACTGTCACCCATCCGCTCGTAACTCCCGCCACATTTCCGTCATGCCGCCGAATCAAAAGCCGACGAACTCCGACACATCGAACCTACCACGAAGATAAGCCAATCTCGGAAGCTTCATGCATCCCCACGGACAGCCCAACCGGTTAACTGTTCGCCTCCATATACCTTCCTCTAACGGGCGAACCCATCTCCCGACTCCGTCATCACTTCCGGTCGGCAAACCGATACCCGAGAACTCGCCGAGGATAAGGAACGCCGACTCCGCGATAAGGATAGCCCAAAAGAATCGACGGCAGATATCCCCGACAAAACACGCTTGTAGGACATTTTGCGATCACGATCGAGAGCAGATCGCGATCCGCGCCCCGATATCGCCGTAGGGCGCGAGGAGGAAGCTCGGGTAGGTGAGAAGAAGGTAAAATGAACCGAGGGCGCGAACGGTCCGGCTCGGGATCTCACTTGTTCGACCCTCGCGGGCAAATGAATACATATTGCGAGTAGTCTTTAACCTCTCCGCGTCACGCGCGATCTTCCGCACAAGCTCGGCAGGGCTGTTGACATAAACGGGATGGGGGAAGGGGTTGGTTCGAAGGAGGGGAGGGGAGTGAGCCGGAACAACATTTTAATACCGAGTTCTTTATGATTGGACGGTTTCGCGGTAAGCGGGCAAAAACATGGTAATCGATTGGCTCCTGATGCGAGATGCGCGTGTGCGCGAGCGCGCGCGCGCGCGCGAGGCCGAAGAGGGCTCCAACGCTTTTGATGGATCCTGCACATTAGGCGGTGCGGTACGCATAAGCGCGCATAAATCTCGTTCCCCCACATAAATTGCGATACGGTAGCATTAAAGTGAAAATAATGTATGAAATTTGCCTTTCGATTATTTTGTCGGCCGGCGGCGGGCGCGGCCTGCCCGTGGTACTTCCTTTGACCCCCGCTAACACCCGCGCGCCGTTCGTCCGCTGACAATGGCCACTTTGTCTCTCGACTAATGAGTGGGATCCAATTTTTTATTTTTTTTTATTTTTTGCTCTTCTTTTTGACTGCAATTGTCGGCGATACGAGGGTAAATGTCACGTGTTCTTGATAGAAAATCTTTCGCATTTCCTGATCGGAACATTAACCCCTTAACGTGCACGCTCGAGTTTATTCGAGCGGCATTGTATTTGATGTTGCTATAATTTTTCACACACGAATATAATCAGGATTTGAAAATAATAATGTGAATGCTAAGAAAAAAAATCGTTTTATTGATACTTATCATTTGCATAGGATTGTAAGCTATAACACGTTATTATTACAAAGAAATCGTGCGTTAAGGCGTTGCATTAGAAAGAACTTCGCGCTCGTTAGGTTCGCAGGCGAACAATATGTATTGAGTTCGGAGTTACGATACGTAATTACGTAATGAGTTTAACGAGCTCGTCGACTTTTATTTCCGACGATCGCTGACTCTCTGCCGCATCATCGAGAATTTTGCGCTCATCGCGATACGTGTAACTTGGTGGCTTGTACGCGGCAGACATTGTGCTGATATAATTTGTAAGGTTCCTTTGTATGAACATCGCTTGGACGTAGTTACGGGCCCTCTCATTCTTTCTTCAATTGCCTCCATACCTTTTTGCTTTCGCCGTAATGGCGCGAAGCAGCAACCTATAAGGTTTCTTAAGGCTCCCTGCTATCCTGTTGTTCTTCCGCATTTCTGCAACATGTGGCTTATCGTATATCGCGCGATTACGTCAGATAACCTTCTATCCTCGCTCGTTACTTTTTTGACGATTTTATACCTCTAGCAGATGGAAGGGTACCTCCACGGTAGGCTTAGAACTCAAGTGGAGTGCTCGTAATTTATTCCTCATCGCATATCTAACTACCGTGCCAAAACTACTGCACATAAGCGCACGTCTTGTTAGTGGTATGAGGCTGTCGATTAGTTGTATTACATGTCATTAAAACCGCGTGAGATCATGTAAAATAGCGTTACAACGTGCTCGACAACGTCATGTTTTACTAATAAAACAAACATAACTCTCGGGTGCTTGATTACTAGCATGCAGAATATTTTGTTTTATGTTTGAATTTGTTGAACGTGTAAAGTTCAGTAATCGTAGCCTACTGACATGTTCAGAGTGGTAGATGTCTGCAATCAGCATTATCCGATTATGTATTCAATTTAACTACGTAAACCGCACAACGAGTGATAACTCCCAATATAGTTGCATTTATATAGTTAATTGCACAGAATAGGAGAACTTGAAGAAATCGCACGTCGAACGCATTTCAAAATACAATAAAAGAACAAGACCAGCATATATTAAACAGATTTCTCTCCAAAAACACGTTCAACCCTTTCAACTATACAATCAAAAAGAGACGCATACCTACAAAAGAAATTCTTAATTTCTCACTATAAGCAGACTCACTAAAATTAAAGACACGCCAAGGTCTAAGCTACTAAAGCAACCGAACAATTCGAATGCCTTCGAACCTCTCTGCGCACACGATAAAAGAACAAGACCAGCATATATTAAACAGATTTCTCTCCTAAAACACGTTCAACCCTTTCAACTATACAATCAAAAACAGACGCATACCTACAAAAGAAATTCTTAATTTCTCACTATAAGCAGACTCACTAAAATTAAGGACGCGCCAAAGTCTAAGCTACTAAACCAACCGAACAATTCGAACGCCTTCGAACCTTCCTTCGTCATCAAGTCGGCAGTTTCGCCGAGCATTAAAAATTAGGTATCACAAGCTGAATCCGAGTCTATCAGTACCCTCCCCTCGGAATCACATCCCGACGCCTCTCGCGCATTGTTTCCGAAAGTAAGCGCCCGGAATGGAATTACATTCTTTATCTCCAGAAGCTTCGAGCGGGTGGTAGTAATTTCGTCGGGGCGAGAGGAAAAAAAGGACGGGGCAGAGCGAGCGGAGAAGGTGGAGAAGGCGAAATGAGGAGGTGGAGAAGCAGGACGAGGAGGGTCCCGGTAGAGAGGGAAGTAGGAGGAGCAGCAGTGCGAAAGAGGTTTTAGAGAGGGACTGGACATGCTCGTGTACGCCGGGATAGGCTCCATCGCGGCGTGCAAACCGTTTCTTAATTAATGCCGCCGCTAAGAACTTCGCCGTTTCGTTATTACAAATGGAACGCTCGGTATCGGGGCCCGAGCGAATGCGCCCGGCCAATAACAGGAAGGCGAGCGTAACGGAAAGATCGAACGAAAAATATGACCGCTTCTCGCTCGGTAGGAGGAGGAAGAATAGATAACGCGCCGGAGGAGAAGAGAATACGAGAGTTGCGATCCCGTGAATTCTTAATCAAGGCTCGTGATGGCAGACTCGAATTACGGCAGCTATATGGAACCGAAGCCGTAAATGCGAATTGAGACGTTTGGCATGATTCGGAGTTTGGGACTGTCGAATGTCGATGTTGATCTGTCTTGGAGAACTTTCGATAAGGTTATTCTAGGTTCAGTCTCGATAGCGTAAGAGTCGATGTAGGTTCGAAAAAGTGACGTTCGATTTATTATACCGCTGTAAGAGCGTTTAGCTTGAACGTGACCTGAGTCCATTTAAGTTTAAATTGTGATATTCAAGGGTTCACGTTTCGATGAATGGCAAAAATATACGTATAGGATACCAATATATCGCATTCCTTAAATGTATCTTACAGAGTTAAATTTACAATTCCTATTAAAATAATACAGATTAAGTGCAATTTTGATCATAAATTTTCCCCCTTTTCAAGTCTTCATTGACCAAACTGGCCGAAAAGGTATGTTTATACATTGTTAAGTGAATAATATGTATATTTTTACCCAAAAAGGACTTAAGCCACTTTCAAAATAAATCTCATATTACTGCACTATAACACCTTCATCATATCCCAAAATCATCATATTTCGCACAGCCCTACCAATACCACTCCCCATCTTCATAACATCAGGAGGCAAACATCTTTTTTGCCGATCCCTTCCGCAACTTGGCAACCTCTCGGATAGTCAAAATAAAGTCCGAGCTATTCATCACCGGTCTACTACGGAGGAGGTCGTCGCCGGTAGACGTATATGATGCAATGCAATAACCTGACGACCGACGTTCCACCCAAGCCAGTTTTACTACACTTATGTATGTGTAGTATCCGGTCCGCTGGCTGCCGCTGAGGCCGAGGCATCTATCTTGATGAGGCGAAGTGAGGCGTGCTCCGCAACCACGATTGCGGTATGCAGGTTGGATTTTCGAACAACGGAGTCTGGTGCGCATGCGCGCCGGCATAACTCACTTTTCAATATTAAACGCAATCTCGTCGGGACGTTCGAGCGACAAGGGCGGAAACTCTGGCGTCTTGGGACATCCTGGCTTGTTCGGCCATTTTGCGAATAGAGCTTACGTTGTTGCTGGAGACCCATAATCGAGATTTCGCGGGGGCCGATAAAGTGGATCTACTGTCGTTCGATGTTATGGGAAGGTTGGAAAAGCTGGCTGATGCTCAGCTTTCTTTGACTGCTTTCCGACGCGACGCATGCGACGTTACGGTTTCGTGAGATTGCATTACACACTTAGAGAGTGCAACGGGTTCTGCACATGTTTTTGCTTAAACTGTCATGAGCTGTCGTGGATGCAATGGGTGGAAAATAATTTACTGTTGAAACAGGTCGCGAGTGGAGCACAAAAATGTGTCTTTTTGCCCTTTGAAGCGTAGAAGTATAATGTATACGTAGTAAGTAAAGTAGAATATATACGTAGTAAGTGAAGAAGCGTAAAATTGTTCTAAACGTAAATGAACCCTCTTGTCAGATTACTGCATTTACGTTAAATTCATGAAATATTTTCGACGGTACCTCTTCTTCATGACGTTTAATATCGCTGACTGGTTGGTTGCATGTATAGTAAAATCGTGGGTTGATCCAGTCTAATTTATAGAATACCTGTTCTTCCGGTATAATTTTTACACGATCGCGTCCGCGCAAACGGAGAGTCGCTGCTCGCGAGTCCGGATTTTATTCCGCCGCTTCTTAGAAACGTGCCGGGCGTCGTTATAATTGAGTTCAGGGCTCGGCCGACGAGCGCGCATCAGTTTACGTCGGAAGGATATCGTAAAAAAGGCACTATTCGCCGTCCGTCGCCGGCGATTGATAACAAAAGCGTGAATCGGCCCCCGTCGTCGGCCATTTTCTCGCTCTCCGCCAATTTTCGTTTATCGCGAATCTTTACGCGACTTTTTACGATTCTGTCGTTCGAGTGTCATTGACACGTTCCGCGCGGTCCCACGGGACAGAAGGAATGCGAGGGGGGGAAACAGAGCTATATGAGAAGTACGAAATCGTCGAATTCCTCTTTCTCTCCGTCTTCATCATATTGCCCGTAAAAAGCCGGCGAGATATGGGTTTAGTGACCTAACCCGGACTGGGCCGTTTATCGTCCGAATTAGTTGCGTTTCGTCGGACCGCTATTTTATGGAAAAAAAGGCGGCCGCGCGCGTGTCTCTGCCATGATCACCGTTCAAAACGATATTTCTTATTTAATTCTAATTTTTCAGGATTCACATCGTCAGAGAAATGTGAATCCGCTTCAGATAGTCTAGCCGATTATCGATTGTGAAACTCTTGTTGAACAATGGTAAGGGTTGAAACCATTTACTAATAATTGCTTTGTCGCTCGATCTGCGTCATTGCTCTTTTTTCAAAATTACTAGTGCCAGGTGTTTGTATCAATCATGACGCAGACGCCCGAATCGTCGAATCGAATACCGAAAGTACGGCAAGAGTGTCTCACGTCTTAATATTCATCGTATACGACTCCCCGGACATGCCTGCCGCTTTTTATCGTCCTTTGTTCCCATTTTTACGTTCACGGTTTCACTTTATACAGTTTGACGACCGTTAATTTGGCCGTTAAACGGATAAATATTCTCTCGCCAGGCAATTTTGGCGGACGTGGACGAAAACGATTGCATGCCAGATGTTTTATAACGCCCTGAGAGCGGGGCTAGCTAACGTCCGGAGCGACTATAAAGCATTCGTTCGAGATAAGAAAGTGAATCTTGTGGGTTGTTTAAGGATATCCACTCCACTTTTCGAAGGCGGTTAGGTTGTTTATGCTCACTTTTTAACTTCGATATTCCTCGAGAAGGAGTGGAAACGCTGGAAAGCGAGCTGAAGAGCGATAAATATACTCGGCGAGCGGGGAGAATGACGCAGTAAATACCGGAAGTTCCACTATAGTTGTCACATATGATTATGCATATCGTGAAGAGTAGTAAATAAGCGTTGGCGGAACTAAGATTTTGCCACAATTCAACCTGGCCGCTTGACGCCGGCGTTCATACATTTTCATTTCCAATTATGGGTATTATTAATAGCCCGTAAATAAAGTGCGAAAAAAAAATGGAGTTTACTGCGTTTTAACCGGTTATTTACTGTCAACAACTATCCAGTTACGAGTCGCTCAAGATTAAAATCGCATTTCTGAAAGATCCGCGCGTATCGACCCTTCGCCCGCGGCGCTTTTTAATTAAAACGCGTATAACCAAATATTCCCTGAATGTTCATCAGATAACCCTTAAAAGAGCTATATGAACTGCCGCGAGAGTTTCTTTGACAGACGAAAATCATTCTGTTATCGACTTGACATAGGCTGCCGTCGGATAAAATTTGAGTATGAAGTACATCAGCTTATGTTGTTAGGATTAGAAAAATGTTGGTCAATTCGTCTTGTGTTTCTTTTAGACAACAACCAACAAAATGATGTAAAGATTTATTGACTTTTATTACACTTAGTAACCATCGTTCAGCTAGATTTAAGTTTGATCTACTGAAACATTTGCACAGCTGCACGAGAAATCGAAAGTTAAAATGCGGCGTTGACACGGAGTATGTCAAAATAGTTAACAGCTCAATCGACAGACTTTAACGTGCCAATTTGAAATCGCTTAAAAGTACGCGGTCCAAGGTGTCTCGATAAAGGTACAGACGCCAGATATCCAGGTCTACGATACCATCGACGTTTCGATAATCTTGACAGGTGTAGTAAACTGGTCACCCGATAGTGTTAAGCGAATGGTCAAGACTTGTCGTCGGTCCTTTTCCACTTCGTTCTCTGTTTCGTCCGTATTTGTCTGTGACTGCAGACAAGCGTAGACACGTTTAGGCGGCAGTGAACAATATTGCAAAATCTGACCGATCGAGCAGAAAATTAACTGACCGAAACAGCTGGAACAGAAATGCAGTAAACTCTGTCAACCTTGCCACGTTTCATTCCGCGATTATCAAAATTTTTACGCTTCAAGTTTTATTTTGTTCTACGCCTGCCTTTAGTTCTACTTTTCGTGGCCTATTCTCGGGCAGAAAGTGTTTAGGAGATGTGTTTAGAAGACCCTTTGGAGCAGGTAAAGAAAAACCGGCCTGCTCTAACTTCCTAAAGCAATAAAACCTGGCCGCGTCCTACTCTACACACCCGAACCTAATCACGTGCCCATTTCACCAGATTTTCCCTTATCCCTCGGCCGACCTTTTCCAGCACCTTCTCCCTTCACCCGAAGTCAAGCCTCGACACTCCCAAACGATACACCTCTAACATAAAACATCGGTCAATTTTCGGAATGGTCTCTTTCGAGAACTCTGGCCTACATAGGGTGAAATTAATTGTCCATTTTCGAGGGACCAGTCTGTATACGACCACATTTTGTTTTCAATCACTGCATCGTATTATCATAATTTGTCTCGGCAGTTTATATACAAATATATTTCCGTGCAATGGACGTTTCCTTTTAAGCAACGTTATTCATATGACAGTACTAAATAAACGTACTAAATTTGTCGGTAGTTAACACTACAAGCACAAATACACATACAAGCATAAAATATATATATATATTACAATAAGATAAAATGTTTCATGAAAGAAGAGTCGTAATTATGAAAAGGTTAAACCAGAGTCTTCGACAGTTCTAGCGCTAATTAACGTTGGATTATACATATGTACCGACTGCAAAATCCTACCAAAAACTCGAAACATAATACCTTTAATTCAATACCGACCAGAAACGAACTCTAGAACGCATATTACTATCTGTAACCGTCCAAATAAACTGTAAAACCCTACCAAAAACTCGAAGCAAAGTACCTTGAATTCAATACCGACCAGAAACGAACTCTAAAATGCATATTTCTGTACTCTAATCGTCTGAATAGACTGTAAAACCCTACCGAAAACTCGAAGCAAAGTAGGTACCTTGAATTCAATACCGACCAGAAACGAACTCTAAAACGCATATTCGTGTACTCCAAGCGCCCAAATAAACTGTAAAATCCTACCGAAAACTCGAAGCAAACCTCGAATTCAATACCAACCACAAACGCCAAAAACACGGACCTTCCCCAGCGAAAGCGTGCCCGAAAGCTCCGTGCATTATTCCCCGGCCTGCAGGCAGCGGCGCGCAGGTAAAAGAATGCGACTCGGAGGGAAGGAAAATTAAATTTCTAACCATCCGTGGCATGACCGTTGCCCCCAGATAGTAGAAGTCACGACTGCGGTCCGCATGAATCGGGTACCCACCTCTTCCGTAACACTCCCGATTCCACCCGGCGTGTCTCCGCTTACGCTGCGCATCGTAAGGCGTGGGACGATCGTAAAAATGCGACTGAAGGAGCATTAAGGTGGGCACGAATAGCGGACACATTCCGGCAAACATCTCATGACATCGCACGTTCCCGAGAGCGTTAAGATTCGGTCTTAGATTAGCGGCCGCGGCAAGAGGAGGATTTTGTATAACGGCTATGACGACGACGATACGCTTCGGCTCGGCCACTAAAATTTATCTCTCCTCATCGTGTCCATCCCCCCCCCCCTCCTCACCACCAGCTCTTCAGCCTCACCAACCCCCCCGACGCATTGTCATTATTGTTATTATTCACCTACCGCCGCCGTTCCGTTTGCGACGCGACGCGATAATTGAATGGAAAAAAGTGGAGGATCCTCGCCAATTTGTCCTTGCCGGCAAGAAGCGGCCGACTTCTTCGGGTACTCGGCCGTCTCCTCTTAATGGCCCCGACCGGCAAATTTGCTCACGTACCCCGTTTGCCCTTCGACATCCGGCAAAACAAAGCTATCCCCGGTCGCGAGTGTCCTATTTATGTCAACGGTCAAACATCGATCGACCAAATGTGCACAGCGATTCTTTACCTTTCCTTTTTGCTTGGCTCTGTGTCCTCCCTTCCCTACCCTTTTTCTTCCATCGGCCTTTTTACGTTGAACAGCGCTCGCGATTCAAACCTTCCGCGGCCGACTTCGAAGCGAGTGGAAACTCGGCGTGGTAAAATGAAAGAGGCAAATCAATGGACGTGTATTTACAGAAGTCGATGGGCGAACGTCAAATATTTGACCTTTTAGGCATATTTGAGAAGATCAAACAACGGAGGGAGGCGGCCGACAGAGACTTAGCTTTCGATGGGAAACACTGGATGCCCCCCACCTCCCGCCCTCCACAGAATTCTTCTTTTTCTCGGATTCCGGCCGCGCGTAATTTGTTGAGACCACAGTGCCCACTGTTTTCGAAAACCGTCACGCATGCCGGGCCTAGATTACTCGAGCCTGGATTACTGTACAATTGTTCGCGCCCGAGCCGAAGTGACTTCGTGACGAAAAATTTCGCCGCCGCGGAACGCACTTTAACGACTCCTTAATCTGGCCCGCACGATCTTTAACGCAATTTCATCTTTTATTATGTATTTATATTTTTAGTTTGCTTCTTTATCCCCATTTTGTTCCTTTTTTTTACCCTCTCCTCCTCTCCCGCCCTTCCCCACCCCTCCTCTCCCCCCGTCTCAATGCCTTGATCTTCATCCTTACTTTATTCAGGCTCATCGTCGTCCTCTACCGGTTACCGGTGGTTCCATCATTCTCAAGAAGGGCCACGCCTGCCCTTTCCCCGATCCTATCTTCCTCCCTTCTTGTCCTCCCACTCCCTTTACTTCATGTACCCACCCCTCGTTTAATTATCTCGGCGCTGATTGGTAGCGAGGAATTTCGCGTCGGGTAATTTTGATCCCCTTCTCGTTCTCCTTTCTTCCTTACTATCCCGTCTTCCCCTTTCTCGTTATTTCTCTTCCTCATCTGTTGCCCCTACCCTCCCCCTACCCCTCCTCCTCCTTCTCCTCCTCCTCCTCCTCCTCCTCCTCCTCATCCTCCTCTTTTTCTGCCTCCTGTAAAGACTCCCGTGCTTAACATATATACCTTCATAACCCTTTCTCTCGCATCTGTGTTCTCGCGTAATCTTCGTAATATTATATTGGAGCGAGTGGCGCTCCTCCTTTTTTCATCCTCCTCTCGTTCAACCCCTGCATCTCGTGTGCAATAGTAGCCCTTTCGACTACCGCTGTATCATTCAATCGTCGGCGCCGAACGGAAGGCTCGCATCGGCACTTCGCTAGGACCGTTGGCTATTGACTGTCGGGAATGATGTGATTCCGTGGCAACCTAGGACACATAAGTGTAGCTCTACGTAGGTATATCGTTTCGGATTTGGGCGGAGGAAATGTTCGTTACTTGAGCACTGTACATTTTTATAGAAAGGGTTGGATGTTCGAAGTTTTTGCTAGCATCTTATTGCGTGACAATGGATTCATATTTTATATTCAAGCGTTGAGTACAGAGCATTGTATGTTGCATTATTTTCTTATTGCATTTTCTGACAACTACGCTGTGTGAGAACGTACTGTACGGTTAAAAATGTTACTGGCATTTCCTGTGAATTGGAGTCCAGCTTTCAAATTTACATTCTGTGTAGATTTCTCTATTGTATACTGTTCCGACTGATATATTTATTGCTTTCTGCCTCGAGCTTGACTGTAACTATCTTTTCAGGTAGTCCAACGATCCCCTTACATAATTTGAATATGACTTTAAAAGATTATATTTGGATTTAATGATAGTCAATAATTTTTAAATATTTCGGCTATAATACGCGAATATCATTCTAATACATTTTTTAATTCTATATTATTTCTATAATGAGTATCATCGGTACTATCGTTATTACACTTTATCCTGAACCTCCACTGACGAACTATTACAACAATTCATCTCTTGAAACGTTCAGTCCTCAAAATACTTACTTCCTCCGTCAGCGGCAAATTTTAAACCTACCGAACAGTACATCACGAACGACCAAGTTGCATTTCCCAATTAACGTTAAATCCGAATATCGGGAAGCGCAATGAGGACGATCCACTCGTCGTGGGTGGCCAGCGAAAGAGAACACGAACACAGGGTACATCCATGCCCGGGACGGTCAGACGAAACAAAACCTTGTGTGCCGGATATTTACGGCCGTTTCCAAAATGATTTTGACGATCCGATGGCGCGGATGATTACCAATAACGTTTGAAAATGGGTATGTACACTAAAAACTGGGCCGCTTGGAGCAAAAAGCGTTTAATTAAGTATAGGCAATTAATATTCGAAGGGTCCCCCGTCGTCCGGTGCCGCAGTCTCGCCTTTATCCTTTGCGGCCGCGGATCCATTGACCGGTCATTGCCATAATAATTATTCGCATCGTACTCGGGACTCGCAACTAAATACATTCTACAAAGTCATGAAACGTGACAGGTTCCGCCTATCGCATCTTGTCGTCAATTAAAATTTTACGAGTCCTGCCAAGAAACCCTCCGCCACCGACGACTCGCAACAATACCGGCGGCCAAAATATACATCTCGCTATTTATTCAGAGTTCGAGAAATGAGGCGTCATTTTTCTTTGTAAAACACCTTCCTCTAACCGCTTAGTTCGCGTCAGATTGTCAATGCACAATTAGCGAGATAAGACGATGGTACCCCGAGTTAGAACCTTTTTCCCGGTAAACGTAGCAAAAGTCACTTTCGATGACGAGTCAAAGTTTATCGTTCGACACCCGGCTTAAAAATTAGATGCACGGAAGAATATATCGCCGAATGATCGGCGTGCCTTTGATCGAAACGTAGGAAAGAGAAAGTTCCCCTTATGGAAGATCCTAAACGTGCCCGATTATGAGTGAAAGGCGCAGCAGCGTGTGAGCACGGACAAAAACAGTAAAAGCCAAGTTAGAAGCGGAATAACGGAACGGGAGAGAAAGAGAGAAGAAGAGAGAAAGACAGAGAGAGAGAGAGAGAGAGAGAGAGAGAGGATAGTCGAAGGAAAGCGAAGAAAGAAGGAGAGACAGCAGGAAGCGAAATGACGGGGGCAAGAATGGAACGAAAGACGGGACGAACGGAGGGAGAGAGAGATAAAGGGGGGGTGGGGGGGAGGGAGGGGAGGGTAAGGGCAAAAAGCAAAACAAAGAAAATGAGAAGCGCGTATAGATCCAATCAAGTACAACCGCTCATAATTCTCCGTTGTAATTATTACAGTCTTGGAGGGCCACGTTCTGGCTAAAGCGATCCTCTTATTTTATTGATTAAATTGCTATTACGTTATTATACGCAAGGCATTGCCGAGGCAATCCGCCTCGCGTGTATGTGCCACGTATACGTCTCGCGATACGGTGCCGGTGATACCTAACTGACTGATCCACCTATGGTGAAATCGAGCGGCGGCGGCGGCTAATGGCGAACAAGGCGGCAGAAGGGAAATTCCTGTGTCGGCTAGGTGGCATCGGGTAAATATGTCGGCGAAGGTCGGTCGTCGATTTTCTCGGACACGAATAGGAACTTGTTACGAGTCGACGCAGGACTTTTCGAACGGTCCTGTTCCGTATTCAGGGTCGGTGGCGAAAGTATTGGCGAGGGATGAGCAGCGAAAATAATGCGACCTATTAATCGTCCACATATCAAAAACTGTTTCGACTGTACTCGTTACAACCTTTTCTCACCCTCTTTGTGCTCCGTCGTTTCTGTTTCTTGTCTACCGTACCGGTAGTGGCAATGTCAAGTTGAAGCTTCAACCTACGAATTGAACCGTTTATTTTGAAAGTGTAAACAAAATATACTGTATATATAATATAATAATATAACTAACTAAATGTACTACAATATATAGATATAAAATAATATATATCCATATTTAAGTCTAGAAGTACCAGTCTAGAAACAAAACCGTGCTCAGCAATTAAACGCGACAGCACGAAAGTAGAAAGAAATTCCCACTCCGAGCCCAGTAAGGATCCGCGCGGCGAACAAAAGCGTGCACAATGATTGATTACCGTCCGCACCACGGTAGTGTCAAGTCCTCGCCGCGATTCGACGCGAGCTCGGTCACACCTTCGCCTACCTTGCGCAAGCCGATACACTCGGTAAACACTGTACCTCCGACGAAAGTCGTAAGCGCGCTGCCGCCGCCAAGCATCGGAAGACCGAACCCCAGGAAAGTGATGAAAAGCCGCCTAAACAGCGAATGACTGACGTACGTGCGTACCGACACACCTCCCCGTACGATACCCTCATACATATGATCCCTTCATACACCTAAGACACCTTCGTGCATATACGCACGACAAGCGTATGTGGAATCGGTAGCCTCCGTTCGGCTCTCGTTCGGCTCTCGTTCGGCGCGCTGCCATGAGCGAAAGAGTCGTTGACCATTTTCCTCTGTGTGCGCGATAATGACACGGGGCGGTGCCGCCTCGTAAAGTATCGCCGAGACGAAATTTATGGGGATAAGGTGGATGCTTTTAACTTCCTTGCAAACTGCCTTCCTACTATGCCACGCACGCTGCCCTCCCATCCTCGCCATCCACCTCTCTCCTCGCTTCTCTGCCTCCCGCTGCCTTCCTCCTCCTTCTCCTCCTCCTCCTCCTCTACCTCCTCCACCTCCTCCTCCCCCTCCCCTCGCTTTCTCTCCTTAGACGTATTCCCGGGTCCTATGCGGGAGAGGCTGCTCGCTGATACCGGCCGAGCACCTACACTTATCGCGCGTGTGTGCTGGTTGAGCTAGGTTATCGTCCTCGTTCATCCGCGCGGAAGGTGGAACGCGCCATCGGCTGCGTTCGTTCCAACCTTCCCCCCCGTTCCTTCCTTCCCCGCGTTCCTCCCTTCCCTTCGCGGCGAGACGCGCAATGCGCTTCGCGACCGCCGAACGTATCGCAGGGGTCGCGATTTCTTCGATTCGTTGGTTCCGTTTCGTTATTCGTGCTTAATTATTCCGAGGGAACGGATGCTGAGGTTTTAGTCCAGCGGCACAGCTTTTATATATAGTATAGTATACGGGAAATTGGATTAGGTGGAGGATTGTTCGGAGCTTTGACGGTGTCGGTTGAACGTTTCATGGGTGCATGATTCTGGATGTTAGGTTTATTTAGTTGGCAGCGTTGTCGACGATTATTTGTTGTGCGAGTTTTGGGGGATGTTGGGAGGTAGCGGTAGATAGTGGTGGGTTTTTATCAGATTATTCTTTATTTTTTTGGGTGGCTTTCAGTGAGTTGCTTCTTATGCGGTGAGGATTCACGATTGGGGTGGTTTAACGTGCGATTTCTTTTAAATAAACCAGACAAAAAAAATCAATTCTTTTTTAATGTAAAATACACGTTAGAACATTGTCTTTGCAAAGACAAAAGAACACAAAATTTATCAAAATTTTTATTTTAACTTTAGCAGTATCAAATACAACGCCGCTCGAATATACTCGAGTGTGCACGTTAAGGGTTTAATTGTACTGAGGGGAGGTGGTGAGTTTGGTTACAAGGATGTGAGACGGATGTCATAGACTCCCATTCAAGGTGAATCCTTTACACTGTTCGAAAGCATGTTTCCTTCTGACTCATTATACTCTACTTGTAGCGATAGCTGTAGACTATAATGTTTCCTCTGTATGCAGTCATAGAGAGGGTATCTTTTGCTACATTGACGATGATATTTGAAAAACGGCTAAGTACAGGCTGGAAAGACTCTGTCAGGTGATACTGAACAACATGATCCCGTATGTTAATTTCGGACGAAACCACCATCCAACGAAACCTTTATGTAACACTTTTCTACGTTGCCACATTTTCACATTTGTTTCCGACGTTTAGCCAAAGCCAACGTTTGACAGCTATAAAAGTTGTACAAGGTAACTGGTACCTTGCATCCATAATAACCCGTAGAATTTCTATAGCCGGCCACATATACCTACCTGCGCAGCGCATGAATATGCCTGTTCACACATTCATGCTGATTAAGTTTTGCGGGCGCGTGTGTCGCGCGTTATATATGCACTCTGCGGTATATGTAGAATGTATCCTAAATATAGCCTTCCAGCCTCGGCCGCCAATATAAGAGAAAGAAGGAAAAAAGTATAGTGATTACTATTTCGAAGCATTCTCCTGCAATTTCTGTTTGCATGTGAAGTCGTACGGGGCCCCGTAGCCGCTAATTATTGACAGTACTAAAGGCCGCCTAGTACATCCCTCCCCCCACTCCTCTCCCTCTCTCGCCGAACTCTTATTCCTATTTTCTAACTGTACGAAAGCCAGGGAACCCATTAATGAGGAATCGGTTTACCGAGAAACAGAGGGACAAACAGGAAAAAAAACATATAGTGTCTAAGCAGTGCACACTGTGGAAGAGGGGTTCGGCCGGCAGACACGGTAATATTCGTGCACACGCGTTCGCAAATATTGGCAGTAACTCGAGGAGGGAGAAGAGAGCGGGAGAGAAAATGAAATGACTTTGTTGGGACAAAAAGAGGAGAACGGTAAGAGCAAGCACACGTGGGGGTTGGAAAGAGGTATGCAAAGAGCGGGAGGGATAGAATAAAGTGGATGATGCGGCGGGAGAGGGAAGAGAGAAGGCAGAGAGAGAGAGAGAGAGAGGGATGAAGGGAGGGAGATGTTGAGAGGGGAATGATGCACACACGTATGATTGGCAAAGCCCGACTATATAATACGCGCGTCTATATACCGATCGGACGCCTGGGCTAATCAGACGGACATAATTGATCTCACTTGTGATCTTGAGATTCGAAAGATCGCGGACGAAGAGAGGCTCGAACCAATAATTATTGTTAATACCGGCCGCTCCTCACCCCGCCTCCACCGGCGTATCTCTCTCACTCTCTCACTCCTCTCACACACACACACATTCAGCTGCTCTCCTCTCTCCCTCTCTCTCTCTCTCTCTCTCTCTTTCTTGCCTTCTCTTCATCTCGCGACCCTCCTCCCTTTCTCTTTCTCTCCCTCCCGCTTTCTACTCCTGGATCAGCTATATACATGCCTGGTCAGCATCCGTTCAGGCAACAACTTTGCCTCCTTCTTCTCTCCTTTAATTCCTCTCTTACCATCCTTCCCTCCTCTTCCTCACTCTGTCTCGCTCTTCTTGTCTCTGGATATACCCTTTATACCAGTGTTGCCTCGGCCCGTCCCGTCCAAAGCTTTTATTTATATTAATTTCGTGGGCTTTTTGCTTTTCGGTGGTTTCGGAGGCCCCGGTGAAGCGAAGGAAATATGAAATAATAATGATAATAATGAGCCATTTTGCGCGTAATAATATGGTGGGAGCCGAGATACGCCATGGAAGCCGTGCGATCCGCTGGGCTAATAACGTTGGACGCCGTGCTTGGATATATCGCGGGACGCTGGATCTGTGTTGTTTTCTTTCCTTCCATTCTCCCTTGACGCTCTCTCGTCCTCTATCTCTCCCTCTCTTTATACTTATTTCTTTTCCTCACCCTTTCGCCCCCCCCGCCCCCCACCCGCCCTTCCTCTTTCTTCATTCAGCATATTCATTTCTCTCTGAATCTTCGTTTATGGCTCGCATTCCAATACCTCTCTCTCTCTCTCTCTCTCTCTCTCTCTCTCTCTCTCTTTCTCTCTTATACACACACTCTTTCTCTTTCTCTTTCGATCTGTCCGTCTCTCGCCATCGTTCACTTCCTCCGTTCGCGTCTTGCACCCTCTGCCTTCTTCGCACGTTTACCGATTCACTTCTCTTATTCTCGCTCTTTCAACCTACAAAACGATCGCGACGCTTCGGGAACTCGTCTCAGTACATAAGAAATGGAGAAATACAATGTCGCTCGAAATTGGGTTAACGAGACGCTGGCCGCTACCGATTTTCACTAATTATGCATGCCGGAACGATAGGAGGATGAAAAAAGCTTGTAATCCAAATTTTGTGCCGTGCTTCAGCCTCGATACGTAACACGCGCCAGTTTCAAGTTCAAGGTTAACGTCCAGTTCGATCTGTCGGTCACGGACCGCATGAAATGTTCGTTCCGCAATCGAAGTCGAAAGCGGACGTTGTCGCGCTATAGACCAAAAATAAAAGAAACTCGAATGAAATCCCACAGATTGAAGTATGGTGAGCTTTCCGTTCGTTTGCCTAACTTTACGGCCGAAGGCGTCAACTCGGGGCAGCCGACTAATTCACGCTTTATCTGGACAAACAATTCCCGGCCATATAACCGCAGTGCTACCAATTCACGTGGAATTAGAATGAAAATGAAGTCGGAGGATAAGGCCGGCCGCTTCGGGATCCGTGAATAAACTCACCGACTTTCCGTCGAAAATTTTTCATTCGTGCGCGCGGCCGCGCGAACGCCGCCTATAAGAATTTTACGACACGCAATGCGATTTGAGTACACTTAGCGGCCATAAAACGGTAGAGGTGCAAAGAGCTATCGTCCGGGAACCCGGCCGGGGCCTTTCAACCCGACGGAGTTCACCTTGTAGGGTAACGAAGTTTTTACAGGTCGTCTGCTCCGCGCTGACGACCGAATGCTTCTGTGCGCCTTCACTTTTCTTATCTTTTCCCTTCCGTTTCAATTGCCCCTGACCGCAATATGGCCGCAATATGGCCGCAATATGGCCAGCCCTCCTATATTGTGCGCGTTTTTCAGCATTCTCCGAAGCTGAAAATTGATTAACGGATCGCGAAAATCACGTCCGCTAATGCTGTTTCGCCGAAGCTCTTTCTGATTATCTCGCTTGAAATGCTACGCTTTGCGATGGGCTTTTGTTCGGAATTTGTTTAAAGTTCGTTTTTTATTTTCTAAACCTCTTCGTCAGCGAGCGTAAGTTCCGTTTACTCATTAAGTCAAAGTACGTAAAAATGTGAGCGCCGTATTACACATTCAGTTCAGTAGTAAGTCCATATTTAAAAAAAAATAGATATCATATAATTAACGTGGCGTAAACGATTTATTTATATGATATTTAATTTTGTTTAAAAAATGGACTTACACCATTTTCAAGATAAACGGTTCCTTTAATCATTCTCTAATAGGGCTACAAAGGTCTTACTTTCCTCAACCTAACTTATTACACTGTATTACATATCAAACGAACAATTAATCCCAAGCGATTCTACTAACTAATCCAAAACTCAACCAATCTTCTGCCAGTCACAATCGTTTTTCCTCTCAAAAACTTATAATCCTACGACATCGCTACGAAGTCAAGCAAAGTGGAAACGTCTAAACTTCCGCTATCAAATTAAAAAGCGATCAATCTCGCGCGGCAATTATTTTTACGGCGTCCGCGGACGCCCTTTGTCTAATTGACTTTTTTCCCTCCCCGCCGCTCGCCATCCTGAATATACATATACACGGATGTTAGAGTCACGACCGGAGGGTGGAGAGGCAAAGAAAAAAAAGGAAGGCAGTCCCTCCATGGCAGTGTGTAGGGGTCGATCTGCGAGTGGTAAGTCACTGAGCGCAAAATACGCCGAAGACTTTCACGCTCAGCCTCTCTTTGTGCTCTTCGTCTTCTCCTCGTCTTCCTCCTCCGTCCACCTCCTGCGTCCTCCTCCTCCGTCCTCCCGGGCCTTTATCGCCATCGCCACCACTACACAGGCAACCCCGGGCTCTCTCCCTCGACTTCTTTGGCAGGCCTGCATCGGGTAACGAGCTTTCATTAGCAATGCTGTAGGCTAATGAGCTGTGTTAGAGGCACTCCGAGGACGGCCACGAATGTTGAGATCTGCCGGTCTAATTCCTTTACCTGTTCAACCTTTATTTCTCTTTGCCATTACTATTCCCCCTCGTTTACTTCCGCCTCCCCTTATTTCGCGCTACCATCCCCCTTTTTTTCCGATTTTTTAGTCGAACGATTCGCACGATTCGTTCGCAGGTCGAATTCGAATTCGAATGGTATAAGAACGGTTGGACGAAGACATTTTTGTCGGGAATCGTTTCCGTGGAAGAAGGTAGAAATTCTGTTAGGCGTGACGTATACGTTTTGGCACTCTGAGGACGACCACGAATGTCGAGATCTGCCGGTCTAATTCCTTTACGTGTTTGACTTTACTATTCAACTCTGTGCGATTACTATTACCCCTCCCCTTATTTGCGCTACCATGCCCTTTTTTTCCGATTTTTTAGTCGAACGATTCGCACGATTCGTTCACAGGTCCAGTTCGAATTCGAATGGTATAAGAACGGTTGGATGAAGACATTTTTCTCGGGAATCGTTTCCGTGGAAGAAGGTAGAAATTCTGTTAGGTGTGACGTATACGTTTTAGTGCGAGCGTGTGCGAGCGTGTGAAGAGCTGCCGGGAAAGAATTCAGCGCGGACTCTCTACACTACTTTACGGAACTCCACGTTTATTTAATCTTATCTTAATGGCCACTTCTAAGACGCAGTTTTTACGAAAGGGCGATACATCTTCGATCGCGTCTCTCACGTCTCAATTCGAAACACGCGCACGCCTTATCGGTGGGTTCTTGCGCGTGTGTTGGGCCGGAATCGTTATAATTTTTGGTAGGTGACGTTCGCTTATTGCTATTGGCCCGCCTGGCGGAATCTCTTCCTACGGTCCGTATACGTTCCGCATACGTGTGCTTTCTAACGTTACAGTGTACGTTTAAGCACACATTGTACATTAGAGCGCTACCCCAGGAAGTCTGGCCTATAGAAGTAAAGGATCTGACGTCGAGAGATAAATTACCGACACGCAAAAAGTTGATGAACTCGATTACTATTTCAAAAATTACCCTCCGATCGCCCGCGTCTTTGCTTTATTTGTCAGTCGAGTCTTCCATATAGTAAAACTTACATAGTAAAACGTTGACCAACATCCTTAAGCTTCGAGACCCGTTAAAGTACCAGGCTGCAATGGAAAAATTGTAATGAGCGCAAGAACTCTTATATTTTAATTGCTGCATTGCCCCTCACCATTCTCTGTCTCTCTCTTAATCAACGGATTCCGTTGGTGAAAAATATCTGCATAGGCCTGCCGATTATTTTCCGTAGGATATGCATCAGGCTCGGCGAGTTGATAATTTTGAGCCATGTTCGTAATCCGTTGTCGGGGCATCATTTTTCTGCGTAAAACCATTATCGTAATAAGTATGCTACGATCTCCGCATCCACTTTCTCATCAGGTTTACTCCGCAGTCTCCTATGATGCGCCGACTAAAATAACTCCGCTCGCGGAACTCGCGTACGGCGGAATAGTGCGATCCTTTTAATTCGATTTCCAGCACGTTAACGGCAGCCAAATATGCACGACGCGTAACCGACGCATCGACAGGAAGTATTGTTCGAGCCTAACGAGTTACTTCTCAAATTACATTTTAATATCCGTTAAATGAACGAAAAAAATGCAGACGTTCAGATTACAGTCATTACGCTACCATTAAAAGAGATAACTTACTTATTAAGTACACGTACGCTCCGCGTTATTATGTGTAAGGCAGTTTGCGGGGCAGTACATTGTTTCGATTCTAATGAGCTCCACTTTTTTCTGATTGCAGGTGAGTGACTTGCAAAAAAGTAATAAATGGCGGCCGACGATGCAGGGTAAGGTAAGGATAGCGTACTGCGTAATAAGTAAATTAAAGCGGGAATTTTGGAAACGGAGAAATTATAGTTTAACTCTTCGATATCATTTTTACATGGGAAATGGTCGAAGTTGCCGTAGTTCGCGTCTCACCCGGTATACCGGAACGAATCCTTTACAAAAGCAGTACGCATCACGAGTTAGGATAACATGAATTGCTATACTCAGCATAGCGAACGTGGTAATCGGCAATAAGTACACACTTATTACGGTGCCACGACTCACTCGAGTGCTTACACAACACAATCGGGTATAGTTGTACACGTTGTAAATAGTCGAGGGTACACCATCACGAAAACAATTCGCCTGCCCGCTGATTGTTACAGCCAACAGCTATCCACCCTCACGAATTGTTGTCTCAGATCAAGATGAACAACGAGGTTAAGGACCTCGCCATTGACCGCGTAGAAGGTACTTTCAGGGACGCCGAACGAAAGGTTATCATCTTCGACGCGAGCCTTTTGATGCCAATTAATTTGGCATTATCGACATGCCGCTTAACTCGTACTGAGGGATCCATAAGTATTTGCTGAAAGATTCATTGATACAATGTACTAAATTTTCGAACATAATTCCCAGCCCGCTTTCAGAGGAACCTACAATAAGAACGTGAGCGTAGGTTATAGGGTACGATGTCGAGTAGGTTGAAAATTATACAATTAAATATTTGCCTCACTTGGTTCACGAGTATGAATATGTGAATTTACTTTTGTTATTGCGAACAAGGCAACAGTAGCGATGAATTAAATTACGGGTAAAATTTAAGAGGAAAATATTATTTAGGTTATGGCGTTTTTAGGTTCATTTGAAGCTTGCGCAACGGTTTTCATCTGCGTGCTGCAGCCGGATGGCAAATCGCACATAATGCGCGCTGAATATAATTTCGAAACGGAGCCTGGAAAATGTTAACGTAAACATGAAGCTGTTATTTTATAAAGGATAGCATCGTGGACGCGAAGGACGAGACGGTCTCATCTCTGAGCAGCTGCGGTCGCGCAAGGCATTCCCTAATTGTCCGCCATCATAATTTCCAGCGCTTTGAAAAACTGATATAAACGTCGAGACCGAAGAATTGTTATTGCTTTCCGAGTTTAAATATTCAGGAGCGCAATAGAAAATCTCGAGCGTAATGGCGCGCAATTATAAACAGTCGCATTTTCTAGCCTGTCATCAGACTGCTGGCACGAAGAACGTAAAACTCATTATACGAGTCTCCACCCATATCCACCCACTCTAAATATAAATGCTCGCAATGATTTATCGCGCGAAGATTTCTTGCCATTTATACGAGTTCAGACTCGAAAGAACGCCGTCAATAATTTATATTGATGGTCGATCTCTTTACCGCCGAACAAAAATGATTAAACACTAGAACCATCGACGATCTCTACTCATATTTGAATTTAGCTTGCAGAAATTATGCAGGTCAACATGTTTGAACTTAGAAAGTCGAAAACAGTTAATCATTTACCTACTGAAACGAGTACCAAAGAATATTTCAACAAATAAATTTGATTCATGTGAGAAGAGTTATTATTAAGACAAGCTCGGTAGTTCTAGTGTTAACAATTTCGCCACTTATTCAATTTTTATAATTTTTTCAATCTTATAAATACGTATTCACTTGCCTTCCTCTCTCTCTTCCTCTGTGAACACCGATAGACAAACAATCCGAGAGCTTGAAAACGAACCGAAGTCATCCCTTAAAACACTCATCCAACCCACTCATCCTCAATAATTTCCTCAATTCCAAACAAATGCACAGTCCAATCCAATTCTTCCATTCTGCCGCAAACTTTTCTTCCCACCCTCAGTCCCGTGTCAACCCCTTTACATTCCGCAACCCCACCCGCTCAAGGTCACTGTCAACCCTAATCCTACCCCTCGAATCTTCCGCAATCCCTCCTCCAGTCCAGTCCACCCCATCTGCCTCCATCCCTCTGCCCCCCCCCCTCCCACCCCAGCTGCCACCCCATCCTGCACAGTCTCCATAAAAGGCCCACTGGGCCGCACCGCGAGGCATCGGTATTCGTATCCGTACGCCGACATCGGGGCATTTATTGAATCGATATCCGGGCCCTCCCCCCTCCCCTCTCAGCGGGCCCCTCTCTCCGAGGCACGTACCGCCTCGAGGCAGCGCGCATTTTTCATCGCGCGCCAACGCACCTCGACGACATTCCACCGAACATTTGCACGCCTCTCTTTCACTTACTCCTTCGGCTGCGGGCCCGAGCGCCGCCGCGCGAACGAAAGAGTGGTGGGGGGAGGAGCCGAAAGCGTCGGATGGCGGCCGGGCCCAAGGAGGAAGGTAGGAGGAGGAGGAGGAGGAGGAGGGGGGGGGGGCATGCTGATTGCGCGGCCCGTTTCCTCGGACGCGAATGGGAGGTATATGGGACACGGGGTAGGGTGAGGGTTCCTGTAAAAAAAATTGACAGTTCTTCCGGATATTTGCGAGGGATGGAGGATGGACGGACTGGGGTTGGATGTCGGGGGGTGACGCAGTGCATAGAAATGGAACAGGGTGTATGGTTTCATTAGTATTGTTACGTGATCGGAGCATTTTTTGTCATAATAAAAGGTTACAATGGATAGTTTATTTTGTAAAACTACGTCCGGTCTCTCTCTTTCTCCCTCTCTCGCTTGACCAGACTCAGTTACTCAACTACTGCAACGTTGTTCCACAATTTTTACGAAACCGTTTGCTTCTCGCCAGCTTTCACCCTTCTTCACGATCATAATGGTATATTCATGACTGGCGGGGAAAGGTTCGGCGAGAAGGTTTCGGTACAATTTCTGTTATACTTCTAAACTCCGGTACGGAAGGCAATTTGAACGTTAATCGTTGCCGTCGAGAATAGTTGAGGTCGGCCGAGGCACGCTCGATGTCCGAGCCGTTTCGGCTAAATCGGATTTTATCCACGGCACGAATATACTCGCGCCCCGTCGCTGGTTACCGGCGTGCAAATAAATCAGGCAACACCCCGGGTGACTTAATTAGCCGGCAGCGAACGCGAAACGCGAAGCGCTCAATTATTTCCACCGTGAGAAAAGCGCGAGCGAGCGAGGGAGCGCAAACAATGTGCATGTGTACGTGTAGATAGACAGAGAAAGACAGAAAGGGAGAGAAAGATAGACAAAGAGGGAGAGAAAGAGAGGTTTGCCGAGGCAAAAAAGACGTAGACATAGAGGGCAGACGAGAAAAAGGGTGAAAGGCAGAGGAAACTTTTATTTGCTCGATTAATTTTGCTGACCAACGGCGCGCGCCGCATAACCTATCGAGTGCATGTAAATTCAGTCGTCAACAGATGCGAGCATATGTGGCAAGCCCGTGACTCGTACGTAATGGCTTTTAATGCGTCCATGGGCGTCGGGGGACTGAATTGCGGGAGAATAATTATTAGCACGGTTTATGAAGTGTTACGGAATTCGCTCGTTCAGAATGCAAAACGGAAACGGTCATTTTTACGTAAGTGGCCCCTGTTACGCTCGGGACATGGGATTTAAATTGCGATTAAACTGAAACGAATCTATCCGTTGACAGAGATAAATCTCCCGCATGGAAGTTTACAACAAATTCTTCTTCACGTTCGTTTTTTCTATTTCAACGCTGTGTGACGTTACGAACCGCTCTACATGTCCTTTGAACATATTCTGCCGTCGGTGCAAAGTGAAGACTCACAATGTAAAATGTCGTAGGTACATTGCCACCGTAGTGGCCGCTAACACGCGATTCGTCGGAAATCGTATTTTAGCGAAAAAGGAAAATGTCAAAGGACGTCAGTTCCCGCGCAGGATGACTGCCAGGTTGGATGCACCTTGAGCGGTAGACGGGGAGGGAAAAAAAGGACGAAATCGTTTTCAATTGCAGTGCGAGTGCGCGAGTTAGCCGTGGCAACCACTGCAATCGTGTGCGCAGTCGCTGATTACCACGCTCGTTCTACCGAGTGTCAGCGATTCGTGTTATTCTAACTCCTGCATCGCTCGCGTACTGCAGCGAATCCTGCGGAAAGCGAAAATCGCCTGAATCCTGTCAAATCTTCCCCGTAAACGGGCACTTCGCTTCGAAGTGGATTGACATGGAATAGTTCTCCTGTTGGATGCTTAGGGAGTAGTAGTTTTGCTCTGAAGCGAAATCGGACGATTAGCTCTGAAGCGAAATCGGACGATTAGCGCCGCCAAAGCTGACTGTTGGAAATTCAAATCCGACGGATTTTACTAAATAATTTAGTTTATTGGCGGTCTCTATTCTCTACAATGCTCTGTCTTCTTCGGTCGCTCTTTACAGATTGGCAACTGTCGTCCTTCTTACGCCCGATTGGACGCAAAACAAAAGTAATAAATACGAAATCATAACGGCCATCCTAAATACAGGTTTAAAATCGTTGAATCCCAACGCTGATACATGCAATTCCTTGAAAATTAGAATCCTGACTCGTACACACTTAGTTTTCGCTGACCTTTGTCTCGTGCAAAAATCTTAGATTATTTCTCACTGTGAAAACTTTGGTTAATGTTGATTTTTCAGAATTAATGCATCTCGGTCTCAAATCGAAAAATCTTCTCAATGCGAAAGCATGTGGATACTTATAATTCAAATGCAATTTTTGCGTAAAAGAAGAACGTAATCAACATATACGTCCTATATAATCATTATGCCATCTGTTTATCACTAACGTACATGATTTCATTCTGAAAACTTTGTCATCACCGTATAAATCTGATCACGGCACATTAATCCGACGAATTAACGTTAACAACGCATCAACTACAAACACAATGTCAGGTAGAAAATTAACAATATGCAATTGACGTGCGCGCGCTACCCTCGGCGGGCAAAACAGCCTATCACATAATTATCGCCATTATCCGTCGCGAAACAAATTCAGCGGGCAGCCGCTTAAAAAGACCGACTTAACTTCTCTAATTTTCCTCGAGGCAGGCTATCGCGCACATTTTAAAAGAAGCGGCATTATTTTGCCTCGCTCAAATATTTGTCCAGCGGCTCGCCGCTAAATTTGCGGTCGGCTAAACGATCATTTGCCAGACTGAAGGAAAAAGTCCAAAAAAAAAAAAAGCGGTAGAGGTGGTGGGGTGGGAAGAGAAAGACGGGAAGACGGAAGAGGAGTGAGAGAGAGTGAGAGTAAGAAAAAGAGAGAGAGAGAGGGGGGGGGGGGGGAGAAAGGGGAAAAAGGCCGAGAGATAGAGAATGAAATGTTGAAGAAAAAGGAAGAGGGCCGCCTCAATCTTTTGCGCGGTTTGCGCTGCGCGATGATTGTAGAAAAGTAGAAATTGCCTTCGCCGACTTCTATGAGGTGCACACATATTCCGCCGGGACTCACCCTGGCTTCCTCTTCTCGCGGTTCCGCGGCATTCCATCCCAGACTGCAACATTTAGTTCTCCGGGGGCCTCCTTATTATTTTGCGCAGCCGACTCGGCTTCCACTCGGGGCAAAGAGAATGTTCAACATTATTTGCATGCGCCAATTTTCGTTGCCGATGATAAAACACGGCTTAATGGCGTCTCGCCCGACTCGTTTTATCCTTCATTGCACGCTTCGTCAGCGAGCATAGCAATCAGTACGGTGGTGGGGAGGGGGGGGGGGGAGGGATGGAACAACGGCGGTTGTTTTCTTAATGATTGACGAAGCGTCAAAGTGATTGTCCGCGCGAAAGTATTTGCGGTCGGGACCGTTGACTACCGACGACTGGCAGCGTAAACGTGCAAACGTTTTAGGGCTGCGGAGGGAGTGTAACGTAATTCGCTGGAAGCACGTTGATTCGGTCGAGATGAGAAGTGGGATATTGTATCAAAATTATTGGCGAATGAAATCGTGTAATTTATCGATAACGTTAGTTTTTCATTGTCGTACGTATTGTGTCATCAATCCCTTACGTTAAAACTACTTTTGAATTTTTGGTCGTTATAAGTATGTTTATTCGGTCGAGATGAGAAATCTGAATTTGTATCAAAATTATTGGGAAATGAAATCGTGTAATTTATCGATAACGTTAGTTTTTCATTGTCGTACGTATTGTGTCATCAATCCCTTACGTTAAAACTACTTTTGAATTATTGGTCGTTATAAGTATTTTTATTCGGTAAAAATGTGAAGTTTGCATCAGTATTATTAGGTACTTCGTACAGAGTAAAATTATATAATTTATCAATGACGTTAGCTTTTCTCTTGAATTGATATCATGTTATTAAGCTCTTATATTAAATCTTCATTTTCAATCATTGATCATCCTATAGCGATGCCTCTGTTATTATTATTATTTTTAATCACTTATAGAATACTTGTTTTTACCTCACGTTCCGCATTCTTAGAACTGCGGTTACTATAGCGTAGCAGAATCCATCGAAAAAGGATCGTGGAAGATCTGACTCACTAGTAATATCTACTCATTTTACAATATTAATCTCAACTCGTCGATAATGATTAGATTATAGATTGAAAAGAAACCGGAATTGAATTGCTCTTGAAGATCATCTTGAACAGCATCATCGATGCTAATCTGTTCGCAAGGAAGAAGGCCGATTATAAAATACCGTTTCCTAACAGACTACACTTTCCGGCAAGGTAATGATTATAAAAATATTAAACTGAGAACTTGTCAGCTCAACATCTTTCGGAAATTATAAAGTTCATAAACGGGTTATTTACTATTAACGATATTTGAACGAATAATAATCTGGTTGCTCAACAATTCTTCATCACGATAGTAATATTTTCGACGAAAATACATATCAATTATTTATTCATTATCTAAGAGATGGACTGTGAGTCGTTAATTAATAATTGTGTACATTGCAAATGCTTTTTTGTTACTGCCTTCAAGAATTTGAAAAGTGTTGCTTGCTGGCAATCTTGATCAAACAGCATATTCTTAAAATGCGATAAGAGTTGTTTATTAAACAAGATGTTCGCGTCAGAACTTGCTGATCGATAGTTCGACTGTAATATCCTCAATTCAGTTTTAAACTCGAGCAAGACAAATGTCATTTCTTGCTGAGACTCTGCCAAGATAATTAGATTCATCATTTTCCTGAATATATCAGACTTCGTGTAAGAAAATAAATCAGAAACATGCACCTTGGATCTTGCGTGATCTTTAAAGTGCGAACACCAAGTAATTATTATGTTATGTATTCGAAATTGCTTTACTTCCATAAACGTTGAAACGCTTTGAAAGCTTCTGAACACTAGAAGAAATATTTCATATCTCTTTAGTTTGATGTGTCCGAAGGAATACGGGTTCCAACAAGAGAATTCATCCATTTAATTATAACGTCAATAAGGAGATTCTCATATTCGATAACAAATTGAATCATGATCTCGGCATCCATGATCGTATTCGTTATGTCCAATAAAGTCTGTACTCGCAATTTCATTAAACGTTTTTAAAAGGACTTGGAAGTGTCCCCGTTTCAAACTACCATCTTAACACATTGACACCCATGAACATGTCAACGATGAGAATTTTAAACGTTAAACTTGAATCAGATAAACCGTAACACATTAAAAATAAATATCCCCTAATCTGCCACGATCAAGATTACTCCGCTGTCCTCATTTTACTCACTATTCTGCATATTAGAAATTCGGTATCAAATCTCAATCAGATAAATCTCGACATCACGATTCAAGTTTTAGACTGAATCTGTACAATAGTTGTACCTTTTTATACTTTCAATCGACCGGCATTGAATATACTAACAATTCCGAAAATCGGTTACGTAAAACTTGTCATAAATTCAAATTCCCTCCCAAGTTCACTTCCACAAAAGCACAATTTAAATCAAATGCCAAATTTTTTTTTCGAAATGTTTGACTGGATAAGATTTATATATGAACAAAAGGTTGTATTCCAGTATAATTACATGAATTCCAAAATCCCTAAATGGGGATCGTGGCTACGGATTAAAAAGCCCAAATAAAAAAATTAGAGCTGCGCAGGACTCTGTTCGAATTTACACGTTTATCGGAAACCGTATCCACTAGCCTACCGATCCCAATTCGAAGAGTCGAACATGTCGAAAGAAGGGAATGTCACTCCTCGGAGCCGTTCAAATTTTCGTCCGCCGTTTTTCGATCTGCGCGCGCGCGCGCGCGCGCCTCCGGAGTCGGAGTCCGCGTCGCGTCGTTGAACTGATGTCTCCGAGAACGTCGGAACGAGGGACAAGGTAATAAATTATTATCGCGTCGATAAGGAATGTTGATGGGATCCGGTGATAAAGGCCGCGTCCCGTGGAATGTGGCCTCGGTGGTTATCGGGCCGCCTAATAGACTCGTTCCTCGGTGTCATTCCCTATATCGATGCGTGTGATTGATTCACGCGATCACCATTTCGGTTACCGACCACTGTACCGCCGTTGCCCACCCTTCGCCTGCCCTTCGCCTGCCCTTTCATTAACGCGAAATCAGTCGCCCGTTCGACAAATTATTGCTCGGCGAGGTAGCAAAGCCGAGCGGGGTGTAACTATTTATAATAGTCGGTTGGCAAGAAAGTATTTTCGGTTTTTAAGCAGCGTTCTTTGAGGAACTCCTATCAGTGTTATTTTCCTTTTGGCATTTGTTAGTCAGGTTTACAGTACCAAAGAGTACGGAATAAATGAAAAATATATTGTTAATTAGGGCTTATTCTTTGTGTAGACGTATTTGTTTTATTTCACACTGCAAAAGTTGAATAAATTTGTTGCCAACCTGATGTATCGGCTTTGTGTTCAAGTTGAATACAGTTTTAGTAATGTAAAAACATTCATGGGCATGTCTGCAAATTATTTGGAATTTTTTGGACGATTAAAACTAGACTTAAAACTAGGTATTTCAAGAGTGTCTTTTCTCTCATGAAATCTTCAGTGGTTCCAGCGTTAACAAATAATTAATTGATTGGGTATAACGAACACTTGTATATTTGAGACTTAACGACGACGAGCGACGATCTCGGACTTTATCAATTTTCTCGAGTTAAACATTTGTATTCCGTTTCTTTAATAGAATCGTGACGGAATCGTGTAACTTAATTCGGAGATACATATTGATGAGTGAAAAGTAGCATGAAATGATAACGTAGAGGTTTACTCGCCGAGTCAACGGGACGTTTACGGTAACTTTATCTTCGTCGGGGCATCGATAAAAATCGTCCTGGTCATTGTTCACGATTATGCTAATATTTTCCGGAGCGTCGACGCCCTAGATTTCAATCACGTCAATCGCATGCCTAGAGAGCGAATCGTACACAGAAGTTAGCGTTGCTAAAGACTTCAATTAGTAATCTGTAAGCGGCTCATTAGATAATGGTAATAGGACCGAATATTCGTTCCTTTGTTGATGTCGAAATTCCGATTGGCTGGCGATGTAGGTGGAGAGATTATATTTCTCTCGGCTACGAGGTTTCAAAATCGAATTCAAGTCACCGATGTTACAAAACGTCGACGATTGGTTTACGTTGTAAACTGCGGAGGAACGTTTTCAGCATTCCAAATTTTCTCTCCGTGTCGTCGTAAAATTGTTGGCATCACGAATACAAAATGTATAAATACAGTTTTAATTTTCAGCGTTTAAGATCTTCAGCAGCATTTGTTATGTGCGAAAGCGTTTGTACGTAAAACTCTCAGTTTTCGTGGTAATGCGATGAAGAGATTATTCGCATTTGCAATGGAATTTTTATATAATCATAGTAATCAAGCTGGTATCAGATTTAAAACTAAAAGAAACCTCTTGAAAGGTTTAAGTTCAATCTCCATCACTCTTCCAAAATATATATCAACCACAACACGAGTAAAATTTAATATTTATATCATTTTTATGTTCAACGACGAAATTCCGTCAGTTGTCACAAGATACCAATAATATTAAACATACCTACACAAAGTTACCTATTTAAGCAACCCGCTTTTGTACACATTTTTAAACAGGTTATCTTCTCAACCAAATACCAATATACTCCAGAAAAATCCCGTAACATTTAGCCACTATATCTATCTCCCATTCTTTCCACACAACCGGCGTAATAACGAGACATCCTTAAACAGGATGATTAAAGATGAAGCCGAAGCTTGGCACTGAATAATCTGACGAAAAAATTTTCTCTATTCATTTCTGTCCGCTTCCTGGATTAGCCGGACGCGCCGCGGCGCACAATCTGACCAATACTTAGACGCGGCGCTTGAAATTCGACTTTATGCAAATCCGATCGGGAACAAGATGTATCGCAATCACGTCCCGGCTCATAACAATAGTTGCCGGGCAGAGCGTGGCTTAGAGGATGATAGTTTGCTGCATCAGCAGACACGCGAAGCGGGTCGTTCTTGTTTGACGCGGGTACTGTTTGCCGAGAACGGGACGGGGCGATCTATCGTAATTGAATCTTAATTCCCGTTCCACCATTTGCCCTTCAATCAGCGACTCTGAGCCTGAGTCCTCTCGCTTAACCTTCGCCGAGTTGAATCGTGTTATTCGACGCAAACATATTCTCATCCACCCTTCTTCTGCCGGCCAGCGCAGCGTCGCTATTCAGGCTGGCCGCTTGTTTTATGAATCGGTCGCGAATTATCTTGCGACTTACGTCGATTCTATCTTAAGCGCATGCGCCCTACCGTCATCGACAATTTGTGTCGTTAGCGCAAAATTTGTTCACTCTTCTGAAATGGGAGAGAAATTTCGCGCGGTAAGGTGAGAAGTGGTTTCTTTGATTCTCTGTAAATTGTTTGGGTGTAAATAATTGTTTTAGTCAGTCGAAGAATGTTTCAGATAATCGTAATATCTGAATGTATACTTTGAAGGTTGCTCGAAAATACAGGATTAACATGGAAAATATTTAAAAGTGTGAAATGCGAGGATTGATATATTAGTGTAAAAGAACTGCCCATGTATCGGTGCGGTGTGGATATGATAAAATTCAATGTAAACATTTCGAACACCTGTTTTCACCGACACGCAAATATTTGATGTAAATGGTTTATTAAATTTAAAAATACTGGTTCAACCATTTCTTAATACTGACCTTTCTTTTATAAAACATTTCATGTGTCGAACTTTAACACTCATTGAAATAGATAAGCGACACATTCTTTTTCGTTTTAAATTCGCAACACAGTGACTTCTCATATTAAGTGAATACTTATCGACCGTAAGTGGTTCAATTATCAAAACAGAGTGCAATACGCCTCCGGCCCCATATCGGTGACGCCGGACACTTTTGAAAACAGTGACTTCTCACATTCCAGCAAATCAAACGAAAGTGAGACTAAAAATCTGCGGCAGTTCCAGCCCTAACCGAACACCCCCCACCAATCCAACGGGCATCCGAAAATGATCCGAAAGCAGCACGCAAAAACGCGTGTCCCCGCGATACGATCAGCCACGCACACGGCCATCAATCTCAATCAAAATGGCGATACGCTCTGCCCGCGCATCCCAATGCCTTATTCACTTTCCGAGCCTCCCCGAAACGTTCGGCGCTTCACTGGAGGCTAAATCAATTAATTTCGTTTGTTTCGCGAAGCGGTTCCCGTTGAGCAGGGGGGTTGGGGGGGTCAGTAACACGCGGTATCGTCCCGCGATGATTGTGACGTTATAAATTGCGCGGCACGACCGTTGATTCTTGAAAAGTTGACCCCACGATTAGAGGCACTAAACCGAAGGCTTTACTGTACAATCAACAGCTATTTGTTACTAAGATAATTGAGGACTGTCGGTGCGCCGCTCCTCATGCTCTGTCTACAAATGGGCGAGCGCAAAAATAATATTCCGATCGCCCGGGTACTCCGCTGTTCGGCGAACGCGAGCGCTGACAGTGACTTTGAAGTTATCGTAGCGGAGTTGCTCGCCGGTTGTTCGGCGGTGTTCTCTCGGCTACGTTGAGCAAGAATGTCGACCAGTTTTCTGCCCTCCCGTCTCTCGTCGGCGTCCCGACACCTGTACACGATTGCGCTAATCAACCCACGCCATTGTGTTGGCCACACTGAGTTATGGCCGTTACGTTGTCGTACGCGGCCGGCTTTTAATATATCGACGTTTCCAGCCGCTTTTGCTCAATATCGACGTGGTGGCGTTCTTCTAATGCGGGCATGGTCGGATGAATAAATACGGGGAACAATGAGAGTGCGTTTGTGTCGTCGGTTGGAAGCCGCGGAAGGGCATCTATAATGATATCTGCTGTCGAACAGTTGACTGGACCTTTGGGAACGGCTTACGCGAACAGATTTATCGAAGTCGAGTCGCTACTTACGGTTGGGTAGGGTAGTCATTGTGAATTATGTGATAAAGGGCGTTTGCTTAGATAGGTATCGATGCTTTTGTTAACACTAGAATTGTCGACAATTTCTAATCGAATTTTCAGTTAGGTTCGCTGGATTGATACAAGTTTTTCCTGAATGATACAAGTCGTCTTCGAGCTAACAAAATAGAAAATAATTATTTTCATTAGTGTTACACAATGCCACTGCGTTAATGTCGTCGCTCGTAAACCGCGGAAGGGCATCTATAATGATATCTGCTGTCGAACAGTTGATTGGACTCTCGGACCAGCTTACGCGAAGAGATTTATCGAAGTCGAGTTGCTACTTACGGTCGGATCGAATAGTCATTGTGAATTGTGCGATAAAGGGCGTTTGCTTAGTACGTATCGATGCTCTTATTAACTACCAACGACTTCTAATCACATTTTTATTTAACTCGGAATGATACAAGCCAATCTTGAACTTAGAAAATGGAAGACACTTATTTCCATGAGTGCTAAAGAATATTTAAAAAAATTAAAAGGAGAAAAAGTTATCAAGCTAAGGTCAGTTATTTCTAATGGTCTGCACATGTATTATTAATCAATTTTCTGTTTTCTTGGTCGTTGTCCTCGAATCGTACCATTTCGATCCTTCGACTTTCCTTAATCCGCCTACAATCCTCTCGACAACGAATCACACTCTCCCATTTGGCATAACAATGATAATTGGACCCCACTCGGAAAGTTCAAGGATCAGGAGTGGTACATCTTCGAAAACTCCTCGAGCGGAATATGCATGTCTCGATCTGTTTACGTAGCCGTACCGCTTGCGCCATTATAAGGCGCGCGCACTTACATGCCCGCTCGTTCGATGCCGCGTGCGTGTGCGTGCGGCTCCCTACCAACACGGACTCGCTCGACTTTGCGCGTCGTAGCAGATACAAACCCGCGCTTACGCTTAACCGGGACAGGTAATCCCGCGTAGAGGCTCGGACATATGTACACTTTCCCAATACCCATAATGCTGACTTTAAGATCGCTCAAGCGGAGTTTCATGCTGCGCATGCGCAATGGCCAGCTGACTTCGCGTCGAGGAAACTGCGCGCGGAGCGAAATTGCACAATGGTAGAGCACGCTCGATGCAGTTCGCTTATGCCGCTGTGTGTACACAAAATGGGAAATCGTACGGCGAACGGACGGCAACATGTAAACGGGCCCCGGATAGGTAAACAGGTGATTGAGTCGGACATCTCGAGTGGATGGCTTTCTGTTTTCTGCGCCGCTTACGTTTAAACGGTTGAAGAGTGGATCGGGATGTTGGAGAGAGTGCGAGTGTTTCGGGAAGTCACTTTTGAAACGACCCGTAGAACACATTTCAGGAGGTATCATCGTCGGATTAATAGTAGACCTGGTAACAAATTCTATTCACGTTGTTATTCAATATATTGGAAGGATGCAAGTCTGTTTGAATTCATCAAATAGAAAGTAATGTTCTGCCTATCTCTAAAGCGCTAAAGAATGTTTTGAAAGATAAAGTCCTTCATGAGAGAAAAGTAGTTACTGAACTAGGGTCAGGTCAGTCGTATTGACAGGTCGGTAGTGTTAGTGTTAAGATGTTTGGTTATATCTTAAACCGTTTCAAAAGTACTGCAAGTCACCAAGGTTTCTAGCGTTCTACCGTTTCTTGTGATGCGTCTATTCTAAAAACAAGTACGATATTCGTATAAAAAGGTCGATGGAAGGTTTCTGTAGTAACTGTTGATCAGGTTTTCGCTATATTCGAAATTGGACCGATTTCCTTTGCCCGTTCAGTACTGGAAAGAGCCGAGTCGAAGGCATGAAATTCCATTTGAACTACAGCTATGACGCCGTTGGCAGATACCAAGGTAATATACCGGTACTGACACTATCAGCGACCGGCGATGGTAACGGCTCCGGTACTTAGACTAGTAGAACCGTGATAGTAACACACGTTCAATCGCATGCTGGCGCTGCGAAAATGCGACCGCGCGATTCGTATCTCACAATGATGGAAAAGCGCTCGAGGAGTAATTAAAGTCCGAATAATATAGGTAATCGTCGGCCGAGAATCGATAAGAAGAAAGTGTTAGCCGCAGTAGAAAGCGAACAGGGAAATGCATGAATAGAATCTCCGAGTAGAATCTTTCGCGAAATAAGTGCTTTCACAATGATACGCCATCTTTATTTTCTGCCGACACGTTAGCGGCTCGAACAGATTATCTTCCGTACTTAAAGCGTGTAACGGCGTTCTTTCGAGAGATCAGCTTAAACTTTTTACAAGAATCGCAATATTTGACATTCATACTTCAATCATTCTCGCTTCTTTCCCCCAGAATTCATTAAGCACGCCCATATATAAAAAAAAGCTACGTTAGTAATGAAACTTTTTTCGTGCCATATAAGCCGAATTAAAAACGTCTTTGAAAGCATCTCTCGATACCGCGGGTATAATTGCATCCAGGATCCAGTCTTATCATTGGCAAGGTTATTCAGTCATTCCGTACGGTTTCGCCGCGGAACGAGTTATCATCTCCCCTCGGAAGTTGCGCTCGCTCGCTCGCTCGCTCGCCCGCGCGCGCGCGCGCGCTCACCCCATTCGTATACGAGAGCGAAAAAGATTTCGCGGTTTCGATCGCGTCCGCCCGTACTTCGGTATCATCCTTCTCATCCACACCGGCGGTCCGTATCTATCCAGCCATCCATTATTAACTTTACACTATCTCGGATGAACATCTTTACGCTGCCAGATCGAGGAAGGCGTATCTACCGCGGAGCTCTCCTGGCCTACCGACATTACGTGCGCACGAACACGAGCGCGCGACTCGATCGTTCACGAGGGCCGCACGCCCGTGCACGGATACGTAACGTCGGGGCAACACCGGCTCACGTTAGCCAGCGTGTTACCGACCGCCAACTAACTGGCTTAGCTCCGTCTCTCTTGAAAATTGCCCGCCATATTTTTATCATATTACTTCATTTTTAAGCCACCTTTCGCTCCCGGGACTCGTTGCCACCACTACCAGCCCACCACCACCTCCACCACCTCCACCACCACCACCTCCACCACCACCACCACCTCCACCACCTTCACCACCACCTCCACTGCCTCAGCATCATCAGCCGCTTCCATCACGGCCAGTCAGAATCTTCACCGTCGTCACTACCACCGTCATATCCACAGCCGGAGAGTCACCGCTTCCATCCTCTTTCCATTTTGCTCCCACCTCGCCGACATTTTTCAGTGATTCCGCTCCTTCTCTCATTTTCTTCCCCCGTTGATTCACTTTCTCGTTCTGCGCTTTTTCGAGCGAGGTCCGCTCTCGCCTCTTTCCGAGTCCGTTTCAGGCTGGCTCGGTTCGTTGCCTGACTGTTGGCTGACTGTTGGCTGCCTGTTGCCTGACTGTTGCCTGCCTGTCCGAGTCGCGTTTGCAGGACATAACCCGCCACCGTCGATGGAACATCATTCGCCGCGGTGGATAAGCGCTTCACCGCAAACTCCGTGATCCGCCATTTTGGCCTGCGTATCGTTCGCGGCCCCTGTCAAGTTCGGCCACCGACACACTCTCCGCTCGCACCTACACAGTCGGAGAGCTGAAATCTTAATTCCGACGGGCGCGCGGGCAATGAGAATCGGGAGAGTTCGATCTGGGTTGGATAATGGCGGATACAAAAACGGGATCGTTACGGGATGGTTGTTTCTGACGATCGGCGGTCGTCGGGGGCTGAGAGGGGGGGGGGGGGAGAGAGGATGAATCATTGAGGTTTGAAGCGTATCAACGAGGTAATGAATGGATCGCGGCACAATGTGCTTTTCGATTGCGCAAGGTGGGAGGGCTACGTTCGATTCTTGTGTTGCTCTTTAGGGTGGGATCATGGTAGATAGGAGAGGGTGGTGTGTACAGGCGGGTTTGATTTTTTGATCTTGCTGAACTTTTGAACAATATTTTGTTAAGTATTTTTTTAAGGTAAACTTTTAATCATATTTCTAAAGTAAGACTTTAATAATGGAAAATAGGTATTATGTTTGAAATTGTTTGTATATGTTAGTCTCGTTACAGGCTAACCTTAACCAATCCTTGAAGAGGATCCGAACAAAGGATCGAAACGACAGATGTTATTAATTTAGCTGAAAAACCAGCTGTTCTCCTGACCGAAGGAGAGTTTTTAAAAGTTAGACTTGAATACGGAAGAAGAAGTATTATGTTTACGCAATCGCTATTACAATTACATTTCCAATTTCTCGCAACTCGTATTTATTGATTTTATCAATCCGTCACGAATGTCATGCCTTAATACCTGCTATGATAGCTTATCAATCTTGCCTCCCCATTCGAAACACTCACTTTCGCGTTCAAATCCTCTATCAACTCCAACAGAAGCTTCTGTAGAAACGACCCCAAACTTTCAATTTCATAACCTTTTCCTTACTACAATTAAAAACACTACCAACATTTCAAAACCCTCCAGCCTCCTCAAGATCAAACTCACCTCTACAAAAACCTTCACACAGAACGAGACCCCAATCACCAAACATGATCTAGCCTCTAAACTACGCGAACAACGCAGCCTCCATACATCCAACTCCCCTTCTCGTTACGGCCAATTAACCATCAGAAATTCGAGAAATTCGACGAAGATTTTCGAACGGCCGGGGCTCGCGATCGTCCCGAAGGGCAACATTGATTCGCCGCGAGTTCTCCTCCTTTCGCGGGCAGACGAACGGTCGCGCTCGTACCGCTCGGCCGCAAAATATAATGTGGTTTTTGTAATAATATTTGGAGCGAATTTAAAATAATGATCGTCCCTCTGCGGTCGGGTTTCCACGGACGGGGAGCGAGTAAAGCGTCTCAGGCCTCCCCCCTCCCCCTCCCCCTCCCCCTCCCCCTCCCCACCCCTCCTCACCACCTCACCTCCCCACCCTGGTCAGAGAGCGCGGCGGGGGGAAAAGAAAGGAACAAGAATTTGGAAGGAAGCGGCAAAAAGGAGGAGCGCCTTGCGGGGAGCAGTGGGTCGAGACGGACCCCGGACGAGCCGAGTTAATGAGATCACGCGTAACCGAAAATTGTCTGCCGTTACGATTTTATTGGAACGGCCATCGGCCACGCAAAATCTCGCCCCTTTAGGTCTCCGACTGGCGAGCGTACATTGTACGGCGCCGTGATGAGTCGAATGATATCCCTCCGCGAAGACGGTCTGTCGGGCGGGGATGAGGGGAGGGGAGGAGGCAGGTGAGGAGAAGCAGAAGAATGGAAGGCTCGAAGTTTGCGGCGAATCCGAGGTGCTTCTTTAATTCGGCTGCGAACCGACGGTAATCGTAGGTGTGCATACGTTTCCGTATTAGGCTGTGATGGGGAGTCGGATTCGATCTTTCGCGTTTTTGGGTTAAGTCTCAGGGCGGTTGAATAGATCGGATGGGTGTACGGCGCTTCGATTGATTGGGATGAGGATGGTGATGAGCAGAGTAGAGGTTTTGTATGTTTTCGGATTACAGTTGTGTATTGTTTCGTTCAGGTAGGCAGAGTAAACGTTTTGTATGTTTTCGGATTCGAGTTATATATTGTTTCGTTGAGATATGCAGAGTAGACGTTTCGAATGTTTTCGGATTTGAGTTGTGTACTGTTTCGTTGAAAAATGCAGAGTAGACGTTTTGTATGTTTTCGGATTTGAGTTGTATATTGTTTCGTTGAGATATGCAGAGTAGACGTTTTGAATGTTTTCGAATTTCAGTTGTATATTGTTTCGTTGAGATATGCAGAGTAGACGTTTTGTATGTTTCCGGATTTGAGTTGTGTACTGTTTCGTTTGAAAAATGCAGAGTAGACGTTTTGTATGTTTTCAAATTAGAGTTGAGTATTGTTTCGTTGAATGCAGCGTTTCTGTTCATGAACTTTATATTGAGCAGTTTAATGGAGGGCGAATGAGGGAATTAATTGATCGAATATTATTTACTTCATTGTAATCTTCCGGTCCTATAATCATAGGATGTGTAGTATGATGTGACAGTTAATGTTCATTCTTTCCATAGCTTGTGTTCTTTATGTGCCATACAATTCGCCATTATGATATGATATGAAGTAACATAGATTTTATTGCTCATTGTGCATTATGTGTATCGATATATGTAATGCTAACATTTTTTTTGGATTACGTTAATGTACTTTACAAATGGATACATATAAGACTACAGTCTGTAATGCGTGGTCTTTTCACTTACCTCATGCTCTACACTTTTACACGTACATAGATTTTCAACATAACCGAAACATTCTCTTCCGTAAGATAAATTAATATACCTTCGGTAAATGGTCATGATTTTATTGTAACGATTACACAATTGACCAACGACGCTCATAATTACCTTGTAGTTCCCGTCGTAAACGCCGGATATAACCGCACACGGACATCTCTACGTATGCGTCTTGCCGAACGAAGCTCGCACACAAACTGCATATCCTGCGATTCACATTAATAATGACATCCGTGCGCATTCTCGATAATTGCTTTTTGTACACCGTTGTTTTCCTGGATTCGGTGATCCCTATGTCGTAGTCCGATTAATTGGAAGCTCTGGGCGTCCGTAAACTTTGCCGTACAATTAACCGGCTAATAATCACGTAACAAACTGAACAAAAAGAGAGTTATTTTGGCAAAGTCGATATACGGTCGGAAGGACTCACGATACTTAATTCGAGTAACAGTTAAATATAACGTTACTGCCGATTAAATACGAAATTGCGTACAGAAGGCACGACTTATCCTTCGATATACTTTGCAATTAAATATGGCTTCTTTCTTAAGAGCCATTGACGATTAACGCAAACACGACGGAAACGCCGACGTATTTTCATATTTCACTTCCAAACGTTTCAGTGTTAATGTTTGTATTGCATTCGGAAAAAAGCAGGTAGGTTTAAAGGAGCCGATATTGTCGGATCAGTTTACGAACGCAGATCAAATATTTGAATTTGTACTGCGCGGTTAAAAGCTTTCGGCTTTGACCGCGTTCTGTTTAACGCCGACATTAGAACGAAGATGGAGGCAGTATTAGAGAATCCTAATATTTCACGGCTGTATTCTAAAGTTTGGTGAAATTAATCTCACATGCAATATTAGCATTATGAAATTAAACTTCGTGGCCCATCGATATGGTACTTGTTAAAGGCAAGTACTAACATAGCGTTGTGAAGAGTATAAAAACACATATTTGAGGGAAAACGTGCTGTGTATACTTTTTCAACCAAAAGTAGCCTTTTATTGTTCAGAGACCACCTTTGGTATATAAATATTTTTTATTTACAATTCTACCCTTCAGTGTCTAGTCGTTCCCATCAATTTCGTTAACTTCACGCTAATGTCAGTCGAATGCACTCGGTTTTATTTACACACGCACACTATAACTGCCGAGTAACGTAATCAATAAATGGCAAAAAGTCATAACGAAAGATAGTATGCACCAATAATCGATAATGTCCCATAATGCTACCTTTGAATCAGACAACATTTATATCATTGACGTATTCAGAACACTCTCATAGCAATAATCGACTTTCACACTCTCATTTTTTTTTGCATAACCATCGCCGTCCAATGGATTTTACGTCTGATTGCCGCGGTTCGTTCAATATAGGTAATTCTGTGTACTTAAACATAATCACATAAATGGGTTTTTTTTACGGCTCTGCCTTCGGGAATCAAACGATTCTGCCGAACGGGGATTCTTATTTTCTTCAAAACGCTTGAATGAAGACGTAATTACAGGGAGGATGAAATGAACTTTGACGGAACCGTATCGTTTGTCGGCCGGTGGGAAAATGAGGGTTCGCCGCAAAGACACATAAAAAAGGCAGAACGTGAATTGTGTAGAAAGTAGATTCTGTCACGGCCTTTGTCACGGTTCAGGCTTTTGTTTATAAATCGTGGCAGTGATAGAATATGTTATTGTTACACCGCGTGCGTTCAGCGTATCAGTATTTGATATATTTGTATTGCATTTTATTCTTTCATGGCTCCCTTTCGGGTTGCATCTTACAAAGTCTTACAAACTCTTCCTTTCTCCTCTTTACACTTTTGTATTTTCTTGTATTCGATATAATGTAATAATGAATTTGGTAAAAGTGAACTTTATCGACATGACGTCATCTGGGCACCATGAGGCACTCTAACTTAAAAATCAGGCATGCCGTACAAATGGCCGTTCAGTCACGTTTCATCCCTAAGTTATATAGTTTTGCGTCGTTTAGCAATAGTTTTGCAATACCTTTATTTCTTTGCTTCTTCCAATTAAGGCGCCATTTCAGAAAAATTTTCATTTACAGTCGTTATATATTTTAAATATAAAATGTCAACGTATTGCTTTACTCATTATTTCTTCTGCGGTAAAAGATGTTTACTACTGCGATCGAAAGCGAACCGTAAAATATTATTATAAAAATGAAAAATTGCGGGAATGAGTAATTGTAAAGACATTGTAAGCGCGTAAGCAGCAGATGTCGGCCAGCCGATGTAAAAGTGACTCACGGCGAGTTGCCATTTTTCTGCATCCGTCCGTACATATGTACAAATGTATACTTCAAAGCGATCGTATATAAGTACTCGGGCTGAACGAGTAGCAGAGGCCTTCAGCCCAAATGCGCGAAAGACGGTAATATGCATAATAACAGGTTGCGCTTGAACTAATCATAAGTCGGACTATGGAATTTGCGCGAATCCATCCTTCACTGTTTCAGAATTGCAAGGTGTGAAGGGACTAATGTCTTCACACTTTTTTTCACTACGAGCCACCTTGTTTTACCGAAAGATCATTGAGAAATTATTCTTTCCCGGGCAACAAATTAATTAATTGTCATTTAAACGCCGTATGTGAAAGTCGAATAAACTGAACGCTCGAAGAAATGACAAAAGTTCTCCTTTCTCCAAAACTGCAAAATCCATTAAAATGTTGACAATACTCCACTAGCATCAAATTGGCCAAACAAATTTTGCTGAAACGCCATTAAATTATAAATCACCTCCTGTTCGAAACCAAATATGAAACTAGAAGTTGTTTGACCAGAAACAAATTGACCAGCCTATCAACTACAATGAACCAACCTTATACCTACACCTCTCACTCTTCTCAAATCATTACAAAACACACCCCTAAAAACCGCACCGCAACCTGCCGATCCTTCAGCGAACACCTGTACCTCCCCAACCTTCCACCCCACCCACCCCAAGAACCTCCCCTCCCCTACGCAGCACCTGTTGCAACCCTCGACATCCCTCCAGACCGTCTCGGCGTTCATTACGAATTTCTTGCGCGCGGCAACCTTCTTTTTGCCCCACCGTGTCGTTGGTAAGTGCGTCCTTTCGGGTAAATTTGGTGCCGTCGCCCAATGCTCGTGTAGGGCGCGACGTGCGGGGGTAAGGTAACGATCGGGTACCTGGTAGGTACGGAACACGGGCGCGCGGCAACAATCTCCGGTAGGTAAAGCCCTGGAACGCCGAAGGAGGTAGGTAGGTAGGTTGGTAGGTAGGTAGGTAGGTAGGTAGGCAGGCTGGCGAGCCGGCAGTGGTAGTCCCTTCGCCGCTCGGCCTGCCGTACTATATTATTAAGGCGGCCAACCGGTGTGACGCTCCGCGTCCGACCGACCAATAGGGCCGCGTCTCATCGCGCCAGGAATGCGTCCACTCCTACCTCCCTTTTCCGCTCCGCGATAAGCGGCCCGGGACCCGTTTCCGGCCGCGGATTCACCAATTCTCGCGGACGGCCGGATCATCGGCTTCCTGTCATCTTCTTCGCCTCGCCTTCGCCACCTGAACGCTCTCCAGGGTGGGCGGTGGTCTGCTATCCTGAATAATACCTAAATCGTGCACTTCGTTCCTGAGAAACGAACGAACCCTTTGACTGCCGAGTACACCGAAGCGCTTCGCGGGAACGGTGTACGGTACCGAATACTCTTTCACGCAATATGAAAATAAAATTTCGAATAGTTCATTTTTCTCTTGTTCAAGGTAGGTATGTGGTTTCTGAGAGTGTTGCACGGATACGATAAAATAATTTCCGGACAACCGATGAAAGTCATCGCCGAGCGCACATGTGCGTCCATAGGCCACAAGTGACAGCTCTCGCTGGACGCACATTTGGGCCCGTAGCAGTCGAAGGGTTAGCCCGGTACAGCGACCTTGAGCCAGAAGTCCTTAGACCGCCTAGAATCCGTCCTCCACAATGTGTCCAGGAGCTGCTTACCGATTCATGTATTCCGCGGGCGATCCGCCGAATGTGTGGTATTACGAAAATTGAAGTACCGTAGTGGCATCGGAATCAGTCCGACGGCACCCCGACCGACGGTCCTACGCGGTTAATGCGCTCTCTCGCCCCATTCGGCCAAAGTACGAAATGCCTCGGCGGGCCAATTTTGCGGCGGAATATTGGCTCCCTGCGCGGCGCGGGACCGAACGGAATACCGGGAATCCATCGTTTCCCTCGAACCTGGATTATCACCGCTCTCGATTAGTCAGGGTAGTTGAACTTGCTTCACCTGACGAAGCCAACCCGTTCGCCTCTTCCCAATCACGATCTTAATAACCGCGTACGACCGAAAAGAGAACGAAGAGGACGACGACGACGACGAGGACGACGACGACGACAACGGGAGAGGAAGGACGCGGGCGACGCGAACGAAGTGGCGGCGGCGGCGGCGGCGACGGCGGCTATCGGGGGGTGGGGGCGAGGAGGAAGGAAGATGGCGAGGAAGGAACAAAAAGACGGGGGCCCCGGGAGAGAGATCGTCTGTGGTATCCGAGGCGCGTAATAACGACGAGCGGGCCCACCGATCTTCGTGGACAATTTACGAGGGCAAAGTGGGTCATAAATGTAATTACGGCTAAATTATGATTATAGAGCTACCCCTCGCTGATTCTCTCTCTCTTTCTCTCTCTGTCCCTTCATGTCTCTCTCTCTCTCTCTCTCTCTCTCCCTCCCTCTCTCCCCGGGATGCGATCGTACGATCCAAACGTCATCAGGGGATGTCGGACGCACTTTTCTTCCTTTCCATCGGCGGCCATCATCCCTTTCCCGGCTTTCTGTCCCACGCCGCTTTCCGCACAAAACCCTGATTCGATTCGCAAACGCGCCTCCTGATTGCTCTCCCCCCCACCAGTTCGTGTTTCCCCCTTGTTGCCTCGGAGAGTTCGCGCGCGTAATGACATTCGTCACGAAGGATCGTTCCCGGCATCGCGGCGGCCAATTTGTCACTTTCCGATTTCGCGAATTGCGAGGCGAGTTGGGAGTTTTGAGAAAAACGGCCGCCGGGACTTGGGAGGATGCCTGGCAATGGGGGATGCAGGGGTGTGGATGGTCGGGGGGAAGGTGAGGTTAGGTTCGTCGAATGCGAGAGAGGAGTTGGAATCGAAAGTCTTCCCTGGAGGCTGCTATAATCCAATTTTTGTTTCACACCCACGGATTCGTGATTGAATCCTTGTCATGGTCGAGAATTTAACTACCGTTAATGAGAAAATACCGATACGCATGTTACTTATGACAATATTCTCTCATACTTTGATCAGAAACGTATTAATGCTTGTCAAAGTCTGATAGGAAATTCATTTATTGCCTTAATCTCTTGTTTAACTCGGAGAGTTATCATTTAACTCGGATCTCCATTTAACTCGGAGAGTTATTATAATTCATCATATATATTATATATAAAAGTCGGAGAATTCGGTCCCAAGCGATACACATGAGCCCCTATTTTTACATATGATTACGATAGATTCGGTACAAATAATAATCCTACAATCAATCAAAATCAACTTCTGGCCCGAAATTCGCATCACTGCTCAAGCTCCTCAAACTACACCAACAGATTACCAAACCCGCACAATCACACTCGCATCTAATCACGCCCGACTAAATCACGAACTACCACCGAACCTAACCCAACCAACCGATCGTCATAAAGCCCGTATCGCGTCGGGATTCAGACGCGAGCGCCGGCAGAGGGAACGTAAGACGGCTCTAAAGTTGGCCAACTTTCTTAGGTTACCCCTCCGGGCCGAATGGATATGTCAGGTGTAACGTAGAGGACAGGGGGCCGATAACGTCAACGTCGGCACTCGATCGGCTAACTGGCGCGTGCTGTACGCGAGGAACGCACGATTCCGCCTGCCCCGGCGAGGATCCGCGGCGGAACGGCCGATATAAGATACGTCCTCGCCGCGGAAAGACGTTAACATAACGCTGCGCGCTCGACGGGGGGCTGCGCGCTGCTACCAGGCTCCTTTTTACGATTATTTGGCAGCGTTATTGCCTCTTGACCCACCATTTAAGTGGTCAAACAGGCCCGAACGAGAGGCCTCTGACCGCGCTCTTTACGATACTCGGAGACACTCGCCTTCGAGGAAGACGAAGGTTCGACTGGGTGGGCTCTATCGGCCGACTCTAATTCACTCTGCACGCTCGTCCGAGCCAGCTACCCCCCTTTTTCGAAGCGCGATCCTCCGAGGGGGGGGGGGGGGGGAGGGATTGAATAGAGTAAGCGACATATGTCGGCCGGGTCAATAGATAGGTTTCGACACCTTCGACTTCGGGGTCTCTTATGGCGAGTCATCGTGCGGTTCGCACAACGTGGATGGTGTTGTTTGAATTATAGAGATTCGTTTATGTACAGGGTGATTGTAGTAACTGGGCCAAGGTATAAATCTTTTTTGAATCAATTTAGAACAAAGTCGTAGAGGAAAAGTTTGTATTAGACGAAAAGCTCTATCATCCTATGCACCGACTTTTTTCCCAAGTGCATTAGTGGGTGTGCAAAGTGCAGTTGCACTGTTTTTTTTAAATGGAACCACCTATTTTTTTTTACGTAAACGCGTTCCTTAGGTCATTCTGCAATAAAAATGTATAAGGGAAATCATCGAAAAAACAATAGTTTACGAGATATTTCGCTTTATTTAGATTCGTGGCTCGTTTCGAGTACTGTAACGTTGTATCGAGTACGTAACGCCAGAATGTCTTTCGATTCTGAAAGATAGGTGAGAATTGCAGAAAATAAGGGTTGCGTCGTATTAGAAGTTTCCAACTATAAAACATGATTTTTACCAAAAAGGTTTAAAGTAGTGACCGCGAATACATCCCTTGAAAATGATTCTTCGTTATAGTACAGTAAAACGCAAACACACCGACGAAACAGCACACAATTAATTTTTCATTTTATACCTGATTGCCCACTCATTGTCTGCAATACATTTTCTCATCGCAACCTAAGTATGCAGACGTACATGAAAAACAAAGCACGTAACGGGTAACAGAGTAACTCCAAGCGCAAAAAGAAATAGGTTACGCCTATTATCCTAGGAAAGGAAGAAATCGTCAACCTAATAAAGACATACGCGAAACGTTAATTACCCGCGCTTTAAGACTATAATTACGTGCTGTACCGAGTCCTTCCTATCGTGCCAGATCTACTTAAGCAGCGGATGAAGGATGTAAAGCACTACAGAGACTACAATGTTTTTCGTAAAATGACGAAAAGAAATCGTAATCCATACAGATAAGAAAAAGAAGCAAAACCTCGACAATTAAACGCGTAATAACACCGGTAGCTAAGATCATTTATTTTTTCATCTTCTACGTTCCATGAGAAAGCATCATCCTCTCGCGAATGCCATGGTAAAACCTTTTAGAGAATCGTGTCGCAACCGTTTCTTTCATCACTAGCTTTATATGCCTTCTTGTCGCAGTGACAATAATCATAATGCCTATATAGATAATACCCACACAGAAGCCAAGCAAACGAGACAGATGGCTGACTGCGTGCCAGGCTTTATGCGCCACGGCTTTAAGTCCGTTCATGCTGCAAAATTCTTTCTTCTTTCGATGTGTGCATTGAGCTACCGTTGCAACACGCGCGCAAATGTACGTTTTAAGCCCACGTTTCATTCATGGATCATAAAATTTTCTCGGACCACGGCGACGGTTGGGCGGTTGATTCGTTGTCTGGAAAGTTTCCGATTAGCGCTGGAGGACGAGTGGGAATGAAAGGAAACGTTTTCCTACGAAGTGATGCACTTTTTCCTCGTACAAGAAGAGTCCAAGGTCCGTATTTGACGAAGTTGTTATCTTTATGCGAAATAAGTAACTCCAGGCTTTATCCGCCACTCGTTACGATTTCCCTCTCCTTTATGGCAGCCAATTAAGCAATTAGTACCTTATTAACGCGATCAAGACATTGTACGCTTTTCCGCGGCAAGGAAGATTACTCGGAAAGATCGGTCTGCGCTTCTCGCACTTTCCCAAATTACGCCTTCTTCCCTTTTGCTGGGTAACTTTTTAACTGCCGCTTTATAACGACGTTTATGTATGTAAATGCATCCATTCTGTCTCTCAGGCAAGTGAAGATGACTTAATTAGTGGAGGTGTACCTCGAGACCTTACAGTCGTACGCCCTAACCACATTTACATTGAAACAAAGTGTTTCATTGAATTTACGTCACAGTAGCGGTATGCGTTTAATTAAAAAATTTTAATAACTGTCGTATTTAAATAGCGTGATAATAAAAATGCACCCATTCTGTCTCTCATTGTCAGACAAGTAAAGATGACAATTAGTAGAGGTGTACATTGAGGCCTTACAGACGTACGCCCTAAGCACATTTACACTGAAACAAAGTCATTGTATTTCACTTGTATTACAAGTCATGTTTTTCATTGTATTTACGTCACAGTAGCGGTATGCGTTTAATTAAAAAATTTTAATAACTGTCGTATTTAAATACCATGATAATAAAGATACGCGCAGGCAAATATTTTGCAAGCATACAGTGTGTCTTAGAAAGTTGCATTTTACCTCGACACATATGCAGAAGGTGTATATACGTACGTGTAACTGGGCACGCGAGAATGGCGATCTAAGTTGCATGCTTGAATGCACCGGGTGCCTGTCGTCGGGTCTCATTTTCTCTCTGTGGCCACATTTTCCTTTCGGTGCACCACTCTTCTTTAACTATCGCTCTCACTCGGTGCTCGGGCACCGATACGTCCCGCGTGTGGGAATATACACTCCCGTTCATAAGTCGTCGAGCACTTGCTCAATGCCGACTATGATTGATGGTCCATTAGAAATGCCGGACAGTATGGGATAAAGTTGCTACGTTCTAATTGTTTACAGCGTAGAAAGTGTATGCGTAAAATTACATGCTGCAAATCTTGCTGAGATTAGCGGTAATTAGGTGGTCAGCCGAGAGGTAATGGACTCTCGTTCATATTGCTATACAAATAATGAAGGAATAAGGAATTATTTTATAAACACTCTGCAATTCGTTTTTCACAGTTTAATATGATCTGCTTCTACCAGAATATACACGTCAAACGAAACATTTTCCAGTACTGTTCTTCTACTTAATTTCTTCAGAGTTACATGTTCTTTCTCATTACCGCAGATAATCTACAATCTTCGAAACAAACTTTCCAAAGTACATTCAGTCACAATACATGAACTCACCTGAACAAAGGTACACGAAACATTCACGTAAACAATGCTCTCTCCAAACTTAGCATACCTATACACACTATTAACTGTATACACATCCTAAAAAACACAAACAACCAAATCCCACCAAATAAAATTCATCGTTTCCACGAGCATCTCGACGTACCATCCGCCAACTTCTGAACAGGAGTGTATACCGGACCCGCGCGATGAATTCCCACGCACGTAATGAATACGAGCGAGGCACGACGGTTATGAGATTAGTCCGCTGTTATCAGAGCGTCGCCGATGGTTCGCCCTAAAGGGCAACCGGCAATGACGCGATCCGATCCCATTGATTGCCATCGAATGTTACCTGAATACGGAGGCGGATGGATACGTCGTGGAGTCTTCTTTGGTGGCAGTGACGTTTAACCAATGCCCGGCTTGTCTCATTTGCATTCACCCGAGTACTCGAACGTCAGCAAAGGTTGTGCAGGAGGTACTAGAAAGGAGAGAAAGATCCTTACTGTCGTGCGTCTCTCCCCCCTTCCACCTCCCCCCTCCTTCCACCACCGTGTGTTTTCTAAGCCCCGCCGCTTCCCTCCTCTGTCTTCATGGCCCTGTCTCGCCGTTTCTCCTTCCTCACGGGCGTCTTTTATTTTAGAACACAACGACGAGCGTATCGTCTTCTTCTTCCTCATTCCGTTCCGTTCTCGATCCTCTCTCCTCTCTCTCTCTCTCACTCTCTGTCTTTCTCCGATCCTATAGCGTACTATTTCCTTCGAGTCGCTCATTCAGTACCGCTAAATAGCTTTTTCCTTCCTTTTTTACCTCCTACCTTTCTCCCCTTCACCACCCTCTTGGTGCCCTGATGCTCGACCGTATCTGCCTAACGCGACTGGACGTTTCATTAGGCGGCAGAAGGAGAGTGAAATTGATATCTGTGTTCAGGATTGAGAATGGTTCTTGTTGGGTTTGCAGCTTCGGCTGTTTCACGGTGATTATTGTTGCACTGTTGGCGATACGGGGCCATCGAGATGTTGGCGGCAAGGTGGGAAGATACGGATGCGGTTCCAGAGTAGAAATCTGGGATATTGCTTTTATGTAAAGGGGTGGTTTTTCTACGTGGCGAAAGATGCTGTTTCGTACAGTTTAATAGTGTTAACAATTAGCGACCTATTCTCCAAATGTTTTTACGTCGCATTCGTTAGCATATCTGTCTTCGTGAGATAATTGTTTATAGCACAAACACGCAATGGAATTTAATAATAAAGGTCTCCCATTATATTGTTTCTTTCCGACTGTGACAAGTACAATGGATTACACATATACATACGATTTGAAACAAATTCATTATCGTTCGCATGCTTCTGCAATTCAAGCGAATCGTTCACTTCTCCAGTTCGATGTTAATCTGATCAGAGATGCTAACAATGTTCACTAACGGTAAAACGAAAAGCACGTCCGCTTCTCTCCCCTCTAAGCACGTCACTTTCCTCGAAACGCTCGACCGTTTCCCGCGTCTCGCGCAGCACAATGGCCGACGATAAATCAGCGAGACTTTCGGTGAGCAAACGGTGGGTGATCTTCTACACGGTGCACGAGGTAATCCTAAGTGATCGAGCTTGCAAGCTGATACATTTGACTTAACCGGCAGCGCTTGTTACGGCGTTTGTCGTGTTTGCGCTCTCGGTTACTTGCAATGTCGTTCTCGCTGCATAACGGAACATCTCGAGTACGAGAGAGGGAGAGAGGAGGAGGAGAGAGAGAGAGAGAGAGAGAGAGAGAGAGAGGAGGAGAACAGACCGAAAGAATGCACGGACAAAACAAAAGAAGGACGCCAAGCGACAATAAAGTGAGCGGAGGAGGAAGGAAGGGAAGAATGAAACGGAGAGAGGAAGAACGCGAGAAGGAGAGAGAGAGTACGGTAACTGTCAGCTCCGGGTTAGCAGTTTCGAGTTACAGAAGTTACTCATGCCGCGCGTTTCGCGACGTTTCGCCCTCCCGATCCCGTGACTATCGTGAGTCCTTATCTCAGGCAATTTTTCCGCCTTCCTCTCCCTGGCACACGTTTATTACGATTCCGTTTACTCGTCCGTGCGCGCGCGCGCGCATACCGAGTTTACGGAGCTCGCGAAACGGCAGGCCGGCAAGCGCATCGACGCTGGAGAATGCGGTACTTTCATGAATATTCCGGCCTCTGGAAATGCCTACTATTGTTTCCTGTCCGCGGGAGGAATACGCGAGCGTAAGGCGCGAGAGCGGATTCCGAAAGCGTGATTCTTCGTAGGGACACCTGCGACTTAACCGCGGGAAGCTTGTAGGTACATTTTGAATACGTGAGTCTGAACTGGAGCAGGCATCGAACGTAAAGGGTGACAAATAAAAATCAGAATCGTCCCGATCACGTTTCGATGTAGAGTAACGTTCGTAACGTTCATGATTCTCGAATCGTAGGTTAGTACTGAGAATTCGCGAATCGTATGTTAGTACTAGGAATACGCGAGCGGATTCGGAAAGCGTGATTCTTCGTAGGGACACCTGGGACTTAACCGCGGGAAGCGTGTACAGTTTTGAATACGTGAATCTTGTTTCCGAACTGGAGCGGGTATCGAAGAGGTGACGGATAAACACGAGAATCGTCCCGTGAGATAAGTTTCGATGTAGAGACGTTCGTAACGCTCATGATTCTCGAATCGTACGTTAGTAAGTACTGGGAATACACGAATCGTAGGTTGGTACTGGGAATACGCGAATCGTACGTTAGTACTAAGAATACCCGAGCGTAAGGCATAAGAGCAGATTCCGAAAGCCTGATTCCTCGTAGGGATACCTGCAACTTAATCGCAGGAAGCGCGTAGGCACATTTTGAATACGTGAATCTAAACTGAAGCAGATATCTAACATAAAAGGTGACGGATAAAAACGAGAATCCTCCCGATCACGTTTCGATGTAGACTAACGTTCATGATTCTCGAATACGTCGGTACTGATCTCCTTATTCTCTTAAGGCAATCTGAGTGTCGAATCGGCCCCCATCATCACCGCATCTCTTTTTCCATCGGATATCAGAGCAGAACCGCCGACGCTCGGCGGTATCCGGGAACCATCGAGTGTCCTTCGTCCGTTGAAAAGGTGTTCGGGCCGCCGCATGGAAACGATCCGTTGGAAACGTAACGTGTCAGGAATCGCGCCTGGCCGTAAGTGGCAGGTGAGAAGCGAAAGGGAAACGGGCGATGATAGCCGATAGTTCGAACGACCTCCAGCTTCGTAGACGGAGGGCTGCCGAGGGATGCGGGGTCAATGAATATAAAAAGGGGAAGGGGGTGGGAGAGAGAAAATCTTATCGAGATTTCTGACGGCCTTGCTCGTCGATTTATCACTCCCGTACAATAGGGCCGTGCAAATATTCCAGAGTTCGCGAGGAGAAAAATCATCCTTCGCTCTTTTGTCTTCGTCTGACTGTTTATCTGCGTCCTCTCTGTCTCTCTCTCTGTGTCTCTCTTTCTCTGTTGGTTACTCTCTTACTCGCACACTTGCCCACTCGCTCTTTCTCTCTCACAGACTTCCATACACAGACTCTCCCCTTCCCTCTCCTGCTCCTCGCATGGGAGGGGTGCGAGGGTTGCAGGAGGTCTTCTTGCTCGTCTTCTGCTTCATCGCTACTCTTTTCTCTCACGACGCGAGAAACTCGATCCAATCTCCTCGCAGGGATCTATGTAGAACGCTCGACTCATTTGTCTACCGTCCCTTTAAGGTTGCATTTTGCGCTTGGCCGGAGGCTTCTATACGTTTCCCGGGACGGAAATTCGAACTGGCCGCGTTCGATGCGCAAGAGCCGAAGGCAAGCCGGATGTAACCGTATGTAGCTACGATCTTTCGCCGTGACCTATTTTAAACCGTGCTGGATGCCACTTCCAAGATCGCGGATCGAACTTTTAGTGTCGGAGCGCGCATAGGTAACGTGCACTTACACACACTTAGGGTGGGCAAGTCCTTTAAGGAATGTGAAATAAGAATAAGAATCTGTATATTCAGTAGTTAAAAAAATAATAAGGCATGAAAGCATAGTGCTCTAATGTGATATCCGAACTTACAACATTGTATAGTATATAGATTTGATGGTGTAGAAAGAAGAAAAAGTAGAAGAAGAAAGTGTAGAAATGTGAAGAGTTATCCGTAGAACTCTCTTATCATGAAATCATACGAAGAAACTAAAATGAATTTTACAATGATAATCTGACGTACGGTAATTCAGGTTTCATTAATACGATATAATACTTTAACCGCAACTCTTATCTCTTACAGCGCTGTCCCACAGACAATAATTTCACGTCTCTCGCTACATTCGAGTCCCGTTCCGAAAATAATTTCAAATTCGATCCGCCCTAATAAATATTTGATCAACCGGCGGCGCATGTGTCATGACGCAGGGGCCGATGAAAAGAGTACAATGTAAGGGCGTACGGCGAGGGTAGGGTGGGCCAGTTTTTGTTTTAACCCCCGGGGTGTGCTAGCAATGACATGCTTGCAAGACTCGTACTCCGTACTCGCAGCCGTGCCCGGCTGTCTTCCTTTCCTCCCAGCAATCCTCCTCCCCCACCCCGCGAGCTTATCTCTTTGCGCCGGTGTACCTCGTTGAGCGGCCATATTTTTTTGCGCCCCGCAATTATTCGCCTTAAATTACCGGGGCCCGGTGCGTCACGGAAAACTTATAATGCTCGGATGCGTGTGGAGAGGGGTGGAGGGGGAGGACGCGGATATTGCCCAGCGGCGTTATAAAGAGCTCCTCCCGAAAACAAATGTCCGATATTATGTTGCAATGCTCGGATATGAAGAATAGCGCCTATACGAGAATTAAAATGCGCCGCCATCGCTATGAGCTCCTGCGCATTGCTTCGTGCGTACTGGTCATAAGTGGACCGTTTATTTTGAAAGTGCTTTAAGTCTGTATTTAACAAAAAAATTAAATATCACATGGGTGAAGAGTTTACACTACGTTAATCATAAATTATATGACGTCCCAATTTAGTTTACATATGGACTTAAACCACTTTCAAAATAAACGGTCCAAGTGTACGCCTTAAAATGTATGCCTTCGATGCAAATGAGTCGTGCAATGAACTCCGAAATTTTATTATAACATTTTGTTATGTATTTGATTTACTTATAATTACGACTGATTTTGTTTGACCTCAGATAAAAAATAACTGTTTCAATAAGTTGGTATCTTTGAAAGAAAGTATAATTTGTGCACGAAAATGTATTTTATATTTTACAAGTTGAGTGGTCATGTGGCTTACTCCTGCTTGATTAAATAAAAAGTGAAAATTTTATACAATTGGGGGGTATGTATAACCCATATTCTGAATCGAATGTTATTTTAGGGGGATTTTCAAAGAATCACTCTTCATTTTAGATGTTGAACTATTGTTTCGTAATAGTTATTTTATATTTCAGTCTGTTGCGCACTGATTGCTTGTATGAAAATATTTCAACGCGAACAGATCAGTGCATCAGATTAGCACGCAATATTTATGACAGATTCTCCAACACAGATCTAAGCAAAAACGACAGTAATTATTCATACCGTGGCAAACGTCGCAGCAAATTTAAAATTTGCGGTTAACTCGAATCCCCAAATTTAAGTAATTTAAACTTTGCGACATTATGAATGAGTTTCTCCGATTTCCAAGCGACCGATCACAATAAAAAGAAGTCACCGACTGCGAAATCCTTTGGCAATGCTATCGCTATTACGTTTTTGCACAATTTTCTGCTTCACTTACAAATAAGCCCGCAAACGTGTTACGTTGCGACACGAACTGTGAAACAACACGAATTCTAAAGACCAAACGCGTAGAATGGCTTCGCCCCGTACACCGCAAATCGACCACAATTAGAATGTGAAAGTACTCGTAGCGCTTCGGGATCTGCTGTCCGTTCTAGTTTCGCACGATGTAAAATTATGGAAACAAACGACGGTGAAGACCGAGAAAGGGAGTGTGCGAGTAACGCCATAAGTGCAGGGCACTTCTACCGATAGATTTCCCATGAATTAACTTTATTAATGTATCATAATTTACACAAGATACCATGACACAAACAGACGATTAGGCTTGCATAATTCTCAGCGATTCACATGTTACTTAATACAGCTAGAGTCAAATTTTCTCGAACATTTTTCTCTATTTATTCTTGAAATGACTGTGTTATCTACATGATCATGACAGAGTGTCTATTTCTTTGTTTCAGGTGAGTGAATACACAGCAGACAAATAGTTTAAAAAACATGTTACGTACTGAAACGGCAGTGATAAAGGTAAGGCGATTGTTTATACAACGTGCACTTGAAAGTGACATGCAAAATTCACAGAATAAATTGAAAACAAGAATGTCTAACAGCATCGGAATAATATGTCATTTAAAATATCATGCAAAAGAAAGCCCCCTAACGTAAATTACTTGGACGACACCTGTCGAACCACTCAAACACTTTCATCCTTCGCACATGTGCGGATGATTACCAAACCGACGTAACCCAAACAGAACAGACTGACAAAATTCCTATCTGACTTACGATCTCTCATTAATTTCCATCCCACAAACACATTCACCCCTCTACAATTTCCGTCCCCAATTCTCGTACCTTCCGACCGGAAAAAAACGGAAACCAACAATACAGGGAAAGCCTGTCGGAAAGCACTCGGTGACTCTCAAACGGTGGCGGCCAAAAAGGCTGACTCAGTCCTTCCGCGCGCGTTCACGATGCGCGCGCAGCTCCTCGGGCACAAAAGGCGCCTCTCGTCGCGATAATCCTTTATCATTCCGGCCCCCGCCGGAATAATCTGTATTCATAAACGGTGAAGTCATTAGTGGCTCACTCCGTATGGCGTGCGTGGGTGGGGCGATAATCGGTGCTCGGCCGGAGGTTGCCCGTGGTAGTGGCGGCCTGATGACTGCGGTGGTGGAGAGGGTGCAAAGGAGAGGAGATCAGGCTCGTGGGTAAACGAGGTTACGCAGTCGAAACGATTTACGGAGAATGGAAGGGACGGGAGGGGGCGGGCAGCTTCAAATCTTTGCGCGCATTAACGGCGGCCTTCTAGAATAAATTAACCCCTTAACGTACGGTTTCTTTGAAATAAACCGGTCAAAAAAAATTAATTTTTCTTTTTCGGTAAAGCACACACTTTGGAACGTTGTCTTGGCAAAAAAATAAAAAAAATACGAAATTGATCAAAATTTTTTATTTCAATTTTAGCAGCATCAATCACAGCGCCGCTCGAATATACTCGAGCGTGCACACTTTGGCATGTTTAGCGCGCTCGAATATATTCGAGCGTGCACGTTAAGGGGTTAAGGACGATGTTTCGGTCTTCGGCTTCTCTGTGATTTCCTTGCACAGATCGGTGTGTCGGAACGGGCCGAGAGGGGGAGGGGGAGCAGGTGGACGAAGAGGACGAAGAGGAGAACGAAGCAGAAGTACACTTTTTACGGAAACGGGAGTGATCGTAATGCTTCGATTCGGGGCGTAAGTAACGATGCCGAAGAGAGCCGATCTTAAATGAGCGTAGAGTAACTCGACGTCATTAACGTCAGCGGATTATGCGCGAGCGTACCTAATTTGCATAAGCCGTGGCAGCGACTCTCTGCCGGGGAACTTTTCATCCTTACGCGCTTTAACGCTACGCGAAATGTTCTGTTCGCCGAGTACATCCGTCGTAAGAAGCGTAAGAATCATCCCCCTGTAAAACCCACCGCAGCCTCTACCGATTCCCAGGGCACAGAAATGTGAGCACGAGCGGCCAGGAAGTAAAGGCATCCAGAATGGAGGATGAAAAGAATGGCAAAAAAGAGCGTATCGAGCGATCAGCCAGGTCGGAGTGCCGCGTAACGACTGTCCCTGGCAGAGTCTGGATTTCGGGCTGGTAACTACCGTGTCCGGCGAGTGAGTAAAGTAGCCAACGGTCGAGGTAACCGTCAAGGAAGTCGTGAAGAGAACCGTCGAGAGGGCCATCGAGCGAACCATTGGGCTAACCGACCCAACTGCCCGGACGGTCGAACTCACAGTCGAGTCAACGGAGACCCGCTCGTCGTCGGCAAGGATCTCAAGCTCCCGCCATCAAACCCACCGAAGGTGGCCTTTCTCCGATCGTGGCCGATCTCTCCTGTTTCTTCACCTCGCCACCGCCGAAGCCGTGAACTCCGTAGCTGTTACGTAAGAGGGGTATCCTCTGTTCCTCCACCTTCTCACCCATGCCGGGCTGCCCCCTCAGGACCAGTCCGCCCGGGCATCTCACCCGCGATGCGGAATACCTCGTCTCTCCTCTCCCACCCCCTCTCCCACACCCCTCTCCCCGGGGGTAAGGCGAGTCATAACTCAGGGACATCACCGTGCCGTGATTACGAGTCATTAAGAGGCCGCGAACCGGTCGCTAACAGCGCACCCCTTTGTGCGTGTGCACACCGGCCGTGCGCGGCGGCGACCGTATTTATTCGCCCGCGCAGGTGTGACGCGCATGTCGTTCGCGCGAGCACGAGCGCCCGCGCGCGCGCGCGCCGCCGCCGCCGCCGCCGCCGCGAATGCGTAAACGCGTCAACACGGATGCACGCTCCCTTCGCGCCGGGGCATATCGCTTTAATGCCCCCCACCCCCACCACCACTACCACCCCCCTCACTCACTCTGACTCCCCTCTTCTCGCCCCCGTACGCGAATGACGCAACACGTACGCACGCGCGAGCCACACAGCGCTTGTGGCGGACTGCTTAACTTTCGGGAGGTGGAGGAGGACGATGAGGAGGAGGAGGAGGAGGTCCTAGAGGGGGGTAGGGGGGGGGGGGAGACCATTCAGTTCCGAGGCTCGCGGCTTCGCTCGGACCCGGATAATTTTTTAGCTTTGCTCGCCGCGGGAGCTCGTATTTTTCTCTCTCCGCACGCACCACTCCCCCCCTTCCCCTATCAGCCTCCCTCACTCTCTCCTCCACGCTTCGCTTCTAATCTCTCGGTCCGTTCGTTACTTTGTCCACTGCCCGGAGTCTCCTTTTTGTCGTCCGCTTCTCTTCCTCGGGGCCCTCGCTCGTCACTTCCCTACCTAACCCCCCCCCCCCCCCCCCCGCCCTCCTTCCTCGTTCTCGCTTCCCAGATGCTTGTTTTTCTTCCGGTCTTTTTTTGGTCCCCGCTGGCTCGCGGCGTTAAGCAGCTTCCGCGTTCGGATCGGCTCGGTGAGTGCTTGGGAAGAGGGATGATCGGGTGTGCGATTTATGGATTATGGGGTGAGTTGCGATTAAGAGCGGGGGTGGGGTTAGTTCGAATGATCGATCTGGGAGTCTGTAAATTCTTTCGATCCGCAGATCGGGTTTAGATTACCGAATTTTTCGCGCGCGTTATCTACACAGAAAAGTTGGTTGATAAAATAAGAATCTCCGCGTTATACATTAGACAGGTGAAGGTAGTCAAGTTGAATAATAAAATTATGGTGGTGTTATCTGTACATAAAAGAGAATGCCGAAAAGATAGACGTGCGCGTAATGGGTGCGTGTTATCTGTCGAAGAATACGGTACTCTGTATAGTGGATTCTATTTATTTATTTCATTCATTTTTTGAAAGTTACATTAGACTGTCATCTACCGTTGTCAACCTTATGGGAGTTTCGGCTTTCGTGCTGTTAAAGCGAAGGAGCACAATGGAAGGGGCACGTTAATTATAGCGGATTATACAAGCTCGGCATGCAGAATGCAGATTCGCGAGAGTGGTAGTGTCAGTCTCTTCAGGATGCCATTTGCCCGGTCGATATTCCTCCCCCACGTCCGCGCAAGGAGTTGAGCGTTCTTATCGCTGAAATTGCTGAATATTTATACTTATATGATATTCGAGGTTAAACAATGAATACCGGAACTGCCCACGCGCGAGCCGGCTCGCGCCGTCTGGCGAGCGAGGCGCCATTTTTCTTCTGCTAACCGGATCGACATCGCCTCCATACACTCATTTTGCTTCTATTCCCACCGCGATGAGTCCGGCCGCAAAGAGAGACGCCGCTTAATATTCACATTATCGACAGGTTCTTATAAATAGGTACCCTCGCGCACGTTCCACCCGGTATGCCAAATAGACGCCATTAATCGTTTAATCACGTAACAGATTCGCCCGAAGTTTTACAGTGACGCATAACGTACGTCTGACGGAGATTATCAATTACGACACATTTTCATAATGACACAGTTATCCGGGCGCGTAGGCCGTAATACACATTGAACATGTGCCTTAAGTACCCGGCTCGTAATGAAACTCAAATATCGTGCGAGCTGCTTAAGTAGTGTCAACATATTCGATGCGCGACGTTCGCGATCGATAAAGTGTCGCCCTAAACTGACACAATGCTGTTTATTTTCTGACGCTTCTCTGCAAGATAGGACAATATGGTTCGTTGGAATTGCAAGATAGAACAAATGAATCGTTGAAATTGCAAGATAGGACAATATTATTCGTTCAAATTGCAAGACAGCACAATATGACTCGGAGTTGCAAGATAGGATAATATGATTCGTTGGAATTGCAAGATAGGACAACATGATTCGTTGAAATTGCAAGATAGGACAATATGATTCGTTAGAATTGCCAGATAGGACAATATGGTTCGTTGGAGTTGCAAGACAGCACAATATGACTCGGAGTTGCAAGATTGGATAATATGATTCGTTGGAATTGCAAGATAGGACAACATGATTCGTTGGAATTGCAAGATAGGACAATATGATTCGTTAGAATTGCAAGATAGGACAATATGGTTCGTTGGAGTTGCAAGATAGGACAATATGATTCGTTGAAATTGCAAGAAAGCACAATATTACTCGGAATCGCAAGACAGGACAATACGACTCGGAATTGCAAGACAGGACAGTACGAATCCTTGTAATTGATACAAAGTTGGCGACTGGAAGTTCATTCTTTTCCGCCAACTTGCCGACAGTCCGGGAAACGGCACAGTAGAAATCCATTACCTGAATCGTAGAGTTTTCTGTTTAGCGTCAAGCTCGGGAACGAGAATGGGCATTGCACAGCTAATCGAGCAAATCTATGACCGCTTCCATCCTTCGGCGCTTCGTCGCGCCACCGTAACCAACGGCATCGCAATGACAATGACGGCAAGAAAGTACACAAGTCCTGGATGGGAAAGAAATCGTCGCCCGTAAGGCTTGTTCCTGACTTCTGCTTAATGGACTATTCGGTCGAGAAACCGTAGTACGATGTACGACGGATCCCTTTCTACCGAAGATATAGGTTACTTTGCTTTTATCTTTGGCTTCGTTAGCTTTGGTACAATTAGACGGGGGAATATAAAAGTTGCGATTTATTGTATTTTTTAAAACTCCTTTATTGCTTCAGTATCTGTCACTGTCAACGTTGACATTTGAACAATTGGCAAAAGAGAACTAACACGTAGATCTCTTCACAAGTTCATAAGCTTTGCATTAGATAGTTCGAGTGTAGACGTTGATATGCATGATTAGCATTTCGTGAGGCGATATTAAATTTTACAGATGTATCCGTTGCAGTCGCTTCTGATATCCCAAAGGCAAATAATCACTCATACTACAGTGAATAACTGCACAGTACTTATGTAGCACGACCTGCATTTCAGTAAATATTTCATTTGATTTTCCAAACGCGAAGACAGTAGAAGTTACCTTGACAAGAAAAACGAGGACCGAGAAGATTGAAACCTAAAGACTCGGGCCAGGTAGAAGTAGCGACTGAAGAATCCTACTGAAGATCAAACAAAAAGAGTTCGAATCGAGAAGGCTCGCGATATTTGCCGTACTCCCATGTAAAAATCCTTCCACACGTCGTCCAGTCCATTCGAACGTCAGCGCGCATTGCCGGATGTCGCGTACCTGAAGATGAAGGGGAGCGGTCGCATAAAGGTGTCCCTGAACCTCTTATAACGGAGCGAATCAGAAAAATATGGAAGAGCGCCGAGGCCCACGGAGACAGGCACGTGTAATAAAAAAAAGAAAGAGTGAGATGAACTATGTGGAAGTAGGTGGAAGAGGTGGACGAGGGGGTAAAAAAGCGTCGGTGAAACAGCGCAAATATTGTTTGCCATTAAAGTGAAGGACAATTTAAAAGCTATTACTATTACTCATAGCCTTCGTGTGTATACACACGCTTTCTCATATTCCGAGTAATACCCGAGCGCAACTGGCAAGAAGTTTAACCCCTTTCTACGATCGTCGTGCCCGTACGCCTCCTCTCGCCTCGTCCTCCTCCGACCTTCAACATGTGTCTCCTTTATTCCGTCCCGCCACCTATAGCAACCAAAAGACTGTTTTGCGTGACCAAGTGAGTTTCACATCTTCCTGCACTTTTCTTCCACGGCTTTATGTCGCACCGTATCATCGATGTTCTTCCTCCCCCCCACCCCTCTCCTCCACCCCCCTACCGTTGGCCTTTTTGCCACGCCGATTTCTTTATTACTCGTACACGCCCTCGACTTTTTTTTATCCTCGAAATAAGCCGAGTTATACGGAGGGAAAAAAAGTTAGAGCCGCGCTCCTTATTTGGGAATATCGCGTGATTTACGACGGAAGAAGTTTCAATTTTTTGTTCATTTAAAACTGTTGCGTTCGGTTTCGCGAACGGACTCCGATGCGGAGCGGTCATTAAATTTACTCGTTGTCAAGAGACAGGGAACAATTTGCTAACACGTTTCTTCATATGTGTAGGAATATAAATCTGTTTCTCGGCGACAAAGTTTTGTGAACGTAACGGACGAGCGATAATATTAGCAGACGAGTCGTTTTATCGAAGTTTGCGACGGCCAATGAATCATCCGAATCTATAATACCGAAGAGACATTAATTCAACAATGTTACACGATACTGGAACGACAACTGCCGGCCAATAGGAAAGCCTGTTCGGCAAACAGTCGCTCGATGGGTTCCCGCAACCGGATTACCAGACTCTTCCGATGCAAACCGCATCCCTGTTCGACCGCAGATTACTTATCATCTTATGCCGTGCAGCGACTAGGCGCAGATTGCAGCCTCTAAATTTTCGAACACTTCCATACGCACCTATGAACCTGCCCGCAATTGCAGAATATACGACCGACTTATGTAGAGTAGGAAAATTCAACTTAACATAAGAGTCAGGTCAGCCGTGCAAGAAAGAAGCGTTAACTTAGTGAAAGCTTCCGATGTAATTTGCGATCCGCGGTACGGTAACTTCACTCAACTATTCCACGTACATTCCCAATAAGATTCCCATAGGAGGCTACCGAACGTATCGTGCGCGCTTCACAATGACACAACCTGCGCAAGATCCCGATCCTCGAAACAATTTTCCCGCTCCGCGCCGACCAGCGCATATCCGCCACTTTGTACATAGCCCGGGCTACACAGTTAGTCGGGACAGGAAGGAATTTACGGACGAGGTGTGAAGGAATGTCAGGCGGGTGGAGGGGAGGAAGAAGACATTCGGCGCATAGAATATCCCCCTTATGCTTTTCGCCTCCCCCGCCTTCTCACCGGGCTCTCTCTCTATCACTCTCTCTCTCTCTCTCTCTCTCTCTCTCTCTCTCTCTCTCTCTCTCTATCTCACTCACTCTCTCACTCTCTCTCTCTCTCTCTCTCTCTCACTCTTGCTCTTTCTTTCTCTCTCTTTCTCTTTCTCTCCCTCTCTGTATCTCTTTCTCTCCCTCTCTGTATCTCTTTCTCCAGCCTTTCTCCGTGAGCGGCAACGACCCGGAGGTTTTACATTCCGCGAGGATTTATCGTAGGAAAGAACGTGTTTCTTGCTGTAGAAGCAGTGTCATGAAGGGGACCGTGATCTGACTACATCTCTTATGCGCGCCATATATATCAGCGAGCCGACTGTGTCGACTACGATGAAGGGAAGAGCCCGGTGGGGTGGAATGGTTGGATGAGCGGTAGTGTAGAGGGAGAGGGGGGGGGGGAAGGGCTACGTCACTGAGCCCTTTACGCTCGCCACGAAGGAACCACGTACTCCTTGCCGAGTGTCTACGAACTCGCGCTGATAGTCGTGCCAGTCGCTCTCTGTGTAAGGACGAAAAATGATGCTTCGCCGTCGCGAAGGTTCCATATAGCAGGCGGAGGGGGTACAGAAGGGGGGGTAGAGTAAAAAAGAAAGTTACGGGGGTAGAGGAATAAGGGAATTTATACACGTAATACGAGTGCCACGCTTAACCTCAGCGCTGAAAGGATGAGGACAAAAGGGAGGTCAGAGAGATTTTCGTGTTATTTCTGAGAATTCCACGGTCGATCGTAATGATACCGCGGCGGTGCGCGCGCGCGCTCGTTGCTTGGTACCCTTTTTCCCGGCGCGCCACGAAGAACGACGGAGAAAAGGGACGACGCTGGGCCCGAGGAAGACAGATAACGGAAGGGGAAAAAGGAGACGGCCACTTTGCTGGAATCATGATGACTCGTGCCTTTGTGGAAGTCGTGGAGTGCATCTGTAAAGGATTTCACCTCTAGCGGGCTTTTGCGAAACGGTTAAAAGACGGGGGAATTGAAGAAATCATTTTAGTCGATTTAATCTACGTTTCTTCGGCCGCGTGTTTACTAAAAGCGTCCGAATACGCGAGTAGAATAGTCGCTAGATATTTGCTTGGGAATGCTGGTCAGGATGTTGCTTAAACTCTATTCGGTTGTAACATATTTCTTCGGAACGTTTCGAAAATGACGCTTATCGGCCGGTATCGATTCACTTTCCTTAATTTATGCGTCGAATATTATAATCGAGTCCAGTATTTGGTTATAATATATTTTTTCGCAACGTTTCGAAAATGACGCTTATCGACCGGTATTGATTCACTTTTCTTAATTTTTGCGTCGAATATCATAATCGAGTCCAGTATTTGGTTATAATATATTTCTTCTGAACGTTTCGAAAATGATGCTTATCGACCGGTATCGATTCACTTTCCTTAATTTTTGCGTCGAATATTATAATCCAGTCCACGTCGTAATTCAGAGCTTAATGACGCTTCTTACTGTTTTCTTCCTCCAGCGTTCTTTATCGGTTCGCCGGTAATGCACTTGGGAGAGGACTGCGGACCGATTGGTTAATTAGATTTGTCCCGGGATTTAAGGCGTATAATATTTTTACAGCGCGCTGATGAGCATGCCATTATAAATACGCGGAGCTCGCTTACTGGCTAGCAGAATCTGGCCCAACGATTGGATATCTTTGCGCTATCATTCATTGCCGGCGGTTAACCGCAGCAGTGAATGGTTGCGGGGCGAGTTGTAAAAAATCTGTTTGTAGACTGCGCAAGGGGAAAAAATATATGCTCAAGGCAGGGAGAGAGGATGACGCATGCGTGTACGCGCGCGGATGTAACGTGTGCGAGCATGAGCCGAGTTTCGCAAGATGCAATCTGTCAACGATGGTACGTGTTTTGTTTCATTAACCAAATTCGACTCTGATATACGTGTGAAACGCTCGGCATTCATAACCGCGGTTCGTGCATTATACATTTCCCCCCTCGTTTTCACTTTTTCCACGGCCTCAATTTCCAACCCCTTTCGTGGGATACGTATTTAAGGAAGATATCGATCGTTAGGGGAGGTACAATTATGAGGAGGCAATTGTTTTCGTTGCATACCTGAATCTTAAGAGATATACCGTCGAAATCAACCAAATCTTCGAAAGTGCAACTATGGTACAGAACTAACATTAAAGATTGAAATACCTTTAGTACCATATTACCGTTACATGACACGAATTAAGAATTTCATCGGACAAAACGAATTAATCACACGCAGCTCTCCACCACTCGCCAAGATTTACCAAAAATATTCTAAGTATCACCTAACAGCGAACGTTTCCCACATACCACTTATCCCTCCGCTACGAACCCACGACTGCAGCAAAAAAACCATCCGATCAATCTGACGTGAAAATGACTATCCAATAGAACCGAGCCCCCCCGACTCTCAGTGTTTTAAAGGACAACGACGATGAAAGCCGCGTTGTCGCAACGACGGGAACGATTTGCGCCTCGGGAAGACTGGTAGTGTGCTACGGGTAAAGAGATGCGGCGGGGGTCATGAAGGGGAGAAGAGGAATAGCCTCTTTGGGCGATTAAACAACTTATAAGCCGCGGCCGGGCAAAGGCGCCGCCTGGCGGTCAGCGGCGGAATGATTAAATAAATTAGTTGCTCGACAAAGAAGGGCAGCAACAGGATGACTGGATGAGATCCATACGAGGGTAATCCGTGTTGAATTCCTCCTAATTATGCACGCTTTACCATCACAGCTACCAGGACTAAAGAGAAAGGAAGATCGACGGGGTGAAGTGGGTAGGAGCGAGCGAGCGAAAGGGCCTACGTGGCGGCGGAGTGGGGGGGACAGCGAGCAAGGACAGAGAGAGAGAGCGGGCGGAGTGGGGGGCAGTAGCGGGCCCGATGCTGCGGCCTGACGCGCGGTGGTGGGGGAAAGCGGCCGCGCGGTGGGGGTAGAGGCGTCGAGAGAGGGGCACGCGGCGGAGAAAGTGAGAGGCGAGCGGCGATGACGTGCGAGCGAGCGAGACGGAATGGGGAAGAGTAGAAGAAAGAGCGCAGAGTCCGGCGACGCGGGAGGGACTGGGACGGCAGATACGAAATGAGGAAAGGTGAGAAAAAGACGGCGACGCGACTCTCTCTTCATCCTCATGCTCCTTTCCTCATCTTCCTCGCCGACCTTCGTCGCTTCCTCCGAACCTGGCATTCCCGACTACCATGAGGCGCTGCACTTCTACCGTTGGCCGTTTTACTTACAAATTCAATAAGCATATATCATATTTAATGCATGCCCTGAGCCCGGAATGTTTCGACCGTCCTGGACCACCTTCTGCCGGTCGGCTTCTGCTCTCCTGTCGTATTCCCTGCCTTTCGCCCTTCTGTCCGCGGAACGGTGCCTTGCACGGGCATATTTGCCTTTGTTTTGCCGACTTTGCGAGGGCATGCGCTCGCGAGCGTGGACTTGCGTTGAGGTTTTCTGTGAGCTGGATAACGATCGGATGTCGGGCTGGGATTCGATTTTTGTCTAGCGTTAGGCGCGTAACAATTCAGTAGAAGGCTTCGCTCGGTTACATGAGGATTGGCTTGAGAAAGATCGTAATCAAGTGCTGCAATACTGGCATCCTCCATTTCCTTCGCTGATGATTGCTGGAAACGGTAATTAATTGCAGGTGGACGTGCAATTAGAAACTAATTGACTGTGTAACATTATCTTTGCAAATGTATACTTTGCGTTTATATGTTATAACAGACGTCTTGTATTTGTTGATTTTCGGCATTATAATTCCAAAAACCTGGCCTGAGTCTATGATGTCAAATTTTTTCGTTGACAGGGCACACGCGTTATTACCATTATAGCGTCTTAAACTTGTACCGCCTGTCGGTGCTATAAAATCTGGCAAATTGTCTATGTCCTGTTTACTGTCGTTAACAAGTTTAGGAAGTTCAAATTGAAATCGATGTAATTTAATGTATTGCAAGAGCCTATCGCTTGCAGACCCGTTACAGAACGAGATATCTTTCCCACAGTAAAGCAATGATCCGGGAGTAGCATAATACGCATACGCGATTTGAACGATGAGAAATTGCGTATGAGTGCGCGGTTATTAATCAAATTATGTAAGTGCATCAGAACATTCCGTTTTCACACTTGAGGGGAAGGTGAAAAGTGTACGGCCGCTTAGAGAAATAAAAGTTCTGAACATCGACATGGAATTAATTTAAAGCAAGAAACATCTCCGATATCGAATATCAATTCGCGAAACAGCGCCATGCATAACGGTAATGCAAAACGGGAATAATCTGCTGTTCATTCCCACTCAATTTGTATGTGTTAATCAGTTCCGCGCATTACAAAATCAATATTGGAAATCAATTAGCTATTAGTCATTGAATTCAGCATAACGATGATTGATTTCAGATTTCCCTAGGTACTTCAAATAATAATCGAAACTGCATGTTTCACAGTCATTTATTCTTACGTAAAGTATCCATCGTTTTAATTTACACTTCCATACTTCGCCGCAAAATATTATTTTGTAGTACGAAACGCTTACGTTTTCCAACAATCTAAGCACGTACGTGCTGTGATTCGCTATTTTGCTTCAATCCAACGTCCCTAACCGGAACAGCTTCTTGTTAATAGATTGACACTCACCCGTGGTTTCATTCGATAAAAAATGCCCATTATTATTGTTTTATGCATGGCGAGGGACATAAAATGCTTCTGAGAAAGAGCGCTCTGCTTCATGATCCCCGTAATGAGTCTATCGACCTGTGTGCCGGCTGTTAGTCAAGAGTTCAATCTCGAATTGTTCGCAATGGCACGGACGAGATAAACGCCCTTAAGAAAAGGATATGCTCCGATCGTGAGTGAAGTAAACCAACGAAACGGGCGTTAACATTATTTATAACGATAATTAAGTGCTCCTACGGGCAAACGACTCCTCGTGCGTGTGCGCTGGCCCGTACGTGTGTACGTGAAATGGAGGCTGCGCACTCGGAGGGGGCCATAAAATACCTTTAATGTCTTTCCGATTCAAATTCGACTTTTAATGGTTATAATAGTCATCGGTGCCGGCAACGAAGCGGCCAGTCCGCTTTTGCACCTGTGCCACAATTGACAATACGCTTTCGTACGTGTGTGCTGCCGTATGACAGATCGAGAGTCGAGACAAGCTTCCACTTGCACAGCGTCGGAATAATGTCAATGAGCAGTGCAAAACTACATTTCATTGAATGCACCCAAACGCATTACGTTCATCTTTTAATTGCATAATATTTCCGACATTTTTTTAACGAGTTACTCAATACGCTGTTAGAAAAATAGAAATAAACCAACGTTTTCATATACACTCTTATATGTGCAAGATTTGCAAGAAAAGACAGTTGATTAGATTTCCCTTTTCTGAGAGACATTCTTCTTCTATTTCTGGTTTTACGTCGCATCGACTGCTGGGTCATTAGCGACGGTAGGACTGGATTACAGTAGATGGTAAATTTTTGATTCCTTGAGGAAGTTTAGTCAGTTAGTGCTGCGCTGGATTTAGCTCGTATAGCTGAACAATTGTTTCTATCAAAATATCGCTATTCAATACTTGACACCCATTTGACAAAATCTCATGTCACGCAAATGATTTCCAACTAACAATAAGTAAATTCTCCCAACATGAGTGTACAGTAAATCCCACAGCGAAACTTTCGTTCTAAAACTATCTTTCCCTTCCCAGCAAACGCCGCAGAATTCACGCGACATTATCGCCGGATTTCAGCGAAATTCCACCGCGATCCGTCCCGCGACCCACCTAACACATTCCACGCTTTTCGACACCGTGCCCACATATGCCATAGGGGCAATCGGTTCTATAACTGGGATCAACTCGTTCGCGTCCCTCGCGGATAAAATGTCAGGGTATCGACGTGCGTTCGACTCTCGCGCGTCGAGCAGCGCGCGTGTATATACGTTACATAACGGCATAATGGCGTCAATAAGCGTACAGCGTCTTGCCAAAGACGAGCCGGAGAGGGCCGGCGGGGTGGAGGAGGGATGGAAGGCGAGGGAGGCAGTGCTGGCTAGGAAAGCGAGCGGGGTAGAGAGTCAGCTGCAAGCTCGCGGTGAGAGAGAGATAGAGAGAGAGAGAGAGAGTGAGAGGGTGAGAAAGAGAGAGAGGGAGAGAACTAGACAGAGAGAATGAGAGACACAGAGTTAGAGAGAGAGAGAGAGAGAGAGAGAGAGCTAGAAAGAGAGAATGAGAGACAGAGAGCTGGAGAGAGTTAGAAAGAGAGAATGAGAGACAGAGAGCTAGAGAGAGCGAGAGCGAGAGAGAGAGAGAGAGAGAGAGTAAGAGAGAGTAACGACGAGATATACGGCCGCGGCGGAATCCATCCGGGAATGGGCGGATGAGCGACACTGCTTTCAATAAGGCAAGAACACGGCCCTGCAAACCGCAAGTCATGTTGGTTCATTACGCCGCCCCACGTGAGAGTAAGATGAGACTTCGAAACTAACCTAAGCCGCTCTGATGGGGTCCGCCTCGTGCGTGGCCGGGCCCGACCCAATAGCGCATAGGACCCCGCTCCTCCGCCTCTGCCCTCCCTTACACTCTTCGTCTTCTTCCTCTGCCTCCTCTTCGCCTCCTCTTCGCCTCCTCTTCGCCTCCTTCCCATTCTTTTTTCAGCCCTTTTCCTCCATTTTTTTTCCATCGCCGGCACCGCTCACTTCTCACTTCGTCCCGAGCTGGGAAATGGGCGGAGTGGCGAATTTCGAGGGTCTGCGTGGAAATTCACTGCTTTTCGCCGTCGGTTAATGAAGGTTAGGTTCGGCGCAGGTAGTGGAGGTGAATATTAAATCGAATTGCGTTGGCGAGTTTTAAGAACGGTTTGAAAGGCAGGGTGGCTTTCGGTATCGAGACGTTTGGCGGAAATGATCTTTTTTAGGATTTCTGGCAGAATGCGACTGTCGTTTATTACTTCTTCTTCTTCTTCTACTGTTTTTGGTTTTACCTCGCATCGACTGGTGGGATCATTAGCGACGGTGGGACTGGATTACAGTAGGTGGTACATTTATCGTTTATCACTGTTGACGATTAGGCTCGAAGAATGGGTTGATCTCGCCGAAAGTGGCAAAAGAGATGAATGTTGTGGGGGGCGACTAATAAAGTTTAAATTGCAATTCCTGGCGCGTTACGACCCGGCGCGCCTACGAATCCGCCATTGATCTTCGTTTAGTCGACTATCATGGAACCGAAGGCACGCGGCGCGCGGAAATTATTAAACGGACAGGAGAGGAACATGTCCTTCAATTACGCTATGAGAAACGGCTTCGGGCTCGTAGAATAAATTTAAGCCTCCCAGCAACTAGTCCTAGTCGTAAGCCTGGGACCCCGTGGTATGTACCGGCCTTCGTTCCGCCGCGGTCGCGCACAGTCATCTTCAATTGTTAACTGATATTTAGTGGTACCTGACGCGATCGCAGTGTCATCGTGTTCCCATAATCGGCCCTTTCCTATGGAAGTTTCTAGATCGCTCACTTGACAACTCAGCTTGACGGCGCGTGGAAAAAGCGTATGCCTATCTGAGACAGAGGGGGTGAGGGATGTTTGAAGAATGCGAAGAAGGATGAATAAAGATTGGATAACCGTGTAACACGTCCATTCGAGCAGTCAATTTCGTGACCGGAAAAAAGAAACTGAACGGCCAATGGTAAAGGTTTTACGAAGTACAAAACTTTTTTTGTACACAATAACGTGACTTTTATTTTATTGTTAAAACTGGCTTAGTATTACGTCGTATAGTAATTTCGTGTACGTATAAATTCATGGGTGTACGTAAGAATTCGTTCTAGGATGCTAATTGTTTGAATTAACGTGAATGATAATGTATTTTTGCAAACGGCGATATCTTACTTCTGTAACACTACGATAAATGAATAAGCTTAATTCTTATAAAAAAAAAAAACAATGAATGCGGGAAAAATAATTTAACTGCGTTCACTGTATTATAATGAATGCTCGATAACGATCTACATCTGTCCAGATCGCATATTTCGTTACGATCCTTAAATGAAACATTAACGAAAAATTCCCCGACATAAATCTTTTCGCCGATCGTCATGCGCAGAATCCGCCGACGTCGTCTGTCGGCAAACATGAAACGCTCGCATCCACCGCACAGAAACGCCCCGCGAGGAGGAAAGCGAAGCTGACCGCGAACTCGCGCATGACCTCCTCCCCCTCCCCACCCCCTTAATTTAAATTCGCGGAATATTATTTTTTGCACGCCGCCTTCGGATATATCACTCCGGCCGTCGTCAATCCTCAGAATTTCGTATTAAGATTCGTGGGTAATTTCGCGATATCAAGACGGGGACGTTCACGAGGGTCAACAGGCGCGCGGTCATGTTCTGCCGGCGACGATAACAATCTACATCCTTAATTCCGCGAGTTGTCCGCTCGTAGCTAAAGGTGGATCGTAAAGTCGAAACGTCAAAATGCGCGCGCTGGCCCTCACTCGCGTCTCCGTCCCTCTCGCGCGCGCGCGCGCACCGCCCATTCACGTTCGCGCACGCTCGTCCGCGCAGACGCTAAATACGTGACGGTAATTTTCCATTTCACTATTGCCGTCCGGCGGAAAACCTGAATGGCGATCGAGAGTGTACCGCGACGGGGAACGGTAATGGGACCTGTGGGCAGTTTAGGGAAACAGTTTGCTTTGTCCGGATTGTTTCGAGTCGAGAGTTTAGAATGCACGTTATTGCTTTTCGAAGATACAAATTTTCGGCATTTTTTAAGAAAGGATGAAAGGTTGATAAAGTACGGAACAAATGGTTTAGGAATTTTGTGTTCGTTCGATATGAATCGTATGAATCCGATTGTTCGGAGTTGAAGAGATTCAAACCGGATCGAAAACGTAATGAAGTCATTCATTGTCTACTCTCTACGGCGGACGTTGCGCCGATACTGCAATCGATATGCAAATCGAATAACGGAGCGCGGATTTTGAACCGGGCATATTGCTCTCGATCGATAACGGTAGTAACAGGACTAACGGCATCCTTTGTTTTGATTCGACCGACAGAAAATTACGAGCAGTTCAAACTGCTCTATAAAACACGCATAATGCTCGTATTACGCCTGTATAATGTTCCGCATAATTAAGCGGAACAGCCATACCATCGTATCTGCCAATCTCTGCTCCGTCCCGACCAAACTTTTTTCTTCCTCTTTTACTTGTCCTGCCTCTCATAGAAAAAAGGAACAAGCTCGCTGATACACTTTCTCCGCCTTTTGTCTCCTTACTTCACCCCCCCTTCCTTCGGCCACTTTTTGCTTCCATTTTCGCACACGTCAGAACATGAAAAATTGCCTAGGGCGTTCATCATCGACGCGATGCATTTCTCAAACTCGTCAGGGTGAGGGGTGGGGGGTAGGGAGGGGGGGGGGGTGAAAAAAGGAGGAGGCCGAAGTGAATAAAGATGAGCGGAAGAGGATAGAAATTGGATAAGGATGATCCGGTGGCCGATGCAAGAAAAAGGAATGGATGTCGGGCAGAAGTTGCAAGTGTAAGTTGGCAGTGGCTAACGTTAGACGAACGAGTCTGGGGGAAGTAACCTGGGGTAAACTGGGGCTGACATGTTAACGGCCAACAAGGGAGCCGGCTTTAGTGCTCGTAAACGTGGCAACCTCTAAGCCAATCTTATCGCAGTCTGTTCCGATGCGTTCTGTTGCGCATCAGGTAAGTCAAACTGATCCACCTCTCGTTCCTCATTCCGTTTCCAGTCGCCTTTTTTGCCCTCCTGGGATAATACAATGGGATTACTTGTATCTCATTATGTGACTCCGTTCAATGTTGGACTATTGGTTTGTGTCAAGAATTCGGCGCATTCGTATTTTTGGTTCAGCTAGGGATGTTTAGTTCTCGAGACACTAATTCCGACACTACGTTCTGTTTTCCTTGTTAATTTTAATGCGATTAACTTGGGAGGACTTGAATAAGTCTGATTTGAGTGTTGATAGTGTGGATTTTGGTTAGGGATAGGTTAAAAAGATTTAAGGGAGTATAGGTCGTAAATGTGAAAAAGGGCTCCGTTACATTTACAAAAAGTAACAATCCATGTCTTTCGAAAACTGCAGAACAAACTGTCAGAATAAAAATCTTATCGTAATAACTAAAAGGGCTGTAACAGAAAGTGCTAGACTTGCGGTAATGTGTGAAAATGAAACGAACTTATTCTATGCCATGTTGTACAGGGCACGGTACAATTATCGACAGTTTGTCCTCAAAATCACGCATGCCAATAAACATAGAAGGGAATTTCGTGCAACGTTTACAGATAGGGCAATTATATTGCGCCATGCCCTTTCATTTGCAAGTCCATCGATATCAACTTTCCACTGACCCTCGGCCCGGCCAAATCGAATCGGTCGACGCGGCAAAATACATAAGCATACCTGAAACACGTGTTAAGATTCATACGTCGATGCGCACGTGACACGTACGAGCGTAGCATAAATGTCAATGTGAACGGAATACTAAGCGCTGCGAAATGTATTACGTGACGGCGCATCGTATTAGGCATTTTTTTTTCGCTGGCTTAGGGGGTACTCCGTTGCCGCATATGTTTCTGGACTCGGGCACGCATTATACATATGTATATGACGTTTATAATGCATAAAGCTTATGGTTTATTATTAATGATGGAATCTTGCAATAAAGCAAACAATGTACGAACGGCGAATAAATTTCAGATTGTGAAGGTTGCGATCAATTATAATATTGTTGGTATTCAGAGTGAAAAGAAACGATCGTCAGCCTGAAATTCCTACAAAGGGGTTTCGGTAACTCATAAATTCTCTTGATTGAACGTACCTTTTCATATTGATACCTCGGTGACGGAATCAAAATGCTTTTATTATTCGCGTCAGTCATATAAATGAAGGAACGACATACCTTTTCACTTTCGATATCTTATTCTGAATCGAAAAAAGCGTTTAACTTCTAACTGTTTATATAAATGTACGAATCTATTATAATACTCCTCATCTATGGCGTAATGGAGAAAAATTGTATTCATCGGTATAGCAAATAATTTATGATTCAAGAAAAGCATACGAGTCCTAAACAATTACTTTTGTTCAAGACCGAACATGAGAGTACAAAAATACAGAATTCCAAGCGTAGATGCTTGATGGGTACATGACGCGTGTACCAAATAGAAAATAAGAATACTGTGAATGAGTGGCAAACGAACAATGGCTCTACGTGTACATTCTTGCTCATATCAAAATTTGCAAAAGGTGTGATTCACCGTCATAGCACGTGCCATAAACTTCAAGGATTATTCGTATGTATGTATGCGTATGGCGTACGGGTTCATTGAAAGTATACATCAAGATTTAAAGTGTCAATCAAAAAGTTAGAGTGGAAAGAGACATATTCTTCGCAAGCATCGAGACTTGCCATATGTTAATCTAAGTATTATTATATGTGACACATATTCTGTATTCAATTTGTAATTTTGCACTGTGATCGTGTAAAGCATACAAGATCTTGAATCACAAATTCTTTATGTTCGATGACGTTACAATTTGCTTAAGATTCGGAGTTCGTTGTCAAGTGACGCAAAAGAGAATTATTCGACATTACTCGATTTATGTTTTTAGCGAAGGACCCTCCATTTTCCACTGCAGCTGTAACGCCGAGTGTACTTAAAGTAACTAATTATGCAAATAATGCCGGGGGTCTCAGAAAGGTGTCCACTTAAATACGACGGTTCACTCTTCCACCTACTGGTTTCGTACCTTCTCTTTCTGTTTGGTTACATCTCCTTCACTCTGCCCTTTGATACTGTCCACTTGAAACCTATCGTAACGTTGCTTCTTATTGCAAACAGTACTCGTATGTGTTTTGCCTTTGTTTGATATTATAATAAATGTGGACTGGCTTGCCCTGCCATCTCAATATAGGATGATGTACTGTAAGAGTTGACACTGTCAATTTTCCATGTAATATAACCTCATAGTTACCATAGAATCTTTCTGTTAAACAAACTTTGGCACGCTTATAAATTATCATATTCGTTTTCAGTACATATTACAATAAAAACAATTTCTCAAAAATTACAACTTACATTTCCTGACTTTGGCTCAATAAAAGCTATTGACACTATGAAAAACATTGACATTTATCAAAACAGGATTAAACCTCCCAAACTATACAGCGTTAAGCAAGACATATTACGATGCTCTAATTAACACGTTATACCTTATATGAACTCTACCACACCGATCTTTCCTCTCCACCCTACCATCGCCACCTAGAAAAACTGTATCTACCTAAAAAAATCGACAACATTCAAATTCCATTCTTCAACATTTTTCCCTACCTCAACCGCCGAGAACCCGGACTCATCGGACCGTCCTCTCTCCCTCCGCTTTTTGTTTTCGGAGACTCGCCCCAATTGTTCTCGCCGTCGGCTGAACGAGTGTCGCTCATGGACCCCTAAAGGTGGATTCACACCGTGGCGATCACGATTCCGCGGATCCGCTGCCGACGGACCGCTCTCGGACGTGGCGGTGATTGATCGGTTCCAATATAATGAGGGCCGATAATGACCGACACAGTACAAGGCCCGGCGTGAACGGCAAGTGATGGGTCTGCTTGATAGGTGCTTCGCGGATAGCCAACCGGGCCTGATCCTTTGCCACACGCACAAAGATCCACCTTTTGCCGCCATGTAGATACGTCGAAGCCTACACGTGACTTGTCTCTAAAGATTGAGGAGCGTGTCCGTATGTATCGGTGGAAGACGCTCTCGAAGAGGGCAGGTATGGGGCAGAAGGGGGTTGGGGGTGTGGAATGGGGGGGGGGGGGGTAGGATTCCAGCGTCAACTATGCTATGTAGGACGTGCCACAGGGTGACACAAATTAAAAATATTTCTGAGAATATCTTTGGCACTGTGTTTCCCGCAGATAAGAGAAGCTTGTCCGAGGTCCGACCGAAGGCTACGGCGACGACAATAACAATCGTCTTATCGGGTGGAATTTGACGAAAAGTTGAGTGATTAGACGAGATTTGTATCGGAGCTGTTCGGTTGGGATTGGGGGTAAGCGATGGATGTGGATCGGGATGGTATTTAAAGATGTATTTATTATTGTGATTTGTATAGGCTTCGATGTTTCTCGTAAGCTTTCGCTTCTCCGATTCATCTATTTTGATATGAAGAAAAATATTGCCGATCTGTTCTTTTCTTTTCTCACGACAAATAACTAGTATAACATATTTATAATTCTTTCTGTCGAATTTATCCAAATTTGTTTAAAAATCGATGTATTAGCAATTGTTGATGGCTTATATGAAAAAGTGTCAGTAGATATACTTCATCATTTTGTACAGTTCATGTGCTCCCTTCTTACTTCTTGCGACGAACCGGGAAATCATTACTGGAATGAGATTGACCGTGGGGAGGTGGCGAGGGGTCGGGGACGGGGGTAGAGAAGGAGAGGAAGTCAAAAGCGAGAAAAGAACGTCTTGTTACCTTATGCACAGCCGAGGATTACGTTTGTACAATTCACCAGTACAGATGATGTTGTCTCCTTTGGTGTCGGACGTTATCTTTACACGAGAGGGCACTTACCGACCGATAACGCTCTCTCGTTTCGCTTCTTTTTTCTCCGGCCTTTTTTCCTTACGCCGTCTTCTTCTGTCATTTTGCACCGTTCGGCTGCAACCTTCCCGGATCGTTTTATTTCTCTAGCCCCCCCCCCCCCCATCCCCCGTTTCCGCGGACACCTTTCTCATGCGACCAATCTATCCGTCCATCTGTCCTCTTGCCAACGCCCTCTCGACAATCGTGCACAGTTCGATAATGTTGGCAACCGAACGCTGGTTCATACAATTTGTCAATGTGCCGAGCTCGGAACGAGGTTGTTCCGAAAAACAGAGCCGTTGTTCTCACGCGGCCCGACATCGTTGAACTCCGCCCAACCGTGGCATAATAAGCGACGAGCGAGGGAAAACGAACCGGCAAATAGATTTCCGCGGTAGCGGCGGTTAATGACACTTTATTAGCGGACGATTCGTAAAAGCGGATTGCAGGTCAACTACCGTTTCCAACGGCAGTCATTACTCGGCCGGGCGCAATCAACGATTTACATTTACTGGAAGTCGTGGTTGGATTCTAAATCCGCCCTGTCGACGCTGTGCGGCGAAGGTATAGGGGAGGTATAGGGAAGGTACGATAAGGGTACATTGAAGTTGCAGCAATGGTACAGCGAGGGTAGATTGAAGTTACAGCAAAGGTACAGCAAGGGTACAGCAAAAGTACGGCAAGGCTACAGTAAAGCTACGGCAAAGCTTCAGCAAAGCTACAGCAAAGCTACAGCAAGGTTACAGCAAAGCTTCAGCAAAGCCACAGTAAGGCTACAGTAAAGCTACAGTAAAACTTCAGCAAAGCTACAGCAAAGCTACAGCAAAGCTACAGCAAACCTACAGCAAACCTACAGCAAACCTACAGCAAACCTACAGCAAACCTACAGCAAAGCTACAGCAAAGCTACAACAAAGCTACGGCAAACGCACAGCTTCAATTTTTCCCCCGAATCATCGAGCGCAGCCAGCTGAAAACAGTGTCCCGACTTGACATCAACTCCGCGCAAAGACAATATACCATCACACGAAATCTGCTTCCACTCTTCACCCCTCGCACTGCTCCTCCGCTCCCGGAATTACGACCGCCCGCTTCCCATCGTCGCCGACACGTCCCATAATTCCCTCTAATCGAGCCGCACGCGACTTACCTTATGTCATTCCCAATTAAAGTTTCGGCTCCCTCCCGACGCCATTCCCAATTAAAATTTCGGCCTCTACCCCGGAGATGGAAACGGCCCGACCGACCGTCGGCGATGGCTTTTCCTTGCTGCCTTCTGGCGTGCCTCGCCCTGGCGGGGGGCTCAGAGGTGGGTAGGGGAGGGGAGGGATGGAGAAGGAAGTGACAACGGAAAGAAGAAGGAATACGGGACGAAGTCGATGGACACGGCATGGTCGTGGCCCATTAGGGACTATCGGCGGGTCCGGCAAACCAGAGCATAAACATGCTCGACACCTCGCTGCTTCGCGGTAATGCGTTCGTAACTCCTGCCAATATCTTTCGTTCATTTTCCCCCGTCGGCCTCGCCTTCCCTCCCCTCTTTCCCACCTCAGCTTTCTTTTTCCCCTTTTTATACTCGCGCACGCCGCACTTGGCTATCCTCGCAATTTTCAAGTTACGCTCGTGTTCTACGACAGTCGGTACTGCTAAGTGTATATGTTTCTGTTAATTGGGGTGGGTGAGTCTGTTAATGAACCGGATACGGTAAGCATGCGAATTGTATTCCTTCTGCTCAGTTGCGAATGACTGGTACGCTGAATTTTTGTACTGAGCTACGGTGGAAGGAGTGCGTACGGGTTCGAATTTTTACACGGTGCGTGATTAGGAAAAATTGGCCGTCGGGATGATATTTCTTTGTTAGCGGCCCCTTTTTTTCCGACAACGGGACATACGCAACGCGGGAACCCGAAGAAAGGGGTCCATTGAATGCACTAATCGTTCCGTTGAACGACCGCTAGTTAGATTATCCGTTCGTGACTCCTGCCAAATATCTTTCGATCATTTTCCCCCCGCAGCCTTCTTTTTCCCCTTTCTATCCTCGCGATTTTCTCGCAATTTTCAAGACATTCCTGGTCTGCGTCAGTTGGGATTGCTAAGTGTAGACGTTTTCTTTAATTGGATGAGTCTATCAATGAACCGGATACGGTAAGCATGCGAATTGTATTCCTTGTGCGCAGTCGTAAGTGATCGCAGGTACGCTCTTTTCGTGCCAAGTTATGGCGTAGAGTGTGTACGGGTTCGAATTATTACACGGTGCGTGATTAGGAAAAATTGGCCGTCGGGATGATATTTCTTTGTTAGCGGCCCCTTTTTTTCCGACAACGGGACATACGCAACGCGGGAACCCGAAGAAAGGGGTCCATTGAATGCACTAATCGTTCCGTTGAACGGCCGCTAGTTAGGTCACGCTCACACTTTCATCGCCGGCACAGTCACGTTCCTATGCCTTTTCCATCATCGATACATCACTGTCTCAGATAGCGCGGCCGATCAAGGCGTGTTAGATCAACGTCACGAGGCATTAGCCTCGTATCATCTTGAGGGGCGCAACGTGAAAGGTGAAAAAGTGGGCGGTTAGTGATGAAGCGAACGGCTCATCGCGGCCTGATCTATTTCATCGATCCCGAGCTCCGTCCATTCTCACCTCGAGTGTCACCGAAAGTACTCTTAATATACGGCGGAATGCGTTACCGTTCACGTCTTATGCAACGTTTCTGGTCGGTACGTGTCGTTGAACGCCCTTGATCGAAATCTTGTATTGTCATCCTCAGTTCTTAACCTTCCGAGCAGCTTCACTCCTCTTATCGCTGCTAATAATACAAAATCGTTCTCTCGAATACTTCGTTCTTAAGATTCCCTTGAGATTCTTTAAGATTTCGTTAATTACACGCAATATGTCTCGACACTTTCAAAGTGTGCCCAATACCGAGACTTCGACTGACAGATTTAAGTTCTACGCGCATGATCAATTCCGATCGTTCCGTTCAAGGTCAGTGCCTTTTGATACAGTCGTTCGATGGCAGGCGAGTTGAAAATGAAAAAAAGTCGCGGACATTACGCCGAAATACGTCGAGGTCTTCGAAGTATCGAGTCATGGGAGCGACAAAATCGAAGAGGAGGAACGGGATGAGAGTAGAGTAGAGAAACGAGAGGAGTGTGTGTGAGAGAGAGAGAGAAAGAGGGGGAGAGAGGGGGGAGGGACGAAGATGTAACGAGGGCCGCGATATATTGAGGCATGAGTTTTAGCTGGGACTAATAGCGACATTTGTCATTTCGCTCGGCATTACTGATATACAAATGGAGACATCAATAACGGCCGAACTTGGAATGGGAATAGGGGAGGGGAGGTGAAAACACAGAGAAATTTTTCGAACGAGATCGGAAAGAGGGAGTGAGACGCGCGAACGGAATGAAGTGGTCAACGCCACTTTTCTAGGCGACCGCATATACTTACGTCCCGTTGAAATGAAAGATTTTGGGTCCTACGTATTTGCATAACCTCCGAATTAAAATGAAAATCCTGTATTCGCTTATCGGAACTTTGCTGCGATTCGTCCACGTACCTTCGAACTTCTGTACGAGTTCAGTGGGACGATTTTTAACTAAAGCTTAAAATTCGTCAGTTACAACTTAAAGACAAACATGAATGGAGTCGAGTGGAATACAGTCAGGCAAGCAGGGACAAGATAGAAAGTAACCAAAAAGATAATTTCCAATACGAGAAACAGTTTAAATTCGCACCGTACGGGCAAGCCAAGTAAATTGTCCGTAAACATCAATTATACAACGTATGTATGCCTATCAGAGGTCATTGACCCATCTTCAAATTTCTATACAATCCAAATTCAATAGAACAATTTTAAATTAAAGCTTAAAATTCGTCAGTTACAACTTAAAGACAAACATGAATGGAATCAAGCGGAATACAGTCAAGCCAGCAGGGACAAGAGAGAACGTAAGCAAAACGAGAATTTCCGATATACCAGAAACAGTTTAAATTCGCACCGTACGGCAAGAGCGCCAAATAAACTGTCCGTAAACATCAATAAAACGACGAATGTATCTCCTTCCCCTCCCTGCCCCCCTTGCCTTCTGCCGAACAGAAGTCATCGTTAGGCACCTTCGGGGGTTCAACCCCGTTCATCTCGCATTTAATTACGCAAGTGAGAAGTAACTTCCCTCTTCCTCCCGGTCACACGTGCGCATTCCATGCTGATCCGTCACGCGCTTCCGAGAATTTTTGCGGAGAAAAAAGGAGCCGGGAACAGGATACGCATTTTTCTTTCGACAGAAACGGCACGATACGCACGATACCGCCGATGTGTTAATTGGACAGGCGCGAAATGCATGGATCTAATCGTCGCCGTGTCGAAAGCGTGACTTCCCCTCGAAACCGAACAGGAAAGTATAAACGATCGGCCGCATTAGCGAATGCGTTAGTGTGATGACAGGACTATCGTGCTGCTCTCATACTTTCTCGTTCGCGTCGAAATTCCCTATGTAAATATTACATCTCGTTCGACTGTGACGTATTCGTGCGTCGACGTGGAACGTAATTAAGGAAGATCAAATGATTGTTCCCATTTTCCTGCAGTATACTTTTGAGTCAGACATGATGCAGACAGATAATTATCGTTTGTCACAGTCTGAGATAAGCGTTTTCCTAATGCTGTCATAAAATAATAGTAAATTGAGTAATTTGATCACATCTTGTGTTTATTTAATTAAACAATAACTATTTGAACATTGCAAGGAACGATATAGGTATAATGATTGCCGTTTATTGACGCTAGCTTACGAATTCTAGATGTGGTGTAATCGACAAGAGATTTGACTTTTTTTGCCGCGTGGTGTAACAGATCTCGTCCGGTCCAATCATCCGTTTTTAATCAAGAGCTATCTTTAATTCCGAACAACAGCTTATTCTTCGCCGTGGCAGGGCTTCATTGTACGTTGCCAGCGTAATGGAATGCTGATTACACGAGAGAGCGGTAAAAAAGATAGATTGCTCATTAAAGTAACTAAGTCGCATACCGTCATTCATTCCCGCTCGCTACCGTGGATAAAAAAGACGTATTTAAAGGCAAGCAATTAGACGGACTTTCGATCTGTGCCCGTGTAAAAACTGAGCCATTTATCGAAAATGGACGATTTCACCGAACTATAGACGCCGGTAAACCAGTTTACACGTGGCAGCGGAATGCGATTAATTACGGACATACGTTTTTGAGAGATAAAAAGTAACGGTTTAGGTTAATAGGGTCAGAGCCGTAGAAGTCGCGCCCTGACGTATTGTGACTGAATAATGTGAAAGATATAGCTCTATTTTGTATCTTTCGAGATTTTCGTTTTTCACTACGACTTAAACTCCTGTTTTTGAGTCAAATTAAAAGACCATTTTCGTGTTGATGAATATTTTATTAAAAACAGTATATATTGTTTTGCCCGACAAATATGCGGCACATTATTGTGCGCTATCATACAGGGTGTGTCATAAATTGTGGTGTGAGCATCCTATAATATGAAAGCATAACTCGACAATACTGTAGAAAGTCGACTTTCAACATTCTGTTAGCTACACGTGCATTTCAATCAGCTTTGAGTTTTGACCAATTATACTGGCAATGCTTTCCATGCACTTGTTCCTGACTCTCTACGGCATTTGTAGCAATCGGGAACACATCAGCTGCTACTAATTCTTGTAGACAACGGTATCTCAATCAAGCAGAGTTATTTCGACAGCAGAACACTCTGTCAGTGACTATATTTATCGACCTGAACTTCTATCGAGACCTGGTTAAGTGCACGTGTACTCTGTCAAACATTCAAGGTCGGCATTTATTTCCGATTTATATTTTCATATAGAATTGTTCTCTTTTCGATTGTGCTCATAGTTATTGAACACCCTGTATACTATAGAATCGGTGTCAGCGGTACGGCTTGTCAGTCATCGTGAAAATGAATTGCGTGCTTGATATACCTGTACATGCAAAATACAGAACGCGCGTAAGGTGGAATGGCGGGTATGCCAGACAAATTGCCGCTAAACAAAGTGCCACGGACACGTGAACCTGTCTACACTCATTGAACATACCACTGGTATCCTAGATACCTTTCAAGACCAATACATCTACAGTGTATTCAGCTCTTTGTCAGATTCTCTGTACATTGACCTTTTCCAATATTTGCAACTTACTTATTACTCTAAACCCTATTCTTCTCTATATTTAAATTATTAAATAATATGTAAAAAATAAATATTATTTATATTTAAAAAAAATACTCTACATACCTCTCTAGTCTTCCCTACGATCTAATAGATGTGAGAAATAAATTACTATTGCAACGATTCGTCTCCGAATAAAGATATAATATATAATGTAACTTGCAATCCTCACACTTATATACTCTCAACAGACAACGAAATTCCTTCGTAGCGCACATTTTGTTCTTTACGGAAAGGCGCGCATCACGATGCCTCGATTACCTCATCTCGCCGATGCATCGGGAACGGGGCGTTTTACTAACAAATAGATTGTTCGGTTCCATTAGGATACATCATGTGGGGTGCGCCCTCCTCGTAGCCGACCGCCTGCCGATAATTAGGTACGGTCTGCGTGAGTCAGTCGGAGTACACGCGTGTAACGACGACGCGCGATTCGACGGTATAACTCATGACTTGACCGATCTCACTCCCGCTCGGCCTGGTGTCTCTACCTGTGTGCGTACAGGATTGTGCAACGGCCGCGCATGTGTCTTACCCGGTCCGATGTGGGGGGAGGGAAAGGGCATGCGTATACTCGATCGTCCTCAGTCGTGACCTGCTGAGCGAGACGAATGAGGTACAGGAGAAAGCTCAGCCACTCGGAAGGATTAAATTCAATTTCCGTCAGACGTCTTCGGGGGTGGAAGGAACGTTGATGCTCAAAAGAGGAAAATGAAGGCGGTCGAGTCAAAGTAAAATCGGTCATTTTCGCCCTGGCACTATGCGTGGCACATTCTTTGAGTGACGATATTAAGTGCTTTGATAATTCATAGGGGTGTGATCGAGAGCTTGGACTGCTTAAAACTATTAGGGTGATGAAGGATATTGCTGTAAGAGTCATATCGCTGTTTTTCTCTGCTTTCTTGCTAGATTTGCGATTTCGTTCGAGGTGTCCGCAGAAAGGGAACGGGATGGTGAAAAGAGGAAAATGAGGCGGTGGAGTCAATGTAAAATCGGTCATTTTCGCCCTGGCACTATATACAGTACTTATACAGTACTTGAGTTAACGATATCGAGTGGTTCAAAAATGCACGGGAACGAGAGTTTGGACAGCTTAAAACTGTCAGACTGATGAAGGATATTGTTGAAGGCGCTTTCTGTTTTTCTCTGCTTTCTTGCTAGATTCGCGCTTTCGTTCGAGGTGTCCGCAGAAAGGGAACGGGATGCTGAAAAGAGGAAAATGTGGCGGTGGAGTCAATGTAAAATCGGTCATTTTCGCCCTGGCGCTATATATAGTACTTGTACAGTACTTGAGTTAACGATATTGAGTGGTTCAACAATGCACGGGAACGAGAGTTTGGACAGCTTAAAACTGTCAGAGTGGTGAAGGATATTGTTGAAGGCGCATTCTGTTTTTCTCTGCTTTCTTGCTAGATTCGCGCTTTCGTTGGAGGTGTCCACGGGAAGAGTCGAAAGAAAGGATGCGGTGCCGGCGGATTTTGTTTGTATTTTGTTGCGTTTCATCAAACGACAGTCGAGAGAGATGGGTAGGAGGATCAAAGATGAGAAGAAAGCAGTCAGGGAGGGAGGAACCACTTATGCTAATTCACTCAGTGCGGTCTGAGCGGCTTTATTTTTCTTTTCTCTAGAGCGAACCGCCAGAGAGCTCGAACACTTAGGCCAGGTGCCTGCCAATGTGTCCGCGTCCCGTATATGCGCACATTTTTTATTTATATATATATGTATATGTATATGTATATATTTATACGCGAGCGCTTATTTGTGCACACAGCGCGCATACTGTGCATACAAGAGCGTGCCATCGCATTCAGTTTGGTACACTCGATCGCATGTTTACGGGTTTCTTAAGGTTTGCCATATAGAAGAGTGGGGAAAAAGGTAGAAAGAGGTGTGCAGGTTTTCCGAAGGCGGCGTTAAGCTTCGGTAAATATTCAGGGAATTAACTTTGCCCGCGTACCTTCTCGATTTGTCCACTTCCAGTTTCTGTTTGACACTCGCGCTGCCAAAGGAAATATCTTTCCGTAGAAGTATTAACTTTGTGCCACCGTAAGTACAAAGTAATCCATATTTTGTTTTATGGGTACATTATTTTTATTTATTCTCAAATTTATCGAGCAAAAGCTGGAAAGTATATCGAGCGTGGTACAGTTATCGTTCAAACAAAATACAAACTTCACTTAGGTGTAGAAGAACTGATAAAGAATGTAATGATGGTTTATTATAAACGAATGCTACTATGCATAGACAACTGCAATGTTTCGTTTCGTATCATAAATGTCTAACAACCGGGACGATTCGTGAAATAGAAAGCTGCTGAAAGTGAGCGATCAAAGTAGCGATAATATAATTACACTGTTTATCCGCATTAGTGTTAACAGACTCAATTAGAATATATGAAATAGTTGCATGGAATCATGTTGATTGTTTTAAATACTACTTCTGCTACATTGTTCGTGTTCACTCATTTTCTTTACACTTTTCAATGGTTTCTTCAAAACTTTCTAATGTGAATTGCTACTGCCCTTTAGTGGTAAACAATAAATCATGCAACTCGCACTTTTCATCGCCTTCACTTTCACCGATTAGCTTAGCCAACACTCTTGTATCATTATGCGTTTACTTATAGTCCACTTAGCCGCACAAAGTACCATTACCGATATAATGACCATAACAGTGGTTGTAACACTTTGTTACCTGAAACATAAACATATCCAGCGAAAGGCCATACACGCGTATCACGATGTCGAATTAACCCAGTCACGATGAAAGAATAACAAAAGGAATACTCTTTTTTTACACTCTTAAAATTTGAAAATAAAGTCACCAACATTTGTTAACAATTAATCACAAATACTTAACTTGCAATTTCACAGCTTTGATAATTAAGTGAAAAGTTAAAAAAGCAATAGTTCGTTATAAACAATTTCCGCAATAATGTCATAAATATTCGGCTCGCGCGGGCAAAGGGAAGAGAGGAGCAGCTTACTTAATTAAAGTAGCGCACAATACATCAAAATAACAAGGTACTCACCTCGCTACCAGCGTTGAACACTAGCTTTAGGCGACGGATAAGGCGTGAGATCAGTGGCCGATTTCGACAGGATTAGTCGCCGGGTGAAATATAAGGCCCCCGTCCACAAAGGAAATATTATGACGTCGCAGCCGGCCCAGTTCGATGCAACCTCGAATCCTCGAACTCCCCGGATGACGTCAGCGACACAATAAATATTAGCGAACAATCTTGCCCAACCGAAATTTAACACCTCCGCCGGCCATCAGATTAGGCGAGTACTATTAACGCTAATTAACGGTCCAATTACGAGTTTTCTTAAGATAAGCGGATATTCGATCGAAATATTCGCCATGTATGGACATGTTCGTCGATACGTACGGAAATATAACCCGACGTTGCCTCTCAGTACATGCCGATCAAAACCGCAAGGAAGGAACGGCCAGGCGAGAAGGAGAGGCAGGAGTGAAGAAGGAGGAGGGGGGGAGGAAGATAAAAGATATGAGGCAAGAGCAATTCGAGTACGATCCAAATGCAGCACAACTGGTTCTCCTCGCGCGATCGCAGGGAATCTTAAGCACCTGCCACTTAAGGACCGGATTGCTCTGCGAGAATGAGAGAGTCAATAGAGAGATCAAAGCGAGACGGAGATAGTAAAGGTGAGTGTGAAACAGAAGAGACGGGAAAGGGGCAGCGAGAGAGGGAGAGACGAGGACGGAAAGTGAGAGAGATCGAGAGAGATCGAGAAAGAGACAGACAGAGAGAGAGAGAGAGAGAGAGAGAGAGAGAGAGAGAGAGAAAACAGGACGGGAAAAAGGAAAAGGGTGAGAACGATATCCGTAAAAATCGACTGTTCACAAAGTATAAAGGACCGCGATAAGACTCCCGAAATCTGACAAAAAGCGAGAAAACTGATTTGCAATCCTCATATCGTGAACAATCCTTTCCCATAATATTACCTAAATAGAACGTCTCGGACATTCGTATTTAAATTCTCAGCCTTAATCGCACCGAAATTCCATGATACTAACCTACTTCACCTACACTACGCTTACCATATTAACCCCTTAACGTACGGTCTCTTTGAAATAAAACGGCCAAAAAAAACAAATGTCTTTCAATCTAAAACACACACATTGTCTTGACAAAAAAATTAAAAAATACAAAACTAATCAACATTTTTATTTTAATTTGAGCAGCATGAGATACAACGCCGCTCTAATACACAAGTGCACAGCTTGGCCTGTTTAGCCAACTGGAATATACTCGAGTGTACACGTTAAGGGGTTAAATTCTATTTCCTCTCGTTCCCTCTACACCTTTCCCTTCTCCATCCCAAAACTTTGTATCGGAATCGAGACCTAGTGACGGTTCTCAATGTCGTGCTCGGCGTACGCCGAGAAAAAAGGTGGACGGGGATGGCGAGCGGGAGGGTGGGGGTTATAAAAAAAAGAGGGAAAAAGGAGTACACAATGGTCGTACCCGTGGCTCGTGCTCGAACTGCTGACTCCCCCCCCCCTCCCCTCCCCCCCTCTCTCTCTCCGCGCACTCTTCTCTCCGATGCACTGGTTACCGGCGCCGTAACACACGGCCACAACCGGCGATGAAATCATAAATTGGTGAACGCCAGCCCGCCGGCACTGATAGCGAACAACCAATAATTATGCTAATACATACATCGTAATACATCTGAAGAGGTGGTCATTCGTACGTTACACCGTAGGCACGGCAAGAGTTTTCGAACTCGCGCCGCGCGCATCCATTCGATCGAGTTCGCGCTCGATTCGTGCAAGAAATAAATATGCGATTGTGACGTTCGTGGAGAGGAAAGATGGCGGAATTGTCGGTGCGAGAGTTAGACGGGTTTGAGCGAGGGTTTCGTGCGGCGTGGAGTTAACTTGGGATTTGATGGAATGTCGCGCCGCCGGTTTTGTTATGTCAGGGAGTGGTTTGTAATGAGAGGACGTAATCGAATGTTGGATAGTATTCGTTGGTGGTGTATGGGAGAAAAATTGAAGGAGAGGGCATGTTTGTTGAGTCTGTTTATAGTTGTGTGCAGAGAGTGTAAGAGAGGGACGTTATCTTCGATTAATCTATGTTTCAGAATTTACTGGACATATTTACCACATTCTGCCATATTTATCAATGGAAATTATTTCTTAATCTGTTATGCACGTTTACTATGTTGTATAAGTGGCTAAATATTACAATTTGAAGTAATGACTATAGTTCCTTGTACAATTCAGCTTTCATTTAAATATGGCACACATTAGATTTTTTCTAAATTCTATTCAGAAACCAAGTGGCGGGATGAAACGTGTTCCGGAGTCATATTAACATTCTCGAAATTGAATTCACCGCAATATGTTGAAATATTTATTATGATCAGGCTATCTGATTTTATGCGGCTAATATAACCGGCAGATTATGCGCCTTGTGATACAAGGGCTGGTAAAAGATCGAATGAATCGTTGCAACTGTGTGCGTACTTCTACCGTGCGATGAGAAGAGGTGTGAATGCTTTAGGCTATATACTCTTACGGCAGCACATTCGGCGAGTATGCGCGTGTATGAGAAGCAGAATAGGAAATGTATCGCAAGATAAGGTACAGAGCGCTAAATGATATCAATATTTAAATTCGGAAGGTATTGTTCGTGTACTTAATTAAAATTTGATAACACTCCGCCGATATTGAAACTTGTAACAGTGCAAACTGTTTAAGATACAGTACTCCAGAATGGTATCAGCATACCTACCATCATATAACGTAAGATTTGATTAAAATATCGATTTTTTACCCTTTCTTGGTCGCCCAATGTTGTATTATAGAGATAAACCAGTCAAACATGCATAAAATGGGGGATAAAATATTCCTTCGCCTCCCAAAGACCCCTATAATAACGCAAATAATCCATAAAAATAAGATATGATAACGTATAGCAACGTAAAATAGTGTAACATAATCCGATATAACGTAAAAGTCTGCAAAAAGTCTCGTTAGTTCATGTAAAACAACGCAGAAATCAGAACAAACCCTTTTATAGGCATCTGAAAGCTGTTATCGTATTGTACTTGAGCCAAATTATCCCAAAGCACTCCATTATCCGTCCAATGGCATACCATACTTTGCTGTCAGCTTACAATATTCTCGTCAAGAATGTAATGCATTATATATCACACACACACATGCCTTGTAATAGTCGTAATCATTTATTCTAAAACGCAAACGTCAAAAATTGATAAGATTCAAACGGATCCTTCTCCATCATTTACATCACACCGTACTCTATACATTGCCACGTCCCTGCGCAACACCCTACAAGCAAGTTCGGTTTCAAACGGTGCAGGCACTCGATCATCCAAAGCCGAATTGAAGAAAATACAAGCTCGCGACACCTTTGCCGGCGGTAATAAATTCATCTCGCTACATTATGTGCCGTCGTAGAGTGTGTTCAAGACAAGGGAAGGGGAAGGGGAAGAGGTGGTCGATATAAAGATGCGAGGGGGCAGAGGGGAGGTAGGGAGAGGGAAAGGTATAACGTAGAGAGGCAGAAATCCCGAGGAGGATGCCGGGAGAAAGAATGATCTAAGTACAGAGAAAAGGCCGCGTTATTTGGAGACGGAGTTATTAATCGGCCCGATCAATTAAATCGCAATGGGATACTGAACCGGCGGTTGCGTGCGCAGGATCAATAATATCACGCACTGGCGTTACAAGGCGTAGCGAGATCTTTTAAATGCGAGGATAGGTGTATCAATTATGACGATCTCGATTATCCTATCGCCTTTTTCGTGCCCTATCCGCGCAATATAACACACCGTTCGTACGCGGCTTACACGCGCGCCGCCCGTTATTACAGATTGTGCGCGCTCGGACGTCTTGCGGTGATACTGATACAAACATGCGCGGCGTCGGAATGTTGCAATTATCGGACATTAATCGAGGCATTGCGAAAACTTTTATCTCGAATCGTGCCGGCGATAAGTTCGTATAGCGTGGCTTGGCGCGCGCTTGTTCTGAAAAATGAACGACAGGTTAGGGGTGGAAAATTGATAACAGCGCGTAAACGTAATTGTAGATTCACTAGCGAGCGCAGCGAAGCACTGTTAAGACTGATCCCTGAACTAATCCTTAATTCCTGAACACCGTTCGAAGCGTCCTTCCCCGTTTCCTTAAAATTCAGCTACCCATCCGCGCCTACCGAACTTCCGAACGTCAGGATCATCCAAGGTCAGGCCGATATGCCGACAGTCGAAGTTCAATTATCGCAACTCGGTACGGTAGTTTCAGCCTCGTTAATATGCATAAAAAGCGTCGGGAATATGTTATGTCCTACGGCGAGTCTCATGTTTAAACTGTGAATTTAACTGTCGACATCCGCCCACGGTATAGTCGCTGATTGTAAAGGCAGATTACTAACAAGTCCTTCTGCACCCTTGCTTTCTTCTCCGGCATGGTTATGAGAGCGTACGAGAGCGGCTGGAGGAAGGAGAGGGGGAAAAAAAGGACGCCTTCGCATGAACGACGAGAAGGGCGAGAAGGACGAGAAGGACGAGAAGGACGGGAAGGACGGGAAGGACGAGAGTGAGACGCGCGGAAAGCGTGCCCGAGAAGTAGAACGTGCAATAATGTTGTAGAATGGCCGACGAGGGAGGAGGTGCGAGGCCTAACTAGTAATCGGGAGAGGCCAGTGGCCGTTCGCTGCATGACTCCGCTCATGGTCAAGGCCACGGGGGTGGGAGAGGCAGCGCTTAATTATTTTCGGTACTATCGGCAGCCGCCGATAAACTAGATCCGGAATGTTCCTATCTTGATAACGCAATTGCGCTTTTCAAGTATGGATTGTACGGTCGCCCCGTTCGGCAAGTATCTCTTACTTTTTAATTGGCGCATCGGGCCGACGCTCGGAACGGGTTGACTGCAACATTATCCGAAGGTGGAAGGTAGAGTTTTGCGGAATGAGGTGGAAAATGTTTCTGACGACGGACGGTATAGTCAGCGACGGTGGAATGGAGGTTTGAGTTGAGGTTGAGTAAGGATGGTGCGGTATATTGTTCGGTTATAACCTTCCTTTTAATAGATGAATGAATATTTCAGACGTAGAGTATTTTACATATAGATTTTGTTCAATTTTTTTATTATATCTGAGTGAGAAGTGAAGATAACTTTGACTCCCTCCTTACAACATTATACGCATTAATCTAATTTATCTAAATCTAAATGCGATTAATCTATGACTTGGTGCAACTTAGCCAATTGCCTGCAACATTTTGCACGAAAGACCGTGAAACGACACATTGGAAATTTCAATCACACGAGACACTGTACCCATTCGATTTACGCCTGACACAAGCACTGTCATACTTCCATTCAAATATCATTCACTTCGAGTTCAAGCCTGACGATCGCAGTCTATTTCGAGATATTATTCACCCACTGCTCCAATGCGAACGTTTCGAGAGGGATAAAATTCGCGATTCATTTCGCGTTCCAACGTACGGCTCGCGAGGCTGGCAAGGAAGTTGCGGCAGGGGAGGACCGATAATGAATGGCGGGACATATGTCGTGGCGATACCTTGACAAATATATATTAAACTATTTTAATGAGAAGTGGCCTCCATATCTCATCGCAATTACGGGGCGCCGACCCGCCGCGGGGCCGTTCGACTCGCCTTTTGGCTCGCTGGCAAAAATACGCACTTTAAGAGCAAAGGTTAAGAAAGGACTCGTACAGGTCTCTCCAAACGCCGGCACTCCCCTCCCTCCCCCCCAACATGAACGGTGCGAACGCATAAATCGGCCGATTTCAAGCGTCCCGTACGGCTTCAATCCGTTGTATAATAGATGCTTCGTATATTTTATGCGACATCAAAATACGCACCTTTTCGGTAGATCGAGGTTGCAGACTGCAACACGTGAACTAGTAGCTGAAATTAAATGCAGAAAGGAGAGAGAAAATGTTTAAGGGAAAAGATGTAATAAGAGTCTGCAACCCGAAAGGGAGCAGAAAATAAAGCCAACCAACCAACGCAAAGTAAGTGTAAGCTAGATCCGGGACAAAACAAATTTTGGAACACACCACCTTCTCCTTATTAATTCCTATAGTCCCCCGAGACACTACCTGATCGAATCGGCCAAGAATTTCAATACTATGATTAACCCATGATCATTAAACTTTTCTCTTCTTAAGCGTAAGCTATCCTCCCTTTCACTTTCATATTGCCAGGACTGACAACCTTTTTCTATTTACATGCAAGTTCAAAGAATAGAGTTTAGCCTCTAAAAATTGCACAGTCGAGATGATAGTCGAAACGGTCGATCGATACGTGCTAATCCGGCCTGAAACACCGGCACCGCGTAGAAAGTATACTCGTGTTGGAATCAATCTCTTCATGCGATCAAGCCGTATGGCCGCAAGGTGTAGGAGAATCGTTCGTATGCGCGATCATTCTCATCTCTTTCACTCAACCCCCTTCCCCCCCTTCCCTCCCTCTTCCCCATCCAACTACGACTCGGTCTCACTACGTTCAATCCACTGCCAGACCAGTCTCTCGGCAGCTATCGTTTGCTTATGCATCTATCGATTCTTCGCGGCGTCTCGATACTCACTCGCATAAATTCGCGATGAACGAACGTCGATGAGTCCGTCCCGCGGACGTATCTCTCGGAATGCCAGCTCGGAACCCGGGTGAGAATCGATCGTTTCTAGCGCGAAAAGGAGAGGGTGGAAAGCCATCGGAAAAGTGGGCGAACGAGAATCGCGAGAAGAAGAAAGCGGACCGTAAAGAATCGGCGAACGCTGAAAAGTGATGAGAGAGAGAGAGAGAGAGAGAGAGAGAACAGAACATCTCTCAGAATGCCGGTTCGGAACCCGGGAGAGAATCGATCGTTTCTAGCGCGAAAAGGGGGTGGAAAGTGGAAAAGTGGGCGAACGACTATAGCGAGAAGAAAAAAGCAGACCGTAAAGAATCGGCGAACGCTGAAAAGTGATGAGAGAGAGAGAGAGAGAGAACAGAAGTTCCGTCCCTCTCTCGCACGGTCGACTCTTTCAGTCAACAATGAATGACAGCTCTATAGAGTCGGTCGGATTGGTAGCATTGTACGGATTCCCCTCCCTCCTCCCCCTCCAACCCCCCCTCCCCCACTACCTCCCATTCGCTGGCGTGTATTCGCGGCCGGTCACTTTTGCCTCCGCGCCATTCTTACGATCCCGTATGTAAAGTATCATGTCGAGCCCTTTAGTGCCGGTTACGACTGTACATGTTTAATAATATACGTCGCGACGGTGCTTGGCCAGCGGACAGAGCGCCGCGACGCGACGAAAATGAGAACGACGAGAGTCGTCGGCGTGGCATCTCTGGGTTGTCGATTATTTTCTTGTTACGCGTACGTTTCTAAATGTATTTGCTCGGTAGGGTGGGGAGAGGGGGTGTGGGGAGGGGGTGGGAAACTAGTGTCTCGAGTGAGCGCAATCACCCTGTAATTACGAGAGGCCACTGACGCTCAGAATGTGCTTGGCCACAAATTACGCTAATGATACGCTCGCCTCGTGCCGTTATTAAAACTTTTAGTTTGGTAGCGAATATCATTAGGACGTAGCGAAGCGTGTCACTTTATTGGGGGGGTTCTGTCGAGACTGCCGGACTGTGTCTACGGTAATTATGGAAATATGTGATTTTCGTTGTTCGAATCTGTACAGTTTACTGAATTTATTGTGGATTAATTCTGGATGTTTGCGTAATCGCGTTATTAAATGGACCGTTTATTTTCAATGTTGTGCAAGTCCATATTTAACAAAAAATGAGATATCATATAATTTATGATTAATGCGGTGTAAACGGTTCATTTACGTGATATTTAATTTTTTTGTAGGACTTACACTTTGTGAATAGACGGTCCGAATTCCCTATTCTTTCCAAAGCTGAAACGGTCACGCCAAATATAAAAATTATATTTTCTACTTTACATATACCGGTTTTGCGCAACGAACAGCGAATTGAATAACATTTATATCTTAACCAATCAAAAAATGTCGTCCAATTTATTCAGACAATTAATGTCTTCGTAATGTAAGTAGATACCGTCTAAATCTCGAATAGTACCCGCCATGACAGAAGGGACTCTGTGCACGTGTGCGCGCAATAGATAACCGCGGAACATTTTCGGTAACTCCCGACAACGATCGGAATCAGTCCTCTCTCGAGCACAGTGGGGGGGCAACAAATTCGTTATCGGTATCACGAGACTCGGACTGTCAGAAACTACTTGATCATGCCTGCCTCCCCAATCCTTCAGTCCTATCTCTCCGTTCGACCGCGGCATCTCCACTTTCCATGCCCAACGATTTTTCATTACCCCGACCGCCGTCTCTCTCTCTCTCTCTCTCTCCCGCTTCTGTAACATTGCCGCACGATTTCTCGCACATACCGAGCGACTCCGCGCGAACTGAAGAAGAAGAAAAAAGAAAAGGAAAAAAGGAAAGAAAGAAGAGCCGACGAGTAAAGGTGGACGGAGCAAATACGCGCATATTTATTTATGCAAACGGAATACGTATCCAGCTAATTGTGCGGCCGCACACCCCGCAGTGACTCACGTGATGGCTACCCGAGCATCGTTCCTGCATGTCAATTCGCGTGACAAAGGATCGTGGTACTCCCGCAATCCACCCACGAGACTTCCGGTTCGCTCTACCCGGCAGAGTCTCTCGCAGATAGCGGCTGGCGCGCATCGTGTGCCCCGCATGGTTGCGCAATTATGGTCCCTTATGTGCAAATTGCGAGAACTTTAAATACACCGTCTCCTCTTTGCGTCTTTCGCGTCCTTCTTTTTTTTATTTTCTACCTCCGTCCGTGTACACGCTCGAATTTATCCGTAGCGCACGTAAAGCGACGAGCGAATCTGATAGAGAACTCTGGGTTCTAAGCAATATTGTCGACCAATTTTTCGTCGAGTAATGCGAGAATGTCTGAACGTAAATCTTGTACTTTCTGTCCTTCCGGCGAACCGATTTTAAGCTTTTTAAAATGATGATCTTTATTGATTTATAAGAATTAAATTATTGATCCTGGGTTAATCATATTACATTCTCGGCCGGTTTTGATCAAAGGTCCAATGGGACGATAGATTACGAAAAAGGGAAGATGGTGTGTTCCAAAAATTCTTTTCGTCCAGGATCTACTGGCGGACTCATCAGTAGGGCTATTAGATTAGACGATTAATTAATTTATTTTTTAGTAAGCAAACGTATTTAATCATCCAACCCTCCTCCTGACCAAGTGACTGACTGACCCACGAGTACCAAAAAAGAGTACTGGACATTTGACCCACTTCTCAAAAAGCCAGCACTGCTCTAGACACAGTGCAGACAAACTTTGAAAGTACCGCAAGCCCGAGTAAGAATCGTCGACGTTACGCCGCCCTAAAGAACGTAGTCAGCGGGTGTTCTTATCAGAGTGTGCGCAGCGGAGCCGATAATTACCGGCATCAAACGTACCGTTTACGCGTAAAATTGCGCTCGGGGCATGCTAATACGCATCAAGCTGCCGTGCCGGTCGCAAATCGTATTTATCCGGCATGCCGTGGAACTGCAGGACCGTGACTATTATACTGTTTATCGAGTGTGGAGCAGGAAGTGGCCGGATGGAAAAAGGAAGGTAATGAACAGTTAGCGGGTAGGAGATAGGCAAGGTTCAGGATGAATAGAAGAAAGGACAGAGAATGAAAGATGGATCGAGAAAGAGGGAGCAAAAGAGAAAATGAGAAAGAAAGAGAGAGAGAGAGAGAGAGAGAGAGAGAGAGAACGAAAGATAGATCGAGAAATAGAGAGTGAAAGAGGAAGAAAGAAAGAGAGAGAGAAAGAGAGAGATGTCGTCTCGCTGGCGACACTGTTCAGCAACAGGTGACGCAGTGGACTACTGCTAGTCCATCAGGGAACCGGCGAGCCGGGAATACCGAGGATGGCTTCTCGGCTTGCTCTGGCGTACAGCTCTATCTGTTCAGCTTCGTGTAGACAAAAAGCGACGGTTCGCATGGTCGCACGCACGGCGAGCGGACGGAAAGCATCGAAACGACGGCGAGATCTCGCCGATGGAAGGTGGAGGAGAGACCCTCGGATACCCTCGGATACCCTGGCTCGGGACTCGGTATCGGCCGACGGGGGAGAGTGGCACGTAGAATATTCGCGAAGTATGAGGAACGCTTTAGTCGGGATCGCCGGTCGGCGTACGTCAGATTTCGTGGCTGACGCGACGAATCGACCATATTAAGATATATGAGCCAGGTGAAAGTGGCAAGGTGTCGAGGATGGATTGGATTATGATGTAATTTCGCGGGGCAGTCGGACGCGTATCGGGTTCTAGCAGATTTTTGCGAGGAGTATTCGTATGATGTAGTAGTGTGAGCTGGAAGCATATTGTGGTAGTCAAGATTTTCTTCAAGTTAGAGACTTGAAAGAATCGTAGATGAATTCTGATGTAATGCGAATTGTTAAAACTGTATTTTACATGTCTTATTTGGCGGCACATATTTTGTTAGGATAGAACCACTACTTGTTTCAGTATGTATATGAGTGCACGTTTGTATTTATATTCTGTTGAGAACTTTTCCGTGACAGTTGGTCTAGATTGGTACCTGCTTAACATTGGGCTTGCGAACGGTATCAGAAAATATTAGCTGACCGATATTGCTAATGACTATCGTTATGGACCTGTGATTACACGTTACTGTGACTGATTCGAGACATAAGCATCCGTGCGTGCATCGACATGACAGCGATCGGCTCATGATAGCCTGCGGCAAGATGCGCAGAAAAATCCGGACGTCACGTCTTCGATGGAAAATAAACGTCCAGAACGTTCTTAGAATTAAATGATCGAAAATTATATTTCTGTATTTCCCATTGGCCGCAATATAACACGTCTCCATACTGTAAAAGGTCCATATAAAGTACATGCAATCGTTTGATGATTTTACAACCTTAAGTATTATGCTTAATATCGTCCGATTATTGTGTGCTAATATAAAAACTATTATGCGTAGAATCGTTAATGACGTCAAACGGTACATTTTCTTACTTGACATTATTATTCAAGTGGGGCGGAATACTTTAGCATAAGCAAGAGCAGGATTATGTAATTTTTTGTCGACTCTTGTACTAAACTTTAAAATCTTCCCTAACAATCAAATTCATGCACATATTTTATTCAACGCATCGTACACCTATGCAAAAACTTCCCGCCAAATCTATGCGTCTTACACGTATCTACATACAATATATAAACAATCATCTGCACTCCACATACAAACTACGTCATCACTTTGAACTTTCTACACTACAACATTGTCCTGCAAGAAAGAAACTTTCCAATTGACCCATAGTTGCTCCTCAATTTGCGAAATAAAATCAATAACAAGCGCCGCCATATTAACATATCCCGCACCCCTGCATTATTCCAAAAGACACGAGTGCGGCTATTATTTAAAAAATGACAAGTGCACGGCCGACGGTAAATTGTATTTAAACATACGGTTTCGGCGAGTGGGCTATGATCAAATGTTAGCATTCCGGTACCGATGTTTCTAATTCTTTTTTCGCAATTCCCGTTGCAGGTGCAGGCGACCGATCCCGATTGCGGGGTGAACGCGATGGTGAATTACACCCTTGCCGCCGGCAGAGTGGAAAGTGAGCAGCTCATCATACGCAGCGATACCGGGGATATTTGTGTAAGGTCAACGCTGGACAGGGAGACAGCGCCGTACTTGGAAGTGCCCGTTATCGCCACCGATAGAGGTACGTATCCGACTTTACTGTTATATTCATGAACGCATGCTATGAATCGCTAATAAAAAAGAAGAGACAAATGCCATCTTGGCCGGATGCGATTTTGCATTCGAGAAAAATCCCAGTTGCGTTGTTCACAGACGTCCTGTGTTTAATGAAATAATCAGAATTTTTCATACCATCGAAAAATACTAACCGTACCCGACTTTACTGTTATATTCATGAACGCATGCTATGAATCGCTAATAAAAAAGAAGAGACAAATGCCATCTTGGCCGGGTGCGATTTTGCATTCGAGAAAAATCCTAGTTGCGTTGTTCATAAACGTCCTGTGTTTAATGAAATAATCAGAATTTTTCATACCATCGAAAAATACTAACCGTACCCGACTTTACTGTTATATTCATGAACGCATGCTATGAATCGCTAATAAAAAAGAAGATACAAATGCCATCTTGACCGGATGCGATTCTGCATTCGAGAAAAATCCTAGTTGCGTTGTTCACAAACGCCTTGTATGTATTCAATGATATATTGAGAATTTTTCATACCAGCGAAAAATACTAACCGTACCGATACTAATGTGTGCCATTAGTATAACCGTATGCTGTGTAAAATAAAAGAGATGTCAAGTTTATATTCTTATTGAGGGTATAAGCCAATGTACAGTTAGGCCTTTTTGTCACATTTCTGTCACAAGCATCCCAGGATGTAAGATACGCATAAAAGGAGAACAAACTATTGCAAATTCTTTTCAAAAATAGAACGAACCTACTACTTAACTTTTTAAGATTGAGATATTCGACTGCGACATAACAACGAAAAGGAGCCTGACTTCATGTTTGAGACTCGAACGAGAGTGGCGCAGCTTGAGACGTTCGCACATGACAGTGGACGAGTTGTCAAATGAAATTCCCGAGCGTTCGGTGTAAAAATCCTTGCTCCCTTGCATCCTCGAGTCGGCCGGCAAAATGCAACGTTGTGTCCGACGCAAGGACCTTCGCGATTCCATTTGGAACGTTGACAGTGTGTGCGTACCTGGATGGGGGGGGTTGGAGGATGGCAGCAGGAAGAGGACGGGGTAAAGGAGAAGAGCAGTAGGACCCAACAAGGAGAAGAAAGAGAAAGGGCAAGGGGAGGGTGGATAGGGGGAGGGAGGGGGGGGGGGGGAGTTTGCCGCGGAAAGGGGCAAAGAACTGGCCCTTGACGCATGACTCCAATGACATTCATGCTTATAAATCTCCGGACGTTCGGAGCCCCGCGAACGGCCAACTCCATACATTACTATGAGTTACGGGTGTAAACCGTTTAAACATCGGATTATCCATTTTACATACTGTCTTTTGATATTAACACTCGCGCCCGTAACTGTTGCTCCGGCCGGTGTGCACCTTGCGCGTTTTCGAAATTCGAGACGTTCGCGAATACACACGATATTATATGTATGCAGTGAGTTTAGCGAGTGTTAATATCAAAAGACAGTATGTAAAATGGATAATCCGATGTTTAAACGGTTTACACTCGTAACTCATAGTATGTATATATATATATATATACTATATTTAATATACAAGGCATACGTACGACAGCTGTCCTCGAACAAGCACACTGCTGAGGGTTAAAAAGCAGGGTGCGTCATCGGTACGAATCGTCTGACCTTGAAGTTTTCGTTTGCCTCCTCCGACGAGTGGCTGTCGTCAATGAAGTTACTCGAAAATTGCGAGTTCGCGTACGCGGTCGACTCTCCTGCACGCTCGTCAGGCCCGACGATGGGGGAGGAGGAGGGTGGGTCGAGGGGAGGGTAGGGGCATCTCGAGAATTTCTCCCGTTTGAAATATTACCACGAGCGCATTACCTTGCGCGAGGGAAAGAGGAGCGTTCGGGGACATACGTCTGCGCATGCGCACACCTCAACGTTCCTTTCGTTCACTCGCGCGGTTGTACATGTGTCTGTGTGCGTGTGTTTGTGCGTGTATACGATGATGGAGCTGGGAAGGTAGAACATACCGCAAAAAAGAGTCAAAGTTTCGCGAAAGTGCGAAGGAGAGGAGAGCGAAGAGATAAGATGAGTGCGAGGGCGAGAGGGGTGGCGAGGGGAGGGAGGGAGAGGACAGAATTCGAGAAAGGCAGAGAGGAAGAGAGGAAGCAGGGGGCGATAGAGAAGGAGGGCCAAAATAAGGTAGAGAGAACAGGCCGGTGGCTGATTGGCTCGCAAAAAAAAGGTTATGGGAACGGGACAGTTATGATTTACGTTAACCGGCTCGGGATGTCCCAGTAGATTCGTTCTCTACATCGACTAATGTCCGCGCATTATTTGACTCGATAAGAGGATTTTGCCCGGGAGTAAAATAAACGTAATCGCTCCGGCTCTCGCGCTCATAACACTCGAACACAATTTTGAAGACAGCGACGGATCCACGGTGGCCCCAAATGCGATATACCGTGCCGGTTCGTTTCCATGTTTGTTCTTCGGTTAGGTAATGGCGCGAAACCTGAATTCTGACGTTTCTTTTTTGGTCAAATTAAGAACTAGTTACAAAGAACGCGTCAGTGAGAAGTGAGTCGATGTCTTTTGCTCATATTCTAATCAGATTTTATGCGCAAGATTTAAATTCTATTAATTATATGTTAATCTAATATTAATCTAAATTAAAATGCGCCGTCTGCAAATGGCGTATTATTGTGCTCGTAAATGCCATAAAACTAATAGTCGGAGAATTGCTTGCTTTTAGTTACCGGATTACACATTCGGAATCAGCGTTTTGACGATTAATAGCGAAATTCAAATTCTGGCTCCGTAGGTGACACGGTATCAGCTTCACGACGGAGCCGATGTCAATTTGCCGCTTTGATGTGGCGGCCTGACAACTTTTGACATTTTCCTCGGGACGGTATTAAGAAGAAAGTCTATACGATCGGTTTGACGACAACCGGCGACGTACGGCATAAAATCGAAATAGTTACTGCAGGCGGAGACGGGCGGAATTATGATTGAATGTGACAGAAAATGTCGTGGAACGAGCCCGCATATGTTGGCCAGCCGGAGGCGGCCATATAAAAGACATTTTCTTCCACGTCTAACGGCATATATCCCAATAAAACGTATACTTACATCTCGATTTGAAATCAGTATTTGCCTAACGCCGCGGAATAATTAATGTGCCTTAATTTCTGAAGTACTCATTTGACTCTTTACGTCAGCCCCTATTCATGAGGTACTGATTTATGATTCCGATACAATCCCAAATGAGATTTCTGCAGATAATTGAGATGAACGGAATAACGAATTTCGAAACCTAATAAACGAATAATAAGTGATTTTGGCTGGTGTTAAAAATACACGCAAAATGACAAACCTTTGATTAGAAAAGAATAAAAATTTTAAATCTACCTCTGTCAAAAGAAACATGCCTGCTAAATCTGATTGCCACATTGTTCACCCGCTCATCTCATAAATCCCATAAAACCTAGAAAACCAACACAATACTCTACGAAAGCCGATGAAAAACCAATTCCTCCTTCACGACACATTCGAGTACTGTCACGTCATACTGATTGCAGGTGGCCTGAGCACCATAGCGATCGTCCGCGTGCAAGTGACGGACGTGAACGACAACCCGCCGGTGTTCAGCCCGCAGAAGTACAACGTGACCTTGAGGAGCGACAGCCCGACGCACGGCCCCATCCTGCGCCTGGTGGCCAGCGACCTGGACACCGGCCTCTCCGGCCAGGTCGCCTATCGACTCAGCAGCGGAAACGACGCCGGCATATTCCGCATCGATCGCAACACCGGCGAACTTCACGTGGCCAGGCCCAGCCTTCTATCCAGGTCGAGCCAGCATCAGCTGAACGTAACGGCCACCGACGCTGCCGGCCTGAAGAGCGTCACGGACGCCGAGGTCAGAGTGACCATTTCGTCGCCGGGACACCGGATAGCTACGTGCGAGAGGCCGCGTTACACCGTCAGCGCCAAGGAGAACGTGCCGCAGAACACCGTCGTCGGCGGCGTTAAGGAGAGTGTCGCCGCGACGCCGGCCGCCGGTAAGTTTTGCCCGACGCTTTCCTTCGGCTCTCTACGGAATGCTCGCCTGAATTTAGAATGCGCGTACCGGCGGACGCTTTATGCGCCGTTATTCGTTCTCTCTCTCTCTCTCTCTCTCTCTCTCTCTCTCTCTCTCTCTCTCTCTCTCACACTCTCTCTCTCTCTCTCTCTCTCTCTCTCTCTCTCTATATCTTTCTTTCTCTTTCTATCCCCCTCTCTCTCCCTCTGATCGCCGTTTCCTGATAACCCGCCACGAAAAATTCACCGAGGCAATGTTCCCCAGCTTGCGCAAGATTCTACGCCACTAGAAAGGTGATACATTGTAGATTCCTGTTATCTGATAATTCGGTGAACGCAAGAGGTTAATAAGAGGAGTGTAGGTGCGTAGAACGGTGTCCGTTTCTCATCGGTGTCGTAGCCTTAATCCGTCTTCCACCGCCAAAGAATAACTACGCGATGAAGTCGGTTGAACGGTACCCGCGAATGGGATGTAGAGACATCGGGAATTGGCAAGTTGACACGGTGTCGAACGTGAGAGTACAGGGGGAGTACAGGGGGAGTACAGGAGAGTCAGGGTATGGGAACATGAAGCGCGAGGGAGGTGGAAGGTAGAGAAGGAGAAGGAAGGCAGGTAAACATTCGGCGTATCGAGGCAAGGGTATCGAAAAATCAAAATAGGAATTGGCAAGCTGATAGCGGCGCTGAACGGATGGGTACGGGAGAAGGTTACGATTATAAAGAGAGAAACGATGGGAGGTGGAGAGGAGCGCATAGGAATAAGGGGCGGGAGGGGGAAGGAGAGCGAGTGGAAGGGGGTGAGGGAGAGGGAGATATATAGAAAGAAAGAAAGAGGGAGAGTGAGAGAGAGAGAGAGAGAGAGAGAATGCTCGCAGACGGGTGGGTGGGTCGGGACCGTGCCGGCTCAGTATACTGGGGCGAGAGGGAAAAGGTAAAGGTATGAGGAGCGGTACGTATCCGTGTTTCCACACTGGTGGTACATCCGATGCAAGATACTGCGCGTCACGACCTGCGCTCACCACGCCATATACCCGATCCAGCGTGTAAAGTGTCTGGTGGCGTATCGAGCATGCGCGCCACGGTACGTTATAGGCATGAGAATCGCGGATAGTTTACACGATGGTGCTTTACCGGTGGTCGTATTGTTCGTCCACCATGGCCCGCATATGCAGCCTGTTGCATATCAATGCACGTGAACCTCGAGTGTGTTCCACCTTCTTCGCCGAGCGACGATATGTCTGTGTCTCTCTTCCTCTATCTTCTCTTTTCTCCTCTCCTCTCTGGCTCTCTCTCTCTCTCTCTCTCGCTCTCTACTTTAGCGCTCCATTCTCAGTCATCTCCTTTCTATACCTCGCTGCCTGATATTTTTATCGTATACGCCAGTTTTCTTCCCGTTTTCTATGCCTGCCTTCTTTCGGCTCACCCTCGGTACAGCTGACACGGTTCCGGATGCTTCCGGCCTTACGAACGGTGGAAGAGGTCACGGCAGACGATACGTTCAGTCGTTATCTCGTGCGGATAAGTGTTTTCATTTTTGCTCAGTACAAGGAGCTACTTCCGCGTCTGCTATCGTCGTCATACGGTTCACAGAAATACTGGCTTGGCGAGAAACTGTTTTATTATTTTTTTTGGCCGGTTTATTTCAGAGAAACCGTACGTTATGGGGTTAATACTACCATCGTCGAGATCAACTATTTTCATCTCTCCTAACCGAAAGCGCGTGTTATCGGGTTTCAAAAGTCTTACGGCTGCCGAGGAAAACATCAAAGCGACGAACGTTGGCAGATTGCGCACAATAAATAACCTTTTCCCGACGCACCGTCTTTATCTCGCACAAGCCGCGGCCGCACGTTTCAGACGCACTCGCCGTCGCATGACAAGTAGCTCGCTCTCTCCGTTAAAAATCGATCGGATAATCCGACGCTTAATTGCGGTTTCCCGTGGCGTCCGCGCGAGGGTAGGCGCAAAGAGCGGGGCGTAGTCGGACGAAAGGGGTAGACAGGTGGAAACTGTTTGTAGAAACACTGTTGCACGGTAGGTAGGAACCTGTTAGCGTTCGCGATCCGCACGCACCCGGGACCGGCAATATTTGACGGGAGCCAATCAGATTATCAGATTAAGAGTCGAACGGAGCCGGTCTCGGATCTCGTCTTTCGCCGAAGAATGCTCCCCTCCCCCCTTCGCCTTCCTCACAGATCCTTTTTTCCGTCTCGTTGCCTCGCTCGCTCCTGATCGAAAGCAGGAAGGAGGAAGAGAGGAAGCCGAATCGTTCGCGCTCTGGCGCGCGTTCGAAATTCGAAATGATTTGGCGGCCATTTTTTATGATATCCGTTCTGACAAACGCACTTGGTCTAATAAGAGTCTGGCTTTTGCTCGGCGAGTCTGAGTGATGAGAGTGAGCGGGATCGGTCGGTGGTTCATTCATCGAGGATCTGTTCGCGTATTTTTGAGTTGACGGTGTTTATTTAGAAACGGTCTCGGGCTCCCACGGGCGCCTCTCGTTGGGGAGGTCACTTATTCAGATCAGTATCCTACTGATATTGAGTGCTTGGGTGTGTCTCGAGATGATCGTAATGTTGGCCGCAACGATAGTGAAGCAGTATGCGAATGCGGGCCGTGAGCGAGATCTTATGGCTGTTAATTGCTTTCTTGACATTTTGTCGGTAAATAACCAGTTGAGAGATGTGATTTTAAGGTGTAGTCGTTGTTAAGTGTCTAAAGTCGGAGTTTTTTGAGAAAGACTTGGTATTTATTAATATGCTTTTAACGCATAAGCATATAAATTCTTGCAACTTTACATGTTTAACGGTACACATCGATTTTAGAGGAAGTAATGAACAGAAATGTATTTACAGTTCAAAATAGTCTGGCACAAAATTGTCACGGGAATTACGAAAAAATGTATTAATCTAACAGCAGTCAACGTAACAATTCGTAACAATTCGTAACATGTGTACAGCAGTCCCTTTCTTATATGATTTGGCAAGAAAGCAGACGACATCAAATTATACAGCGCTGTTGATTGTATTTAGACATCTATCTTGAGGCATCAATTAGTGTACAATTACGTGAAATCCAGAGCAAGTAGTTAGAGTATTACATCGCACAGCGGAATTACTATTGTTTTGCAAATTTGGGCTCCCGTCCACAACACGTCACAAAAAACGGCTGTCACATTTCAAAACCATTTTACATTAAATGCAAATAGGAACGTTTCGTAACTCTGAGGAAATTAGAACACTGCACCCATTCAATTCACATTCTCTCGTAATAAAAATAAATAAACTAAATCATTACCAGCATCTAAAATGCGGCCTAAAAATGTTTTTTCGAATTCATCGCTAAAGCGTATACTAACATTTGATGTCAAGACGAATGAAAGACTAAGACTGCAATCTACGCAAACTCATGAAATGGATAAAGGTCTCTAGCCTATCCTAAGATTACAATCACCCTGAATTATTTAAACAAAACCATCGCGACGTGGCTCCGCGCGCACAAAGGGAACAATTTTCGGCAGTAATCACATTTGAGGCAATCTCGGGCGAAGCGTTCGGTACCCTCTTCGAAACGCAAGATTCCTTCAGAAAGAATGCACTGCGGTTGCCGATAGAGAGAACAGGAAAGGTGAGAGTATACGGAACAAGAAGGCTGCGGTAAAGAAGCGGAGGAGGAGGGGGAGGAAGAAGCAGAAGAAGAAGAAGAAGAAGAAGAAGAAGGGGCCGAAGAAGAAGACGAAGAAGAAGAAGAAGACGAAGAAGAAGAAGAGGAAGAAGAAGAAGAAGAAGAAGAAGAAACAAGGAGTGGCGGACAGACATAGAAGAAGGGAGATGTGGAGGAAGAGGATCGTCGTCGTTGTCGAGGTCGCATAAATCCTCCCGAGTCGGATTCCGAGCAGCCGAACGCAAGCCGCCATTGTCCGGAACTTTTTTCCCCTCCTCCCCCTACCACGGTGCTTGCTGCTACGAAGCTACACTCTTTGCATATACTTTAAATATCGCCGCTCCGCTCGCTTTGAGGAACCCCGACGTCCCTTTCCTTTTGCAAGCCTTACCTCAGGAACGAACAAGTGGCGCGGCCGAAGGGGTATGAAGGACAGAAGTGGAAAGAATGAGAGAGCCCGCCGATGCGGCTCCAACTTCAGAAGCCCTCAATTTCCTCCGTTTACTCTGTTTTCAACTAGATTCCGATCTACCGCTGTACGTCTCGCGTAAGCCGGGCCATTTTGCTCGCCTCGATTTTAACTATTATTGTCGCCGGTCCTGCAACCTTCGCTGGGCGAGAGGTGCCTTGGGAAGCGTGCGACGTTCGAAAGAATTTCGAGTTTGGAAACGTACGGAAAGTAGAGTTAGGAAATTAATTTCTTTGCAGATAGCGTTTTCAATGGAAATTTGATACAGTGGAATGTTCGATTCGTTTCGTTGCCGATTGCTGCGATTTTTAACGCTATACAAGATACTACTATTAATTGTAGTATTAAGTACTACTAATATTATAGTGGCACCGGTGAAATATATATAAATATTAATACCAATATTAAATAGATACACTATTTAATACAGGTGAAAACATAATGTTCGAAAAACAGAATTGAAACGTTGGGTTACGGCCCATATAACAGTATCTTCGATTGGAACATTAATCAGGATGACAAGAAAGTAATTTCGGTTCTGTAGTATGAAACAAAATTCATATTTTTATACAAATGATAAACTTTGCTTCAGCGACTCGAATGTGAATAACATTAACTAACAATACGAAAATATCTGAACACTGACAGTTCTTCAAAGAAATTACAACTTTATCTAGGTACGTCCGAGGCCCAATAATACTTTCTTCCCAATCCAATCTAAGTGACGAAACCAAGCGTACACCTCTATACCTCGGCATTTCGAAGATTCCAAACCACTATCCAAATCTCTACCGACCCCCAGAACAAAGTCTATACCGAAACTCCGTTACTTAACACAGTAACGACATACGAGAGTCGCCGACTCCGCAAGTTCGCACCTTTGCCAATCCGACCGAAGCGAATCGGCACCGAAGTACCCAACGACCGCTGAAAATGAGCTTTATCACTCGCGTCCGGGTTAAAAATAATTGCTCGTGACATCCCTCCCCCCCCTCCCCCCACCCCAGCCTCCCGTTCAGCGTCCCTCAGTGTTTTTCCTCCTTCCTCCCCTTCCCATAAATCTTCAGATCTCAGCTCCGGCCAGGCATACTTGTGCGCGACTCCGCATCGTGCTTTCACCGGACTTGCAAATTTTGTGTAACCGTCGTCGTCTTCGTTGTCTTCGTCGTCGGTCTTCGTTGTCCTCGTCCTCGTCGTTCCCTTCGGGTCCCGAAGGCGAGCGCCGAGACTCGTCCCCTCCGTTGATGTTACTGCACCTTGTCGCTGCTGCCGCTGGGCCCGCTGTTACATCCCAACGGGAGGACTGGCGGAGCCAACTTAAAGCCATGGGAGAGACCCGGCCGGAAGATCAGCGGCGGAAGATAGCGGGGGACTAACTTTGCCATCGAAAGCGATGAATGCCTATGGTCTGATTTGCGCAGCGCCCATTCTGCGAATTTTCTCCTTCTAACAATGCGGCCAGAGCACCCCTCTTTTTTCTCCTCCCCCTCCGGCCCCCGAGTCGGTCCTCTTCCGTCATTGTTTCTTGCATGCCTCGCGGGCGTATATTGTATGCCCGATTTGCGACCCGCGAACTGTGCGAAAGCGCCCGCTTAATCGGATTTAGGGCTTTTCTATGAACGGCGAGGTATGCTAGAGGGTTAAACTACGAAGTCGCATAAAGTACGATCTTTCCTTGACACTTTCGGAAATACGGGAGATCGGCTGAATGCGCCTTCTTTCGATCCCGGGAGTCGTTAATCGGATTTAGGGGTCCAATGTGTCTGATGCAGATAGTCGTATTCGTGACGAAGTGGGAAAAGGTAAAAAGCGTTCCGTACGTTATTCCCGGTAGTCTTAAAAATAGATCTGATTTCCTACGTTCGTGAGAATTCTGTCATGAATACACTTCTTCCCCCCCCCCCCCCCCCCCCCCCCTCTCTCTCTCACTCTGTCTCTCAACTACTTTACAATGTTTACATGATCATTACAATCTTCACCATTGAACAAGGTACGAAACAAACATACTGATTTAATAAAATATAGTTTAACCCATTAGTCGCCACGATCCCCATTTGGGGATTTTGACATTTTTATAATTATAGTGTTACACAACCTTTTGTGCATATGTATAACTTGTCCAGCTAAAAATGTCAGAAAAAGAATTTGGTAATTAATCGGTTGATATGACAGTCTTCGAAATACTAACTATACCAATGATCGTGCCGAGCAGCACATTGACACGCCTCCGTCCCCAAATTTCGCGCACATTCAGCATTGACCAAAAACCGTCCCCCATCGTCCGCTCATGCGCGTGGACGCGCGCCCGCCGCGTCACAGCCCGGAAAAGCAAAAAGGCCGCCGGCAATAATTATACATGAGAGAATACCCGACGATGCGTCGCAACAAACTATTCGAATTTATCGCCGCGCGGACGCGGATAATTTTGCCGGCACGTCGGGACTCTAAATTGTATGCTTCGCGATAGCACCGCGGGATATTCGCTCGTCCGACTTCGAATCGAGATTCGCGTATTACCATCTCCCCGAAGAGAGAAAAAAGGATGGGTGGACTCGGTGTGCTGCGAGAGGAGACGGAGGTCCGGCCATCCCGGAGGGGTGGCGGCGAGGGGGTGGCGAGGGGGATGCTCGTGGCAGAGACTCGAACGGAGGGCGGTAGGGACGCTTTCGTTCGCTGAATCGGAAAGAGAACGAGTTCGGCCTCTCCGTATGATAATTTCAGCTAGCTCTCTCTTCGGCCACCCCAAAGACCCCTTCTGCTTCCTCCTCCACCCTACCCCGAACCACTGCCGCCACCCTTCCTCCTACACCCTACCCCCATCCTCCTCCCGCGCCGCATCCGTTTACATCATTTTTCGATAGCGGCCGTTTATCTCCAAATATGTATTCGTTTTCTCATGCTCGGTCCGTATCCCAGTGGCAAGATGGCCGAGATATCGACGGGCAATATCGTTCCGAACGCCGAGAGGAAAGTTGGGAGGAAACCGATACGATCCTTCGGTTTATCCGCAATTGGCGCGATACGTTTGTAACGCTCAATATGGATGCGTTGATCAGGTTAACGTATCAACGTTTCGATGATGTCGAAGTTTTCTGTCAGTAGTCTAGCATTCCGGTACAGAGAATCTTACTTAGGGAACCATGAACGATTTTACGTCAAACCGAGTACTTATATTTCTTTAGCTTAAATACGAAGCCCTTGTTATGGTTGAAGCTTCCTTTATTTTTCAATTTCCTCTACATGTTTGGATACCTGACGGTGTCCTCGTCAGGTGTCCACACATTTTTTAATATGTTACTGAACTATTTGTAATTACTGCCCTTTATACAGAATAAAAATGGCAGTACAGACGCAAATAAGCATTTAATTGGATTTAGAATAAAATAGCAGCAAAATCACAATGAAATATAGATAAAATATAAATAGAAATACACAAATAGAAATTTTTCGATGTGGATAAAAATAAAGGAAATTTCAACCGTAACAAGGGCTTCGTAAATTTAAACTAAAGTGATTAAACATAGGGTTGAAACAAGACATATATATATATGTGCAAATTTTCCAAGTATATTTCCGAGTAAGTACATTTCCGAACAAATTCGATCGGCTTACGTACGCAACATAATTTTATCGGAGTCCATCTTCCACAATAAGCTGGTGACAATCAGAGAATCCGCGTTCATCCTATAATCCTAATTGAACAATCGCGTAACTGGGAATGTTACGAGCCCTATGGAAATAATGAGAGGCGAACGGGAAAGCAGACCTTATTTTCGCCAATTAGCGTCACACGTCGGATGCCACCCCGACAACGCGTGCGTGCAGTCCCGAGAACAAGTTGATACAGTCGCGAACGAAATAATCTGCGGTCGAAAAGCGGAAAGTGCAGGGGATAAGTGAGGAGAGAAAAAAAGAGTGACGAGTAAAAGAGTAACGAGGATGAGAGGCACGCAAGGAATAAACAGATAGAGGAAGAGAGAGAGAGAGAGAGCGAAAGAGAGACCGAGAGAGGGAAGGGCTGCTGGGGTGAGAGTGTGGGGCGAAGAGGGAGAGAGAGGAAGAGAGAGAGAGGGGGGGGGGGGATACTGTGAGGCTGAAAGGATGAGTGGGACCGCCGTGAACGACAGCATGCCTTTACTACGGTATCGCTTCTTCATCGCATTCGTCGCATTGTTTGATGCTGCCACGAACCGCGGGCTAATCATCATTATTTAATTACAAGATCGTTTTTCGCTACGTGACTGAGAGCGTTATTCATCCCGAGGCGGACATGTCGCCGGGTGTCGCTGTCGGATTGTTGCACAATTGACATTACGAATTTTTGCCGTAATCGGATAGCTGGAAGGAGGAAGATGAGGTCCGTAGGTTAGGTCTTGACAACGGACGGCGAAGAGATAGTTCGACGAGGTCGAAACTGTCGGTTGGTCGGTAGCTGTGAGATTCTAGCGTATTTTCGGTGACGACGTTACGTTAATTAGCGCCGGACAAAGGAAGGAAATTTTTGCGCCGACAAGAAGCGTCCGTCGACCGTGTCCGGTCGGTTGCGCGGATGCCACTCGGAGCGTAGTCACGTGCCTATCTCGATCGGCGGCCATAACCCGAGCCTACCGGTCCAATTAAAAATCCACGGATTTATGCAAACGATCGAGCTCTCATTGGCGAGTCAGCCTAACGGGGCGCATTCCGAGTTTCGCCGCAACAGGAATAATCAATCGCTTCTCCGCGGTTCTAATGAAAGGAAGGGAAGAAAAACCGCATATTCAGAGAGGCAGAGCGAGAGACGGAGAAAAAGATAGAGAGTGTGAGAGAGAGAGATAGATAGAGAGAGAGAGAGAGAGAGAGAGAGAGAGAGAGAAGGAGTGGGGATAGAAAAGTGAAAGAAAGCAGAAGTGGAAGAGAGGGAAGCGATAATGAAACGGATGGTAAAAAAGGAAAGGTCTTGAACCTGTGAGTGAGCGAGATACGGAGGAAGGAAGACAGTGTGGGTAGGATGACGGAGAGGGAAAGAGAGAGGGAGAGAAAGAGGGGATAGGAAAGGAGAGTCCGGAGGCGCGTGTTTAGAACCGGATGGGCTACGTTCGCGATGACACAGGCATGAACTGTGTTGTCATCGCCTCGGTAAGGACGAGGCGACAAAGTATTTACCGAAGGATTCACTGCGACGAGGGGAGGGGGAGGACGATTACGAGGCTTTGCGAAAGTGTTCGTAAATGAACGCTTTGTCGTCCGCGGGGCCCCTTCGCGGAACGGAGCCGCCCCTGGCGATGACTAGCCGCCGGACCGACCTCGAAACATGATTACTCCTTATGAGTTAATTAGCAAAATAAGAGGATTCCCTCAGCGGAGGCATATTACCCGGCACCGCCGCGCTTCGGCTCAAAACCGCCACGGCCTACAACGCACTGCGAGCCATCGAATTCCTCGGAAAGTTCATTCTTCGCTCTGTACGAAAATTCCATCGGTATTGGAACGGTTGCTTCTTTCGGAAGTCGATTAATTAACTTACGGCGTATGAGTTAATTTTTTAATTTCGCTTTCTTTTCGCGGATTATATCTTTCGTGCATTCAGAGGGTATGGGGACTGTTTATTGTGAAAGCGGTGTAAGTCGATGTTTATAAGGAAAATGAGATATCATGAAATTTATGATTAACGTGGTATAAACGTTTCATTTACGCGATATATAATTTTTTTGTCGAATATGAACTTACACCACTTTCAAAAGAAACGGTCCATATATCGATGAATTGTATTACGTTCATCAATTTGAAATTGCTTTACTTATTTAATTGTTCTGACGAAGAGATACACGGAATGTGAATAATATTGGAAATGCGCTGAAATGTTGTCAACAACATTTCAACGTCATAAGACTATCTTCTGCAAAACGATAACCCTTCGTTCGCCTCAAACGAAATTCTCCAACTCATTCTCCTCAACCCGTCCGCACATCAAAATCACATCCGACACATCTCGACTCCATCGAGAAGCACAGGTCGTCCATCCCTTCCCCAAATTAATTCTCAACGCAATATTTTCCGCGAGCACCTCCGTAACCCTCCCCTCCGACACCATCGACCATCCTCGCCTCGCAGCATCCACATTCTCGCCTCCACACCCATTCCCTCCCCGCGCAAAAATATTTCCCTCCACCCCCCTCCTCCCATTCCCGGTACGCCGAGATTTCTCGTGGAAATTCGACCGGGCTCGGCCCTCCCTCCCTGTACACGAAAAGGGGGCGAGAATCAGTAATGAGCGCGTTACCGGTCTCCCCCACCCTACCCCCCTCTACCCCCCCACCCATCGTCCGTTTAGTTCAGCCGGCAAAAACACGCTCCCGATTCGATTCACGGAGCTGGCCGTAGGACGAGGTTGAGGTTGAGGCTGAGGACGAGGTTCAGGACGAGGATGAGTGCCGAGGATCAGTGAGAGAGGAGGGGGGTAGGAGAGGCAGGGTGCCCGAAGGGGCCAAGGGGGGGAAAAGAGTCCGGGCGGACTCCGGGCGGATCCAGGAGGGATCGACGATCTCCACGAATTAATCAAATACGCGAACGATTTGTCTTCGTTACACCCACGTGGGCACCCCGGAGGGACGCGCGTGTAACCGGGGTGACGGAGCTCCCGCGAGACGGCACTGGTAGGGTAAAAAACGCACTCTCACGGAGTGTCGTCCGCCGTAGAAGCGGTGCACGGTACGGATTGTAATTTATTCGATCGATAAATACTCGTATGCCGGTGGAAGGACGGGTGCGGACGGAATTAACGGCGCGCGCTATACTTGGACTTAACTTCCCCCCCCTCCAGCGGTCCACTGGTTACCCCTCCTGCTCTTCTGTGGATGCCTCTCTCGGTCCCCTACTCTGGGATGAACGTCTCGCGCCCTCTGTTTCCAGCTTCTCTTGGTCCTTTTACGCTCTCGCGCGGAATGAGTTCCCAATTAATCGGGAAAGTCTTATCGCGTTTCGCGACCTTGAAGTCGAAGTCAGAAGATTGGCAGGAAGGGAGGGATTCATAAATTCAACTGTCTATTGATTCATGACATTCGATCCGTCTTTATAATATCTGAGATTTTCGGCCACGGAAGAATCGGTATAGGAAATTCCTCCTCGTACGTTTCGACTACTTTATTCGAGTCCTCTTCAGCTATTAATCATACAATTTGTTTGAATGATGTAAAACTATCTATGTTTTGGGTTAAAGCGAGGGGAGAGGGCGTCAGATTGAGATCAGAGGAAACGTTGAGTGAACTTGACCTTCGCCATTCAGGCACTTAGCTCCATTCCCGAATTGGAGGGCTGCTCCACAGCTTTCGGAATATTCACCGGACTCAACAGTTCTATGACCAGAGTCCACCGTTCTGTCGATGGTCACCCTGCACTCGGATACTCCGATACGTCCGCACGCGGCCGTAGATGCGTCGAGTGCGGACTCGAATGACGAATATAAATAACCGGTCTATAAATTTTGCCAGCGTACCACACGCTCGCACACGCTCGCACACGCGTGCACACGCGTGCACACGCTCGCTGCGGGCAAACGGCCGGCGTCACCTGATGTCATCAAAGGACATATATGACTGTTACAACCGCGACTGGGAGTCGGCGGGAGACGAGGGGGTGGGGGGTGGGGGGGGGGGGGGGCTGGGGAATGGGAACGGGAAACAAGTAGAACGGGCGACTACCGGGACGTCGGCGGATATCACGGAAATGGTAGTGGCCTGTGGTAGCCTTCTAGGTAGGATCTGCATTGCCGTGGGGCAAAGGAGTCGGTACCCGTCGCGTTTCTTATTGATCCCGGGCGAAAAAAGCTGATCTTTAGCAGATGAGCGACATCGTGCGTCGCGGTAGATCCCCGGCATTTGTCGAAACGCATCTAGCATGTATAGTCCGGCGGCCGTTACGGCAACCGACTGCACGGCTGCCTGTTTTGGAGAGTAATTCATTTCGATTGTATCGAATTACGGTTGGCTAAAGTCAATCGGACATGTGTATCCCCGTGCCATCGTGGAAATGCCATGAGCGTTAATTAGCCGATGACGGAGTCGACCTGCGTGTTTTTAGCCGGGGGGGGGGGGGGGGGTTGAATTATTGTCATCTCGGTCGAATGTCGGTGAATTAATGTTTTTGTCGGAAAATGGGACTGAGTCGCTGAGATGTCGGCTGAGAGTAGCCAGTTCTCGACGGACGAGTTCGCTTATCAGTTTCGTTAAGATTGATCAGAATGTACGTTCTTGGTCTGGGATTTGTAAGAGGAATTTTATAGGTACCTATAGCGAAGGTTGCCAGCTTCAATTTTTGCTGTGAGACGAATTTTATTGTTACCTGTAGCGAAGGCTGCCAGGCTTCAACTTTTCCTATAGATGAATTTTATTCTCACTCATAGCGAAGGTTGTCAGCTCCAACTTTTGCTGTAAGACGAATTTTATTGTTACCTATAGCAAAGATTGTCAGCTCCAGCTTATGCTATGAGACGAATCTTATTCTTACCTTTAGCGAAGGTTGCCAGCTCAAGCTATTGCTATAAGACGAATCTTATTCCTACCTATAGCGAAGGTTAGGTCTGCCAACTCCAACTTTTGCAGCGCAACTAAGTCTTCCGGCAAAGGACGGGAGTTCGAATTCCTAGGTGAATTACACGCCTTTTTCATCGGGGATCGGTTACATGTTAACTTTATTATCCCGTACATCGCGGACTCGCGCGTGATTCGCATCCCATCGTACGGTTCTCCGAAAGCGTGAAGCAACCTTCGTTTTGCGTCCATCCTGCACGCCAGAACCTGACATCGAAATCGTACCGATTAACCCTTTAACCGTGACGACGATTTGACTCGGACCTTCCGCTCGCATTCAGTGCCTAACGCGCACGCCTCTCCGCGCACATTTGTCATCTTAATCTCCGCTCGCGCCGCCAATTTTCTTTATCAGCATTCCTGGCGAACCTACACCGAGATGAAATTGTAACCTTCCGCCGCGCAACGTCCTATGTAAATGCGCGCGCATCCGCGCGGCATTCTTTCGTTATCGACGGCTCGGGCCAGAGTTATGTTTCGCGATCTATACTTCGGTAATATAAGATCGCGCGCGCGTAACCTTCATGTTTTATTTATCCTTCGATCCGATCAATCGACCGAGCGAGTTTGGTCGGACGAAGCGTGGCAGGCGTTCGTAAAAAGTCGTTGCACGCTAGCGCACTGCAAAAGAAGAGCAGAACAGCGGAGAACAACCGCGAATGATAATTAACGAAGGATAGACGATGTATCGGATGCCATGACTTTTTTTCATAATTCGTCGTAGTTTATTTTCGATCCTTTACTGTCTATTTTCATTCCCTCCCCTCCGTGGAGCTTCGTTTCTCTTCGAAGTTCACTTCTTCTTCTCTCTCTCTCTCTCTCTCTCTCTCTCTCTCTCTTTCTTTTGATTCATCGTAGCTCCCACCTTACTTCTCTCCTGCCAGGCACATGGTTTAACGAACGATGAATTTGCTTCACCGACGAAGAGAGCCGAACGAAAAGTCTAATTACCTCGGCCAAACCTTTCTCGCAGGCTTCATCTCCCAGTGCCACGAGTCTTCCGCCCGTTCGAACGTTTAAACTCAAACACTCACGCTCCCCACCTTCTTCTCTTCTTCTTTTCTTCTCTTCTTCATTTCTTCTTTTCTTCTCTCCTCTCGGAATGTAGAACGCACGATGGCGCTACCGGCACACCACCTTCGGCCATAAAATGGTCCACGAATCCTCAAATTCTTTCGAAGGAGCGAGTAAGGTCGATGGGAGTAGGTTGAATTATTTGGTGCGACGTTCGCTTGCAGGTGAACGACCGAGCAGATTCTACATGGTGACGGAGGAGGCTGATCTATCGCTGGATTCCAACACGGGGTTGCTCAGGGTCCGGCTGCCTCTCGATCGTGAGACCAGGGACTTGTACGTTTTTAACGTCGAGGCGAGGAACGGCGTGTCCGTCGGCTACTGCCAGGTACGCACTTTAATTACTCAAATCGTTATAATCGGACATAAATAATTCAGGAGCGAGCCACCTGTTTCCAACGTTTCTTACACCGGGATTAGTCTAAATATATTTTTATCCTTCTCCCGCTCATTTGTACGGATTGTTCTCAATGACGGCTAATTTAAATCGACGATCTTGTCAATTTTTATGTTTACAAGCGTAAGTGTAGCATCAACCGTTGTTGAAAATAGAAATAGATATTGTAGAAACCGTTAGGTGTCAATAGGTATGGAAGTGGTAAAGTCAATAATTTGTCAAACTTGCAATTCATATCGGCCTGAAACTCTTTTAATGTTCAGATAAGAAATGTTCACGTTTCTTATGTTAATACAACATTTGTGTCTGTCCAAGCATGCATATAGCATTTACATTAATTGAAACTATAGAATTCCTGATATTATCGTAACTATAACGTATCAATAGCCAGCTAATAGTATAATCGACAATTTCCGAAACTCGAATCAGTTATTCGAAGCTCTCCGCATTCAAGCAAAATTTTACTATTTCCATAATAACATACATACCTCCGCATCTGGACACTACCCTTCCCCAAGGAAAAATCCTAATCACTCCAACTCATTCCTAATCCTCAATCCAACCTCAGCATCGCTTCCCAATCGCGCCCCATCCCCACCCCGCCAAAAAGTCAATCATTCCCACCGCTCGGGCGCGAAAATTCGAACCTCGCTTAACCGCCCGCCCATAAATTCCAGGTGGAGCTGATCGTGGAGGACGTGAACGACAATACGCCGTCGTTCCCGTCGACGAGCGTCCGCATATCGGTCCCGGAGTCCCATCCGCTTCACGTGCCACTTTACATCGCCCACGCGATCGATCCGGACTCGATGCCGTCGTTGCCGATACGCTACGTCCTTGGCCAGAACAGCAACGATCTCTTCGGCATAGACGCCCGGTTGGGCGAGCTCTATTTAGTGCGCAGATTGGATTACGAGACCCAACAGAGGCACGGACTGCTGATAAGGGCGCTGGACGGCGCCGGCCTCTCCGCGAATCTCAGCCTCAGCGTCGAGGTCCAGGACGTGAATGACAACCCCCCAGTGTTCGAGAGGAATGAGTATCACGTGGAGGTACCCGAGGGCGCCAGGCTCGATTCCCAAGTGAGAAAAATCTTCATTACACGCCCGTCACGCGCCGCATTTGTTTGCCGAGGAAGATACGCGATAGCATCGTGCGTCGCACTCGAGGGGGGAGGGGACAAAAATTTGAGGCGCTCGCTGAGATTGGGTGGGGGAGGGTCCTAGGTTAACCCCATAACGTACGGTTTCTTTGAAATAAACAGGTCAAAATATATAAGTTTTTTTTTTATGTAAAACACACTTTGGGATATTGTCTTGGCAAAAAAATGAAAAAGTACAAAATTGATCAGAATTGTTATTTTAATTTTAGCAGCGTCAAATACAACGCCGGTCGAATATACTCGAGCGTGCACGTTAAGGGGTTAAATTGAGGATCGACGATTTGTTGAACTGCCTGCAGATGTATTTTCCGGTTTTGGATGAATCTTGATAGTTGCAGGTGGGACAGATGATTATTAGTGTTAATAAGTTTTCTGCCTCTTTCGATGGGTATTCTTTTGTTGTCTCAGTAAAGGAATATAACGATGTATATAGTTTAGAATGGGATTATTGCAAAAAATGGGGCTGCTAGAGCAAATTAGGTGATAATTGGCAAACTTTGAAAAAAAGTAAGAGGATGAATTCCTTTTGGACTGAACAAGATTCTAAAGTATTTCAATGTATAAGTAAGTAAAAGTGTTAACATTTTGAAACGCGGACAAAGACTGCTGTAGTTTCAAGACGTTTAGAAGCCAACAGATCCAACATTGATAAATCATTCACTTTCCATCAAAGTACCAAACAGGTAGCACACGCTTAATGAAACGAAAACGACATATGCTGATAACGAATGGCGCATGCTCTTCGATTGCAGCAGTCCGATAGAAACGTAGAGAAAGAAACTAGACAGACAGCATCTTGCGACTTCTGCAAAACATGCACGTTGCCATTAATTAAACCCACGTATACGATCTTCATTACGAATGTCAACGACTCGACAATTCCTTGCAACATAATTTTATTAAATAATATCAGCTCTTTTTATCAAATAGCCAGCCATATATTTAAGAGTACGTCCCTACTTCTTTCACTCCGTGGCTTCCTCTTACCTCGCGTACTCTATTACGTACTTACATTTCGATTCATCTCTCTTCAACCTTAACATACACGGTACGTACATACGTGCACACGTGTATATCAACGCTATCTATCAGCGAAACAGATCTGTAAGATGTCGCTGGTATCCGGACAATGTCCGTGCCGGTCTGTGTACTAACGATGGAAGACAGTGAGTATCCTCGAGGAAGGTAGGGAGGGGAGGGGGGGTGGTATGAGGATGTTGCGGTACGGAAGGCAAATAGAAGGAAGAAGGGTCAGGTATAGAAAAAGGGTCGACACGAAAGTAGGGACAGTAGTCGCTAACCTTTTATCCGCCGCGAGTAACATACGGTTCAGCCAGCTTACACTTCGCGTCTCATCACGGTTTCTTTTCTAACGTCCATTGCGTCCTACGATTCTTCCGTTCTTCTCGTCGTTATAAACGGCCGAGTTTCTTTGATCCCTGTCCTTGTCTTCTTGATTCTCCTCCTTCTCCTCCTCCTCCTCCTCCTCCTCCTCCTCCTCCGTCCCACCGTTCTTCGCTCCGCGCCTTCTTTTTGCCGATCGCCATTCGTTACTCCGCCAGAGAGTTCGCATATCAGATTAGCGCTTATTAGTCCCGATTCTATGTTAGCCTTCGATTTCGTTCCGACGAGCGATACTCCCGCGCCGCTAAAGCGTCGACCGGTTCGGACTCGCCTTTAAGATTCGCGGCCCTCGGAGTACGTTTAATTAATACGGAACGACCGGACAGACTGGTCTTGTCTCCTCGTTGTCGTCGCCGTTGTCCGACTCTTCCCCGCCGCAGTTCGCGCTACTGCGCTATGAGAAATGTCGCTGCCGACGGTCGAGTTAGCCGTGGAAAATTTCGTCGACGATGGGAACGAGCGTGTGCTCTGTTATTCTCGAATTTATGCTCCCGGCAACGTTTCGCGCCGGGACGCCGCGATATCGATAGGTCGGTTTGTTTATGAACCTTCGGTATCGACACGGGACACGGACGGGACTTCTTTCCAATTCACGGATGTTATTGGAATAAGTGTCGCGTTACCGTAGATATTTTATCGGACGAATCGAAAATCGCGGAGATGGGCTTGATAAGAAATGCGATATATTACGTTCCCGAAATTTGTAGGTTGAAAAACTTGGGGTCGATGAGGTGAAACAGTGGTAGAGGACGGCTTTCGTTGGCAGACATCTGAAATTCTAACTTTGATGGAACGCGGAAGCGCAGCTGCGAACTTATGCATAACTCCAGCCCCAATCCTCTCACAACTCTTAAATTGCATCAGCTGAGCAAAATGTCTCGAGTCAACACTTAACCCCTTGACATAAAAATGATTTTCTTGGGCCCATGCTTCACTGAATCTTTATAATTTTCTATTAATTCCCATTACCGAACTTACGAATAAAAATAATAAACATTCGGTCCAGGAAACAGTGAAAGTTACAACGAAAAATTACTTTGACTTTCCTTTTCTCACAGATTCTTCGCTGTTATAGATTTTAGTGCGAAAATTTTCCGACGTCCGACAGACGTCAAAGTATGCGAAGGGTGCCCATTTAATTAATTCCCCCACACAATCGCAGGTTGAATCTAGCTTACCAGATTATTCAAGCGACCAGTTTAAAAACTTTGTTCCGCCATTGTTCGTCCGCAGATCCTCCAAGTGACGGCCGTGGACCTTGACACCGGGAACAACGCCAGACTCAGCTATCGTCTTCAGGGCTCCACCGACTTTCGCATCAGTCCCAACACCGGCTGGATCTACTTGGCACAAATTCTCGACCGCGAATCCGTCGATCGGTATGCCCTGACAGTTTTAGCCACGGACAACGGTTCGCCAGCTGCCACTGCCAGCGCGTCCGTCCTGGTAACGGTGCTCGACGACAACGACAACGATCCGCGCTTCGAGAAGGACTTCTACGGATTCGACTTGCTGGAAAATTTGCCCTCCGGTACGTCGGTCGGCACCGTCAGCGCGACCGATCCCGATCTCGGCAAGAACGCTCTCCTTAGATATGCGGTCATTCAAGCCAACAGTAGTTTCACCGTTGATCCGGATACAGGTAAGAATTACGACGCCGTTTTTCCGGCACTTCCATTCCAGACGCCGTTTCTAGCTTCCATTCTCGCTTTCGTCCCGCGCCATTGTCTTCCCATTACCGTTTTGAGTTAAGTGGGTCGAGTGACGCGATGTTAGAATGAGGGACTGGTAAGGTTTATTTTATTTTTCGTTTTTTGTGGAGAGGTTCGAGTGAGGAGCTGTCATGTAGGTGATCTGTGGTTTCCTTATTTTTCTTGAATTTTTGTTTGAACTGTACTGGGATTCAAACTTACAATAAGTTATGTAAACAGGATAATTATTATTGAATGAAGGAAGCGCTTCTTTTTGGACCAAACGAAGGTCATTCTATAGGACTGTACTTCATTATATTCGTATAATACCTACGATTCGGCAGTGAAGCCAGAGTCTCAAAGTCGCACATTGAATATGGATATTTCTTTCCATCCCCTTCACACAACCCTTCCATCCACACGAGCGACGCATACATGACCTCCCTACAAAGTCTCCCTGCTCGCATTCCATAATTCCCAATCATCATTTCCAAACCTCACCAAAAATCTCTACTCCGTCATAATCATCTCGCGTCAGCGAAATATTTCAAACCCATCAAAACTGCTTGGCGCCCGCGAATCATTCAGCTTCTCTTTGACTTCACGCTGCCGCCTTCGATCCCTTTCCTGCCACCCCTTGACGCACACACTCACGCACATACTGAAGCTCGCGCGTCGCGCATCATCTACCGAGGCGCGCCATCCGCCTCTTCTTTTTTTGTCATCGTGTCTTGCGGTTCCCGGGCATCGGTGTATAATCCCAAAAGAGTACTGCTTTCATCTCGTCGGCGTGTAACGAATCATCAGAAAGGTCCCGATCCCGAATGTACAACGTGAAACGCGTAAGCAGGGCCCTCTCGTATGCATCCAGCGCGGTTTGATTGGCATGCGACATGGGAGTATTTGTGTACATGCCGGGGCCCTGAAACCGGTGCCCAGCTCTCTCTCTCTCTCTCTAACTCTCTCTTCTCTTTCCTCTTTCTCTCTCTAACTCTTTCTGTCACTCTCTCTCTTCTCTTTCCTCTCTCTCTAACTTTCTCTCTCTCTCTCTCTCTCTCTCTCTCTCTCTCTTCTCTTCCCTCCGCGTCCGAGGGCCCGAGTATCTCGGCATGGACCTGGCATCCTGCGAACCTGGCGAGGTGAGACTTTGCCTCTCGCGATTGGCGGGACACGGCGAGGGTGAGAAGGAAATGAGATTATGCCCGCACGAGCGAGTGGACGAACGTCGGACTTTCTCTTGGCTACAATTAGACGTACACGTCTTGCTCGCCTCCTCTCTTTTTCATATCTCTTCTATATGAGTGGGTTGGGGTGGGTGGGATTCTTCCTTCCTCCCCCAGGGCCGTCAACCACCCCTCTGTTGGCTTCTTCAAAGTCTCAGGATCGATGTCGGCTGGATGCTGAACTGGTTCGGACTCGGCTGAGTTGTTTGCTGGAAGGATTTTCATGATAGTGAAATAGTAGATGGTTTGTCGAGTTTTCCATTGGAATGTGTAACGGTTTGCGTGCAGTTGGAGAGTTTTTTGGAACGAGGTTTTAAGAGAATTCTATGTTTTCGGATGTATCGGGTAATGTCGGTTTCGTTGTTGCGAAATGAAACTCATATTTTCAAGGCGAATAATACACTTTTGTCAAGAATATATTTTCCGTTTTGTTCCGTTACTTAAGTGTGATTGATATCCAATTCCGAGAAGAAAATATTTTAACATCGATAGAATTGATTCAAACAAATTATTATACGAGATCTATGCTTGAAAACTGAAGATACTTTCTTGCCAACCTAATACCTACTTAATATTCATATTTCAATTATACGTAGAAGACGGTTTACTGTTCCGATGTTATACATTTCAGTTCGCTGCAAACATTTTACGTTACATGTCAAATTACACCCGATTCTATCATCGAATTTCGAACGAGGAATACTTCGTAGCGTCAAGCAAACTCCCCAACTATTACCTGCTTACGTTCGGCACCGATACATAAATAATAACGTTTTTTCCAAGAAAGCACATAATCCATCACGTCGATGTAGCTCAGAGTTACACGAACGTTCCGCGATAAGTGCTCCATAAGCGTGGAATGCCAGGCGCGTAGAGTGAATCGGAAGTTTAACGGCAGCCATGAAACGGGCCGCAACAATTTGTCCTCCCGTTCTATTAACGGCCATCTCATTCGCCATGCCGCCGCGTCCCGATTATTAATATCCGACCATTACCCGACGAAATGTACCCATTCGTCTAGCGCATTCGGCGAGGGTTTATGTAATTCCAAATATTACGGGAACACCGTTGGCCGAACGAGGACGGTAAACCAACGGATTACGTATATAAATAAGGGTCGAAAGATGGGGTGGGTAAATAGAGAGATAGAGAGGGGTGTGGTGGAAGGGGAGAGGAACTGGGTAGTGGAAAGGGATAGAAAGAGAAAGAAAGAGAAAGAGCGAGAGAGCGAGAGAAAGAAAGAGAGAGAGAGAGAGAGAGAGAGAGAGAAAGAGAAAGAGAAAGAGTAAACTAGAAAACAGTCGCGCAGTCCTACGGGCTAACATGAGAAATGCATTAGCACGTGTTCCCCGATATACTTCTTATTGTTCCGCGACGGTATCCTTCGGTGTCGGCGCGTTTGCATGTTCCTCGTCGATCGTTTGTCTTGTCGCCGGACAACCTTAGGCCAGCGTCAATGACGTCCCGCGAGCCGGTATTGGTGGCCGCGGTCGGCCGTCAGGTAAGAAAAACCTCCCGGAGAATTAGAGAATGGGCGAGATGAGGCTTTGGACTAGGTACGTTGGGAATTCGTCGTGGCATGCGACTCGATTCCCCGACCCCTTTACCCTGCCCTACCCCCTTTATTGACGTTGGCTGTTCCCGAGTTCGGCCGCGCGAATTATCGCCGCGATCATTTTTCCGAGTCTTTCGAATAGTTTCGCTCTGGCGGGACGAGTTTCTTCTTTAATTGCGCGTTAATGGCGGCGGAGTTACGTCGGATTTTATGGAGGGTATTTTTGGGACTGCTTTTCGCCGGCTTCAGACGCTGAGTCGAGTTCATCCACCGGGCGTCATTTTCTCTTTTTCGATTCTCCCTTAATTTCCTCATTTCAAATTGCGCCGTGTTACGCGCTTTGTTTAGATCAGCCAACGCAGATGATGAGATTCGATCAAGCGGGGAGCTCGAATCGGGGAAGAGAGAAAATTGTGATGTAATTTTACGTGGATTCCAAATATCGATTATATAATTAAATGAACCAATTAGAAATAAGGGTCAAAAAAACCGTCTTATCGATCGACAGTTTCAATACGAAACGATATAAATGTTTTAATTTTTTTCATCTTTAAATTTACCCTTCTCTCAATTGAGCAAACTGGCCGAGAAGGTACTTATACATCGGACCAATTAAGTATATACCGGAAATACATTGTGCAACGAAAATCCAGCCGTAAATTGGCCCCGTCGGTTAAAGCGCAATTAAGGGAGAATTGATCCGCGGCACAGAGCGTCATTACTCTAACGCGTCCGTCTCCGTTGTCCGTAATTGAAGCCGACGACGGAGGCGGATAATGAAACCGACGGTTAATTTGTATCATTTAACTATACCCCATCTGTTCGCAGGCGAGATTATCACGCGCGAGCCCCTCGATCGCGAAAGTAAAGGTGTTCACGAGCTCGTGCTCGAAGCGCGAGATCAGGGAACGCCTTCCAGGGCGGCAAGGGTACCGCTCAAGGTCACGGTGCTCGACGTTAACGACAACTCGCCGGAGATCGTCGATCCCCAAGGTGACGTGGTGAGCGTCAGGGAGGAGCAGCCGCCAGGAACCGAGGTGGCTAGGGTCAGAGCCTTGGATACCGACCTTGGCGAAAACGCATCGATTACTTACAGCATTCTCAAAGGTAACGGATCGCTAGATGCCTATAGGTCTACGGAAAATGCGTGACTCTCGCTTTTGTTTGTTGCGCGCGAAAATTTCGAAATCGCGTCGCGGATTTCAAGGACTCTGTATCTCAATATTTTTACGGCGAAAATTATGTCGCTATGGGAAGTATGGAACTTTACTGTTACGAAAATACTGTTTCTTTGATTTTATGTACATACATTTAATATCTAATTCATACACTCTTCTTTATGAGAATTCTAGCTCGATGTGTCAGATATACTTTTTCAATAATTCGACTCATATGAACTATAAAAGTGCCCTAAGTCTGATCTGAAGAATAGACCTTAATTTTGTCGACGTTAACGGTATAGAGGATTGACAATTTTTTTCCTTATTTCAAGTCGGACCACTTACATAGTGAACGGCACATACGGTAATCATTGAATCATGCTTTCGAACCTTAAGATGAATAAAGCGCTTACTCTGCCGCTGTTGTCGTAGATCGGGACTCCGACGGTTACAATGTCTTCACCATCGATCCAATCACGGGAATGATCCGAACGAAGACTGTTCTCGATCACGAGGAGCGTAATGTATACCGGGTTTCCGTAAAGGCGACCGACGCCGGTCGTCCACCGCGTCATAGCGTCCGTGCCCTGAGAGTAGAGGTACTGGCACTCGCGGATAACCGGCCGACCTTCACCAGCAGCAGCCTTACCTTTAACGTGAGTATCACCAGCCACCGTCTTTCATAAGGCTCATCTAGCCGGCGACTCATTCTCGATCGAGTTGAACATCTCGAACGTAGCCAGCTCGATAGACCAAGAAACACAGCGTTTAGATCAGCAACCTTACTTGATAAAATTTAAGGTTCCCAAGGACACAGAATTGTATCATTTTTCGTTAAGATAAATTTTTCTAGCTTTGAAGTAGAATACGCTGCATTCGCGTACAGACACATTTAGATTTCCCGAAACTTGCTTCGGCTCTTAAGTTTCAAATGAATGAAGATTTATTTTTCAACAGTGGAACTACCGACGGTTCCCACGCATATTCTAATTTCATTTGTCGGGATGACACAAGGTGTTTGAGCTTACAATATAATATTTAAGAAAATAAAATCTCTCATGACGCAAGAGGCATTATTAAATACAGGTCAGACCGGTCACTTTGACCGCTTGGCAGTTAAACTGTCAAGCGACAATGGTACCTGATCCGTGCACTAAGTCTGTCCCCGTCGCTTTAGGTGCGCGAGGACGCGAACATCGGCCAGGCCGTCGGTTCGGTGTCAGGTGCCGGACCCGCGGGTCGCGTGGCCTTCACCTTAGACTCCCTGACGCCGGTGAGCGAGTTTCCGGCATTCGACGTGGACCGCAGTTCCGGCCAACTGGTCGTCGCGCACTCTCTCGATCGCGAGAACGTGAGCGAGTATCACCTGGAGATCCGCGCCCTTGACACGACCTCCATCGGCAACCCTCAGAGCATAGCCGTCTCGGTGAAGATCATCATCGAGGACGCGAACGACAACGCGCCCAGATGGCCGCAGGACCCGATAACAGTTTCCGTCTCCGAGAAGGCGCCGATCGGCTCCACCATTTACAACCTGACCGCCAGCGACCTTGACAGCGGCCCGAACGGCGACCTTCGCTACGGCCTGGTAGCCGAATTTCCGTCCGGCGGCCACTTCGCCGTCGACTCGCTGACCGGCGCCCTGACGCTGGTCGACACTCTCGACAGGGAAGAGAAAGCCGAGCACATCCTAATTCTGAAGGCCTCCGATCGGGCGCCTTCTGGCGAGCAACTGGCCTCGACCGTCACCGCCAGGGTCATCGTCTTGGATCAGAACGATAACGATCCCGTCTTCGTCGCGCCGGAATTCACTAAGATACCTGTTACGTCGGACCTCTTGCCAGGTAAGCCTCTCTTCAGCCTTAGATTCCGCTTCGTTCGGCCAGTGAATTCGGCCGCACATTCGGAAACTGTTAATCGGCGAATGAGCGGCGGTGCAACGGCTTCGGAGTTCGGAATTAAATTCCTCTTTCGTCGCGCCGGAATTCATTAAGTTATATGTTACGTCGAACCTCTGGGAAGGTAAGCACTGCCCGCTTAGATTCCACTTCGTTCGGCCACTTCATTTGGCCGAAATTCGAAAACAGTAAATCGGCCAATTAGCTATTCTGCAACAGATTCTGAGTTTGGAATTCAATTTCCTTTTCGTCGCGCCGGAATTCACCAATTGTAAGTTAGCTGTTACGTCGGGCCTCTTGCCAAGTAAGCTCATTCAGCTTAGACTCCACTTCATTCGGCCACTTCATTGGACCACTTCATTCGGCCGAAATTCAAAAACACTAAATCCGCAAACAAGCAGACACCGCAACAGCTTCTGAGTTCCGAATGAACTCCTCCTTCCCTGCGCCGGAATTCAGTAACATACTTGTTACGCCGGACCTCTCGCCAGCTTAGATTCCACTTCATTCGGCCACTTCATTCGACCACTTGACTCGGCCGAAATTCGAAAACACTAAATCCGCAAACAAGCAGACACGGCAACAGCTTCTGCCTTCAAAATAAACTCCTCCTTCGTCCCTGCGAAGAGGCCAACACCAGAAACTCGCGAGACGCGTTCTCCGAGGCAGTAAAAATTGATCCGCAACCGGATAATATCGGTTTATAGCGTATATCTGTGGACGCGCGAGCGGCGCATGAGGCAGTCTCATCGTTCCGATTAACGAGAAGATAACGGGCGGTCGTTCGAGCGCTCGGCGATGGGAAGCGGAGGGGTTCACTTTTCCGTCTGAGACCGTAATTTGTTTTTCAGGCGCGACCCTTGTGCGAGTCGTCGCCGTGGACAAGGACGCCGGCGACAACGGCCGCGTGTCCTACGTGATTACGTCCGGCAACGACGAGGCCAGGTTCTCTGTGGGTTACGAGTCCGGCATAGTGAGCCTCGTGAGACCAATGATACGAGCAACGGATCTCGAGATCACGGCCAATGATCACGGCTCACCACCGCGCAAGGCCACCCTGAAGCTGACCCTGACCTTAGCTGCCGGACAGACGAGCGGCCCTCCGCGCCTCCTGCTTCCCAATCCCGTGGCCAAGATTTCCGAGGATCTTCAAGTAGGCGCCGCCGTTCTCAACGTCGCCGGACCTGCCATTGCCGATCAAGGTAAGGATGCAATTCCTTTCGATTCGTCGACTGACACTTATTCGGTCACGGGTTAGGTTGTACATAGCGATTTATGGCTTTTTGAAAGAATTTTTTTAAGTACAGCTTTGTGTTTGATGTTCGTTTCACGTTCGATTCAGATTTTGGGGGTTTGGTAATTTTTTGTAATTTTGGTAGGAAATGGAGTGTGATAAGGGTCGTTCGTATTTCGATATGCTTTCTTTACGGCAGGTTCCCTTTGTAGCGTTGGTAGTACATATTCAGAATTTTTTAAAGATTCTGTATGTTTTTTGAGCGGTAACTGAAGTCGTCCGAACATTTGTATGATTTTCTCTTACTTTCGTGCGTAACTGTACTCTTCCACACATTTCCTTTCCACGAATTACTTTCGCAACGTATTCGCCAGCTTTTAGTGCCCTGTTGGGCAATACCAAACTTCCAAGTCACCTATTCTATGAAACGGCATTCGATGGAACATAATTGGAGTCCGGGCAACGGTGGATGCCTACTCGAGCTAATAGGAAAGACCTGCTATGAAAATACCTCAAATAATTGCCTTGAATCCGCCTGGTATGGGGCATTATAATAAATTCAGTGAAATGAGTCACCCTCGGTCTCCCCCGAGGTTAACACTGTCTCCTACTCGCATATGTTGGAGCAGTAATCTGTTTGTTGCAAAGAAGACATTCTTTCTTTGTTCACCGTCAGCTTCGCGTTATTTATATCTACATTATCATACTTGTGAAGGATTTGATAAATGTATTTCGATGTTTGCCGGTAAATGTCTCGATGCTAGAACTATTATAAATAATGTTCCCGCTTTAATAAACCGAAAAACGTACGGAGAGATTAAAATTGTGTTGCGCAACGATTTTAAATCTATACAGTGAGTCAGTTGAAACCTGAGTTCATATAAGTCTCCAAACATGTTTAACATAATTCACTAACTGGATCATATACAATCTTTCAACGTAACGGTTAAGCACTCTCTGAACAAACTTTACACGAAAGTCTATTACTCCTTTAATGCTTGCTCTTCGCACGCACATGATTTTTCACACAATTTAAAATCCGACAAACCAACTCGAATTCCGTCATAGTCAACTATTTCACGGAAGCCTCGTTCCCAATTTGCAAGACACCCTCTGCTCCCGCATCTCTCGCCGATACGGAATTAAAGCGGGCCGATGACACTTAAGCGAAGGGAGAATGAACAAAGGGCGACAAGTGTTCTGAATAAATGTTTGTGCACATTCGAGTTCTCGCACAAGCGGACTCCGCTTCGCTTCTTATCTATCCGGCCCGACTGCATGAATCAGATGAGCGCATTAGCGCGCATTGCGGACGCCGTGTGCCGAGGACAGGCCACCTTAGCTTACCTTAGCTTACCTTAGCTTACCTCAGCTTACCTCAACTTACCTCAGCCTGCCTTAGTAGCTTTCCTCTCCCTCGTAAAGGCAATGAAGAGGGAATGTTGGTGCGCAGGTTGCAGAAACAATGGCCGCGTATATCATCGTGTCAGCGGGCTGCCACCGGCGCGTATAGGCAAATCACTGCTCTCTCTCCGCCGATACCGATACTGTCATACGCGCATGCGGCCACCGATACTTGCCTCATACTTCCCGGCAATGGCCGACGTTTTCGCGTCGTGATCGTTCAATCGTCGAGCGGACTCCGCTTCGCGGAAATCTTCGAGCGGCGGCTATTATCCGACTCCTCGCGAGCGGCGTGTGTCATTAATGTACACTGGGTATATTACGGGGGTCAGTTATCGAGTGGGCGAGCGTCTGTCTTGGAGTGTTCGCACTTGCCGCGGTTTGTTGCGGAATTTAGGGCTGTTTGTTGGATCAGACGGATTCAATGGGATATTTAGTACGTATTACCGTATTTTTCGTTAGATAACTTATTGTATTACGCGCACTTTTATATTTTCGGCATTCTGTACTTCGTATCGATAATGCGCACCTATTGTATTATTATTGAATTTGACTTCCTACGTGTCGCTTTCTAATCTAAACGCGCAGGTTCTTATTTTATCAAATATTTAACCTTATTGTGTAGATAGCGCGCGCGAAAGATACGGTATTTCGATTCTAATGGCTTATCGGCCATACGCGGTATGTGGGAATTTGGAGTAACGGTTGCAGAGGACGTTCGCAGTTAGTTTGTGTCAGTATAGCTTTGCAAAAGAAATGCGGAAACTTTGTCTGACCCGTTCCCCGCGTTTTTCTCCTTACAATCGCAAAGCGAATGCGTCATTCTAAACGAAGATTATGCATGCGACATAGAAGTGAACCGAAGTATATCTTTATACGGCCGTTCGTAACTCTTACACTTTTTCATCGCGGCAGGATGCGTGTTTACTAACGAAGAGACAGAAAAAAGACATAAACTGAATCACTTACACACATACGACGCGTATGGTTCCAGTTATGTATGACCTTAATCCGCGCTTAGATCTTTACGATCGAAGACGAGAAACCAGCTGTTTTAGCATGCAGTCCATAAACTCGGCTTACGATCTAATTTTATAAATCGTCCGCCATTTGACTTTGAACGAGAGATTGTCATAGGCCAGTACAATAACGGATGCAATGGTGAAAGAGTATTGATTGAACACTTTTTGTATGTTTTTGCAGGAAACATCAGTTTTAACATACCGAGCAACGTGGCCTCGGACAAATTCCTCATTTCGTCGAACGGATTGGTGACACTTCGCGGATCATTGGATCGCGAGAAAGCTTCGCGTTACTCGGTGCCAATCTTGGCACGTTCCAGCAAGCTTCTCGACATCACGACCTTGGAGATCATCGTTCGGGATGAGAACGACAATAGGCCCGAATTTCGACCCGGCTCCTGCTACACGCTGGCAGTGCCGGAGAATCAAAATATGACGACGATACATACTGTGTCCGCTGTTGACCACGACGAAGGGAAAAATGGCGAAATATCGTACACCATCGTCAGTAAGTAAAGCACATAACATATGTTTGTATGTTTATAATTGACCGGCGTGTTTATGTAATTTTCGATTCGTGAATGTGGTAAAAGTCCATAACTTTACCAAAAGTCTGTTATTCTGTATTGAAGTCTTTCGTTTGACAAGGCATGGTAGTCCGTTATTCATATTTCTTTCAGGCTATATCCATTGTACCTAATATATCCCTTTATTGAATGTTTACTTTATTAAAAAAAATATTTACTGAAAAATCTATTCTTCTGACTCGTATCTACTCAGAAAACTGCTCTATATTCTATTGTCTCAGTCACTCAAGAAATTTATCACATTCGACGTTACAAATCGAGAACTATGCAAACTGCCCTGTTAATTTGATAAATCTTCAACAAATCATCACTTTCCCCTTTAGTGGTAATATACAATAATCACTGGCAATATAAATACAAATTTCTTCCGCAGACGGCAACATCGGTGCCAAGTTTCACCTGGACCCGGTGACAGGAGTTCTGTCGATGTCGAACCTGGACCGCGAGACAGTGCCAAAGTACGTTCTGACGATGTCGGCCAAGGACAAGGGTCGACCCAGCCTGGAATCCCGATGCAACTTGACCGTCATCGTCCTGGACGTGAACGACAACGCGCCGATGTTCGCGCAGAACCAATACACGGAGCCACGCTCGCGCGGGGTCATCCAAGGCCCCGAATACAATGGCTTTGGGCTATCCGGCAATTTTCAATACAGCTCGTCGAACTATCCCAGCAGCTATCATTCCGGCAAGTACGTGGCCACCATCTCCGAGGACGTGGCGCCGGATTCCAGCGTAATGTCAGTGAGAGCAACGGATCCCGATCAGGGACTGAACGGCAAGATAACGTATGCCATTGCCGAAGAGACTAGCTGGCTCTTCAGGGTTGACAACTTAACCGGTGTCATCACTACGGCTGGGTAAGCACAGAAGTCGCAATTACGTCGCGTCCATTTCCTCGGCGTACGTACGTATCCGCGTAATGAGAGCGTCATTTCATTCGTCGTTCCGCTTCGATTCGTTTCCTACTCGTTCGCTATTTGTTTTCTACCGGTTCCCTACTTGTTCCCCACTCGTTCCCTACTCGTTTCCCAATCGTTTTCCAGCTCTCGAACGCTCCACTTTCGGACGATTTTTCCACCTTGGAATGGCTCGCATCTGCTCTTCCGCGTCAGATTTATGTTGATCTTAAGTGTTCCACGGTAGCTATAACCCGCTCTTGACTGGTTTCTAATCACGGCCACTGAGCACTTTTATTGCTAATGCTGGCCCTATTAGCATATACGAGCCTTTTTGACAGAACACATTTTGCGCGATTCGAGGTAGAGTTTGCATAATGAGAAATGAGTAGAACATATTGTAGCGATTTAATACGCCAAAGTGTACCATTCGTAATGAATGTTTATGAAAGTTTTAAGTTCTGCAGTGGTCGCGTAGCTGTAGAATTGTTTGCACCTTATCAAACATCGTATATTTACGTAAATACCGGTAAGCACTTTTATTGCTAATGCTGCCCCTATTTGCATATACGACCCTTTTTAACAAAACATATTTTGCGCGTTTCGAGTAGGATGTACAGGAAGAATTTGCATAATGCGAAATGAGTAGAACATATCGTAACGATTTATTACGCCAAAGTGTACCATTCATAATAAAATATTTTTAAGTTTGAGCAGCACATGCGTAGCTGCTCTAGAATTGTTTGCTCGTTATCGACCATATTTACGTAAATACCGATAATAAATAGCAAATTTGTACGTTTAGGCCACTGGACCGTGAAGTGCAGAATTCGTACAGCTTCCTCGTGGTGGCAACGGACAGCGGGAAATACGATGCGAAAAGTACATCGATCCCAGTGGAAATCACCATAAGCGACGTGAACGATAACTCGCCGATATTCGACGAGTATCCGTTTCGCGCTCGCGTGTCCATCAGCACGCAGCCTGGCCAGAACATCATCAAGGTCTCGGCGTACGACGCCGATCAGGGCGCCAACGGCGAAGTCGTTTACTCTTTTCTTCGCGAGCAAGAGAAGCCGAAGTTCAGAATTCATCCCAGCACCGGAATCGTCACGGCCGCGCTGTCATTGTCGCAGGATAATGGCAAGACCTATCATCTTCAGGTTCTAGCTCGGGACAAGGGCAACCCTCCCAGAAGTGCGACTGGCCTTATAGAGCTTCACGTTGGCGACTATGCCGATCTGTCGCCCGTCCTGAAGTTTCAGAACGAAACGTACGACGTTGTGGTTCAAGAGAATTCTCTGCCAACCACCGAAATCGTTCAAGTGACAGCGGTCAGGTCCGATGGCAGGAGGCAACATGTATCGTACTCTATCGGATCCGGTAACGATTTTTCGACGTTCGCCATTGATGAAGACACCGGATTGTTAAGGGTGAACGATCCTAATCGCTTGGACGCTGAATTGTGGAGCAATTTGAAAGTTAGGCCGAGCGATGAGAAGAATGATGAGACGAGGATGAATAATTGGGGGAGGTCTTTGGAGGAACAACAGCCGAAAGAGGAACCGCGGGAGAGTTCTAAGCACACGTTGACTATCGTGGCGAAGACTTCCGGTCCGGATCCGCTGGAGGCCTACGCCAAGGTCAGCATTCGGGTTTCCGATGTCAATGACAATCCGCCTATCTTCACGCAGACGCAGTACTCGGCTACTGTGCTCGAAGGCAATGCTAAGGGTGACTTTGTGGTGAAGGTATGTTGCGTTTGTTTTTCTTAAAGTATAAAGACGCTGGAAACTATTAACAGAATTATTACTTCTCAAGATACGAATTTGCTTCTCATCAGAATCAGTACTCTTTTTCATTATATGTATTAAATTCGGAGAAAAGTCAAGTTCCTTTTCTCAATTGATATCTATTGTTATCGAGAGATACTTAATGTCACCCTGTATAATAATTTTGTGGGAATGTTTGAGGCATTGTATGGTGTGATGCCCGTTTAAAGTTAATTCGATACGTATGATATATGTGTATTGTTACTTCTTTTACAGCTTTCGGCTAGTGATGCTGATCAAGGATTAAACAGTAGAATTCTGTATCATATTGTCGACGGTAATCCGGACAATGCCTTCACAATTAGTCCACCGTACAGCGGCGTTGTGCGTACGAATATCGTACTTGATCGTGAAATTCGGGAAAAGTATAGGCTAACAATTATTGCCACCGACCAAGGAAACCCTCAGCTGACCGGAACGGCAGCCCTCAGTATAAAAGTGATTGACATTAATGACAATCAACCGACATTCCCCGAGCACAGCATCATTTCAGTTTCGGAAGGTAAGTTTACGTTTTGACTTTTGTTACTTCTCTAGCATACTTGGCACACGATTGCCCAAACTCCGGTCGTATTTGAATTTTTCTTTTAAACCACATGAAAGTGGTGGTAATATCTGATACTTTCGTAATTTTTCACAAAGTTTAGAGTGATAACGATTAATCGTACACTGAAAGTCGAATATTCCAAAAGATTGGTATGTTTAGAATAGTCATAACTTTGTTCGCGTAGAAAACTGTCCCGTTTACACACATATTTTACAATTCTACGTTATATCCAATTTAAAAAAACGCGAACTTTTTAAGGGGTACCCCTTCTCATTTTTGCCAAAAATCGAAGGTCGGCGGATCGGAACGCCATTTTGCTATCTTGTAGGAGGTCGAAAATAACTCAGAGAGCCGTTTGCCGTTGGTCGAAATTCGCTTTAGTTTCGGAGTTACAGCAAAAAAACCAACGGAAAAATAGGGGTAGGAAAATGGGTAAAAAATAAAAGTCTTCCGATCGACTTGTGCATGTGCATACTGAAAGAGAATCGACTGGGGATCACAAAAATCGCAATCCGAGCATTCTATTGTAAGTGCAATAGTTTCGAAGATACGGTCAAAAAAAGGTGGAAAAATAGTATGAAAACCAGACATTACGTTTTTGCCTTGCAACCCTCCACGATCGAGATACAAAATTGAAAATTTACACAAATCCTATTTGTTACAAGCTATCGGATAGCTCATTCGGAATTTCAATCAGTCTAGGGGCACTGTTGACCATCTTATTCGGATACGCTCTTTGAAAAACACATAAGTATAGGTATTGAAAGCAAAGAATTGTTCACTTGTAATACAAACATACTTTGTATATGATGGTAGGATGAACTAAAGTTTGTAACTAAGAGCAGATGAAGACTAGTAGGAAAGAGCAGATTACATATTCTCTAGAAAGTTCCGAGGCATTAGATTTATTGCTTTACGTAATTCGATGATATCGTAAGAAAAGAAAGCTTCAGCTTCTTGGTTAAGATTGTTGGATCATGCTGGTTTGAATCCTGGATAACAAAACATGCGATCTCACTCTTAAAAATTACTAATTGATTGAAATCTGCATTTCTTCAGTCACTCAATTACATAAGTACCTGTACAACCAAATAATAATTAGTATAGGTTTTAATAAGTACAGTACGGAAATAACAATCAGTCTCAGCGAAAAAGGCAGAAAGCGTTAACATCAAAGATGTTTGAAAGATAGTACAGCTTTAAATTGAGGAAAACCATGCACAATTAGTAACGATGCGTCGTAACGATGCGTCGTCACGATAGAGGGCAATATTTGTACCAATTTGTACGAAAAAGTAGGACGACACTTAATGTTCTCATACTTTCTTCGTGCCTGCATTTTTCTGTTGCTGCCCCTATCTTGTTACATCAAATTGCCTCTCCTGTGAATGCTCGCTACGAAGGTCGTTTCCATGTACACGCTTAAGCTTGCGCTGATGGTGTAATGCAAGATTACTATCTAATTTGTATCACCGTAAAACTTTACCCGCCGGTATAAACGAGGTTACCGCCAGCACTGACTTTGGACTCCCGACACGTTGGAATTTACTTTATTCGTCGTTTCTGAGACTCTCACGATCTCGAGATTCAAATTTGCCGCCGCTTTTTTAAACTGCTGCGAACGTATCGCCGTATTAATTTCAACGATCCTAATGAATTTGATGACGGTGATATCATTGATCTTTGCATAATCATTCATTCAGAGACATTATATATATTCGGATGGTTCGCTTTTTAAATAAGTGTCTTCCGAGCCAAGCATTTCATCATATTTATAAAAACGAGAGTTTAACGTAACAAGTAATGAGTATGTTTTCAAAACACATCCTTGTAAACTCATTTTACACATTCGTTTGTCGAGACACGCTGCCATCTCTCATCCCTCCTCACCCTAACTTTCCTAACAAAATTGGCTTACACCATCCAAGCACAAAACATATACCCATCTCACGCTTCGGAAACAGACGGATTGAGACATAATCATTTTTCCATGCACCTCAACGCAGCCTGACAGTTAGAATTAATGTTCACCGGCATCGCGATCTATGACAAGACAGTCGAACAGGTTCCACTCCCAACCGTCATCTCGCGAAAACGAGCGGCTCTCCCAGCTGAATACTCGTTAATTTTCTACCGTGCAATGTACTGAAAAATCTAACGAGCGAACTGCAACGCACGCGTCTGAAAGTGAAGGAAGGCATGCGAGATATTGATCGGAGGAGGGATCGGGGCAGAAGCAATTAATGTCATTGTCATTTTGCTTCAGGCACACCTGTTGGCACCGTACTGACAACCGTTACCGCGAACGACGTCGATAGTTCGCCTGTTCTGACGTATCGTTTTGGCAACACTACTAATCACGGGCCATTCAGCATCGATCGATACGGTGGCAAGGTCAACCTGAAGAAGCCACTGGACGCCGAGGTTCATTCCGAGTACACGCTGCAAGTGATCGCCAGCGATGGCATACACGAAGCCAGGACCGACCTAACTGTTCGCGTTACGGATCTCAACGATAATGCGCCGATATTCCAGCAGGTCGCGTATGTGGCCACTCTTTCAGGTGAGTTTTCGCACCGGAAATCCTTACGGGCACTCCGGTCAGACCCGATTGGCGCTAAGGAATTTCTTATCTTTGTGTTAAGGACTCAGTGGTATTAAGCGGAGAGACACGTAGATTGAAACATACTACGCTCTACTTTCGTCATCTATAAACGGTCGTATTAATCTGATAATACACCGATTTTTACTCGTGAACTGGTAGTGCATTAGGTTACTCGTAAAATTTGGGATAGTTCTCAATCGGTTCTCAGGTTGATTTTAATTCATTTATTAGTAGATTGAAACATACTACGCTCTACTTTCGTCATCTATGAACGGTCGTATTAATCTGATAATACACCGATTTTTACTCGTGAACTGGTAGTGCATTAGGTTACTCGTAAAATTTTGGACAGTTCTCAATCGGTTCTCAGATTGATTTTAATTCATTTATTAGTAGATTGAAATATACTACGCTCTACTTTCGTCATCTATAAACGGGCGTATTAATCTGATAATACACCGATTTTTACTCGTGTACTGGTAGTGCATTAGGTTACTCGTAAAATTTGGGACAGTTCTCAATCGGTTCTCAGATTGATTTTAATTCATTTATTAGTAGATTGAAACATACTACGCTCTACTTTCGTCATCTATGAACGGTCGTATTAATCTGATAATACACCGATTTTTACTCGTGAACTGGTAGTGCATTAGGTTATTCGTCAAATTTGGGACAGTTCTCAATCGGTTCTCAGGTTGATTTTAATTCATTTATTAGTAGATTGAAACATACTACGCTCTACTGTCGTCATCTATAAACGGGCGTATTAATCTGATAATACACCGACTTTTACTCGTGAACTGGTAGTGCATTAGGTTATTCGTAGAATTTGGGACAGTTTTCAATCAATTCTCCGGTTGATATTTAATTCATTTATTAGTTCGTAAAACGGAACATACCTGTGCACTATATACGCTAAACGTTTCCAATCAATACGTATGGGAATTTATTTAGCTTCTAACACAAGAATTGCAGACTAATATTCTCTGAACGTGGGGCATTAGTCTGATTAAAAACGCTACCGTATAACAGCGATGAGAGAAGTATTTACTTCACCGACAGCGAAATGGGCAAGAAAATGTTTGCCTCCAAATTGATAAAATTAATTTATACCGCGTATGCCGTCCTTTCGAAAGTCTCTCTGTCGAGAAGTCTCGAATCCGCCGGGAGATAAGAGCAAAACGAACCGCTCGGGAGCGAGTAAAGAAAGATAAAGGCACGAAACAAAAACGTTCGCGAGCCACGGAAAGACAGAAGGAGAAGAAACGTTGTCGAAGAAGAGCGAAAGTGCGCGACGAGGACGGCAATGGAAAGAGAAGAGTTTTGGGGGGGGGGGGGGGGGGGGGTGTGGAATAGATTTCAGGCGTGCTTTCCTGGCGTGAAATAAACGCGGATTTAAAAACTGGTTTTTAGTAGACACATGTTGCCCCGTTGCCTGTGTTTCAAACTCAAATTGACACCGCGACAAGATAAAGCACGTGCGCCGGGCCAGAATAGCGGGTTTGGGTAAGAGGGGCAGAGGGGGGTGGGGGTTGAATGGAAAGAGACAAAAGGGGAAGCAGAGAAGGGAGAGAGAAGGATGAATCGAGTGAATCGGAGAGAAGGTAGAAAAACAGGCAAAAGGAGAGGAGGGGTAAAAGGAAGGTTCTGCCGAAAATGCGGAGGACCAATGATTGCTAGGTTCTCGAATCCGGCAGGAGAGCAGGAGGTACGAGGAGGTGAGCTTCGGCTAGTTGCCGACCTGGAGGGAGTACTGAAAGGTGGAGGAGGGGAGGTGGAGAGCGAGGAGCAAACTCCGAGATGAGAGTCAGACGCTGACGCGGTGTGCGAGAAAGATGGAAAGAGAAGGAGGAAGGAGGTTTGCAGGAGGAGGGGGAGGGGAGGGGCGGATTGCCAGTCGGCTCGTACATAAATAAGCGCGGGAACACCGTTTTGCTTGGCAGCCGAAAAAGCCTCCCCCCCCCCCCCCCACGCCCTCCTCTCTCCAACCCCCGTCCGAAATTGCCGACTTCTAAGCCTCTCGAAACTTATTAAAAATACATAGGGCCCCGCGCCTAATGGTGTATTTGGGTGGGCGGTGAAAGGACAAAGAGCGCGGCTGGATTGGCGAAACGGCTGTTCGCCGCTCGTGGGCAAGAGGGAATTGGTAGGTGGGGAGGGGGGAGAGTTCGTACGGCTCGCCAAATTTGCATCTGTCTCCTCCTATTCCGAGCTCCCTCGGGTCTCTATGATGCGTCGAACGGTCGTCGGAAGTCTTCGCCGGCTGCGGGAGGATGCCGATGGGGGAGGGGCAGATCGAATTGATGCGATGAAAAATTTGTTTATGCTCGCGGAATGACGTTATCGAATTTATTAATGTGCAGGATTAAGGGAATCCTTTAGTCGTCGCGAAACGGGTGTGCGAGTGTGATGGCAGTGGTTTTGGGGGAGGGGGGTGAAGTAGATTCTGTAATTGGGATTTATTTAGGGAATGGGTGATATAACGTGAATGGGTAACATTGTTAATTTAAATTGATTTGCGAATGGAACGTTTAACGTATACTGTCAGTACGAGTTTGCTTCATCGTATCGAGTGATATGATGAAACATTTATTTAACGTATTCTATCGGTACGAGTTTGCTTCATAATGCCAAGCCAAATGAAGAAACATTTATTGAACACAATAGAAAAATCGCGTTAGGCAGGAAGATTATCGTAGAACAAACGATTATCTTAGAAGACCGTGAGACGAAATTTCAAAGGACGAAATTACCTTCTGAATTATGCTTCTTTATTGCTCGCAGAGGGGAGAGGCGATCTTCAGGAAATTTTGGTGGTCAACGCCACGGACGACGATTTGACGGAGGATAATAGTCGTGTACGATATTACATCCTGCACGCAACGAAAGGATTCTCAATACACCCGAGCAGCGGCGTCCTGATCGTGAATCGGACAGCAATCCCGAGGCCACTGCCGAAGGAGATGGAGCTGACCATAGTAGCTGAGGACCACGGGAAGCCACCTTCGTCGTCGGTCTGCACAGTAGTTATACGCCTTAACAGTCTGAAGAGCGTTTCGCACGGTCGCGACTACAAGGTGACTGTAAAGGAAAACGCGCCCAAAGGCATGACCTTGATGAAGCTGTCCGACGTCGATCTGCTGGATGGAATGATCGTCGCCGGTGATAATAGCGGGACGTTCGAAATATCCAGAGGCAGACTGATCCTTTCGAAGACACTGGATCGGGAGACCAAGGATAGGTGAGGATCATTTTTTACCTAATTCGAGTAACCTGTGAAGTTTCAAATCTTCTATGTTTGAAACTCTCTGTATAACTCTCAATATATCTATGTTCAGAGATCTGAGACGTACATAATTTCAAGGACGTTACTCTAGATCCCTATATAAGTACTCAACAAAATTTTCCCATAAGCACACATACATGTTTGCAAAACTTCGGTATTCGCGCTTGAGTTTACCGTATTAACCCATTACCCGCCACAATTCAAAAAAATAAGAAAAATGAACGAAATTAGTCGTATGTTTAGACGTTGCAGTTATTGAAAGAAAACAATTTGAAAATATGTCCCAAAAATGGGACATTGGCGGACAATGGGTTAAGTACTTAATATATGGTAAAACCGTAATTTTAATCCAACGGAAGTTAAATGTTTCGATCTCTTAGAAGCATTGCGGATATATTAACATTCGTTGCTCCTCCGCAGGTACTCGTTACGCTTGGGTTCCAAGAACGAGAACACGACGATCGGATCACTGGTCGGCGACGAGGCAGTGACCGTAGTAATCAACGTTGAAGACGTGAACGACAATTACCCCCGCTTTTTGGAAGAGCTTCATCAGGTCTCCATAAAGGAAGACGCGATGCGCGGCAGCACGGTCGCCATTTTGCGAGCCAAGGACGACGACATGATCGGCAGCAAGGCTGCCACTCTGGTCTACGACATCACTTCCGGGAACGACGGCGGCCTCTTCAGGGTGGACAAGACAACCGGCGCCGTGCAAGTGAACGCCACTTTGGACTGTGACCTTGAACTCGACATCTACAACCTGGTCGTGATGGCCTGCGACAGCGACCCAGCCGCGCCTCTCTGCGCCCTGGCCAGACTTCGAATTTGCCTTGAAGACGTCAACGACAACTCACCAAAATTCCCGGTATCGGAGTACCTGGAGTTCGTCGGCGAGAACGAACCGATCGGCACTTCAGTCTTCTCGGCCAGGGCGTCCGATCTGGACCGAGGAATCTTCGGCTCGCTGAACTATTCCATCGTGTCAGCGGCGGCAACCGGATTTTCGGATATCGATGACAGCTGGAGACTGTTCGCGATCGACGCCAAGTCTGGAACCGTCACGACGCGCGCTGTCTTCGACTATGAACAGCGAAATCGATATGCTTTTACCTTGCGGGCGACTGATACAGGTGGCAGAGCCGCTGCAGTCCGAGTCAGGGTGGAAATAGAGTCCAGAGACGAGTTCTATCCTCAGTTCACAGAGAGGATGTATCGGTTTGGCATTCAGAGTGGTGCTCACGTGGTGCCGGGGACTGTCATTGGCCACGTGACGGCGACGGATCGTGACAAGGGTCCGGACGGCCGGGTGGTCTATCAGCTGACCTCGCAGCATCCTTACTTCAAGCTGAATCGCACTACCGGCGCTCTGATCGTTAAACAGAAGCTGATGCATCTCGACATGGACGTGGAGGAGCCTTCAAGGCTGGTGGTCAGTGCCAGTTCTGGCAGACAGGGTTCCTTGTCGAACATGACAGTCGTCGAGATCACCCTGATGGAGGATGACGAGCTGAACGAGGCCAGAGGAGCTACCGCTCTCGCTACTCCGAACGACGTGGGTTCCAACATGGCCGTGGCTGCAGGCAGCGGTATGGCTGATTGGGTCCTGGGTCTTCTGATAGCTCTTCTTCTCCTGGTCTTCGCCTTCGGCGCCATCTTTCTCTACCTTCATCTCCGGAACCGACGTCACAAGAAGCCGAGTACCAAGCCTGGGTTGAATGGAGAAGGTAACGCTACGGCCTCGAACAGTTACGTGGACCCCAGTGCTTTCGATACGATACCCATCAGGAGTGTGGGAGGTGTCGGTGGAAGTGGGACAGGTGGTTCCGGAAGCGGAACTGGAGCTGGTACCGGAGCCTGCCAATTCGCGCCGCCGAAGTATGATGAAATCCCACCGTACGGAACGTCTGGCCAGTCTGGACAGCAGCAGGCCACTTCGGAGTTGTCCGGAAGCGATCAGTCAGGCTCTTCGGGTCGAGGATCAGCGGAGGATGATGGCGAGGACGAAGAGATCCGAATGATCAACGAGGGCCAGCAGACCGGAGACTCCGCCAGCGATCTGTCTGTACATAACACCCAGGAGTATCTAGCCAGATTAGGTATAGTGGATCCACCTGCCGGGACTCCCAGAAGGCCGCCGGAGACTCTGCCCCTGGACAGCCTTCACCTCTTCGAGGACGAGGCCGCCACCGAGGCCGACATCGCGACTCTCATCTACGGGAAGATCGGCGAGCCCGGAAGGCCCACTTCCGGCCTGGAGGTCCCTGGCGGACCTTCCATGAACGGCTCTCTGAGTTCGATCGTTCACAGCGAGGAGGAGCTGACGGGCTCCTACAACTGGGACTACCTCCTGGACTGGGGTCCGCAGTACCAGCCGCTGGCCCACGTCTTCAGCGAGATCGCCAGGCTCAAGGACGACGCTGCCAGCGTTCAAAGCGGCACTTCCGGCAGCAGCGGGAAGACGAAGTCCCTCCACAAGGCCCCACCTCCACCCTTGCTGACCTCCGTAGCGCCCAGATCACTGGCAGCCCCCGCCCTGGCCAGAGGCATCCTGCCAAGGTCGCCGATCAGCCACGACGCCTCGACCTTCCCCTCGGCAGCCCTCAGCCCCAGCTTCTCGCCGTCTCTCTCGCCACTGGCCACCAGGAGTCCCAGCATCAGTCCTCTGGTCCCGCCCACTGCTCAGAGATCCGGACAAAGTGCCAATCGTGGGATCCCGGTGACGGACGCTGAACTGAGAATCTGAGTGACAGTGACCTCTCACCGATCCGGACTCTCGCGAGCCTGAAGAGAAGCGTCCTAGTGATAAACGGTGATCAACGATCAAGTTCAATAGTTCCAATTCGAACGATTCCACTCGCCGACGTTTGCGACCGTTCAGAGAATTTAATATATATAGAGAGAGATTAGAATCTGACTGATTACCTGTGAAGTACGTCGATACGACCTTGGCGAGGGTGGTTAGGCCTTACCCTCGTCTGCCGCGCAATTTTCTTCCCCTGTCGCGCGTGACTGAGATACCTAGGAAAGTTATTTTTTATAAAGCCATCGTTTGTACTCCGTCCGAACATTGCCTTGTAAATAGGAATATATTCGACTGTGATGCGCGGCGAGGAACGGATTGCGCGCCCATTAGACCCCAACGACGTCTAACGATACGTTCTTATAACGATAAGTGTAATTTTCTTTCTCTGCCGACTGACGAACGAAGCGAATTAGTTTAAATGCGATCCTCGAGTTTTCGAAACTCTGCCGAGCTGTATATACGAGAGACGTGCGCGCGCGCGAGACCTCCTTAGCCCTTAGTAGTAATGTACATAATGACTTATATCACGAATGGAATCTTTGCCGCATAATCAAAAGCGTTGACTGTTTCTTCTTCTTCTTCTACTTCTTCTTCTACCTTTTTTTATAGCGAGATCGATAATTGTGCGTTCCGGTTAATAACGCGTTCGTGTACAGTGATGTAATTTTGTAGAAACTGAGTATGACTATCGATTCAATCGGCGAACGTCTCATGGAACATGATCGATCGCGCGGAATCGTTTTGCGCGTCGCGAGCGAGGAATTTTCTCCGCGACTTCCGGTCATGCGGCTCGAAATGAAGTAACCTCATATAATACCTGTTAATTAACTGTTTCTTTATCCTCGCCTCGTTGGACGCAGGCCTCGATGCAGTAGATATGCGCGATCACAGCCAAGTATATATATGTATATATGTGTACACATGGACACAAAGACGCATGCAGTCATATTTTGTATAAAGTATTTTCGCTCTCTGTACAAATGGAAACTTAAGTCGACGGTCCATTTTATTGTGGTCCCTAAATAAATGAATTTTTTAACAAATTTATAAGTGCTGTCCTTTTTCTATCCCTGTTGAAAATTAGTGCAAGTTGTAAGTCAGATGCATCTTATCCTGAGATTGGATAGAGGTGGTTTCATTGCGAGTATGTTGAATACTGCGAACGTGCCATTAAAAGACTACGTCGCTGAATAATCAATTCTGCAAAGACCTCTAGAATGCGAATATCTCCGGGCTTAATTTGCCGCGGGATCAATGCCACTTGACCTCGACCAAATTCTCGCGGAACTTCTATTTTTAGACGTCGCGTGCTCGCTGCCTTCCTGGAGTTAGGTACGTTAAAAAACTGCTCTAGCTGAAATGGAAATGGTGATAGAAAATGAGAATAGCAAGTGGGTATGAGCACTTTAAATGTGTAGAACAATGCGTACTCGTGGTCGAGTACTAAGAGTAAAGTCACCTTAAACTCACCTTTTCGAATCAGGTCGGGGATGTTAGCTGCGAAGTTAAATTATTCGTTAATTAAGTCAAATTACCGTTAGCGGTTTGTTAAAGAAGTGCAAACTATTTCTGTTATAAGATCGGCATCAATTTCAAATATTATGGCTCTTATTTGACGCAGACGTAATTCATAAAAGTAATTAGGCTCAAAGTATGGATTGAATTTCGTCACACATGCACGGTTTGACTTAATTACATATATATGTGTAATTATTTATCTAAATAAACAGGATTGATAAAACGGTTAAATAAAAACTCTCTTAAACAGTATGTCTTCTTTTCCGTACAATGTTATGTAGATGAACGTTAATTTGAAATGAGTTCATGCAAATTACACAGCCTAAAAAGATAAGTAAGTATGTAAGGTGCAATGGCAGGCTTGGTGTACGGGTTGAAATAACAACACAATTCCATGTATAAATTTGCATTTTGTTATACAATATGACGAGTCTTATGGATGTACTAACACGTACTTTTCGAATATCTTAATATTTTTTTTAAACGAACTGTACCATATTTCTTGTTTGCCGAGCAGTTACAGATAACATGACATGTTCGAACACTCGCTGTAGCACCCAAAAAGTGTAGCGTGATTATGTCTAAGTGTAACGTCACTGAATAATGCCATTAAACAAGCACGACAAGTTTGTTTGTCTCCAACTATGTTCGTTAATGACAGGAGTATACCTTGATGCTGGTTGAACAATTATTCTGCAAATATACCTCAAATTTCTCTATCCTTACGTAAAGTGTCCAAGTGACCGTGCACTTAAGCGCCCGGATTAATCGAAATAGCAGAACAAATCGGCTTACATACGTTTACAACGGAAAAATGAAAAAACGTCTGTACAACATCCCTTTAATTCGTATAGCTCAAGTGACGAATACATGAAACGCAATAACTAGCTACTCAAATGTTTTGTACATTCAAACAGTCTCTACGATATACACGTCGACCTATCTAAGTTTAATGCTAAAATCAGTGATACCGCTTAGGAATCGTCGATTTGTAACATTATGCTCATTAAAATGATGTAATTATACGGCATGTGCAGTCTTTTTTTGCCACTCGTTAAAGAGCCACGAGAAGTAATTCATTTGTAGTAATCGATTTTTTTTTCATTCAATCCTGTATTTTACTCCCAAATTTTATGTCAAATTAACGTTACTTTCCCATTATTTCCGCGATGGGTTTAAATTACCTGTTTTACGCTAGTCTACTCCCAATGAAAGAACACTGTAATGGAAGGCAACTTTCCATATGTGTGGTGGACACTAATTGCGAGAATGGTTTACGCGTCGGGACAGAATCGCTACCGGTCGTATCCTCCTTTTACAACAGAGACGGAAAAATGTATCAACGAAAGGGTTTATCTGTCATCTCGAATATTATTGGCACATGATTACGAACGTGATTATGCTGGGATGCGCTACGATGTATAAAGTTTTGCGTACGAACTTTCGGAACGTACGTTATCTACAAAAAACGGGGGCGCACGGTGGCAACGACATAATTAATTAACAATCGACAGTCCCAGTGATCCTCTTTCGCCGCAAGAACCTCTCTGACAATAACAATTCTGTCCGACGGAATATCATTATTTTCCGTTGGCTGGGTATGGTAATCTCGTTAGAAAGCGAAATCTATAAGAACATCTTGTGTACATAATTGTTATTCTTCTTTTTTTTTTCTCATCTTTTCCCCTCCTAATGGTCCAACAGTGAGATCGATATGCCGCTAAAAAAATCTACTTTCATCCAGCCTACGTTGAACCACCTGCCGCTCTCGTCAGACGCGAACGCTAACGTTCGTGTTTTGGACATTTTGATTTTGCGAATCTTACCCATTTTCCGTGTCGCTCTTAGATCGGAATTATTTTATAATCGGTAGCAACGCTTTTGTCGCAGCGAAGAGCTGTCTGAACGGAGGCTCTATACAAGGTAATAAGTTCGGAATGAATTAAAGTACTGTTTGCACTTTAATGTAGGGTAAATCATTTACAAACAATACGAGATCGAAAAGACATGAACACTGGATATGTTGGTAGTCATAGCAACAGTCAAGGAAGCTTCGCTTCGAATATTATCGTTCTCCATACAGCTTCCTCTGTATTCTCGTTCCGCCGATATCCGCCGATATCCGCCGATATCGACTGTTATATCCCATTTCCGGTAACGCGAATCGGCTTTTTCTGGCACCGCGTGCAGGCCTACCAATCGTGATCTATTGAATCGGGTCTCGGCTAGGAAATTACGGATACGCTAAGACGATGGCACCGTGTCAACTCTTGCGTCACCGACAAGCGTTCGTATTTGAAAGCTGTCGAGAATGCACGGTAGAAGGTAAGAAATGTTGAAACCCCAATATCGTTCTCGTCATCATTGACGTATCAAAATTAACGGATCGTAGCCGACATTTCCCAATCTCGCCAACGTGGTGAGCGAAAACTACAAAATTGACCGCACTGGTGCCGGTCAAATTTTTTCCTTTGTTCGCTCCAATTCGGAAAGGATCGCGACAAGAAAAAATCTCTCCCGATGACTACCTACTCGGTGACCGATTTCGACGTCTTCCACCCTCCGAGGAAACCTCCGATCAACCCCAAAGCTTTCTTTTTATTGCTATACTCTCTTTATACCGACGATCAGTTTTAATCAATATTATCTGTCGATTATTTACCATATGGCGTTGACGATCTCTTACTTATGCTTATGACGTTTTTTATCGTACTACACGATTCTGTTTACTACTCGACGCTTGCCACCCTCCCCCACGCTCGTCGATTATTCTCGCAGATACTCGATCGTGTCGTACGTCGAAGATTCGCTCCATCAAGCTCCTCTTCCATGTGTGAAACGCGCGAGTATAAACTCGGAGAGCCATTTACCGGCTCCCCTCTTAGTACTTTTTTTTTTTTCTTAGAAGATTTGGACCGTTGTCGATCGTGTCAAAAGTATTGACTTTTCGTAAGTTCGAAACAGAAGTTGTGATAAAAAAATGTCACACGTATTCTCCGAATGGCGCGCGGGCGCGCGCGCGCGCTCACATGTGACGTGATCCTCGTCAAATTCGGCATTGTTCTCACGCTGACTCGTTCCTTCGTCTTTTTGTTCGCCTCGCGTTCAGCTCAGTGTACGTGTACTCTCGTTTTCATTGGATCGGCTCGTCGGTGGATTGCGTATTGTTTAACGGTAGCCTGCGGGTGTAACCGCTAGTCAAACTGTCTCCTCCGTCACGCTCCGAGGCATCTGCATTATGTTGATGCTGAAAAGAAGGACGTTAAGCTTTGAAAGGTGTCCGGGGGTGGGGCGGGCGGGGAGGGGGGGGGGGGGTGCACCAGGCTTGCGCCGATTCGCGACGAGGACCGAGTCATTACGGAACGACAATGGTTTTTGGCAAGCAACTGTACGCGCGTGCTAAGAAGCGTGATGGCATCGATGGCGCCGATTCTAGAAGCGTCATGATAGCGATGCGTGGATCATCCCGGTAGAGGGTAACGTGTCAGTGAACGCTGTACAGATGTCATTGGTTCGATCGTAATGTCGTAGAACGGCAAAGATTCACGCGCCTAATTTTCGGAGTATACGTAGTAAAAATTGATGTATGATTCGCGGATTTCGTCAATTTCGCGGTTTTTCGCGGATTCGGTCAATTTAATACTATATCGAATAATTACCGGGATATTATAATTGAATTCTGTATATGCGGTTGAGAAATTAAAATCTTAAATTATAAATCTTAAGAATTCAATATTGTCGGTTAAAAAACTGTAGTTTACAACCCTAGTAAGAATTGTTTCTTTATGTCGCAATAGATTATTATGACTTTCTTCCAGTAATGGCGACGATTGCGACGTATATAATTTATACAAAGATATTCCCTGTTCGTTGTATAATAATTTGCAACTTTTTGCACATTTGCGCGTACATAGGGTCATAGTTTATTAAATGCCAACGCGTACAATTTACAAAAGTAAAATAAATGTTTGGTAAGTATGGGCCACTTAAAGCTTTATCTGAAAGTCAGAAATGGTCCTCACTTACATAACAACGGAATTGTTCTATGTCCACGTTATTAAAACATTTCTTACGTTTGCTATTTTTAAGTAATTCGATGATTATGTTTATGTTTTTCTATGCGTGTGTATAATGTTGGCGATATACAATTGATGTCATAACTTTTTTCCGAAGCTTTAGATCCGATTCTTCCGCATAGAATAGCCTAACACTACTTGTTCAGAAAAACCTCCGACACCCTGTATGTGACATTCCTCAGGAAGGAAATGCGCCAGATATCGATTAATTTCTTAAGGTTACTCTATTTGATCCGATTCAATACACGTGAAAAAAAAACTGAAAACTTATCAAAAACTTGTTATGCAAAGGCGTTTGATTGAAAGAAAACAGGATACGAAAACAGGAAAAGATAACAAAAATAGGACAATGATGTGTGCACCTGAGATACAAAATTCTATTTGGAATTAATTTTCTTTTAATACGATGTATTGATTGAAAAATTTACTGCATATTTATTGCATATGTACTGCAAGTAACTTAGAATGTAAGTTAGCAGCTGCAAAAACGAACTGATGATAATCAGTCATGAATGTTAATCAATTTTTTTTAATGAGAATTTGACGATCGTCCTTGTTTAAGTAAAAGAACTTTCTTCTGATTATATAATATTATGATGACCAATTTTTTATAAATGCAACAGTTTGCTAGAAAATTCTCATGTGTTGCGAAGAATACATAGAACTGTAACACTGCAATTAGTTATTTTATGTGTACTTGCTTACTTACCATATTTGAGCGACATATTATAACGACTGATGCAGCATACTTTTCGAACATACATACATCAAAGGGAATTATGACACGAAACTGTTTCACCTATTTTACGGGAAGTTTCAACAAAGTTTTACGATATCATCTATGCTATCAACAACAACGATGCTAATGACGGCATGAAATTATGTAGTAAACAAATAATATTTGACACTTTCATCGCAGATGCAGAATATGGCAAAAGCAGTGACGCGAATATTCACAGATTTGAATACAACACGAGTAACGTGATACAAATGCCAAATTACATTAACGACAAGTGTAAAACATAAACAATATCGAAAGCGACACATGTATTTCGATGGAGAGTAAATAGACAATAGTGTTGTATTCGTTTAATATAGTTAACACAGTAATGGTCACGCCTGGATGTCGTACGTGTATACATGGTGAAATGAAGAATGTCTTATGATAGGATATTTGTAAAATGTGATGTGCAACTTTAAGGACTTACTCTATTTAACTGATAAATCGGTGTTTCAAATATACATTGCTCCGTAACGTAATGTAACGTTACAAGTGTTTAGTACTTAGCTTCAAAACGATTTTCAGTAAAATGATTCGGAACTGGAAATTATATAATCTCTGTTCATCTTGTAAAATTTTAAGGTTCGACACAGCGATCATAATACACGCGAGTGTCCTGTAAACGGGACAGAACTGGGCCATGTAAATCGGATTGATCAACGAATCTTTTGTTTAGTATACCGTCACGAAATCCAATATAAGATTTACAGTAAGTTCTAAATTATCAGTGGCCATAGGCTGCTATCAGTTTTGCATTGCATGACACGTTCGACAATCAGATAATTACAAAGCGTTATGATTCACTGAAATATTTTATTTCATCTCGAACATTGACATTCAAAAAATACGTTACTGCAGGAGACACGGTACTCAAATCATCATTGGAAAAATGATCAGTTACATTTACCAAATATTAAGTTTCCGCCTATCGCTACCGGTACAAATTGCATAATTTCAACTGCGCAAACTTTCGAACTCAATTTACACCGCGATCGGTAATGAAATACAGTGTCGCGCGAAAGCTGACAAACGACCGGAAAGATACAAACTGTAAAGAGACATAGTCTTCTTCCACCCCTACGATAAATCATTTAACTATAACTTATCGCTTAACAGATCGTTAAGATCACATCTTGCCTGTTAAGTGGAGAGACACATATTCTCTTTATTACTACCATTAAATCTTATCCTCTTATTCGACGAGTACAGAGCATACATCGGATAATGCGTTCGAATGAATTGCCGATGGCACGATATACCATCGCGCCAAGCAGGATATTGCAATGTAAACACTGTAAAGCTATGAATAGCAGCGGGGCTGTCTTCTTTCAACGAACGGCGTCGACGCGCATAGGTACGTTTTCCGATAATGACACTTGGGTTATGTGCTATTACCATTTGCTCGTCCGCACGTGAAACAGATATCTGCCATTTAACCACTGGACTAATGACGTACGGCGATAACGCCTAAGTGCAAAATAGCGCCGTTCATTGTTTACTCCGCGCTGTCGCAGCTGACAGCCAACTATCGATTACGGTCCCATCGGTATAATGTCCAATCACCGAGCAGTACAGTAATGCGATTTTAATGCGGCAAAACCATTTTTTTACCTACATGTCGTCGTACAATACAGATAGTACGCTTATCGCGTGAATAAAAAAATGTAATCGGTCGAATGATTCGCTGACCGTGTCACGGTCCCGTGAAATTAGATTATGGCTTTTTTCTGCCCAAGGACTTTTGTCGACGCCTACTTTCGTGGGAATAGAGTGAGATGAAAATTTCGAAATTTTATCCATAAACAATGTCTGAACTTTTATGACATGTTCTGCGAACGGAACGGAAGAAAATGGAAAGAATGTGTCTGCGGTACCTGTGTTCACGAAGTGCAGCGTTAAACAATTCTTATTCGACATTATTCTACGTATATATCGATACTAACTTTCTCGTACACTGGAACCGGATGCATTGAAAAATACACATAAATTTTCCCCGTGCCCAGTGTTTCTCGACAGTATGGAACACTTTAATATAAAACTTTACTGTCAACACTTTGACAAATATGTATTTCATACAAAACTACCATGCTCAACATCCATCATTTTTAATAACATGGACAGAACGAACTAAGTAGTCGAAACAAATATTATAGAACTGATTATATATAATAATAATAGAAATTATCGTACATTCTTTTTACTACGGTTATTCAACACCTCTCTGAACCCGTATTTATATAAAAAATTTTCATCGTTTCCTTTTATGGAAATTTTCGAATGTTTTGGAAATGACCCGGAATATTCTGCATTATATGCGTTATAATTATAGTTCCCGCAATTTGACGGAGTCATACACCACAGTTTGCAAACGTCCCGAATATCATGAGTGGGCTGGGTAGCTAAGGCAAAACTCATTGGCTCTTAATGTTGCACGTAAGTCAGAATATATGTAGCTCGGCTTGTCGGTTACGCGTTTTTGGAAAGAAGCGAAACTCAATGGGCGGCTAACGAAATAAAGCGTAAGCAATGTTATGTGATCGTACAAAGTGATAGTCTAGCCCTACCAACAAACTTGTTTACTTGGCGATGCCGGATATCCTTGCGTCATCTTGCATTTCAACGACAATGGTGTCGGGATCCGGTACTCTGCTTGCCGAAATGCATCCGTTGGCAATTGTGGTAGGTAGCACTGTTTCGGACTGTAAACAAGTTGTCAACTCGATCAACTTCCTCGCGCGCAATACAGATAACGCTTGCTTTCAAGTAATATAGATACCTGTCGCACGCTAGGTACACTACATTATTTTAAGGGCAAAAGTGAAACATACGTAACACAAGTTAAGAAATCAAATTTGAAAAGTTGATTCGAATATTAACATTAATGTAATAACGAGTTATTCTTATTACTTTATATTCGTTTCACTTCTGCCAAGCGTTAAAGGTAACAATCGGTTCATAATAAAAAGTTAAAAATCAGAATCAGCGACACCCCAATTTACTATTCGTTCCAACTATCGCTATGTCAGTAAACAATGTCTATCTCGAAACTAGTAACAATTTGTGTCATTTGCCCACCTGCTATTTTCCAAGCAGCTCAGTCGGCCTCTTTCAACATATTATATCAATTATACGATAAGCATATTTCACCTGGTAAGCTGCAGCATCCAGTGCCATCAGTTCTTTCTTCGACAGTTGTTCCACGACAGCTGCGGCATAACAATCTCCGAGCATGTTGTTGGTGGTCCTTATTCGGTCACTGTAATTCAGTATTAACACGCGCTTTGACGAGGAAACATGTCCCGATAGAAAATTCACGTCCTGGCGGGCCGGAAAATGTTCGAGATACTCACACAAACCAGTCAATTGCGAAGAGGAGGGACACATCGTGAACTGGAGCGTCAATGGCGCTCAACACTACCAAAAGCAAAACGAGAGCAGCACTGGGAACTGATGCTGACGATACGGACGCAGCCGTAGACGTTAATCTGTCGGCAAAGAAAGAATGAAAACAACAAATTATTACACATCGACACGAAAGTACAAGTTGAACTTAGGAGTGTATAGCGTGTCTGATTGCTATTACAGATATGAAAATGTGAAATGTAATGAAAAGTTATAGTATCAAATCAGGGAATAACAGTTTTTGATAATGTGTGCGTTTACTGTTAATTGAAATGTCGAACTGATTAGTGTAAACATATTCCTATCGCAGATTATATTTTCAATTATGGCGTTAGTATTTATTTCTTTGGGTCCACATTGTTCTGTTTTTAAAGACCCCTGTCGATGATTACCGTACTTAAACTTGCTTTAAGAAAACAATTGTAGTTCCGTAAACGATAGACTGTCTCTAACTTTAATTGAAAAGACTACGCGTTCAAAATTCAACTACAATAAAATTGACTGTGTATAACGAGGAGCACAAAGGATAACAGAAGAAATACTTGATACGCAAAATCTCTTACATGACAGTGATAATTTCTCCGAAGCCCAAATAAATGCCGTTCATTTGAGCGATGAATATGCTAGCGACCGCAACAAAGAGGGCAGTCCCGTCCATGTTAATGTTGCAGCCGATCGGCAGAACAAATCTCGTGACTCTAGGGTCGACTCTGAGCTTGTCGGTCATCAAGCGAAAGGTCACCGGTAGAGCGGCGGCCCTGAACAAAGCTCCGTTAGACAAAATCGGGCAATGTATAACTGATCAATTACAATGAACAATTCTGCGTGTCCCAGGTAGCTGCAGGCGTGTGGTCATTCTGGCATATCATCTATCCCGATGTGACGCAATGACAGTTCAACCGTCTCAAATCGTAAAGAAGTCATCCAACGTATCTACCGCGTGCACTGTCAACGAACGCTACCGTAACTTACGCAAATCAATTGACGAACGGCTACATAAGCTCGCGACCGAATTTCCCACGCCTTTTCACACCAAATCGCTTGCCCATCTACAAGGTGACACGATTTCCCGCTGACGGGTCTCTCGAAAGGGGGCACAAAGAAGCTCGCTCGAACGTATAGCCAGAATGACCGAGAAAATAAACTGAAAATCAATGAGGATTAGTTCCGGAAGCACGAGCCGCTAGGTCGTTCATCGTCTCGGCCACAGAAATAGGCGGAGGTAGGGTTTATGCGCCTGGCTTGCCAGTTTGCCTATCTTTCATTACGCTCGCCTGTAACAGTCAGTTGTATGTACATTTATCTGCGGCCATCGATTACTTACCAAGGGCCACCCTCGGTCTCTCGTCAGACACAACCACCTGCAAAAGGCCGCGTGCAGCGCGTGTTCTAATACATCATCATTGATATTCATACAGTCTCTGTTCAGTAACATTGAGAACAGTTTCTCTCAGTCGCACGTGAACGCACAGTTGTGCACGATCTTTTCTGGAAAAAGTTAATCCACAGAGAAAACAGGTTGAATTAGATATCATGAGACATTGCGGGACGTATTTTTTTTTTTTTTTTTGGTGGCAGAAGTGGGGGTCTTGAATTTGGCGGATCGGGGATAATGGATTTCCACGTATATAGCTAATACGGAGATTGGGGGAGCGTGGACGAACAAAGGATGCTTTCATGTTTTCCACAATTGCGAAGCGTCCTGTCGCCCGATGTCTGTCTCTGGAATAATTTGACATTTTCTTTCCTCGATCGCGCCTACCTTAATTCACATCCTGATTGTTTAACGTACTGTCCCGTCACAGTTCCTACCTTTGACAGATTTTTTCATCGATCCGAAACTCAATATTCGACCATGTAATACGAAAATTGTCCAAGTTTCGATACACTAATTGCCCTGCGAGCATACAATGTATGTGACCTTGAAAAGGTTGAACGTTCGTATATCCACTACCAATACCCCACTGTCGTCTGAAATCTAGTGCAGAGTAATGTACCGTGAAGCCAATCGTCAAATATTCAAGCGATCCGAAGCAAAGAGAAAAGTGATCCGGGTGAGAAGCCCTTTCTTTGAAAACGAAAGCACGGGATGTTGATGGAAGGGAGGAGAATTGAAAAAATGATCGTTGCTTCGCGCGATCCGCAAATAATTAATGAACGATTAGAGAATATATAGTACGTGGTTCAGCAGCTCTCACCAGTCACGGACGTCCTTGTCATACCTGGAAGAGCGGGCTCGACGCAAGCAACCAATATTTTTCCAGTTCTCGTTCGGTACTTTATATATTAAAGCGTCACATAACTAATGAACGTGCGTGGTGCGGAAGCCTACTTTGGCGGTATCCGTCCATTCGTTAACTTTTTTCCCATCCAACGTTTCGCTGACGACCATATTATCCGAAAAAAAGTCTCAAACGTGTCCCGCAATCGACCCGATACCTTCGCAGGCCCCCTCACCACAAATCAGTCTAGGTGACACGGAATCAGCTGATTTCCGGTTTAAGGAACACGGGTTGGGACCCCCAAAAGCGTTCCAATGCTTTGACAGAGCGGGCAAATTCACTTTTCGGTCTGTTTTCGATCGTTCAAAACTCTCATCCGCTTTAGCTAAGGTCTAGCGTGGAAAATTAGATGGTGTCAGACATAAAGTGCCCCTAGGGACTTTATGTTTACCGCGAACCGGGAGTATCCGCATCCTAAGTGCCACCCAGATCTGCATACCTCTCCCTCCCCTCTCTCTCTCTCTCTCTTTCTCTCTCTCTCTTTCTCTCCCTTTCGTTTTCTCTCTTTCTCATAAGGAGAATGGTCGTTCCTCAGGAACGACATGGAAACGTTGATGGGGTACTGTTAATTGTGGGATTGTGACGGAAAGACAGTACATTGGACGGATCAACTTCTTACGGGGTGGGGGAGGGGGGGGTTCTAGGAATCCAGTCTAATCGTGTTATCGTGTGTTTAGATTTTTTAAAGCTGGGCGTGTCGTTATCCGAATTCTCTGTGTGCAAAATTTCGTTCGCTCAATTCTCATTCGAATCTTTCAAGTTTGCAGCCCTGGTATCGTGTTCACAGCAGAGGACGACTGTAACGATGACCGGGAAGTGTCATCGTAAATCCAAACGTAACAGTTACATTAACATGTACATAATGGCTATATTGGCGTTCGTGTTAGAATTCGTCCCGTTTTGCACTCACGTCAACCCGATTTCCTTTTTCATTGTGAAACAGCGACAATTTGTTTTTTTTTTCCTTTTCATACGGTTTCGAAAAATCGTAGCAACTCGGTCAGTGTTACCATGGAAGACTTTTCTGTTTTCTTACTATTCTCACGAATGTTCAATGTTAAAGTAGTACTGTGCATTCTTTCGCTTGTGCGAAGAATATTCAGCGATTGCGTAATCGCGTGTAGTCTTCAAATCAGATTCGTGAATGCCTGTATCAGTTATGAATTCGTATTTCACATTCTCGCAATTCAAATAGTTACGCGCACTTGTCGACCGATAGCTCGAAAATTTTGATCTAGCGAAAGTACAAAATTTATATCTCGACGATAATGAAAGTGTACCATCGGTTTTGAAATCGTAATTGCGCGTAAACGGGCAAGCGTCGCAAAAAAGCGTTAACAACTAACGTTGCACAAATTCGATCTGCCGACAACAGATTCGTCATTGAATTCAAACAGCGCGTACATAAATTATTCGGCGAAATTGTCGCTGCGCAAAAGATTATCATCTAAGAACAGCTCATGTTACGATCAGAAACGCAAAACGAAGAATGTATAGAAAAATGAAGGAAAACAGTTCCGTAACGATATTCGAGTTACACAAAGTGTCCAAACTTCTCTTCTGACGTACGAGCGGCATCGCTCGTACATCGCACCAAGTCTCTCTTTTTTACAACTTGAAACAAAAAAGAGGAATGCGGTAACGTTACAAAAGTTCAGTCGGAACGACTCTCTCTCTCTCTCTCTCTCTCTCTCTTTTCTCGTCGGCAAAAAACAAGAGACAAAAGTAAACGTTCGGATGTCGGATTTAATCGGGCGGAACGAAATCAAGAGAAACTCGTATAGGGGGTGGATGAGAATGAAAGAAACTCGTACAGGGGGTGGGATGTAAAAGAATATCGGGAGGTGGGAGCAATAAAACACGTGGCTAAAGGGAGAAAACGATCTGAACCGAAATAATGATAACAACTGAGTTCCCGTTAAGGTAGGCGCGACGGATCTCTGTTTGATTTTTTTTTTTTTTTTTGCTGAAGGTCAGGCTGAGGTTTGAAGCTCGACGACTCACGTTGATGCCATGGCGAAAGCGGTGAGTGTACCCTGGGCGAGGCCGGCGTAGAATTTAAAGGGGTTCTTTCTCACGAAGGCCAGGTAGATCAACTGCATGATCACCAGCTGATAGAAAAAGACACCGACCACGATCGTTGCGATGAACCAAATGAGTTGCGACATTACCAGGACCAAATCGTTGACGCCGAGGATCTTACCGGCGATCACTGAGGTAATACCAACCGGTGTCATCCTGAAATTGAAATCAAACGAATTCAATTAATTGACTTGCCCCGCTTCGTACAGTCAGGATAATGTTAGGTTGGCAAGAAAGAAATTTTGGTCCTGCAGCGCGAACTCATATTTTTTAGACGAAAGATAAACTTTAATATATATAATTTATTTTGCATTCCCTTTCGGTTTCACATCTTGTACACCTTCCTCTTACAAAACAGCCTTATCCTACGTTGACCTACCGATAAGCTTTAATCAACGATATATTTATTATTTTGATTCGTAACTTAAGTTTGGCTAATATCAAATGTCAACAGGAATATATTTTAACACTGACAGTTCTTCGAGAAAATCGTAACGCTATGTTTGAAAACCGAAAGTACTTTCTTGCCAAGCCAATGTAAAGAGTGATACGGTAAAGTAAGACAGAAATATTGTTGCTATTTTTATGTCTTTGAGGAATGTTAGCATCTTTATGCTGACACTCGTCAGATTTAAGTGCACCGTGTAGTGCCATGATAAGTGAAAAGGCACGTCAGCGGAGATACTAATTAACGAAAGTTGGCAGAAATTTAATGTATTCAGACATTTCTCCGGTTTTAAGACAGCAAGCGCCAAAGAGTGTCTTTTCGAGTTAAGTGCACTTTGTCTGCAAATTATGCACTTGTGAGACATAAATTGAGGGCAAGTGTTGACTATTTTGAACCAAGGAAACCTGTATTATCGCGGTCGTTAGTTTTGCTTTTATCATTATTATCACTACGTATAGAGCACTATGTATGTACTTGAAACAGCCGGTAATGGAATTCTTCTGGATTCTGTTCGAACCCTATCTTGTTACTAATACTTTTGTTCTAAGCAAACTGCGATCTATTATTGAAGCGTCTAAAATATTTCCCTGAAGGAAGAAGGTAAAATGTTTGTTTTTTACTCATAAAGTTGAAAGTAGATACAGCAAGAATAGAAGAAAAGGAAATCAAATTTCGTATAACTGTAGTATTTGCAACGAATGAATTTTTTACACATTCTCACAAGTCACCAAAGCAGTGATAGGGCAAATAAAATTACTCGACTGAATAATTCTAAAATAAACAAAAAAAGCAAAACATCAGTATCAAGTACTATAAATGTTGTAAAAATTCATAACAAAATACATAATGAAAATGTACTGCTTCAATATGATTCAAATGATTCGAACAACTGTTTTATTTCCACTAGATGTATAATTAAAGACTTTCAGAAACAACATAAAAATGTTGCTTACAAAACATTTGTCAACACCCTGCAGTTTCACGCAGTTTTCTTTCAAATTGCAGTCATTCTTCAAACGCAATCAATTTTTATCTAACATAAAACCGTATACGCGATTAAAGATGCTCTCTTAAATCAAAAAGGGGCAAATACCTAATTCTTAAGAAAATAAATTCATTCAGATTTCATCTACACTTTCAGTTCAGAAGGACACTAGCAACGGACTATTTCGGTTGCGAGTACGAACTTCAATACCTGTCTATTCGAGAAAGTCCTTTACTTACCACATTACAGTTGACACCATTCGCATAATGACTTCGAAGACAGCCTTGAAAAAATCTATAACGACCTGACCCTTTTCGCCGAGAGTACCTAAGAAAGTGCCGAAGACGAGGCAGAAAAACACTATGCCAAGTGTGTTCGTGCCGCTTCTGTATTGGATAACCCTCATGAGATCTGCCTCCTCGAGAACTTCGTTTGAGGGCAATTTGTCCGTCCAATTCTGATTCGTTTGTTTCTTGGGAACGTACACCGTGTGTGCCTACAAATTTCACGATTCGCGTAAGGATAATTCTATCGCCCTGTCATTTGCCTTCTTTTGCGTAGGCACTCATACCTGCTGAAACGCAGCTTGAAAGAGATTATCCGGGAACATGTTCCTGCGAACAGAGAAAGTTATTCGTCAGAGTCAAAATAAGTTTATAATACGAGCTATGTAGATTTTTATAGTTGTACATTGACTATCTCCACAGAAATATTCATTAATATATTTTATGGAACTATCGGGAAATGTACGTAGAAATACGCCAAGAAGTAAATATTGTATATCGTTTGATTGTCAAAGTTTGCAATAGAAGAGTTTAACAGCTGCTAAAAATTACTTCGGTAACAATATTTGCCCTGTCAGGCTAGACATGCATGTCGATATCATATTACCTTCCGTGTATATAAGATAATGGTTTTTCAAGTATTTGGCATACGCAGCGAATTGTCAAGATGAGACAACAGTTTAATTTCCATAAACTCGTTCTAAAGTTTGTTAAGTTGTTAGTTGCACGTGAGGTCACAGTAATTTGGTAATTACAGATTTTGGATAAATAATCGATACTGTTGTTCCTTCGCGTATTTCAGTAGAACTAACACTACTGATTCTGTGAATCATTTATCATTGATTTTAGAAAGATGACCACTGTGTTAGTTGAACGTCTATCGTGCAACGCGTGTACGTTACTACCATTGTTTGATGTATACTGAAGAAGTATGTGCTTGCAGTTTGCACGTATCAATTATCCATTTTGAGATTGCCGCGAGCAATACCGGTAATAACCGGCCGAATAAACTTTGCGTGACGTTTGATAATACACAATAGCCGGTTAGCAAACGATGGGCAGACGTAGATGAAAGCTTTACGGTACACCGTATGTAAGCGGAACATACCCAATCGATAAGCTTCTATTTACATCGGCACAGTCTCATCACAGTAAAATCTTTTTGGCTGTACGTCATTTTCAAAATACCATGTATATTCACTGTGCGTGTATAACTGTGAACGTCGGCTTAAACAATAACTTTCTACCGATAGTTTGACATGCCTGACAACGTATCAAATTGTTTATGAGAATAGCGGTCAGTAGCCAATCAACTGTCTTAAGCGTTATTACGCACACGTTTGTTGAAGTTCAAGGCCGTTGCAGATTGGTATAGTGGTTTGGAACTAGATTTTAAGGGAAGTTGTGCCTAATCGCGTGCTGTTGTTTCAAATTCGCATTGCGTTCAGTACTTAGCTTTGCGTACAAGTTCACATTGTTCAATGGTAACACTTGTTTTTACTGAAAGCCGGTTACTGTTCTTAAACTGTATTTTCAATAGGCATACATGTATAAAACGCAACAAATAAAAAAAATGAATGATAGAAAAGTTACCGACTATAAGTGCGTAAAATTCAATTTGGAAAGTGCAAGTATGAGTACTTAAAGGACTAAACATTATTCCCTGTTACTATCGGCTGAACACTAAAAAGAGACGTGACATGTGCCACACTGCGCTACATCCAGAGACCTCATTCTCGAATTCTTTTACGTGTCAAAGTACTGCGGCGGTAGAGTACTTAAATTTTTTAATTTTGTCCGCAGCAGGAAGAATTCGTAAAATTAAATCGACCTTCGATTATAAAAACGTAGGTTACACGACGGGGCTACTTCGATTTCTTTTTACACGACTTATCCGGTAGATCGAAGCCAAGACTTTTCGGCACAGAGTCCAGTTTATATTGGCACAACTTCTTACTGAATATCCGTATTCGATGAAAAACTACAGCTTTCGAACAAATTCGCAATTCTCCGACTTTAACCTCCATCCCCTCTTAAAGCTCCGAAGGACACACGAATAACAAGAATCGATGACCCTCACATGTGTCAACACATGTGCCAAACGTGGACTAAGCCGGCCTTGAGCAATTTTCAACGGTTTTCACGTATCCCCTTTTCCACGGACAATACATCTTTTTTTTACCAATTACAGAAAAAATGCAGAACAATCGCTCCATTGTCTTCTTACAAAGTAAATAATATGGCACAAAGGTTTTAAAAATGCAAATATTTGACGAAAACTTAATTTTTGACGCCTACACATTTTGTAAACTTTTACCCGTCTCTGTTATAAATAATCGGTTTTTACCTTCCTAAGTCGAGAAGGCTGTCGAGTATGTTCACAGCTCTGGAATGAGTCGAGGGCGTGATCGATTCTCTGATTCCAGGATCTCCAGGATGAATGACGAGCACCAGCACAACGCCCAAAATAGCATTCAACAGGGACGTCAATATAAAGTACACCAAAGTTCGCACTGCGATCATTCCGTTCATTCTGGCATTTAAGCTAGCTGAACCTGTACGAATGAGAAAATGTGCCTGTCAACGGACGCCTGCCTTCTATCGCCATTTGCAATTTTAATGTGGACTCGGATCGAGAGATTAGACTCATCGTATGAATTCACTGACCGGATATGAGACTGGCTATCACAAGAGGTAAAATCATCAATTTGAGTAGCCTCATGAACAGTTCTCCAGGATAACTGATTAGCATAACTGCATCGTCGCCTAAGTCTAAAGGCCGAAGTCCAAACCCTGCAAAATAAAATACACAAATATAGGCTGAACATCCAAATGAAAGTACAGTAAATCCGTTCAGACCTAAAAATCGATGCTTCGAGGCAGAGAATTAATTTTGAATAAATTCTCGAACATAATGGTGTTAAGTAAAATAATTGTTTCATTGTCAGATTGAAACTACGGAGTTTGCATGACGGCCGCCCGTTAAATAACGAACACTATCCGTACGTAAAGCTTATATAAATTTGCACGCAAGACGTAACATCCCCGATGCACCCGAAGTACATTTACTATGTATTGATTTATTTATCACGTGTAAGATTCTACGCCCCTTTCGCGTACGGCGGGGCAGCTAACTTTTTCGAGTACGTCGTCAGGCGAGTTAACTAGATGAGACTTTTCAAGGAAACCTCTTGCCGATGATTGACGCCTTTACGCGGGGCATAATGCGATTATACATTTACATAACCGGCACTAATTTCGAACCGAGTCAATTCAGAAGCTCGCGCACATCCGCGAGCATTGAAAATTTAAACGAGACGCCTTCGGAGCTCCGGACGAATATATCGCGGTTTGTTAAAATGTCAGCGCGATACAGTGTGCGGGTGGCCATTGCGCAAGAAACTATTTGTAACATCGGTGCAGGACGTAAAACGTTTACGATTAAGAAGCCCCTGCCGTCATATTAAGCTATTATATTATTATATTAAGCGCGCTCGGAGTCTCAGCTGACGTCGATGACATTTTCGCGTTTCATCTATCGTGATTCTTGCATCATTGCTCGAAACGCTTAGATAACGACGTAATGGAATGTACTCTGTATGTTTATCCTGTTAATCGAGTGCAATGTTAATGGAATGCCTCGGATAAGAGGGCAGTGCATGTTTTTCTTCCGAATAATTCATTCCGTAAAATTGAATTATATGAACAGTGTGCAGTTTTCATTATACGTTATTTCCTGGAATTCACATTTGTTTGCCATACGAGAAGTAGCGTGACGACGTACAATGCATTGAGAACGTACGGGCGGAAAAAGTTGTTCGAAAGACTGAACGCGACGGTGGCAAAAACTAATAATCCATACGCAGACTGTAAATATGAAAGTAACGATTTTTATTTAAATCAAGAGATTATTGGAGTAAGCTGAAGCCCAATGAGGAGGCAAACATTTCTTCCGCCCCACGTTACTCTCATGGCCACAAAATAAACATCGACCGTTGTACTATAAGTTGGCGACTCGATGTTTTGCTCGACCGGTTCCGAGAGGATAATTTTTTTTATCTTTTTAACGAGTACACAGTACTTGCGCATCTTAAGAAACTTTCAGTACGCAAAGCATGAAATGTGAACGAACTGTTGGATTTTCGAATTGAATCGGAAAAATAATTTATGTAACGTAAGAGCGATCGGTAAGGTGACACGTGATTTAGGCGAAATTCCGAAAGTAAACAATGTTAAGCAGAACCTTGCCCCACATTTGCGTGAGCTTATGCAAACGTCAATTGTATATCGATCTGAAAATTACGCGCTGACGTGCTCAGTCTATGTCATTCCGGTCGTTTTAAAAATACATTCGTCGCTATATCAATCAATTCGTCACTATAAAGTCATTGTACGACTCACTCCCTTATATAAAGTGTCACACATACGTGTGCAAGTGAAACTTGCTCAAATATAAACAGCGGCATGATCGATTGCGAAAATACTGAATAATTGAATCTTCCACTGATCGAAATAAACTCGTTTAAATTAATTTAAACGGTCAGCTAATGAATACGATTCTCTTTTATTTCAGCCGCAGTTTCATAAATAATAACCTTATTAAAGTTACTGCAAACCTTCACGAGAAAAAAAACAGAAGGATCCATAGAAACAAAAATCCAAGAAAGCTTCGAAATAACAAAACGTGCAAGTTAAAATTTAATTTGAAATCGAACGATGTAAATCATCTGTCACCTGTTTACCACGTAAAATCGAAAAACGAAATGCATTCATGGCAAACTACCGGCGCATCTTATCCGTCTTCCAAACAACCCGCGAACAAAGTCACCGACCGTCCGCCCGCGACCCCTTTCCCATAAAATCATTTACCTAATCACGTTACCGTGCAACGACATTGCCGCAAGCCACAAAACCGAAAAACCAAAAGGAAAGAGAAAGAAAGCAAAAACCGACGAATGGCCATCGAAGCCGCAAGCCGACTGCGCGCGCATCGACCGACTGCCGTTTCGAAAGCGTACAATTGCAACCACCGTAAAAAAATAATAAAGTCACATCCGGACCCACCTAGAATCACGCCGAACAACACACCCGACAAGGTAACCATGAGTAGCAGATTTTCCCGCATCCACTTCCTGGTGTCGGCGGTCACCTTGCGGGGACCCTGAGAGGCCGAGACGTCCTGCCCATCCATCTTGGCGAACAGGTACTCGGAGAATCGTGCCGAAGATTTCTCTTCCATCTCACTGGGCCGCCAGTAAGCGGCGTAGGAGCGGGCACTGGCGCCGGCCGTAGAGGTAACCGCCGAACCTCTCGTCGACTCTCCACCACCGATCGTCGATTCTGCCAAGCTACCTTCTCGCGATCCCTCGCGGCTAACGGCGGGGCCTGGGCAGCACCACGGCGACGACGGGTTGCCGTTTTGGGAGTGTTGCGGTAAATTCGTACGAAAGGAACAGTCGTGTTCGCCCACCAGACGTCTTAATAGCCTGGCGGCCCTTAGGCTCCCTAGTGACACGATCGTGGTACCCGACCAGTGATCTCTCACGGCTCACGGCGCCCGGAACCCGGGACCCGGATTCGGCCGAGAGCCAGGCGGGCCGCTGCTCGAGGATTCGCTCGACCGCGAGCGACCGAGAGCGACCGAGAGTGCTTCCAACGAGATAGATAGGAGAGAGAGAGAGAGAGAGAGGGAAAGGTAAAGGTAAAGGTAAAGGTAAAGTTGATGACGAGCGAGAAGGAGCTTGCGCTTACAGGAAACTGAACCTGGGATAACGGGGAGCTGGGTGATGCTCTCGTTTCGGGAGCTCGCACACACACACTCTCTCTCTCTCTCTCTCTCGCGACTCTTCGGCCGAGCCTTTGGGCTGGACACGCGACGATGTCCCTGCGATCCTCCTGGCACTCTTCGACCTGGGGAGTCGGGATGAGAGGTTTAACGTCGACGTTCAGCGATCTACGGGAGAGTGTTATGTAAATGATGTATGACGCGCACGGGGGGGAAGAAGAGAGGGGCAGAAGGCAGAACGGGGAGGGGGTGGGGGGAGGAGGGAAGGAGTAGAGGACTCGATGCTCGATTCCGGGCACTTACCTGATCGTTTGGCACTGTTGCACAGGGGTTCAGTTACCTCCTAGGCTGAACGGACTCCTGGGTGAAGCAGGACACGCTCGGATATGTCGGCCGTGTCGCACACGATACTCGCCGTTCTTTGTCCGCCTCGGCTACGCGCGCGCACGAACACACACACAGACGGACCAGGGGCGGATGGGGGGAGGGTAGGGCGACTCGCGTCGGTGCAGAATATTCCCTTTCGCCTTCCCTTCGGCACGCCTACCTAAGCCTCTTCCTCTTCTTTCTTCAATCCTTCGCTGAATCGAAATCGACGACGCTATCACCGTTTGCCGCTGTCGCCAGCATGCTTCGACGAATTACGCTTTTTTTCGTTGGTTAGCCCGCTGCAGCTCGCGCGACGAGCTGGAACCTCAATTTTGTTCGACCTCGATTACGAATCCTCGAACTCTCGGCTGTGACGACTCTCGGATGCGCGAATAGCGGTCGCTACGACGGTGCTCCTTTGACGAAGGATGAGTCCCGACTGGGGGCCGGTTACCGGCGGACATTGCCGTATTGATTTTGCGCGAGCGTCGCTCCCCCTTCGTCGATGTAGCCTAGCTTCCCCTACGCTCTGCGAAACCGACACCCTCTCTCTCTCTCTCTCTCTCTTTCTCTCTGTCTGTCTCTCTCTCCGTCTCTCTCGCGCCCCTGGTCGGCCGGCGTACTTCCACTCCCGGCATCGTATGTCGAACGATCGCGGCAAACGCCTGCGCGAGCTGCGCCGACTCTAAGTCGGTCGCAAGACAAGGATATGCATTGACGTTGTTGCCGTTACGGCTCGATCGTGCGTCGACCAAATGGAACGGGATAAACACGGTGACACGAGGTAGGCAGGCGAGCGACAGAGAGAGAGGGGTGGACGAGAGCAAGGGTGAGAGAGAGAGAGAGAGAAGGGGAGGGTGAGAGGGGTGGACGAGCGCGAGAGTGAAAGAGTAGAGAGAGAGAGAGAGAGAGAGAGAGAGAGAGAGAGAGAGAGAGAGAGAGCTAGAAGGGAAGAGAGAGAGAGAAATATCTAGAAGGGGAGAGAGAGGGTTCGACGAGTGCCAGAGTGAAAAAGTAGAGAAGAGAGAGAACGACAGGGAGAGAAAGAGAGAGTGAGAGAGAGAGAGAGAGAGAGAGAGAAGAGAGAAACAGTGAGAAGGGGAGAGAGAGAACGAGAGGGGGTATTAGGCTGTGGAAAAAAAATGGTGGGGGAAGGGTTGGACAAGGGGTGACGGGCACGGAGGGGAGGCACAATGAAAACGAGAGCAGAGGGAAGAGGCGACAGCGATGGATGGTACGAATTTCAACGACCTAGAAGTGTTGTAAGGACATGAAGGATTTGTTGAACGGAAGGGGTCAGAGATCGAAAATGGCGGGATTAGCGAAGAGGAGAATGTTATTGCGATGCGGATGCGGTGGTAGGTCGTTGGCGGGTGATATGAGGCGGATTTCTACGAGGTTCGAACTGGGGGAATGAGGGAATTGATTTTGAATTGTAGAAAGTAGAGTGCGAGCTACGAAGCGCAATTAACGTAGACCTGGTAACAGCGAAATTGGAAAATGGTAATGAGGTGCGCGCTGGTAGTAAAAGTAAAATGTATAGAACTGAGCGTACGACGGGATACTGTAAGAATGCGGAGGGGGCAGTGCTAATCCGGAACAAATGAAACGCATGCGTAAATAGGTTAACGTGCTAACCAGGAATTGCGGTTGCAGCAATTAGATTATGAGCTGTACTATATTTGGTAATTAAAAGAGAACCTGTACGTATTGAATGTTTTCACGCTTACATACTTTGTTCTGCGTTAAGAACGCAGTAGAATTACTTTTGTATATCGACACTGTGGGTGTAACATGTTTAGGGTGGATTTTATGCAAATCTTATTCGTTAATGAAAATATAATTGTGCAAAGGTTTGACATGTTATCTGTCGAAATTATTCGAAAGATTTTGGTTTCGAGAGAAATTGCACGATGTTTACCTTAATAGTAAATTCGCATGCCGTCTGACCATATATTGATAAATTCCCTGCGAACGGCAGTTTACCACGTTCGCAACGATCTTTTCTACTGATGATGCATCTACAGTGAGGGTGCTATAGTTTCTACGTGATCTCCCAGATGGCAGCACATTAGTTCGAGAAATGGGGTAGTTCGGTATGCAAATGCTTAGAATAGGGCGCCACGTTTGTAACGTTCGTTTTTCACTTTACCCTGCTACGTTCGCACACGGTAACCTTCGATTTTGTCACCTTCTGTCTGTAACAGTTCCTGTTACACAGGGCCAGGGATGTGCTTACTTTCAGCAAAACAGTCTATTATAACCCAAAAAACATCGGAAGTATTTCTCTTTAGGAATGTCTAACGAAATTCGATCTCCTATACTCGAAGACAAACACTGCGATAAGAAATTGTCGCGAGACTGTTTAGGCTTGAATCGAAAGATAAGCGTAAGCTGAGGCGAAACCGAATGCCCTTGATTTCTGGGAAGCCGGCAAAAAAATGTTCAGAAGCAGTCGTCTCGCTAACTACATGGATAACCAATGAGCGCCTCAGATAATGTAGATGTGCTAGTTGACAATATGTCTTTTCAGTGGAACATCACTTGGGCTTCGTTGATCGAACAGAACCCTTCAATCTTTTCCTTCAACGGGTACAATTCCACTTAGTCTTTGGTCAGTTCAGGATGTATCTTTTTGGCCTTCACACTGCTGTTGAATTGGATTTTTATTGTTTCACCGAGCGACCTTGAACAATGAATTCAGTATAAAGCGCTGTGAGAGGTGGTAAGTTTTTACTTTAGCGTTTAGGGTCCTGTTATGTTTATGCGACTTTTAATAAATCCAGAGACTAACGTCAAACTTCGTCCATGGCTCTATCCAACCTTGACTTGTAAATATGATAGCTGTCTGTCTTTTCGTGTTCAGTTTATTACCATTTCTATTTTGCTGTATGCAAATACTCCCGTTACGTTTATCTCACTTCTCTAACAGACTTTTTTGGTCGCGACTGATCCTAGTAAATATATGGATCGCAATCGACTAAAAACGGCAAACTCGAACGATATCCGCGATCTAGGTCGAAGTCGATTGCTCGAATTGGGAAGATATTACATTTTTTTGCGGCACTGTCTGTTCAAATACTCTTGCATTTTAACAGTCCGGCAAACGTTTTCATTTTCTTTTCTCGTATGTTTGAATGGACGGACAATGAAAGTCTACTGAATACTAGATAAATGAACGTATGCGTTTTACTAGTATGTACAATTAGTTAAATATATGTATATATATATATTTATTATATTTCGCAGATCTAGTCTGTGTATGTATATATATATATTTGACTGCCCAGTATACATATATGTCAGTCTTTAAAAAGTCAGTACTTTTTTACCCCTGGCCACGGAGCAGATCTACGAAAGCAGGGTAGTCCATCCTACAATGTAGGGGGAGTGTTCGAAATTCGTGCATTAAAAGTATTCTCCTGTGGACAATAGCCGTCTCGTCGTAAGACAAAAGGTCTGCCTTCGAGGTCCTACTCATTTCGTTTTTTTTCCTCTCTCGCTCTATCGGTGACGGACTCGCCGTAAAAAGCGACAAAGTTAATATCCGAACACAACTTTCCCCGGCGCGAAGTTTCCTTTCAACTCTGCCCGCCGTGATACGAGATGTGAATGGGCCTTGTTTCTTGTTTTAAGAGAAAAAGAACGCCCAGTGACATCGGTAGTGGAGTTAACGAACTAATTATATCTTCCTGTCTTCCGTCGTCATACCGATGCCTTCGTGACATGCGCGTTACGTGACGATAGGTCAGATTTGATTCGGATACAGAATTTCTATTAAGATACTTCTCGTACTGTTGCTACAGTGAAGTAGAGTTGAAATTGCCAAAAGAGTGAAACCTTGGCAGTTTCAATATCGTGTCAAGCAAAGTAAAGTAGAAGGACAGGGACTTAATTAATTAATTATTGTAATTATAATATATGTAAAAATAATTAATTATAATTATTGAATATTATTCGATCAAGATAATACAACTTCGCCCAAAGAAGTGTTTTTGTACACTCATAAACCGTTGCTTATTAGATCTGAAAATAGGGATTTTTCTATATCTTTATAATTAATGCGATAAGTATTATGGCTGTCAGTTTTCCGTTTTTGACTTCGTCCAATGTCTTTACCTTTAATGAAATAACTAAAAAATTTGGTGAAGTTTTTACTCCTTGAGCCTCGCTGAACCACTCATTGTCTTCTCTGGCACGTTGTGCTATTCATACAATACATATTTGAAGATTCTTATCGAAAGTTAAGCATGAAAAAATTTAAATATTTTTCTCTGTCATAAGGTTAACTTTAAAGTGCAAAGTATCACTGACAAATCGTTGAGATTATAATTATTAATATTGAATGTCGACGCTCGAATTCGTCATTTTCTGATCCATTTGTTGAAGTTTCTTTTTTATAATTAATATCAGAAGTAATATATACTCTGTTATGTTGGGTTGAAGAAATTCGTTCTGTTCTCAATATATCCCTCCATCCTCAAGATTGCTTGCCACTATACAAATTGCAAAGTATAAGTTTCGAGCATGTTCTTCCTATGCACGTTATTATCGCTTTCAACGTGGATAGAGTTCGCGTTTTTGGCTATTTTATAAAGAGACGCGAGCGGGGTCACCTCTAACTTTTTAAATAGAGCGTCGTAACACGTCTCACTCTGGTTACGACCATTGCGGATATCTTCAGCAACTCTTTCACCGAGTCTCCTTGAGATATCCATCCTCTTTTCCTTGGAATTCAATCATTTTCTTCCCGAACACGTCTCGATTCGACAATAAAGCAAATGGTTTACAAAATTTGAACAAACACATCAGCATAGCGTTATGTCTACTGGTTGATTATGTGCGCTAGATATTATATTTTAAAACGGACCAAAATCTTCTTTGCAATATCGGTTTAATTGGTAGGTTCAAATATGAATTATTTCAGACTACAGAGAAGAAGTATTAAAAATTAGAAGAGAATTAGCAAAATATTTCACCCAACTTTTGCAATTACTTCAAATAATTATATTGTCAAAAATAAATTGTATAGTAATATTTATTGCATGGGGCGGAAAGGTGAAGAAACATGAAGATTGCAAATATTCGGTGAAAAATTTAACATATGTATCCTTAGAGCGAAAGTGAAACGGACATTTTTCTTCAACCCCCAGTCTCTGCTCGCTTCTCTATGCCTCCTTCTCCTAGAAAAGAATGAAAAGAATGGGCAAACATAATTAGTATGCCATGTTGATCCAGAATTACTCGGAACTTTTCGTGACAAGCAATTCTAGCGTGGCGATGAACCTGTAAGATTAAGTAAATAAAATAAAAATACGACGGCACATTATACTAACAACTGGTAAGCACTTTAACGACTTTTTATCGCAGTCGAAGAATAATGTAGTGGTGTTTTACATGAACTATTCTTGCGGTGCTCGTATTCATAGCGAATCAGTTCATCCTACTGTATCAATTAGGTTTTTGAACTATACTGATATGAAACAAAATTCCACTTAAATATAAATTAAATAAAAATTAAAAATAAATACACAACACGTGATCATATATTCAAACAGCTTACAACAGAATCCTACATTTTCTTTAAAAAACTTTTACCCACACAGCATACTTCAATGTTACGACATTAACATATTCCCCAATAGACATTGTCCTGTAATATTACAAGCTTCCTTTCGATCCCTAAATGGAGAACTTAAAGTAAAAAGTGATGAGAAATAGATTTCAATACATTTCAATCGTTGAAAACTTTTCCGAAAATATACCGTCTATTTTGCCCTGAATATCGTTCTCTAATAACCGAGAAGTAGTAACGGGCAAGCGAATGAATGGTCGTATTACACTGTAATACGTCGCGTACGATCAGCACGGCGAGGCTCAATGACGAAGCGAATTCAATTTAAATCGATCAAAAGATTTGCACTCACGATGAAAAGGTAGGACAAAAAGGACGATGACGAGGCCGAAGGGCGAAGAAGTCGAGAGGATATTCGGGATATCGTAAAATAGAGAGAAAAGAGTATCGAGTAGGGGTTGCAGTGATCGGATTATCTTCAGATTCGCCGAAGCATATCTGATTCACTTAATCAATCCGATCCTTACCGGGCACGTATTTGAACCGAGAACCAAAGTGGCCTTGTCCTATGAAATTTCCTCTTCTTTATCTTGCGACCGTTGATAAAGATACTCACAGAATGTCGGCTCGTTCGATTTCGCCTACTCGACTCACGCGAAGATCTTACGTACGGAAAAATGAATTACAGTATATTTATTTTGGTCTAGAAAAAATGTAAGCCGGAGAAAAGAATGTCAAGAAAGAATTTTCGTTTTTTAAAGCATAGATAATGATGTAATTTTTTATTAAATATTTTTCTCAGGGCTGACATTTTTTTCCTTCTCTTATTTGATGTTAATCACATTTAAACTTCGGAACAAAATGGAAAGTATATTGAGATTAACGTTTTTTCCTTATAAGTTTCATTTCACACTACAAAATCGAAATTACTTTCTTGCCAACGTGATATATTCCAATCTAATCAGATTAACAGTTATAGTTTCTCTTTCAGCTGCTTCCAAATATTTTAGTATCTTTCTCGCGCCTATCATAGCATGCAAAAGATCCGAAATTAAAAGCATCCTCCTTCCTGACTCGATTACTGCAATAAAGGGAAGATGTGCGCAGAGTCGATCCAATTTTGCGGGGAGCGCAAACAATGAGAAGTCGATAATTAGTTCGACGAGGAGAATTGGGGGAAAAAAAGACGCGCAGCCGGTTTGCAGATTTAAGCAGATTTAAGGATGGCTCGTACCGATCGGCGAGTCGCTTTAAGCTTGGACAACCTGCGGTATCGAAGACAAGAACCATTATGCTAGCACGTAAGGCCACGTCAGCCAGAAGTCAAGTATTCCTTCTACCTTGCATTTCCAACAGGCATCCACTTTTCTTTCCCTCTCACGTACATGCTTCTTTGTGACGTCATTCGGGCGACAGCGCTGTTTCTATTGAGTTTGTCGGCCTATGTTATTGTGCCCTATTGTTTGAAAAGAGGATTATTCATTGTCTGCTAGACGCGAACAATCTTTGCGAGGCTTAAAAAATATTAATTTATGTTTTTAAGCTTTTTAAGACAATATCTACTGTTACGAGATCATTGATGTATCATATGAATGTAGATTAGGTATTGAATAGTGTAAATAGTAATGATTGTCTTAGATACGTTTTTACGTGGAACTTAATGTATGAACGATAGGAACTCGTTTTGCGTATACAATATTTCTTTCAATTCTACGCTGCTTCAATATTGGAACTACTCAAATATGGAAATATTGTAATACTTACTTTTCTATTATGGTAGGTATATGTTTGTTACCTCTTTAAAATATTCGCGCATTGTTTACAGCCTACGCGGTGTGAAAAGTTAAAGTGCAAGCCAGGCTGAAGCTGGAATTGAAACTTTACACTTCAAGGAAAATATTCTGCGGGGAATAAATATAACTCTTCGTAAACGATAACGACTCCATACGTTGCATAAAATTCTCCCCAGAGTTACATCATTTCTCGTATTGTTCCCCGCCGTTTCTGTAATGCTTTTTTACGGTTACACGCAAGAAATAAATTGCGAATTTCTTTTATTAGCCTGACTGTAGTATTGGGGCACAATTCGTGTTGCGTTTTTCACGAAGTCGAGTAAAATTCATGTTAAAACCGACGATATTCGTGTACAGAGTAGTAGTATACACAGGAAACAGAAAAACATACCATATTGTTATCGTACATTGACATTGAAAAGATAAGAGTAATACACATAATGTGCAAGGCCAAAATACTAACAGAATGGAATATTTACGTATAAAAAATCAATGGTGACGTCAGTGATTCTAACATTTTCCGTTGATAAACGCACAACGTGCGTTGCCACTTATCGTTAATCAGCATATCGTTCATCGAAGAGAATTATTCAGTAAAGGCACGTCACACATTCTGTTCCTGACGTTTGCAAACATAGTCTGACCACATAGACTTCACCGTTATCGTTCCATTTATTATCAAAAATATGAAAAGTGTCAATCCAGTTTCACGTTGATCATACGGCTGAAACTTTGGGCGCGATACTTAATCTAAATAGGTGCCGAAATGAAATTACTGCGTTTGTATCATAACGAGTTCAACGAATTAAATTTGTTCCCGGTCGAAATTGCATTTATTTCGAGATCATTTAAAGGAAATTTATCAACGCCCTTCGTTAGTGTTTTTTATATAGTCGTACAACGATTTGATTAAGAGGATAAATCAGGGTTCGTTGGAAATACTGTCCGATAGTTTCTTGCAAAATAAAGAAGAGTTGTTCGGACAAAGTTCTTTTCAGGCACTGGATGTAATTAACGGAAAAATAATGTGTGTTTACGGAAAGTTTTGAGTGGACAGCCAATATAACGTCCGCACGTGCTTGCATGCGACAGTTATAAATTGAATATTGCAAACTAGTTTTCTTGTAGCGCGTATTATCACGTTTATCTAGGTCATTAGATTATAGACATTTCACAAAAAAAGTATTGTATTTTGGACATTTCTATTCCGATAAATTAGGTATCCCTTTATACCGAACTTATTGACGTCTATTACGCACAACTGAATTAAGTAATATTCGAACCAACATTATGAATTGTTTTCTTCAATTGCGTTTAATTACATTTTCCACCGAATGTTCACTCCCATCAGCCATGTCACGAGACTGCTACTCCATTTAAAATAGGATTTTATTTAATCCGGCATTACGAATGCTAATCGTCCGAAACGCTCAATGGGATTTCATCCCTCCCCTTAACGTCCCTTAACCTAATTTTTCAAAGAAGTTCCCGCTCGAGATTGCCCTATCTAGAAAACGAAATTATCGCCAGTAATTCGATCGACCTCCGTAAACCATTTCCTTCTGCTCAATTTCCTTCTTCATACCACCGTTTCTTCCACTCTTTGCATAACCTGTTCCGTTACAGAAGTCCAATCCTTTCACCGCGTCGTAATTACTTTGAGTAATATTCAGTCTTATAAATAAAGATGCGAGACAACTCGGCGCGCTTTAAGCGGAAGTGGCAATGTTGTTATCCTATATTCCATTTCAAACGTTGGGCAGTCATCGATGATCGTACCTTCTGACCGTTGTACGGTCCTGCGACCCTGGTCAGTAGATGACTGTTACATAGAGGTGGCCAACCTTTGGCTGGAGGACACCTAGGGAACCCATGTAACGTGCGCGTGCGCGCACGCGACAGAGAGAGACGAAGGGAGTAAAGTACACATGTCATAAATATCAACCCCTAACAGATGAATTCATCGAACAATTTGCAGCTGCAAGGATGATGATACACAACGCTAGGTGTAGAAAAGTAAGATTAGGAATAGTAGGAGCAGTAGTAGTAGCAATAGTGGTAGTAAAACGTTGTAGTTTCGGAATTTATCTCTCTTGCATTCGCTCGCTTCTTAAGTACATCGAAAGCGAGAGTGAGGAACACGAACTTCGAATGAAACAGAGCCACGAATCCGACTGCTCCGCGATCAATCACCCTGGTTCACAGAAATGTACCGCAATCAGATGCAAATCCGCAGGATGTCATTTTCACGTTGATAATTTTAGCAGACGAAAGCTTAATTGGAATGGAAGTACATAAGCATCCTGCTTTTTCATTTCTCATTACACAAGTGGTAAAATAGACGCTTGTTCTGTGGAACTGCTTTTAGGACATGTAACTTTGTGACAGTTAACTGTAAACTTGCTGACAAAGAGAGGAATTGTCAGTCATCCCTGTTAGCATTCCGCTTATATGCACAGCCCTCATTCGTAACCATATGATTTTTAATGAGATCGTTACGCATTAATTAATTGATACAGTGATTATTTCGATCTGATAATCTCCATAAATTTACAATGTTGTGCCCATTACAATCTGGCTTCATTCGTCCTGCAAATCATAGTCATGCCTACTTACAATTTCCGCTTTGCACGACTCGGTCTTGTCCCATGCGAATTAGACACATAGTCTCAAAAGCAAAGTGCTCATACACAACTAAGGAATCCCTGCAAGCGTGAAATCTGTATGAATGTGTGTGTCAGACACGTACCGAGTGACAAAAGTTAAAAGAAATAGTGATTGAATATTTGAACGAGCGTTTAGACGCACGAAGATTACAGCTTTGATCTGAACAAAGAAAATTAACCGAAAGACTACGACAAAAGTTAAGAGATATGGTTTGCTTAAATCATGCGTCCAATTCCAAATGTAAGTTAATACCTCTTGTAATACCGTCGGTGTTGGGAAACTTTCGGATTTAATAAAACTTTATAATACCCGTAAGGCATTGACTCGTTGAATCAAACGTGAAAAGACAAGATTTTATACAACGTTTATCATCATTTCGTTCACTTTCCGCTGTTTTAACGCAAGGATGAATAACGAATTGGCGTTTAACGCTTTTGATCCGGAATAGATTTATAAATGAATGTGGCCAGAGTAGTACACAAATATTTGTCTTTTGTAAATATCGTAAGTGAAAAATACATTTAACATAGCATAACACTGTTTAGTTTACAATGTATAATGTGTAAACCTAGCATTCATAGTTTGATATATTCGAATTTATATATGTACATTTTGTACAAAATCGTTTATATACTTCAATTAATATTAGATTGGCATCGAGTATCGGAGTCCACATCTGATATGATCTATCTAAATTATAATATTGTTTAATTATTAATAATTGATGACACGTACCGATTGATTTCTAAACCGGTTGTGAACGAATTACAAATCAAATCACGTACATCTCTACAAACGTACTATTTATCAGTTCGATAAAGACGACAATTTGAAATATTATACTACTGTCGCCGAGTTTACCACTTAATTAATCCCCCACCGCATTCACTGAAAATTCGCCGAGAATCAACGAACTACACACGCCCACCGAAATTCCGTCGCGGCAAAAAAGCTTCGCGCGAATATCCCTGCCCCGTCAAGTTTAAATCATTCGGGCCACGTGATCGAATCGGTCGCGCACTACTGACGCGGAAGATCAAACTACCGGCCCACCCTGTTCGACACACTCCACCTCGGCTCAATGAAAACACGTGCCTCGCTTCCGGCCGTTGTCAAACAGCCTACCCTATTGAATCAAGAAATCGCTTTACGCCTACTCCGACAGAATTCGCTCTACGATCAACGATACCTGCCTACGATCCTTAATTCTACCCAATTAGAATTCTTCCTCTACGATCACCATCGACGAACGTGAGAAAGTACGAGACTTGAACCGAGAACCGATGTGACCTTGTCGTATGAAATTTTCTCTTCTTTATCTTGCGACCGTTGATAAAGATACTCGCGAAATATTGGTTCATTCGATTTCACCTACCTACATACGTACAGAAAAATGAATTACAGTATATTTATTTTATTTTAGAGGAGATGTAAATGGTAAGAAAGTATTTTCGGTTTTGAAGCATAGATAAGGTTGTAATTTTCCTTTAAAAACTTTTGTCAGTGTTGACATATTTTTCCTTCTGCTATTTAATGTTAGCCACATTTAAATTTCAATTCGCACTACAAAATTATAAATTTCATTTCGCACTACAAAATGACAAATTTCATTTCGCGCTACAAAAGCGAAATTACTTTCTCTTTCAGCTGCTTCAAAATACTACAATGCTTCAATCCACCCGTCTACGATCCTTAATTCTACCCAATTATAATTCTTCCCTTACGATCACCACTCGACGAACACGAAAAAAATACTCAACTCGTACCCACCCATCTACGACCGCTAATTCTACCCAATTACAATTCTTCCGTTACGATCGCGATCGACGACCGCGAGAAGGCACCAATCCGTGTCCCGTATCGACACTCGGCCGTATCGAAAGGAAAACGTCGGCGTTCAAAGGGGGGCCCGTCGAAATCTCGTGTAAGCAATTATCCGCTCGCAAAGGAATTCGTGACTGAAAACGCGCATTGGGACATCGCCGATTTAGTGGCCCGTGCGAAGGGAGCGCGGAGTGGGATGAGTTTGGGGTGGCTAGGAGGCTGAGTGGCGGCGAGCGATGGTGAAGGATGGAGAGGGGAGGTGAGGGGGGGGAGAGGGGGGAGCGTAGATTGGCGCCTGCGCAGACACCTGGCCCGCTTTTCCGCTGGCGGTAGACAACAACGATTGAGCCCGACACGGTAACAGTGCGCGAATCGCTATCGTGCGACGCGGTCGCTCTTTGTCGCTTTGAACACCCTCTAAATGCGCCGGAAGACTTAACTTAGAGTTCGGGTAAACAATGATTTGCCATAGAGGTCCGTAATTCGAACGTTCGTTGCAATTATGCCGGGAGCGATGAAGATGACGCGCGCCGGCATAGTGAAGTTTTGAAGAGGGGTTGCTTCTGGTACCTTTTTTTTTTTTTTTGCGGGAACATTTGCGCGGAAATCATTCGACGATCGACGATGATCCACGTTGATCGGCGATGATGTCGATGTGAGGGCAGAGGCGGAATTTTGATGCCCCGAGCACTGACAGTGCGAGCCGTCGTGCGGAATGCGGAATGTATTCGGCTCGTGTTTACACATTGTACGAACCGATGGAAATTGAGGGTACGCTGCTGAGAAGCGACACACGTTTCGATCGAATGCCTCCTAACTTCTGGAATCGCTGAACGAAAGTGCGGAGAGTAACTGATATTTATGTCCGCGCTAGGATTTATGATACGGCAGCCGGAGGACAAACAGTTTTTCAAATACCGCGAAACGTCGAATCGAACGTGAACGCCGTGCGTTAAAATCGGAGCCAGCGGCGAGAAAGTAACAGGTTAAACAGAAACTGACGCGTCGTATTTCCGGGATGAGAGTATAAAAAAAGAAAGAAAGAGGAAGTTAATATGTGCTAAAAGGCGTGCGTTTGTCGAACGGTATCGGACGAAAGATCAGAGTGACACAATGGGTGAAAAGTACGGAAAGGAGACGGCGAGGGAAGCAAGTGGAAGATAATGCTGACGGAAAATTCGAACGGCATCGTGACAATTAGACTGCGGTGACTACGTAACGGGAGAAGTAATGAAACTTTACGCACGATGCTGGGAAATGTTATGGTAATTTCGTAAGCTATATTCGTTGCATCCTTCCCCGGCGTCATTATCAATGCAATCACGCTCGCAACTGTTTCGATTTACGAGTGCCAATTATTGCTGACAATTGTTTTTCGCCTATTATCCTGGCCAATTATGGTAGACAATTACCGAAAGCCTATATTGTCGTCTCATTAATTACTTTGCGCTCGTCATTTTGCGGACAAAAACGTTCTTTGAGCCGAAATCATTCTCACGGCTTTGAATTTGTACTTATCGAAATGAGACCGAATACATAATTATTGGCGTAATTCGTTTTCCTCGTTGATAATGTCTTGTCATTGTACTCTACGTTACTGTGACATACGCTTGTGCTGAGTGATAGGTGCGAAAGTCTATAACGACTCAAAGTCCGATACTTCGGCGCAACTATCGTTTGTATCGGCTTGCAGATAAATGCGCGTTATCCGTTATTGCACCGGCACACGCTTGTTGTTATATATTCGTCCACCGCAAATCCACAAATTACATAATCGAATTCTACTAATTGCCGCGGGAGCCGATACGAATATGATTCGGATTCTTACGGCAATTGCGGATTAATAACCGTTACCGCACTTAACGGCACTTTATAACAGCATACATGTAACAGGTCAACTGACACAATCGACAAATCATTTTATTTAAGATCACTTTGAAACTCATCAACTCCGGGAACTAGATACTAAACAGTGGCCTAGATTCATGGCTTGCAATTTAATGAGATTCGAACGTGTCACAGAAACGTTACCTCGCATATCGCAAAACATATTCTATTAGTTAAATTCATTTAGCTGTAGATTGCGTTGAGTCAGTCGTCATAATTTGTTTTTTATTTCATTTACAAATAATATAATCAAGCATGCAGCGTGAGATATGTAAACTTAGTATTCGGTAGGAATGTCACAAAACAATTATTATTTTCCTAATTTATATACGCGATATTATTGGAAGTATTGCAAAACTATAAGAGGCAGATTTGAAGGAGTATTGGATCGAAAAACGTGCAAAATATAATTCGTCAAACAAGTGGCGACTATAGTACTAGTTTATATATAATTGGTATCAGTTGAGTTTGAATGCTACTAGTATACATAAAAAAGTTTCCATAATAAATAATACGTTCTCATTACGTTGCTTTGAGCACAACGCGTTCAATACAAATTCACTTTTGTGTAATAACAAGCTTAAGCAGTGGCACAAGTATCGCGACAATACTGAAAAGCCTCTTTCGTTGATTATACCGGCTAATAAAATAAGGCGTTAATCCGTTGAACGTTTCACTTTTGATTACACGGGTTCAAAGGTCTCACCGACACTCCAATATTTATTACGTTTGATTGGGATATTGCAATTACGGTTCCAGGTGTGTTTGACGATTTTCCGGAGTAGTCACTTGGAAAATTAACTTTGATATTGAAATTTGTTCAATTTTAGAATTTCATCTTACTTATTTCATCTGAACGAATGCTGATGATGGAATTCAGAGTTGAAACTTATAATTATTATTATTCGCGCTTACCACCGATGATGTATTAATTCTACATTATGAAAGTGTGAGACTTATTGTTACTATTACGCAAGTGCAAAGAATATAGTGCGAATTCTATCCACTCTGTGGTGTACATATTTTTTTACAGACCCAAATATTGTCAAACAATAAATACAACATGAACGTGACATGAAATCTCATTACTCGCAAACTGATTCGACTTACGCATCATGCGATGTAAACAGAAATTATCTATACCTTTCCAGTCAATACAGTGGTTACATCTTTCTTACTCAACTCGGCACGCACATTCTGTTGACATTTGACTCGATTACAAATAAACACGAAACTTTCATTTTGTCGCTCTATCTATCGTGTGATAAATTCTTAATTTTTTTACAACATCCACCACCTATAGATTTTCTACACACCTTAGCTCAGACACTGTACTCCTTGGCAATAATTTGCTGAACCCGTATTCTTGAAGAAAAACTTATAACCAAGTAAGATTTTGTTAGCTCGGAAACTCTAGGTAGTGACATTCTTTTTGTGTTTTAGTTCGCTAAAGCCGTTCAATGCCAGACATAAAGTATCGTTGTCGACTACCTCGGTGCCGCGAAAGAACACTCCCCATTTTCCTAAATAGACTCGCACAAAAATCTTTGCATATTCCGATGCTTCTCGCAAGATCCGAAAATATTCCCTTAAAATATGTTTCAATATCTTTCGCGGACAGTGTCGGGATAAGTGATTTGATTCGTGAGACGAACGAATACCGGGGTGTAAATTACATTGCGTATCAAACTTTGCCTTGCACATTGAACTATTTTCTGGTCGTTTCATCAGTACATTTATTATGAGAATTTTTACAAGGCAATGACCGCTACGTACAATTGTCAGAAGCTTATAATTTGAGTCCCGTCTCCGCTCGGAAGAATGTTCATCACTTTTTCGTCATTCGTGTAAAAATAAGTCTAATACTGTTTAATCTAAAGTGGCCATAAAGCTGTCCCTCTAATTCTCATATACTTACAACTTTTCCGTTTAACGCTACCCGCATGCTTCCGATGGCATCTGCTCAAATACGTCACCGTAGGGATACTTTTCATGAGTTCACACGAATTCCCTCTTCGCGCGTGTGTTGTTTGTCAGAAGTCTGCCAGTGTGACATGGGGGTGACTCGGAATAAAGTCATTCAAGTATTAAAAGCTATTCGACAGGAATATGTACTGTTTCCTTGGAAGCGATGAATACCTTTCTCTCGCTTCTTAATAGTTCCGAAGAGATAAAGTAGTTTACATAGAATAAGGTTTGAGTCATGTGAATGTTTCCAGTTTATGTTGAACTACGTCGAAAAATGTCACGTTCAGAGTCGTGTTGTCGGTAGGCCCGTCGAATATGCTTTAAAATGGTGTTAACATTTGTCGTCAGTGGGCCTTTGTCGAGCAAAGTCGCATAAAAGCCATTGGGATCGTTCTACTGTCTTTAACTAGATGTCATTTAGGCCAGGGTACCCTTTATTGATGACTCAATGTCGTATTATAAAGATAAGTCAGTCAAAGACGGATTAAATAGGGGTCGAAATGCTCCTTTGACCACCGAAACCCCGAAAGTAACGCGGATAATCCATAATATTGAGGTGTAATAACGTAAAGTGACGTAAAATAGTCTAACATAATGCGAAATAATGTCAAAGTATGTAAAAAGTCTCGTTAGTCCACGTAAAACAACGTAGAAATGAAAAGAAGCATAACATGCAACGTCTGAGTTACTAGGCAACATATTTAGTTTTTAGAATTAGTGTCCCTACACTTCTCTTCTTGTCAGTTTCCGCAGATCCCTTCTGCAAAAGTTACCATATTATTCAATCGAGATTTGAATCCTGAAACACGACTGCGATACACTTTACTTGACACGCCGCAACTTCACTGACATCCCACCTACCATGACATGTCGTAGCATGGTGACTCGACACGCGCTCAAATGAATGCGCATGCTAGGGATTGAGTGAGTGACATCTTCAAAGCCGAATCGCACGCAGTTACAAGAGATGCGTGCTTTAACGCGATCGTATACCCTTCTACCGATATTTGTTACATTACTGTTGTCTTAATATTTCCTTTAAAAAACATATGTATAATGTCAACTTACCGAAACTTACATTCATATTGTTATCTAAGTCACAGTAATAACATGACGTCTGCAAATTAATCGAATGGAAAATACTTAATCTCGCAAGAGGGTATCAAACAGAATTTAGATTCGACTTAGATACGACACGATTCATCGTGCGATATATAATAAATCGTGGTATATAATAAAATCACTTTTTCTTGGAAGTTTCAATATTGTCAACCGTGCCACAGATTTGTTCATCTTGTAACTATTCACATACATTAGTAAAATACGGGCCGTTCATTTCGAAAGCGATGTAAGACCAATTTCTCGAAAAAGTGATATCACATAACATCGTCAAACAATCTTAAATTGACTCCCACAATCATCTTTACCCATAATCGACGACATACACTACTCCTCCAAAAAAACGAATTACTCCTAATCGGTAACAGATAGACGAGGACACACGAGCCAAGAATTCCCGTTGATTAAGATTTCGCTTAGCGCATCATCCCCGCTGCAGGGAGAGTCCGGCTCAGCAGCTATCCCGCGCTTATGAGAAAATTATACGACGTCCGTGTCTCCGGTTACAGATGAGGAACCGCCAGCGAGAGGTCTGCAGTCGTCGGTACAACGACGACGATTGATTATGACGTGCGTCCGCATGTACCGCCATCGCTCTCGTCTCCTGTCGCTCTCTTCCTTCGAGACCCTCCGTCTCGGCCATCTCCCGACCCTCATCTTCCTGGCCCTCGCCACCCTGCTCACCGTCCTGGCCTGCGATGGAAGACTCGAGTGCCACCAGCTGCCAGAGGCTGCCAACCTCGGAGACGGTGCGGAAAGAAGATATCCGTCGAGGGACGAGTCTTCGGCCGCAGGTAGTCAGTGGACGGAGGGACGAAGAAGAAAGCGTGAGGCGGATGGTTCTGGTCAGGTGAAGGTAAACGATTTGGTAGAGTTTGAGGGGCAGTTGAGTGTGGGGGGTGATGAGAAGAGTCGCGATGGAAGTCAGTGGACGGAGGGACGAAGAAGAAAGCGGGAGGCGGATGGTTCTGGTCAGGTGAAGGTAAACGATTTGGTAGAGTTTGAGGGGCAGTTGAGTGTGGGGGGTGATGAGAAGAGTCGTGATGGAAGTCAGTGGACGGAAGGGCGAAGAAGAAAGCGTGAGGCGGAAGATTCTGGTCAGGTGAAGGTGGCGATAGACGATTTGGGAAGGTTTGAGGTGCAGTTTAGTGTGGGGGGTGATGGAAGTCAGTGGACGGAGGGACGAAGAAGAAAGCGGGAGGCGGAAGGTTCTGGTCAGGTGAAGGTAAACGATTTGGTAGAGTTTGAGGGACAGTTGAGTGTGGGGGGTGAGGAGAAGAGTCGTGATGGAAGTCAGTGGACGGAGGGACGAAGAAGAAAGCGTGAGACGGAAGGCTCTGGTCAGATGAAGGTAGCGATAGGCGATTTGGGAAGATGGCGAAGAAGAAATTTGCGGCAGACGGGAGATTTTAATCGGTTGAATACAAATGCGATAGACTATTATACAAAGTCACGGAATCTGTTGAGTGTGGTGGGTGATGGGAAGGATCATGATGGAAGCCAGTGGACAAGGCGACGAAGAAGAAATTCGCGTGAGACCAGAAATTCTGATCAGGAGGACACGGAAAGATCAGAGAAGCGGATGTTGAGTGCGACTGAAAATCCGAACGGATCGAATGATATTGCGGACAATTTTGCAAATTGGACAGACACGACGAACGACGGAGAGACTCCTGAACAACGAGGAGTAGCTGGAATATCAGATCGCGAGGAGTTCGAACTCAACGGAAACGTTAGTATTGGAAATACGAGGAAAATATCGGAAAGAACCGGTAAGAAGACTACCGACGAGACTTCAACACCGAGAGGAGACAAGGTTGAATCCCAGAAGACGAACGAAAAGAAAAAAGAATCGCACGCGGACGGATGCAAGAATGGTGTCTGCAAGGTACACTCACCGAGGGACAGATTCGCCAAGCCGGAAACTGAAACTGACAGAGAAGGAAGCGAAGAGAATCAGAAGAATCTGTCCAGGACAGTCAGTTCTACCTCGCCATCTGTCAACGTTACAGGCGACGATGAGTACGACAAGGACAAGGATGATGTGGACAAGGATGATGTGGACAAGGATGATGTGGACGAGAACCTTGAGGACGACGACGTGACGTTCACCGGATTCGACGGCTCTCAAAAGTTTCCAATATCGATACGGATTCAGCCCACTCAGCGATCGCCAGCGCAGCAGCCCGAGAAAATGGACAGACGCCACTTCGGCCCTCCGAAGGTCGACCTCGAAACATCGACCCTCCTCGTCCTCACCGTGCTCCCGGACCTTCCCAAGAGTCCCAGTCGTGACGTTCTACCTCATCGCCGGAAAGGCAATTCCTCGGACCCCATTGACAGCGACAAGTCGAAGGAGGACCCAGAAAATCCGGATCGTGCCAACAACGTCACCGGCGACTTCTGGCTGCCGGGAATGTCGCCCGGCCAGAGAACGTCCGGATCGAAAGGCAGCGGGAAGAATAGACTGACATTTTCCACCACCGACTCGACCGAGTCGGATCGGACGCCGGCGTCGCTTTCAACGAAGGACAATAATGAGCCGACGTACGCCATTGTCCGGCCGACCGACGTGGCGCTAATTCCGAAGGTAAACATCACCATCCTCGGCTTGTTCGAGATGACGAGGAACGGGATGGCGAGGTCGGCCGGGCCCAGCGAGCTGCAGGCCGCCAGACTCGCGGTGGATCGAATCAACGAGATGAATATTCTGCCCTGGACCCGACTTCAGCTCATCCACAACGACACCAAGGTAAGAGCGGGATCTATCGTTCGAAAATGTTCGACGGACTTCGGTGGATAGGTGAGAATATTTTTAGTCCGTTTCGCAGAGGGTTGGATTTGCGAATCATGCTCCGGTTCTCGCTGCTAGTTTTGACACGATTAGGGTAATTGAATCCGTGTAAGCCGCGTTGACATTCTGTGAACGCGAATCCTGTTATCTGGAATAAAGATTCGTTTCGACCAAGTTTTCGAGATCGAGTACGGGTACGAGTAGGGTAAAACTGGAGTACAAGGCTGGCACGAAAGTTATTTCGGTTCTGTAGAGTGCAGTAAATTCATATTTTTGTACAAAGAATAAACTTGAAGCAGCCTTTTATTTTTCATTTTGTTCCGCAACTTAGTTGCGACTGATATCGAATGCAAAAGGAAAATATTTCAACAATGACTGAAGTTTTTAAAAAAATCATAACGCTATATATCTTTGAAAACCAAAAATACTATCTTGCCAATTCAATACATCTTAAATATATTCAAGCGTTTGTTTGATCAAAACGCAATTGATTTAGTAAGGAATAAAAAGACTTTTGGGGCATTCGCAGTCCTTGATGACAATACTGCTTTCGTATTTACATAAAGTACATTAGAGTATTTATTACCAGCGCAATAGAAATCGGTGTCCTGTACTTTCCCGCCCTTTGCTGCATAAGCAGAATCTGGATTTATCGCCGGGAAGTTTGAATAGACAGATTTTCGATTACAAAGCAATTTTGAACATGCCAAATGATTCGAGTCGGCTTTAAATTACTTCTGAACTTCTATATGTTATTATCGTACTCAATTTCCTCATTGATAATTCAACAAATTTGTCGATTCATACTTACTAAACAACAGATGCGTTTGCCTTTGACATTTTCGTAAATAATGTCTGTCTCTATTGTTATTAATTTACCTTTGACTTTAATCAAAACTGAATAACCTTGCAATTGGAACCCAATTTGTCAAACGTGCGGACACGAAACGTGTTACACTTGATAACACAAACAAATTGGATTCGTCGCATGGACCAATTACGAAAACATTATGTTGTGTTGGCAAGAATATATTTTCGGTATTCAAACAGACAGCTGATTAAAGTTTATTCTTTGCATGAAAATGTGAATATTCTTTCACACTGCAAATTCGAAATTAGCTTCCGCCGATCCGATACTTCATTATTTGATTATCGAGATCCATCTGACATCTTATACAGCCATTCAGTGGCAGCGTATACTTGGGGGAACCTAAAATATATAATTCACTTGCAAACATGTTGCTCACTTCATAACACCGAACCTTCTTTCATCTTGACAAACTTTGCTCGCGGAGGGAAGAAAAATTCACTTTAGCAAATTAAATATTTGTACGGGCAAGTTAAATGATTAACTCGAAGCACAAGATACAACGGCGGAAAGTCCGTCGACTCTCGCAAAGCGGAATAAATGACAAACATGGCGTCTACAGTCAACTTACTGTCAAGCATACTTTCGAATAATTGACATGTACAAACCCCGTGAAACGGATCGGAAGAAAAGGAGAGGTCAAAAGGCAACGCGTGTGAACGACCAATTTCAAATGTCATATAGGGTAGCACTTCTCCGGGAGTATCTCGTTTAACAGAGCAGTATCAAAAAATTGAACAAACAGATTAGGATAGAGATAAAGGAAAGAGAAATGAGTAATGAGAAAGAACGTGCATAGGAAGGCAAAATGCATAACGAGCGAGGACGTACTGGAGTGCGAAATTCTCAGGGAAAAATAAACTGTAGCCTGAGCTACGAATTAAGAGATGCTTAGCAAAATGATAAATGCAGTATGGAAAAATGTTCCTGACATCTGTTTATAGAAGACAGTAGAGAAAAATGTACTTTGATGGCATTTACCTATTAATGGGTAGAGTTTAATCGGTACTAAACAATTATTTCGTGAATTTGTTGGTGAATAACATTTTAAATAAGCCTATGTATATACATACAGATGACAATTATAATTACGTTGCTGTTTTCATGTCCGCGCAGCTTTCAATACGTGTTCATGATCAAAACCAGCGTAAATAATAAGACAAATATGTTTGGACGTAATCGAAGCAGTATAACCACGACATCAATTTCATTAACGAACATGTTCTGTGACGGTTACAGAATCTAATTCATTAGTTTCAATCTTCATTTTATTAGACGTATAAATGCTGCCATTTCATCACTTCTTCCCTTTAATTCTATTTACACCCAATATAGAATTAATATTGATCAGCCGTTTGCGGAACCTTTTTTTATAACCAAAACAAATAAACGATCTGTAAATTAGTTACACTGTGGTCGACCAGAAATTCATAAAAATTGTAGACTGCACTACCAAATAAAACGAAATTTTGGTCTATGTATCAACTCAATTCTATCACTAATTTCCTTCAACGAACATAGATTTGCAATACGTACGTGACTATTAATTGCCTTTTGCTGGTACCCGTGTTTTAAATTTTCAACTAATTACTCAGGTAATTGCTCTAAATGAAATGTGTTTATCCGGTTGCAAATTATAGTCCTCGCGTTCTGTGTACGTACACGAACAAAAATTTACATGAACGGCCCCATTAAAAATCTCACTACCCCAAACATGAAGGTATACACAACATTAGGCCACAAACATATGTTTATCCATACACTATCTTGTATTCATTTAGATGTTACCAAACGTTAGGAACATGTTAGCCACCATTGAAGTGGCCTAATTCAAAAATTCGAAGAATTTACAATAAATTGTTTATCGGATTTTCCGCGAAATATTTTTAGTACTTTATGGTATCTCAGACAATATATTGGTGCGAATCTTAACCGTAGATTAGGTTAATATTTCACGGCGAACAGAGATATCTTCGGCCCGATAGCAATTTTCGCGCATCCCATCGTAATTGCAGAGAAATCACTTTCTATATAGCCTTATTGACAAGAGGGTTACTAGGAGAAAAATGATATCCCATGGGTGCCGAGATTGGAGCGGCGCTCAGTTTTAAAAAGTGGGTTATCGCGAATAGCATGGGACGTGGCGCCTTATCGGATTCAAAGGAGGGAAACAAAAGAAAATGCGGATACGCAATTTCGCTTCGCTGACAATATCTGGCATCCTCCCTATGCATTTGCGTCACTTCCACTATTTCGTGGTTTCGTTTCGTGCGACGACCTTTTATGGCCTCGAATCAATGCAATTGTGCCCTTTGTCTGCTCTAAAATTAAAGTCTTGTCGCTTTCCCATTTCTATTGGTATTGAACGTTAACGGCAAACTGATGCTTATAGCTAATACTTTTTGTCTCAATATAACTGAATCTATGAATGTTCTACAGTCACTTCATCTTTGGCACAGAAAATCTGAAGAAAATCAAATGAGTAACTTGTCGATGAGGACAATGTTTTCTATAAGTCAAAAACGACTTGAGGTATCAGAACATTCACTAATACCAACATCTGGAATAGAATTCGTATTGAACTTAGCTGAAGGATTATTAATGATGACATTAATAAAAAAAGTGAATTTATGAAAGTACGCCCCTGGATATCTTTTTGTTTAAAGTTTATTTTTCCGGTTTCTTACAGTACAGCCAGAAAGATAGACGAACAAACCTAATTGCGACTGATGTTACCAGCCGCCCGACAAAAAACAGAGACTCTGTTTCTGATCTTTAAGATGTTATTCGAGCGCCGCGTATATAATCGACTAAGGAAAACACATTTGCTAATTAAAAAGCGTCAAAGATTACACGAAGCAAATTCCTAAAAGCCTTCCTTCCTCTCGCGTCGCATCATCCCATTCCTCCCAGCTCATTACCATACAGTTTAGAACTAATAAAACATAACAGACCACGCGTCCGACTGGAAGCAAAAACAGGGCTGGTCCCCGACAAAACTACCTTCGCAACTCTACATTACTGGCATAGTCCAGCTTTCTACGTATGAGTAACGGATCAGCTCTATACATTCCGAGCGACATACAGAAAAGGAACGTACGAAAGCCTTCATTAGCACAATTAGAGCAATCAACTGAGAATCGACTCCCAACACCAAATGTTTTCCATTACACTCCTTACAGCCTTAAGTTCAAAACTGAGAACGATGAATCTAGCCTCTAAGACTTGACACCGATTTGATGAACCTGCTAATGAAAGTTCGGAACGTCTCAATCCGCTGAAAGTCGCATTCACAATTCGCTACAAAACTACCTTCGCAACTCTACATTACTGACATAGTCCAGCTTTCTACGTATAAGTAACGGATCAGCTCTATACATTCCAGACAACATACAGAAAAGGAACATCGTAAGCCTTCAATTAGCTTAATAAGAGCGATCAACTCTAAATCGACTCTGAAAACAGTAAGTTCACCAAAACTTGGAACGATGAATATACCCGACCTCCAAGACTTGACACCGATTTGACGAACCGGCTAATGAAAGCTCGGAGCGTCTCGATCCGCTGAAGCCGCATTCACAATTCCGCGAATGTTACAATGTTCAACGATATAGGTCCCCCTTGATCAGTGCCGTTCAGATTCCAGCTCGACGTTCCCCGTCCTGGTCGTAATGCCTCGCACCTGAGGCGGCCAGAGAATTTGTCCTCTCATTACTGCGGAAGCTGGCGTGCTCCAGCACGCACGCCGAATGCACGCAGTTGTCAGCCGAGAACCAGACCGAGAACGATCAGCCGTTTCAATTCGGTCTTTGTACGGTCTAACTTCGACGACTGCCCAACGTATCTCCCATTATCCGGACCTGGCAACTGATGGCTGATCTTGTCTCACGGTAGAGCATTGTAGCCTAACGTCCACTAGATTGGCACGCCTGTTGCGTTAGCTGACCTACTCGCGCGAGATACTTTGTTGGATGCATTCTTTGGACAGTTGAGGGGTTGAAGTCATAATTTACTGGATTTTTATTCGTTCGTTAGGACAAGGTCATTCGAGTTAAGATAAGATTTTCTCATGTATTTTAATATGGAGAATTTAACGATTGCTGGAAGGTATTGATTTTTTAATGTTAGGACTTCTAAAATAATTTTAGAACTTGGAATTTATACTTTATTATGCCATACCGTTTCGTAACTCAGTCATCTTAGTAAAAAAAGGAACATGAACGAGGAAAAAGTTAGTCATCTTATTTCACGATAGAACATTGTAGCCTAACATCCACTAGATTGGCACGCCTGTTTCATTTCAGGGTGAGAGTTGAAATCATAATTGAGACAACTGGATTTTTATTAATTTGCTACGATAAGGTCATTCGAGTTAAGATAAGGTTTTCTCATGTATTTTAATATGGAGAATTTAACGATTGCTAGATTTCTTAGTTTTAGGGCTTTTCAACCATTTTGGAGTCGAGTTTAATTTTCAATAATTCGTAACGCGGTCATTTTCGAATAAAGAGGAACATGAACGAGGAAGAAGTTGGTCATCTAGACCGGTGAGCTTACGGTAGACACCACATGGCTCGGATGGCATAGATGATGGTGTATCTGTGTGTTAGAACATTTCTTGTAAGCTTTCTGAGCCTGCTTGCGGTTCCTTACATCCCTCCCTTCTTGCTTCGTTAAGCACTCTACAAATCTCAATCCAGAGTCCATTAAGCTCCGTACTTCACGATCATTTTTTACCTACTTTTCACCACTTTGGGAAATGAATCAGCCTAGAAAATCATATTGTGAGTGCCACAAGAATTTCGACGTTTTTCTTTAAATCAAGAACTTAAACTGTATTTTTTATACTTAACAGAATAAGTCAATCATTTAGTTATATTGCAAATCGGCAAAAGGGTACTTGGCAGAAATTTAGTAGTCTACTCAGTTATTATTTAGGCAGTAAATTTTCAGCAAGGGGAAAGGCATACCCAAGCACACTCTATATTCTTTGTCCTCAAAGAGAGATCTCAAACGCTACCACATTTCTACATAGAAGTCAAACTCCTTCAAGACTTTAACTTTGTAATGAGAACTGTAGATTCGAAACTTAACAGGTAATTTATATAGGTCAGCGCTTTTACTCCTTCGTTAGACAACCGATGACCTTACCCGAAGTCCACCAACCTACTGTTAGACCCTGTGTTTGTTGAGGATAGTTGATGCAACAATGCAGAGCTGCAACCTAGCCCAAAACTACTTTAATCCCACCTCCATAGTTCATGACTTGGAAAAATGAGCAGCATAGGTAAGCCCTGAAGAACCTAAGTTATTGAACTTCTCTGTCCTATCGGCCAAAGGCCACTGTAAGTTTCCTCCCGCAAGATGATTTGCGTTAACCTAACGTTGGTCAAGATTTTTTTACACTAATTCAAACCCTGATAACACCTCAAACGACTACTTCATGTTTCATTCCTTCCCAGCAATCGAAATCTTATTGAATCGAAAAGAAAGTCCTTTGCTTCCCATTAGAATCTGCAGACACATTCATCCATTTACCAACGGACGAATACTTTCACGATTTCCTTGTTCAGGATCCAGCATTCCATCCGAGCAATCGAAATCGAATTGAATCGAAAAGAAAGTCCTTTGTTTCCCATTAGAATCGAAATCGAATGACAGGCCCAACCGAATGCCTTTACCCTAACGCCGAAAAACCAGTTTCCTATTTCACGAATAAAAAAACGATGAAGCGTAGCGAAGAAATATGGAACAGAAAATGGGAATCGGAAGGGAAGATGGCTGCTCTAGTTCAGACAAGTCTCGAATCAAGGACCAGGACCTTCAGCGATCATCGTCAGTCGAAATGAAGCCGTTGAATAAACATCGTGAGTGCGGCAGTGCAATTCGCTCGCTCATGTTTAGCAACTGCTTGCTTCACCCGAGACACTCCACCAACTCTCGGATCATCACCAGGTGTCTACGTCACCCACCTTCAATTTGTCCGTTAAACACTCTGCACAAATTTCCACCGTTCCTCGATTCACATGCGACCTTGAAATGCATTCAGCGTACAAATCATCAGATCAGCGTTTGAATTTTCTTCGGAATATATGGAACTTGAAGAATTCGGAGGTCATTAATTCATAACTTGAAGCTAACTTAAATCAACGATCGAATGATGCTAAGACATCGCACTACCGTGTGGCAAGACGTGCTAATCAAGATGGTGGGTGTAAGTTGCAAACGCAATGCGTCATCTAACATCACGAGAGGGATTGACCACACGCCACCCGTGCTAGAACTTTCCCGAAGAGCTGGAAATTTAGCGAGACGGAACCTTGAAGTGGCGCAGCAACAAATTGAAGTTCTGAGAGAGACGCCGAGATTGAATGTCGTCACGGAGCGGGCGAAACAACTAGCGCGGATGACGACATCGGGAAGACTTCATGGAACGTCATTGCGAACTGATTATCCTACCTTGACGGGAAGAAAATGGCTTGCACGACGTGCAAACGACAAGTGCAGGCTTTAAAAGTCACCTAACAGGTATCCATACAGCGAAACTGTTAATTCGGACGCGATTAAAAGAGGACCTAACAAGCCGTCTCATTCAAGGTCATATGTTTCTCTCCGCGGATCTGATAGATGGACTAAGAAAAATATTTGATTCATCTAACAGTTCCAGCGAAACGTTTTTGATTCAATACATGACGGGACACATGTAACGGGTGGGTTACTCAAAATTTTATATTAATCTACCGTGTATCGACAAAGGACTCGGAGACCATGGTGGAAATTCGGAGTTGATACTGAAAGAATAAAAGATTGAAAAGAATTAAGGTGAAGAAGGATCTACTGGAATCATTCGACGGAATCGTCCTTGCTGAAATAGAGTGCATTTAAGATGAAAAACACAAGTCGGTGGACGTTGATGTTCGTGAAGAATCGTAAAAGTGGACGAGGTATCTTCGAACAATTTCTGGACCGATCGGTCGGCACCCAGAGGTGAATCCGAGAGTCTCAGAAGAAACCTTCCAATAGGGAAGAGGAGCAAGGGAAAACGAGGAAGAGGGGAAGGGGGGAGGGGAAGCAAACACTATATTATAATCAGTGGGATAATAGTACGTATTGACAGAGGATAGTATCTAAATAAGTTTTGAGAGTTTTTCCCTTTGAGAGCCACATTTTATACTTTACCGCAAAATCAAAGGATAATATTTATATTGATTTTTTTTTACAAGATAAAGCGTTTCACATAATAATATAGAAAGAAGTGTATTCAGCAAACAACTGTCACGATATGTCAATTCGATTAAATCCTGCATGCATTTAATGTCCAATGATTTCTACATTGCAGAAGTCATCGAATTCATTTAATAGAAAATAAATCTTAAAGACAATTAAAAGTTTCGGAAATATTTTCGTTACAATAAATCTTACTGTTACATCGTAATTGTCTTTCTCTACAATCATAACAAGAGCTCTCCCGCTCTTCTAAAGGGCATGTATGCACGTTCATCAGGACTATTGAGACACCGTGTATGCAGCGCACATATGCTCCTATGTACTGCGTAACAAATCCTGTATGCCGAGGCCGAAGCCTCGGCGTACGACACTATTGCGCGAAATTATACATATTTCCTTCACCTGCCGCGGGTCCCAGGCTATTAAACAATAGTGTACCCCAACCGTCTGTGTGCCCTGTCTATGTAAATGGACGCCAATTCGAAAAGCCCTGCGAAATTAATCCCTCGTTACGAATTCGGCGCGAAATGGGCCACTTTGCCGATCCACGCGCAAGACACTAAAGTTTCGTACTTTAATCCCTTGTAATAGCGGGTGTCCCGATCGTAGTTTTGCGTTTAAGTAAGCCGACTAGACCCCGGAACGTAAAGAATGGCGAGTGCGCGCTCGCGCGCGCGCGCGCAATATCCACGAGGAAATGAGGGACAGTGATTAACTGCCGGCGCTTATCGCCTAACCGCGTTTGACAGAATTTGTGGAAAGCTTGGAAATTAGACTCGTTTGACACAGGCCGCACGATCCCTGTCCGCTCGTCTTCCATTCTTCCCTTCGCTACCGCGACTTCGCGTAAACGCACAGCGTACCACGATAAGCCGCCCTAATACGCGAATAATCAATATGCTGCGCGGCCGACGTTCGCTGATAGATCGCCGATGCACTTCATGATCATCGCTCTTTGTTTGCCGAGCGATAAGATCCTCCATTCGGAGAATGAGCGCGAATTCGAAACGGTTCAATGCACCGTGAATCGGTAATAAAAGTGTCGCAGATTGTGTTTTGCGGAGCCGACGAAATGCGGAAGGATCCCTTTTCGAATATTGTTCTAGTTTTTTGAGCCGCGGGGGTTCGTTAAAAATTAGTCCGCGGCCGTATAATTTACATTAATGAACTTGAAGAGTACATATCGTTCGCCGGCAGATTGCACGACTTCCATTTTCAACGCCTGTTATCCATTTGCGAGCGGGTTATGTCGCTTGTTGTGCTAAAGTAATTATTTGAACGACAGGTATTTTACACGGATGTGTTTTTCCTCTCTCTCTCTCTCGTGCTTCATTCGGTTCACCGTGTAGAATCATGTTACCTACGTGAATCTATCATATTTCCGCCGGGTTCATCTTACAAACAGGATTTTACAAGTGGAGAACAGCAGAAAGCTTCCCTAATGATTAGGGAGAAAGTAAACAAATGGCATTCGAATGATTCTCGAAAGCAAATGTACAAAAACTGAAGGCTTAGAATTATTCGTAGTATTACGCACATTACAGTGAGAATTCTGTAGTCGGAAACTTGGTGTTCTTGGCTCGAATGGAATGTAACGTATGGTCTTGCTCGTAGGATCACCTTGACATTTTTCTAGACGGAACATCTTTACCGAAAAAGTGCTACAGAATGCTGCCCAACTCCTTTCAAATTCGTCTTTTTACACCGAATGTTCCGGTACGAAACGACAAGAGAGAAAAACCTGGCGCAAAACATTCTTGTCAAGAGTTGATCGCGTGCTCGTATCTCCAAGAGAGAGCTAAAACTTGCGGAAAATTTCTGAAGGAATACTCCCATGTTTGAAAATACGATTTGAAAGTTTCGCACGTAGTAATGCAAAGCTTCGAACGTACTGTCAGATTGGACCAATTTTCCGGCGTTCTTCCCTGTCGAGAATTCTTCCTCCGAGCTAATTTTTCGAGCACGCAGGCGATCGTAATCTGATTTTTTTACCGTACTATAACGGTTTCAGCTTTGATAAGCTTTCATTGAGCGCATTTCCCGTTTCAATGTAATCGCGAGGCAGATTTACCGGCAGTAACAGTCACGCTTTTCTCGATATTTTATATACCTCGAAAGAACAACTTCTGTACACCTATGACATTTCTCGTACCGTATGCATGCGACAGAAAACCGATTGGCGTCTGTTTTTATAATGTAGTCTGCATCGCAGCTCCTGCGAGTTCTGCGCTGCGCGTGTTATTTTCAAATATTGCGGCCTCGATTGTCTACCAACGTGTCGCTTCGTAATCTCGGTAACCAAACGCTCGGATAAGATCGTTAGCGAGAAAGGAAGTTAACGATATAAGGGGAAGAATGAAGCTACGATACAATGGGGCAAAAAAATCCAATGCATAATGGTCAATACTCACACGGATCAAATACATGATATTTTGCCATTACGACGGTAAAACATGTTATCGAGACAATATATTCGGATATACGTAGATATTTACTGTGTTTGAATTGCATATACTTTCGGTTTGTTGCTCGGTAAAACATGTTATCGAGACAATATATTCGGATATACGTAGACGTTTGCTGTGTTGGAATTACGTATACTTTCGTTTTGTTGCTTTCGATATGTCGCGGAAATTCGCATGCGTTCAGTCGCTATATCATGAAATGCAAATGGTCGAATAATAACGCTGTCGAGCGCAATATTCAACGGTATATAACACCTGCAATATATATTGGCAGGGGCGTCCATGAAAAATTACTTGCTTTCTACTTGCATGAAAAATTTCGTAAGGTCATTAAACGTAATAATGAACAAAAAAGTTGCTTTAATCGGTAATTGTATCTTCTGTCATTTTTAACGTGGGTACTTTCGTAATTAATAGTAAAATAGAATTTATCATGTCAACTTTGTTGTTTGAGTACATTCTGTCACGCAGCGATGGATGATACGAGCGTGTCAACAGAATATTCAGTAGTAAAAGCAAACGCCGCAATCGGCCAATGATCAGCCAGCTTTCTAGAAACTGAATTGACTTCGCGTCACAGAAATCGAATTTGTGTATCGAGACGTAAAGTAATCCGCAACTGGCGAACACAATTTTGATGACAGTTCTATTTAATTCCTGATTTATCATAATTTACTTATGCTCGTATTTATTCGTATATGTATTTAATGAGAAAGGCGTCGGTACAGAATCAACAGATTACGCGAAACAGATTTCTTTTTCTGATTGATTCGTTTAATTGATCATTTCTCTTTTGTTATGATATAACGATACTATTTTCATTAATACCGAAATAAAGTGTTAAATGGTGCGTGTTTGAAATTTGTTACAAGTATGAACAGTTATTTACCAACAGAATTTTTAGCTTACCGTACTTTATTTACCCAAGGTCTACCTTAAACCATCATATGGAGTATAAAACAAAAGTCCAATATATAGTTTTCGATAATTCAACTTCGGTAAAGTGTTGAGACCGCAAAATTCGATAAATCGTGCATAACTTTTCCGTTGCAAATGTGAACCGTATAATACAATACGTTGAAATAAAACCTTTATTGTATTATATTTCCTTGCATATGAATTAACCTGATACATCATTGTGTTAGACAGTATTTGCTGTCAATATGTTTTATAAATTTTTAACATTGACCAGTAAACCAAGACTAATTTGTGCACCGTGCGGATATTTTTAACAGTAACTGGAAATTAAGTGTTGTGAAAACTATAACGTTCTTTTCCAGCGGCCATTCTCGATTAATGTTGTTCTTTTGTGTACTGAACGCTTCATGTTCGGACCTCAAAGGAAAGTTTTTTCGTTAGCAGGTTAAAGTGGAATTTTCCGTAGGTTATTCTGTGATTTTTAAAGATACACGAAAATGCCTTATTTTGTATTAATAATAGTTTCAGAATATGAGGAATAATTAAAAACTGGGGTATTGCATTTTATATTGCGATTTAATGATAACGGGAGCAGACAATTGCTATTCGATACAGCCTTAGAGAAATAAAGCTCTCTGTAATGATTAGATAGTAAAATATATTTAATTCGCGACTAGACATCGTCGAAGATCACTAATTGGAAGACTGAATTATGTTTCTCAATTTTTTTCTCTTCAACCGTTACAAATGGTTCCAATTAAACGTTTAATTATGTCATGTTCAACATATTCTCGTGTTGTCGCGTAAATCAAATTTGCAAATATTGTAATACTTTTGAGATCGTGACTGAATCGAACCGCGCAAACAATATTATAAATTGTGCAAATTTAACTTGTCGTCAGTTCATACAGTTGTCAGTTTGTACAGGATCTTTTTTGTAATTCATCAGCAAACAGACGAATACGTTAAACAGATCGAAATTCAATGAAAGAATCATTTGATGAAATAAGAATTTTCTTTGACATCCCCGCCATATGAGACGTCGCAATTTGTCGGAAAAATGTTTGATCTTTCGTCTGCAACATTTATGGCCCGCAATTTGAGCGTGTCAGGCGAAAAATTCTGTTCTATTCCAGTTGAGAAATCGTTCTTACGGAAAAAGAGTGCGATATTTTCAACGTCGACGTAAGCGTACGTCATCGGACGTTACGCGAGGATGACAAAGGTATGCAAATAAACCTTCACCTTTTAGGGAATAAACATCTAAAGTAAACGAGCTTCAGGGCAAAAATTCTTATAATGATGGCGAAACACGTTGACCCTCCAATTAGCGCCGTTTAGCTCCGATGCCCGTGTCACTTCTGACTCGCACCGATAGATTCCAAAAACAAATGAATGTTTTGTTACAAGTATGTTGGTGGAAATTTTTGCTGATATTGTACGATAATTGGACACGTTTGCAGAAGCCCAAAATTGTCACTAGTATGTTATAAAATATTTCGAGAATTTGTCATGGCCGCGCGAAGAAACTAATACCCTTGATAAGAAAATATTTAGTGGATATGTATACTATGTTAAAATTATTTTCTCCTACGATGCTACCCCAATGAATGTACATATTTAGAAAGCAGTTTCAATGTTTAACTGCTTGCAAGCTTTCCGCTTTAACTGCTGATCGAAGAACTTCTGTAACTTCGACAAAAGACTAACCGAACATTCTGAAACCAAGCTGCGAAACTTTGTTAATTTTCGTTGAAGTTACAGTTTGCGGAAATACAATGTTCCACAATTTTTCGCCACGAGTTGCTTTTTTTAATCAACTTTACGTTACGCTCTTAGATTTTTCTTCTACTGAAAAGGTTATACAGTAACCTACAAACATATTCTAACATTGACCAACCAAGATCTTTTTGAAAATCACATCGAGATTACTAAATTCAACAAATATATTAAAGGCACAAGCATCATTTGAATCGCGCTCTGAAATATTTTCGAAAGTTATCAGTAGACCAAGACTGTTGACATTGTCGATTGCACAAAAGTACTCAAACACTGACCATTTGAAACACATAATCACCGTTAGATATGCCTCCACCGAACATTATCGATCATTAACAAACTTATAATTAGTTTTCCCGCCTACCAAAAACTAAATAAAATTCCGTAACGTCCATCACTGTTACCCATTCGAAATCTTATTAACCCACTTACGACGATCCTTCTCGCCGCAGCTCAACGCGCATAATAATACCGACAAAGGATCCGTGCCCCGAACGATTCCCAGGTTGATGATCGAAGAACGATTCGGCCATTAGCCGTAAAAAGATCCGTTCATCCCGGTACTTAACGATCGTGGGCGATTCTCGCGGTGCCAGAAGCGAATCCCGCTCCCACCGTACCATCGTCAATTTTGGATGGCCGGAACGCGGAGACAGAGGGTGTAAGAGGCCTCGCCCCGTTGTTAGAGGGATGAAAAAGCGTCGGTCAGAAAACGAGATCAACAGCCTCCGACACACACCTGCCAGGTCAGCGCATCGATCCTCCGGAAATTCACGGACTGCTCCTTCCGCCCCTCTCACCACCCCCTACCACCCCTCCAGTCCAATTCTATCGTAGGCCCATCCCCCCCTGGCCAACCCCCTCAAAGCCTCTTCTCCACTTTTATCCCCTTACGCTTTATCTCGCGCCGATGTAGCCGACGTTCATTGTCTTCCGAAGCCGGGCCGCCGACTCCGAACGTCGAGAATGGCGGCCGCGTACAAAACATTTCGACCTTCCGACGCGAGCATTGTATCGCTCGCCGATCCATTCACGGGGTCGACTCGATTACCGATGTGCCACGGAAACGGCCGACGCGAGGCGAGCGACACTTTAGAATCGCGGTTTCGAACGTTTCTGCCACTACGGCTTCCTAAATAAATTTTTTTTTTCGGCACCTTCCTCAACAAATTGTTCTTCTCGACGCCTTCTTAAACAAATTCTTCTTTTCGGCGCTCCCTGCCTTTTAATTGTAATAAACTTTAATTACTTGTAGACGGTATGGACATTAATTGCTTTTCAATTTCGACGCCACCCCTGGAAGTATTCTGTTGGCAAAGATATACCTTCCGTTTTGAAGTATGAAACCCAGATTTTTATAGAAAGAATAGATTTTATTGATTATTACATTTTCCACTTTGTTTCCAAACTTAAATTGATCAATGTCAAATGCCGAGACGAAAAATATCTGAACACTGACAGAAGTTCTTCGAGAAAATCGCAACGCTATCTATGTTTGAAGACCGAAAATATTTTCTTGTCAACACAATAGTTCGCGCCTCCCCTAGGAGTACCGCCTCTCAGGTTGGAAACCCAGAGTCTAGATCTATGATCTACTTATCTGCGCAGTGTCCCAAAATTGCGGTGCTCACGTTCTCTGATTATGTCTGTTAACCTTTTCAGTCCCAAGGGTTGAAAACTGTGTCGACATGTGCCGAACAGCGCTGTAGAACTTGATTTAATTGCTTTGAATGAAACGGCGCCATATCTTACTTTTTTTATATATCTTTATATCAAAGTAATCAATCTATTATTGCATATTATGAATATTTCCCGTTCATGCCATATAAAATGTATTATTTGCACTGATTACTAATAAGCAATGATACGATGTACGTGTGTCTGTATGACCGCGTTATTTCGAGCGTGTGTGTGTGTGTGCACTTTCAGTTGTTCATAGCGATCAAATGTGCTCGGACTTTTCTAGAGCAAACATGCACGGTGATGCAAAAGTGTCCGTAGTGCGTTACAATATCAGACTCTGGCGGCAAAACGGCGATACTTGACCATAAAACGAAGCGAGCCCCGATCTCGTTTGGCCGGATACAATCTTTTTCCTGAGTGCAAAGTGGTACGGGGATTGAGCTTTTTAGTACTTATCGTGTGCAATGGTTATGCGTTACGACGTTCAGCGGCGGGTATTGATTCTTGTTGTGTTTTTTCGTTATACGGTATGGAGATAGTATTCGGTCGTTTCTACATGCGTTTATTTTTGTTTACATCACACATCAGTTGCGGTATGTTAGAACGATCAGAGTATTTGGAGAGCGCATAAAATATAAAACATGCGATTGGTGCAAGTATCTAAAAGAACAAGCAGTAAATGTTTGCAATCTACGGTTTTTACATCTGAAAGTCTGATAAAACTTGACTTGGCAAGGTGTGAGAATGTCGAACTATGTGTGAAGAAATTCCAAGAATTTTCAAGGCCCCTCAGAATTCCGACGATCAGTAACACTTCGACGCGCATTAAACGCTCGACTTGAGAACAATTATCGTAAAGAATATTATTGTTAAAGCTTCATCGAACGCACGAGACCCTTAATACTTGCCAACTCCTACCTCCCTATGTCAGTGATATTTTGTCTAAGCTGCCGTCTACGTCCAAGTCGACATACAGCTCCCTTTACCCTGGCACTTCTCATTACATACTGTCTCTTTACTCTCCGACTTCACTTTACGTACTATTTTCACACCCTCCAACTTCACTACTTCGCATCACTGTACTCTGTCTCTCTAAACGGTCACTCTTGCCCTTGCTCGAACTCTATCATTCCTCATCACGCCCTGCAAGATGCTGTTTCATTCATACGGTCACGTGGCTCTCAAAATCCTTACTGCAAACTAGCCTTTCTCTGATGAAACACGTAGGGCACACTCTTATTTGTATACCATCTACTCGTAAGCATTCCATGCGTGTCAAAATCTATGATATAGGGTACCTATAAATTGAATATAATACCAAAAATTGTTTGAGGTTTTTTGACCATTTTGAAGGTTCTATCACGTTTAGATAGGTTCAAATGATCCCAAAGTACCCTCCATTGGTTGCTTAATGACATATTATAAGCGTAGGCCAGTTAAATATGCTTCAAAACGGGGCTAACATGGGCCTTTGACGAGCAAAATCGCATAAAAGCCAGTGGAATGGTTCTACTGTCTTTAACTAGATGTAATTCAGGCCAAGGTATCTTTTATTCATCACTCAATGTCGTATCATAAAGATAAGCCAGTCAAACATGTATTAAACGTGGTCCAAAATGCTTCTTTGACCCTCAAAACCCCGAAAACAACGCGAATAATCCATAATAATGAGATGTAATAACGTAGTGACGTGAAATAGTGTCACATAATGCGAAATAATGTCAAAGTATGTAAAAATTCTCGTTAGTCCACGTAAAACAACGTAGTAATCGAAAGGAACCGTTTTCTGGGTATTTGAAAGGTGTTGTCATGCTGCCAAAAAGCTGTCATGTTTTAATAGCGTCAAATTATGCCACAGTTGATTCCATTAACCACTCAATGACATACTATACTTTACTATCAAATGTATTGGCAATATTATTCCCAATATTTTCATGTGTAATACACGTACACATGCTCTGTATATAGGTAGTACATTTTTGAATGGCAATTAAGAATGCAATCTGCTAATGAAGCTATTATCAAGGGATACGTCATATATCAAGATTAAAATAAATCGGTTCCGTCACAGTGAGCTTACAGTCTCATTTCTGCCATGGCAGCCAAGTTAGGAAAATATTCGGTCATTTGCTACCAGAAGTACACAGGCTGATTTACGGTCCATAAATAAGAATTACATTTTCCGCTTTTACTGCGCGCCTCAGTAAGATATAACTTCCGTTTGCTATAAAATATATTCTTCCACGTGTTGCATATTTGCAAATGTCGAAAGTTCAAAGAGCATAAAATTAATTATATGCAATTTGTGAATGATGTCCGTTTGTAGGCAAAATTTACGCACACATTTAAATGTATTCTGCTGACAAGATATGTTCGAGGAGCTTTAATAAATTCACACAAATAAACGTGCGTTATTATTGGCGATATATCATACAGAATACTCCCGGTTAAGCATATGCTTATTCAACTGTATTTAATTAAAAATATGCCTTCCAAGCACTCTGATAAATACACGAGCTCACTCCTAATGCAAACGTAAACATAACAAATTCTCATTACGGTTTTATACGTTTCAGAAAGAATTTTTCATTGATTAATTTATATTTCCGTATGAACAATACTCAACCAACTTAACATGTCAAAATGCAGCCACTTACAACAATTTCTTACCTTCACAATGAAAGCATTGAAATGCTACTGTGACTTCTACCATGCGTTTGGAACTAACGAGAGAAAAACTTTCGTAACTTCGACAAAAGACTCATTAAAGATTAACCACCGTGTACAACTTTGTTAATTTTCTTCAAACTAGCAGCTTCGAAGATTAAGATACTTCAGAATTTTCAAACATGAGCCAACTTACTTCTCACAATGCTATTTGTTTATATCTTATAAAAAAAAAAATAAGAATGTCCATTGCGGAAAGTTTCATTACAATTCTCAAACAGAAATGAATGTTCTTTGCTAACTTTATTGCAGTTCCAATAATGTTGCTCATATATAGCTCTTTCGGCTAACACTTTGCCGATAGCGCTAATTGTGATTACATTTTTAATCGACCGCTCATTGGTCAGAACGTTGCATCGAATAAATATTACAATATGCATCCTGCTTTTACATGAACATCGAAGTTAGTTTAGGTCTTTCTTCCAATACACCTCTTTGCTATATTCATAACCCGAATAACTTTTTCTGAAGCCAACGCAACTAATTTTACCATTATAGAATTTAGCTACTGATGAGTGGTGAACCTTTAAGAAATATGCGCAAGTCGCAAAAAGACAATGTGACACACTGTTCTTTACGTGCTGTAAACGGTCCGTAAAATCGATAGATCAGATCGCGCCGAAGGGCGTTCGACAATAACCTATTTCAACCCACACTTTCGGCTGCCAAAACTTTTAGCGGCAAAATAATCCCGTCCACGTTCCATTCCGAAAATTCCGATGAGTCTCAACCTTGTCACGCGCGCCTACATAGTTCATTCATTGGCCTTGAACATCTTCCCGTTCGAACGGTTCACACTGTATCGTCCCTCGCGAAGGGTGAGTGGGAGTGGGACGAGAAGGGGGGGGGGGGGGGGGGAAGGTACAACCCTTCCATAATTAACACGTTGAACGCCCAAAAGTCGTAGTTGGATGTAGCTCCTGTGGCTATGTTTCCCGGATGACAAATGAAATTCTTGTAAACTACCTACAAAAATCCTGGTTCGATTGAACGAAGGAGAGTGCCATATTTCCATTTGTTAATATTTCCAATCTGTCTATTTTGTATATGCGTGCTCGTCAATATTGTGACACAAAAGGAAATTATTGTAAACTACCTGCAAAATCCTGTTTCAATTGAACGAAGGAGAGTGTCATCCGGAAAACATAGCCACAGGGGCCGTCACCCGAGTACGGGTGACGTGGCGACGAACGTGTTAAAGCGACTGATTCTACTACTGCGGACACTTGTCACGGTCAATTTGTCGGTACAACTTATACTTCTCACAGTAGTTTCGTATCTTTTCCTCAATTACGTGCGGTCAACGGTTATCCTACCATTATTTACGATCCGATACCTTCGGAAAAAACGTGCAAAGCCGCTGAAAGCCTTACGTCACTCTGGTGGGATCGACCGTCCCAAAAATTACTGCCACCGGAACACTTTCCGAACGGAAGTTTGAAATATCGTTCGCGAATCCGTACGGCGAGCGGAGCTTGCAACTAATATTTTGGGGGGCAGTAATTTTTTTTTTATAAAATGTCGCTAATTGCTCAGTAAGCGTAATGCTACCTGAATCATATAATGCGTAACGATATATGTCATAAGGCAATGTCAGCGATAAATTTTGACACGAAACTAGGTTCAAACGAACAATCAAAAGCGCATTTGTCAATCAAACGTTTCTGTGATTTGTGTGTCCGAAAATATTTGTTGAAAAACGTTTGCGGTGAAGTTCGGCAACGATCACACGCAATGATAAATTGAATTAATAGAGAGAGTTTTAACAATCGTTTTTGTCAATGGTAAACGTTCGCTAACGGTATCGGTCCGATAGAAATATTACCAAGGACGAAGAACGGCCGTAGCGCAAATGCATTTGACGAGAAAGATATAGTCTCACTACTTCCAAGAATACATTAGCGATAAGTGGCACTTTGAATAATTAATTCGATTTCTTCTTCGCACACGCGCAAAAACCGCGCTGTAACGTAACGGCCAAAATTTCCGAGTAACAAAAGATAAAGTTTGCGATAGATCAGACGAAATTTCGGCGAATTCTCGTCCGTAATAGCGACTTTTACATATACTGAATATGATATCGTTTTAGTTGAGACACGAATGAAAAGTTACATTTACAAGACAAAGCGTTGGCTGTACGCTGGACAAAGCCCGTTTTAAATAAGTTCGTAACATTTCGTACGGGTCGGTTTCGTGTCAATGATTTACGTATCTGCAGTATGTCCTTGATTACAAACCCTTCTCTCGCGTAGTTGTACCGTCCTATCACTTTCAATGCATCCGAAATATAACGAAAAAATATTGACTCAGATATATTTTACGGAATCGTAAACGACATGTTTTTCTTGCTCACGAAGCCGTGTAAAGTTAATGGGTTGGCAGGAAACTAATTTCGGTTTCCAAACATACATAGCATTCAGAGGCCGAAGTTTTTTGAGCGTTGAATTATGAAGTTGCCAGAAAGAAGACACAAAAGTCGAACAGAACGAAAAGCTCACTTTTGATTAAACTTCACTCCTTGCATGAGAATATGAGTTCTACTTGACAAAAGAAAACAGAAATTACCTTCCTACATCCTTATCCCTTTAACAATCCATTGGATCAAAAATATGTTTAAACGTTCTGCAGGTGTCAAAGACAATCAAGCAGCTCGTTATCATCTTCTGCCTATCGAGTGTGCCGAAAGAGGAGAAGAAGGCAAAAATTCGTTGAACAAAACAAAAAGCTCATCTTTGATTAAACTTCATTCTTTGCATGAGAATATGACTTCTACTTAACAACGGAAAACAGAAATTACCTTCCTACATCCTTCTCCCTTTAACAATCCATTGAATCACAAATATGCTCGAGCGTACTGCAGGTATCAAAAACAATCAAGCACCGATATCCTCTTCTGCCTATCAAGTGCGCCGAAAGACGATAAGTATCCGTTTCATGCGCAACAAAAGCCAATATACCTTCAACGTCCTCACGCACGTCCATCCGTTCGCCATTTAAACAAATTCCCCAGGCCCTATCACCGGGAGGCAGCGAAAGGCGCATTATTCAGTCTCCGCTAACGCGATTACGCGTTCGGCAACAGTGTGCATCGCAACTGGCATACGTAATATTCCAGCGGGGAAATTTCGTGCCGAGAAAAGCGGAGCCAAAAAGGTGCAAGAGGAAAGCGAAGAAGAATGGGAAAGATAAAATTGAAATACATGAACGCGCCCGCGAGGCGGATGGAAATTTTTCTAAACTCTTTGGCTGTTCGAAGCACAATTCCCGTTGAATAATTGCTCGTTAAGGCCGGCCCGAGTCTTATTACTTTCTCGCCCGGTTCCCGGTTGATGAACACGTGCAACACCGCAAGAGGTGCTCCTGCTTCTCTTGTCCGGCCCTTTTATCCTACTCCCTTTTCTTCCTCCTCTTTCTCCTCCTTCTTCTCCTCCTTCTCCTCCTTCTCCTCCCCCTCTTCTCGCCCTCTCCTTCTCCTCCCACCCTGTAGCCAGCCCCGGCACACCTTTCTTACGCCACCTTTCACGCCGCCGCAAAATATAATTGCTCCGCAGCTAGTATAACGAGAGTTTTCGAGTTTAACACTTGTGGCAGCCTGATTCTTTTCCTCAATAGTGCCCAGGTTGGCAGTTCCTACGATTTAACCGGCATAAAATTCTAAAGAACCAATTACCCTCCCGCTAGCCGCATTTCCAGGCGTCCGGTTGTCTATTGTATAGAATATATAGTTGCGCGTACGTGTGTGCGACGGGTGTGACCTATTTTAATTCACGAGCGCTGATATTTCGGAAAATGGCTCGGCGGGAAAATCGGCCTTTAGGGGGATTAAAGACAGAGGAGGTAGAAAGATGAGCGGAGTTCGTTTCTCGGCAGATGCGATTCAATGAATCATGGAGAGTCTTTTTGATGAAATTGATTGATCGTGCATGTTGTATGATTTAGGTGGAAAATTGAACCGACGTTTCGCGGCATAAAATGAGTCATTTTGAACACGGTAATCCCTGGTAGTGGTCATTAATTATCGAAATGGGTATGTGACTGGTTCGTACGCGTGTTCGGACAATAATGTGTGTTGTAATGTAGTTTGGTACCTACAGGGATATCAGTTTCTCAAACTGCATGTTTGTCGCACTGAAATTGCTTACGTTCCCTGTATTTTAACATGTTGAACTTAAATTGAGTGTAGAAATGTTGATGGCAATTGAATTCGTGTAATTTCATTCTACCATTGCGTACAACAGCAATAATAGGTTCTACTAACAAAATGTCTCTGCTTGGTAACACGTGGCAAACTTGAAATAAACCCAAGTATGTCTCCCGTTACTTTCATTATTAATTAACTCAGACCTACTTATCAAAATAATTGTACCTCAAACTTTCTTTCATACAATATGGTAATTATTTAGTCTGAAGGCGCTATATGCGCTACGGTTCTGAAAATTTTAACTATTTTTCGTCACTTTTTCGCCAATTGTTGGTCGTCTCTTCGAAACCAATGCACTTAGAAGGCTCGGGTTGTGATTTTTGGAAAAACTCTTTTACCCCTTTTTCATTCTATTGTAGAACAAATCGATTGTAAGATATTTGTATATCGTCCAGGTGGCAAAATGTCAATTTTGACCCATATTTTCGCACATTTTTGGCCATATCTCCGAAAACATGAACATCTCAAAGAACACTAAATGTTCAGTAAGTTATCGAAAGCTGTGCGGAAATGCAAGAATAATATTGAACAAATGACTGAGCAGCGTAACGACATATGAAATTGAATGATGATTTTATTGTAAGCGGCCCTTTCGATTGGCACTAAGGTTGACAGCCGGAATGAACTTGTCTGCTTCCCTCTTGATTCTAGTGCGATCCCGGGGTGGCTGTCGACAGGTTCTTCCACGCACTCTACTCAAAGAACAATGGCCCGATGCCTCTATTGCTTGGCAGCATGTGTTCCGAAGTGACAGAGACTCTTGCCAAAATAGTACCGTACTGGAATATTATTCAGGTATCGTTCGGATCGACTGCGCCTGCACTCTCAGACTCCACAGAATTTCCTTTGTTCCTGAGAACGGTTGCTCCAGATTCCAGTCACAATGTCGCAAGAATAGCACTGCTGAAACACTTTGGCTGGGACACTGTCACGGCCCTTTCACAAACAGGAGATATGTACTCTCTGGTGAGTAAGAGATAATAGAAAAAAGGAATAATTCCTGGCACGCTGCACTCAAATGTTCGTATAAATATTCGCCGAGATTGGATTGAAAGTAATGATTTACGCCGAGCACGCAAATTTTCCAAGTCAATAATTATACATCGCGGTAGGTCGTGTCGAAAGTAATGATTTTTGCCTGTTGGGCGTAAATAAATCTAATAAAGTTATGCGGACCCGAATGTATTTGCATACTCTTTACGATTACAAAATTTAGTCGATCATATTAGAAATTCGTATCGAAAGTAATGATTTGCGCCGAAGAGGCAAAAATCATTGCTTTCGATGCGTCTTCCGCAATGTATAATATACTAAATTTCATAATCGTAAAAAAATATGCAAACACATTCGGGTCCGCTTAACTTTATTAGAACGAAGAGCGTCTCCGTAAACCTTTGCCCGACTACTGGCCGTGTTCCGCTATGCGTGTACATGCATGCATATGTATACGTGCAATTGTCGCGGCAGGAAAACATGACGGGCAGAATACGAGGTGTGCCAAGAACAGCTCGCGTTTAAAACCGTTCCAGGTACCTTTACTGCTGTACGACTTGCCGCTGCGAGCGAGGAATTTCTATTTTGCCCCCTAAAACATCCTGACTCCTAGGTCGCAGGCGGGAAAGGTGGCTAGTTCGGGTAAAGGCAAGCGCAAGAAGAATAAATTTCAATGGAACGTTGTGCCGCGAACCTATGAATCACAACTGTCTCGAGTCTAACATAATATTTCTTGCGCTACCTTTGAGAACAAGAGAAGACGAAGAACGCGAAGCGAAAACAGGCGTTAAGAAAAGTACTTGACTCAATATGGATTTTAATAAATTAGGAAATGTAGAATGTACTTTGAAGTCAGACGGCAACACATTCTTAAAATTCTCAGTAGAAATCAAGTAAAGTTTTATTTTATTTCCTCTTATTTAGTATGTATATATTTCACCCAGAGTTGATTTAATATTTTATGCTAGTTACTGTTGTAGACAAATTTGATATTTTTTCGTATAAAACGAAGGTTGTCCTGTGTACATTTTGGCAATGTGTATGTAACTTTTGTATGAAACTTTTTGAGTAACATATAAGATTGACAGATTGACTACTGTCGAAGGGTGTACGAATGTATATTCCACTTATTAGAAACAGACACAGAAAAATGCTGTGATAGAAATCCAGGCTATTATATCGGCACATAGACAAATCGAATATTTGTTTGATGTATTATCGTATTTTGGAAAGGAAACCGGAAAACGTTTCAACTGTTAAACGCGGCGGTAGTGACGTAATAGAGTGGAATGCAGTTCTGGCATCAGGTGTTGGAAATTTATCATTTATCGAAGGTAACATGTACAGCTTCCAGCTCTTTGGCATATTGAAGCGTAATTTGTTATTTCCAGTTCAAGTTCGGCTCTTCAAAATCAGCATACCTACCATACAATCTATTACACAGATTAGGCATATCACTTAAACTGACATTTTCATTAGTACGTTCCCGGATAATGGAGTATACATATATTACTGTAACTGTGTATACTTACATCTGCACGACTTCAATTTACTAAGGCCCAAATACAAACCGAATGATCGATAACTACTCATTACAAAATCCACCGCAATTACGTACATGACCCCAACCACTGACGCATTCTTCATTACGTTCAAAAATGTTCCCCCAAACGTACTGTTGCAAGTAAACATACTGTTGCAAGTGACCGTACGTTACACCCGCAGCGTTCAGCGCATATCGCGGGCTCGGATACAAAATATTCGATACCGCCCCGAGTACATTGGCAAATAGCTAAATATTTAAGAAACCCGTCGCGAACTGCGCGCGGAATTCCGTGCTTCGCGGCAATAACGGTCGATTGGGCGAAAAATTGTTACAGGCAGTGAACGACCTGGTCACGGAACTCGAGCAAGCGAATATCACGTGCACGGCGACAATCACGTTCGCGGAGAACGATTACAAGGAGCAGCTGCAAACTTTGAAAGTAAGGCGCATTCAAACTTTCCCAACCCCCGCTTTTCTTCTAACGTCGATTTATTCCCCCGTTACATCCCTTTCGTTACACGTCCCACGAGCCGATACGCTTTCATGCCAATGCACGATGAAAGTACAATTTCATTCCTCGGTCCTCGGCTTCCTTCGCCGTAATTGATTTTATATCTCGACCGTTGGCCCGACAGCAACGGTGACGTAACGAGCTTCCTCAGATTCACGCGTAATAAAAAAAAAAAGGGGGAGAAAATGGAGAACGACGCTCATAAACGAGCTATTTAATCGACCGTCGGACGTTACTAGAGCTACTTTCGGCCTCTTTGGAAAAAAAGGTCGGCATGTAACTTCAGGGTAGGAAGTATGAGCTACCCGCAGGAATCCATGAATAAATGGAAGGTTATACCTTGCCTTCGCCTTAACTAATTTCAATCGTTCGGAAAAGGGCGCGCGTTCCACGGAAAGGTCTCGGGCTCTTTCCCGGCGCGACGGGATTTATCAACTGAAATTAGGAATGCATTAAAGCCAGCCCGGGCGACAGATTACGCGAGGCGAACGCAATTAGTTTTCCGTTGAACCCCCGAACGTCGATCCGAAGGAAGGTTCGTGCACTCGTACGTGAATATTGTCCGCACTCGTACGTGAATATTGTCCGCACTCGTACGCGAATATTGTCGCCAGGCCGCGAGTGTAATATATTGTAATTGGAATATAATTATGTGCATTGATGTGCGACCTCCTGGCTAATTATGCAACGTTACGTGCCACGAATGTCTCGGTGGTTCTGCTTGCGAGGATACGGAACGTCGGGTTACAGCTTCGTGTACTCGTGACAGACTGTCAACCCTGACAGCGTCAACGCTGGGTTGCGCGAGAAAATCTTTCGCGTCACGTGACTCGAGCGTCTTTGCTCACGCAATACTTTCGATAAGCGATTCGTGGGGAGTAAAGAATATAAGGGTGACTTCAAAATTTAATTGTTTAATTTTAGTAATTAATTCAGTTGATTAATTATGTAAGATCTGCGTTCAATCGGTGTAATGACAGCTATGAACGGTCGAGTAGAATATTGATATGCGTGTTCAAAGTGTTGTATAGACTGATGTTTAACTGCAGGACCTGGATACAAGAATTATTATTGGCAGTTTCTCACCGCGCCTAGCACCGCGTGTCTTCTGTGAGGTAAGTTTTACATTTTATATGTAATCTGTTTTTTAATGTGTAGTCATGCCTTCGGCCGATTTTATAATAGTGAAGTTTACGCTACTTTCATCCGTATTAATAAGGAAACGTAGAACACTTACAATAGACAATGTACAAGTACTTTTCACTAGTAAAAACTTGATAATAATCTTCAATACTCGCCAGGTTTTAAATCGAGCTCATAGTTTGGCAGTAATCATCGTAATAAAGTGTGCTAACCATCTTAAAATAATTTCTCCCACCGAGATTCTCGCACATAGGTACATCTAATCAGAATTATATAGGCGGTTATTTCCGAGTACTCATTGACCGAGTTTTCTTGAAATGAAAATATATAAATAATCCGCACAAGTGGCAATAACTTGAATCCATTACATGCACAAGTTGTGTACATAGCATCCCACAGAAAACGTAGACCCAAAAATACCGTTAATTCGTCAAAAAGCAATGCTAACCCCAATGCTGACACCGTTCACTCCGAATCTGCCCATGTTACACCGCTGTAACAATTCGACAGTGTCACGTGTCACGTGTATATTGATCAGACGTAACAGATGGACCAACTAATCTCTCATTGGAGCTGCCACATTAAAGTACGTGAGATTCAAATGTTCTAAAGCCAGCATCGTTCTGAATTCTACCTTTAAACAATGACAATAGCCTTCCCTTAAACATTCAAACGTTTCAACCCAGTTAACGTCGATCAAAATTAAGTTCCTACATCTTTTTTCAATTTTTGCCAAATCCTGTTCGTATAACCGAACCTAACCGAACCTAGCCGAACCTAGCCGAACGAAACTATGCATACCTCGAAGGCTTCGGCCGATTCATATCAAAAAGGGATTTAACAAAGAAAGCGAACCTCATGCAAAAAAACGGATTGCATTTCACGGATGAGTGCAATGTCAAGAATGTCTCAGGGACGTCACACGGCTTTCTATTAAAGGGCTCACCCCGTTACACAGTGCTCGGCCATCGCAGATGAAACCAGAGACGACCTAAATTTGCGACACCGGCTACAAGTACGAAATTACGCGCCTTACAGCGTGCAATAATGTCTAGGAATCAGCTGTAGAGGCTCTTGTAACGAAACACGGTTCGCAATTGTTAGAGGCGGTTAACTCACACACCTGTGACTTATGAACGCGGTATGAGTCAACGTAACTGATAAATGTAGATTAAAATCAACAAATTACGATCTGGTCGAACTTTTCGATTGATTATTGAATTAAATAATATATGATCTTTCCGGAAACTCGATCGTTACACGATTCGCGTGTGTCTAGCTGCAAAATTTTGTATGAAGCATTTGTCGATGTCCTAAATTATTTCTAGCATATTCGGCGATATCGATTGAAATGGAATACCTTATATGCACTTAATATTTGATATACACAAGGGGAGTCAGGAAGGACATGAAGGAAAGCTAAATTATTCAGCGCCGATATCTGTTGACCCAATCGCAAACTGTTACAAATGAAGACTTTTCTCAAGCAGGGTTCCAGTATTTATGTTAATTTAGTTACGCGCGTTAAGCTCGAAACTTTAACGTAATCTTTATCTTTACATTGTAATGAAAACTTTAGTACGTCTTACAGTTTAACCGTCCAAACAATCTTAGTATCACTTTGATATATTGGCTAACTTTATATTATCTAAAATCTTTAAATAAACTCAAAAATTGCAGAACAGTAGAATGCATTCAGCCGAATGTGCTTTGCATTTCTGCTAAGAGTTTATACCGTCATATATCCTGCCTTTCGCAATATCACTTCTGCCTTCGGAAAACAATATTAATTTCCGAACAATCATTTGGCCCCTTCAAGAATCGAAAGACTTACACTACAGATTCGATAAGCGCAAGTCATTCGGCTGCAAAATGTACTCGTCGAGCCATTACCGCTCTTTCACTTTTTCGCGTATTTAATTGGGGCTCACAGTTCGTTCGAGAAGGAAACTGTAACAAAGTCGGTGTAATTGTATACTCGCATCCCGTCGACAAAAGGTTGCCTTTCTCCGTTAAATACGTGGATTACGATCTAAGACTTGCTCTTTCCTCCATATCCTCCTTGCACCGTATTGTTCTCCACTTCTTCAATGCTCTCCCTTTATTCACCGAGCACTTGAAGATACACCAATTTCCGCCCGAATGAAAAAGAAAGTCAAATGTAACCCGTATCCATAAATGTTCAGCCCCCGCGAGCGACGCAAGTATGATTTTCAGTCAAAGGCTAGTAAAACTCAGGAAAAATGTTGTACTCCGTAAATTAAAAATAAAAATTGCATTTTTTACGTCAAATAGTCGCGATAAAGATTTTTACATTCTATGACAGGAGGATATTTTTAATGCACTAGAATCTTATTGCTTGCACGTACCTAATAGGATGAGCACTGATATTTAACATAACATAATATTGTATAACGATACATAATGTTTTGCAGTCTTGTTATTAATACAAAAGTTAGAGGTCCGTATACAGTCATACGAGTAACGTAATTCGATAAAGCTATTGACGGTATGCACATGACTGTAATACGAGTACGTAAATAGTTTATGTAACTCGAATCTGAATATTTCATACCCATTATCGTATCAAGTATCATGTATTCGAGAATTGTCTTGTACTCTCTTTGAAAACGTCGAACTTAAATTCTTCCACGTCAAATTACTACATGGATTTAATGGAACAAAACGAGAAGTGGAAACGTGCAAGTTCAGCGAAAGTTTCATTTCTCAAACCTACATTCCTGTCTATTGTCATTCGAACTGGTACGCTCTTTACGACGCGCCCCGTCGAAAGCAAACGATGAGAATCAGAACCTCATAAATCAATACTATCTAACCATCCAGAAGACAAAGAAACCCAACCAACAATTTAAAGTCGTGTCTCAAAGCGTATACATCAAAACATCGAAACGCTAATCTTATTCTTCGTCTCAAAGATGAAGCGTCCACGTTAAGCAAAAAATAAAAGAGCTACCGCAATAATTCAAATGAATCCACTTTCGGAAAAGCAATAATACAATGGACGGAAAACGGAGAACGGTAACACGCGAAAGTTAACTTTGATAGTGACGCGTTCCGCTCGCGTAGCTTTATCGCCGTCGTATCGACTGCCTTTGTCGTGCCGTTCATAATACAGGAGCGCATCTTGCGTTAGCCTACTTCGATCGCAATTTGCCGGCCGGCCCGTACGAGTCCGTATCGTTTGGCATCATTCAATCATGCCTCCGTTCGCTCTTTGCCGAGACGAGGCTTTCGGGTCCTTTCAGGTCGTTCGCGCGCGCAATCTGTTTCCCGCCTGTCTCGAACTACGTATCGATACGGGAGGAAAAGTTGAACAGTACAGCGTTCTACAGCGTATGATCGCAAGTAGATTGCTATTAGTACGTTGTACGAGATTTTCTGTCTAATAAGTGTTTCTCGGTTATTATTGATTACGACCTAATCCTTCACTGACTTTTGACTAAGTTTGGATTAATTAAAGGTAGGGTTGAAGAAGATGCTGCTTCATTTCGATTATTATTGTTCAATCGTGCTCCGCTCATTCTATGCCGAGATGAGGCTTTCGGGTCCTTTCAAGTCGTTCGCGCGCGCAATCTGTTTCCCGCCTGTCTCGAACTACGTATCGATACGGGAGGAAAAGTTGAACAGTACAGCGTTCTACAGCGTATGATCGCGAGTAGATTGCTATTAGTACGTTGTACGAGATTCTGTCTAATAAGTGTTTCTCGGTTATTATTCACTATGCCCGGACTTCTCCACTGATTTTTGACTAAGTTTGGTTTAATTCAGGACAGGCTTAAAGAAGATGCTGTTTTATTTCAATTATATCATTCAATCATGCTCCGTTCGCTCTTTGCCGAGACGAGGCTTTCGGATCCTTTCAAGTCGTTCGCGCGCGCAATCTGCTTCCCGCCTATCTCGAACTACGTATCGATACGGGAGCAAAAGTTGAACAGTACAGCGTTCTACAGCGTATGATCGCGAGTAGATTGCTATTGTATTAGTACATTGTACGAGATTCTGTCTGATAAGACATCTCGGTTATTCTTTACTCCGTCCTGACTCCTCCACTGACTTTTGACTAAGTTCAGTTCAATGCTGTTTTATGTCGAGCTTGGACTCACACAACTCTGGAATACGACAAACTATCCGCAGCTGTCATGTTCCTTAATAAATGTTCGTAAAGGGCATGAGACGCGATAATAAACCGCAGCAAGAACTGCCGGAATAAAAGATGTTAAAAGCTCCCTAAAGAATAACGGTAATGCATAGATGTAAGGGGTCAAAGATCAGAAATTTGAACAAGAAGAGGAATAATGAATTAAAATATAGGCTGGCAGAATAAAAAAGTTCAAAGCTCGGAAGAGAATAACGGTACCGCACAAGTGTAGGGTTTAGGGGAAGCAGTATGATGCGTCTATGCAGTCATAGGGCTGTCATATAACTATACGTATAGTGAGGGTAAGGCATAACAGCGCGCTTGCCACGAGCAAGTTTGTATTGTTGGCTCGACTTCGAACAGAGCGCATCTTCGCTTTTTCCTACCGATATTGTACCGCCATAGTTGGACGTTATAGGATGGCAAACAATGTTAGGCAAATTCGGGCAAAATTACCTTCTAATTTGCTTAACATGTTACGTACTTGTAATTATCAGCGTAGGGCGGATGGAATTTTCTGTAGCGAAAATTGAGGGTGCAAAATATGGCGACACCCGCAACTCTTGAACATGTACATAGATCACAGTTTACATTGGGAAAGTTCGATAATCTGTACATTTACGTAACTTGTATAAAATTTGTTGCGATAAATATTAATTATGTACTACTCGTCTGAGATTTACAATTGACAAAATGTTCGTCCCGTGTTCCAAACAGTCAATATATATCGACGCTGTCTGTGCTTTGTACTCAGGCTTGGAAACTCGGTATGCACGGTGGCGATTATGCATGGATTTTACCGGGTGACACGATAGACCTAACGTGGTCAGTAAACGACTGGTGGCACTCAGGGACCGAGGAGTGTTTACCTTCTCAGCTTTCGCAAACAATGAACGGCCTGATCATCGTCAAAAGTCATGGCGCGGTTTTCGGAGATACGGTCAGTTCGTCCGGCCTGGTAAGCAACAATTTTGCCAACGGAAAACATGCCCATTCAACTCGTTCACAGCGCAAACTCGTTTCTATCACCCATTACTTCCATTTAGTACACTCTTCATTTTAAAATATGTCTGCAAAGTTTATATTGAAATAAAATCGTGTCGGAAAATAGTGTATTAGCGGGACAGAAAAAAACATAAGAGAAGATTTATATAATATCAGATTTATAAAGAGAATAACTAACCGCCGCGTTATGATAAAAAATGACACGCGATTCACGAATTTCTCTCAGATATTTTACAAAATCGTAACTTCTGCAATAACGTTGATTTTCTGACGGTGAACAAATTCGACTTACTAAAATCGTTGCAGCTTGAAAAAATCAGAACTGCAGTTTAGCGAAAAAGGATTTCGTTTTTTTTTTTTCTGGCAGACCGACAGCATGTTCACGGCCGAGTTAGCGAAGAGGGGCGTGACACATTCGAAATTTGCTGGCCAAACGTACGACGCAGTCTGGGCCATGGCTTTGGCCCTGGCTAGAACGGAGATCCTTCTTAATAAGAAAAATATGAGCGTCCTGCAATATACCCACACGAGGAAGGATATTGCTTACGAGTTATTGGATCAGATGAGGCTTCTGCAATTTTCCGGAATTTCGGTGAGTCGCGTCGACGTCGCGCGTACAGTCTCATTGCCCGTTTATTCGAAGCTATCGAATAAATTTTTATATTAGAAAATTGAAAATCGGCGTCATTGATACACGAGTTATTTTTCGAATTTGTTTTAACATGACTTTCACCTCTGTCAAGTAATAGATTCGTTACTATTTTTTGACTGCTAAACTTGGCACATACTTCTAATTTATATAAAGCAACATTTTAACAACTAACTCAATATACATAAGAAGAAAAAATGTTTACAAAAGCTTGTCTCTGAAATTATCTTAGGAAACCGTATTCCTAATTAGTTGATTAATTATGTAACTGCCAGATGTATGAATCACGTGATTCAGCAACAATGCAAATAATTTGTCTATGGTACTTTAATATTTCAGTGAGATCAGCATTATATTTGGTGTGTTTCCAGGGTCCAGTTTCTTTTAACGGTGCGGATAGGGTGGGCATTACAGCCTTTTATCAAATGCACGGTAGGTATTATGATATACGACTTTTTAGCGCAGTTAATAATTAAGAATTAAAGCTTTAACTGTGAATCCGCTTGTTACGCGATGTAAGATAGAATGAATGAGAATGTATATTTGTAAAATGATATGTTCACTGCATTTATCGAATACAACAAACATCCCGGGGACTGAATAGATTGTACATTTATAGGAAAATATCACAAAGTATTACAAGTTTACTTACAAATCATGTAAGCATTCGCAAGTAACATACCCCGAATACAAAATGCAATATCAATAAAATTCATTTATTTCGTTGATTAAAATTTGACAGGAAAAAAAAGAATATGGTACTAGATAGCAGAAATGAATTCCCAAATGACAATTAGTTGCGACTCAATTCCAGAGGAATGTGAGTCGTAACTCAATCATTAGGAGAATTAATTTCGAGCCACATTTAAAACACATATATGGAATGAAATTTGTAATGACGAGTATAGTGACCTATCTGTTCCCGCGACGAAAGCCCTCTTCTGCGGGGCGCTTCAGCTATTAAAATATATAGCCACTTTTTTCTTCGGACAAGCAGAAGCAAGTCCCCTCTGTTCGGGAGATTTGAGCAAATATCAGTTTTACATTGATTCGAGCACTCGTACGAACGCAAAGTAGCGAGAAATTGTAATTATATAAAGTACAAAAACAATTTGCTCTAGCGTTCGTCTGTGCTCGCGTCAATGTAAACGCTGATATTTGCCTGTCGAACACTACGTTTTTACGATCAATTAACATGAAGGGAAAATTTCGCGAGCAAGGGCTAGCACATAGGCACTGCTGAAATTAATTCTTTAAATCCGACGTATAAAATAACATCTAAAAGATATTACTTTACACTGTGGAATTTAAGATTCAATCTCAACCGCTCGTACATGTGCACATTTGACCGAATCTCCCGAACAGATTGAAATACGTATTACACGTGTGCAATGAAATACACCTCGACAGTGCTATGAGAAGTATGACTTCGCACGCATAACACGATACTATATGCTTTCGTATGAAATCATACTCTCTCGTCACTGCAATGAGGTGTTACTTCGGTGTACAATGTATACGTATTTCTGCTTAATACTAGAGATTACTCTTAAAACTAGCAAATGGCAGTTGCAACCATTCTCTACTAACTATGCTTCTAACAGAATTTACGGAATCTAATAATGAAAAGAATATCGCGGTGTAATATGAGGATATAAAGATCAAAGAATAATAAATATTTTATTACCATTTGACATTTATACGGAAGTGAGATAACGCGAGCAAATTTTCAATTGCAACTGCCAAATGAAACTCAGGTAAAGGCTATTACTTGACGCGAAATTACGAGAGGAATGAAAGAAAAGTCATAGCCTTCCGCTAGCCCCACCTACTTATATTAACACATCGCACCATACCAAGAAAGTACGCTACCTGCCTACCTAACAACCTATATTTAAAAAGAGCAAAGCAAGCACACCAACACAATCACTCCACGATTCTCAATCAACCGCCCGGGTGCATAATAAGCCTAACCCTAGGGAGTACGTCCCGGGACGTCTCCGACACCCGAGCTCAAATTCACATCATACTCTTATAAACTAGGTACGTACCAATGCTGAAATCGATTATAACGCATAATGACCGAGCAAACTATCGCGGTCGCGTGACTCTACTTATTTCATCATTATGTACGACCAAGTGTCGTACATATGTTTATATTTAAATAATTAAAATGAAAGAAAATGATAGGATGCCTTAATAGGCATCATATCAGCGTGTTGTATTACGCAGTAAAATAATAATTGATAATTGAGGAAGCAAAGACGGTATTCGAAAAAAAGCAATGGTCATTGTTAAGTGCTCTACCCGACGCACATGCCACAAACACTACGCATTCATACAATGACACGTACGTCGGCAGTCATTGTACGTTATAATCGCCGAAATTACGCCTTAACTGAACCGTACTCACCGGCCTGAACCATGCATGCCGCACCTGGGCGCATGCATGGTTGCAGGCCTTAGTGACATGAGTACGGCCAAAAAAAGTGTACAAGCCTTGTGAAGCTGAAAACATCCTGAGCTAAGATTAGTAATGTCTAATGTATATAAGTAATAGGTAAGCGGACTAATGACTCGACTGACTTATTTCTTCAAAATTTAAAAATGACTCCACTTTGTAATAGCAAAATAATTCGACTTTTCAATAGCGAAATGACTCGACGTTATAAAAGCAAAATGACTTGACTAATAATATACTGGGCATGCAAGAAACTCTCGAGCGATCCTATCATACGAGCGAATACTCTACATCGCAAAATTATCACATATAATCTCGCTGTATGACAGATTCTACTCGTCGCGAAATGCCATCTTGCTCGTTGAAGTCTAATATATGATCGAAAACGGAACGTTCATAAATACGAACGCATTGACTCTACTTCGACAGTAACATTGATTTAATAATCGCAATTCAACGATTATTAAAGGAACATTTGACTCTAATTCATATATTTGTTTTAACCGTGCGGAACTTTATCAAATAAAATATTTAAAACGCGAACGCGACCGCGAGCAAATATTTTCTACATAAATTGAGCAAGGGAGGCCTATCCTGAACTAATACACATACATGAAAATGTCCCCTAACAAAAATTGACGAGTAGACTTTCCACTAACAATAAGCTTAGCGAAAAATCTACTCGCGGTCACTATGCTCGTCATATATTCAAGAAAAATAATTACAACGAACCACCCGTGTCATTTCGGACCGATCATTCTACGACATGATGGGTGACTCGAGGGACTTAAAATTTGACTCACCGACTGGTCAAGCATACCGCAGGAACACGCTGCATCGACGGATTCTTGACCCTCAGTTCCAATGGACTTCTGGGCAGCATCAGGCAGGCAGGCCCAGCATCTTCTTGAAGCACTGACTCTACTACGCGATCCGCCCGACCTTTTGTTCGAATATCGCGACCGCATATAATATTAGCGGCGTACAAGACTCTATTCGCGAACGAAAAATATATACATAAAAATCGCGATCGAATTACTTTATACCGGCGAGCAAACACTGACTCTAACGCGACGCGATTATAATAATACGACCGTGGGGACTTGTAACAGCGAGCAAACACTGACTCTACTTCGCGTGACTCTACTTTTCGTTCCAAGGGGGTGAAGCTAATGAAGCCTGTGCGGCTTGGGGTAAAGTACGGACTTGTGATCAAATTGACTCTAACATTGCATTGCTCGCAATCGCAAATAAAAAAAAAGAGGTATGCTAATTCGCGAGTTTAAACGAGCAAACGCGTGACTCCAAAGACCGACGAGGGATCGCAAAGTTGCTGAAAGAAAAGGGGGAGGGGTTACAAGAATGGTTTTAAGAACAAATATGGTAAAGGTAAAGGTAAGGTAAAGGTTAATGATAAAGAACAAGTATGGTTTTTCGGAATTTTTTGTTATCGTTACTGCGAACGCTGACGTGATTATGGAATTTAATATAAAAATGAATCTACGTATAATTAGGTTTAATTAAAATGATTGCAGGAACATATCATTGGGTAATTAAAATTTGTCAAAAAAGAAAAACGCTAGTCGCAGCCTTTCGTCACTGTGATCCTCCATTTGGTTAAAAGTAATAAAAAATAAAAAATCCGATTGAAGGATAACAGTGTCCGGTACACACCACGTGGATGTAACTGCGAGTGGTGCCCTTTTTATTACATATGAAAATAGTCGAATGATTTTAAAAGTATCGGAATATAAAAACTTGTTTGAAGGGGGAAGTCATGGGTTTGAAAATGAAGAATGCATTATAATATGAACAATATGGATTACTGTGAACAAAGAAATGTGTGCTACAAAAGAACGACTTGTTTAAAGTGATATGAAATTAAAAAAATGGATGTTCATGAAAAATAAGTGTAACTCACCAAAGTATGAAATAAGTGTGACAGTGGTATAGCTCAGGAGAAACAGGTACACCCGTTGCTAACACTAAGGTACAGCTGTTGGCAGTCCACGTGTACACCCTTGTCGCACGTCAATGTCGCTGCCCAAAACCAAAAATAACAATCAATTACATTATCCATTATCAACACGTAATGTCACAATACACCATTAATATTTTAAGTGAAAAACTGATTAAACCGTAAAAGGGTAGCTAACCATCTTAAATCATGGCCATAATATCGTAACACTGGACAATATCAAATGTCAGAATTGAAAGCACTGTCAATATATATAACCAACGTCACTGTTAATATCCAGTATCAGTATCCACAGCTAATAAGCATTGCTAGTATTCACACTTAATATTCCCTTTCCATCAACATTTAACTAGTGAACTCTCATGATATTTTCGAAATGGACAATAATTCAATTTCGTATTATTGCTGGCCCTGAAAACTATTTTCTAACTGCACAGTTAACCAACGTGATATTTGAATTACCTTGCGCATGCGCACTACTACGTATTGCGTCACACAGTATTGAATGTTGCAAAAATTGCTTTTTTTGCACAAAATGTAATACTCAGCCTTCAAATTAATCGCGAAACACATGCTACCCTAAACAAAGTACGAAATAAGCATGCTACTGAAGATTAAACTCACCAGAAAGCGGTCAGGTTGAGAAAAATCATCCGTACATGCTGCAGAACATCTCGTTTTCTGACGCTGTGGAAGGTGCTGAAAATAAAGTCGTATATTTCGATTAAAACTCAATATCCTGTCTTCACCTATCACACACTACGTTGCCCCCTGCTCTGGGCAGAAGATTTTTATAAATTCAGTAACGAAGAAACAAATATTAACTAATAAATTGTCAAAAAGTGTGGAGCTCACCTCTCACGGTGACACTTGTGGCACTTTCTTGCCGAAACTAGCTCGACCAATCAGCGAGCGATGCGCGCGCACTGTCCATTCGTTCAAATTGCAAGCTCGCACTTCGCGCCAATAAACGGCGCCAATTTTTCTACCACGCACTGCAACATTTTACAAGCACGTTTCTAATACGATAATTGCTAAGTAGCCACGATAAACTCGTTATAGACTAGTTAATACTACCGGCCCAGCTCCTGAATTAAGTACTGAATACGGTCAGACTCACCGAAAAGTGCCAAAAACTGCGAAAATTGGTCGAACACGTCACAGAGTCCTTGACTTCTCAAACCAGCGAGAATGTCTGGAATCGAAGTCAGATATTTCATTTAAAACACAATGCACAGGTAAAACACTTCGCTAATCACATTGCCTGGCACTCAATTTGCAATATTTGCACAAATTTGGGAATGGAATCACAAATATTTATAAATAAACCGTGAAAAATGTGGGAGCTCACCTCGTACGGTGACACTTGTGGCACTCACTTGGTGAAACTAGCTTAGCCAATCAGAGAGAGCGCTGCGAGTCATTATGAATCAGTTCAAATTCTCTGTTCGCACGCCCGCGAGCACCTAACCATAATATAATTAGTTTCGCAAGTGCTTTTTGAACTTTATGTATGTAAAATATGTGTTGTGCGTTGACGCTCACAATAAATTTGTTCTTGTGCGGGTAACTGTTGTTTCAAATGCCTAAATATATAGGCTCTTCAAAAGTTAATCAGAAATCTGCAAGTGCAATCAACCAGGTCAGTTTATTTCATCATTCTGTGGATAAGCAAATGTGTCTTAAACTAATAACAGGCTTGTTAATCTAAATAAAAGATACAATTATATTGCTCAATTGTCAGTCTACCTAATATTCAATGCAAAATATTCTTAAAGAGCCAATGGTAGGTGAGTATACATTTCTCTAAAAACATTGTCAAATGAGGACGTTCATATTATATTTCCTGATCTATATGGATATGGATAAAGTGTGGAAATAAACAAGAACACATATCTAAAAGAAGCCACTAAATCTCATTTATATTATAAAAATGTGTAGATAGAACATAATAATTCCAATTATCCACAATAACGTATGAAGACATTTCATTCATTAGTGAATGCATACTTCAATGTATTTCTACCTTCCATTATTCCATTATCGTAAATTCAGTAAGATACATTTCTGATGTGTGAGAGTTTATTTCTAATGCATTAAGATTTATATTTTAACCCATAATTTATATGCAAGCCCTGTGTTTACTGTGGGATAAGATTCTCAGATTTAGCTACAACGAATCATTGTTGTTTTTTTTTGCTTTTATCTCATCGTTACCAGGATAAGGAGTTATAAAAGATATAACTGTGTGCATCTTAAAACTCATAGCATAATACATTTATGTTAAGTACTTGTAGCTGACATCAATAGATTATGTGACAAATTGTTGATGTGATAGTAATCAGTGCACATCCAATCCCAAATTGTACCACATTTCAGAATTGCAAATTTATCTAAATCTTTGTGCTTCAGAATAATTTTATTAATACCGTATACCTATGTACCAAATTTTTTTATATATTTATCATGGGGCTGCCATGGAGCAACAAAGATGTGCATTCTTGCAAAAAACTTAATTGCATGAACAGTCTGGTTCAAGTACAACAGATATAGCAAATGCACACAACTGCTATAATCTTTAATGTACTTTCCAACATAGATGACACTCAGAACATTTTGAGTTCTATGTTTCTAATTGTCTGATATAAGTTTGTCTATCACATATTAGATTAAATTATGATTTTTCGCTGTTTTAGAATCTAATTTTGAGGACCTATTGAATATGAATGACCTAAAAACAATTTGCTTCTGACTTTCTTCAATCTTCTAAACCCTTGTCCAAGTCATGCAATTATCAAATCGGTTTGTACTATAGTTTGTACATACACGTTATCACACAGTGTCAGAAAAGTTTGTTTTCCGAAATTTATGCACTTTTTTGACTCTGTCTTCAAAACTATTGCACCTAGGAGTTTTTTTCACCTTCGAAAAATTACTGTTTCTCTGAAACTATTAAGAATTCGGAACTTTGACTCGATTCGGTACTTTTACGCAAAGTACTGTAAAGCTACGCCGCAGATTTTTAAGGCTTATGTTTCATAATTAAAAAATTGCAAGACATAAAGTATGAAAATAGTCTTTCTCTAGGCCACATTATTCTTTATTCAATCAGTTTTGTCACTAATATTGTCCCATAATCAAAATGAAATTGGAAAGTCATTGGCAAGACGCTTTCAATTCTGTTACGATAATATGCAAATAATACCAGGAAAGTCCTTTCAGCATAATTCTCAATCTTATTAGGTTTGCTATATTGAACACATAATCCCATCAGCTTTCATGTTTTATCATGAAGCTGAAGCCTTTTATCTGCAACCTTATTTACATTTTCGATCAAATTCATTATTCAGATTCTTGTAATAAATATGTAAAACTGACGGACAATGTAGAGCACATAAAATTAGTTGGCTCTGTTTCGTTACATAATAGAGTCGTCCGAGCGAACTACTTTTAATAATCTTGTACATTAAATCGTTACATAAGTCCTGCTTCCTCCATACTTTTTCAAGTCATGAAATTATTGATTCATTATTTTCGGCAGTGCATTTAATGCAACACACATCAAAATAACACTCTAACAATAAGTTTACTTAAACTTATTTCAACGCAAAATTCATGATCTGTGTTGCATATCACTGTGCTTAAAAGAAAAAAAAGTCATATAGACATTTTACGAGACTTACACTTTGCGTGTTTGACTTCCAGCTCCCGCAAAATATCGTTATCGTAATCTATTACAAGCAACGTCGCTTGCGCATAGCAAAACAGAACATTTCCATAATAATAGTTTATTTCCCAAGATTTGTCCATTATTAAACCTGAGCAGAGTACAGCTAGTCGCAAAAAATATTGAGAGATTCAAGGAACAGTGATATACATGTATCAATAATTTATTTGAAAAAAAAAAACAATATTAACAACCATTTCATGTGTATTATATATGTACATAGCATGTCGCTATTTAAAACACAAAAAAAAAATGGAAACAGATCTCTTATCCGAAGTACATCTCTTATCAGGAATACGCCCCCGTCTAAACTCTCTTTTAATCGAGTGACTATCGATAACACCGTTTCGCAGGTTGTATGCATGTATACCTAAGAATGCTCGCGAAGGATTTCTCTCCGGTATGCTGACTCGGCAAAGTCGAGTCTACATTGCGAGATTCGATTAGTCGGCAAATTACAAATACCAGCTCCACCGAGACTCGGTTGCAAGTGATTCTTTCCCAGATGTGTCGGCAAGACAGATGAAGATCGAACGATTCGATCCCCGACTAAACAGCCTTGCAAACATTTTCCTGTAACCAATGTCCACTAATCAACCTGCCGTGCGTTCCATCTCTTTTGTCTCGAATTAGAATTCTCAGCTTATAAATTTCGAATCAGTAATCTTTCCCACCTACCGCTTTCTGTCGTCGGAATATTTGAAGCGCTCAAATTTTCGAAGTCACTCCACCTTCAAAGATATCCGAATGTATTTGTGGCTTGCCGTGATTGCACAATGATCTGAAGGGCAGTTCGTAACGGAAATTGAAGTTAATCGCGCAGCGTATTGCGATACCGAGAGGGCTGAGAAAAACTTCTACTTGCAGAGCATGTCATTAGGAGGATAGGCACCTATACGCCGGAAGAGGGAAAGTTGACGATGAACTGTCCAGGATGTACGGCAACTAGATGGCCTGGAGGGCATCCGCCGGCGGCGCGCCGAGTTTTCCGGTAAAGCCGTCCACGTTTAAGTAACTTCTGCCTCCCAGAGACGCACAATACTTTTCCATTATATCGCTCTCTATTTCGGACGCGAAATACCCGCGGCTGAACCCACGCTCGAGTCATAATTTTCATGTAAACGTTCGTCGCATCGTACGATCCGTCAATACTTTACAATTTGTTCGCACCAATGTCAGATCAGGTTCGTCCTTCGACGATGACACTACAATTCATCCTACTCTACGTTTTTCAATTATTATCTACGGTTTTTACAATTATCGTCGTTTCCAATCTCGCACAATTCTAATCATAAGCGTCTGTAATATGTCACATGTCTAAAGTATTTTTACACGCAATAATTTCTGACTCCCTCGACATTTTACCTGATAACGAACATTTCCAACGGGGTAGAGTGGAAAGTTAGACTTTGAAAAAGGTGTTAAGTCTATCACGTACATCCTACTCAATTAAATCACAGTTTAATTGTGTTACAGGTTGAGAGTTGTTACAATCGCGCCGGCAGCATTTCTCGCAGTTACTTGCTTGGCCAGCATCGGTGTTACATTGGCACTCGCATTTCTCGCGTTCAATCTTCATTTCCGGAAACATAAGTAAGTACAGTCCACGCACTTAACGAACATTTCTCACACTTACTCTTATGCACCTTCCACGTAAACGCGTCAGTTATTACACATCTTTCATCCGAAACTCAAAATCGAAGCAAACTCATGTCAACGGCTGATGTAAAACTGTGTCGATCCAGGAAAGCTTACAATTAAAACAATTTGCATTTTTCTTCGGATTTTTTGTCCTCGAATAGCAGGCCAGTTTTGAAAGAAACAGAACAACACATACTACTAGTAGCAATACATCAGTACGTCAATCGCATCAGTAATACCGAATGTTAACAGGAGTATAAAATTGTCAAGTCCCCGTTTGAACAATATGGCGGCTGTTGGCTGCGTCTTGGTGTATGGTGCCGTCATTCTATTGGGCTTCGATCACGCTACTCTGCCGGACAGTGACGATTATTATCCAGCAGTGTGCACTGTGAGCTTAAGATTTTTTTGTATTCTTTAAACTTATTACCGTCGGATTGGATCGCTTATCATGGAACAATACAATGGTTCCAGGCAAGAGTTTATTTACTGTCAGCAGGGTTCTCCTTAGCTTTTGGCTCGATGTTCACTAAAACCTACAGAGTCCACAGAATCTTCACGAGGAGCAGGAGTGGGGTTGTGAAAAATAAGGTTTGCAATATTAACTCAATACACTTTATTTTCTTCTGATCAGTATTACATGAATATTGCTCAGAAGACCGGTAAAATCTAAACTGGCTCCTTTTATTCTGCACAAACTTAATGCATGAAATTGATTACTTTTTCACTTTCAACTGTGAAAATAAAACTTTTCTAAAAGTCCAGGGAAATCATTGCACAACATTAATAGTTATAAAACATTATGAACCCTTGCAGTTGCTACAAGACACGCAACTAATAAGTCTGATTTGCGTCCTACTTCTGATCGACGGTCTCGTCGTTACTCTATGGGTGACCTTGGATCCAATGCAACGTCATCTGCGCAATTTGACACTGGAAATTAGTGCGCACGATCGAGGTGTCGTTTATCAGCCTCAGGTAGTAGTTTGATTAATATTTGTACCGTATAAAATTGGAAAACTTTGGCTACCCACTTCATCAAGAAAAATAATAAAGCATATAGATGCTAAATCACGTTGCTTTCCACACATTGAACAAACAAAGTACGTTGTCGATGATATAACATTAATCCTAAGACTTCAGTAAACAGTACTTACACGCATCGCTAACGCGTGCAAAGGAAACATGTTCCAGCGACATTGTGAATCGTTAACCAAGAATGCCCAATTACAACCTGGTTAGGTATTGATTCTAGTGAAAGGGGCGTCGGGTATTAGGGATGCGTGTAAGTAGGAAGCACTAATCTTAAACGGGCTATGTACGTGTGCTGACTGTGAGCTGAAACGAGCGTACGGACCTTAACACCCATCTCTGGCCATACAGGTGGAAGTGTGCCGGTCACAGCACACTAATGAATGGCTCGGAGCGCTTTACCTGTACAAAGGACTTTTGCTAGTGGTAGGCGTCTACATGGCCTGGGAAACAAGGTGAAATGAGACTCCATTAATACAAATCGTTTATCGCCAATCAAAATTTCCTTTAACGACGTAACTCGCACAAGCTGTTAAAAGCAAAAATACTTAACGTTAACTATCGGATTTTGTTCTAAACCACAATTATTCACACTCAACTAACATGCAGAAAACATAAACCAAACCATGACATTCTCTGACTTTCTTGTAAAGACTCATTCTTTGATTTTTATTGCAATTATCATTTGAACTATGTTATTGCCTCGTTGATGTCTGAAACGTAGTATGATTAAAATGCAACATTGGAATAATATTGCTCCAGGCACGTAAAGATTCCGGCGCTGAACGACTCTCAGTACATCGGCATGAGTGTCTACTCCGTTGTCATAACATCGGGAATCGTGGTCGTCCTGGCGAACCTGATGTCTGACCGTGCAACCTTGGCCTTCGTCACTATCACCGCCTTAATATTGGCCTCGACTACTGCGACACTGGCGCTGCTTTTTTTACCTCAACTAGCCAACATCCTGGCCGGCGAGAGGCCGGATCCTGTCATTCAGAGTCTCGGCCTGAAGATCGAATGTAACACGAGAAGATTTGTCACAGACGATAAAAGGTAAGGGACGCTGTTTCATCTAATTACGTTCCACCAAATTCGCATGCACTCGGTAGTGCATAAGAGTATCGATATTTTCCTGGCAAAGACTTCACACTTTGCTGAATACGATTAAATACGCGGGTAGTGTTAGTCAATTTCTTTCTGATGCTAATTTCTTTTACAAACTTTATGGTCATTAAAGATTTTTTAATTATTATATTTTAATAAATTTGTAATATGTAACATACTTCCAATGTGCAATCTCTCTGCAATTTTACTTTCGAAATGGCACAGAAAATAAACTAACGTTTCGTCGCCGTCTACCACAGACTTTCAAGAACCTTTAGCTAAAGGTTCAAGAAAATGCATTCACCATACCGTATGCGTTACCGCAGAGAGTTACAGTATCGCGTGGAGGTGCAGAATCGTGTGTACCGTCGTGAAATGGCCCAATTAGAACTGGAACTCACGAGATTGGAGAAGCAACTCGCACAAGACCCGGTCGATCCGTCTTGCGCTTCATCCAGCACCTCGATTCCTCAGCGAAAACCTAGCATCAGCGGCGGGCTGCCATTGTTGCTGCTCAGTGTTCTTCCTCCGATCATACCACGGGCCAGCTGGCCATCTGCGGATCCATCCGGTAAGTGCAAACCTAAGCCTGAACCTAATATCGATTCAACGTACAAGGAATTAAATTCGATCTGCCAACAGAAAAGTTCGATATAGGATAAGTGCTGCCAGCTTAGGCTAACTGTTACCCAATGATGGAAATGGTAACAACTAAAAATTAATGATTTTTACTATAATTCATTAGAGTGATTGAAGCCATTATTTATTAAATTAAACGTCTAATAACTTTAAAGAACAAAAGAATACGAATAAGAAAATTCTACGTTCATACGCGTGAAGCTAACGCTACAAAATATGAAAATGATTGGCAATGGCGCGCAAAATATTTTCACTACGCAAAATAACGTATCAAATGCCAGGAAAAAAGAAGTGGAGAACGGAGGGAACATAGAAAATTTACTGGCCCGCACTTTGCAGATCACAGTGCAACGGACGACATGGCAATGAATAACAGCGATATTTCTCGTTTAAAAAAAAAATGGTGATAGCGAAAAAGTGGGTCAGCCCAGACGGATACATATGTTTTGTGCTGTATCGAGTTGCACGATCGCAAAGCTTTGACCGAATATCTGGCGTGGACAAATAGAAGTGTGCATTCTCTTGAAAAAGTCTTTCGGGGCAGACAATTCTTAAATTGTTTCATTTCAATGTGAAAAGATCATGTGCAAAATCGGCTGAAATTAACCAATACCAATTTTGGTCACTTCAGCAGATTTGTAGACGTATTTAAAAGGCACCCTCTTTCGTAGGTAATTTCATGGTAATACTTCCCTGAATGGTGGGAGAGAAGGTCAAAGTACAAAATTAACAAATCACTTTGAAGCCGATAATTTTGCTAAATAATTTAACTATTGGGTTGATTCTAGAATAAATAATCTTAACAAAATTGCCGTAATCAAAAAAAACGTTGTCAAAGCTTAAAAAACGTATTAAGAACGTATAATTAGCTTGAAGCGGGTCAATGCGCAGATCATATTTTACAGGAAGATTATTAAAGACATCGAACGTCCCAGACAAAACGTTTGAAATGTTGTCACATTTACCAAAATTTAAATTTAAATGATAATTCCAAACTTTCATGACACTATACAAAAATAGAAACAGTACAATTTTATTTTACACTTCGTTCTGAATGAGAGAGTTTGACATCGAATTGATGATTAGAATTTAATCGAGATTTACACATTTTCTCTTTTACAAGACCTTTTAGCTACCGAATGGGTTGAACAATCGCTGAAATTGGTCGTTTTCAATTTGAACGGGGATGTTATATCGTGTGACTAACCAGTAGAGTTTCATTATTTTTTAGCATATCCGACTCGTATCGAACATAAAAAGTGTTCTACGCTCAGAATGAAAAATACATTTCTCAATCTAACAGCAATCAGTCTCTGTGCTTTTTAATAGCTTTTGTCGAAAGATCGTGCAATTTTTTGAGTCCGCACAGTTTTATTAGTACCACGCTAACTTATATCTACCGGTGGTGAGCAAAAACATGACCATCTTTCGATCAGATAAACCGAAGTACTTTTAATATCAGATTTCATAGTAATTTGAGACATGTAGCCACGCAAACTTTCGCACAGATAAAACAAAATACAGGGTGGGTCGTCTGACATCGTTTTGATTTAGGTCAAAATTTTTGTTGGAATATTATACGCTATTCGTGAAGAAAAATACATTAGACTAAAACGATACGGTTTTATCTGAACGTAAAACAATTTCACATAAATTCTTCTCATTTGCTAATGTTGTAGTAACAGAAGTTAATTCACTAATTCGACATCGTGAACTAAACGCACGTCACGATAAATCTCTTCTACAAATATTAGTAAAAAAAATACTGCTGTTTTTTTCCCCCGATCTTGTGATGGCATTTAAAACCGGAAACGCGATATTATTTCATTTATTAAAACGAATTCAGAGAAACATGTTGACACAATAATGGTATACAGAAATGAATATTTTCTCGGAATCTGAATAAGGCCGAAAAGAAGGCAGTACAGAAAAAATAGAAAGATATTCACGATTTCATTCATTAAATAACAATGATATTTTTAATCATCAACGATGTGATATTAAATTGATATATAAATAAGCTCCTCAAATCAAATACTGATTACGAACAGCGTAGAAAAATATGTGGAATTCCTCCTTGTACGATTGAATCGAAAAAATGTATCCGAAAACGAGATGCAAAGTTTCACGAGCATTAATTTCTTCTCTCGCTTTGACGCTTATGCTTCATTCAGGTATCAGAGAAAGGTGACAGAAATATCTGCTCTTTTTGCACGTAATTGCCTGACACCGGCCATTTGCCGAATCGCTAATAATAATGTCCATTTACCTGTCCAGAAAAACTTTATCGAAAAAAGTCAAACGTGAATTGGTAGATAAGAGAGATGAGATAACGACGATAGTATAGTGAGACAAATGACCCACAACACACTCTCGCTGTGAATGCTCGAGCGTAGAAGAACGATCTTGACCGATTGCGTGTTCCACTACAAAGTGCATGCAAGCTAGATACCCCAGGACCGAATCTTTATAGAAACGCTTTAAAAGAAAAATGCACACGTACACAAGCACACCATTTAAGTTCAACCGTAACCGGCAGAGTGCGCTCGAATTTTTTTTTTGTCCCGGCTAACGAGAAAACTTTACGCGCCCTTACCCTAACCGAACTAATACCATTAATCATGTTAGCCGAACTGAACGTTACATTTTTTTGTCTATCTCGCGGCATCATCGTTTACGGCCGTTAAATTTTACGAACGGTACGCGAGCACCATTTATGTCACGCGGACGTTTCCCGTATAAGGACAATGGTACAACGACCAAAAACTTTACTTTATGATACTATCTATTACTTATGGTAAAGTTATAACGCTGCATTTGATACTCGAAGTATAGAATTGTTGAGAACAATAAATTTTTGTCACGTTCGAGGTTCATTTGTAAGAGTGACTGACGCAAATATCATTGTGAACATACTCGTGACAGTACATTACCCCCATAAGGGAAGGGTCATTGAGTTCACATGTGAGACGTTCACGAGATATTCAAGGACTACAGAATTGCCGGGAACGATACATATTTGTCACCTGATTCGTCGATCATTTGTAACGGCGGCCGACGCAACTATCACTGTGAACGTCCCTCGTGACGTCAGCGCATCACTCCCGTAGGGCAAGGGTCATTAAGTTCACATGTGAGGCGTTCACGAAACATCATAGGACCACAGAATTGCCGAGAATAATACATTTTTGTAATGTTAGTCGATCATTTGTAACTGTAACTGACACATATATCATTATGAACGTACTCGTAACGTCAGCGTTTTAACCCCATAAGACAAAGGTCATTAAGTTCACATGTGAGACGTTGCCGGAATATCGAAGGACCACAACGTTTCCGGGAACCATATATTTTTGTCATCTTAAGCGTACGCATGACGTCAGCATATCAACCCCATAAGACAAGGGTGATTAAGTTCACATGTGTGATGTTGACGGAATATCCACGGACCACAGAATTTCCGGGAATACATTTTTGTCACGTTCCTCGATCAATCGTACCTGCAACCGACACAAATTGTCATTGTGATCATACTCGTGACGTCAGCACATTAGCCCCATGGGACAAGGGTCAATAAGTTCACGTGTGATGCGTTCGCGAAATATCGATTGGTAGAAGGGCCGCCATGGCACACTTCCGGGTCTCTGAAACCTTGAATATCATAAGCGGCGCACGGTGACATGAATATAGATCAGAATTTCGCGCGCCAATCGCACGCTGAGATTCAGGGCAACGCGGGGCAAAGCTCTGACTTTGATGCGTAACGATTCGGACGTTGTACGCGTGTCGTGCCAAAACAATAACGAGGACTTCTCTGTTACCCTAGACATCGCTCTGCGTGGGGTCGGAAAGGCAAGGATTTCCTTTCCAGAATGTGCTTAGGAGCTTTAATTAAATTTCACTTCTTGTACGCTAACGCCAGATAGAGTCCGTTCGGTGGAAATTTTGTAAATTAAATTCAAATATATTACGGTTGTAACAAATTGTTAACATCCAAATTATGATCTTCCACGTTCGGTGGGAATTTTGTAAATTAAATTCAAATATATTATGATTGTAATAAATGGTTAACATCCAAATTATGATCTTCGACGTTTGGTGGAGGTTTTGTAAATTAAATTCAAGTATATTACGGTTGTAATAAATGGTTAACATCCAAATTACGATCTTCGACGTTCGATGGGAATTTTGTAAATTAAATTCAAGTATATTGCGATTGTAACAAATGATTAACATATAGATTATAATCTTGCTATAAATATGGATATATATTCATATTTGTTGTACGTCTATACGGCCACTTTGCATATTTGCGTTGAATAATATAGAATCATGTACGTATTTAATCGTTCTGAACACGTCCTTTTAACAAATCCTCTGTTCCTCTGCTTGACTTCCGTCGCTTAAGGCGTTCCACTTTCATTCTTGCACTTATTTTCTAACACTGCGGGTCATCACGTACAAGGTGTTTCGTTTAAACGGACGAAATATTTCTATTACGTTTCTCGGTACGAACAATTGTCTAGCCACAACATTATCCAATCAAAAGAGCGATAATTATATCCGTCAACTATTCATATCTTTTAATCAAACTGAAGAAGTAATAATATCGATTCAGTCGGCATCATTAACACATATTATTCACCGCTATGCTGCATATATTGTCAACAAATAAAATGAAATCCGATGATTTCGCGCGACAGTGTTCGAAATTCTTCCCCAAAAGTATTAAAGGCATGCATTCGAAACGCAAATTACGTAGCACCGCTTCTCTCGATAGAATTCAGATGAAAACAATGTTCCATAAAAAGTCGTATGACGAGCTACAGCTCTTGCGACCTTGCTCTTTATCCCAAAATTGTATTCGTACCAAAAGACCAGAGATATTTAAGCGATCAGGGTTAACGAAGCACGGTATTGTATGTGGCTCGGTTAACGAAATAGGTTGAATACATTTGACACAATTCTCATTGCGATTAGGCATGCGCCGGGGTACTGTAGCATTTAGCAGTCAGCCGGATTTGGAGCCGGGCAGCCCTAGAAGAAGTCTCGCCGATATTTACAAACTCCAGCAACGCAGAGAGACGGAGGGTCCGAATCGACTCGGCATTTTCCAACGGCTGTTCAGTCTTTTCGGCAGTCGACCTACCAGCAGAAAGACCTCCACCGCTTCGTTCACCGGTGAGTTATATGTGTTCATCGAATCCGTTTTATTTATTTCATTTGTACCATATATACTATTTTAACAAATGTCCCTATAGACACCATTGTGACTTAACACTATAAAAATTAAAAAGTTTTTTGATCCATGTATTTCACTGCATAGTCAAGTATGCCTGCTTCTGTATGGCCATGCTACTTTTCAGGGTCTAATATAAAATATACTGTTATGCTTCAAATAAAATTACTACTATTACACTTACCGCGTAGACACCATTTTGATTTAACACTGCGAAACTCGATAAAAAGGTTTTTACTCCATGTGTCTCACTGCAGGCGATTGTCAAGTATGCTTGCTTCTTGCGATGCTATTTTTCAGGGTCTAATATAAAATATACTGTTGCGTTTCGAATAAAATGCACGATAGCGATAAATCTAACTCGCCCTCATAAACGGCGATCGGAGTAGAGTTATAGTAGAACAATGTAACGCGAGGAAGGAAACTAAAGTACGATCTTGCCGGGACTTACATTTCGAGATCAATACCCTGAGGCTTTCAGAGATGACCCTTCTATACGGAAAATTAGGACTACGGATTACGAGTTCGGATGAGTTTTTTCGTGACTAAACGATGGGGTAGCGGTAATGCTAGTGTCTGTGCGACGCGACCTTGACGATATATCAAGTTCTAGGTTCTAAGCCCGTAGCTCAAGTAAGAATTACAAGGGTAACAGAGGAATTTTTGTAAATTCTCAAACTCGACGTAAATGAAAAAGAGTCTACTAACTGTACTATTGTTATATTCTATGTATGAAGAGTATTAAGTACATGATACTTTGCCACATGTAAGATATGCAAGCTCGAATATATTTCTCCTAAACAGTGCATATCTGAAACAGCGCACATTATAATAACATAATCAAAACATTTCATGGAATATTGTCGACATTTAGATACACCTAGATTTCGTTTTATTGCTCCTTACGTAACTTGTACAGTACCCTCTTAGAGTAGATTTAAGTCAATCCGATAGAACTAACTCCATTGCTTGGCCTTAATAATGACCATTCATTCGGCAAATCATTTTTTTCTTCAAATTCTCCTTAGTATTCCACAAATAGACACCATTACTTCTTACCCAATACCAATACACCGATCACACTGACTCCCTTAACCGAAAATATGTACAGAAACTGCCAACGCTCCGAGTATTATTAACACGTTCGTCGCCACGTCACCCGTACTTGGGTGACGGCCCCTGTGGCTATGTTTTTCGGATGACACTCTCCTTCGTTCAATTGAAACAGGATTTTGTAGGTAGTTTACAATAATTTCCTTTTGTATCACAATAATGACGAGCACGCATATACAAAATAGACAGATTGGAAATATTAACAAATGGAAATATTAGGTTGGGGAAAAAGAAATCCATTATTTTTTCGGTACATGGCTATAGTGAACGATATCTCGTAAAGTATCGATCAAAAAATTTGAAATTTATGCTCGTTGTAAAGATGACATTTCACACTAAAAAAAATTCTTTTGTTGTTTTTTGTTTCGTCCATTCAGTTGTGAGTTACAGGGTGTTAAAAATGGAAGTCAACAAAGCGAACATTCGGTACATTTTACAGTTTTTCTTCGATAAAGGCGAAAATGCAAGCCAGGCGGCTGAAATTGTAAATGGTGTTTATGGTGCCGATACTGTAACAGCTAATTACGTGCAATTTTGGTTTCGTCGATTCCGTTCAGGCATTTTTGATGTTAAAGATGCACCTCGCACAGGCAGGCCCATCGTCGAAAATGTCAACCAAATCACAGAAATAATCAATATTGACCGGCATGTTAGTAGCCGTAGCATCGCTCAGGAGCTAAAGATCGACCATAAAACAGTTTTAAACCATTTGCGCAAAGTTGAATTCAAAAAGAAGCTCGATGTTTGGGTGCCACACTAATTAACACCGAAAAACATGTTGGATCGAATTTCCATCTGCGAAGCCTTGGCCAAACGCAATGAAATCGACCCATTTCTTAAACGGATGGTGACTGGGGATGAGAAATGGGTCACATACGACAATATTGTGCGAAAACGATCGTCGTCAAAGCGCGGTGAAGCAGCTCAAACGGTGGCCAAACGAGGACTAACGGCCAGGAAGGTTCTACTGTGTATTTGGTGGGACTGGAAAGGAATAATTTGTTATGAGTTGCTTCCGTATGGCCAAACACTAAATTCAGATCTCCACTGTCAACAACTGGACTGTTTGAAGCTAGCGATTGACCAGAAACGGCCAGAATTGGCCAACAGAAGAGGTGTTGTGTTCTATCAGGACAACGCCAGGCCACACACGTCTGTAGTGACTCGCCAGAAACTCTTGAAGCTTGGTTGGGAAATTTTAATGCATCCGCCATATAGTCCGGACCTGGCACCAAGCGATTACCACCTTTTTCTCGCATTGCAAAACATCCTGTGTGATAAGAAATTGGAATCAAGAGAAGATTGTGAAAATCGATTATTAGAGTTTTTCGCCAATAAGGACCAAAACTTCTATGAGAGAGGCATTATGAAATTACCTTTAAAATGGCAACAAATTACCCAACAAAATGGTCCATATTTGACCCAAATCGGACAATCCAAAGCATGTTAAATAAAGTCTTGAACTTCGCGCAAAAATAATGGATTTCTTTTTCCCCAACCTTATATTATATGACACTCCCCTTCGTTCAATTGAACCAGAATTTTTGTGGGTAGTTTACAAGAATTTCATTTGTCATCCGGGAAACATAGCCACACGGGCTACATCCAACTACGACTTTTGGGCGTTCAACGTGTTAAGACACTTGCCAATAGCTTCGATCCACACACACTTCCTGAATCAAGCAAGGTATCGATATACCTTGCCTTGTCTAATATCGTCGCGTACTTATTGATACTGTCCAGGAGTGGCCTCGGCGTTAAGGGTTCACATGGGATACATCGCCGGCCTGGTACCGGGCACCAAAGCTACGTCCTGTTATCAAGTAGATTCCGAGAGCGCTCGTCTCAGTCATCCGCGATGCGGATCGGGACCGATAATTAGCATCACCAACGAGGACGATCATCGATTTAACCTCGTGCTAAGACGCAAAGAGAGCAGCGAGCCCCGCGTCAATTTCAGTTTGCCGCCACGTAAGTAGACATGACGGGAAAATAAGTGAGCGTCAAAGTACCGAGCAATTTTCATGGATCGGTAACGAACCCTGAAAATTCCTCGGTATACTGCGACCGTAACGAAATTGGACAGTCGGTTGAACACAGCGGTACTTTTCAAGAAATGGTTGGGACTAGAGATCTTCATTGAGTTTTTTTAAAGTCTTTTTTTTATAAGGGAATATTATGCGCAAGTTTCTTGTTCGAGCGGTTTGTCAGATTTAATTACGTTTGCGGGACTTGAAGCTAATGTAAGGGAACGAATATGGAGATGGGTTTTGGACAGGAAGAATTTGGGAACTGATTCAAAATCTGTTGCCTGATTTAAAGATGAGGATGTCGTTCTATTGTATTTTCAGTAGTTATCGTAGAAATGTCACGGAACAGTGTTTTAATGCCGTGTAGACTTCAAATAAAACAGTAAATGTACTGTTCCATTCCGATCATTACTTTTTACTGCCTCAAGGTCATGCAGAGTTCCAATAACTTTTTTACTTTATACTTTTGCGACCCCTGTAACGTATATTTTTGATTCATGTCTCAACTTCGCTGCTGTATTTTTTTACGACTTTCGTAGTGTTTCTTGCTACCGAACGCAAGAAGGTTCATCGAAACAAAGTAAAGGAAGGCTACAGAGAGCTGGGAGACTGAATCGTCAATCTTTAAGCTTAGGCTGGACCTGAATTCCTTATCTCACGTTTCAAACGGTGCGGTACTAATTCAATGCGAGGGTTAGTTCTGGAACGGTTCAATGCATGACCAAACGTAACATTAAATTCGACTGACTCTCACAATGGCGTAGAAACCCTACGTTTTCATGTTAAATTCATGACGAAAATTTAATCTCACTGTTCATAGTGCAAAATAAATATTTCATAATATTTATCATCCAATGCCCGTAAGACATAATAAAATTGTTGTGAAAAAGCTTCCTGCTATTATTTCCTTTAATATTACCTTTGTACAATAGTGTAACCGACTCTAATTTTACTCACTCTCTCTTTACATACCTTACCAGTTCCAAGAACTTATCCTCTTCGTAAAAACATACCTTATACTTTGATGTGCCATAAAAGAAAAACATTCGTATCATGCCGAAGGAAGAAAAGCATCAAACAAGTAAATTGTCTCTGTCAACAGAAAAACGTGCGAATCGATACATCCTTCGCATTTTGCATTATGTTATCATGCTGATCGCAATTTTTATTGTTACAGAGGCCAGTGTGGGTCGATCGTTATCCCGAGAGAAGATCCGCGGGTCGCCGCGCTTCCCTCATCGGATCATCCCGGCGAACAGCCTCGGAGCAATAGCGACGAACTCCTCGACCTATCAACCCCATCGTTGGCGGTCGATGGAGGACGCGCGAAACTCAAAAACATCCTCCACCGGCACGGCATTGGCCCGTAACCCGCAAACCGATATATGGGCGACGCACGAAGTGGGAATTCCACTCAGCGAACTGGCGCACACTGCCAGAGGCAGAAAGCAGGCCGATGCTGAAGCAACTACCGTCGAATCCAGCGTTAATCTCAACAAGAGTGCTCCGGAAGATGATCAGAGACTCAGTATGGGAAGTAACGTGTCGAACGGCGCGAACGATCCGCTCGAGTTGGGATTCAAGAGCAAGCTTCAGAAGGAAACTGTAACGACGGTGGTCCTGGAAGAGGTCGCAGTTAAACCTGATGGACGCGAGCCTGTCGACAGGGACGGGAAGGATAACGAACGCAAGACTGTTCACAGTTCTGGGAAAGAAATAATTGTTCGGTTACCGAGTGAATGAGATACTTAATGAGAAGTTTGACAGATAAATGTTTTTGGGACGAATGGTACCGTTGTAAATGTTTAATTAATTCGTACGACTAAGCTATGCCGAATCAAGCAATAGCGACGAACTCCTGGACCTATCAGCCCCATCGTTGGCAGTCGAAGTTCAAAATCATCCTCCACCGGCACGGCATTGGCCCGTAACCCGCAAACCGATATATGGGCGACGCACGAAGTGGGAATTCCACTCAGCGAACTGGCGCACACTGCCAGAGGCAGGAAACAGGCCGATGCTGAAGCAACTACCGTCGAATCCACCGTTAATCTCAACAAGAGTTCGGAAGATGATCAGAGGCTCAGTATGGGAAGTAATGTGTCGAACGGCGCGGACGATCCGCTCGAGTTGAGATTCAAGAGCAAGCTTCAGAAGGAAATTGTAACGACGGTGGTCCTGGAAGAGGTCGCAGTTAAACCTGATGGACGGGAGCCTGTCGACAGGGACGGGAAGGATAACGAACGCAAGACTGTTCACAGTTTTGGGAAAGGGGTAATTGTTCGGTTACCGAGTGAATGAGATACTTAATGAGAAGTTGGACAGATTTTCGGGATAAATGATACCATTGTAAATGTTTACTTACTCACGACTAGGCTATGTCAAATCAAGCAATCAAATAATATCGTTAGGAGTTGTAGAGACTGTGAAGGAACTTGACCTCTCGGGGCGTCAAGGACGAGTTCAACCGAAGTAAAGTAATTAACATGTAACGTGTGCCAGGCAAGCGGAAACGCTTGGAAACAGTGCTATTATAAAAATGTATAGGTATACAGAATTAAAACTACAAACTAGTATATCGATAAGCGATACATTAATATAGCATCTGAATCAGGAAGAACTTAGCTTATCGTACCGCGAGGATGTAAGCGTCCTCGAAGAAAAATCAATCCTGATCTGTGTGTTGACAATGGCCAAATATGATGAGACACTTAAAATTACTTAGATAAAGTCGTGATGCGTAAGTGTAAACGTGCATATTTCATAATAAGCGTGCCAAAGAATAATACTGCGTAATTACCCGGAATTCGAAGAGCACACAAAGCATTGGCTGTTATGGATTACGAAGGGACCAATGCTTACGATGGCGTCGATTCTTTGGTGGTTTATTTTCCGTATGTAACCGAAACCTAACAATATTATACGTGCGACATGAGCTCGATGCACATTAGGACAATGGTTCAGACAAATCGTAGAGGAAACTCGTGAGGAGTAAGATTTTAATCCGTAACAAGTTCAATGGAAATATGTTGCATGAACTATGTTGTGTGTTGTAAAGAAAGAGAATAACAATTTAGTATTTTTATTATTGTGGGCTACCAATGGATGTTCGAAGGATATGTCAGGCAACGACAAATAATCGATTAGATTTCCAACAAGTCATGATTGAAACTTACATTGTTTTCACCTCTGTCACGGTGCATTAACGTAGTAGTAACATTGCTCAAAATATAATCATTTTATTTGATAATTTTATAATTAGTCGTTTCATCCGTAAGTAAGCCGCAAGTGGAACAAGTGTGTAAATTATGATTTCACCGCGGACGACACACGAAGGATCACCGCACTGACGGGACCACAATCGAAGTGTTCAGTGGCCCAGACACCTTCTTCAGTACCTGCATTCAAATATATTATGAAAACATGATTCCGATGCTAAAGATGTACATATATTAACGATTTAGCAGCCGTTATCAACGCGCGCATATTCACACATCAAGTGCTGTTGATCATAACACCGTTTCAACACGTTCAAAGACCAATCATGTACAATGGATAAAAAAGCGTGTGTGCCTACATCTAATGTTTATTCCATAATTCTGTAGAGACGAAGGAAGTATCGGTTATCTCTGCTTGTCAATATTTTAAGAAAAAAGCGAACAGAAAGGCGGAAACTAATCATCACGAAAGTCTTAGCGCAATGTTGATTTAATATAACAAGAAGTATTCCCGTTTAAATTCGTATGAAACAATACTAACTATAATCGTGCCACTACGTAATTTTGTTTGTACACAATGTAGATCAGTTGATATGTAAACCCCTCTGATCTAACATCTGTTCTTTTCAACATGATTTTTTCTAAAAATGTTGAGACTCAGACAAAGATATATGCTGTTATATAATGTGTATGGGTACAAAATGTATAAGTTCATAAAGAAATCAAGAAATGCAACAATGGGGAAAACAAAGCTGCCGCTGTGACAGGAAATCAGACAAAAGACATATCGAACTTTGAAATCGTTTGCGCTATTGAATCACAGACTGCCGGCATGCAGCATTTTGCGTACATATTGAAACCGATTCCCTAAGAGAGCTGTTGACAGCATTTGTTACACATTGCTGCGTGTTTAACGCGCCGCCATTGTCAGATACAAATAAGATGAGACTGGATTATGTACCATACATGAACGACATCATGTCATTGAACAACATAGTAGTAATTATTTCATTTTTTTTTAGAACAGGTACAGACACTTATTTATTGATAGATCTACAGTATAAAGCATGGTGGTCAAGAAAATTTTCTGTAATCAACATACATAACAAATTGGAACATCTAGACTGCCACATAGTAAAAAGCAAGTATTAAGACAGGGAAAACACATTGGTAATTTACATAATCGCAAAATTGTTTAAAATTTCTGGTTATTCTTTAACATACCAAATGACATATTTTCAAATGTTTTTAAAGTAACGTATTGTTTTAAAAATAGTAATCGAACATAACGGAAATTAAATTGTTGCTTCATGTTCACAGTATACTGCCAAGTTCGTGCCAGATAATATGAAGATAACAAATTCTAGTCTTCAGATGGAAAAGTATACATTAAGCAAATTATTGCCAATTCGCTAAAAAAATGCGATTGTGTTCTGCAAATGATAAAATGTCTATGAAGAGTGAGATGAATTAGAATAATGGAAAGATTATTGTACTTTTATCTGGATATATTTATTCTAAAGATCATTGGTGGTCCTTAAAAGTGTGTCAATCAATTCCAATCATTCTAATTAATTTCATCCAAAATAAGTTACTTCTTTGTTACTTTAATGCGCATTTTAATATTAAATACCTGATGTTATGCAATTTTAATACTAGAATGTTATTTCACAATTCTGAATAAAACATTACGATATGATATATTTTTCAAAGGCAGCACGCTACTATTGTTCAAGAAGGGTACAATGCTACAATGCCAAATATTTAGTTTAAGTCCCTTACAAAGCAGTATTATTTTACTTATTTAATTGTTGATATTGCTTTGTTGTGTGTGAGTTCTGAACTACCGCTAAAACTCCTGTTATCCCATTTTTGTCCTTAGCAACTACATAAAGTAAATCGTGTTAACGCTAACACTTTTTTTATCCATTGTACACAGTCCAGAATCACGCGTCGAGTCTAATCTAAATCGTAAATATAACTCGATTATGAATATCGTGTCTCCTATAAAATTGATACAAATAGAAATATTATATATTAATATTTTTAACCCATTGTTATTATATTACACAGAAACGTAAGAACTGTGCGTATCATTAAGTATATCACAAAAGGATGGACGTTTAAATCAAAACTATTTCCTGAAACAGCAAACTCACATCTTGACTTTGTTTCATATCTCGAAAGTTTTGATGTACCAATCATGAAACCTCTTATTAAGCAATAATCAGAATTGTTTCTAGAAATGGCGAAATATAATAAAGACATACACAGAATGTATACATGATATTTCATATGATCTTTTATTTTAACAATTACCTTGCACTTTTTTTCCGGCATACGGATTACTTTTAATTGTATACGACGGAACGTATAAATTGGCAAAGTGTTCGACGCCGCATCATCATGATAAATACACCAATTATATTTCATTCTTCTTCATGATGGACGAACAGCGCAAAAATAAACTAATATAGTACAAAAGATGTAATAATTTGCTCAAATCAAAATAGCTATATACATTTGATACCTTTGCGCGCGATGAAAGTTTATAGGTATACTCATAAATTCCACGATGACGAAATGCATTAATATAAATATGTTGACAAACTTAATTCGAAAACGCTACTGCATATTTTACACTTTCCGTTCTCGGGAGTAGAAAAGATTAGAACGGATTACTAACATGCTATATTGCTTAAGTTCCCGAATATACGTGTTACGATGTCACTCGTTAGCGGCCCTTAATTAATTACAACTGCACTGCTGACGGCAATAGACACAACATACATTAAGCGAACATATCGGGTTGCACAATTGTGGTGGAATGAACGACTCCTTATACAATGAAAGAAGGCGCAACTCAAGCACTCATTTACCTTTTACGAATTTGATACTTTTCGGTTATATAAAAACGATGTGTACCAAAATGTACTTAACACTGAGAGGTGAATAATTCAACTCATTTTTGATATCATGTTGTCGACTAGGTTCCAGGATTATCGAGATTTTTGAATTTAAACCATATGTACATGTACATTCGATTATACGTGGAACGTCAAATTTCCGGGTTCTTAGGATTAAAGAAAATTACAATTCTGCATTGAGCTTTTGCAATTTGTTGTACTGAATAGTCAAATATTGGATCACACATCCGTGTTGCCCCACAGAATTGCCTTGCAAAACTGATCAATGATATATAAATTTGTAGGGGCAATACTAGATTTCCCAGACATACCGTTCTCTCAAATTCCTGCTAAGGGAAACTAGAAAAATATCAAATTGAAATTAAATTAATTACACAGTGTAGTGCTATGCATCCAGCACCATATTATGTGACATTTTACATACGTTTCTACGAAGCAATAACAAAAATACTTGCTCGTAGTCAATATTCACGCTTCAATAGACTTGTAGCAATTGAGAGCAGTGAAAGTGTTTTTACCCTAATCATAGATGTATTGGTGTAATGTCGCCTTACACACTTTATCTTACTTATTTTTCTAATAACAAATTGCAACATAACTATACAAATATGATCCAATTATCTTTTTTTGCTTTTTGCTTCAATGAAGTTAAATGAATACTTTGTGAATCGGGTCACCTCGTCTGTATAACAGATATAGATAGTTTTCATCGATTATCTAAAGGCTGTAATGTAACGATACTACAACAAGAGCTTGTCTACTCGGATGAAGTTAATAAAGAAAATCTGAACATCATTGAACAAGAGGAACTCGCAATCTTACTTTGCACATCATGCAGTGAATTAAAATGTTATTCCTATTGAGCGGAATCTACGTGTTACTCAACAAATTGGTAATATACTACCAAATTCAATCGTTTATAAACGGGTTGATCCTTAAAAAACTATCACTAATGAGTCTTTAGAAATTGTACATTAAATTGTTAAGTCGCAACTTCACCGGCAAACGGAAACAGACGTTTCCAAATTTGTTATTTCACAGTGTTGCTTGTATCTGTCAACCCTCTCTGCGCTAGCTATACAGTCGCCTGAAACAGTAAAACAAATCTCATTGAATTTCGCGAACATCACTAACGATTTAAAGCGCATTAGTTTTTCGAAACAAAAATGACCACTAATAAGGTTGCCAAATTTACATTTACAGAAATCACACAAAAATCTAAATTTAGATCCCGCGCATAAAAATATTGAACGCAACACCTTCTTGCTGACAACATATAGAAAATGTTTGAATTTATCCAATAACTTACGTTAATTTTCTCCAGTATAGTCTCAGCTGGATCATCCTTCCGCACGCTCTTACAGATATCGCTGACGTTAGCCTCCACCGGTTTGATTTCCTCTTTAACGCAAGAATCCTCCGTTTTCGTCTTCTTCTCGGGACTGATCTGCGCGTTCCTCGCTTCTATCCTCTTACGATTAAGAAACGCCATCCCGTGCACTCTCAGATGCTTGTCCACCGCAGCCTTATCCTCAAAAACGGCCATGCACACGTGACACTGATTGGCCACGGTGGTCTTGCCCTCACCATCGAAATCATCAATTATATCAGGAGCGTAGGACGTATTCTGCGACAGATATGTAACCGGATCGTCTATCCCATGAAAAGCTTTCAGATGCATCTGCAGACTCGGCGCCACGACGAAGTTCTCGCCGCATTCCAGGCATATGAGGTACCTGCCCTTGATCCTATGATTGGACGCTATGTGCTCCCTCAGGTCGGACATGTCCGCACAGCACTGATTGCACTTCTTGCATTTGAAATTCCCATCAGCGTCCTCGGCACTCTCCTGCTTCACGCAGAGTCCCAGACCTGGAACGCCCGCGCTGGTCGAGTCAACATATTTCTTCGGCGTCCAGCGTCGTCTCCTCTTCGAGGCTGAAAGAATGCTCTCCGACTTACGCTTCTTACTTCCGTATAGTTCCTTGTACCTGCCGTTGATAAAGTCCGGCGAGATGCGCAGGAGTCGTGGCGTGACGGTGCATAATTTATAATCATGAGCATGCTTCTCGGTGAAGTGACTGCGAATGAACGGCCAGGAGGTGTTGATCATGTCACCGCATATGTGACAGAGGTAATTAAAAGGTTCTTCGTTTAAGACGGTCGGACCGTTCAGGGCGATACGAGATTGTCTCTTGCGATTCGTTGCTCTACGATTGTTCGGCTGCCGATGAACCACGTGCTTCTTCTGCACCTTCTCTTCCTTCTCCTGCTTCACGGTAGGCATGTCGAGAAGGTGCTGTGGAATTCTTGCGAGGGGCGGAGGTTTCGGTAGAGGTAGTGGACAATTTGTGGTTTCGGAATTGTTTGTACTGGAGTTAAGCGAACCTGTACTGTCCTTCATGAATTGACTGTTGATTTCGTCGATGTCAATTACCCTCAGTCGTCTATCCGTATTTACATTCTGATGTTTAGGTGTTTGCGACTGGTCTTTGATGCGAGTGTCTTCGCTGTTGAACAGACTAGGTTTTGCGAGCGAAGAATTATAATTCGTCGAAGCTTGATCCGTACCAGACGACCAAGCTGCACTCTCGTGCCTATCTGATTTCAGTGTGCTGCGTGCACTCGATGTACATTTCTTATCATTGTTTCTGTGTTGTTCGCCGACTCGTTCAAGTACAGAGGAAAAATCGTTTTCACTCGAATTAGCATTTATGATTCTATGAAACTTGTCGCAAAGCTGATCGCGCAGATCCGTTTGATATTTGAACGTACTACTTACACTTTTTACAGGGCGTTTACTCTTCGCGTCCTTCGGACGGGAGTTAGAAGGTCTTTGCGCTGTATCGATCGTCGACCTCACATCCAGAATTTTTGGTAAGGGCTCGAGTCCCTCGCATGTAAACGGACTCGAAGCTTCAGCTCGCGTTTCCAGAATATCCGACTCCACGTTGTCAGGATTCGGAAATCGCGAGTTACACTCGTCATTGTTCTGAAACGCTGACTCCGATGAAGTGGAATTTCCGGAATGCCTTCGGAGATCTTCGCCAATCGCCTGTACTCCACTCTCGAAGACTTCGGACGGTATGGTTCGTGTGTTGACAATTTTCGGTACAATCGTATTATCTTCGTCCTGCTCGCTACTCGCGTTCGTGAAATTCATATTGGCACTGTCAGAACGCGTCGGAGAACTTGCTACGAAAATTTCTTTCGCCAGATTACTCGGCAGGATTTCCAACAGAACGTTCGGATCGATTATCGATGATAGATGATGAAGATGCTCGCTGTACAGATGAGTTTGGTACGTCGTTGAAGTCCTTTTGTCATCAGCCGTGACGAAAGGGCAGAAAGGACACTTCACCGATGCCAGTTTCGTAATTGACCTATGTCTTTCCAAGTGCGACACATAATTCTCACAACGAACTATACATTTGTCAGGCAGGCAGATCACCACTTTAATTACATTGCTGGTCATAGACAAATGTTCGTCTTTGCAATGTTTTTCGTATGCCGAGTAGGATGAAAGTGTGAGATAACAGATACCGCAAGCCAGACGTTTCTCACAATGCATTGTAGCGTAATGGCGTGTAACGGACTCCAAGTCTCGAAAACCTTTGACGTTACATATCTTGCAACCGAAGAGCTGCTTCTTCAGCATGTGGAAACAATCGGTCCACGTATGAACTTCCAATAACTTAAACGACGAGAATTTCTGATAACAGTCTGGGCAGGAATAAGGTTTCCTTTTCTTGTGAAAATTTTGGTGAGCTATGAAACGTGTCAGATCACCTTCGTACGTGCAACATTCGTGACAAATGCATTTGTAACAAGAGCAGTAAGCATCGTCCTTTTCCTGTTTTGAAAAGCCTGCTATGTACGATTTTGGTTTGACAATTTTGCCGCATGTTACGCAGTTGAGTCGTTTGTCACTTCGGTAATCCTGTTCCCAGTCATTGGAGAATACATCAACGTTGGTCGATGAATTTTCAGCAGTGTCGTCCGCATCTTTGCAGCATTCCAACGCGTCATTTAACTTCTGCTCTAATTCGTTAATACTTTCCAAATTTGCCGTATGGATACTCTTATCCAAGTAAATCTCAGCTGCTTCTAATTCCGACTTCAATTGCTGTATGTAATTAATGCGTTCCTTCAGTTCTGAACGATTGAGACGAGCAAAGTTTTTCGTCATTCCCTCCCTGCACTCGGCTGCCATTTCCTCATTAAAACTTATGATCTTTTGTTTGTCGTAGATTACCTGAATATTCAAGTACGAATTACCATTCTTATCTTTGTCAATCGAGAGCGTTTCGTATCCTCCTTTATTAGATGTAGCCGTTGAAACCTTGGATTCAAATGATGAAGCCTTTGATAGTTGAATTCCATTCTTCGTTTGTTTACTATGAACCTCAGAACTGGAAGTGGATAATTCTGACGGTGACGGCGATGGCGTCAGAAGGGAAACATCGCTCTGCGACAAATTATGCTGTGCTGCAGCACTACTTTCTAGAGTAGCGTCGGCAGTGAATCTCGATACGCCAGTGTAATCGGCCGATGAATTTTGTGCTTCAGTATCCTTTAACAAATCAACAGAACTTGCCGTCCGATTAGGGTCATGCGAAGATTTAATAACGTATCTTCTTCCATTCTGATATACAACTTTACCGTTCATGATTGCATCATTTGTACTATCGCTAATAACAGCCTGTACTTTCTCAGAATTTTTCCCAGCATCTTTGCAGTCTTCGATGTAAGAAAATACGGGCACAACGCTGTTTGATACTAGCTTTCCTTTCCGATCATGAATCAAATTGGACACGGTAGCCTTGCTCTTTTTACCGCAGTGAGATTCTTGTTTACTAGTAGATAGTTTTTCTGAGTCTTGTCCTATCAAAACAATGCTATTATTCGCAAGTAGATGCGGCGAGAGTTGGGTAATAATAGAATTAAGATCAACATTTTTTGAACTTTGAAATGTTAATATCTTCGGATTAGAACTCATTCCCGTAACTTGCAATGCCTGCATTCCTTTAGTCGATTTTGCACTAAGTTTCGGTTTTTTCACTGACGAATGATCAGAGTGTCCCATATATGACACTTTTTCAGGGCTGGTTTCATTCAATGTGTTTTTTGTACCGAAACCTATCTTGCCTTTCAGACTCGTGTTGCTTGAGGTTTTCGAATTACATCGCTGAATAAATTTTCCATTTTTCCACGAATGAGATCCAGCAGAACTTCTTTTAGTGGGTTTTACGTCAACTTTTGCCATAATTGTTGTATTACCACAGTGAAATGGTATATCAGACAGATTATCGTAAGGGACACTACTTTTAGACTTTTTACATTTATAATCCACATGAACACTACTGATTGGTTGAAAATCTTTCAACAACGATTGTTCTGTTTTCACGTAAGTAGATTTAAATTTCTGCTTAACACTGCTTGATGGAGTTTCTAAAGAATAATGTTGAGAAAGTGATTCACAATCAACAAACTCAATATCGGCCGATGTACAGGGGTTATCTTCATTTTCTGACACATTATTGTCGGTAGTTGGAGTTTCAAGGTTTCTAATCGGCGAATTTACATCCGTGGCAAAAGATTTATACGATGTGTCAGACTTTTCGGAACCTTTGCACTTTGTAGTGTTATTTAACATAAAATTGGAGAACTTTAAATTAACCATGTCTCCTCTTGATACATTTGTTTTTATTGGAAAAAAACGCCGACCTTCATAACTTTGTAAAATCTTTGAGATTGGATTACCTTTAGTCTCGTTACTATTTACCAATTTCCACCAGTTTTTATCAACATTCTCAGCTCGTAACCAGTCTACTATATGGATACGTAACAGAAATGAGTGTTCCATTAGAGCTTCACAAGCTTTATCTAGCTCTGGGTGCCAATCGTTAATAGTTTCTGTTGGTAGTGGCATCAACATTATGTCACCCATATCAACTGTTGTTAAGTTGTGTGTTTTTAAGTGTGCAAAGAACTGACACTGATTATAAAACACTCTCGTTGCACCTATCTTATGACTCTGTTTTAAACCTCTGGTACGTAAATAAAAACGCTTGTCACGGTCTAACTTTCGACAATTTGGACAAGGATCAAGGCGTGAATGTGTGCAAATTGTTAAGAAACAAATTTGACACCAATATCCCAAAATCCAGCTACGTCGTGTATTATGATCTTCATAGCTGGTTAAAAACCGGAAACTATAAAGAGAGAATACAAATATATGCTAACGATGGCTTCAAGAATTACAGTTAGGCAATAAAAACAACTACATACATATTTCAGAACTCTATTAAAAAATGTTTGTTTTTGTAAAGCATACTTGTGTTTTCTTCAATATAATGTTTTATGATGATTCATTTATAGCTCAAAATGTAAAAGTAACATCATGAAACATAATTAATACTTGGATTACAAAATTATTGGTGTTGGCTATATCAATTTAAGAAGTATTGTCAGAAATATCTGTTTCTCAAACAGGTAGGTTAACACATAAACAACACGAGTAAGTGTGTATTAAACTGTATTAAATATGCAGTAGCATAGAATGATAGTAATATTTGGGTAAGATTTTACTTACCAATCTTTGCATTGTTTGCACACGTATAATGGCTCATGCTCAGAGACATCCTCACTTAAAGAAGGAGGTGGTTCTGATGGCATATACGGGACAGACTGCATCCCAAACACAGCCTCTCTAACAGCTGCATGATATTTTAGGCCCCACTTGTTATCAATTCTCTTATTCTTTCTCAGCTTTGGCATGGCAACAGCAGCATCCTATATGCATGATACAGTAAAAGTTGGTTAAAATGTTTTTGCATGAAACTACAGGTGTAAACACCCATGTAATTCAATATGAATCAATATACTGGCTCGAAAATTACATGCAAGCAGTAAGAGGTACTTATGTGCCTTGTTTCCGTTTCAGAATGAGCAACTGTGCAAGAACTATACATATCTATCAGGCATGATAATTATGCTTGCTGACTGTACAATACTGAATCCTACTGTTGAAGGTGATATACAAAATCAATAAGCTAAATTCAGAAACATAAACCTCACCATTTACAGTCCCTGTTGTATGTGTATCATAAAAGACAATAAGATGAGGTAATGTAATAGTACTGATCACAAAAGCCACACCAACGTTTCGTCAGTAACGGGGAATATATCAGCCATGACGTGAATTCAGCTGTTTGCAACACAATCGGTAAAACAGATTCAACAGCGTCGCCATCACAAGAAACCGCTCAAGCAGCGAGCATACACTGAAAATATCGTGGCTGCCAAATACAAAACATGTCAGAAATGAAGAATTGCATTTAACACAATTAATAATTAATGCCGCGCGTAGCATGCACACAGAAATTAAACAAGATTCCAGCAACGGATGGCATTATAGATCCATAGAATATCCCAGTAACCTTGATACATTCCATCCCACTGCAAATATCAGGCATAGTCCTCCTTGTTCTTCTTGCAGAATACCATAGATGAATGGATTATGGATAAATCTTTGACCCTTAAAATAAAAATGCATACACCAAATTAAAATTGAACCTTCGTGAAGATAATAGAATAAATGTGTGTGACTACAGTGTTAATAGATATGAGACTGACATACCTCTTTAAGAACTAAGTAGTAGACTCCTTTCCTAGCTTCTGGCAAATAACTGAAAAATATCACCATGAAATTAATGAATCAATCTTCATACAAATGGGTGATAACATTAAACTACACATTATTGTATAAGACTAAAGCTTCCCTTAACTGAGATGAAAGAAAAATCATTAATATACTCCTATTTTCAGAAGCGCACTAACTACACTGAATACAATAAATGCTATTGTGCAGCTATTGAGCCTTTTACAAAGCTATGTCCCATAAACTTAACATGTTAATTATTTGTATTTGCATTAATACCTGGTTGATGGTTAATATAAACACAGGAAATCACTTAAGCGCCCATTGTATATGTCACATCAGAACAAAAAACCTGAAATAAAACATGTAAACTTTACAAATCTATGTATTCCTTAAATATTACAAACTACTAAGTATATTCAAGTAGAAGATAAAATACATACATAAATCTAAATGTACTAGTCTATGAATATTATACTTACTTTTTCAACAAATTGTCTTACCACACTTTCAATCAACAAAAGCTTGTATTGTAATTACTAAATTAGTTACTTTTAATTTACCAAAACACTTGGAACGACACTGTGAATCATTTATCGAAAAAATATATTTTGCAAATACACTGCACTCTATCCTAACCTCTTATACACCACTCATAGGGCGCGCTATACCGTTTCACGTTCAGCTCACATGAACAGCAGCAAGGTAGGTGCGTAAGATTTGAAAATACATTATACTAAATAGAATATTGCTAAAAATAAATATAAATATGTTTCTACAACATACATATGAAGTTAGTCAAAAATAAAAAAACTGATAGGTGTTTGAGTAAAAAAATGGTGCTGGCTAGTGTCATTAGCCATGGTAAATGCAATGTATAAAAGAATGAAAATGTTGATCTTTTTTCCATATAAGGTCCAAAATAATAGAGATTACAACAATCGTTATAACCACCTAATATTGTAACATAGTAGTGTTCATTAAATGTGTGACTTAACAACTCTGTTAATTCCTCAAATCAAGCAACATAAGCATACTTTATATTTTAGCGGACGTCGCATGACGATATCGATAAAGGATCTACGCGGACAGTTTCTACTGTCAAACATATACAGTCACTAATATTAATTACATGTTTTGAAACGTGAAGTGATCTGTTCGGTAATACTTAGTGCTTTAACTTTACTGTGCAAATTCTCTGTCTTCTCTGTGGCAAGATTCATTGTTCTATGTGCTCTAAAATGTTATTCAGGAACAAAAACCTACAACACAAGATTGAAAAAAACGTCAGTCTTCATCACCATATATCCCTTTCAAATTGTGTGTCTTAGCTTTATTATGCCCAATTCATCAGTCAAACTCTAATTACAAATACCTGTTAAATTTAACCATAATTAAAACTTATCATAAACTTGAAATTAACAATACGATTTTGCAAATAAATTCATTGTCATATGTAAAAGATAATCCTCCGATGCGTTCGTTTATGGTTGACAGAACATATGTAATGTTAAGATTTATCGATTACAAACAAATTTGTTAGGATCATAGACGATTGCTAGCAGAGAACTGAAGAACTTGGTTGGCAAGTCACATCTCGAAGGTAAACTATTAAGCTCGAACGCTTTATTCCTCAAGCAAACTTTAATCTAGCAGAAAACTAAAGCCCGTAAAAAAAATAGGGGTGAAACATTTAAGGGCTTTATCCATCATTCTGCAATTTTTGCGGCATGAGCTGCAAAACAGCAACAAAAAGTCGGCGAACTGTCATTGCATGTCATTATTGAAGTCGTCGTGGGTGGGGATGCGTGGAAAACCGGAGTGACCTCTACTGGCGCAACGACAGCACATAAAACTATGCGTTGCATTGCTGTCGAAAATGGCGTCGGGCGCGGAGCTGCCAGAATATTCGTCCCCAGCAAAACGACGAAAGGTCGACGGTAACGGATACCGCAGTACCAGCTGTCCAGATTCGGATTTCCGAAGCTGCGAGACGTCTCGTGACACCCCAAATGAAGATCTTGAAGGTATTTTCGCACGAATATCAAAAATTTATTAAAGAAATTCGCGGGTCTGCAAGATGGCGGAAGGCAAGCCGTCACTTTCCTCCTCCGTAGTTCATCGTTTGTTCCTAAACCGTATGAGGCTTCATGGCAGCCATGACAGTTACAACTTGCGTCGCGACTTCGTTGAAAGTTTACTGCGTTACGTTGGGCGTCGGTTTACATGGTATCCCGAAATAAAGCTCGGCTCTTCCGACTTTTTAATTTTTTTCTTGTTTTAATTGATCAGCCTCTTTGCTGAAGAAGGTAATTGTAAGAGATGTAATTTCTCTACACGGCGTATGAGGGTCAGTGGCAGAAAAGTCTTACGTTTCGCTGACGTTCACAGATGGCACAGCTTCATGCATACAAAAAAATGTCGGTACTTTCGTTTGTCATTACGCTAAGCGCGCCATTTTGTAAGCTGACATGACAGCGGATTCTTTAAATATCGTCCGATAGAAATTTCCATCGGGAGATGGAAAAAACCCAATTGTCGTATCTGATTTTTAAGTATATATCGTACGGTGACGGCAATGCTAAAGTCGTTAACAATAACTTTTATTTATTTGAGAAAAGAAATAAACACTCTGTAACCTCACTGATATGTTTACGCGCTCTGAGCGAGTGCCAACTCGCATAATTTGTAGACAATTTGTTTATTCGATAGTCATATCATACAAAAGTAATTCGGGAACGCAATTCAAAGTGTACTTATGTCTAAGAATTCATACTGTTACGTTGAAATTGAAATAAAATACTGTTTATACCATAAACACTTGCACTATCTGTCTTTTTCTAAACCTTCAAAACCTAGATAAATAACAAGATATGTACAAGTGCCAATCCCTAACTGAGATTATATTAAGCTAATATACATAAGATGTAGTAGTTGTGGAATGTTATATACTTTGAGTATGCATTCTTTTTGCGTTTGAATGTGTGCCCACATGTCTTGTATTACACAGAAACACTCGGTGGAGACAGCGGTTTTAACGAACTGAGTGATGAGTCTAAATCAGCCTCTACATCTCCAGACGCTATAAATTTAATATCAACTCCATCAAGAGTTGACTCAACCAGTGATGACACTGGTTGTCCGTAAGTTTTCATTATACATACTTTGGCCAATACTTTTCTATTGGAATTTGGTGTGTTTATTAATATGTTTATTTTAGAATTGATACAGCTGATGAGAAGGATGAGGTCTCTTCAACTGTTTCAAACCTGTCTGATCTATCTGGACTTTCCGAACTTTCTGGGGATGGTGAGGTCAACCATCAATGGAGAAATGCTTCATCCTGGGTTCAAAAGCAGATGTTAACCGGTGCTGACCCCAGAGACCTTTTACATCACCTTCTGATGGATTCCACACAAATTCCAGAGCAGGTTGACGACCTGACTCTATGGAAGGTATAACTTTAGATTTTATAGCATATATTTGTTATGCTGTCTATTCGAGATCAGGCAGATATACTATAATATGCATATAAAGCTAAAAGTTTATTGAAGAAGAGTTTAGTAAGTCGTTGTTCCTGAAAACTTGAATATATCGTGTATAATTATCTCAGCATTACATTTACTTGCCATATTAGTTCAACAAGTAAGAGAACAGCCTTGCATTCAGTTAAGTGCTTTAAGTATATATCATTTTGGGTATTCCCCTATTTATATAAAATTGTTGTCTGCTACATATTAATAGAATAACCATATATTCTAGATTATTATAAATATGATGTCTGAACCACCACGACGACAAAAGCTGAGACACATAAACACATTAACGGATGTAGTTCGGTTAATTCGTAACAGTAAGAAAATCATAGTTTTAACTGGAGCTGGTGTAAGTGTCAGCTGTGGCATTCCCGACTTTAGAAGCAGAGATGGTATTTACTCAAGACTGGCACAAGACTTTCCCGATTTGCCTGACCCACAGGTAACATACATTCCTAGATGATTTACTAAATTTATTTAGTATTTCTTGCTCAATGTTACAGTCTCCTCTTTTTCTTTATTCTACAGGCTATGTTTGACATTAATTATTTTGGTCAAGACCCAAGGCCATTTTATAAGTTTGCACGTGAGATATATCCAGGACAATTCAAACCAAGTCCCTGCCATAGGTTTATCAAGATACTAGATAAGCATAAGAAGCTTTTACGAAATTATTCACAGAACATTGACACTTTAGAGCAAGTTGCTGGTATTGAAAACGTGATTGAATGTCATGGTATGTACATTTGGTCCTTTCCCATGCATGCAGTATTTATTGTACATAGATAAAACCTTTGCTCGATTATGTAAGATATTGTGTTTGTCCATTGTACATGTTAATGTGTGAATATTACCAAGTATATAAAAAATTATTTAGACTAAATCATAATTTGATCTCTTTGGTAAATAATGTTTCATTATCGGATATTGTACAAAAATATATGAGCGGGTTTATAAATATCTGAGCATGGAAGTTATATTTCGTCTACTCACAGAGCGTTCAAATTTTTGTTGAAGGTTCCTTTGCCACTGCGTCCTGTACACGGTGTAAATATCAGGTTCGAGCGGATGACATCAGGAACGACATTTTTGCGCAGAGAATACCGTTGTGCCCGAAATGCCGAGCGAACGCATTGCCATCGATGTCCGAGATTAATCCCAACGAGAGCTATAGAGGTAATTCTACACTTCGCTTGTACGTGATCCTCGCTGATAGTATATTTATTTGCAGTATTTTATAACGTGGCTTATCGGTTTCTATGATATGGAAAGTTAGCTACATAGTGATAGTCTCTGCTATTAGCCTTCCTATAGCGTCTCGCGACTCGGTGGCTACGAGAGAATCGTCACCTACTCTTCTCGGAATATGTCTTCGCTAAAACGATGTTACCAATTTACACTGATTTCACACGTAGATCAGTACCGTCAATCGTTACTACGAGTAAAGCTTCGCTTGTTAATGAGCATATAAGGTAAACTTATGAAAAATTGCATCAATTACCTGTCAGTGTCGCCCAACGTTTGTAGCGCACTACAGTTTTTTCCCATTTTTTGCGGTTTACCGATTTCGGCCAGATCGAGAGAATCGAAACTACGGCACGCTGTGATTCCTCTTTAACAACGATTTTTATGGTTTTTCTTTCCGACGAATTGAGCGCACGGTATATATCGGGACTTCTCTATTATTTGCAGATCTGGTATCCCAAGGAATAATGAAGCCGGATATCGTCTTCTTCGGCGAAGGACTTCCGGACGCCTTCCACGACGCGATGGCTAAAGACAAGGACGACTGCGATCTCCTAATTGTAATTGGATCATCGTTGAAAGTGCGACCGGTTGCGCTGATTCCATCCTCTATCCCATCACACGTTCCCCAGATCCTCATAAATCGCGAGTCGCTGCCACATTTGAAATTCGACGTTGAACTATTAGGCGACGGCGACGTTATTATAAATCAACTCTGCCATCTGTAAGTATAATTCATTTCTCGTTGAAGATGCATTAAACGACTTGAATCCAAGGTATGGCAAACATTACGGTGTGATATATTTTTTTTTTAGTATGGGTGATAGTTATAAAGAAGTCTGCTGGCATGACTGTATCTTAAAAGAAGCCGCTCAGCTGCTGTCAATGCCATGTATGTCGGATGACGGTTGGGAACAGAGTCAGGACACGACGACGAATACTGAAATATCGCGAGACAGTACAGAAATCGATCTAAAGTCACGCAACGCGTCTACGGAGAGTCAAGACAGCTTGACAATTAACACGAGCTCAATTCCGCCACAGATGCAGAACAGAGACGTTCGCATGTCGTCATTCCGTTCTGATCACGTTGACACGGAAGGGAACTTTATTCCGCTGGGCGAGAGTCCGAAAAGAAGGCTCTGCGACTCTAGCACCGAGAGTAGTCCGAAAAGAATGAACTTCGGCAGCAATCTGACAACCGACTTCGTCAATACTATCTCATCGACGATGAATATCGCTGAAAGTTCGACGGATCCCATGCTGTGCAAGACGCACGTCATATCCGGAGAATCTATATCG